>CM069433.1:47524749-48853961 GCA_035610365.1 Aquatica leii | reverse complement strand
ACTTTAATAAAATGATAACATTGCTCCACTCTACTCCACTCCATTATCCATGATTAGAATAAGCGGCATGCACTATATCTTTTAATGTATGTTAAAGATGTCTATGTGCAGTTCATTAGCTTAAACGTTATAATAAGTTGTAGCTATTTGATAAATGTCTTCTTTTTTAATAGATATACATTTATGTAATATTTAATTTTTAACACGCTTTTATTAGTTCGAGATGTATGTATGTATGTATGTTTGTATGTATGTAACGGAATCTTTGAGCTTAATTTTCAGCGGTTTCCAGGTGTTTGATTAACTTGAAACTTTGCATGCGTTTCACGTACCGATGACAATGCAATAATTCATTAAAAAGTTGTTATTATCCTAATTAGGATCGTCAGGATTAATTGATTTCTTTAGGGATTCTCTGCATAAAAGTGACAAAGACAGAGCGCGTGAACTGCGCAGGTGTGCACCTCGACACTATTACCACTTCGTGTCGGAGCAGGTTTTTTGCGCGCCCGCTATGTAACGAAACCGATTGTAATGTTCGTATTTGTAAGAAAATTGTGTAAAAATCCCAACAAATACGCGTGAACTTCGACCTCGTCGCGTCTACAAGAGTACATGATCGCGCAGACGAAGAATCCCTACTCTAAATGTCCACCGAAGCGTGACCACCAGCAGTATAAAACAGCATGCATCACCGGGAAAATCTATCTATTTTTACCAGTTCTCCTTTTGTGTACCTGGAAAATATAACCCTCCTGAACCGTCCGAGATTAATAACAACCTGCACCGTACCTGACAATTCTCCTGATTCGCGATTTACCATTTGCATTCTAATATTTCATTCATTTTGTACCATAATCATATTTGTTGCATTTTGTATCATCATCATCTGTCATTCATTCCGTACCTTCCGCATGTACCTCGTCCTGTCACCTGTATTGAGTGTATTCATCGCCAGCACCTGTATTTGTAAGTAACCACCCTTTTGTACCAGTATTGATCGATTTTATTTTATTTTACCTGAATGGTCCTTTTTAATTTCGTTATTTCATACACATCCCTGTTGTAAATAATTTCCCTGATCTGCAATTTCGTCTTGGGGCCAGTGTGGACAGTGGCGATAATAGCCGATAGTTGCACTAGCCAACGTAATCTCCGTATTGGGTCGTTTGACCTCTAAAAGCCTCCATGAACACAATTGCTTGTTGGTGGACACTGGCGATAATAGCCGATAGTTGCCCAAGTGATTGCATCCACGAACCAAAACCTCCCAGTAAACCCTGTAAATATACTTTATAATAGAATTACTTGTTGGTGGACACTGGCGAACCGCCAATAGTTGCCTGAGTAATCATTGCACCGAAACCTTGATACATAAAACGGGATTTAGCCTCCACCGTACTTGCACGTAGCATTCATTCATTATCGTTAAATCTTGAAAACTAGTATTCATTACCGAAGCAACATTCTCGATCCCTAAATCTTCCCCTAAAGTCAGTTGCCATCCCTGTACCTTGTCATCTCTAAAAACCCATTCGTTCATTGTCATTTCACAATTCATACATACCCTGCAGTAACCTTCGTACAAGTTGCAACCTCCTAGTAATTTACATTTAAGATCCTGTTTATATCACATAAACGATCATTGTACACCCTTAATATTTGTGCTAGTAACATTCACGTTCATTCACTATTGGAACTCATAACAGTAATTTTCCACACACCTGTTGTAGATAACACGCCTGTCCGACTTTACCTGAAAATTCCTCTTTTAACCGTTCCCTGTTATTTTACCGTTTCTATAACACATTAACTCACCTGTGTAAATCCTACTAACACCTCGATTAATTACAGAGCACCGTATTTTAATTAAATTACTTTCAGCAAAGTTTGCAGCTGGAAATTCACGCCGCCATTTTAGTACAAGCACAATTGAAACTAATAAACCTTTAACCTTGCAGCGCGAAATAAATCTACCAGAGGCGTCACATTGGGGGCGCCGCTCAAAGGCGAAGAACAACACGCCAGGAAATCATTTATTTAAGAGTTTTTTGTAATTATTACAATATAGTTAAGTTTATATTATTGTGTTTGTTTATCTCAACGTATCTACCGCAAGCTACCCCGGAAGATGTTACAGCTGCTTGCCTTGGATGTGATAGCTGTTTCTCAGGTTCCCTCCCCGAGAAATAAGGTGTTACTGTCGATAACTACTGTTTCTAATACGTTTTTAGTTCGTAAGATATTTCATAATTACATGTCCGCAAAAATTGATTATTGATAAATCGAATTAAAATACGGAAAATAATTGATAGCTTAGAAAATTGAAAAAACACGCTTTTATAGGTACCCGAACTAAAAAATAGAAAATAAATAATAATTTTAAAAAAAACCAAAAAAACACGCTTTTATAAATAACCGAACTAAAAAGAAGAAAATAATTTATAATTACAAACAAAATTATTAAATTCAGAGCAATGATATATAATTATAAAAAAAATCACTATATTCAGAGTTAAAAGCGTGGGGTGCATCTATAATCATTGTTACAATTATTCTAAAGGCAGCTATCAATAAAGGGAGAGTTATGAAAATATAGAAAAATCCTACAAATAACAGTTTCACTGTATAATGTCTCGCCAAGTACACGTTAAACTATTGTTACAAACAATGATAAATTTATTTCTGTGAACACAAAATATAAAAAAATAAAAACCTCTGATCTTTACAAAAAAATTATTAGATTTAACAAAAACAGTGCAGCTGTAGAATATCTCGTCACGTATGTATTCAAACGTCGTGTTTAGTGACAGTATTATGTATATTAGTCAAATGACAAATTGACAGCAATAGTCGAACTGAATACATGTTAAAACAATGATTGATATAATTAATTACAAAAAAAAAAAAATAACAGATACTTGGCGCGAAAGACTACCGTGTATCCGGATGCACCCCACGCTTTTAACGCTGAATTTAGTGATTTTGTTTATAATTATATATCATTGCTCTGAATTTAATAATTTTGTTTGTAATTATAAATTATTTTCTTCTTTTTAGTTCGGTTATTTATAAAAACGTGTTTTTTGTTTTTTTTTAAACTATTATTTTACAATTGCTTTTATTGTTGTTTTTGGCAATAAGATTAAAATAAATGTGACTACACGTACTTAATTGTACACAAAATAATAATTATGACACATGAAACAATTAAAGAAAGAAAATTACTTCTAGTTACAAAATTCTACTGCATTTTACCGGTCTAGTTTGAAAAAGTCATATTTCCGATCTATTATGTTGCTCGTAAAATACATAAAAACGGACAAAAGCACAATAAGTAATTTTTTTAATTTGTTTACATATATTTATGTAAGAAATCATTTAAAATACAGTAGTTTGTAAAATTTAACGTTTTAAAAATTTAATTTTGTACAGTTTGTGTTTGAGTTTAAACAACATTGGTTTACAACAAAATCTAAAAATTCTGTTGGTACCTTTTGTATCAAAAACTTAAATTTAAAAAATTTTGAGTATTTACTATTTATATTACTATGATTCTATTCTCGTACATAGTAAAAATTTAATTTAGTTATAAAACGTTCTGTCAGCAAAAAGTCTAAAGGCGGGTTGCACAAAGCAAATCAAAAATGTAGCAAGTGATTATTTCTGAAATCAATTGTTACATCACGAATAAACGTGGTTTCATTGGCTATGTAGCAATTGTTTTGAGAAATAATCAGTTGTTACATTTTTGATTTCCTTTGTGCAACCCGCCTTTAATGTTTCACACGATTTCTAAGGATTAAAAAAAATTGAATTTGTTTTTGAGCCAATAAAATCAACCTCTTTCTATTGTTTTACGATTTTTCTAACCAATGAAATCGTCAAAGAAAATTAAATTTTTTGTAGGGATATGTAGATTGTATTAATTGACGTTTTTAAATAAAAAGTCAATTCAAAATTTATAAAAAAATGCAAAAAGTAATAATATACCGAGGCGTAAACCGCTGAGGTATTTTGGTGTACACATTGACAGAATTATTAGGTATTAAAAGGAATTACATAAGAATCACAAGAAACTACAAATAATTACAAGGAATTATTGTGTATTAGTAAGTATTAGTGAAGAATTAATAGATATTAATAGGTATTACTAAGTATTAGTAGTTATTGGTAAGGTATTAGTAGGTTTTAGTAAAAAGTTATTAGCCAAAAACGAGTTAACACGCATAATCAGTCAAATTAATGTAACCTAAATTTTTTTAACGAGTTTTTTACGAAAGAACATAGTGAGACAAGCATGTGAATATTTGCCTTAAAACATGTGGATGTTGACTACTGATTTGATTCATTTTTTAAAAATTCTGACTTTGTAAAATTCAAAAAAAAGACAAAACTGTAAAAAAATAAAATATGATGTAGTAAATGATAACGAGGACAGCTCTAAATTTGATTATATCAAGAATGATACGGATAATACAGAAACTATAATCTCGTCCGATAAAAACAACCAGAAAAAAACAGAACTAGACGATGCAACAAACAAAAGCATTTAAAGCTGTAGTAGAATCTCTAATAAAAATAAAAATTTTGTAAATATTTGTGAGTATCCTAGAATAGTTACCAATAAAGTGCAATAACCATTTTTAACTTTTTTAGTTTATTTAAGTAGGTTTTTTTAAGTAAGTTTAATTCTATCATTAAGATTCACCTTATGTGTGGGTTATGTTTGTGTCGTATAAGGTTACATGTTCTTCGTACTTTACTCCTGTGTCCATGGTTTTAATTTTATGTATATTTGGCAGAAATTAAGCATTCTACTGTGATGATTGGCCTGATGAAGTTGGCACAATAGCCAACGAAACGTAGCCACAATTACGACAGAGTTTTATTTCTGAGTGGTGCCTATCCTCCACATCGAAGGATCTATTGTTGTATAGAAACACACCAAACTATTAAGTTTTTTGGAGGATTTATATCGTTCTCGAGATTCATAAGTGTACAATTCATTATACCTACTGTTCAAAGTTATAAACAGGGTTTTTTTTCTATTTTACCCATGTATTGTAAAAACTGCAATTCTGGTGATGACATAATTTGAGTGCATTGCTGGATTACATGCTTTTTTGCCGGTTTTTAAGTCTTGGCGTAATTTTTAAGACATTTTAGTAGTTTTAGTTCAAAATTATGTCTTAATTGTAATTACCTTGTGAACAACTAACTGTTAGTCAACCTTTGTTATTTAATTTAGTGGTTGTTAGTTCAGTTATTTATTAGTGAAATGGTTTTTTTATGCTTACATACTTTAATTTGAAATTGTGTTATCAATATATTCCGAACTTAATGATTTAGCACGAGACTTGGGCTTTCCCATGTACTTATGCTGCTGAGCATTTTGCAAGAAAAATCTTACACTAGGTTCAAAAAATATATACGTTAAAGCTTAGTAAAGGCAGATAAAATACTTTTACCTCAATTGCAACTCAAATTAGATATAATGAGGCAATTCGTAAAAACACTGAACAGAACCTACTTTTGGTATCTTCGCAGTAAATTTCCTAGTTTATCTAGATATTTTTATTGGTCCAAAAATTAGAAAATTAGTTTCTGAAAGTCAGTTTAAAAATACCATGACTGCTGTTGAAAAGAAAGCTTGAGGTTTTAAAAATGTTATGAATGTTTTTAAGAAATCACAAGATTATGAAAAAATCGTTAAAAATATGCTAGAAAGGCTTTACAATTTGAATTTAGGTAATATGAGCACCAAAGTTCATTCACTGCATGCCAATCTTAATTTTCCTGACAATCTTGAACAAATGAGCAAAAACAAAGAGAAAAGTTTCATCAGGAAATAAAAGTACAAATGTACAACAAAGGAATTCTGAGTTTGTGCATAAAACGAAGAACATTAAACGGTTTTTTCAACAAAAATATAAATGTCTGGTTAATTAAATCTTTAAATTTTGATTAATATTAAGCGGTCATACATTTTTTTGTAATAACATTGTAATTTTCTTTATTAAGCAGAATAAAATTACATACGTTCGTAAAAATCAATACATTTTGTTTGTTAAATTGTGCTATTTCTGGATGTGATAAGAAAAAATTGAAATCTTATTTGAAATTAAAACAACATATTTAGTCAATTCAATTCGCCAACTAAAATTCAAACTTTAGCAAAAAACTTAAATCTGTAAACTAGTGGAATTATACAAGTAATACATTATGTTAATGGAGTAACGTCCAAATCGTCATCTGATGTTTCTGATTCCAAATTGCCTTATTCGTCAGAATGTTTAACGCAGCCTATATTTTTAAATCGGACTCAATTTTTGATAATATGATAGATGTAGTATGAATGCCCATATTCGTGCAGCAACTAAGTCAATTTGTATACATAATTGTTCGATTTATGTACTCCAAGAATCCATAATGCCTATAAACAACAAACATTAACTTTAGAAAAATACACAACTAATTTTGTAAGTATGGTACTGTTTGTGTTCAATAAATTTTCTGGTTAGTCAGGCAAGTAATACTTTAAACTTTAAAAACAAAGGTCTTCGAATAGTTAGAGACAATTATTTAACATGAATGATAAAATATTAGTTTACCTTTTATATAAGCATCCTAATAGCAGGATTTTTTGCCTTCCTACAAGCTCGTATTTCTTTTTCTTATGTCGCTTCTTCCTTCAAGTCGATAAAGAAGTTATCAGCAGTCTTAGATTCCTTTACTATTGTTTCGTAAATCTTTTCAGATCCCAATTACTGGCGTGACTCACTTTTTGTAGTTGGTTATCAGAATGTGCAATTCTTGATTATTTTGAACACAGTCGGGTTCCCTCTTTATAAAAAGTTACCACATTGACGATAGCTTCACGTACTTGACTATGTATCACCTTGCATTTTTTCCAAACGTTTCATGGGTTGCCTAATCCATATTGTTAGTATTAAATCTGTAACAATAATTGTTTAGTTAGTTTTATTAAGAAATTCATTTAATAATAAAAATGCTACTGCAAAAAAGATATGCGTCTAAGTTTTATTTTACATATTAATATAAATATACTTCCTATTACAACTTTTAAGGTTAGAATAAAAATGTGTTTACAATTTTTTATCATCTGTACTTACCAAAGCAAATATTTTAGTTGCAGAGTTGTTTTCAAAATACACTTAGCACTACTTATCAAAATTTAAAAACCAAGCGAATAATACAAATTACACAACGAAAACAATCTAACAATAGATTTGCCGACAGGTGTCAATTTTGGTGAATGCGCAAACGCAGAGTATGCATTCACATGGTATGTCGATTTGTCACTTGTTGAAACTTTATTATCGCTGTGGCTATTTTTTATTTACATATTTGTTCCTGGGAAGTGTACCTACTTTGAGAACTGTTTCTATGATTTGATTAAATAGTAGCTAAAAACTGCATCAAGGTTACCAAATTCGATAAAATAAAAACTTTGGTGGCGCTATTTTGCTTCTATTCGCACGAATGTTAAGTTTTTAATTTTCTGTTAAATCTATTAAGAATGGGGTAAAATAGAAAAAAATAGTATAAGAAATTTGTGACTTATTATGCACTTGTTCATTGAAAAACTGGACGAATGCAGATATAGTTTGATAAGCCAATTATTCTCTTTGATTATACTGGTCTTACGATTTTGCTAGTTTATTAGCTATACAAACATTTTATCTCTTTTGATTGTAATTTGTTACTTAATATGTCAGCGAGCGATGCCCTAAAATATGATAAAGAAAGTATTGAGTTTCCAACGTACGTAGTGACATACAAATTAATGCTATTTTTCTTATCTAGTATCTACGTGCTTTTGAAAGATGTACGTTGCAAATATTATAAATACTCTTGCTGCTCTAGTACAAAATAAATAAAAAATTGAATCCTATAAAAAATTAAATAACTTGATTAAGGGATTTGTTAAATTGGACATGAAAAATTTGAGTATAATTTGAATTATATTTTTATTAAAAAAAATTATTTGTTTTATTTTATTTATTATACCATTTGAAACCGTTATTATTTCATCGTAGTACTTTTGTATGTATCCCAATTTAGACTTTGAATACTTAAAAATTCAACAACGCCCTGCAATATGTTATGTATTTGTCATACTATCACACTTCTGCGAAATCTGTAATTAAAACGTCAACCTTAAATATTCATATTCTTAAAAGTAACTACAAAATTGAAATATGCACTTAATGTATACACACAATAAACATTAAAAAAAGACACGCACAAAACAGTTTGAGTGACGTAATAACAATGTTAGTATAATACATCTGATTTTTTTTATTGTTAATTTATTAATTTATTTCTCCTAAAGTACCAAAACGAATGAAATAAATTTTTGGAAATTTATAAAGAGTACTAATAAGATGAACTGAATTATGTAATAAAATACAGGATGTCTTATTTCATAAAAATTAGCTCCGTATCGTCATGTTTATTTGGACCACTCGATATATTCAAAATATTTTTCTAAAATAGAGTCTTCCGAATTCCATAGATTCATATTAGAACAAAACTCTTAACTTTATTGGTTTAGGAGCTATAAACCGATGCGCGCTTAACTGGCCACTAGGTATAAGGGCAATTCTAATTTCCTGTCAAATCGGCCAAAATTTCACCGACCCCCTCCGATTTGTTCGAAACATCTCTCTCTAAATATTTTTATACAAAACCAAGGAAAAAAGACTTGATCCGCGCGAAAATTTATCTCCCGCGTATGATATTAACGAATTGGGATCTACTGTATCGAAATAACTTAAATGGGCACTAACTGGAGCAATTCGTCGTTTTGTAATTTTCTTTACAAGTGTTCTGTGTGGTGGACCAAATACTACTAAATATAAACATGTTAAATATTATCCAAAACAGAATACATTTGGACAAATCAACTCTTTTCTCCTTAGTTTTAGATACAAATGAACTATTATAAGAGATTTGGAACAAACAAACCAGAAGGAGTCGGAGATATTTTGGCCGATTTGACATGAAATCACGAATGTATTTTTTTAAATTATCATTTCTCTAAAGTAAGTGTGTACCCTAATTTTGATGTGTAGCTGTAGACAAAACTGCGTTTGAAATAGGAGCTTGAAATTGAAGTCTTGAATTTATCAAGTTCTCATACTATGTTGTTACCTGGTTACCTTAGTTATTACTTTTTTTATTTTATTATAAATATTGTCACCTGAAGAAGAACGTAGCTTCCGTACGAAAGCTTGTAAGCGGTTTTTCTTAGACTCGCCACGAAATTTATAAAATTACATTAAAACATAATATAATTTCGAGGTGTATTCAATGTAGCTAAACCACCTATACCACACCGAATGCCAAAATTAGTAGCAGCAGCAAGCGTTGAAGTACGCCAAGAATGGAAGACTATAACTGTTGACTGCGCTATCACGAAGAACGCGCAGTCAAAACAAATACTTGAATTTTTACTATTATTTTCATGTTAATCATAAATAAATTTAATATTTGTACTTTACAAAAGAAAAATCAAATTAAGGAAAATGAACTATTTTGTTAGTTTAAGCCACCAAGTTTTTATTTGTTAAATTTTATTAAAAACCAAACCTGTTTCCAGTAAATATATTTTACACCATGTAAAATTATAAAAGTATGATAAATAAATACTTTATACAAAAAAGTTTTTAAAAACCACGTTTTTCCGTGAACTAAAAGTAAAATAAATTTTCTTAAACTTAAAACGTGGGCGCATTTAAATGTACATATTTTCTTAAATTATATAAGTTCTTATTAATGCGCCCACACGTTTTAAGTTGAAGAAAAGTTATTTCCTACTTTTAGTTCACGTGAAAATCTTGATTTTTAAAACTCTTTTTTTATAAAGTATTTATTTTCTACTTTTTAGTTTTATAATAATTTACTTTGATAAAGTTTTAAACAAACAGTTTAAACACTTGCCCGACTTAGGTACATAGCTTACACAACTGTCGTAGATCAGAAATCTTCAAGTTATGGCAAGAGTTTTATATTTTTTGATGCTTGAATATTGTATTGTCATCAATAATGCACATATCCAAAAATTCTAGCTTGATTAGTGCAGTAGAAGTGGTCGAAAAATCGATTATAAAATTTGAAATGTTGCGGACAAGTAATCAAAGAAACAAACAAACAAACAAAAACGCAAGCTAAGAAAAACGTGGTAAAAAACAATTTTTAAAAAAATAAATTCATATTAGATGTCCCTGATTGTAAATTTGTTATCAAAGTTATTTTTACCTAATTACTGATTCTTTTTCCAACTTAAACTGAGATATACCTAAACCTTTGTATAAATAAAGAAATTTCTACTTTGATTTCTTTTTTTAAATAAAAACTTACATTTTTTGTTTTGCATTTTTTTAATTTACTTTTTAAAGTGCAATTCGAGTGATAACATTTAATGGGGATTTAAGCGTGTTATAAAAAAAAAATATAAAAGCACAAGTGCCTTCATTTATTCCGTTGATTACAGTACTGTATTCTATTAGTTTGTATATTTAGCTCAGCTAGTCTTTAGTTTATGGACTTTAAAGAAAAACACTGGCAAGTTTCTTTTTCACTTTCTAGAAAAAAAAATGGTCAAAAGCAGTGGTTTCTTTTAAAAATTATCGTTGTTCAATTGTAAGACAGTTCTTGAATTGATTGTAGAAGAAAACCAACCCAAACCGATTTAGCGTAAAGGCGATACATGATGTCATAACTGCGACCTCGTATACCGTAGTTTTACATGCCGCCGGCTCCTATAGCGTCTCGGTGGTTCAAATAACACAACTTTTTTTTAATAAATTCATTTTAGATCTTGCTGATAAATATAATACAATAATTGTACTAATCTGAAGATAAACCATTTTTTTCTCATTAAATTGTGTTTTTAATTTTTAGTAGCTTTTAATCATTATCCCAGAGCACACCTAGAATAGTTTTAAATTATGTGAAAATTGTACCTACTAAGAATTGGTAATATTATTTTACAAATTAAAAAAGTTAGCAATTTTAGATTATTTTCAATATAACCACGCACTACCGTACCGGAGACAAACTATTTAAGAAAAAATTATAAATTTTAGTAAAAAAATAAAACAAAGTCATAATTTAATAAAGCAATTATAAATTATTAATGAATGAGTAGAATAATTAAATTTATTATCCATAATGAATCTACATTCTAACGTTGATTCTACACTAATAATCCACTAATTGATTAAGGTGCCAAAATAAAAGAAATCTAAGATAATTTCTTTATAACACAGTAAAGTAAAAATATCTGAAAACAACCAACTAACGGATCAATGATCAACTTGGTTCAAGTATGTTGTGCCGCCAAAAGAATAAATTATGTCTTTGTTGCGGCACGATAGTTTTAGCTAAGGGTTTCAAGTATCAACGTTCAGCAAAATTTTATCTTATAATCATCCTATAATAGTATGAATTTTATGTGTATATTAGGGTGATATTTCTATTATCAGGTGTTTACGTTATCGTGCGTCTGTATCGCAAAAAAAATAAAAAACGTAGAAAAGGTTGTATTTTTGAATTGTAGGGATACAGAATCACATGAATACTTGAACTTAAAATAATCCAAACAAAATTAACCCAGTATAATTTGTTGAACTAGGTGCTACAATGAATTTCATACACTTTGAATATAATAAACATCATCATATCTATAATAAGAGTTTGGCTTATCCAATGAATGGCTTATCGCTGTCCAAAGACGAAAACATAAGCAAATCTCTATTTCACATAAAATTTTTTGGAAACAATTTTTAGGGTAATGTGAGGTCACCATCAAAACTTTAATTACTTTTTGCCTATTTTTAAATCTGTCATTTTAGGAATTATTTACACAGCTACTTATCACATTGGTACACTTAGAATATAAACGTTTCTGTGTTTATAAAAGATAAAATTAATATAACATACAGTGCACTTTTAATCATGTATAGAGATATGAAATCATGTTATTAAATATGCGTCCTCAAGATCGTTAGTGTCTTGTATCAGATTCATATCATTTTAACGGATTGTAACTGAAATTGTCGGTAATAATTGACACTTTGGACAACATACGTTAGCAATTACATTGAATTGGGGTTCATGAACCTGGAATACGATAAAAATAGTTTAAGCATTACTAAAACTATGTAAATGATTATTTTTTTCTAAAGTTTACAAAAACATTGAAAAAAGACAGAATTAACGAAAAACAAATTTAAACATTTATAATGATGTGAAGGATTGGGTGATATGACTTTATTTAGTATCCGATAAATTCTGTGCGGTGGTAATTTAGACTGGAAAGATCGTACGCTGTATTTAGACATTGGATTGTAACTTTTTACCATTTAATTCTATAAATTTTAGTGTAGAGTTTGAAATCCATGAAATAGTTTTTCTGTTAAAATGTTTCAAATGTTGGTAAAATCTTGATTTTCTTATATAACCTTTGATTTCTTTTTTTTAAAAAACATACATTTTTTGTTTTGCATTTTTTTAATTTACTTTTTAAAGTGCAATTCGAGTGATAACATTTAATGGGGATTTAAGCGTGTTATAATAAAAGCATAAGTGCCTTCATTTATTCCGTTGATTACAGTACTGTATTCTATCAGTCTGTATACTTAGCTCAGCTGGTCTTTAGTTTATAGACTTTAAAGAAAAACACTGGCAAGTTTTTTTTTTACTTTCTAGAAAAAAAATGGTCAAAATCAGTCGTTTCTTTTGAAAATTATCGTTGTTCAATTGTAAGACAGTTTTTGAATTGATTGTAGAAGAAAACCAACCCAAACCGATTTAGCGTAAAGGCGATACATAATTGATACATAATGTCATAACTGCGACCTCGTATACCGTAGTTTTACATGCCGCCTGCTCCTATAGCGTCTCGGTGGTTCAGATAATACAATTTTTTTTTTTAAATAAATTCAATTTAGATTTTGCTGATAAATATAATACAATAATTGTACTAATCTGAAAATAAACCATTTTTTCTCGTTAAATTGTGTTTTTAATTTTTTCAACATTAGTAGCTTTTAATCATTATCCCAGAGCACACCTACAAACTATGTAAATGATTATTTGTTTCTAGTATTAACCGAAAGTGCAAAAAATAAAAAAGGGGTTAAAGTTTACGAAAAAATTGAAAAAAGACAGAACTAACGAAAAACAAATTTAAACATTTATAATGATGTGAAGCATTGGGTGATATGACTTTATTTAGTATCCGATAAATTCTGTGCGGTGGTAATTTACACTGGAAAGGTCGTACGCTGTATTTAGACATTGGATTGTAACTTTTTACCATTTAATTCTATAAATTTTAGTGTAGAGTTTGAAATCCATGAAATAGTTTTTTCTGTTAAAATGTTTCAAATGTTGGTAAAATTTTGATTTTCCTATATAATCCGGCTTGATTTACTTTTAAATCACACTTCGCGTGAATGTATTTATTACGTCACACAAATATTTTAATTCGTATTTTTGCCCATCGAATAACTAGACTTTATAAGAATCGTGTCGCAAGAAAAGCTAATTTGAAATCGTGCAATTATTTTTACGAAAGAGTTCTAATTTTATGTTTTGTTAATTATTGCACTTTTCGTTATTACTACAAAGAATATTTACTGCAAGCAACTACATCGTTTGTTGTTTTAGTAATGCATTTTTAAATAAATCACTAATGTCAATAGGTTTTAAGTTATTACGTGCTAAAAATGCGCTTGTCGAACTGTATGGTAAAGTAAGCAATAAAAAGTTTTTAGAAAATAAAGGAAACAAAATGCATGGCAGATATTGCTCTGAATCCAAAATCCAAAATGGTATAAATTCATATACAGTGTGCCCCAAATTTTTTATAGAAATGGAGAAAAAATTTCTTATATTTCTCAAAAATATTCTTGGTAAAATGCTCTGCATGACTAGTAAATCTATAATCAGGTATAAAATGTTTAAAACATTGCCTGAAATACAGGCAAAATAAAAATGCAGTTTTGGAGGGAAAGTAAAATACGTTTAAACTGTAGTAGGGAGCAAAATGTTCATTGAATTTGCTAATAAGTAGCTAAAAATGATGCACATTTGTAGATTATTGATATTACCAAAGAAAAATTAAAATACCATAATAAACACGTCAGAAATTATTATATTAATGCGCAATACGAAACTTCGTAAGATCCCGTTCCTCAAATAAGTGCCTTATTTTCTGTTACTGATAGAGTGCTTTGGAATAGCTAACAATTTTCAACAAATGTCAAATGTAACTCAGTGCATGTTTGCAATAATTAGATTAAATGCCAGTAAAACTAAGCACTGCGGATAAAATTGAAATTGTACGCATTGTTGGAAACAAATTATAAAACATGTAGAGAAGCAGCGAATATTTTTAATAATAGACACCCTAATAAAACTATACATTTTACAACTGTCTGGGTTACAAAAGAAGATGTTGAAAATGAAGTAATGCTATCGGTAGTGGAAACGCCAAAATATTTACTTCGGAAAAAATCCAATTTCTTGAATGTAAGTAAATCTACAGTTGAAGAAATTTTAAAGTCCATTTTACTCTGAAACTTTACTTTAAAAAGAAGGAGATTTTGAACAAAGGTTAGAATTTTTGGTAGTCCCCAAGCACAATTTGAAGACAACAGATTAATGACCCGACAAATACTTTTCTCTGACGAAACAACGTTTACGTCTAATGGTACAGTAAGTTATCAAAATTGTCGATGGTGAAGCGATGTTAATTCTAATTTTAATGTGCAAACTCGAGGTCAATATTTATTTAAAACAAGTGTATGGCGCGGCATTTACAAAAACAGAATTTTTTTTCGAAATAACATGAATGGAGAAAGATACCTATAATTTTTAAATAATGAGTTGTATGAATCCTTGATGGGTCGTCACTGAATGAACGATAAAAATATGGTATCGAGAGGTACATGGAGTTTCATTGGCCTTCAAGGTCTCCAGACGTTACCTCTCTAGACTTGTTTTTGTGATGCTAGTTAAATGAGAACCATTTCAAGAACTTAATCAAGCTGAAAGAATCATTCAAGAAACGTGTGAAGCTATAACTCAAGATGTGATTAAAAATGTTATAAAAAAATTTAATCAAAGAACAATTACTTATTGGAAAAGGACACTATACATTGAAATTTAGTAGTGGTCAAGTAATGTTTTCGTTAACATTTATTAGTTGAATATTATTTTATGTTGATAAATTAATAAGAAAGTTTATCAATCTTTTAAAAAAATACATTTTCGCACAATTGCTGATTTGCTTATTAAGTATATCTTTTAGTTTTTATCTGAAAATATCAATAATCTAGTCATCGAGAGCATTTTATCAAGAATAATTTATTTTGTGAAGTGTAAGGTAAACTTTTTCTCCATTTGTATAAAAAATTTAGGACATATTGTTTTTATTTTGTGCGGTAAAAATACAGCGAGTTTAAAAAATATGACTGATACTCCTAAAATAGAATTCAAAACTTTTAAGGCAAGTAAGTATATGAATTATTTATCACCATATGCACCTTTGGTGTCACAATTGAGTATCCAAAGTATTGAGCAAGTGTTTAATATAAAAATGGTTTGCGCCATGGGAACGGAGTCAACATTTTAGTAAGTAGGTTGAATTTGGGTGGCTGAATTGTGGAATCTGTCATTGTGTTTTAACTGAATGGGTTATAGACATTGTAATCGTTTAACATGCATTCAGCTAGAAGTTTTTGTACAAGTGTTTTTGTTAAAGCTCATGTAGGCTTTTATAGATCTTAGTCTTTGCATGTGTTATACAGTTCAGTCTTGATGATGTTTTGAGCTAGAAAGAGTGATACCGCACAGCATTTGTAACTATTGTAGACATTTAGGTTTCATCTTGCTAAAAATTGTCTTCATCCTATCGTAGAAAGCTATTTCGTATTTTGTGCAACGCTAAAGAGTTAGTACATAGACTGGTGCACCTCATCTACTGTAAAAGATATTCCAGAAAATACACGCATTTTTAAACACAAAATTACAAATATTGTTTTTCAAAAAGCCTTTAGAACACTTTCGAGTTTCTTGAAATGTGTACACCGTATGATGAAAATAAAATGAATAAACAGAACAACCAATGCAAAAGCGCTAAAGAGAGTAGAAACAAAATAAAATCTATAAAATAACATTATGAGATATATTTTATGTCACTCGTAAAATTATATACAGTAAAACCTCCAAATAGCGCGCACTAAAATATATTGTAAATGTGACCGTTATATGGAGATCGCTAATGAATACCTATTTTGTATATAAATGAAAAAATTGTTAGTGATTTTTAATCTAAATTAGTCTAAATATGTAACATAAATTTATGAACTACATACCAACCACATTTAACAGTGCAAAAGTTACGTAATTACATATTCAATTGAATTTTTAAATTTTATTAGAAAACATCAGATTCACATTTTGCTAAAAGTGTAACAATGTCAATAGCTAATTCAACTTTGTCATAAAAAATATAAGTATAAAAACATTTGCACATTTCTTAATTTTTCACGCACTTCATGGATATCTTAAATGTTTGACGTACAAAGTTTAGATTCTTCAAATACTTATACTCTCCGAATACCGAAAACAGTGATTATTTCTTGTATACTCAAATCGGAACTTTCGGTCAAAGCATTGCAATCGTTTAGGCTTATTCCATATGTGTACTTTGTAATACACTGAAAAACGTGATTAGTGGAATTTCGTCTTTTTATCGAAATCGTCTTTTTGCTGTGCTATTTCAAAAATCCCGCTTTCTGAAAACATTTTGAGATTGAAGCTGGCGAAACGTTTTTCCAAGCTGCTGATATCCAAATTAAAGCGCTGGTTAAATAATTGCTTTTTCTGCATCTTTAATAGAACATTTGCTGTTTGTGGAGTCTTTTGATAAGAAATTTTCTGTATGCTACTTTTAAGTTATGGATAATCCCTTGTTCTAATAGCTGATAATGTATTGCTGTGTTTGATGGCAGAAAAACAATCTTCACATTTTTTCATCAAATTACGAAGTCATAAATTCTGTTGTCATCCAAGCTTTTTTTATTAAATACCTATTCTAGTCTTTAAAACATCCTTTTTTCAGCATTGTAAACATGTTTTGGTGAATAATCCTTCGATAATATCGCTTATAATAAAATAATACGTTTTGCTCTAAAGGCTTAAACAGTGTCCAGGCAAACATCAGCT
This sequence comes from Aquatica leii, assembly GCA_035610365.1. Lineage (NCBI taxonomy): Eukaryota > Metazoa > Arthropoda > Insecta > Coleoptera > Lampyridae > Aquatica > Aquatica leii. The sequence goes on along the minus strand of CM069433.1, from coordinate 48,836,693 downwards.
GACTCTCCACAAATTGTTTTAGAGCTCACTGTGCCTTTGACAACATTTTACCAGCCAGCCATTTGAAGCTTTAATACTCGGCTTCGGCTGCTTCTAAAACGTTTTTGTTATTAAAGGGCTAGATATGAAAATGTTATTTCTGGCTTTACAGAACCAATTGTCAGTTTTCGAAAATTTTCTCCTCTGATCTGTATTACCTTCTTCAAAAGCTTTGCAAGTCCGATTTTGTTTGTGATTTCACAAACTTGCGTTCTTACAACACTGAAGTATTCAGCCAACTTCAACTTTCTAGCACTGTTACTATTTTTTTTCATTTTCCACAATAATATCAATTTTCTCTTTAAGAGGCTACTGAAATGCTAAACATAAACTACATTATGTAAGTTAAAATATTTGCGATGAAAGATTAAATACGGTTTTAGAGTTTTAGTAATCATAGATAATTAGGCTCCTTGAAGACCTGACAGTTATGTAATTAGAGGTAAAATTTGATGTAGTGACCGTGACGGTTATACAGGAGTGGTAGCTATAGAGCAGGTCTTTGTAGTGATAATTTAAAATAATTTAAAAACTGGCCGTTATTTAGAGGTGATTGTTTTTAAGAGGTATCCGAGGTTTTACTGGGGTTAAGTAAAACTAAACTTAAAAAATTTATAAGTGGAATGCGAACATTCAAACAAAGGCTAAGATATGAGAAAATAAAACAGACTTAACCAAGAAAGTTTTTAATTATTACTTATCAGCATTTGGATCATTTTTAAATAATAAGATTAAAAAGAAAATTTTAAGTTATAATAAGAAGAATAAGAAAGGTAGTCTAGAAAATTATAAGTTTTATATCATCTTTTTTTATCAAGTTACTTATATAAATTGGGTAACCTTGAGTTAAAAAATGATATTGTGGTATGTATACCTAAAACAAAATATTATATCCAGAGACAATTTTTGATAACAAATAAATATAAATTGACTTAGTAAATATATATCGTAACCTTAGTCCTAAGGAAATAACTCAATGTTTCTTTGTAACATTTTGAAATGGTCAGCATTCAGAATTTTCTAATTCGAAAGTAAAATTTAAAGGTGGAAAGATAACGTTATAAAAATAAATCATAATCTAATTTTAAATTAAAACTAATATTTTTAAAAGTGGAAACCAAAAAACAGAATTAGAAAAAGTAAAAAAAAATCAAGTCTTAAAGGTTTTTTGGGTTTATATTGTATATTTACCGACGGCGAACGTAGTTTACATGCGAAAGCTTGAGTTTTTTTAAATAAATATACATCATAAACGCAAAAAACTATTTTAATTGTCTTATATTTAAATAGGTAATTCTAAAGTCAAAGGAGATAACTTCGACCTAACTACGGTCCAGCTGTTCCAACTTATCAATGTACTAATGTAAACACAGAGGTAAATGACACATCACGACAAAAAGAAATATAAAATGTGCGAGCAAATTAAGATATCATTTTCATGTCCACATATTTCTTCTGCGATAATTTTTAACATTCGTAGATTATACCCAAGGTTATACCGTTATACACTCTAGAATAACTAACTTTCGAAATTTTGATTTTAAGAGTTAACACAAGAAGATCGTATCACATTCTATTTTTGGAAGTTTATATCAATCATATTTATTATCCGCGTGAGTTTAATGCACAAAATAAACAGCAATAAACTCTCGATAATTTAATGTAGGTAATAAGTCAATAAAACTGATTTAATTAAATTCCTTATTATTTTTTCTTGAACTAAAAATATCTATAAATAGATAAAATTATATAGTGATAAGGAATAAAAACAATACAAAGGGTACCGAATTGTGACTATGCTGTTACAAAACTGGAATGCTACTTTGCGATACCGTTCATGGTCACAGTATAATGCATTGCTTTTAGAACCATAAGGATCTCTGGGGTAAAAAGTTTCTCATATTTGAGAACGCATGACAAACTCTCAGGTAGTTTAAGCTTTAATGCCTTGAGTTTGTTTATGTAAATAAATAATATAATCCAATAAAACACTTGTAAAAGTTGTATATTACATTATTCCAATGACAAAATTCATATTATAACAAGTATAATCAGATAATTAGGCACTGATGTATCCAAATTCATCATGCTACATTGAGGTAATTCAAGGTTGTTTGTTTGACAGAAACATGTTTAATTTGAATTACGCGCATAAATAAAAACCGTAATCATTGGGTAATCGGATCTCCCCGTACGTTCCGTATCAACTCTTGGTTAGTTGCGCATGAAAACTTTATACTTAAATACGTCGGTTGTTTATGTTTGTATATAACCTCATTGCTTGACCTCATTGTTTTACTCTACTTGTTTTACAGAAGCTTTTATAAAAACTACTTTGGTGTTCGTATTGATTTTAAAGGTAAATTGTTTTAATTGTTCTTAAAGTTAAACATATTAATGAAATAATTTCTAGTACTACGTCTACTCGAAAGAAACATCATGTGTTCTGTATCTTAAAGCATGATTGTGCAACGTTCCTTTGTGATTTCAGTAGTAGTTGTATTAGTTAACAGATAATTCGTCGAATCATTTATAACCTACGTATTATTGAAAAACAAAACCTACTATAGAAGCAATTTATAACGTTATTAAAGACGATTTAATTGGATTCTTGGGAAAGAAATCGTCACTTAGGACGTTGTTAATAAAAATGGGTTTTAGGTAGGATAATTGTTTATTTTTGCATTACTTTTTTAACAGTATTTTATTCAGATGGAGAAAAACAATGGATGATGGGACGTAAAATACTTGTGGAATGACATTACGTTCATATATATGATTAATTACTAATTATTGTAAAAGCTGAACAACCAATTGTATATATCGGTTAGTAAACTGGATTATAAACGTTAATTATATTCTATAATTTTGTATAAATTCTAGATGAAAGATACATAAATGAATCTCACACGTCGATAATTCAGCTGCAAGTCTTAAATCCCAATAGGAAAGGGAAAGAAGTTATAGTACACGCTGGTATGTCTACATGATTTTTTCATAACATTTTATCATTTACCATTATTCATTTTAGGTGTGAAATGTGTTTCATCAAGTTTTGTTGATATTTAAAACGGGAGATTCTCATAATGATCTGAACTACATAAATTATAAAAGGTGGATTGATGACCAATTGCTACCCAACTTACAACAGAATTCTGTAACTGTAATGGATACTGCAAGTTACCTTAACGTGTTATAGCTATGAGGCATCCAATTTCGACAAGTCGAACGGCAGAAATGACTACCTGGTTAATGGAATGTGGAATCTCATATGATAAAACATTAACAAAACCAGAACTTATACTTAATAAAATTAAATAAACCAGGCTACATTCAATAGAGTATTGATTCAATATTTGCGAAGAATAGGCACACCGTATGTATCATTTGCTGCCATACCAGATGAATGGCGCAATGTATGTTTTTACTAAAAAGAAGTTCAAAAACGTTTATAATACAAGTAACTATTGATACTTTCGATGAACCCTTTGACAGTATGTGGGGTATTGAGTAATAATGATACTTAATTAACTGCTTAAAATATGTATTTTCTGATTTATGTAGCAGAAATAAATAAATTTTCTAATTTTAGGATGTCAGACTAACTGTAATAATGTTATACCAATACTAACAAATCTTAAACTGTGTATTATTAATTACTTTACTGTTTAAATAAAGTACTCTGTTTTTGCAATATTAATTTTTACAAATACTTCTGCATATACTTTGTCGAAAGCTTACAACCATTTTTAATAAATCTTGAAAAAATGAGTTCTAAGTTTGGTTAATCGCACTTTAAATTAAAGTTCAATGTAGTACTCGTAAATGAGTACAGAAGGTTTACAGTACGATTTATAAAAAATAGTTTACGGTTTCCAAATAAAACAAAGATAACTAACTCGTAATAAGGCTTTCAAATCATTTTGTTTAAATTTGTTTGAAGACTTGTCCTGTAAGTTACACTTTAATTGCAATCCATTTTTATTATGATTTTATTCTAAAGCTCCACATAATAGATTGGTTATTTATTTGTTTATCTAATAGGCAAATCGATAGTTATTAATGTAATGAAGTAAATAAGAAAGTTATTAAGCGGTTATCTTTAATTACTACAATAAATGTTATTGTCGCATTTCTTTCAAAATTTTCTATAAAATTTAAGAATAAATAGGTAAGTACCAAAACATGTGCGTTTCAATTGTACAAATTTACTTTAGTAATATATAAATTAATAAGCAGGATGTTATGTAAAACTAGAAATGGCTGATAAAATCATCAAATGTATGTAATTTAATTAGATACATTAATCATCTGCACAACTATAGTCACCGACGTCAATAATGAGTTAACGACATCTATAATATATATATCTGAAACACTTAATTATTTTCATCAGGTTCTATCCCCTGCAGTGTATGCAACAACTTGTAAAATTCTCACAACAACTCAACCGAACGTTCCATTTATCACCGCAAAACGCCACCACTGTAGGACCGTTTTAACACAATTATATACTTGTTACTATGAGCCTAGGCTCGTAATTCGCAATAAAGGATCATAATATATGTTGTGTATGTTGAAATACCTACACATAGGCTCATACTATACACGCTATATATATATATATATATATATATATATAATTCAAATATAGGAGGTGTAGATTTGTTAGATCAGATGTTGGCGTTGTACTCTCTGAAAAGGAAGAACAAGCGTTGGTATATAAAAATTTTTATGCACTTCCTAGACGTAGCAGTTGTTAACAGTTGGATTTTGTTTCGCAAGAAAGAAAAACTTAAAACGGATTTTCATGAATTTAAAGACAGCGTAGCTATAGCGCTAATTAACCGAGGTGTGTATAAAGAAAATAGAAGAAGAAGACCCCGCTCAGCAACACCCCCTGGAATATTAAAGAAAAAACGTTTACCAATTCATCGTGTACCTCTGGAAGTAAGACAAGATGGATTTAGCCATTGCTTAAAATTGACAGATGCAAAAAGTTTTAAATGATGCCATTCAGACATCTGTAAATAGAAAACTAAATATATTTGCACAAAATGTAATGAACCACTATGCCCTGATTGTTTTAAATATTTTGACGAAAATAAAAATTAATAATTTTTATCAGTTTCATTTAATGCATGGTGTCCACTATAATAGACACCACATTTTTTTTTAAAATATAAACAAAAATTTTTTTTAAACAAATTTACTTGTAACTTTATATTTAAGCGTTTTAAACCTAAAAACATTTTTTTATGTAAAACTTAGATTTCTTTTTAAATTACGCATGAAAGGATTAATAAATTTACAGAATGAGAAATGACATAAAAAATTAATGATTATTAGTGTCAACTTTATGGTATAGAATTCTACTACACTTTACCGGCCTAAGCCGAAAAATTAAAATTTTCGATCGATTTTGCTGCCTGCATAATACATCAAAATGGACAGAAACCCAAAAATATGTTTTTTTAATAAGTACATTGGACAAGTTACAATACCGTAATATTAACATTTTTCACATTTAATTAGTGGCGGTTGGTGGGAACGCTGCAAGTGAGTCATTTTAATATTAAAACTTTAAAAACACATTGTCTTCTCCATGATTCTTAGACAAATTTTGTAGTTTAAAACGTATTGAACTTGCAATAATAATAAAAAAACAATTTTTAGTATTGCTTTGAAAGGTTATTGACCAAATGACCTAAGGAAGAAACCGCCACTGTATTTAATGTCTAAATAAATGTAGGTGACAAAGCATTTTACATTAAAAAGGGAAGTCGTACTATTGTGCAAGAGCTCGAGGGGTTAGCACTAAATCTTTTACTTTATGAAAGAATTAAATTTTTTATGTCTGAAAGTTCTTCATAATTTTAAAAAATGCTTTGCAACTCAGAATGTGCTATTTGACTAATGTAAAATCTAATTTTTAATAGGTACCGATAAAATTGAGCTTTGAATATGCTTTGATTACACGATATTTTACGTACTTACTACTTATGTGATAAAAAATATTATGGTGTATTACGAGTTAGATATGCAAATATGATCATTACATAGTAACAATCAATAAATGACATTATTAATCAATTTATAGCGGTTTTATGAGTGAAAGTATATGAGTAATACGTAGGAATTACAAGGCATTAGTAGGTATTACAAAGGTATTAGCTGATATTACAGAGGTACCAAGTATTTTTAAGTATTAGCAGAAATTAATGTACAAAATTTAGTCAGCGATTTACCCCTCGTAATATACCATCAACGAAAAAACTTAAAAACCAACTCGTTTGGTAATCAGCGATTAATAATCTCAACAATGTTAGCAATCTTGTCTGCTCGCGCGTTAAAAAGTTTTGATTATTATTTGACTTCATTACTAACCTTGTTCGTTGAATAAGTATAGTTTTGCGTTTATATTGATCTACTTTCTAAATGTAGGCATTTTCTAAATAAATTTTTGCCAATATTGTTTTATGTTTAAAATGGAAGTGCTAAAGAAGATTTTGTAAAATTTTAGATCAAACCTGACCAAACACAAACTTGTGTACAGCAAGAAATTCATCTGGTCTTATTAGTTTCCGGTATAACAGTTTTCACTATATTCAGATTTGATATAAAACCGGATCAAAACAAATATATTGAGAAAATAAAAAAAAAATTAGTACATAATATTAAATAAAAATTTTTAAAAATAAGTACAACAAGAAAAACTACTTAAAAAAATAAACAAAAATCAGTTACGCAAGCTAACGTTAAAAGGTAATTGTTAAAAGAAACAGAATCAATTTACTTACTTTGTGTTACAAATTAATACCTTCTTACAAATTGTCTTTATTGTAATAACAATATATTGCTGTACAACTGTATAGATAAATTATTTATAATATTTCGTTTTTTGTTAAAATTGTATGTACGTATTAACTATTTTTTTAATGAAATTTCATTAGAACAACAACAAAAAAACTAATAATTGTGTAAAATTAAACGTGCTGCCGTAATGGTATATAAAGCAGCTCTATAAAATGCGTGTGGAAAAAGTAAAAGAAATTATAATGTGAAATAAATTGCTAACTGTACAAAGATAATTCTGATGTAGATTTTAGAATAAAAAATACCAATATTTGAAGATTTATAAAATGTTAAATAAAACAGTTTTTTAATAATCGACGGTGCTTTGGTTTCATTTAAAACTTGTTGTTTAACATTATGCGCTTTAATTATATTTAAATACGTACTAGCTTCACAAGTTTTATTGAATACGTTCAACACATAACCCCACCGACAAGCACACCGAAATGATCCCGGAAGGTTAACACATGCTTCACGTATCGGATTACAATTGTGAAGTCCTAACAAACATTCGTCGATATCAACGCACATCCCGTATTTTGAGTTCCATTCGAATCCAACTTGAAAACATTTACAAGTCACGTTCCATCGGTTTAAAACAATATCTCTAAAGTCGGAGTTTTGTAACCGATTTATAGAGCATTGTCGTTGACCAACCGGGTTATCCGCAAAACAAGGGTTTGCTGGATCGTTCCAACATGATTCAAAGCTATTTAAGTGTTTTAAGGGACAACACTGATCCGGACAGAAACTGTAGAGTGCACATGAATAAGGCAAATTATCGTCAGCTCTCGGGTCCTTGTTGTTTATTCCAAAGTTTGGATCCAGGCAATTAGCAAAATTGTCGCAATTTTCTTTAAGCCGTTCTAATTCTGAAACTTCATTCATTGTATACCAGCACATATAATAACTTGCCGTAGTTCTCCACTGAAATTTCTCTATAGGGCCTTGAAACGGATTTGCTGCAATATCGTCCGCTTTCTGCATTTTACGACATTCACTCTCTACAACATCAATCTGTTTAGAATGGTTTAAATAATTCCATTGTTGTTCTTGCATAACAATAGCCGTATCATCTGCTCTCTTTAAGCCTGTTTGCCTTATTTGTCGATTTAGATATTCTACACAAGATAAAAAAGACGTTTCGCAGTATTTATGAACTTCCCAATGTAGTGACCGTAAAGCTGGACGTGGAAAATATTTAAAATAATCGCGAGGTGCTGATTCAGATTTAACTTCATATCTCCTGTCATATTCGTTAAATTTGTACGCTCGTAAGTAATACGCAATATCTTTTAAAGCATCAATGTACCATGGAATCTCCGTGATATTGTCTTTCGTTACAAAAGAATTTTGTGTTGTACTTTTATTTTCAATTGAAATTAAATTTTTTTGATTATAATCTATTGTTGTTACGGATTCTTCCAATTCTATTTTACTTTTATCCGTTGTCGATGTTTCTGTGCTATATGAATTTACAATAACAAGTAGTAAAATTGTAAAAACCAAAATAGGATTTATAACGTTCATCACGTTTTAATTGTCAACTGTCACTTGTCACCAAATTAAACATAAACATAAAGCTCAACATTAATTTTTGTTTTGTTTGCGCATTCAAATTATTTACATAAAAGATTGTTTTAATGTATTTTTAAGTATTATTATTAAAAATTATACAAATCAATTTTTTTTCTATATCTTGCCATTTTTATGTAAATGATATTTAAGATAATTATCTACAGCCGTGATTTGTATTAATACTGACAAAATTCCTACTACTTATACTTATGTTTAATAAATGTAATAATAAGGTAATAGGTATAATATTATATCACAAACTAGACAAGGTTTTATTTATGTTGTCTTCTTTGGTCAAGACATCTCAATTATACAATTAAAATGATATATAAAATAATAAATGCTTCAGACAAATAATAGTATTTTAATTATTATTAATAGCATTATATTATTCTGTTTATAAAAAAATCTCAAAACCTTCCCATGAATTTTATTTTTTCATAAACACTACATGTTTGGACTATTCGTCATCATCAAGCGTATACGACAAAATTAATATACATATATATAATTGAATCTTATTTAATAATTAAGCTTATAATAAAATGTCCTAAATTACAGAAAAATTATAAAAATAAACAAACTAAATTAGAATAAGTAAATTATTATTAAGGTGAACAACTTCGTTTAGACATAAATCATAGGTCAAATTGTAATTTTTAATTATTTCCTTGATTTTAAAAAAAAAATGTTTTAAGCTTTTAGCGCAAATATCTAAAATTTCTAAATCTTTTTTAGAATTAATTGAATGATGAGAATTTATAATATGATAAAAAAATGATGATTTAAACGAAATGTGATTTTTTAAATTTATTATTATACAAGAAGGATGTTCCGCAAATCTAATACGAAACTTGCGATTTGTTGGTCCTATACCTATACCTATGCGTTGCAATCACCACATTTTAAGTTATAAACATCGGATTTATCTAACATATTAGTTTTATCTTTAGTATTAACTAATAGAAATTTATTCTTATGATTATAAGCAACTTTCAGCTTAGACCGCGTCATAGATAAACATTCAGACATTAACTACTCTAAAGATGCAAGCTGCAATGTCTTGCAAAACGTCAGTTCGTTTGGATTCACGAACGACAATACGGCAAAAGCCAAGTTCTACTTCTTGTTTTGGCTCTCAAGAAGAGACTAGGACCAAGCCTAAGTCTGGGTGTTTAACCACGACGCGGTCTATACTGAAGGTCGCTTATAATCATAAACACAACAACCGCGAAAGCTTAACATTTTATAAAACGTATTTTCATTTTTTGACAAAAAACAAATGTAGGAATATCAATGAAAAATAACGTAATCCAAAAGAAAACTTACTTCTAATAAACCTTAGATACAACAAAAACATTTGATTAATTTAATTAATATAAAATTATTATAACGTTTTTCTCTCTCCGTCTTTCTTTGCCTTTGCCCTCTAGCGCGGAATTTTTAAAACTTGAAATGTTGCCTCGACCGTCCTGCTGATTAGATTTAGTTGTAGGCCATGGCTTCACATATTCGACACAGGTGGTGGTACGGATCGAACCACGTGAAAACTTTCTTTAACGACGCCGTAGGTGTCATTAAACTTCGATTCTATTATCCGATAAAGTCCAAGAAATTTAGTCTTAAATTTTGTACCTGGTTGAATGCGCTTAATAGCTACGAAATCATTGGTCTTTCATTTGGTTGCTTTTCTTCTTCTCAGGTTGTAGATCTTTTTCTTCTCTTTCTGTACTTTACTTTTTTGTGTCTTAGCCAATCTTCTCAATTCTACTCTTTCTTCATCAAAACTTTTTCTCGCCTCTTTTTTTACCATATCTTTAAGCTTTGGTGTTCCTTACATCTCATCTTTGTTCCAATTAGTAACTCCATAGGTGTCGTTCCTATGCTGCGATGGTAAGTAGAATTTAAAATTTGTTGACGTTTGTTTATGTTTTGGTACTATCTTGAGAATATGAATAATTGTTGCGTTGATCTGCTCGACCTGTCTATTAGCCCTAGGTAAACCGGCTGTAACTGTGAGGTGTTTTATGCCTTCTTCTTTACAGTAGTCATCGAATTCTGTGACGGTAAACGTAATAAATCAACGACGAATAGAATATGCTTGTAGTTTTTATTGGTTGGCTCTAAGGGTCGCAAATGATCAATGTGGTATGCGTGTAAAGGAACCTTTTCTTTTATAGGTGGGTGCAGATAACCTTTTTGCTTCCCCCGTTTGCGATTTAGTAGGATGCACATAATACAGCTAATAATACATTTTTTTACCTTTGCCTTTAGATTTAAAAATAGTAGTCGTTTAAGTATTTTTTCCACATTAGTCTTACTTAAATGTCCATCATTATGTACTTGTTGTATTAATACCATGTACATTGTCTTTGGTACAACTAAGAGTTTTTTATCCTCTTCAAGCTTATACAAGATGTTATTTTTTGTCAAATACTCTTCATATGCTTCATTCTTCAGAATTTTTTTGACTTTTGTATTTTATCTATTGTGGTTTTAGTCTCAATCATATTTATAGGATATCGACTTAGAAAATCGACGTGCTTCATCCTCATACCACAACAATGTTCGATTGTGTAGTCATATTTTTCAAGCGTCATTGCCTATCTTGCTACTCTTGGTAGTAGATCATTCTTAAACATAGTTTTTTGAAATGCTTTGCAATCGGTGATAATTTTAAACTTACCCAGAAGATATACTTAACATTTTTTCAAAGCGTAGATGATTACCAAAATTCTAATTTATAACTACTGTATTTTTTTGCAGGTTTTGTTGATTTCTTACTTGCATAGTAAACGGGATGGAAACAGTGGTCTTCTTCACTTTTTTGAAACAATATTGCCTCGGTATGTAATTGCATTTTACCTCCTTGCTTGTAAATTTTAAGAACTGGATTGTTGGATAAAATTGTCTTCAGTTTGTTAAAAGCGGTAATTTTTTCAGTCTTCATTTAAAATTTGGTTTCATTTTTTAACAGATCGCTAAGCAGCTTAGGCCAAAAAAAGTTTGCATTTGCTTTACTGTTGTTGGCAGTGAAAAGTTTATTACAGCTTTGGTTTTTTCTTTACTCTTTTTACTCATCTGAAGAAGTAAAGATTACGATTTTCAAATATATGACCGAGAAATTCTACTCTTCTTTTGAGAAAGTGCAATTTTTTCTTATTGATCACTAGTCCGTAATCTTTAGCGGTTTGTAAAACTTCTACTAATTTTGTTAGAGCGTCCTTTTTAGATTGGGCTAGTATTATCAAGTCATCCATATAAGTCAAAACCGTGTTTCTTCTGATTAATTAATGGAAAACCTGATTTACAAAACGTTGAAACACGCTGGTGAAAAAAAAATGGTGTACTTCTTACTATCTTCCTCAACATCTACGTTAAAGAAACTGTTCTTTAATGTCTCTGATGCAAAATATTTTTGATCCTTGTACGTTATCTAATATATCTTCTATCAATGGCAATGGATAGTGTTAACGAGTATCTTGTTTAGGCGACAATAGTCTACACAAATACGTAGTGATTTGTCTTTCTTCTTAACAACGACAGTCAGACTTGAATACTTCGAACAACTCTTTTCGATTATACCGTCTTCGAGCCATTCCGCGACTTTATTGTCGATAAACTCACGTTCTGCAAAAAGCAAGCGCCTCGGATTACAGGTTAGCGGCTCATTGCGTTTTACGACAAGCTTTATCTCAAGGTTAGTAGTTTTCACTTTTTTTGGTTTGTACGCTCTAATCATGTGAAAAACTTTTTTTGTGCGTCTTTAGTTGCATTAGGATCTACGTCTGATTCTACCATGTCGTCGTTTTTGTGAATATTAATCTTCATTAAAAAAATTTTTTTTTGTCTTTGAAATCTTAGCTTTGTGTTTAGTTATTAATACGTCAATTTGGCAAAGTACGTCGTTACCAATTATACTACTTGTTACGTACATAAATTTAAATAATGTAGTACCCTGTATATCAATTTAATTAAAAGTTGCTTTTATATTTCTTGACGCCATCTATCGGGTTCGTTGGTCACTTTGTATTACGCATCCGGTGTCTTCTCCGACATTTTAACTTTAACATTGTAACTGGCAATATCGCGGGCTGTGTGAGTGAATGTTGGTTCTCTAAAATCATCCACGTGTTAGGGACACGATGGAAATTATGTAGTTTCTTTAATTAACTCATTTACTTCCGCAGCGTAAGTAATTTTATTTCTTTCTGTAATTAAAAGTAATTTTTATGTCTTTTTGGTTAGCCCCATGTGCCACCTAATAAATCAGGGCATTCTGGCTATAATTTAAAGCCCATCAGGGAAATTGTGTGACTTCGTTACAATCGTGGGATATTTGTATCGTCACCGGCTATTCTTACCTCCATCTGGCCCATGAATTCTATCCGATACTGAAAGACGAGAGATAACCCTCGACGAATATTATGTTGGAACGATTCTAAATATTTATAAGGCCTACTGTTGGAATTAATTAAATCATAGAAAAGGGTATAACAGCATCCGACGTTCGGTTTGTGTTTTGTGTACATTTTACAATTTACGTAATGACTTTGTAGATTTCGATTTCGTGAGCTATTAGGTTGACACGATTTGCAATTAAAATTAATTACAGGGCACGTGTCGAAGGGAGCGCTTCCTCCGCATAAAAGGAACACCTGTATTGGTGGTAAGTTTGTTTATAACTTTTCTTTCGTCGTCAACGAGGTTTCTCACGAAACTTACAATCATCATAACTTCGTACTGATTAGCGTAATGGTAATATCTTTAGTTAGTAAATTTGCTTATACTACGTATGCTGTTTATGCTTATTTATTGTGATAATTTAATGTTAATGTTATACTAATTATTTTGCCTTATTGTCGTTACTACCATATTTCTAGTTATGTAAATGATATTTACTGCGAATTATTCGTAGCCATGTTCTGCACTTATGTCATGTAAGTTGCCTATCTTACTGTGATTCGATTTTGTATATTCTCACTAATAACTACTCCGATTTGACTATTTAATTCTTATTATATTTATCGTGATAGAGTAATTAAAGCACCATTGTTATTAACGATTTAGTTTTTCTCTTTTATTCGTTTCCTTCAGCAGTTACGAACTTAACATCATAGTTACAAGTTATTACCATTTCTGCTGTGAGCAGGTAGAAACTTACTTTGGACAGGCTCTGGCGCCCTTAATTATCTTATATATATATTTCTAGAAGACCTACCCCCTCTCCGACTGTTGAGAGTTGGCCGTGCAGGTTCGTAACACCGAACAACTTGTAACAAATTGGCGAGCCCAACTGTTTGGGGCCTTGATTATCTCATATCGAATTTCTCATTTCTCTACATTGCTTTTAGCTATTCTTTAATTGTGATTAGCGTAGGATTAACTTATACTGTGGAATTTCCCTCGACTTAGTGTGTAACAAATTGGCTACCTGACTTTTCGATTCTTTTCTTTTGAATTTCTCATTCGTTATAATTCTTTCTGCTGTTTAGATTTTTTTCTCTAATTAGTATAGGTTTACTAGCAGGAATAGGTAGCTTATATTATTGATTTTCCCCTGATTTCGTGTGTGCGATCACCATTTTTCTAGATTTATTGATTCGATTATTTTCCCTTAGTCTCCCGTGGGTTCGAGTTACTCTGCTTTGTGCACGTAGTTATTGCTACTAGACTTGACGTCTGAGTTACTTCGCTACCGTGTAATTTTTTTTTCTTCTCTCTCTTCGTACTGCGGTTTGACTTGATAGTAGTAATTGATTTAGGTTACTTATAAGTATATTGGTGCTTGGATGTCAGGATTTTTTTTTGTGATTAACTTGACTACGTCAGTTAATTTTTTCTTATTACTTGTATTGTTATTAGGGTTTAGTCGTACAGTTTTACTTCACGATTAGGTTAGTTTCTTGGAGTTTTTGTCGTAGTTTTGGGAAACGTGATTAGAACTGTGCCACTATTTGATTTTTGACTTTTCTTTTTTCTCTCGTTCATTAGGAAAACTCGTCACTAAAATGGCTACTTGGCGATTAGAAGTGAATCGACTTAGGAAGCAGGAGCTTCAATATGAATTAGTTTCTCGTGGGTTTGATCCTACAGTAGTCGTTTCTACATTAAGGGGTGCGGTACGTAGTGCTTTACAGTTGGAAAAAGAAGCATCTTTTCGTATGGATACTGTTACTTCAGTTTTTGAGGATGATAAATTAGCTGTTGAACAAGCTATTGGGGAATTACAAACGCTATTAAGCGAATTCGATGGGAATTTTTCTTCGACTATTTTCAAACGAGCTAGTACCTTGTGGGTACACATTCATCGTCGTTGTGTAAAGATGTCACCTGATGGAGAAGATGAAGAAAAATTGCATCGTCAATTTGGACTTACGCTACAAACCCTTCGTAATGTATTCACAGCTAAAGGGAAAAAGGCTACTAGAACTACATCGGTTTCTTTTGCTAATTTACCTTCGTCTAGTCCTAAACAGGCGGCGGTAGAATCACTACTTCAGGATGAAGAACCACCTCTTCTTACTTCTTCAGATTCCGATGCTGAAATGGATGTATCTGTTCCGACTACTTCTGCTCTTTCAAAGACTACTGTTACTAATGTGTCACTAGCTAAGTGGAATTTGACTTTTTCGGGCGAGGGTTCGTTTTCACTCACCGAATTCTTGATGCGAGTTGATGAGTTGTGTTTGTCGCGTGGTGTCTCACCACAAAATTTGTTTAATTCGGCTGCTGAGATTTTAACTGGGAAAGCTTTGTGTCTCTTTAGGGTGAATCGAGATTCTTTACGTTCTTGGCAAGATGTAGTTACTTTGTTAAAATCAGAATTCTTACCACCTGATTACGACGATCGTTTATGGGATGAGATTCGAAGTCGAACTATGGGACCTCAAGAATCGATCGGCATGTATGTGACGATGATGCGCAGTCTCTTCCAACGTTTATCGTTGCCCGCTTCGGAAGAAACTCAGCTCAAGACGATACGACGCAATTTAACACCATACTACCAATCTGCCTTAGGTTTAGCACAGATTTCTACTTTGACCCAGTTGATCGATTATGGCAAGCGGTTGGAGTTAACAAAAATTTCAGTGGACAACTATAAACCACCTCCTTCGCGGCGTACCACTCGACTTTTGGAACCTGCTTTGGCTTATGTTAGCGACACCTCGATTTCTTCGATTGCTTCTACTTCTAAGAATCGTTCAGTACGATTCGAAGAAAATAATATTAATTCTAATTCTTCTCGACGTGGTTTTCTTAATTCTTCGCGCGTTACTTGTTGGAATTGTCGTCAGATAGGACATGTCTCTCCGAATTGTGACAAACCTCCTACTCTTCACTGTTATGGATGTGGACAGGCAGGAGTTAGTCGTCGCAACTGCACTAAGTGCAATACTGTTTCGGGAAACTAGGACACGAGTCTACGGACCGAGTCGTAGATTCTACGCTATCTTTAATCTCGGATTCTATCTTCGACTTGCCTGACAAACAACGTATTCTTTTGGACTTTATATTTGCCAGTGTTCGTGATGATGAGCGTCCTTATCTTAAGGTTAATGTATTAGGTCTCTCTTTCTTTGGTCTTTTGGATACCGGTGCTTCTCGAACCATTCTGGGTGGTCCGGGATGGCAACTTCTTCAGTCTTTGAATATTCGTCTTTCTCCCTCTTCTGTGTCTTCATGTAATTTAGCGAATGACGTTAAGTGTACCGTATTGGGATCAGTTCTTCTACCATTTTCTTTAGAGGGTAAAGTAAAAACGCTTAATACCTTGGTTATTCCGGAAGTTTCACAACAATTGATTTTAGGCATTGATTTCTGGAAAGCTATGAATTTTATACCTGATTTTCGGCAGGGACTGTGGAATTTTAATGCTAACCTTCCTTCGATTGATACTATCTCTTCGGATTCTATTGGGGCTATCTCAGAACTACTTCCATACCAACAACAACTCTTAGACAACGTTGTTGCGGACTCTTTTTCGAAACAATCCTCAGGACTTGGTCACACTTCTCTCGTTCAGCACCAGATACGTACGACTGCTGAACCCATCAAACAGCGCTATTATCCGCTATCACCAGCGTTACAAAAGGTTGCTAATGAGGAGTTGGACTCGATGCTGAGTATGGGTGTTGTGGAGCCATCGAGTAGTCCGTGGTCGAATCCAATTGTTTTAGTGAGGAAGAAGGATAATACTTATCGGTTCTGTGTCGATTTTCGAAAGGTGAATCAGGTAACTCAAAAGGATGCGTACCCATTACCGTATATTACCTCTATTCTGGATCGATTGAGAGATGCTAGATTTCTGTCTAGTTTGGATATTCGGTCTGCCTACTGGCAGATTCCGCTGTCAGAAGACTCCAAAGCTGTGACTGCTTTTACTGTTCCTTCTCGTGGTCTTTTTCAGTTCACGCGCATGCCATTCGGTCTGCATAATGCGCCTGCTACTTTTCAGAGATTGATTGATAGGGTGTTGGGTGTAGATTTGGAACCTTATTGCTTCGCTTACCTTGACGACATTATCATCGCTACTCCAACGTTTGATGAGCATATTCGGGTACTAGAAAAGGTGTTAGAACGTCTAATTTCTGCTGGACTTACCTTACGACGAGACAAATGTAACTTTTGTTTGTCTGAATTGAAGTACCTCGGATACGTAGTCAACAAGAATGGTCTGTTAGTAGACCCGGACAAGGTAACAGCGATACTCAATATTCCTACCCCTTCGAATGTCACTGATATCAGACGATTTATTGGTATGACTAGTTGGTACCGTCGCTTTATTCCTAATTTTTCTTCTCTTACTTCTCCACTGTCGGCTCTTACTCGTAAAAATGTTTCTTTTATTTGGACAGATGAATGTCAGGTCGCTTTTGATTCTCTTAAAAACAGCTTAGTTGCTGCTCCTATTCTGTCGTGCCCTGATTTTTCGCTTCCTTTTGTGGTACAGACTGATGCTTCGGACTTTGGTTTAGGTGCTGTGTTGAGCCAAACTACTGCGGATGGTGAAAAGGTTGTTAGTTATCTTAGTAGATCGCTCACGAAGGCGGAGCGACATTATTCGACTACTGAGAAAGAATGTCTGGCTGTGTTATGGGCTATAGAGAAGTTCCGTCCTTATGTGGAAGGATCTCATTTCACAGTGATAACTGATCATCATTCGTTGTTGTGGTTGAACCGTTTACAGAGTCCTTCAGGACGATTGGCTCGGTGGTCTATTAGGCTACAGCAATACGATTTCTCGATCATCCATCGAAAAGGGAAAGATCATGTCGTTCCTGATGCACTGTCTCGCTCAGTTCCTGTATTAGAAACTATCCATCTGTCTGAAATTTCTTCTACTTTGCTTAATTTGCCGACTCTTGATCCTTGGTATAATAATCTTCTTAAACGTGTCTTGGATGCTCCTCATAAGTTTTTGAAATGGTCTGTTAGAGATAACGTTCTTTATCGTCGTGTTGTTACTTCTTTCTCGTCTGATTCTGCGGATGATTGGAAAATAGTGGTTCCTACGGAACAACGTTCGGAAATGATTCGTAACCATCATGATCCTCCGGTTGCTGGACACTGTGGTGTTTCGAAAACTACTGCAAGGATTTTACAACGATATTATTGGCCCTGCTTACGTGCCGATGTTGCTCGTTATATTCGGCGTTGTCGGGTGTGTGCAGCACACAAGGTGGAACAAGTGGCTCCTCCTGGTGTATTCGCTCCTCGCGCTAAGCCAACACATCCTTGGCAAGTTCTTTGTTGTGATATCGTGGGTCCTCTGCCTCGCTCTTCGAAAGGCCATAGTTATGTTTTGGTAATCGCTGACTATTTTACTAAGTTCCCGTTGTTCTTTCCATTACGTTCAGCTCTTGCTTCCTCTATTTGTAAAATCATCGAAGAACATATCTTCCTTCTTTTTGGTGCTCCTCAATACCTTATTACAGACAATGGTGTACAGTTTCGGAGTAAAGAATTTGATAAACTTTGCGCTACTTATGGGACAACGATACTCTTCACAGCTAAATACCATCCTAGAGCTAATCCAGCAGAACGAATAAATCGTGTCTTAAAAACCATGATCTCTTCTTATGTTAAAAAAAACCATAGGCATTGGGATGTAAATCTCTCGAAGATTGGTTGCGCCATTCGTACTGCGAAACATGAGGTCATTGACTGTACTCCTTTCTTTGCAATGTTCGGACGTGAACACGTTATCTCTGGAAATTTCTTTGGTCCTTCTTCTTCTTCCGATGTTATTATCTCTGAATCCAAGGTTACTCACTCAGTGTCTCATTATGAAGCTATTCGTACGCACATCTTGAAGAAACTTTCTAAAGCGTACACAAAGACACATCATAGATATAATCTTCGCCGTCGACACGTGCGATATAAAATTGGGGATTCGGTATGGCGACGTAACTATACTCTTTCGGACGCCACTAGGCATTTTAATGCCAAGTTAGCTCCTAAGTTCCTGGGACCTTTTATTATTAAAACGGTCAAATCTCCTTGGACATACGAGTTAGTCACCACTACTGGACAATCGATGGGTGTCTGGCATGTTAAAGATCTTAAACCAGATCAAGGCTCTTCGGATTCCGATTCGAATGAGACTCCACACCAGGTAAATCGTCGATCGGTCAACGTGTCGTTACTGTATCCTCGTCAGCGTAAGCGGCGTAAATTACGTGCTAGAGTATCTATTGCTTCTTTGGATGACTAATCTTGCTTTCGACTTATTACTATTTTCTTCGGTTCTTTTGAATTCTACCATTAATGTTAGGCAAATGTACTGTTCTCGGTGTTAGTGTCTATTAGGTTTACGTAGATTCATAGTGGAAAACTATGGTTGGGGTCACTCTAGTCTTTGGCTTGGGGTTTAGTGACTGATCGGGCTGCTGGTTCATTTCTTTACTCAGTCAGGGTAATACGACTTAGTCGACTGTAACCAGAGTCCTTTCTAATGATATTCCTTCGTTGGCTTTAGTTTGGTGTTGGTGGTCTTTGTCAGACCTTCCAAAATTTTGGTTTATTATTCTTTTTGGGGTTTAGTATTTTGGGGACTTTTTAGTTAGTTCGCCTAAGAAGGGCTACCCGTAGAGGGTCATTATTAGTTTGGGTTTCGTTCTATTTTTGGGGGAAGGATATCATACCGTCTTTTGACGACTTAACAGCACTATATCTCCATCCAAGTCTAGTGTGAGTGAGTTCTTCACACTATGTCTCGACGTGTTGGATTTCTTGGTCATGTTTCTTGTTTTCTTACTGCATTTGGGCGGTTGGTTAGGCAGTAGCGTAGGTCACTCGGAATCGGCTATCTAGGGAGAGATAGTCGAGCTGTACTACACCATCGTATTCTCTTTTCTGTTTCTGTCTTCCTGTCTTTCTTTCTCTTCTTTCGGTCTGTCTCCATGATTGGAGGGGAAGGCGCCTGTTGTGGAAACCTGACGACTATGCGTTCGGAAAGGTTGGTTGTCACTGACCCGGTAGCCTGAAGCTCTGGACCAGGCATTATACCTTTCGGGGGCCGTACGGCGGACTTGGTGGAGCTTGGCGGGGGTGGTCAATTCTTCTTAACCGGCGCATAGGATGTTGTGGTTGTACAGGAGGCACCGCTTCCGGCTACAGTCACGCAATTGCGGGCTGTAGTCCTTTATATTTGGATTTTTGGGCAAAATTATGGGATGCTTCATTTCTTTCTTCTTTTATCTACTTTCAGGGTGGGGGGCTGTCCTGGGTCTTGTTCCCTCTGGTCGCGGATCAGAATCCATCCTGGGTGGGAGGAAGACTATGGTGGGCAAGCGAGTACTGGTTGCGGTGACGTGCGCTTGTGTGGACTAACGTTGGGGGGCCCAACGACGCGCTTTAACATCTGTCGCGAGGGCTTGAGGTGGGATTAAGACTTCGACGCCACACAATCGTCCGGCACTCCAACGAGGAAACCTTAGTCTGCGATAGGATTCCTAGGGTGTTTCCTAGTCTCGGGGTATGGGTACCGTTCCTTTTCCATTTTCCTATGATACCTTAGTCCTTTTCCTGAGGGGCTTCCTAGGGGTTTATAGTCAGGGTTGGATTTGTATTCAAGGGTTGGGGTTTCAAGGGATTTTAGGGCGTTGTCCTTGACCGTGGTCTAAACTTCTTTTCTTTCCTATCTTTCTTCTTTTTCTCTCGGTTTGTTTGGTACTGTCGATCCGTAAGGTCTATGGGACTGCGTTGCTTTCTGGCTTTTTAGCGTAACGACTGTTGTCGACTCTCAACGAGTACCTGTGCTGATACTTCTATTCTGTTAGTTGAGTTTCTGATTTTTTGGAGTATCAGTCCGCTTCATGCGACTTTTGGACACATCTGGTTGGTGATGCTTAGTAAACCGAGAAAGCCTCTTACATCTACGTTTCTTCTGGGGTTGGGCGTTATTGTGTTGTGGGGTTGGTTTTGGATTTTAGGGTTCTATCCTTGGCGTATGCCTAAATTTCTATCTTCATTTTAGCTTTTGTCTTCGTTATTCTCGCTCCACGCTTTTATCTTGCTGAGGGGGAATTCTGTTACGTACATAAATTTAAATAATGTAGTACCCTGTATATCAATTTAATTAAAAGTTGCTTTTATATTTCTTGACGCCATCTATCGGGTTCGTTGGTCACTTTGTATTACGCATCCGGTGTCTTCTCCGACATTTTAACTTTAACATTGTAACTGGCAATATCGCGGGCTGTGTGAGTGAATGTTGGTTCTCTAAAATCATCCACGTGTTAGGGACACGATGGAAATTATGTAGTTTCTTTAATTAACTCATTTACTTCCGCAGCGTAAGTAATTTTATTTCTTTCTGTAATTAAAAGTAATTTTTATGTCTTTTTGGTTAGCCCCCATGTGCCACCTAATAAATCAGGGCATTCTGGCTATAATTTAAAGCCCATCAGGGAAATTGTGTGACTTCGTTACAATCGTGGGATATTTGTATCGTCACCGGCTATTCTTACCTCCATCTGGCCCATGAATTCTATCCGATACTGAAAGACGAGAGATAACCCTCGACGAATATTATGTTGGAACGATTCTAAATATTTATAAGGCCTACTGTTGGAATTAATTAAATCATAGAAAAGGGTATAACAGCATCCGACGTTCGGTTTGTGTTTTGTGTACATTTTACAATTTACGTAATGACTTTGTAGATTTCGATTTCGTGAGCTATTAGGTTGACACGATTTGCAATTAAAATTAATTACAGGGCACGTGTCGAAGGGAGCGCTTCCTCCGCATAAAAGGAACACCTGTATTGGTGGTAAGTTTGTTTATAACTTTTCTTTCGTCGTCAACGAGGTTTCTCACGAAACTTACAATCATCATAACTTCGTACTGATTAGCGTAATGGTAATATCTTTAGTTAGTAAATTTGCTTATACTACGTATGCTGTTTATGCTTATTTATTGTGATAATTTAATGTTAATGTTATACTAATTATTTTGCCTTATTGTCGTTACTACCATATTTCTAGTTATGTAAATGATATTTACTGCGAATTATTCGTAGCCATGTTCTGCACTTATGTCATGTAAGTTGCCTATCTTACTGTGATTCGATTTTGTATATTCTCACTAATAACTACTCCGATTTGACTATTTAATTCTTATTATATTTATCGTGATAGAGTAATTAAAGCACCATTGTTATTAACGATTTAGTTTTTCTCTTTTATTCGTTTCCTTCAGCAGTTACGAACTTAACATCATAGTTACAAGTTATTACCATTTCTGCTGTGAGCAGGTAGAAACTTACTTTGGACAGGCTCTGGCGCCCTTAATTATCTTATATATATATTTCTAGAAGACCTACCCCCTCTCCGACTGTTGAGAGTTGGCCGTGCAGGTTCGTAACACCGAACAACTTGTAACATACTTACATTCATTAAGTCGCTGGAGATAACATGGATTGCTGCCGAATATTCTTCATTATGGATACGTATTGTTGCACGGAAGGAGCCATTGGTCTAGACGCTTGATTTTCCAAAACCACTTAACGACAAACAAGATTTACTTAGCAATGGCAAACTAACAGATCGGTGCATCGTTTCTCCAATTGTTGTTACTTGACTGACGGTGTCGACTAACATTTCTACGCCTACACCATTAACTTCCACCTGATTTTCAAAGCCCGGAGTTTATACCGGGTTCTAAAAATGTCTACTGCGACTTATGAGAAAAGCAACCCGTAAATTCCTGAATTTTACAATAAAAAGTATTACCTCACAAATGGAGATCTTTAGAAATATTTGTTTAGTTTCAGAAAATCAACAATAGGGACAATAATAGATAACACAAATTAAAATTGTACCAAAACGTAACGCAATTTTCAACTGCAAAGATTACAATCACGTCTACCTTTGCGCTATTATTTAATTACTGATTCTGAAAAGAAGTTCTCACGGTGATTAGGCGACTTAACGAACAAAAAAATATTTATAAAAAACAATAAAATACTGTGTTCTTGTACTTGTGTTCTTCCACTGCAGAAGAGCCCTAAAAAAGCAAAACGACCGTCTAGTAATTCACTCTAATGGCATTTTTACTTTTACTTATTTGAATTACGCGGGTATAAAAACAGCTTTTAACATTTTAACATTTCCTTATCTATAGCCATTTACATACTATTATTTATGCATAGTAAATTTGTACTATGAGATGGTTCTGTCATCGAATTTGCTCATGTTAATCATAATTTTTTTTAACTAATGTTTATTTTCATTTTTATGTTTTTTGTTTTTTCAGTTTATGTCTTTGCTAGCTTTTTGAATTTTATTTTTGTTGTTTGATATTAATATTACGTCATTTGCGCACTGAAAGTTACCTTCTTTATTATTCTTCTGATATTTGCTCTGACGGTTTCATATGTACTTTTTATTGCACTTATCAGTTCTTTGTCTACTTGCTAATTTTCTTAACGTTTTTTAAATTTTTCTCTTGTTGACTGTATGAAAAGCAACCCTAAAATACACAAATGTAAAGAACAATTAATTTTTTTTATTATGTTGTTTTAATTCTATTTGATCTATTAACTTCCTTTCTAATGTTTTCGTATAAATCTTGCAGCTAGTTTGGGTAAGATATATAGTTATAGTTAGATATATTATTAGTATTATAAAATTATTTTCTCCGTTTTTTGGGATTTTTTTCTGTTTCTATGATTGTTTACGAATAGGATATTTGAAAGAAAATCAATCTATTTTTTGTGCTCAAGTTTTTTAGCATCTACAGGTCTTTTCTTACTTCTTTCCTCTTAATTTATTGCTTCTTGTTTATTTGTTATCAAGTTACACTAATTTCTACTTTCTCATAGTATATACTTTTGTAGCAACCTTTTTATGTTTATAGTATTTCCGGGTTTGAACCGTTCCATTGTTGTCAAGTTGCCAACGTTTTGCCCATTTTTGTAAGGCGTTTCATCAGTGCGTTACAAAAATCGAAAAACTCAAACAAACAACCGGAATCTAACTAACAACTTCTAAAAAGTAAGGTAATCAGTTTATGAACCAAGCCAGATTCTAAACTCCATAGAAGTGACTTAAGAAGAAATTGTCTCCGTATATATAGAAGAAGTATTGTCACAGTTGGTTAAGCTTGACTTTGATTAGGAGTAATGACTGGGAACTGAAAAGGGGATAGCTCAAAACCATGATTATGATTAAAGTTATTGGGGTGTTTAATGATTTCTAGGCTCTCTCGGCATGCTTTTTTCTTATACAACAATCATGTTCTGAAATGCGAGTAATGACGGAACGACCGGTTTCACAAATGTAGACTAAACTACATGAAGAAAAAATTTGGTATACACCTTGAGATAAAAGTGTAGGAAATGTATCCTTGGGAGAAGGAAGAATCTGAGAGATTTGGCCTGTCGAGTGGAATATGGGTTTAATACCATTTTTACGAAGAAGTTTCTCTATTGATCTGTAACTTTGTGAATGTAGGGTAAAAAAGGCAATTTCAGATTGGATTCGGAAGTAGAAATGTCCTTATGTAATCGAGTGCGAGGATGTAGACGACGATTAATAACTGTATGAATATATTGCTTTATATAACCATTGTTCACTAAAGTTTTAGTAAGTTGACAGAGTTCCGAGTCTACCCAAGCAACATTTTGTAACCGTGGTTACGTTGTAACCAGTTGCAAATTAGTAACATTAGCACCATGGTAAATAAACCGTTGCAGCAACGTAGCAGCAACTTTCGTAATTTACTGAGGTTTCAAATCTATTACAGAAATAACCATTTTACAACTATGGTTATAAGTAAGTATTTTTTAAACCCTTATGTAACTACAGTGTCAATTTAGTGATATTAAAACCTTCATTTCGGTTTCGAGTGTAACAGTCTAAAACTACACTACAGTGTTAATCTATGCTTTCAAACAGCAACAGAAGAAGTGCATTTTACGAGATTTTTATAAGACACATAGTCCATTATCATTATCCAATAAACAGTACCGAAAGTGTTTCTAATTCAAAACTACGCAAGTACAATTATTGGTATATTATATTACTATAATTTTAATCGTGCATTTAACCTACTGTTTCTAATTTAATCAACGTTGAAGAATTAGTTGCCAATTATAAGTAAGCAAATTTTAAATTGATTTTATTTTCTTCTAGGATAAAATAGAATTTGATTGCAAGGACATTACAATATTACACACAGTGATCAGAACGTGTAAATTAGATCGCCATTGCGAACACCTATAATCTTTAAAAAACCAGTCGAGATTATGATCATTGAACCGATTATAATTGCACATGTGCATTTGTAGCCTAATACAAATATTTAAGTAAGAATTACGTAGACGCATTAAACTATAACATATGAGGAATATCTTAATCCGCCATGGTCTTTTAACACAAAGACATTTTTCTCTTAACAAAATGTATGCATTTACTATTTACAAAATTTATAAATAATAGACATAATCCGCTTTTCTTGAAAATTTGCAGTAAAAACCTGTTTACTGGTACCTACCTGCAACAGATGTAAAAATTCTTTTAGGTATTATATCTTTTTTGTTTGAATTTAGTTCTATAAGAAACTATAAAAATTTAAATAATGTACATTTATTATAACTTTTTATATATCTGTATCTTTTTATTAATATATTTTTATCTCTACTTTTGTTGTAATCTTTATGATGCAGTTAGTAACTAAAATCTTGGATAAGTTGCTTAACAAAGTGGTTATAAAGTAGTTTTAAATAATGGTAATAAGCATGTTTTCAAAACAGTTACATAGCAGTTGCTGTAAACGGTAACTACAATGTTACAAATCAATTACAAAACCGTGATGATAAACCATTACAGAAACGATTCAGAATAGGTAAACATGATTTGTAAAAAACCGTTATAGCAACGCTGCAAAACAGTTACAAAGTAGTAATTGCAACGGTTTCAGACACGTTGTAAAACGGTTATAATATTACTGCAGTTGCCTTGCAACTGACCAAATCCGGTATTGACAACGTGTCAGGAAAGACTCAGCAACTATTCTGTAACTAAATACTTTACTGAAACCATAGTTGCAAGAGAGCTTTACAACCGTTTTGTAACTGATTTTTGCTACTTGGGTAGATTCTGAGGTAGGCAAATAAAAAAAGCACAAAGAACCAAAGATTCGATAACAGCACGTTTCTGTGCAGGACCATCCCATTAAAAACCAATGCAATCACAGAAAATTGATTGATTGATAGTTGAATAAAAAAGACAAAATGGCCGAAGTACGTTTATGGATTTACTTAACAAAAATTTTTTACAATATGAACTATTTTATTATTAAATAAAGTATAAAGTATATAAAGTAAATACCAATATGTTGATGAACGTGATTAGCATTAACGTAAATTTGGAGTGTGTGAAATTATTGTTTAAATTGGTGGGTGTAAATTATTATAGAGGATTACAAATTGATGTAAAAAGTATTAAAATTATGCAGAAATTGGTTACGGTGAGTAAAATTTTACTATTTTTAAAACTCTTAGTGATATGCTCGTTATTGTTTTCTGATCAGTCTAACAGCTAAAACGCTTTCAGAGATGAACTAATATTATGTATTTAACTTTATGCTACACTTGGTATGGATAACCATCACGGTTATTTAACCAATAATGTTAAGTGTTTCAGCATAAATAACTACTAAAATTATGCACCCTGCACTATTATAACAACAATAATCATACTCAATTACCACTGATACAATTTCAAGACAATAAAAATTTTGAAATGAATAAATAAGCTTGGTTTGACTAGGTCTTATTTACTCGAAGAAAACGGATATCAAAATTATTAAAAAACGGTGCAGGTTAAATTAAAATGATCGGGTGAATGACTTAGTAAAACGGTTATTGTGGTCGGAAATTAAAGAAGAATAATCCGTAAGAATTGAAAGTTGGTCAGGTTATTATTACAATAAAAATTAAAAATTATTTTGAAAAATAGCTAGTTTGGTTATTAGAATTTACAGGTTAATTCAGTTCGGTTTAGAAAATCTGAAGAACGAGAAAAGATCTTTGAAGATGATGCAGCTGTTAAAATACTGGCCATTAAATAGAAAATGTTGCACGCTTGCTGTGGAACCAATAAGGTTGTATTTAAATTCCATAATTTGATTTACCAATATTTACCAAATATTATATATTTGCTTTTATAATTAATAGATTTTTTTAGTTTGTTTATGAATTTTTTATGCGTTATTGTTTAAAAGAACATCAATAAAAATGTATTAATTCTATACATAATTTTAATGAATATTATAAACATAAATCAAAATATAAAAGAAAATTAGTAATACAAAAACATTGATAATAGAGTTTTAAAAACTTTGCTACAAATGAGAATTGCTTTTATAGGTAGATGCTTTTTGTAAACCAGTTTTATTAACTGTATTTTGTAAATGAAAATCGTTGAAAACGTGCCGTGTTTAGTTTAGTTTACATTAGTTTAACTTTCAAAAAATAGGATTAAAACCAAAAGCTTTAAATGTTTCTTTAAAATTAAAAAAGTCTGTACATACAAAAATTAAATATACAAGAGTTTTAAAATTTATATTTAAAAAAATTATATGTGAGCTATATGTATCACTGTAATAAAGCTTGCGTGTTTGATTAGTTATGTATTACATACGTTGTCATTTAACAGTGATCTTTATAACTATGTTTTTAAATAATTGCTTAGTATATTTACAATTAACATTAAACTTATTTTTGTCGATTTACTTTTTTATTATTCTATTTTTATTCCACTCAATTTTAACAAAAGTACAAAAGTTTTTAACTTTTCCGTTTTGTAAATTTTGCTGCTTACCATTCAACTTTAACGAATGTAGGCTTTGTTATCGTTTGAATTATTTCTTACTAAACATAATCTTTAAGTATCTAGACAATTAGGTTTTTTTATGTTATTTTTTGCGTTTAATTGTCTTTAGTAGCATAATAAAGTATGATGAATAACTTGCTATAATTGTGAACGTTATATAAAATACAAACTTAAAACAAAAAGTAAACACCGTGAGAAAAATAATATTTTTGTTTACACTTTTAAGTGAACTTTTTTTGTCTAAAACACCAAAAATAGTTATATTAATACTGTATTTTGTGAATTAGCCTACACAGGTAATTTCTATTTTTAAAAATGTATATAACAGATTTCTGTAAAATTATCAAAGGTAACAGTATACCTTACAAGTCAACGAATTGAAAAGATAATTGATATAAACAAATTTAAACCTTTCCCATACACATCTTTATTTATTATTTGTTTTTGGTGACATGTTTTAACCAGATTGGTTATCATCAAGCCTTTTAAATTCTAAATTTAATAATAAAATCTAAACTTGAAAGATGATACTTACAATTCAAAAATAAATAAAAAAATATACATTATGTCAAAATGACAATATAAATTAAACAAAAAACATTTACAAAAGTATAAAAAATTAATATAATAATATAGAGAAAAATAAAAGTAATTTAAAAATATAATAAAATAAAAAATACTGTTTATGATACACAAATTAATTATCAAAATTAGCAACCTCATTTAAACAAGCAACCGGTTCTAAATTATGTTTAATATTTTTTTTATCTCTAAAAAAATTAATTAAATCTTTATTACAAAGCCTCATTTTTAATATTATGTTAACTTATCAAGATATATTTTTTTTAGTATAATTTGTTACCAACTTTTTTTCCAACGTTTTTTCCACAGCTAGCTCAAATGTCAGTGTCAAGAATGCGACTACAGAGAAAAATCAGATCGCCACTCTTAGCGTAGTCGTAAAATTATTGGTTTAAATACGTTAATTATACATGTAAACCTATTTTCAATAAAATTAAGTAGAAAAAAATCAAATCATTTAATAACAAGAAAATGTAATGTAAGTTTTGTTATTTTGAGGAGTGCAAGTTTGCATTCGCCGATTTAAAATAGCAACCACAGACCTTGAACACAAATAATTACTACGGTTACTTGTTTAATTAATAACACATAATTAGACTAGACTAGAAATAAAATATTGATAATAATCGTAAACACAATAAAATTATCGGTAAGCATAATATAAAAAATGTAGATAAGCAAATAACAAACCTAAAAGTTTAATGCAATTTAACAATCAGTTCTTACAAAATAAAATTGCTCGCAGAAAATGTCAGAAACAAAATGATTACGCAACGAGGCATTTAGTCCGTTAAATGATATTGTACCGCCAAGGTCGCAATTGCTTACAGTGCGGTATGACAAATTGTCGTTAAATTATACATTATAAATTTGTACAAATAGCAAATTCTTAATTTATCTAAAAAATACATTATTTGTCACTATTCAAATAACTTGCTGTTTTACGTGAGCATTCTTAAAAAAGAAGATAATTAAAATAAAAAATAACAGTACAATTATGTTGCTACAGCTACTATAAAAACTAAAAATAAATTCTTATTAACGTTTATAGTTTTACAAATGATATCAAAGTTTTTAATACTTACTTAAATATAAAGTACAACTTTATTTTATCGCTAAAAAATACTTAATAATTTTTACAAAAAAAAAATTATAAAATTTTCAGAAATATAAGACAATTTGTAGAAATCCTTCATACTAAAAAACGTTTTTGTTTAGATAAATAAATAATTTGGTTTTTGTTTAGATATTGTTTTTTATATTTTTAAATATATTAGTAATTTACTTTTATGTATTAAATTAGAAATTGCTCTTTATTACAATTGCTATTCCACGTAAAGCTCGTTGTCTTTACGTTTTGCCGCAACAAGGCATCTTTCCGCTTCAGCTATCGTTTGTTATAAATTTGTTTTGTAATTTGTTAACTGTCAAACGACAAAATTTTGTCAAACGGAAACTACAAAATGAGTTGAAGAAATCGGTGTATAAAAAAACGGTCAAGATACATTCTTTGTCATTCCTTTTAAATATTCTGGAAATTTATGCTTAATAATAAATATATAAATGTACACGTTTGTAAAATATATTTTTTTATAAAAGAAGAACAAACAAAATTATTAAGAAACTAAATTTCATTTGAGATGTTGGTAGCGTAACTTACAAATAATTTCTTTATACTAGCTGCAATGTTTCCTTTTATACATTTAAAATAAAGATTAATGTTAACAGAATATTTATTAATTTTTTAATGAGTAATATGTTATGATGAGATTTACTTGAGCATAAACATTTTTTTTTAATTTCTAAAAATTAATTAAGTGTAATAAGAAACAAGAATAAATATGTTTCACAATAAGTTATCTAAAAACATACACACAATCTGAAATTAATTTAGGACAAAGTAAGTTCTATTTGTATGAAATGAAAATTTTAAAACATGCAGTTTCTAGTTTTAGTTATTCTTACAAAAAAAGTTATTATAAAAATGTCAAATGGCAAAAATTTTGTATTTCAAACGCTTTTGCAGTCAATAAATTAAAAAAAAAAAAATCTGCAAAAATCTTTTTGTTTTAAAAAAGTTGATATTGGTATGTAAACGTTTTTCTTAGATACAGCAACAAAATAAAGTGCAGATATGACATAAAACAAATAAGATTAATGTGTAAATGTTGTTACTGAATGACAAGATACGTGTGAGTAGCGTCAAAATAGAAATTTACAGTTAATTTGCTTATACTAAAGTATGTTTGTTACAGCATTTCCCCTCAATCAACAGTGTGCATTAAAAAAAATAATATGTTTACAAATAAACAAAGCCGAGGTTAATACAATGTTATAAAAATAATTTTGCGAACAGACTTTTTCTAAAGATTTGTTTATTAGTACATATTTATTTAATAGTTAACTGTTTATTATGTATCTAATTTTTAATGAAATTATATTTTACGTCTACATGCTCATTCTCTCACTCTCTCGGATAAAAATTACTTGAGTTCTACTGCTAGCCGTTTTTGAAAACATGGTTTCCAGAAAAAAACGCGTTCCAAGTTTTACAATGTGTCTACTACGCAGGTGATATATGTTTAATATTTGCTTTAAACTACTAACTAACGCTATCTGTACCTTATTTAAAAACTATATAGGGTACTTTCGTACTGGTAGGGTCACTTAAATTTTTTTACAAGAATGGATAATCTCAGATAATATTTTTAACATGTCTTTACGTTATTTAAACCAATAAAAAAACAAAAAAAGGAATTTCTCTTTAGATATTATTGTTTAAATTAATTTTAATTACAGGAAAGGTGCATTAAAATGTTAGAACCGCCATTAACAGCTTTTTAATACTATTTTTAAAAAAGGTGTATTTGTTTTACGTATTAATCAATTCATCAAAAAAAATAAATATTTAACGTATCCGTAAACATTATTTAAGCTTTATTTAAACATCTACAAATCAAAGTAAGTAATTTACTTATTTGAAATTTCAAAAGTAAACGTTAAGGTTTAAAATCTGATTAAACCTTAAAACGTAGAATAAAAATGTTTAAATTTTGCAATATCAACAATCACGACAAAAGTATGCATTGCAAATAAAAGTACAAACAAGTAATCTTTTTAGCAATCAGTATTGCGAGAAGTAATAATAAATTTTTGTAGCTACGTCGCGTTTTGATTTGCAAGTATTTAGTGTATTCAACCACTAAAAAGATATTTGAATTCTAAAGAACAGTAATAATTTTTTTTACATTTGTATGTTATTAATCATTTTTTATATATTAATCTTATACTCAACATAGTTACATAAAAATATTATTTATTCTGCAGTACATTATTATGCAAAAAAATATGATTAATATTTTAAACAAAATTAACGTTTAAATTAAAAAAAAATACATAAAACAGTTACTAAAAAACAAAATAAAGTCTACAAAACAAGTATTTTATTTAAAATATAAAAACTAATCAATACGTTATAGAGTGGGACAATTCTTATCTATTGTAGTGTTTTGATATCACCATGTAATAAAACGACCTATTTAGTAAATCGACTTTATTCGACTGTACTGATTTCATTATTCTTTTTCACAAAATCCCCTCTCTTACGTACCTACATCACATCTCCTCACAATAAAAAGAATCGTATGTTAATCTTTCTGGAGGTTTAACCTGGCGCTTGGGTCTTAAATTTACATCACTAGTTATACAAATTTTAGGCTCTTTTGTATCTGGAAGTTTTAGTAAATTATGTTTAACTATTTGATTTACATGTCTCTTCCAGATTACATTATTGATTGTAGGAACTTGAACCAAGAAAAATTTTGACCCAAGTTTCTTTACAATTTTCGCTACAACCCAACTAGGTCTATTAACTAATCTGTAATCACAAACAGCAACTTGTTCTCCTACTTGAAAACAAACACCTTCTTTGCCTCCATAATGTTTTTTTTGTAAATTCTGTTTTTGAACAATTTTAGCTTTGAGGAGTTTGTTTACTGTAGATTCCTCATAACTATCAGGTTTTATTAAATCTAACCGGGTTCTAGTTCGTCTACCTAATAATAATTTCGAGGGACATTCTCCTGTCGTACAATGTGGAGTGTTTCTGTAATCTATTAAAAACCGACATAATGCAAGATGAAAATTTTCTTTCCGATTACAACTGAACAACGATTTCTTTAACGCTTTTTTAACTGTTTTGACTGCATTTTCAGCAGCACCGTTAGTTTGTGGATAAAATGGAGCACCGGAAATTAACTTAATGCCATTTAAAATAGAAAAATCTTTAAATTCTTTTGAATAAAATTGTTTTGCGTTATCCGTAACAATTATTCGCGGTATGCCAAAACGAGCAAAAACAGTTCTAAGAATGCTTATTGTATTAACGCTACTTAACGTATTTACAGGAAAAACTTCCAACCATTTACTATGTGCGTCTACAATAATTAACAAATATTTATCAAAAATTGGTCCACAAAAATCGATATGAATACGACTCCATGGCTCTGTAGGCCATTCCCACACTTTTAAATCACTTTTTGGTGGTAAATCACGAACTGACAAACATGCCGCACACGATTTTACTTCTAGTTCGATATCTGACATTAATGTGGGCCACCACACATATGAACGCGCAAATGATTTAGTTTTAACAATACCTAAATGCGATTTATGTAATTCACCTAATACTAATCTATGTAATTTTTGCGGCACGACAACTCTATCACCCCGAAAAACACATCCACTTTTTACATGTAACTCGTTTTTTATACGATAATATGGTAAAACTACTGCTGATATTTTACATGGCCAACCTTTTAGAATATAATTTGAAATGCATTTTAACACAATATCAGCTTCAGTTTCCCTATTGACTAACTTATGATCTAATACCTTTACGGAATCATTTACATAACTAACGTAATCCATGTCTGAAGTATTTTGACAACTACTAACTTTTAGAGGCAAGCGGGATAGCGCGTCTGCGTTATTATTTTTAGAAGGTACGTACTGAATTTTATACGTAAAACTGGATAATAATAATGCCCATCGCTGTAGCCTGCTTACACTCATTTGCGGTAATCCCTTTTTTGGATTAAAAATAGTTAATAACGGTTTATGGTCCGTAACCAAAATAAATTCTCTGCCATACAGATATTGAAAAAAACGCTTAACTCCAAAAACTATAGCCAATGCTTCCCGTTCCACCTGTGAGTAATTTCTTTCACTGTCATTTAATGTACGCGAAGCAAAAGCTATAGGCCTTTCCATTCCCGATGACAAAACATGTGAAATAACTGCACCTAAACCATGTGAAGAAGCATCTACTGTTAACTTTATTTTCAACTCTGGATTATAATGTATCAAAACAACTGATGACGTCAACATTTCTTTAGTTCTATTAAATGCTATCGAACATGACTTAGACCAGTTATAACGTACATCCGATTTTAACAATTCGTATAAAGGATACAAAATATTTGCTCTATTGTTAATGAATTTATCATAATAGCTAACCATTCCTAAAAACGATTTTAATTCACTTACGTTTTGTGGAATCGGAATCTTAGAAATTGCTTCAATTTTACTCATGTCTGGATGTAATCCATGCTTGTTTATTTTATACCCCAGGTAAGTTACTTCCGGTTTAAAAAATTCACATTTCGAATAAGCAATTTTAAGACCAGCGTCCTCAAAACGTTTTAAAATTTCAGTAATGCGCTCAACATGTTCTTGGCGATTTTTACCAGTAACCAGTACGTCGTCTAAGAAACAAACACAACCTTCAATACCTTGCAAAAGGGTTTCCATTATTTTTTGAAACTTTGCAGGTGCAGATGCGATTCCAAACGGCAACCGCGTATACTGAAATAGTCCTAAATGAGTACTAATTGTTAAATACTCTTGTGATTTTTTATCGACTGGAACCTGTAAATAAGCGTGCGCCAGATCTAATTTAGAGTATTCTTCGCCACCGCCTATTTTACAGAATATTTCCTCAACTTTAGGAATAGGATACTTATCCACATTTAAAACAGGGTTAACCGTCACTTTGAAATCGCCACATATCCTAACGGATTTATCTTTCTTGTGAATTGGAACAATTGGTGTGCCCCAATTACTAAAATCTACGGGAACCAAAATACCTTCCTTTACCAAACGTTTAATCTCTATTTCAACTAAATTACGCATTGCAAATGGTAATGACCTCGGCTTAAAAAATTTTGGTATAGCTGAATCTACAACAGACAACGATACAGTTCCCTTATTAAATAATCCTAGATTATCAGAGAAAACATTACTGAATTGTAAAACTAAATGTTGCAATTCAGTATTATTTTCTACTGTTGACAATTTATTAATTTGACTTATGCCTAATTTAAATACTGATAACCAATCTCTACCCATTAGTGGCGGTCCGCCTTTTTCTATTACGTATAAATATAAATGATGTGAAACTTCATTAAACGTAACTTGCACTTCGGCAACGCCAATTGGTTTAAATGTGTTACCTGTATAATTTTTTAAACATTTATTAGTTTTATTTAAACTAATATGGGATAATGTAGATTTCCACAATTGTTTGGATATCACCGATACACTTGCACCTGTATCAACTTCGAAATTAATGGGAATTCCATCAACCAATAAAAGTTTGTAGATTGGATTAGAAACTTCGTTTTTAGATTTTATGACAAATAATTGTTCTAAATTTAAGTCGTTATCTTCCGTTACATAATGATTATGCGATTTAAATTTTCCTTTCTTCTTACATTTCTTTTTATCCTTACATACTGATGCGATATGGCCAAAATTTCCACTGAAGAAACACTTCGCCGAACGATACTTACAATCAGCGTATTTATGATAACCGTTACCGCATGCTTTACATTTGCCTGAACTTGTGATAGGTGTGTTTGAACGCATACGATAAACTTCATTAGGTTCATTTTTAACTGAAAAATCTTCTAACGCTGTATCTGCAAAAAACTGACGACTGGACTCTTTTGATACTGCCATTTCTACTGCTTTTGCAAATGATAACGTAGTTTTTTCTTCAAATAAACGATCCATTATATTACCTTTACCAATTCCAATTACAAATATGTCGCGTAAAACGGTATCCAATTCAGTACCGAAATCACACTTTGCTGCCAAATTTCGTAATCGACAACTCCAATCAGCAACTGACTCGTTTATAGATTTCCTAGCCGTGTAAAATTCAAAACGATAAGGAAAACGCGATTTACTAGGTACAAAATGTTTATCACACTTCTGTATTAATTCTTCATAAGTTTTTGCTTCTGGCGATACCGGAACACATAAATTAAATATTAAGTTATAAGCATCTTCATTACACGCATTTAAAAATAAAGCACGCTTACGATTTTCTTCCGCGATTCCATTAGCAATAAAATACTGTTCTAATCGAGCTTTGTAGATAAGCCAATCACAAGATTTTGGATCGAACTCTCTCAAATGCCCAAAATACCCTTCTCGGTACACAACACCTTTCACTGGATTCGACATTCTTCTTTTTGTGTAATAATTTTGAAAACATGTGCAACTTGATAAACTACGTACACACTTTCACTCATTTAACTTCACAAAAAAAAAGGTCCTCGTCGCCAACTGTAGTGTTTTGATATCACCATGTAATAAAACGACCTATTTAGTAAATCGACTTTATTCGACTGTACTGATTTCATTATTCTTTTTCACAAAATCCCCTCTCTTACGTACCTACATCACATCTATAGAGTCATTTTCATAAGTTACAAACATTTTCACACTTAAGTTTTCATAAATTTTTGGTTTTGCACAGTAAATAATAAAATAAAATTTATGTAAAACAGCATAGATATACAGGACGTTTTTTAATTACATGCTAATGATTAAGTTCCTTAATCTTGAGAAAAAAGCTTTATATAAACATATGTTCTAAAGATTTTAAATTTGGAACTGCAGGGTGCTAAAGTTTAAGAAAAAAATCGTTTTTTTATGATAACTTTGATGTGACTCTAGATATTTTTGTAGTGCGCATTTTCTACGCATTAAAAAACATTTACTGGTGTATAACATAATTTAAAAAAAAAGTAAGACGCCAATGCTTTTTCTTAAAGTAAAATTATTTTTCTTCTTATTCCTTTCTGAGCAAATCTGTTTTCTTGATTTTTTTGTTTGACTTTATTTTGCATAAAAAATAAAATCTATTTATTTGCATTTTGCTAGACTACTTACAAAGCAATTTATGTAACTTTAAACACAAATTTATTTAAGTGAATAATTTTGAAACGGTAAAGTCATAAAATTAATGTAATCTTAATACATTTTAGAATTCAAAACCTTCCTTTTTGCACAACTATTTTTGAATGTTTGAAAATGTCCGTGTATTTGAAATATTTCTATTTAGAAAGTTGGCGTCACTTTCAGTAAGTCCAAAAATGTAATGCATGCTTGCAAACTCAGAATTCGATAAAAAAAACCATTTTTTTAAATATCATTGTTAACTTTGATTAGTTAAATACGTGGCAACTAGACCAGGTAGACAACTGTCAGAACTATTTATGCTTACCAAACAAAATCGAAGAAAACCAGGAGACCAGATTTGCTTAAAAAAATACTTTTTTTTACTTAAAGAAAAATGTTTCAGTGCAAATCTCAACAAACGCCCCTGTCATGAATAAAAATTTATGTTGTACTTTTGATGCATAGAAAATGCGTACTACCTTTTACAAAAATATCTAGAGTCATGTCAAAGTTATTATAGACCATAGACTTATTGCTTTAGCTTTAGAGTTTTAATATTTGTTTAACTATTTTAAAATTGAGATTTATAAAGTTTTTAAAAAGGATGTTTTATTTTACTGCAATTATTTATCATTTTCCTAGTTTTCTTTGACATTTTTTTCTTAGCAAAATAACGACCTACTGGTTAATAAAACTTAGTTTTTAAAATCTTCTAATTCTAAAATTTTTAAGTTTCAAGAATGTTAGAGTTGTTAGAGTTTTTATATATTATTACCTTTATTTAAAAAGATAATTATACACTTTAAAAACTAACAAATTTCACTTGTTTTGTGATTTGCACTTTAACATTACTTACATATATGTACGTATGTATGTAGCTACATGAAATAAAAATCTAACAAAATTGTTTTGTTTGTTTTAATTAAGAGGAATGTTTCCTACACGCCAATTTTAGGGTTATAAAATAAACCAACGGGTTATGATAAATGCTGCGTTTTTTTTAGAAAAATAATAACCAATAAAACACTTCGGAGAGAAGGGGTAATAAATTGTACCAAAATTCAGCTATAACAAAACAATCAAAAGTTCAGAACAAAATATTTTTTAAGAAATCTAATACGTAATAGTATGTAAATGCTATAGAAAAAGAATCGTTAAAAGCTGATTTTATATTTACGTAATTCAAACAAATTTTGAATAAACCGCGGGCTAAAACCAGAACGTATAACATTGTAAAGTAGCAATGTAAATGCAAAATAGGCTTTCAACGTATCCATTTCTACAACCATTAAATACTTATTAATCATGCACAGCAAATTTGTTGAATTAACAACAAAAAGTTAGTAGTTCACTTAAATACTAGTTAAGCTGCAGTAGTTAAATTGTTATTTGGTTGTAATAACTTTGATAAATGATATACTATTTTTTATGTACAGAAAGTTTATTATTTAACTGCACAAACGAGTTGTATCAGGTTATCGGCACAGTCAGCGGTTGGTGTACAAAGTAAACGTAGTAAAAATGTGATTGGTCAAAGAATGGGAGAGAAAAGTTGAACACATACAAAAACCAATTTATATGTGTAGAAGTTGCCAATAATGGTTACGTTAAAGTCAAGGAAGATAATATATAGTAATAGGAATGACAGTAAAACTCAAGACACCCGATAAAAGTATTCGAACTTGGGACGAGTTAGATACAAAAGCACAAGAGCCAATTGTAACGAGAGTGAAAGAAAAAAAATTTTTGCCTTGCAAGACTAGTGCAAAAATATGAAGAAACCTACTGACTGTATCTGAACCAAAAACGAAAGTGAGTGTTCACTTAATTCAATAGAAGTTTTTCAAGTTAGTGTTTGAAAAACCACTGTTTGTTTTTATTGCAAAAATTTATGAAATAAAAAACCGGTTAAAAGGGATGAATAAGGAACTGTCTGAAAACATTATTGTGACAAAGATATTGAAGCCATTTTTTAAAAAACACAAACATTTTATCTTGAGTTAGAAGTCTTCACCATCGAAAGTCTAAGATTTAAAAAATCTAACTTTAAGACTTTTAGTTGAACAAGAAAGAAAAAGAAATACGGAGGAGGCAAATATGTATTTTGTTCTGGTTGCAAAATATCAAGAAGGTGCGAACAAAGAGAATTACCAAGATGGGAATGTTAGTGTGGATAAAACTGTCAATATTAAGTTATTATTGTGGTAGAAAAAAGCATTTAAAAAAAGTGCAGAATGAAACGATGCCATTACTGTCAGAAGCCAAGTCGTTTTATTAAGGATTGTAGATTTAGATTAACAAAAAAAATAGCAATAATTCAAGTACGTCAAATGCTTTTATTGTTACTAACTTATATGATAAAAACGTGTTAGTTATGGATACAAATGAGTAAGTATATGTGTTAAGATTGTTACGCTGGCGAAGGCGACGGTTAACTCAGTTGTTCCCGGAGGTAGAGTCGTAGGCTTTGTGATGATCGACTATAAACTAAATCTAAGAAAACGCCAAAACGATGAAAGATTAAATTAGAGAGACACCGTTTAAATCTACTCTCGGTTAAAAAAGAACAAGTTACACGACACATAAAATGTATATTTATTTTATCACAGACACTTATATATGCCAACTGCTTGTTATCTTCACCGATAAAAGAAACGTGTGAGGAGCATGGAAATCCAGTATAGACAATTATAAAAGAAACGAACAAGACAACAATGGTCCAAAGTACAACAAAGGCCACTAAGACACCGTGCTCCTTACAGAGAGAGAGTTTTTTCTCTAGCAACTCTTTTAAATTTTCAAACTTACTCCACCGTTTAAGCGAGCAACTTTTACAACCTACATTTTTTTTAATTATTAACTGTAATCTTGTTTATTATAATAATTTAAAACTCTTCAAATTAGAATGATTATTTTGATGTTGGACGGATGACAACAAACATCAAATTGACTTTATAAGTGTCAATACTTCTGAAGTGAACAAACGTTGTTTTATATTTGATTACAAGTTGCTTTTGCACTTTCAAACTTTTTTTTGCAAGCGCAAACTTGAAAAAATTTTTCTAATGCAAAAGTGTCATTTTAAAATATAGTATCAAAAACGTTATTTACATGCCTATGCATCTTAGATTAATTATTTGAATGATTAATTAATTTAAAGCACGGTGCGCAGTAGAGTGCTTAAATAACAGAGCGATGTAAACCCAAGAGAAATGTATTAAATTCTTTGGTCCACGAATTTCTTCAACAATTTATAAACTATTGTTTTATCACATTATGTCATATACACTGATCTCTATAATAATATCGATGGCTGATACTGTAGCCTGACATTGACATCTACTAAGACAGGAACTAAAATGTAGCACTAACCATACTTTTTTGTGACAGTTTAATTGTCAGTGCAATTGTCATACTTAAATATTAATATTTTTGTAAGATATTGTCTAAATAGATTAGTATGTTTAAAAATATTTTGAAAATTGTTTGCGCTTATCAGTATTAGCTTGTGCTTTGGATTCTTATTTCAACATGTATGTCATGTTTTTTTATTTTCTTGATTTGTTCGCAATTTTGTCATGCGTTCGATCGTTAAATCTACAAGTGTGTTAAGCATGTGAGATTAATTCTTAAGCGAGTTAAAATAACTTTAACTGTATTGTTTTTGTATAATCTTATTAAAGCTAATTAAAATTTAGTTAGTCATTAAATTTCACAAAATTTTACAGTTTTATGCAATTCCGTTAATTGTTATGCAATTTCAACAAAATGAATGATCATAAAATTTTTTGAAAAATAGCGGTATTGACAAGTTAAATTCGATAATTTAGTTCTAATCTTAGTATTGTGTGGCGCTGTTATTTACACAGTCTGATCCCATATTTAAATTTTTTTCTCATATGTATCAGATATCCATATTATAATAGAGATCAGTGCTCGTATATGATAATGTCAATTTGTCAAAATATTGATTGCATGTTTTGTTCTATAATATACATTCTGTTACATTATTTATTTTTTTAATTTCAAGTTACTTTAACGTCTATGATGAATTCTAATATAGTATTATGTATTTTTATAGTGCTTCAGATTGGTATAGTAACTAAATAAATTAGTTTACTTTTTATTATTTGAAAAAAAACTATTTAATATTAAATATAACTTTTTTTGTCGTTTTTTCATTTTCTACAACAAGTTAGATCTTAAGAGGTAATTAATGTTATTAAATTTCTAGAAATAAAACTTTAAATTTCTTTGTCATAAAATGTTTTTGCTTGGTTTTCGTAATGTTTTTTTTTTACTTTTATAATATTTGTAATTAAAATTTAACTGGTATTTTAATTTAAAACGTATATTAAAATATATATTTATATTTTGTCAGTAATTTTAATATAATTATTATGAGCGCTTACATTATAATAATTTTTATACACACATACACACACGTATTTCTGGTTATAGAAACTTCAAGTCAATCTTTAGATACTTTCTTACAATTTAAACTAATATGATTAAACTTAACATGTGCTATAAAAATAGTTCGTGATTATTCTTTACAACTTAAATTCTATGAAATTGCTTGGATGCCACCATAATAATGTCTTGATGTATAAAAATTAACACAATAAAATTGTTTAAAATTGTTCTTAATTAAATTAAAATAGATAAAACTCAACTATAAATTGCTTATTTTGTGTATAAAATGGATGCAACATATTTGTAGATTTAATAACAATACACATTTTATTAGATCTAGTACACACAATTTATTTTCAAATAAACGTAATAAAAATATTTTTTTTAACAATTTTCTTATTTTTGGCAAAAATTGTAATGAAATGGTTAAAATAGTAATAATAACGCTTTATGTACTCAAAAATTTTACAAATTTTACCGTAATTAAACTAAATACAATTATTTAATAATTATGTAATTAATGTTTTATTTTAATTAATTAAATATGACATAATTATAAGCGACTTTCGGCTTAGACCTCGTCGTAAATAAACACTTAGACTTTTTAAGCTTGGCCTTAGTCTCTCCTTGAGAGCCAAAACAAGAAGTAGAACAAGACCTTTGCCGTATTGTCGTTTGTGAACCCAAACAAACTGACGTTTCGCAAGACATTGCAGCTTGCATCTTCATTGTGATAAATGTTCGCGATCTAAGCCGAAAGTTGCTTATAATCATAAACAATAAAAATTTATAAATATAATATGATTATCAAAAATATTGATATTTTGTAAAGTTAAATACCTAAATACATACATACATAAAACATTCTTGTTTTTGATTTATAATTATTTTTTCATTTAACACTAGAAAGGCGGTGAAAAAGAAATACCTATAAGAGCGAAGAGCGGTCGAAACGACCGCTACATTTATATTAACATTTTATATGCAAATTTCTTTTATTTATTTAACTATGAACTAATGTAAATGTGTGGAACTTAAAATTAGTGTCTATTTTATATCTATAAACATAAAAAATTATAAATGTAGTAAAAAATAAGCAATAGAAATAAAAGTATTATTATGGTTTACAAATTTTGCACCATCGCGTTTCTACAGTTGTACATGTGCCACATAAATTTTTTCTACAATTATTGCATGTTTTTGCTATTATTTTATTTTTTACATCCTTCTATTTGGCACTGCTTCCTTTTTCTATCTTCACACTACTTGTTTGGTTTATTTGATGTTTCTGTGGTAACCCGCCATTTTAGGTATTTTTATGTATAGAATTGTTTACTTTAATATTTTAAAAATAAAAAACATACAAATCACTTTATTAAAAGCAGAATTAAGCATTCATGAAGTATCATTAAAATAAAATAAATATTTACAATTTTAGATAAACTAAATGCTAACGTTACGGTCGATTCGACCGCAGCCGCCGTTCTAGTGTTAAACAATAATTAAAAATTGTAAAAACTGTTTGTATTTTAAATATAATTTAATATCAGCTATAAAACGCGTTTTTAAATATTATAATTTTTTAAAAAATGCTTAATTTTTGCCATTAATAGAAACTGAAAAAAAATTGTGTATTTAGATACTCTATGTAAATACAAAACATGTACGTATTTAATGTTTGTAGTTTTATGATTAGGTTTTTAATATACATAA
Organism: Aquatica leii; assembly: GCA_035610365.1. Classification (NCBI taxonomy): domain Eukaryota; kingdom Metazoa; phylum Arthropoda; class Insecta; order Coleoptera; family Lampyridae; genus Aquatica; species Aquatica leii. The sequence goes on along the minus strand of CM069433.1, from coordinate 48,793,914 downwards.
TTATTTGTAAAACTTTATTGTATATTGTATAAATATATTTTTTTTTTAATTTAAGCTTCTAAACTGCTTTTACTTAAATATACAAATTCGTGAAACGGCTGTGTCCACTTGTTCAAGTTTTCTTTTTAATAAATGCAGTTGGTCTGAAGAAGTGGACACAACCGTTCCGCAAAACGTCACCCTAAAAAAACATATAAAGTAGTTTTTATAGCCTCTCCTACATAATAAAGGGTTTACCGATCTTAGTTTAATTGATCATCTTGAAATACTTTTAAGTAAAGAGATTGTTTGTCATAGTACTTCTTGGTATGCTAGTCTAGCCTTATTTGTTCTAAAAAAAGACTCCAGTAAGCGTCTTGTGGTTAATTTTGGTACTGTTAATAAAATCATTGTGTATGACAACTTTTCTCCTGCAAATCAATAAGCAATTTTACGTATCTGCAAAATGCAAAAATATTTAATCTGTTTGATAAGAATTCCGTTTTTCATTAAATAACTTTAAGCAATGTTTCTAAAAATGATGATGAGCTAAAAATAAGTCCTACTAGATTAAATAGACTAAGGTTTTGAGTAGTGTTCCTAGTTAGTATCAGCAAAAAATTAAAAAATATATTTACATTATTAAAAATCCATTTAATGTCAATCAAGATTGTAGTTGTCTTGTTTAACGGAAAAAACCAGTATTATTGATCAAAGGCTACTTTATGAAAACAATATTTTAAACTACAATTAATCAGTTTATTCCATCCTGTAAAGATTTCCGCTGCTACGTATTCCGAAAGCTCAGTTTGTAAAACATCGACAACACGGGAATTATATATAACACATAATTGTAATAAGTATATAAGTTATTTAACATTTAAAACAATAGAAAATGCGTATAAACATATACATTATACATGTAAGCTTATTATTTAGCACTATTAAAAAAAATTAAAACTATAATACTGTGTAGTACTTGTAATAGCAAAAAAACGTTTACTATAAGATGTTTTATTTCGAGGTATCGAACTTTAAGTAGGAAACGCTTATATCACTGACAGCTGGCTTGACAGTTACTAGTTGATGTTTGGTTTGTCATTTCATAATGAATGGATTCACCACAAGGCAACGTTTACAATTTATTTAAACTTACTTTCAAAAGAATGGTTTGGTTTCTGAAACTCATCGCGCGCTACGTCCATTGTATGGTAGACATAGTCTTCTGCTCATCGACAAGACTTGATATCCTCTATATACCGTAGGTTTTTCTAAATTGATATTTTTGATAAAATTGGTATCTGTAAACCTCAATTTATTACCAAGTTATTTAACTTATTAGGTTTTGATTTACTTAAACAATTCTTATAAATATGAATCTGACATAATCCAGTAAAAAAATCACTCTAAAAAACTAATGTCATGATTTGTTGATTGAATTATTAATCTTGCAGAAATCAATTATTAGTTTTCTTTAATAATATTTTCGAATCTTAATGACATCAATTAAAATAAAAACTAAACTTATAATAAAAACGTTTAATTAATTTATCTATCTATTATTAATAAATTTTAGAAATATTTTTTTTGTTATTAGTTTTAAAAACAGGGAGCTGTTATAAACTCTTATAAAAATTATCATAATGCCAAGCGTAGAATTTAAAAATATTATAAATTATCAAGTTTATAGCGTTTTATTTAAAATAAAGAAGTTGTTGTTGACTTTCTGTATATCTAAAATGCACTGTAATTGAGAATATTTTAGAATCAGAGCTTTGTAAAAACAATGCATTACTATAATTTTTAAACCTTCAAATACGATTACTTTTGTGTAAACGTTTAATAAACAACTTTATTTTGAGACATCCTGTATAAAACATTTTATTATATTTTTTGTATTAAAAGTTGTTTTATGTTAAAACAAATTTTTGTTTAACTTATTATTGTAAACTTTATACATTTACAGTTATATAATAATCCGTTCTATTTTAGAGCGTCTTTTACATGAAAAGCATTTTAATAATTAAATTAGCAATAACCGTTATACTTACGCATTTAATTATTCAGTAATACAGCGAAAAGACGCAAACAAGTGAAGATTACAAAATGTCAACTTATCGTACCATTTGCAAATTATGCTAATATATTTTGTAAATAATCTTATATCATGTCTTATATTTCACATTTAAAGTTGACATATTATTGCTGATGTTGATGCTGTTATACGCAAGAACAATTAAATAAATGTTTCATAGAAGCCTTTTTTTGTTATTAATTACTTTTCTGTCTCTGACTTTCGCGAACAATGAAAATCAAAGAAGAGAAAAACGATCGTTTTTTTTATTTCCAATGGGAGGTTTATTTAAGGTAAAGTTTTTATTTACATTTGATTTAATTATACAATTCTTAAAACGTTTATTTGTTTAGTTAGTAATAGGAGTAGCGATTCCGGTTCAACTTGGACTTAAACAGAGCATGGCGTATGGTTTAAATTTTCAGTTTCAATATGTCGGTGCACAAAATCATAGCCAGCTGGAAGTTTATCCACCTATAATTAAAAGAAATAGAGACAAAAGGCAAATTCAAACTAACGACAGAGCTTTAACTTATGCAGCATTAGAATCTTTGATGGATCGGTAAGTTTTAATGAGATTATTGAAAAAGTGAATTTGATCTGTACTATAAAAGTTTTGTTTAAGTAATGTTATCTTTAAAGTTATTGCTCTTTAAAAAAATATTCTTTTAACTTAGGTTGCGTAGTATAAACCTTAAAACTGTAAAGTACGCATAAATTTATGTTTATCCTCATATTGATTGCATTTATGCAAATACTGTAATTTTAATAGTAACATTTTTTTAAAACAAATTTTTCTTTGATTTATATTACATTAATATGCAATTAACATATAATTTAACTTATTGTTAAAATTTTAACTAAGAAATTAAATGAAAATAGTTTTCTAATTTAAAATACAAAAAACTATATTTATAAAAATTGACGATTTGTTTTTAAATAAGCAAAGTTACTTTTTGATATAGTTTTAAAAACATTATTAACATTACTTAACGTTTGGCTATTTATTTGTATAGGTAATTTAATTAATTGGTACGCCAGCTTTACAGCCACGATTTGAACTAGCTTTGCAATGATGGTTTAATGCGCGTACTTAATTTTTTGCTATTTTATTTTAAATTTCTTCTGTTAACCTTTCAATCCTGTAAAGACATATTTTCCTAGGGAAGTTCTAATATATACTAAAAATATTTAATTGCTTACAAATGCATTGAGATCTGGGATTTTAGCACTGTGCAGTCATAAGTCCGTAGATTAGTCTATCTCCGTTTAAATTATCGGTTGCTTTATAAATTTTAAACTATTAAGTTTACCCATGGAATAGAAAACCATTGGAAGCCATTCCTGGATATTTTAGTGACCAGAAATGGCAAAAAATTAGATACTGACATTTACCGCAAAGATACTAACAACATGCCAGTTATAGCATATGATTTAAACCATAGCTTGCCACATAAATTTGCTGCTTTTTAATTTTTCATTTAACGATTATTGAGTTTACCATTGTCAAAAGATAATTTTAACAAATAATTAAAATATATTAAACATATTGCAACATACCATAGATTTTCTGAATCAATAGTCAACAATATCATTAGAAACTAGGAACATAAATTAAATATTTATACTGTGACTACGTTATAAAATATTAACAGCTAAAAAGAAAATAAATATGTAAAACTGCCGAATTATCTCACATATACTAGAGGACTTCTTCTCAAAATTTGATTAGAAAATAGTAACAACTACAATACAATAACATAAAAAACCTTTTAAGTAACCCTTAAGATCCAATAGGCATCTGCCATCAATCGGGAATATATAAAATTAGTTGTAAAGACTGTAACCAAATATATATAAAACAAACCAAAAGACCCTTAAAACCCATTGTAAAGAGCACTTCGTTAATGCCAAATACAAAAAAATAGATAAATCCAATGTTGCATTATAGGTTAGAAAACAATCATAAAATAGACAACGTCAAATTAATTAAGAAAATAAGCAATAGATATGAACTTAATTCATACGAGAGTTTAGAAATCTGTAAAAACAAATTCCAAAAATTCATAAGCTTTCAATCCTAATACGTCCTGTTGTGTCCTTTTGTAATTCACTTGTAGCTAAACTTGCTCCTTGGCATAATAACGTAATTAGAATTTATTCCAATTTTATTAATCAATATGCTATTCTTAATTCTTATGATCTTGCTTCTAAGATTAAAAAAATTCTTTCTTCATCTTATCTTGTTTGTTTTGATCTTTTTTCCTTCTATCCCTCCTAAAGAATGTGTATTTCTCATTCATAATCTACTTTTTTCTAACGGTTTTTTAAACACTTACCAAATCTTAGATGTTTGTTCTCATCTTGACTTAGTTTTCAAACAACTTTTTTCCAAATTTAATAGCAATTATTATTCTCAATTATCAGGTTTAGCTATGGGTTCACACATTTCTCCCCTTGCTGCTGAAATATTTCCGAATTAAATTAAAAATATATTCTCTTCCTTATTTATATCTACTGATGTTACGTGATAATAGAAACTCTAAATTTTAAATATATTTTGAACTTACTTATACAGATTGCTTCATTTCTTTACACTCTAATCATCTGTATAATCATAAAATTCTTTTCGTTCTTTAATTAATCGTCTTTATTCTATTCCTCTTTTTATAACTAGTTTTAATAAAGAATTGAAATTTATTAAACAAATTTCCTATGGTTATTCTTTTCAAATTTTAAACACAGTTATTCATAGAACTCGTTTGCCATTTATTTAAAAATTTTATATATCTAGTAGTACTGATATTTACCGTTTTATTCTTTAATTTAGTTCTTCTTGTATTTGCCTTAAAAATTTGTTTAAACAATGTGTTTCTATTTCTTTTTTAACGAATAATAATTTGAAATCTTATATAGCTATAAAGATTCTATTTCTGCTTTAGATAAATCTGGGGTTTACAAAGAAAGAAACTTCAAAACAATATTAAAAGAACATATTTACTTTACTAATAGAAAAATTAAATACTGATAACTCTAATATCTGTTTTGCCTTTGCTAATCATATTTTGTCAACTAGTCATTCTTTTTCTCCTGACGGTAATATTAAATTTTCTTATTTTTGTAATAAAGGCCATTATATTAACAATATTGAAATTTTAGAAATTCTTTGTTTTTCTAATGATAATTTTTCTACGTGTTATTGATAATGAACTTCTCGACATAAGCATTACTCCTCTTGTTAATTCTAAATTCTAATTTTACCTTTCTATTTTTTAAATTTTGATTTATTTTTTATCATTTCTGGTTGTGTGTTTATTGACAGCTTTAATTTGTTGTTTTTGACATTTGTCAGTTTAATTATATTACTTGGTATGCTCTTTTATAATTTAATGTGTTAGCTGTAAGTAATAATTTATACTATTTGTAGACATACTGATGATGACATTTAATAATGTCAAAACATGTTGAATTAAAATTAAAATATTTTTGTGGAAAAAACTTTAAGTAAAACAATTTAATTGTATATTTAATACTCCACTTTGAGCATGGATTCCTTTAACGTTTTAAAAAATCTACATTACACTACAGATTTGAATTCATAAATTGGAGCTGGAAGAAAAAAACATAGAATAGTTAACATTATTAATGTTATGAATGGAGAGACTAAACAAAAAAAAACCTTACTAGATCTCAAGCCTAAAGATAATAACAACAAAATCTTTAAAACAATCAGCATCGGAAACGCGATAGTCATATTTGAAGAACTAATTAAAAAAACGCAAATACCACAATGCCAAAATTGCTAGTGCTACGGACATACATGCAATAGATGCATTAGACTAGTACGCTGTATAAAGTGTGCATAGTTGAATGACTGCCGCACTTGTAAAAAAGTCGCGATGATGAAAAACCGACCAAATGTGTTCTTTTTCTTGGTCAACGCAGTACAAAATGTGCAAGATATACCTTAAAATTTTGACAGAAGACATCAAAACACAGCAAATTTAAGGTATACCTTACGTTTTTAAAATCGATAACAGAGACAACAGACACAATCACAGCAGCACCAGTTTTATTAACAAAAATAACAGCAACAACAGAGTACACAGCAAAATCAAGAAAACCAAAATTATCAGCTACAACAACGGCTATTACAACAGCAACCATCAAGCGAAAGACAGTAAAATCTAACTCAATCATTGCCTGAGAGGCAACCACAACCAACTGTCCAAATTCTAAGTGTCACCAATACACAAAACTACGACATTGCTTTGATAATAATCACACTTTAACAAACTATCTTAGCACAACATCAGTTAATTAACAAACTTACCACACAAATTAGACTCCTCCAAGAAGAATTAAAAAATATAAATGGTTCCAATATATAAAATGGATGACTGGAACGCTAACAGCCATGCAAATCATAAACATGAGCTAGAAATCTTTCTCCTCCACAATGAATAAGGTATTTTACTTGTCTCAGTCTTGTCACTGCTTACAATCAGTGTACACGCGTTATTCACATTATTAACTGTGTTTCTATAAGTGAAGTGTTTAGAATTATCAAGTAAGTAATATATTACATTGTTTTATTTAGTTATATTGCAATAGTCGTTTTCATGGTTTTCATGAGATTCAGTTGCATAATTATCACAAAAAATAAATAATGAGATTGATATGCCTCAACAGTGTTTATTATTGGGATATTATGTCCCATCAGCATTGAATAACTTACAGTTTTAATTTTTACCCTAAAATAAATAAACCTTTGTCGGAGAAAGAACTGCAACATATTGTAGATATAATAGATTTTGAAAAAGATGAAGAAGAAAAAGAAGAAGAAGAAGAAAAAAAGAATACGTAGACCCGTTTGACAACAGTGATTAAGATATAGACTGTATACAACTTTCCAGCGATTATGATTTTTCAAATGAGAGTAAAGATGTCGCATTAACACAAATTATAGATGTTGCATTCACTACTAACGATGAAGAAGTTAACAACAAAAATGAAATGTTCCAAATAATAATTTAGGAGTTGCGTTTGATTGCAGTAGAAAAACTGAAAGTTTTATACCGAAACGTAATATTTCACAAGAAAAACAAACAATTCTGTTATGTAATATAACTAATACATTTTCAGTAATGGATTCTTCAATGTACCAATCAACGATTGGAAATATTGGAAAAATATTGCTAACAAAAAGCTTCAAAAGACATCGAGTGCAGAAATAATTATTGTGCTTGGTTGTTCTCTCATTATGTGTTACAATCGTTACCATCATATCACATGTACTTGTCTAATAGAAAATCTGTAGGCAATGATGAAATTAAAAATGTTATTTCTTACGATAGATGTCAGTTATTTTTTTTTAGAACTATATTTCATTAATCTCAAAAAACCCAAAGATTCCTACAAAGTGTATAATGCTGAAGAAGTATTATCTTGCTTGGAAAAAACTTTATTATTTTTTAAAAGTGATTGAATTTTATTCAACGCTTTGCCATATTGCATACCTATAAGCGTTCAAACTGGGACCTTAAATGTAGACGTAGGCGTATAAAGCCCGTTTGAAACGTTCAATTATTTAGCACAAGTTTTAACACTAAATCATTAAATGGTTGCAAAAATTGTATTTAAACATTGATCAATTTTTTTTGTGTTTGATATATAACATTTTCTGTTCACTTTTTTAAGACAATTTTGTGGTTAGGTCGTTAACGTTTTAATGTTAAAATGGATTGTGATAATTTTGATTTATTATTACAAGCAGCTTCTGTAATTATTATTGTCATTTCTGCAACGCTAATGTTAAAAGATAAGCATAGAGTACACAAAAAGAACCGTACAAGAGCATGGCTACAAAGAAGAAAATTTTGAGGTTTAGGAGTTCTGGATATGCTAAACAATGACTTGGCAGTTGAAGATCATGTATCTTACAGAAACTATTTACGCATCACTAGAGATCAGTTCAAGTGTTATTAGATTTAACAAGAGCTGATATTAGAAAATTCAGTACATTAATGCAAAATACAGGTAAGAAATCAACTATATATGGAAAGTAATAATTTTTGACATCTGCTTGTTCGATTGGAAATAACATTAAGGTTCTTGGCAACAGGGGAGACCTTCAGATCCTTGATGTATAACACAAGAGTATATGAAAGTACTTACTATATCCAAGTTTATACACAAAGTATGCCATGCAATATACAAAGCCCTTCAAGCTAAATACATTAAGGTGATATTAATATAAGTTAAAATATAATAATGATACATATATTTTTAAACACTAGATTCTTCTGAGGAATGGTTGAAAATTGCCAAAGAATTCATTAATCTTTGGCAATTCTCAAACTGTGTAGGAGCGCTTGATGACCGTCATATAAAATTCAGACCACCAAGATCTGAGGGATCGTACTACTATATCGATAAAAGTGAACACAGCATTGTATTGCTAGCTTTGTCTGATGCGAAATATAAATTCACGTATATAAACATTGATTATAATGGACGTGTAAGTGATGGAGGAGTATTTAGAGAATTCACATTATCTAAAGTTTCGGATAACAATTCTCTAAATTTCCCACCACGTCGTCCATTACCAGGAAGAGAATTACCAGTGCCCTATATTATAGTAGCAGATGATGCTTTTCCTCAGAAGAATGTCATAATGAAACTTTGCCCTTTTAGGGGATTATCTCATGATCAGATAATATATAATTATCGCCTTTCTAGAGCAAGACGAATAATTGAAATTTTTTTTATTTTGGCTAATAGATTTCGAGTTCTTTTCAATCCAATTAACCTTCAAGTGGAGAAAGTGGAAACAATAACACTTGCATGTATAGCATTACACAACTATATAGTTGTCGAAAATAGCAGTTCATACACTGACACAATGCTGAACAATAGATCTACAAAAATGAAAATTTAATTCATTTAAATAAACAAAGTAGTAACCGATCCAGACATCAGGCAAGAACAGTAAAGGTAGAGTTTAAAAATTATTTTTGTTCCAATACTGGAAAAGTAAATTAGCAAGATGAAGAAGTTAATAATAATATGTAATAATTTTAACTATTTTTATTATAATCACTAAAGAGCGGAAGTTGTGACATTTGCAATTTTTGGTGTTATTGCAATTTTTCTGCAATTTTCAACAATAATGCAAGTTTTCTTGCAATTTAATAAAAAAATTTAAATTACAAGTAAATTCTACATTTAAACGTATTTTAACTTTAAGCTTTTCCCTTTTTTTTAATAGCAACAGTAACAAATAGCACAATTCTTGACTTCCATTGTCTTTATTTTTTTAAATAAATTACTATACAGTATACAATCCGTTTCGATTGCTTGAATATCTGCAATCGTTGTCATATGAATACTACTGTTTCTTAACAATAAATGAATGTATACTACGTTTGGATTGCAGATACTCTAACAATCAAAATGAAGTGTATATTAATCTATTTTTAAGAAATAAATAAAGACAATAGAATTTCAGAATTGTGCTGATTTGTCAAGTGCAACATTGTCTACCTCATTCAAACGAACCGTAATAATATCATAATCACCTTATCTTTTTGTTATGTCTTTAAAGCGTGTTACCTAATCATAACTTACGAATGAAATATTATTTTACTTACCGACACTTTCATTGTTTTTAATTTTATAAAGTTTTTGATAGTTTTAGACGTTTTGCACTAATTAGTTTAAGTAAATACGCAAATTAAAACGTATAGCACTAATCGTGAAATTTATGTAGTGATGAGAAAATTTTTGTAAGTTTTGTGAAAAACTTATCTATACGAGTACAGACACATACCGCAACTAATTGTATTTTATTTTTTTTATACTGCAATTTTGTTAGTTTTTACTGCAATTTTTGAAAATTTTTTATGCAATTTATGGCGCAATTTTTGAAAATTTTTACTGCCACAACTTCCGCTCTTTAATAATCACTAATGAAAGTTAATAACAAATACATTTTTTTACATTTACAAATGCTAATTCTTAAGTACTATCTCTTTTTATTGCCTCTAACAAAATATTAATTATATTTTCTTGTACATCATTCAAAATGTTAACATTTTGTATTTTATTTAATTTTAATGCTACAAAGTTTCCAAAAATTTGTATATCATCCTGTTCTTGAGGTACATGACAATTCGTTTTCTTCAGGTAAATCTTTAAGAAACTCAATGCTGACATTTTCATCTAATTCAAAAGTAACGTCACAATCATCGTCCTGCAATCTCATATTTATTATATTCATGAATTACATATTAAGTGTAATTACCTGTGTTTGAGGTGCGTCTATTATGTTGGTTGGAGTAATTGTGATTGAATTAATGCTACTTTTTGCTGAAACATGCTATAAAATGAAATGCATGCGGTCATCATACCAAAGGCTACTTCCATAAATCTAAAACAAAATCTTATTAAATTACCCAACATAATGAATTTGCTTTTCTTATTTGATCCTCGCAACTGCCACTTTTTAGCGAATTTACATATTTCCTATACTCAGCTAAAAAATTGGTACGAAGACCATTCAATTTACTTTTAATCTCCGGTACAGTTACCCCTGGTCTCACAGCATTCAACTCAGTTTCAATTTCACTGTATGCTTTTGGCCGCATGTGTTTATTTTTATATTGAATTGATTTTACCACACATAAGCATAGATTTTCTTTATATAAATCAATCAATTTCAGAACTTGTTCGTGACTCCACGACATTTTTAATTTAATTACAAGAACTAAGAAATATCTTTTATTTATGCAAATCTTATCAACAAAAATAATAGTTTAAAAAAACTAAAAAACACGCTTTTATAAATAACCGAACTAAAAAGAAGAAAATAATTTATGATTACAAACAAAATGAATAAATTCAGAGCAATAATATATAATTATAAACAAAATCACTAAATTCAGAGTTAAAAGCGTGGGGTGCATACGGATACACGGTAGTCTTTCGCGCCAAGTATCTGTTATTTCTTTTTGTTTGTAATTAATTATATCAATCATTGTTTTAACATGTATTCAGTTCGACTATTGCTGTCAATTTGTCGTTCGACTGATATACATAATACTGTCACTAAACACGACGTTTGAATACATACGTGACGAGATATTCTACAGCTGCACTGTTTTTGTTAAATCTAATAATTTTTTTGTAAAGATCAGAGGTTTTTTTTTATTTACATTTTGTGTTCACAGAAATAAATTTATCATTGTTTGTAACAATAGTTTAACGTGTACTTGGCGAGACATTATACAGTGAAACTGTTATTTGTAGGATTTTTCTATATTTTCATAACTCTCCCCTTATTGATAGCTGCCTTTAGAATAATTGTAACAATGATTATAAATGCACCCCACGCTTTTAACTCTGAATTTAGTGATTTTGTTTATAATTATATATTATTGCTCCGAATTTAATAATTTTGTTTGTAATTATAAATTATTTTCTTCTTTTTAGTTCGGTTATTTATAAAAGCGTGTTTTTTTAGTTTTTTTAAAGTATTATTTTGTTTCTATTTTTTAGTTCGGGTACCTATAAAAGCGTGTTTTTTCAATTTTCTAAGTTATCAGTTATTTTCCGTATTTTAATTCGATTTATCAATAATCAATTTTTGCGGACATGTGATTATGAAATATCTTACGAACTAAAAACGTATTGGAAACAGTAGTTATCGACAGTAAGACCTTATTTCTCGAGGAGGGAACCTGAGAAACAGCTATCACATCCAAGGCAGGCAGCGGGCGCGCAAATTACCTGCTCCGACACGAAGTGGTAATAGTGAAATACACTGAAACGATTTGAACGCGATAGGCTTTGTCGAGATGCACACCTGCGCAGTTCACGCGCTCTGTCTTTGTCACTCTCATGTAGAGGATCCCTAAAGAAATCAATTAATCCGGACGATCCTAATTAGGATAATAAAAACTTTTTAATGAATTATTGCATTGTCATCGGTCCGTGAAACGCATGCAAAGTTTCAAGTTAATCAAACACCTGGAAACCGCTGAAAATTAAGCTAAAAAATTCCGTTACATACATACATACATACATCCCGAACTAATAAAAGCGTGTTAAAAAAACGCAAGAAACGAAATAACTTCGGTTTAGGTTATGTATTTTTAGCAATGTAACTAACCGGATCGCTAACAAATTATTTTTTCCTTAGCAAAATTGACAAGAAAATAGAACCGACTCTATTCAAATACAATTAATGGAAAATAGGACATCTTAATGTACTGAATAATTGACTAAAATTTGATGATATTTTGCTGAACAAAACTTTTAATTTTTTAGTTTCAATGATAATGTATTAAAACTTGTACTAAATAATTGAACGTTTCAAACGGGCTTAAGAAAACTTTCCTATTGAACTGTAAACCTGTTAAGTTAAAGGTTTCATAGACTTAAAAACCATCCCAAAATTTTTCACAATAAAAAAAATAATTACCAATATTACAAATGTTACAAATAACATAATACAAAAAACTGTATTAACAAAGACAATAAAGTATTTAAAACATATAACGTAATTTTTAAAACACCAACAACTAATTCTACTTGCACTTTATAATAATCAAAATTTATTACTAACGCATGTTTTAAAAGTGTATTTACGGTTTACAGTTATTAAGTTTAAAAATGTAAAAATACATTACACGTAACTTTCTTTTTAACGTAACCAACGCTTAAGTGTATTGTAAACTTGTATAATGTTATATGCAAATTTCAACTCTGTAATGAACATAGTTTATTCTATATAGTTACGTTATAATATAATAGTTTTAGTAGAAAGAAGAAACTGTTTTGAAAATTCATGTTACCTATAGCACGTAATGATCTTTTATAATGTAACACGTTTCAAAATAATAAAATATATGGAAAACTTTTTATAAACAATCACCAAACAGCATGAACATAAACATTTATTTACGTTTTGCAGTTTAAACTCCATATAAAGCAAAACTTGTCGTTTAGTTTTGTTATCTAAAATACACAAATAAGTTATTTTAATTTGTTTTGTTATATTTTTTTAAATCTGTTTTGTCATATACTTGTAACAAATTAATACAATAAACAAATGATTAATTTAATATAATAATAAGAATTTATACATTCAACAACAATGCATTATTACAGATACGAAATAAATGGAAGATCGTGCATGCTTAGAAGTATTTGCGATAATGCACTCGAATCATTGCACAACAAAGAAAATGGCTTATATGGTCAACTTATGAACATACTACTAACGTAAGTATTCTAATTCGTATTCACTAGCAAAACAAACATTTTTAGCCCTAATTATGGTAATGGAAATGTTCATACAAGCTTAGATCCTACATATTTAGACGCCCAAAAGGCTGGAGAATACGGAGTAAATTGCGTGTCTCTTTATCCTCAATGTCCTTACGGGCATGGAATTTTAGATATAATTTCTACCTTAATAGATTTTTAATTAAGAATCATAAAATTGCTTAGTTTGTAAATTCACATTGAATGTAAAATTTATGGTTTGTCTGCAAAACGCACCTAATAAATCAAGAGAACATTGATAACACTCGTATTTCAATACTTTCAAAGTGTATTTTGTTCAGTTATCTATAGTAGAAACAATAAATTTAAAAATCCTGGCTTAATACAATTCTAACACTGTTTTAACAAAATTGTTTTTTTCTTAAATAACGATTTTAAACACAATTGTTATTTTTACTAGTATCTAGTAAATTTTTATTATAAACGTTAACATGTTATGTAGTGTCAAAAAATTTCTTATATGTGTGTTCAAATAATTTTCACATTACAACTAATTGTTTGTATTCATTTCTCGTGGTAATACGTTAAATATTTACAAGAATATTACGACATGACAATTCGTGTTTGTTTACTTATATTTACAAAAAATATTATATTTTGCGATTGCGGTAAACGGGAGTGTGAACATCATTAGCACTATTAAAGTCTTCTCCCTGGAGTATTAGGGTCGGACATGCCAAGCCCGAATGGTTTTAGACTAATGTAAATTACACTTCATTGTACATTTCAACAATACGATGCGGTTGAGCGGTTCAATCGTTAATTTATTACTTTTATCATATATTCTCTCATTAGTCAAATCGAACAGGACGTCCGGAAATTTCAGTCAAGGGTACAGGTTAATTTAGGTAAAATTGCTTTAACAGCCAAACATTGTCGAAATTTTATTATAATTAATGTGAACATTATAATTTAAAGTTAATATTGTGGCAATGTAAATATAAACATAATTAATTATTTATATCGCGTTTCGTAATTTAAGTTAAAAGTATTTGTAAACAATTTGTTATACAAAAACGGCTTTTATTGTAGGATGTTTGAATTTAAACGTCAAGTGATGTTTGAAAATGAAAAGCACAATGTTCAACTGTATTTGACGTAAAAATAAAATTGAATTATCTTTGCTTTAGTATTTTAATTTAATTGTGACGCAATTGTTAATTTTTTTATAACATTAATTCATTTTTTACAAATTTAAAACATTTTAATTAAGAAAAAATATTACAATAGTTCTCTATAAAAAAACTGATAAATAGAATGTGATAATAATTCTAAGAAGTTGCACAGACAAATCAGTTTTTTATTAAACTAAACTCTAAGGTTTGTATTGTAACACTTGTTTGTGTTATTAAAGAAATACAAACTCATTTAGTATTGAAAAAAAAATTATTGTTGTAACATATAAACTGTTGTCGGAAAAATTATTAATAGAGAAAATAAGCAAATCACAAAAAACGATTTCGTTGAATGTTTATCAGTCAAACGCGTTACAATTGGATTAGATTAGAGAACATTAATACATTTTAGGAAACAAACAATAACTAATATTAACATAAACATCAACTCAAAAGCGAAATTTGAATTGACCAACAATCAGACACAATTGTACAATAAATTGTGCAATAAATTGTGCAATAACTTGTGCAATAAATTTTGCAATAAATTGTGTAGTAAATTTTGCAATAAATTATGTTGTAAGTTGTGCCATAAACTGTCCAATCAATTGTGGAATCAATTGTGCAATAAACTGTGCAATAAATTGTGCAATAAATTGTGCAATAAATTGTGTAATAAATTGTGCAATAAATTTTACAATAAATTGTGCAATAAATTGTGCAATAAATTGTGCAATAAATTGTGAAATAAATTGTGCAATAAATTGTGCAACAAATTTTGATATAAATTATGCAATTAATTATCTAATAATTTGTGCAATAAATTGTGCAATAAATTGTGCAATAAGTTGTGCAACAAATTTTGCAATAGATTGTGCAAAAAATTGTATAATGAATTGTGGAGTAACTAATATTAACATAAACATTAACTCAAAAGCGAAATTTGAACTGACCAACAGTCAAAGACACAATTGTACAATAAATTGTGCAATAAATTGTGCAATAAATTGTGCAATAAATCGTGCAATAAATTGTGTAATAAATTGTGCAATAAATTGTGCAATAAATTGTGCAATAAATTGTGCAATAAATTGTACAATAAATTGTACAATAAATTTTGCAATAAATTGTGCAATATATTGTGCATACATTAGGTGTGTAATAAATTGTGCAATACATTGTGCAATAAATTGTGCAATTAATTATGCAATAAATTGTGCAATAAATGTGTGCAATAAATTATGCAATAAATTGTGCAATAAAATGTGCAATAAAGTGTGCACGAAATTGTGCAATAAATTGTGCAAGAAATTGTGCAATAAATTGTGCAATAAATTGTGCAATAAATTGTGCATGAAATTGTGCAATAAGTTGTGCAATAAATTGTTTAATAAATTGTGCAATAAATTGTGCAATAAGTTGTGCAATAAATTGCACAATAAATCGTGCATTAATTTGTGCAATAAATTGTGCAATAAAGTGTGTAATAAATTTTGCAATAAATTGTAAAATTAATTGTACAATAAATTGTGCAATAAATTGTGCAATAAATTGTGCAATAAATTGTACAATAAATTGTGCATTAAGTTGTGCAATAAGTTGTGGAATAAATTGTGCAATAAACTAGTTAGTCGCTAACCATTACATTAGAAAAAATATTAAACTGCCTATTAAAAAGTTTATGTCTGCCAAACTAAGTGTAACAGCAAAGTCTTTGTCTTGACTAGTGTCTATTGCTTATCTACCACATGCCGAAGGTATCACGGACCGTATAAAAAAAATGTTGTCTAAACACAACATTGTTACTCGATTTTCTACATTTTCTGAATTGGGTCAACTCTTAAATCCGGCGAAAGACGTTATTCCTTTTCAATCTGAGGGCGTTTATAGCATTACTTGCCCTTTTGGTCATGCACATAAAGAGTATACCGGTAGAAGCGTGGAAATTCGTATTAAAGAGCATCAAAAGTGTCTTAAATAATTTTCAAAGTTAGCGGTAGCGGAACACCTACTAGAAATAAGTCGTCAAATTATGTTTGAAACACTAAAATTTTGGCGAATGTTTCTAATTACTATCAGCAAAAAATTAGAGAATCCATTAAAATAATTAAAAATCCTGGTAATATTAATCGAGATTCTAGTTTTCTTATATCTAAGATTTGGAAACCAGTTTTATCGATCGAACGCCCGTCTATAAAAGCAAAAATTCACAGCGCAATAAATTAGTTTGTACCAGACTCGAAAAATTTTTACTGCGATTTTTACAGAAACTCAGCTTGTGTAATAACGAAACACGATAAATATCCAGAATAGGAAATTGTGATATAGGATTACTTTTTTTTTGTTATGAAAATATCACTTACTTTTTTTTTAATTTTTTGCAAATTTTTGATGGTAACATATGGTAACCAAACTTCTAACTCTCTATTGTTTTGGTTACATACATACAGACAAGATCAGTTTGTCGTTGTCATCAGGAAAAAATTTAAAGTTTAAGAACCAAGTCATAAATTTTGCGTCGTTTTTAACCATTTCATTAGAATATATCTTTTATAGTGTTTGGGATGATAAACATCTATACTTAAACACAAATGTTTTTAATTTTTTTGCGAAAATTAGTATTCAGAAAAAAAATACAGGCACATTAGTAAATAACAGTAATTTAAAAAAAATATTGAAATTCAAAAATTTATCTACGTTAACAGTTATAACACAAGATAAGAAAAAGATCTAAAGGAGTACCAAGAAAAACCACATCAAAGCATATCAACAGGAGCCGAAGATCTACAAGACAACTCTAAAGCGTTAAGTACACAACTGGTTATTTGCGCCATACAAAAATAAAATTCTTATTTTTTCTTAATTTTGAACATATTAAGTATTATTGCAATTGTTTAAAAATACAAAAATTTTTTAACATTTTTATGATTTTTATAAAACATTGAAACTGTGTCATATCATTTGTTATTTTTGTAAAAAACATATAATTTGTCAAATATTAAATCAAATTCGATAATAAACGCAACAGTGTAAACTTAACAATTAATTCTTTTCGATAACATTTTTTTTAAAACTCGTTTATTTATTTAACTTTAATTGCCTCCAAAGAAACAAAATATTTTTTTAATAATTATATGGAGTTAAAAAGGTAACGTTTAGAAAATAAACGGTTTCTAAAATATTTAAGCATGTTTACACATTTTGATAATCACAATAAATCAAGAATTCTTTATTTATACATTTATTTATGACTTTGTATTAATATAATACACTAAATTAAAATACATACCAAAACACAAATTTAAATAAAATTGTTACGTGCGAAATTTTTCTTTACGAAATACCCTGTATATGAATTAAAATTAGATTCCGGTTTTGACGCCCTCTACCGATCATTTCTCGTGACTGTCATTTTACGACAAAATCGTTAAGCTGTCAACTACAGTAACGGGCCGGTGCCGAGGATTTCGAATTGATTCTTAAATTTTTAAGAACATCACGTGTGATGAACACAAATTTATAAGGCGATTGCGAATTTATTACGATTCTTTCGGCACAGGGTAAGATATTTTTGTCTCAAATCTATTAAGAGTCCTTCGTAATTTCTATATTAATGTGATAGCCGGTTTCCACCACGTTGCCAGCCCATTGTGCGTTTCAAGCAGTAATAAGGATGCATAAGCACCATTAATGAATATCGCTACCGAGCATATTAGCCGTTGTGAGGGCCTGCTACTTAACTAACATCGAGGTCTCGTCGAACAATGCGTCGTAGATGCTGACTTGGGAATAGAAGTCGATTGTGTTATCAACCATCTGTTCTAAATTGCTACCTACAGTATTCGATACAACGGGTTTTTATATAATATTTAATGATTTATTAATACTAATTTTGTAGCTTCCTATTCTTCGTGAGTTAGTGTGTGACACGATTTGCTTTTAAATATTTATTACAGGCCGCTAGCGGGAAAAACGTTTTCTTTGCGAAAGTGGACACTGGATTTCGGGTGAGCTTATTTGCTTAATTTTTATATCGTTGTCACGAAAGTTACTCACAGAATTTTGTTTAATGTTAATGACCGTAATTACGTTTACTGTTTATATACCAATAAGGTAACTTTAATCATTCATTTAACTGTATCGCATGCTGTGTGTGAAAAACATATTTACTACGAGATTTTCTGTGCTGTTCGTTTTGACCTAACTTAAATGCGTATTGTGTGTTACCGATACTGCGGGCATTCATGCACTGAAACTTTGATATAATTTTGTAAATCTTATGTGTTGCGAAATCAAAGTTTTCTACACTTGTTAACGATAATTGTTAGTCCTTCTAGTATTTATGGATTGAGAATTTAATATATAGTTGTCAATTTGTTACGCTACTAAATTAAAGTTGTTATATTTGTTAATTATACTTAGAAATCATTCGAGCATGGATGAGTGGAGAAATTTCATATACTCGTTAATATTCTACGTTAACACATTAAAGTGGTTATATTTGTTAATCTCTCTTGTTAATTTTTTCTGCCTCCTGTAATTATCGTTATCTATTAACTAATTTTGGCTTCTCGAAAATCAGAGTAATAAGGATTACGAACCTCAAATTTAGTTACAAGTTTGGACCGTTTGTCGTGATCGAGGCAGAAGTGTTATCTTGGATTAGATCTAGCGCCCTTAAGCATACTTCCTGTGAACTTCCCCTATCTCCGACTGTGTGAGTTGGCCGTGCAAGGTTCGTAAGACATAAAGTTTGTAACAAAATATAAATATAATAAAATGTTATTTTACTTTAAAAAAAACATTAAGAAATAAAAAAAAAACTTGAAGTTAAATAACAGTTGTAAATAAACAGATATAATAAACAAAAATATTGATTTTTGTGTAAAGCAACGGTAAGTTAATCAACTCAAATAGTTTTAAATTAAAATAAAATTTTTTTAAATCAATAATACTCAAAATAATACACTTTAAATTTTTTCTAATTTATGAAATGTAAAAAAAAAGTTTGTTAAAATTTAAAATTTATATTGTATTATTAAGTTTAAAACAAATTAGAGCGTATTAATTAAAATTTAATTAAATAAAGTACTAGTTTCTGCTGCGTCACTACCTAGTTCGGTGTGAAATTAAATTTGATGATATAATCAATACATACTAATTTGGTAGCTGAAGCTGTACATAATTTTAAACAAATTTTTATGCACCAACTGTGCAATAAAAAAATATAAATAAAGAATAACATAAATACTTATTTTAGAATTCCTTGTTTTAAGGTAACTATAGTCAAATTCATTTAAAAAAAAAGTATGTTAAAAATTTTATTATTTCATTTAATTGCGTAAGAAAATTGTTGTGCAGTATTTATATTTTATAAAAATTTGAGTTAATATAGCTAAATTTATAATGTTATAATCAACAAAATGATATTGTAAGGACAGAATCCAAAAAGTAGCTTTTACAATTTAAACTTAATTATTTATTATCGATATGCAGAATTGATTACTACAAAACAATATATTAAATTAATTTACAAAGGAAAACAAATTTTCATTACAACATAATATACAAAATAATTTTATAAATTTCCAACTTTAAAGAGATTATTTAATCATTTAATTAAATTTTACAATGCTTATGTATGAATTTTATGTAATAGTGTAAATGTTTTAGCTGTATAAAACACAGACAATTTGCTATATTATATTATAAAAGTAATAACTTTGCCCGTTTTGAATTTTACCCCGCAAATTATTATATGTAGCCATATTTTACTAATTTAAAAAAATTAGAACTTACTAATAAATTTTAAAAAAATCATAATCTATACCTATTTAAAATTAATTTACGTTTAATAAATAAATTAGAATACAAAAAATAAATTATTTTTACAAATACATTGTAGAAAAAATTCTTGTTAACAACAGTAAAAAGAATAAAATTTAACAAACAATATTTTTCATGTAATAATTGAATTTTTATTCTAATAATAAATTAATGCATAAAACTAAACGAATTGTACAAGGAACGCGTTTAATTTTAAATTTTGTTATCTAATTGTTGGTAACCTTTAATATTTGATATATAAAATTAATAAATAAATTGTTTTGTAGTTTAATAAAATAAAATTTTAAAACGCTTAAATTGTAACTTTATTGAGTGTTACAAAGTAGAAATTAAAAATATATATTAAGCTACCATTCGTTTGTCTAACAGTTACTCTGTTCACTTAGTAGTTATTTCAATAGTAGTATATTTTTAATTTTGTTATACATAAATTTTGTTAGTTTGTTTACGTGTTTTTTTTATATGGACTAGTCACAACTTACAACAATGTATAAGTATGTAATTAAAAGTAATACTTAATAATTTAACTTTTACACTGTTATCAAAAGTCGAACGATTTTTTTAGATTTATAATTTTTTTTTTTATAACTGATCAAATGTATTCCTTGTTTTTAATATTATATATTATTATAATAAAGAAATTAAATAGACAGCAAAAAAAAACGTATATACATTACTGTTAACAAAACACAAAAAATATACTTGTATATTTACAGACTGTTTAAAAGCATTTTTTTTTAATTATACATATAGTATGTTTTTATTTTAGATTCTAGAAACTTGGTTCATCGAGTACAATTTACATAGTTTTTCTATATATACAAAATAAAATTGTTAATTAAAGTATTAATATTTTTATTAATAATGTTCTAAGAATACTAAGAAAATGTAATTTAAAATAATAATTTTCTCTATCAGCGTATTCTAATTAAATTTTACTGTGTTTTTAATATTTTTAATTTTTCTCTTAAATACATTTATAAAGCTAAAAAATCTATTTTTTATCTTTCAAAATCTAGATTTACTATCGACTCAAGCAGAACGCACACACGCATATAATTTGATTTATTGCTTACGCAACAAACACCGATAATAAACTACTCATTCATATTGTGACAAGAAAAAACCATATGTTTTAAATGTGTTGCTTATCTAAACATTTCTTTACAATTTTAAATGCATATAATTTTGAAAAAAGTACCTCATAAAAAATTATATAGATAAACTAAAAATACATTAATAAAATAAAACACAAAGAAATGTATCTATATTACAATAAACTTGTAAACACAACTATGCAACGCATTGTTAATAACTTTAAAAGTAATTTTAAATCTTGTATTGTATCTATTTAAAATAATAAACGTTTAAAACATTATTATTCCGTCGATTGTCTTTTAATAACAATATTAACGTATAATAATGCATGAGAAATAGATCGTTAATTGCCCCTATTAATAAACGATTTTGAACCAATGAATGAATTTCTATTAATGAACGATTTTGTATAGCAACTAATGAAATCGTTAGCAACCACTGGTTGCACGACTACTAGATATAACATCGGATTACGTATGCTTTACTTTCTTTATAGCTTTACACGTTTTACCAACGTACGATCAACGGAAAAACTTTAAAACCAACTCGTTTATTAATCGGCGACAAATAATCTCGACAATATTAACGCGTTCGCTCGCTACACTTGCTCACGGCGTTAAAATGTTTTGATTATTAATCGCCGTTATTAACAACCTTGTTCATTAAATAAGTATTAATTTAGCTATGGTAGGTTTACGCAAAAACTAAATAAAACTATTTAATAATAGTTTTATTAATTAATATATTATTAAATTAGTTGTATAAACAGTCTATTGTTGAAAGAAAGTGTTTGTGGCAGGACGAGCAGGAGTGTCACAATAGAACGAGTTTAACAATAGGCCGTTTATACAACGTATTTTATATACTATTTTATTTTAATTGCGTTATAATTTGAATTATCGTGAAAATTTTTGCTTTGACAAAACCGACAATAGGCCAGTTTCCAAATTTTCAGAAATAGCAAAAATGGGTAGATCTAAGGTCACAAAATCACGTATACTTTATTTTCTCTTTTTCTATTAATATTTTCCTTGCGAAAATTACGAATGAACCGAAGAAAATTTTACGAGGCTAGAAACGTACCTGCCACGAGACTAGTCGATTGTGACGTCAGTTTCGCTACACGTACGAAACAGCCGCAGCTTGTAAATGCATTAAAATTGGTTTAAATTGGTTTTGAGAGAAACATTTTGTTCAAATATGAATATCCCTTTGATACATTTTATGATTGCATCTGCAAATTAATTTGTGCAAGACATTTTTTATTTATTTCATTTTTTTCATTCATATATAGTTCATAAAAGTTTTATTAGAAATGGGACATTTCACCTCAATTACAGCATGTTTCGTAATCCCATCTGGCGAAGCTCCTATGATACCGAAATTTTTAAGAATTGTAAAACCGCACTTTTCTCCTTTACATTTAAGCATTTTTTCTACTTCACATAATACGTCATGTTCTAAGTTTCTACCTCTACTCATAGCTAAACTGTTAAATTTTTTTGAGGTAAGTTTTTCAGCCTGCTCGATCATTTCAGCTGGTATAGAGCTTTTACAAAAATTTATAAATGAGCCAGCGGTTTGATCCCAATCACAATAAGCAAATTCCATCATGAGTTGGTAAACTGAGAGTTTTTTTATATCATTAACTTGGCCATAGTGTATACTAATAGGACAATCGTAGTTTTCGCATTTCATTCCAGCCACAACTTCTTTAAGAAAGTGCGTCGAGTCTGGCGTAACTATCGAATGCTGCTGCAACTGTCGTCCAATATTCGCAGCTTTAAGAATAGTTTTTCATGAACCAATATCTCACAAGCTAGGTTTTTTCCAGTAAGAAACAACCTCTGTTGGAGATGGTTTTTCAGATCTACGATACAACCGCATCATAAATGCAATAGCATGTTTGCATAATCCTAAAGCTGCTACACAACTAAGACACAAAAGTTCTTTTATTATTTCATTTTCCTCATCGACAGTTGCGGTTTGATTATGCAGTTGTTATTAATTCTTCTAACCTGGACGTAACCAACAGCCGAGTCACCGTAGCTTTCCATTGCAGACCTAATATAATATTGCACATACTAGCATAAATTCATAAGAAAAGAGTATTTACTAATAATAATTAAGTATTACATTCATAGTAGACAATCGACATTAAATTTTGAAAATGAATGGCTTTTTTATAACTACAAAATATATACCAATGTATTGGGACCTACAATAATTTAAAATTTTACGTTTGTAAAAAACTGTTTCTTAAAAGAAAAGTTTCATTTGTAATTATCGACTTGGTTTATTGTTTTCGTTATTTATGTTCAACATGTAAATGTTACGATGAATGTCCGAAGTTTGGTGAAAGTCCGAAATTCCATAAGCAAAGTCTATTTTTTTAATCATCATCGGAACGAATCCAAACTAACCCGCCGGTTTTTTGCGGCGCTTAATTGCGGTTGATTTCAACAAACACTATTTCATAGAAAATCAGATACTATTTCAATATTCACCGTGGGTAAATTATGAGAATCGGCTTTCTGATAGCCGTTTTCCATCCTTATCAATCAATTTATTACACAAAATAACCCGTACGAAGCTTCAACATACATGAATGACACACGAATTCACTTGGCGCGCTATTGCTAATAGCGAAACTGACGTCACACCAATCAGATGGCGTTCGCAGAATTTGAATAAACGGTGAACTTTGCGTTGAGTTTTCTCGAAAACTATTTGAAGTATAGATTTTTTTTTTGGGGGGTTTTATATTAAACATTGGTTTGTATAGTTTGGCAAGATTTTTTCATAAATATTTTTTTTTGTAAACATCTCTATTGTCATCAGGGAAATTTGTTTGTAAGATGCTGACATGTTACAATAATCTAAGCTCACAATCATCCGTCAAAAACATAAACAAAAAGAAACTGATCAATTACTGTAACTTCAAAGTTTTGTATTTTAAAAGTTTTAAATAATCAGCATGTATTTAGCTTATACTGTTATTAAATCGTATGGTTTAGTAAGTAATTACAGTCGGTACATAGCTAACATTAAACCTACCCACAAGTAGATTATTTAAGAAGCAGTGCGATATTCACTTTAATATATATGTAATAAAAAAAAAACAAAAAAAACACTATTTCCTTTTATTTTCTTATTTACATATGTATTATGTAATTATTATCAGTTACAATTAACATGAATAACGAAGAAATCAATTGTACTCCTCCTAAAATAAGAAAACTTGTAATAGAAGCAACCGTTAAACTACTACCAACAAAAAGTCCATCAGTTTATGAAAAACAGTATAAACTATTTAATAATTGGTATAAAGAAGAAAAAAAAGTTGTTGGTGTTATACAGAATGTAATGCTAGCATATTTTGAAAAAACAAGCGACTACAAAAAATCGTCTACATTATAGACAACATATAGCATGCTAAGATCATGTTTAAATTTTTACAGAGATGTTGATATTTATAAATTTGTGAAGCTGCAAGGGTTACTCAAGCTAAAATTCCATGACTATCAAGCAAAGAAATCTAAAATATTAGAATTAGTCGAGAGCAACCGGTTTATTGATAGTGCTAATGACGTACATAATCTTGCTCTAAAGCATCTGTCACGATAAAATTTATTATTTCTTCTATTTTTGTTTAGATTATTGTTATAATGGGTTACACTAGTGCCTATCGTGACGAATTAATAGAAATGTCAATAAATGATATTTAATACCAAGAAAGAATAATCATTGTAACCCTTCCTCACACTAAAGCAAATACAAATCGGGTGTTCGTAGTTTTTGAATTCCATTCGATAAATTTATTTAAAAAGTACAGCAACCTTCGTCTTAGTGCAGTCCCAACAAAACGTTTCTTCTTAACATATTGTAATGGACTATGTGTATCAAATCCGATTGGTTTAAACACGACTAGTAAAGTGCCGAAAAAAGTTGCAGTTTTTTTGAAATTAGAGAACCCTGACTAATACACTGGCCATTGACTCAGACGTTCTATTGCACCTCAATCGGCTAACTTAGGAAGTGGCTTGATTAAAATAAAACAGCATGGTGTGTAGAGAAGTTCAGCTGTAGCAGAAGGTTACATTGAAACCTTTTTCAGTAAAACAAAGTAGCTGAAATGTTTACAGCAGCAAGTACGTCAACGTCCAGTCATGCTTTGACGATCAATTTTCCTCAAACCTGCAAGGTACAAAACATTACGGATATAAATCATACCTACAATGATAATACTTACGGTTGATGTACAAACGTCGTGAGCAACACCAACTTTAAGCAAAATATTGTGTTACAAAGTTTGCCTGGCATAACAAATAATGCAACATACTCAAGCACAGTCAGCATTAAAGTTTTTAATAATTGTACAGTCAACTGCAACTGCCAGGAATAACGTTTATTTATTTTTAGCGTTTATTAATATTGTCTATTATTATAATGTTTGCCCTTTAAATAAAACTCAATGCGTATAACCGCTTTATTAATTTCTAAGTTTCGATTTAAACGAGTCAGAGAATAATATTTTCGTACAATTGTTGAAATATTTTTTAATATTTCTAGTCGTACCACTAAGTATTTTCATGACTTTCGTCCTACAAATATTTTTTTTATGCAAAAACAGTATCTTATTCCTACTATCCTATTATCTGTACAGCGAAAAGATAGAGTTAAATCCCTCCCATCAAATACGCGCTAAATTTGAATAAATTTTTTTTATTGGTTAAAATTTTCAAGTCAGTATTACAACAAACAAATAACATACTTCAGTTTGACCTGAGTTTAACCAGGTTTAACGTTCGACATTTTGGTTAATTTATTTGCAGTTTTAAGTTTTTATTTCCATTCATTTGACGAAATAGTATTTTTCAATACTTTGGAAGACATTTGTGTATATTCAGGTGCGTACTGAAATGATTGATTAAAGATTAACGTTAAAGTTACATTTTCTATTTTAGGTTATTCATTTAATTAATTATGGATCAAGCCATGGCCCTGTCGCCACCGAAAAAACGAACTTCTCGGCATTTTTCGATTGATGACAAGGAACGCATTGTAAATATCTTTAAAGCTAGTACCGAGGCACACCCCGATAGAGCTAAGACCCAAATTATCGAGTTTACTGCAAAAGCCGCAGGTAATTTTAATTAAGTCATTAATATTATCTATATCGATTACAATTTTAGGGGTGTGTGTCTCGAGTGTTTTCAATATTATTCGTGAATATCAAGAAACACATGACCTTCAAGCACCAAAAGTGTATCACAGACCCCGATCAGTTTTGGACAACATCGATGATGCAGCTAAAAATGCTATTCGACGTTTAATACATAGTTTGTTTGAAAGAAATGAACCGCCAACTCTGAATAAAATGTTAGCGGCATTGCATGAAAACGAAAATCTACCTCAATTGAAAAGGACTACGATGAGTTTGCTAATTAAAGAAATTGGATTTCGGTGAGTAAAGAAATTGTTTATTTATACATCTTTTAGTGTGATTGTGGTTTTGCATTATAGATTTTCAAAAAGATCACGCAATAGTATTCTTAAAGAAAAAAACGAGATCATTGCCTGGAGACGACGTTTTTTGCGAGAAATTCGAAAGTACAGGGAAGAGGGCAAAAAATTGTATTTTTTAGATGAAACCTGGGTGAACGCTGGTCATACTGTAAGCAAAGTATGGAAAGACACAACAATCGTGACTCCGAGGCAAGCTTTTGTCGAAGGATTAACCACAGGGTTAAAGGACCCTGCCGGCAAGGGAAATCGTCTTATAATACTCCATATAGGATCTGAGGACGGTTTTGTTGAGAATGGTTTGCTATGCTTTGAATCTAAGAAAACTGGAGATTACCATGAAGAAATGACTGGAGAAGTTTTCGAAAACTGGTTTTTAAAAATTCTAAGCCGTTTAGCTGAAAATTCTGTGATTGTGATGGATTATCATAGCAGGAAAACAGAAAAGATTCCAAATTCAGGAACGAAAAAAGCAGACATACAAGCTTGGTTGGAAAGCAAGTCGATTGTTTACCTACCAGATATGGTAAAAGCTGAACTTCTGCTTCTTGTTAAAGAAGCTGCCATCATGCCAAAGTATGTAACTGATGAAATGGCAAAAGAACAGGGTCATACTGTTTTGCGATTGCCTCCGTATCACTGTGAATTCAATCCTATTGAGTTGATATGGAGTCAAATAAAAGGAGAAGTCGCAAGAAACAATACAACCTTTAAAATGAAAGACCTTCACCAATTATTTCAACAAGCTGTAGGCAATGTATCTGCAGAAAACTGGAAGAATGCTATTCGTCATGCACAAGCTGAAGAAGAAAGAATGTGGCAAACAGACATCGCAATGGAGATTGTAGTGGAACCGTTGATAATTCGTGTGGAGGATGACTCTTCTTCATCAGAATCATCCTAAATGTCTTTTTTTTTTTAATATAAAATGTTATTTAAACTCCTATAAAATATGTCATAATTTTAGTTGGGCAAATTTGTTAAAATGTAAAAATTTAATGAAGCGCTTGTTTATACGCGTTTTAAATGTTTAGTTGTTCCCTCTAAGTATTATTTGATAAATTTTTGAAATTAATCGTGTAACTGAATTAATATATAAGGTTGTAAACGTATTTATTTGTTATAATAGAAATTTTTAATTTTGTACATTTATTGAAAATTATACGATTTCCTATGTACTTTAATCTTTAATGCCTATATTATACATTACTTAATTTTTGAATTTTCGCACTTTTACTAATTTGAGCCGTGTAAACTTGTCTCTTCATACATTGGTTTAAATTATCATACAAAATTGAAGGAGGGGCTTAACTCTATCTTTTCGCCGTACAGGGAATAGTCCGTTAGTTATAACGGTAAAAAAACGATACTGTCATGGTTTGTTTAATTTTTCGTCATTTAAATGCGTTGATAGAAAAGATTACCCAAAAAAATTGACGATTTGTTCAGTGTTAAGTACATGTTGACAATTACTCGTATTTAGGATCAGCCTCAGTTTCCTTCTCCAAAAAACAAACAGCAGTTGCAAGTTTTTTTTGATATCTGCTGTGTTGTTTCTGTGAGAAATTTTCAACTGAGGTTGAATTTCTTGTTGCCTTCACCCGGAAAAAAAAATGGGTTTAAGAATAAAGAACAAATTATCGATTTTGTTAAATTTAAATAAGCTAAAAACGTTTTTTGTATAATTGGATTCATAGCTGCCTTTGTAACGAGTTTAAAAATATGCCGAATTATAGGCAACTTAAGGTGCAGGTCAGATTTGTATAGCGACCTATTGGTGACCAATTGATAAATTATCACAGCTATCACGAAGGAATTCTTCACTTCCTGTAAACACGTACTCGAAAGAAGGTTGTTGCATTACCTGTGCGTAAGAATATTAGCTGCATAAAGTCAATTAGTTGGCTGGTATTCGTATATCGGTACCTGGGCTAATAAACTCCTAAGGGGGATTAGGCGACTATAATCTATAATTAAATAAAAACATTAGTGGTAGTAACAAACCTTATGCTTACGGTTAGTGAACCGGATATTTAACACAGGGCGACATCGTACGAGAATTGGAATCCCCAACAACATCGTGACGTAAGTGTAATTCTGTACCACCAAGTGCCTGCCTTCGGTATATTTATATTGCAATAAAACAATTAGGAAACAACTACCGGGTTCCACTAACAGTTTTGGAAGTAAACAAATCGCACTCCTTATCTGCTCGTTCTACCTCGGCCACAGTCACCACCGGCTGCGATACCTTATAACCAAATAAGATAAGCTTAGATTAAGATAAGTTTCGATTTGATTTTTTTAGCTGTTAGTTTAAACAATTAGTTTAGTCCGTAATAGAAAAATATTTTATTTTACATTGGTTTCACCTACCTGATATAACACCGTGGTTTTTTTTTGTTTTAATTTAGTTTATATCGCTGCAGATATTTGAATCAGACACCGGTTTTGTTCACGGGGGGCAGTAAGGATAAAAAGTACCTGTAAGAAATAGTTTCGTACGCGGGATTGTACAAGTTTAAGGTTACGTACGATAGAAGACAATTGCTCGCTGTCGGATAGGGGAAACGACCTCTCAGTTAGAGGCAGCTTTTGGGGGAGATTGTATTGCTGATCTCAAAATCACTTAGGTACTCTTACAGCCGTTTTGTCTCGAGACAAAGCGAAAAAAACCATAAACATAAACTGATAAAACCATTCTGCACAACGCATTAACATAACTTTAAGTAAAGAAGGGTTAACGCGAGCACGCGTGTTTTTTATAGTGGGCAAAACCTATACAATTATAATTTATACAAAGTACAAGATAAATCTTTTTTTTTTAAACTGTAGTTTATAATTTATTATTCTTTGTACAGTATAACTTAATAAAAGATATTTAATACAGGGTAGTTTTATTAAAAACTTGAGAATCTGCTGCTATCGTTATTTTCTTTTTCTTTACTTGTGCCATTGCCTAGTTCTAATGACGATAGGAGTTCTGGGTTGATCCTAGCTTTCTCCGTAGTCGGTTGTTTAACCCAGTGGCGCCTCCCGGAAATTTAATTAGTTTTATTTTATTTAATCGAAAATCGGTACTCACCCCACTCCCGATGTTTTCTAGTCGTAGATAGAGGCCAGGAGACGACATTAGAGTTAGTTGGCGGTTTATAGTTCAGGAAATTTTTTACACCTTTTTTATAAATAATAATAAATACGGTTTAGATGTTCAACTTTTTCAATGTTTCTGATTAGAGGTTGTCCAATCATAGCTTCTATAGCAATTTTTGTTAAAAATATTTTCACTACATGCGGTAAATCTTGATAAAATGTTTGACGGCTGTGAGAAGTCTTTTTAGCCGATGAGTTATTTTCAGTATAATTTATGTAACTAGCAAGACATGCAATATCAATTAGTAGGCCATCTAAGAGTTTGACGTTTCGTAGCATAATGTTTTAATAGCTTATCCATATTATCCACAACACCCTTGGTGAAATTGTAAAAATGAATATTGTCAAGTTTTTTCTTTTCACTACTGACGTTATTGGTGTTATGCATAGTAAACATTAATATAACCGATTTGTTTTTTAGAGACGTACGAACACAAAGTAACTTTCTTATTCTAACTAAACTCAAAAATTGACGAAAGAGGTTGTCGTTCTTTATTAGCCATCATCTCAGTAGGTATGTAAGCTTTAATTTTTTTCAGTGTACCAACGACAGTCAAGTTTTATGACAATAATAGTCGTGCAATAGGTAGAGACATAAAAAATGGTCTACTTAAATTTTTCGTCCGCTATTTTTGTATTGAACCGCTTAATCCTTGACGATTCTTTCACCTTGATTTATTTCTTGTCCAGTGGTTGGTTGAACCATGCAAATTTGTTCTGTTAGATAATAGAAAAACTTAGCGTGGCATATCGACCAGATTTTGATGCCGTATTTGGCGGGTTTAGCAGGCATATATTGCGGAAATCTTATCCATCTACTGAACGGAAAGAGTTCATTGTCAATAACAACACATTCAGATGGAAGATAATTTAATCGCAAATTTTAGTTTAGCGTATGACATGTATCAGTAATTGCGGCTGTTTTATCAGTTAATAGTCTCTGTTCTCGTGTTTCATGGTTTTCGAATCAAATGAAATGACTTATTTTACAAAACCTAGATATAGGTGAAGTAGCTTTGTGCAGTAGGTATGCATCACATTTGCATAGCTCCCTTATATGCTCTGAATTAGAATACCAAACGCCAGTAGTAACCAGAAATCTTAAATACCTATACAATTCTTGTTTCGTAAGAATCTGTCACTGACTTGGTTTGCTTAGATTATCTGTCTTCTATTTTTTGTATGTTTTTGAGGTTTTCCTATTTGTTGCTTTTGCAATAATTAACACTTCAATTTTTGTTGTAGACTTTATTGGTCCTGGCTTCTGGCAAAACATGTTGTGATTTTGAATTTAAGGCGGTGGATTTCGGTGCCATAGAGTTTGGTCTTTTTCACGTAATATAAGATTACTCCAATCACATTTTTTATTGGATCTAAGATTATCATTAGCATCATCTTTACTATCTGAACTTACTTCAATTTTCAAGTTAGTGTCACTTAAAACATCTTCCACGTCAGATGCATCGTGTTCTAACTACAATGATGTAAAATTAAAATAATATGTTACTTGACGTAAGTTTTTCTATAATATCTAATAAAGAAATAAAAATAAACAAAAACGCAATCATTACGAACGAAATTTTACCCCCAACTCGTTACCTCAGCACTATTTGCACAACTTCATAATTAGTATTATTTTCTCTCTCACTGTCAGAATCAATCTTATATAGATAGGACTGCAAATAACTCTGCTGTTGCTCATAGTTTATTCTAAGAGTAAAAGTAATCCTGAATAAAACACTTAAGTAATTCGATTATGCATGTATGTGCTTTTAAATGATAATAATCCGATGTTCTGCGGTTACCCCCATATTTTCCTAACCTTAATCTAATTAAGATGATTTTGGCTTCTGTAAAAAACTAGCTTGCAAGTCAAAATGTAACTTCCAAATTAAACAATGTCGAAATGTTAGCACGTGAGAAATTTTGCAATATGACTGTTGAAGATTGGATTGCCATTTGCCACAATTGTAAAAAATTGAAAACAATTACTTTGCCTCCTAAAACTAACTTGATGTAGCAGTTGATGCAGTGCGGTTCTCTGTCAACACCGGTTTATCGGAAAAAGTTAGTGATTTTTAATTTAGCGATGATGAAGACAAAAATGAGTGAATTGTAAATATTTTTTTATTTTATTACACGTACCGTAAAACTCATTTATTTTGTTTTGCAATTCAAAAACGGCTATTTAAAAAATTGTAAATAAATTATTAATTTTAATTGTACTGGTTATAGAATATAATTTTTATTTCTTTGTCATATAACTGTATTAAAGATAATTGTCACAATTTAGTTATCAAAAACAGCATAAACCAATTGGTTAACATTAATAAGTAAAACAAATCAGTTCCCAAAAATGGTTAAAACTATATAGTTAAATTGGTTAATTTTGTTTTAACCGATTAACTGGTTACCAAAAAGCATTTGCTTACATGTTTCTGTTAGCCTATATTTTTTGTTACACATGATTTTTTTTATTTTGGGGTATTTTTACCTCTAAGTAATTGTCATTACGTTTTACTAAACTGCTTTTATAATCTTTTTTCAGACACCTAAAATGAAATAGTAAGTTTAGAGTTGTTGTTTTTCATCAAACTTACTTAACTTTCAATTGTTTCAAATGATTATGAACAAAATGTTATTTTAAAAGATTTAAATATTGTTTTTAACTGTTTTGTCAATTATTTGAAAAACCGCATGTGCTACTAAAATGGTGAAAACTTGTAGCAGTTTCTGTAGTTTTGTATTTTTTTTAAATATGACACACTGTTGATTTTGCAGTACAAATAAAACCGTAACAGTTAAAACTTTTAATCTACATCATAAATAAAACATCTTACCTTTTCAAATAGAAATTTTAGGTAGATTAAAAACAAACGGTTTTTGTATTTTAATCTTTAGTTAAAAATTATTAGTACATACTTATGCACTGCTTTTTTGCAACGTTTCTTTGTTGACGAATTAATACATATTACATTAAGTAATTCATAATTTGATATCGTAATACAAAACTTTTAGTACTCAGATTTTTTTAAATTAAATACAAAACACAGGTTTAATACGCAAAACAAGCACAAGAATTAAAACGGTAGAAAACAAGTTGGTACAAGTGAGAAAGAACTTTTTTTACGACTGTATTTAATGGAATGTAATTTTGCCAATAAAATGGTAGCAATTGAAAGCGATAAATTTAAAACGCCTCTCTTAATTATTATATAGACATAGACACCAAAGAATAGAATTTAATTTATCTAAAATAATTAATTAAGTCATTACAGACGTTATAAAGTTAAACCTGATTAGCACATAGCAGATGTTTGTTTGTTGTCATGCAACCTAATTAAATTTTATGAAATTTTTATTAACAGTAATGCATATCATCTTTTGATTATTGTTATTACTATCACAAAGCTCTAAAGTCAAAAATTAAATTATAAGAGAAAGACTAACATATTATTACGTTACTTAAAAATTAAGAAGTAGGAAAAAAAGTATCATTCCCGTTTCAGTAAAAGTTTGACATAAAACATGCAAAATAATGTAATAAAGAAAACCACAAGTATTCTCATTGGACGTGTCAAGTAGAGTAAGTTCTAACAACATAGTTAACTTTAAGTGCACGCTGCAACGGACAAACAGGTATATTATTAATGGCAGCTAAATTTGCGGTTACGTATTATATGACTAATACGTTATGTATCTAAAAATGTATGGTCTTAAATTATTTAATTTACATTGTAGTGTAAATTAAATAATATTTGGTGTCTTAGGTTGACAGAACAAACATTTAAAGGTTCAAGATCAAATAGAAGTATAGATAGTGGATTACGTGTCATCTCAAAAATTAGATTTATGAAAGCGGGTTTTTATATCGATGGTTTAGGTGGAAAGCAAATAAATTAGATGTTTCGAAATAACTTATTTTCTGGTATAATCTACCAAAACATCAATCCACTTACTTTTATATTTTCGTTACATGTTTCTAACCAAATTGTATTTTGTACCTAACAGTAATTTTTTGTCTAGCATTGAGTTTAAATTGCGTTTTATTAGAATTAAAATCAATAAATTTATTTTATTTAATCGAAATTGTAAATAATTTAATTTCAAATAAATTTGCTAAAATTACAAAATACTATTTTAATATAATATTTAAACTTTGTTGTTTGTATAATTGTGGTGCTAGCTAATAATTTTAGTTTGTGCGGTTCCTTAATTAATACAATTGTTGTGTATGACTTTAATGCTATAAAATTTTGTAGTTTTTAACTTTAATAACATGCACTAATAAATAATAAAAATTTACAATTTACAAAATAATTAGATCGTATTAGCAATACCTTTAAATTAAGTTAAAAAATTCCAATTTTATTAATGTCATTTTAAAAAAACAAACCAAAATTGAATAATATAGTAAAAAATTTTAATAATGATTTTCTCGTTTAGTGCAATTTCTATGTTTCTATTTATTAAATGCTAAACATTTTAAATAACAAATATACATTTTTCTATAAAATTTGTTATTAACAATATTATTTTAAAATTTTTCTATGAGGGAAAGCTACCAGAAAATACTTTAAGTGTTAGTGATCGGCAATGTTTTTTCGATTAAGTGAATACTTCTTCGTGTTTTTTTTTTTAATTAAAACATCAGTTACTAACTGTTTTTACAATAAATGGTGTTATTTAATTGTCACCCAAACAAATAATTGTAAAATAAATTTGCACATAAACTTATTTTCTTGCTTTATTTATGTTGCGTTACTAGAAAAAATTGATTATATGTACTTTTTAATTATATATACTTTTAAATTTTATAAAATCTTCAACTTTTACAATTTTTTTGGTTACGATTAGAAGCAACTTTCGGCTTAGACCGCGTTGTAGTTAAACGTCCAGACTTTCTAGGTTTCATCTTTTTGAGAGCCAAAACAAGAAGTAGAACTTGGCCTTTGCCGTATTGCCAATTTCTACTTGTTGTTTTAATACTAAATAACTATTTCATTATAATCTTATAAAAGCAATCAATTCAAACAGTCTCAAAACTTGTACAGTAATAAAATCTAAAGCAATAACGTCTTTTCAATTTAGCAGAAAAGCAGTTTTTGACCCACTAGTTTTTGAAGTCTAATATTTCATCAGACTTTACTTTTTACTTTACTATAAGAAAAGTATAGAGATCGCAATTTTTTTTTCAAAAATTTTTTTTTGAAGAATTTTACGTTTCAAGGTCTCCTGAATCAGAAAAACGTATTTTTGACAAAAAAATTTGGGTGTCTGTGTGTGTGTGTAACGTTGTACCTACGATAACTCTCGAACCAAAAGTCCTAGTAACTTGAAATTTGGTATGGAGCTGGCTTTTCATATTTTCTCGGTTCTATCAAAAGATGGGTCTGATAAAGAAACCGGAAGTGGGTGTATCCGCCATTTTTAACAGTTTTTCTTATATAATTTTGTACGAATGTAAATTATTCAAATTATTTTTATAGTTTCTTATCGAGACAATAATTCCTAACAATTTATTCCAATAATTTTTTTTTCTATCATTAACAGTTTATTAGATATTTAATTTACAATTTAAAGTAAATTTCATTATATAATCTAGGTTTGAATCCTGCCTGTGACGATTTAAAAAACAACATTTTTTTGTGCATAATTCTACGTTTTAAGGTCTCCTAAGTAAGAAAAAAAGTATTTTTGACAAAAAAATTTTGGGTGTCTGTGTGTGTCTGTCCGTGTGTAACGATGTACCCACGATAACTCTCGAACCAAAAGTCCTAGTAACTTGAAATTTGGTATAGAGCTGGATTTTCATATTCTCTTGGCTTTATTAAAAGATAGATCTAATAAAGATACCGGAAGTAGGTGTATCCGCCATTTTGAACAGTTTTTCTTATATAATTTTGTACAAGTGTCAATTATTCAAATTATTTTTACAGTTTCTTATAAAGATAATTCTTCCTAACAATTTATTTAAATAAATTTTTTTCTAACATTAACAGTTTTTTAGATATTTAATTTATAATTCAAAGTAATTTCCATTATATAATCTAGGTTCGAATCCTGCCTACGACAATTTTTTTTTAGAAAAAATAAATAGCCGGTTGCACAAAAATCTGGTTAATTGGGGATTTACTAATCGTTTTTAATACAAACATATCACTTCAAAGTGGTTTTATGACAACATAACC
Organism: Aquatica leii; assembly: GCA_035610365.1. NCBI lineage: Eukaryota > Metazoa > Arthropoda > Insecta > Coleoptera > Lampyridae > Aquatica > Aquatica leii. The sequence goes on along the minus strand of CM069433.1, from coordinate 48,757,582 downwards.
TTATAAAAATACATTTCCTCATCATTCCTTATAGAAAAGTCGTGTGGTGGCCACACCAGTTTTTTTCTTAAACAAAGAAGCGGTCTAATGAAGTGCTAATTTATAAGCACAAAACGACGTAGTTTAACTGGACTAGTAATTCCTAGTTTCCTTCTATATGAAGGGATCATTAATTTGATCGGTCAGTAAAATAAGCCTACATCCAACGCATATTTCGTGCGTAAATCAAATAAAAAGAAAGTAGTGAACGTTGCTGTTTGTGTCGAAGAATTGCGCCGATTATTTAACTTGTCTTGCAAGTTATCTTCATAAGTGCCAATTATCGACCCGTTTTGCGACTGCATAGTAAAATAAGTAATTGTTTGAGTACTCTTTAAATTTTATTAAAATCAATCACTTATACTTCTTGTTAGCAACTAAATATAATTAGTTTTGTAGTGTGTTGCCAGATCAATAGATCAATATTATAACTGTAAGTACATGTGATATTTTCATAAATACCTTATACTTATAAAGGGCTTGTAATCTTATCTTATTTTTGCAAACACACCATTCATGTATATATGGTGTATGATTTAATCTTAGATTAATAGTTTTGTCAAATGGCAGAATCTACAGTTAAGAAGCAAAATACAATAACGGCACTCAATGGCAAGAGGACTCTCTAATCTTTATGCATGTATATAAACATAAGCAGTTTGCTACTTTATTAGTCTATGCTTATGTTCAGTGTTGTAATTTGTTGTTTTTGTATAAATAAAATTTGTGAGCTAATCTAGAACATGTTACGTGGTTTTCCTTGTTACTTAAAAGAGCGACGACTAACTCAGTTGTTCCAGTGATTGAGCCGTAAGTTTTGTGGCGCCAAACTATAAAATAAATTTAAAAATGTGCCAAAATAATGAAAAACTAAGGTGGGAGGCATCGTTTAAATCTACCTAAAGCTGTAAAGAACAAAAAACAAGACAGAAGTTGTAACATAGAGTATATGTATTTTATCACAGACAGCAGTTTACGTCAGAAAAAGATATATTCATATATTTACATAAGTTTGATCAAACACTAGCACGTAGGCCGGTATCACAGACAAAATACAAAGTAAGCCTTCAATTGGGCAATACACCGTACAACGAAGTGACCTTGTTGGTCTAACTTTTGCATTCCTAAGAGAAATAAATTTACATTCATAAATTAAAATACGTTACAACTCTCAAAGATTTAGAGAATTAAAGCGCACCCGATAATAATATGTGACACACAACAAAACAATTGTATAATTAATTGTGCTAACAACCTACTATTCAGTTGTTCTTACAATACAATTTATTTAACTAATAGCTTACAATTATCTTGATTGCAGCAGGCAGATGCACCGCCTTTCGGCATTACATCTCCTCCTGAATCGGTATTTCAACAACAAATGATCCTACATTACGATCCTGCTTAATCCTAATTTTTCTTAAAATTACATAAATTGATGACTAATACTAACCTGGTTGTAACTTTCCGGATTTGCAGGTCGAAGTTAGATGCTCTTTTCGGTGTATCTAGCTTCGCTGCATTTCCTTCCAGCTCGTCCACTTACATGTTAACCTAACTAACTTATGCTAACTTATCGGCTAAGTCAAAACAAAAGAAAACGAAGTTAAATTAAAATTAATATAAAACAATAAAAAACAATAAAAGACAATGTAAAAGCAAAGCAAAGCAAAATAAAGTAAAATTAATTTAATAAATAAATGTGAATAAACAACTTAAATTAAAATTAAGTAAACAAAGTAAGAACAAATACAACAAATGAAGCGAAATAAAACAAATAAAGTTGATAAATAAATGAACATAAAATAGAACAAGCTAACAATGAAATTAAAATACAAGTGAAACATAATTAAACAAATAAAGTTGATAATTAAATAAATAAACAAAGTAGAAACTTAAAGTAAAATAAAATAAAATACAAGTCCATTTTGCTTAACCTAAGATCGTAACAAAGTTCTCAAGTCCCAACGCACTCATCACTGCGTAGGCCCCGTGGCCTCACTTCCGCACTTTGGCGTCCGCGTGACGCTACCCGCATTTAGCGTCCGTTCGCGTCACTCTTGTCCTTTGGTGTCGTTGGACATATCAACGCTCTACGATCTGCCTAACCTAACTTAGTTTTAGTTGACTCTCCATCGACACAAGCAGCTACGACCGCGTCCCGTCTAGGCGACGTGCCCCCCCTCCGGGCTGCATCCCTCAGGCGCAGATAGGGCAGCCCCTCACCCTCGAGAGGGCGACGATGTACTATTTTTGCAGCTCGTTCTCCGTCGAGTCCTAAATCTAGCCCCCCCGTCCCTACACCGGTCGCGTCCGCGGCGTTTCGGTTCGATCTTTTCTCGGGTGAGAAAAGATCTAGTGTCTATCCCGATCGCGTCGGAAGCGTTGCGGTTCGGCCCCGTTAACCTACTTGCTTTCTTAAAGAGATCAGCCTCGCCTCATGCGTCCCGTCCGGGCAATGCTCGTGCCCCGTTCCATTCGCTTGCGGTCGCGAGTCACGGCGTCGGCCGCATTCCTTTCCCATTTTGTGGGTGACGAGCGACACGATGCTGAGCCGGGCCCGTAAGAAAGCCTAAACCTAACCTATTCTAATGAACCTCCCTCCCGTGTTGCCCCGTGCGCGCCGACCCATCCCTTTGTTAAATTATTAAAATTATTCCTACTTGCTATTTACTAACTAAATCTTATCTATATTTGACGCGCCCGTTCCCTCCCATGTAACTGTCCCGTCTAGTCCGCCCTCCCCCCCCCGTTGTTGTTGTCGTCGTCGTCGCGCATTTTGCGCCCGTTTCTGTCGTTTCCGATCGCGTATTACTTCCGTTGAATCCGGTTTTAATCTATCGAGGGCGTTCGCGAACCGTTTTAACTCCCGCCACCATTCTTCGCGCGTCGCGTTTGGACCGATGACGTGATGAACGTCGTCTCTGCCTTCGCACTCGCATAGCTCTGTGTCTGATCTCCCGATGTTGTTCAAGTAGGCTTTGAAGTTGCCGTGGCCACTCATCAGTTGTACCGTGTTGCTGTCGAGCGTCACGGGTACGGACCTTCTTATCTCTAGCGTCGGTATAAACGTGTACACGTTTCTTCCGGTGCTCGCCTTTCTCCATCTCTCGTTCCATGCCGCGTTCGTTCGCTCGCGAAGTCGGTTTTTAATGGCGGTTTTCGAGATTCGGCTGTATTCAACGTCGATGTCGTCGGCTAAGGCTGCCTCCTTTGCTAGTTGATTGGCTCGTTCGTTTCCTGCTGTTCCCGCGTGAGCTTTGGTCCAGCGGAACTCCAATCGCGTTATATCGTTCGCTTGATTTATGAGTCTCCAGACCTCGAAGACCAGCTCCGTTTGCCTGTAGACGCTCGTCAGAGCCTCAAGCGCAGCTCTCGAGTCGGATGCGATTGCTGTTCTCTCCGTTACATCCTGCGTCTGGCTCAGTAAATGCTGAAGTGCCCTTCGTATGCCGATTAATTCGCATTGGAAGATCGTGCAGCCGTTCGCCAACTTCATCTTTTTCGCGGTTAGTTCGGTGTCGTTTTGAAACAGCGCGAAAGCTGCTCCCGCGTCTCCTTGCTCGAACACTGATCCGTCTGTGTAGTACCGCCAGGCCGGGATGTTTTCCTCTCCAAGTTGGAATCGGAAGAATCCCAGGTCTGCCGGGTGGCCCATCTCGACGGTTGCTATTTTCCCCTCTATCTCGCGTCCTACGTACCCGATGTCGTCGAGTTCGGTTCGCCCTCTGATATCCCGGTTCGATCTCTCGATGCGTTTTAGCGTTGCGGTTTCCTGTAACAGTAAATCTAACGGCAGTAAATCGCTCAAAACTAGTGCGGTTTCAGTAGAAACCGTGCTGTAAGCCTGTGCGGCTCTTATTGCTAATATTCTCTGAGCGCTTAGGAGTTTATTGACGCTTTTTACCGTGCAACCTTCCTGCCATATTTCGCACGCGTACGTTATGGCAGGTTGAATTGCTCCTTCGTATATCTTTCCTGTGGACCTACCTTTAAAACCCCACGTTAACAAGGCCGCCGAGCCGATTTTGCCTGCAAGTTTTCGGCTTTTGTTGGCCACGTAGTCAATGTGCGGGTTTCAGTTTAATCTATTGTTAATTAAAATTACAGTCGACTGACCACTAAAATATCAAAAATTTCAATAAAAAGTATGATACTTACAATTTAGTTTTCCTCAAAGTATGCGGGTAGCTGGCAGCATCTCTTCGGTATTTCCTAAAATTAATTAAAATCTAACAAAGACACAAATAAGACCCTTTTTATTCATACGATTACTGAAAAACAAACAAATGCGCAGAGTTTCCTTTAAACTAACTTCGTAATTTTAGTTAGTATTTCCTCCAATATGATAACGTTAGCTACAGTAACGTGACGTCATTATTGAAATTTTCCTAATTACAACATCCGCTTATTATCTCCACAGACAAAGAACACGTGTGAAAGTATGTAAAAACGCAAATTTTAGTCAAATCGCAACAATATTCTATTTAATACTTGTATGTAGGCGCTTGAATGTTTAACAATGAAAGCTTTGTTAAGCGTACACAACGCTAGATAATGTTTGCGTTATTGAAACCTTACTGAAAAAATAATTGTTTTTAAAATTTGACATTTTATCTTTACCCATGCGACAAAAATGTGCGTTTCGAGAATAAATCTTATACAGGAGACAAACATCATACTAAAAGCTGTTTAACATAACCAACGTATTATGTTAATATGTTAACTAATATATTGATAAAGTACTAATTGGATAAAAGAAAATTACAACTACTGGTCTCTTTGCCGTTTTTCAGATAATAAACAAATTATAGTCACAACTAGTGGCAGTACTCTTAATGACCAAAGTTACATATCTATTTAGTTAAACTTTTGTTGTAGGAAAAAACGTATGCTCGGCAATCGGCTGAAATGTAACCAATTACCTGTAATTTAATCTACAGTAAAGAAAAACAACGACAGCTTAAAGTTTTGGAGACGGGGCGGTTAAAATAACTAATAGAATTTAACCTGTTTTTAATGTGTAGATTACAATTGGTAAAAAAATTGCTAAAACGAGGAAGAGTCCATATGCTTGTTACCACCTGACAACACTAATCCTAGAGTAAACGCGCATGAGTTGATTACACCCAGTAGAACAAAAAAAATTTCAAAGTTTAGTTACGCAAGCGCTGCTTTCTGAATTTCATGTATTTTCCTGTCTTAACGTCAGTTACTTACTGAACTTTTACGGAAGTGAATTACTTTTGCCGTTTTCACTTATTTGTTCTTTAAATTTTTTGTAGGTGTTTTTGACTCTGACGCGTGTATTAACGTAACTGTCTTTTGAAGTGAGCAAGATAAGTTCTACATTTTATATTTTCGTTTATATTAGCAACTATACTTACATCCACCGACAAAAATATTTATAAAAGAATAATGGATATCAATGAATTTCAACAAGCAATAAATTAAATTTACTGCGAAAAAACTTAAAAAATAACAACGTAATTTTCTTTTAAACTAATTAATGCAAAGCATGTGCACAATTACACTTTTTTATTAATTTTTCAGTTCTACTCGTAAAGTAGATTATTTTCAATTTTTATGGTTACGGTAAATGAGTAGTAAGTGCTTCTACTAAAATGTTTTATTTTTTAAATTGAATCTTAGTCTATTTTCTTTCAAGTATGTATCTTTCTTCTTAATTTTTAGATGCAGAGACTGTATGACCTTGAAAAAGAAACATATCGCCTAGAAATTCTACGTATTTTATATGAAATTTTAAGCGATGAAAGAAATTTAGAAAGCAAAAGTAAGACCAAGGACGACGTTCTCCAAGAAAAAGATCGTGACACCGATACAGATCAAGAAACTTATATGTTATCTGATAGTTCAGTTGACGACATACCTTTGGCTGACATAATTTATAGACAGGATAAGTGTATTGGCCGTGACAATTCAATCAAGTAGGCTAAAAGTAGAAGTAAAACGCAGAACATCATTTCGCAAAAACAAGGACCAACATAAGTGGCAAGAAAACTGACGGATCGTTCAAAAATTTTGAATTGTTTTATTACTCCTAAAATAATAACTGATATTGTTCACTGTACTAATGCATATATACAAAAACTACCAGAAAAATATAAAAGACCGAGTAATTGTTTAGCTACAGACAGCAACAAAACTAAAGCGCTTATTGGACAACTATATTTGGATAGACTTCAACGTTCTTTTCATTTAAAAGCTTGTGAACTTTGGTGCCAAGATGGAACCGGTGTTGAAATATACAGAGCAATTATGTCAATATACCGATACCAGTTTCTATTCAAATGTCTAAGATTTGATAACATGCAAGCACGTAAAGACAGAAAATAATTAGACAAACTCGCTCCCATTTTGAAATATTTATTTGAGAAATTTGTATCAAATTGTCAGAAAATATACATCATAATTGAAAATGCTACAATCGACGAAAAATTGGGGGCCTTTAGAGGAAAATGCTTTTTTCGTCAGTATATAAAGTCTAAACCGGCCAAGTACGGGATTAAAATTTTTGCACTCGTTTAGCCTGAGACATTTTATACCTACAAGGTAAACGTATATACTGGAACCGAATCAGAAAGTCCTTTTACTGTAAGTAATTCAGCTTTTGATGTAGTAAAAAATGGTTAGGTCTATATCTAAAAGGGGTCAAAACATAACGACCGATAATTGGTTTACCAGCATCGCACTATCTAAAAATTTATTAGAAAAAGAAAAATTAATAATGGTCGGAACAATCAGATACGACAAGAAGAAAATCCCAACAGAATTTAAAAAAAAGAGGGATGTTTAAACAACATTATTTAGATTTGAAGAAAGCACGTTCTTACCATATATCTCCAAAAAAGGCAAAGTGTGCTTATGCTTTTAACCGTACATAATGATTCGAGAAGTTATGACGTGACTAAGAAACCAGAAATGATATGTTTCTATAATAAAACATAAGGTGGTGTGGATACTGTTGATTAGCTATGCGGATTTTATAATGTTGCCATAAAAAGTAAACGTTGACCCCTTATAGTACTTTATTCAATGTTAAACGTGGCTGGTATAAACGCAAAAGTCGTCTATAAAGCAAATAACCCGCAAATAAAAAAAAACTAAAAGAAGTTTTCTGAAATTTTTATCTCTTGAATTATTTTAATTATTTAATGCACAGATTCACAATTGTATCTTTACCAAAAGACATAAAAGTAGTAATTCAAACATTTTTAAAGAAAAACAAACAAGATGATGATTTCACTGGAGAAAGGCTCCTAAAAAGCCCAAAGGGCAAGTAGGTCCTTGTCAGGTATGTCCATGGAAAAAAACGAAAAACAAAATCAAGATTTACTCAATGCGACGATTTTGTATGCAAGGAGCATACAATTAAAATTTCTATATTCTACGGAAAAAGTGGCAAAGAAAATCAAAATGAGTGCCAAGAAGATTAGTGTTGTTATTTTTAAGTTTATTATAATTAGTTAACTTTCGTGTTTCAACTAACAAATGTCTCTTTTATTTCAAAATGATGTTTTAAATATATTTTTTTAAATACACGTTGCAATGACCTTAAACGAACTATGGGCAATAAACACCCAGTGCGTGTATTTGCGTTTCCATAAAGCGCGTGTGTAATCTAGAGCTAATGAAATACAAATAGGACACAACTAAACTAACAAAAAGTACATTATTTTAACATCAACGTCCAAAAAAATGTAAATTAAAAAACTAAAATTAATGTAACATTAATTTTAAGTTTATGTATATTGAACTACCAAATGATGTAACATCTTGTACGAGTAAGCAACTAGGGTAGCAAAGCTAAATTTCATTAAATTAAGTGAAAAAAAAATTGAACGATTACAAATATGTAAAGTATGCAAATTCAAAAGTAATGCGCAGTCAGTCAAACCTCATGCGTAAATAATTTAAAAGATAATACATTTTTTTAAAAATCACAAATATCGCAAATATCACAAATCTTGCAATTATCGGAAGGTGTTGAAAACAAACACAATATTACTTATGTAATATAATGAACAAGATTTATTACAATTTTCAAAAATAAGAATCCATACATATTAAACTAAAATAGAGTCGTATAATAATTCACCAATTGTTTGTATTTAACATTTGTCTATAAAATACATGAGAATAATTTCTCATAACCTTTTTATTGCTGGAAGAGGATGAATCAGTAACACCAATAACTTAAACAAATATTTTTGTGATAACAAATTATGAGCAAGACCATTCATTATCAAGAATTGTTGCGCGATGAAAAAACATAGCTTCCAGTGACATACCTAAAGAGAAACCCGATCGCGTTATCTAAAATCCATGCACTTGAAAAAACATGATGGCATGACAATTTTTAAAATTTTTGTATTCCAATTTCTTTACGCTTTATCTCTCCAAGAGGAACAAAAATTGTGCTTGACAATGAATTAGTATTAAAAACCCTAAACTCGAACATTCCCGGCTGTTGTTCTTTATGTATAGCTTTAGTAGTATGTAATAGTTTAGTGCAAAATGATTGCAAACTGGTGGGTACATCTTTTATAGAAAATTTTTCTAGAGAAGCACAAAAATGAGTATTTTAGGCTAATCTTTTCAAATCGTTAGCAAAATGCTCAATAAACTCTGTTATAAGTTTGCGACTCTCTTTATTTCACTATTAGTCCACTGTTGGCATCAACACTAAGATGCGGTGCTTTGGTTGTAAAGCTTTAATGTGAATGACCATACTTATTTACTTTCTCAAATCTAAGCTTTGGTTAAGCAACAAGTATTAGGAAATATTTGAGTTGTGTTGGTAAAGTTTAGGTTCTCTTTTTCTAGTGATGTACGGTAAGAAACACAAAGCAATATTTTTATGGCAAAAAGTCACCTTTGCAAAGCTCAAATTATAATATTGTGCTCACAAGCATGTTATGCGATGAAAAGTCGAAAAATTGTGATTTGCGTCCATTGACTCATTTTCTGCTGGCTTAGATACGTTTGAAAGCATTCGGATAAATGTAAAATTTTCTCTAAACACAATCAATTTTACAGTCAAAGTGGACCTTTCACAAATTTTGCCAGACTTTGATTGAATACGCTTGGATTAAATAAATCAATAAATGGTTAAATAAACACTTTATATCGCGTGATCCCTGACAATTGCTTCACTACAGTCTAATTAATTGACGCGCATTTTTAAAAAAACAACAGAACTAAATGATATTGAATTTTAACCGAATTTTATAGCGGTTCACAGTTTAACAGCTTCTAAGATTATGACACAATTTGAGCTACTTTGCCACATCCTTTCATATGTAAAAGTTGCAAAGTAAAGATTTCACCTTTGGAAATGTGCATCCACAGTTTAAAAACTAAATTTTTTTTAACAGTTTGTCACGTTCGTAATTCTCTGTCATATCTAAAGAAGACTTACAGCAGATTGGACCAATAAAAACATTTTGCGACGGAAATAATCGACATGTCTATTTATTAAATTCTCTAGGTGTTCTTAGCGACATCTTTTGGCGCAAAAAAGTAAAACTAATCTTATAAACAACTTATTAATTGCCAAAAAGAAAAAAAAATATTAAATTTCTTCTCTTCGTTTACAACAAAAAAACAAAACCTCGTTTAAGCGATAGAATTAAATTTAAATAATCATTCTCAATTTTTTCACGTTCGACAGTTCATCGCATCTGTTGTACAATAATCAAATAAGAAACTTACACTAAACGCATATCTAAATAAACTTAACTAATTTCTGACTTTTTTATATGGCGCCTAATCCTCAAACTGAAGATCACGTATTGCGGTTTGTTGGGTCTTGACTGGACGCAAGTTAACTTTATACAAAACGTACTTTCAAAAAAAAAAATAATAAGAAATGTACGTGAAAGAAATCAGCCCGTCAGTAACTCTCCTTTCGCGAGTACAAAAAAAAGACCCCACCCGTCAGTAACTTTTCTTCAGATAAGTGAAAAAAACCAATGCGTAAATAACTTTTTTAAGTAGGTAAAAAAAAACCGGCGCATAAATTAACTCCTTTGCGCGAGTACGTTAAAAAAACAGCCCGACAGTAACTTCTTTTTCGCGAGTAATTCACAAGAAGAACTCCTGTATGCAACTTTCTTTGTTTTTGGACCGCGTTAGAGTTGTAACACCTTCGTTTAAAACTCTACTTCTTTTTTGTACGCAATTTTGACTTTATTTCCTGAAACGCTTATTTCTGATTGGTTAAGTTCACGAACCCTCTCAGTACCAGATCTGCCAATTGGCTTTTCCTTTTTTACTCAATCTGTTAAAAGCGGCGTTATGCTTCTTTCTACCCTTAAGATGTTACGACGTTTTGTTACTGGGCGGCACTGCGTGTTTTAAATGTACTCAAAATTTACCGATTCTATAAATTTTTCTCTTATTAATATTAAACTAATGCGCTAGTGACTATAAAGAAGCATTAAAGAAACGAATTTTACTTTAACGTAAACCCTTTCTTTAGTCTTAACAGATTTATAATGCTAATAATCTTTACAATTGCTTAACTGTTGGCACAATTTCAACATTCAAAATTTTATTTTACATACTTTCGTCGTATGTTGATAACTTTACAGTGAAATCGTATATGACTTAAACTAGTAATTATTGATAGTTTTTATTATAAAACTTAAATCAGATTTATTAAATTATTATTTCGCTTATGCATTTTAAAATTTCATAAATTATCGGTTTAGTAGAACATGTGTGGTTCGGTCAAGTTGCTTTTGGTGACCACTGACAGTAGAAGTTTTTAAATACAGAAAAAACGTGTTTGTGTGTACAGTGCTGCTAACGCTAATGGAATATAAACATTCTCTAGAAAGTTAAAAAGTGAAGCTACACAATGTGTGCTAAAATTTCAATTTTATGTGATATTTAAACTAAACCTGTACGCTGGACAGGTGTGCTTATCAATCTTTAAGATAATTTACCAACGAAGAATGTTACCGAATGTTAGCAAGCAACAATAATTATTGCATTGAGTAGTTAATGAACTGAAAATATATTCTAAATGGAATAATTAGCAGTAAATAAAAGAATCACAATCACAAAAGTTATCACGTGACGGTAATCAAATGCTATAAGGACAAAAGAAAATTAAACCACACCGCAAAATAAAAATGCATTTTTATCTCAACGATTCTTTGACATTCAATTATTGAATTTCTATTTGATTTATCCCATCAAATATGCGGGTATTCAAAGAATCTTAAGTGTGCTGACTTTTTAGTTTGCTAGTCAAAATGCAAATGCCTAGATGTTAACAAAAACAAAAGAAAGAGCAGGTACAATATTGCTGACAAAGTTTCGACTGAGCAAAATTTATATAAAGCGGGAAACCATATTTAAAAGTAATACGTACAGTAATAAAAACTCAAGTTTTATTTAATTTGACAGGCTTCGACTTAATTTTAGTCCATAAATCTGACTAGACTATCAAAGCTGGACTTAGTGAATAGTTATTGTCTTTTGTTTTAGTTTAGTTATATTGAATTTTTTTGTTAGTTTTTGCATTTTTTTTTAACTTAAATAGATACTTTCTTTTGATATTTTGCACAAATTTTTTTCCTAATATTAAATAATAAAAAACAGCTTACCTATTATTATTTGTAAACATAGGAACGTTTGTATAAAAAAACTCCACCACATAAAATCGCATTTTAAAACTGTTGAAATTATATGGTTTTCTAAAAAATGTTTCTATGTATTGTATGAAATGAATATATACTATATATATACATATATTAAGCATTTTTATATTGAATATATAAGTCAAAATCTGTATAATATCTGTACCCCAGAACAAAACAGTATTAAGTCCACTTTTGTGCAAAAATATGTTTTTCGGTAACCATGCACTATGTTAACTCCTCTTTCCATTGCAATATCGTATCAAGCCTAATTGTGATAAATGGCAGAGTTACCGTGGTTAAAATAGTATTAAGTCACACGGTCTTCCAAAGTAAGACAGTGTTAAGTGATTCAAATTGTTTTATTCCAAAGAGTTGCAAGTATGTATTGTATTAAATCCTTATGTTTTGTAAACGTTTTGTGAAATACAGTATTAAGTCCATGTGTTCGTTCTTATACACACGTGTTTTTGTGTTGTGACCTATTATTGCCTATCATTAAAATAATTATAGTTTAAAATGAGTTTGAGATCTAAAAAGATTCTTGGGCTCTTATCAGAAGCAATTAATTCAACAGGTAAGATTAAATTTGTTAATAATTGTAGAAACAAGAAACTCTAACCTAAAAATTATAAGCATTTTAAAAATAAATGTTTTTAGCTATATTTATTCAAAGGTTTTTAGAACACTATAGTTTCCCGTTTGTAGAATTTCTGGTTCCTATTAATATTATTAGAAAGTCGGGGTATCATTAGTTTTGCAAAAAATAACCAACTGTAAACAATATTAAGTCCATAATTTACTTATTAACGTTCAAATCACTGGATTTAGTACTATCTTATTACGCAAATTTTTTTCATAAAATCTATTAAATTATACAAATAAATCTCTTGTGCAAAAAAGATCTAAAAAATGTTTCCAATTCTCGTTTTTTAAAATTACTTATCGATTTAAATTAAACTTTTTTAAACTCAATTCAATAGAATAGTTCCAAATAAAATAATAACGTATTATTCCCAAAAATAATTAAATTCGGGAATTGAAATTTTTATTGCATGCAAAAATTAAAAACAAAGTAGAAATTCGATGTTACTTACAGATCAGGATTCGACTGTTGCAATAAAAGAAACAAGAGAAGAAGATTTGAATAATGATAAAGTAGATTCCATTTTTGCAGTAGAAGAAACAAGAGAAGGTTTGAATAATGATAAAGTAAACGAGCCAGAACCTACAAATGTACCATATTTTGACGACTCAGATGACAGTGTGAAAGATCCATCTTCTCAGCAATCTGAAGATGAAGAATCTTCAGATAAAAAAAACATCGGTTCCAATAATGAGCATCCTATAGAAAAGAAGGCAAGAAAAATTTTGGAAACGTAGCATTCAAAAGCGGCAGGTAGCCGCAGGAAATGAGCATGCTTCTAAAACCAAAACAATAGCAGCTAAAGTTGTCGGGCCAACATGCAAAGAAACGTGTCATTTAAAATGTTTTAAAAAAGTAACTTCAGAAAGTAGACAAGCAATACATTCCATGTTTTGAGATGTTGAAAAGGATATAAACCACAAGCGACAATTTGTTGCCTCGCATGTAAAGGCAGCACCTATAGGTCGAAAGAGACCTACAACAGGAATTCGCGGAACATACAAGGCATTATTATTTTGAAGTAAACGGAACAATAACAACAGTATGTAAAACATTCTTTCTTTATACGTTACACATTTCGCAAACATTTGTAACTACAGCTATGAAGAAGAAACAGGCCGGTGGTATTATTGCGATTGATGAAAGAGGTAGGCATGATCGTCATGTCAAAGTTCCAGAACTTGTTAGACAAAGTGTACGTGATCATATCATAAAGTTTCCGGCGGAAGAATCACATTACTCTAGAGAAAGATCGAAGAGAAAACATTTAGGAACTCATTTAAATTTGTCCAAAATGTATAATCTTTACAAAAGCGAATGCGAAAAAAACAACTTATCAGTAAACATTATTGCAAAGGAGTGGTTGTACTGTGAAATATTTAACACAAAATTTAATCTTTCATTTAAATCTTCTGACAATGACTCATGCGATAAATGTGAGTTTTTCTTAGTAAGCTTACGGGACAGTCAAACTGCAGAGGGTAAAAACGCAATAAATACAGAATATGAAGAACACCTGTCTGAAGCATCTAAAAGATAAAACTTAAAAAAAAAGGACAAAGAAAATGCCTTACAAAATGCAGTTACTCAAATAATGATTTGCGTTGATCTGCAAAAGTGTCTTCCAACCCCTGTCTTAACTAATTTTTAGAGCTTTTATTCATTAAAGCTGTAGACGTATAATTACACTTTATACAATGCTACAAACAAAAAGGTTACGTGCATGATATGGGATGAATCCAAATCAGATCGTTGCGCAAATGAAATGGCGTCCGGTATGCTTAAATAGGCCTTGGCTACTATTAAACCACAACATAAAAAAATATTTATTTGGTCTGACAATTGTCCCTCTCAGAATAGAAATATTGTTATGGTTATGGCATATTTCTAGATTTTAAAAATTTTTCCTTTGTTAAAATGTATTAACCATAAATTTTTGCTTAGAGGACACACTCACCTTGAAGTTGACACAAGTCATTCTCTTATCGAAAGAAAAAAAAAGAAGACTATGGGTTTCCAAATAATTACCCCATGGGATTAGCAACAACTAGTCAGGATGTGCAGCGCAAAGAATCTTTTTCAAGTAGAAAACTTAGAAGTAGAGGATTTTAAAGATTTTAAGTTATTGTACGGCGGTTCCACGTCGGCTTTCATTAATCGTAAAACTACAGAATCTGGTGAAGCTTTTCCTATTTCACAAATAGTACATTTACAAGTAAGATCTGACGATAAAGGTGTATTGTATTATAAGACCAATTTTGACTGACCAGAATTCCAAAAAGTAAATCTTAAGAGAACAGGAAGACGAATTGTTTTTCCGAAGGAACTTACCCCAATAAGGTGCGGACTAAACCCAATATCGACAAAAAAATTTGAGCACCTCCAAAAATTGCTTCGCTGGATACCAAAACAATTTCATGATTACTACAGACATTTGGTACATCAAAACACCAAAGCAAGTCAAAAAGAAGAAGAAGCGGATTATGATAATTTCAATTTATACCTGGAATAATTTGCATTTTGTAATGAATACTTTGAATTTAATTTCGATTTATTTTTATAGGTGCGTTAAATAAATTTTATTTTGTTTTTAATAGTACTTTTTTGTTTGTTTTTTTTTATTTGATTGTATTAAATTCTAATAACCGACGCATGCTGTTATATTAGATCCAAATCGGATACTTCTTCCTAAAAATAAAACTATACTAACTCCTTTTTTTTCTAATTTAGATATTCAAATTTGGAAATAACTATACAAAGTTTAATGGACTTGAAAGAATAGACAATATTACACATTAAAAAAAAATGACATGACGTTTACTTAAAATTTGATAGATATAAAAATGATTTTCTTGAAAAAAAAAAACTTTAAATTGTTCTCGTGTAAAATATAGGTTTTGTGAATTAATACAATTTTGTTCTGGGGTACAGATATTATTTATTTCAAATAGTATTAAACATTAATTGATATATTCAAAACTATCCTCGTCCGTTTATTTAAATTTCAATTATTATAAGGTCAAAACAAAACTTTAGTTTTATAAGTAAATATAAAAACATTCAAAAAATGTAAAACTACGATAGCTTACATTTAGAAAAATCAATTCAATACAGCCGTTACTATTACGTTGAAATAGTGACACTAACGTTTCTGATGCGGAAATGTTCGTTAAAGTCAATCGTCTAATTTTCTGTAATAAGAACTCGTTTGGCGCTTAGGTTTACGGAATTGACAGTTTTCTTATTTTTGTTAGAGAAACAAGTTAAGAAACTTATTTTACTTTCAAGCGCGTTTGCTCCTTGTTAAGAGCTAAGTAATAGTTATTGAAAGTTTAACGTCTTGTTTTTGCCCACTCACACAGGTTAAACATTTTTTCGTTATTAATTTTTAAAATTCGTGACATTAACTTTTATATACAATTTTGTTATAACAAGGTTTTAATAACATGTGTCGATAAATTTATTAATGACATTATGATTACTATTAAATATGACGTAGATACACTTTTGCGGTGGTTTTGCACCACAGTACATGATAGAACGTCGCAACGATATGATTTATTGTTATGTACAGACACAGAATGGTACGCGTTGACAATAAAAGCTTTAATTGCAAAAGCTGCTGATAAACGTTGGATGTGCTACTGGAATTTTAATTATGAAACTTCATAATTCATATACGCCTGTTACATTCTTGCTAAACATCAATATTACTAATGTTTTAATTTTCTAACAAATTTTTGTGTAACATTACTATAAGGTAAATTATTTAAAAACAAGAAAACAAAAAATAATAAATAATTTTTTAAGCTAGTTATTTTTCAACGTATTATTTGAGTAACAAGGGTTTTTAATTGGAGAAAAAATTTCCTATTTATATGCAGGATTCGTAATTAAAATTTTAAGTTTCATACGTATTTTTATGACATTTTATACTTTAAGCGATATTTGAGCTTAAAGAAACGTATTTAAATATACAAAAATTGTCGAGATTCTTCTTTACATATCAACTATGAGCTTAAAATATAACAATATTTACTTAGGTTTCAACAGCGCTTTCGGATTAAACAAAAATCTTTGAAGCGTATCAAAATTAAAAAGTTGTTAAGTAAGATAGATAACAAAACGCAATTGACCTTAAACAATATCGTGGATGATAATGGAAATTACTTTAAAGGGGTTATGCAACATGGGACGTATACGATGTCCTTTGTATAGATCTGCACTGGCGATAAGCGCACTATAATTGAGTTTAACTAACTTTTAACATCAACTAAACAATCACAACTGCTAATTGTTACTTGTGTTATCTAACATCCTAAACAACCAACTTCATAAATTTATCAATGACTTCTATTAGGCATTTTTACTAAAAATTCTTCGTTATCATTAATAACAAATATTAGTGTACTACATGATTTTTTTTTTCGTTTTTAATTTAGTATCGTTTAAATTGTAGTTGTCTAATTTTACAAATAAACCTTTTTTTAATAATAAATTGTACCACGATTTTTGTTTAAACAATATAAAGTTTAGATTAGCCTTATTTACCTATATAAAAATAGAAACCTGTGCATCTTTTAAGATATAAATAGATATAACTATTTTCTTATAAACAAGTGTGTTTCAAAACAACAATTTTAAAATATTTGCAAAACATGGTTTTTATAACAAAAAAGTAATAAATTAAGTTTTGTAAATTTTAACAGGTAAAAATATTGTTTATGTGTACTAAAAATATAATAAAAATTATGCTTGTTGCTGGTTTCTGTTTTTTTTTAGATTAATTTTACTACAAAATAAAAAAGAACAACAAACATACTGATCGCAGTCAGTAGCTAATAAAAAACATAAAAAAATTGTTTTCTATCACTGCCGACTACACACCAACAGCTCTAATTTAATTTATTGATTGCCAAATTAATAAATTAATTTTAGTTATTAATGATAAATATTTTAAACAACAATTATAAACCATAATTTTCAACCTGTTTTTTAACTATTACAAAAAAAACACATATAAATTATTATTGATAACCTAAAATTAAAAATTATATAATTCTTTGTATAAATAGTGTTTATATAATATGTAATAACGCTTCAATAATGTAAAATAAAATCTACAATAATAATGTAATACAAAAACCGTTAATAAATAAAGTTATTTAAGTCGAGTTTTACGTTAAAAATTTTTAAAAAAGCAAGTTACTAGTTATACTAATTATATTTAATTGTAATTACATGTAAATTGAGTTTCGACAATAGTTAAAATATGAATTAAAGAAATATGCAACAAATATTAATCTAAGAATTCATTTGTGTTTGTTTTAAATATTATTTTAAATAAAAATTTTTATTTTGTATTTTTTTGTTTATTTAAGATAATTTGAGGCTATTAGTTAAAATCTAAATGCATTTTTTACTCATGAGTATTTTTTTATAAACATTATAATGACAACGTGAGTATTTAGATAAAAAAAACAAAGTTATTAATTAATAAAACGGTAATTAGAAAAAATGTCCTTTTAGTAATTATACATTTAAAAGCTTGGCGGCGTTTCCTTTTTTAACCAGAATTGCTTCGTTATGATAATGACGGAAAAAATATTAAAGCCGGAAATATGGGTCGCGTGTTTTGTATTAGGGCAGTTTTAACTCACAATGGAAGCATTTATACAGCCAGTATTATCACATTTGTTTCTAGTCCTTGCTGCAATAATAACCTCTTAGTTGAAACCGTGCTAGAGAGCTTTTATACAAGTTTTATTGTTAACTGTTTTTTTACTTAGTTTTATAAACCTAATAATGAATTTTTTAAGATAATGATTTTATAATAACATTTATTTAAAAATGCACATCTTTAAATACATTTTAAAAACCAAATTTTAAATAAAGTTTTGGTGATTGTTGAGTTGTACAAATAACAATCAACTAAAACGTGACGATAACTTTATGAACGCTTAAACTAACTTTTCAGAATAGAAACCTAAAGCACTACGTTTTGCTTTGTTCTTTACTGTGTCAGTTTTATTTGTTTTGTGAAAAAAGTTGACATTTAAAATTACATAAACATTACTAAAGTGTAATAAATTAGTTATTTTAACAAAATTGTATATAATTTTAGAATAATCAACAAATATAAAAAGAATAAACAATACATTTTTTTCTTTAAGTTATTATACGAATTTTATTTTATTTGATACTCGGTTATTTTGATTTTGTATAACCACAGCTAAGTTTAAAAAACATTTGTTAAAGACCAGTTTTACATAAAAAAATTAAGTTTTAGTATATAGAGCTATGAACTAATTCTTAGTAAATTAAAATAAATTAAAATTATAACGTAGTTTTTATTACACGTTATTTACTGTAATTAATAATATAAATGCTATAGAGATAAAACATAAATACATGTCACAAATTAAAAACTAAGGTAACCATAAATTACGTCACGCGTTACTTTCTTTCGTTTGTGCCATCACACACTTATGTCTCGACTACTCTCGATGTTGTCGACTCTGCTCGGAACTATAAATACAGAAAAGTTATAAAGTATAGATATTCCTTAAAAAAATTTTTTAGTTTTTTTTTAAGTTTTGTAGGCAGCGTCTTTTCAAAGTCTTCTAAATCAGAAAAATTTATTTTTGACAAAAAATTTTGGGTGTCTATATGTGTGCGTGCATGTATGTGTAATTGTGTAACGATGTACCCACGAAAACTTGAACCAAAACCTTTAGTAACTTAAAATTTGGTAAGAAGCTGGTTTTCATATTCTCTCAGTTCTATCAAAAGATAGGCTTGATAACAAAACCGAAAGTAACTGTCTCCGCCATTTAACCAGTTTTTCTCTTATAATTTTGTACGTATGTAAATTATTCGAATTATTTTTACAGTTTCTTACAAAAATGTACTCAAATACAAAAAATTTCTAACATTAACAGTATATTAAATATTTCATTTCTAATTTAAAATGAATTCCAACTATAATCTAGGTTCGAATCCTGTTTGCAACGATTTTTTTTTAGAAAAATTTCATATGTTAAAGGAAAAGTAAGATACGTTGAAAATAACAATTTCTCTCCTATATTTTTTTGACTTGGATGTTTTTCTTTAGTTTGAAAATAAAAAAATATGTGGAAATTATTTATAGCAAAGTCGTGTGGTGACCACGCTAGTTTATTTGTTTGGCGTTTATACAAACGTTTGTAAATCAAAACCTACAATTACAAGACTTTTAGATTTATTTAAAACATTAATGTTTTAATATTTTCCGGGAAATAATCTTTCACATTTTTTTAAAAATGGTGGCGATTTTTATTTACGTACTTGAAATATATACTAACTTACCTTATTTGTTTTATAAATTTTGTGGACTTTACGGTTGAATGGGCAACTAATTTGGTAGCTTTGCCTAAAGAAAACAACCACACATCAGCAACTTATTATTGCTTATCAAAAGACTCTACAATAAGTGTAATATTGCTTCAGGTTTTGACTTGAACTGAAAAAGCAAAATATTAGAATTAACTAATAATGTGCAAACTAATTATTGTTATTTAAACTGCATTATGATTGATGTATTAAATAAAATAAGCGCAGAAACTACACAAACTTAAATTAATCTGAATAAAACAAACATTGTTCATAATTTATTAGGTTCTGTAAGAATGCAATTATATAGAGTAAGTATTCTCTACTTACCGTTTTACGAAAATTATTTAATAAAGGTGAACAAAATGCTAATATAAAACACCAATAACTTATAAACATAAACACCAGTACAAATTAAAAATTTTGATATGGAAAGTACCTGCAAGGACTCTTTATTTTGATTGGACGATTGTTTTATCACGACAAATTTTTAAATTTAGTTCACATATTCTCCAGAGGTAAGGTTATTATTTTTATAAAATATAAGTATTAACAATTATACGTAAAAAGTAACAATTTAAATGTTCACCACGAGTAAGTCTACAAGTTCTCACACAAACATAAAAAAAACACACATTACCGTATCAAGTCTTAATGTATTCAAAATATAAAAAATAAAATCGCACGATCTAAGTGTCCAGTTTGTCACCATTACTTGAAATTATTTGACCTGGGAACTTAGACAATAACAGTTCTTCGAAGAAATTTGGATTAATGTTTTCATCGGCTCAAAAACCCTATGAAACGGTACATTTTTGTAAATGTAATGTTTTTACTTTCCTAAGGAAAGTATAGCAATCGCAATTTTATTTCAAAAAAATTTTTTTTAAGAAATTTACGTTTCAAGGTCTTCTGAATCAGAAAAACGTATTTTTGACAAAAAAAATTCGGGTGTCTGTGTGTGTATGTCTGTGTGTAACGATGTACTCACGATAACTCTCGAACCAAAAGTCCTAGTAACTTGAAATTTGGTATAGAGCTAGATTTTCGTACTCTCTCGGCAGTTTTTTTTTGACATAATTTTGTACGAATGTAAATCATGCGAATTATTTTTACAGTTTCTTATAAAGATAATTCTTCCTAACAATTTATTCAAATAAATTTTTGTCTAACATTAACAGTTTATTAGATATTTAATTTATAATATGAAGTGATTTTCATTATATAATTTAGGTTCGAATCCTGCCTGCTACGATATTTTTTTTAGAAAAAATAAATACTCGGTTGCACAAAAGTCTGATTAATTGGCGATTTACTAATCGTTTTTAATACAAACACATCACTTCAAAATGGTTTTATGACAACATAACTTTATAAAAATACATTTCTTCATGATTTCTTATAGGAAAGTCGTGTGGTGGCTACACCAGTTTCTTTCTGAAATGATTGAAGGGTTTTCATATTATCAAATGCTAAAATTTTGTTGGTTGACGAATCCATCTTATGAAAAATCCACTTTATTGCTAAGGATGATTTGTGCGTGCATTATAATTTTTAGGATTTCCACATCTTTTTTGATCCTTGACAAAATCAGTTTGTTTTCTATTTCTAAACTGATTTGGACAATTATTTACCATAAACAAATCACAAAAGTTATAATACGTATTTTTTAAAGATCGACCATTTTTGTAAAGTAAATTTGAATTATTCCCCATACAGCCAAAAGTAACCAAAAGTCGTAATAAAGGTAACCGCTTTGGATTGGCAAATGTGATCATAGAGTACCCAAAAGTACACCCAATGGTGAACTATGTCCCACTTAATCCCTCCATAGGATACTCTTATACTGACCTTGCGTGTATACAACGGTCAAACTTTTAGGATAACCCGAAATTAACCGAAACGGACAACTTATTGTTCACTTTTAAAGCTACTCTAAAGATACTTCTTTTTAGTTATTCATTGGTCAACTTGTTGGGCTAACCTAAAGTTAATCAAAATGCCCGGTGCATAGTTGAATTTTAAAACTACTAAAAAGAGACCAATTTTTGTTTGCTCAACGTTCAACCTGTTAGGGTAATCTAAAGTTAATCGAAAGTGATTGTTAATGGTTGGTATTTAAAACTGCCTAATAGATACTAATTTTTGCTTAACGTTCAACCCGTTAGGATAACTTAAAGTTAATCTAAATGGGTATTTTACTATTTAATTTTAAAGCTGTTTAAAATATACAATTTTTGCACTTATTCAAGAATCAACCTGAAGTTAACTGTAAAAGATGTATAATTGTTGGATTTTAAAACTGCTTAAAAATACTATTTTCAGTTGCTCAACGATTAATGGCTGCTTAACGGATATCTTATAGTTAACATTTGAAAATAAAACACATTAAAGTAAAGGTGCAAGTCTTGAAAAACAGATTTTATACGATACAATATAATACATATATATTTATTATTTATTTACAAATTTAAAAATATCTAAAATAAATGTCATCGCCTTTAACCCTTTTTCACACTTTTTCTCGATTTTCTAATCCACACCTTTGTCGCCACTAAAACGTCCATTTCTGTAGTTGTGGAAACTATTCATTTTACGGAAGCTGAAATTAGAAAAAATACTTAACTAAACCACTAATATTTATATTTGATTTGATTTTTTACAGGGTTCCCAGCGATCTAGAAAATTGAAAAAAATCTGGGTATTTTAAAATCAGTGCAAACATGTAAAATTTAGAGGAAGCCTGTTTCTATGTCTTTTTGTATACTGACCGTTCATCTGCAATTATGAATTATGTGTTCTTTTGTGTCTGTTAAAAATATGTATAAAGATCTTTTACCTTTATAACTGGAACTTTTAGTATAACACAATTACACGAAGTTTACACTCGACTTGTACAACACGCACATCAACAAAACTTGAACGATTGTCTAGCAGGTAAAAACGTTCAATTTTAAACTAGTCTTAAAAGAACCCGGTGGTTATTTAAATTACTATACCCATTCTCTCCCACTTCAACAACATAATTTTAAATTTTACAAACGGTGGGCGTTTGTTTAATGTTAATTCAATGATTCTTGAAATCTATTTTTGTTAAGTTTAAATTAACCCCGTAACGTGCATGCTCGAATTAATTCTATTAAGCTAAATGGGCCAAAATAGGCACGCTCGAATTAATTCGAGCGCTATCGCTATAGGAAACATAAGAAAAAAATGGTCTTTTTGATTTTTTTTTATTTACTTCTGTCTTGTAAGCTATAAAATGTTAGAGTAATATTACTTTTCGTCCAGTTGTAAAACAAAGAAACGTTTTTTTTGAAAATTATTATTGATTTAGTAGTGAAACACTTTTTTTGTAATGTAATATGTAAAAATTATAAAACTGCAAAGATAAGTGTTTATAGACAGTTATTTTGTATTTAGTTATTACTTTTGGCCAAAATAAAGTTCAAAAATGTATTTTCTTAAATTTAAAAAAATGATTCTTTTGTGTTTTTTTTTAAAAAAAGTGCTTTAAGAGGTTAAATAAGAGGTTGAGAATAATCAGTACAAATGTCATATCCTTATTGTTAACTGCGACATGAAAACTTAAGTTACAATTTTTTTTACGAAATTTAATTTTTTTAATGATGGCTACATAATAAAAAACTGTTGAATTAATTCCAGAAAGTTCATTTGAAGCACTAGATCAATTATTGTATTGTCACTTTCGACATTAATAATACTTTTTTACCGTTTATCGTGAATAAACTATCCTTTAATAAGAAACACTAAAATTTGCCTGTATTACGTTTTTAAAATTGGATATTGATGCGCATATAGCTCCTTTATGAGTCACAATATTAAAGAAGCTTAAATACAAAACTTGTTCGGTATGTCTGTTTGGAAAAATACAATTTTATTGTTTGCTATCAAGAGGCCAAGTTTATATTGTAATTGTTTAACGGATTTGTTAAAGCAGAAATGAATATTAAACTCTGCTCAAAGTAATAACGATTTGTTTTAAAAAAAATTTGTCAGCATCGACAGAATAAGATTCTTTAAATGAAATTTCCGTTAAAACTGCAATATCTAAGAAAAAGACCTTGAATGGTCGAAGAGACCGACACAGGGATTAAAATATCCCCAAAGGCTATTGTTTGGTACCCAGTTGACACACAGCCGCAATGCAAAACAAGTTCTTAAATTAATCATTTACCGTAACGGATGAAACAAAAACGACAAAAAAAGTTTTTACAATCAACATTAAGATGCCATCGCGTTTATTAATACTTTCTCTTTAACCTGCTAAACGTCTTTGAAGAAAAACTTGATATTTTTTATCGATTTAAGGGCGATAATTTGAACTATTATCAATACGATTTTTTATCGATCCACATTACAAATTATAAAAAAGTTTGTTTAAAAAAAATAATTTTTAGGTTGAAATTAAATTTAAAAAATCATTAGGCTACAAACAAAAAAGAACAATGTTTATGACGATAATCGGATTAAAATAGTACATTCCAGAAAACTGTTGTGCGAGGGTAATGGTGGAACTAAAATAAAGTTTACTTCTAAGGATTTCATTGTTAGCCAATTTGATTTTTATTATAAATGTAAGCAGTAACTAAACTTACAAACACTAATTAATAATAATCAATTACACTTACAACTGCACTAAAATGTTTCTTTTCAAATACAAGTTTTTCTAAGATAATTAGTTTCAGCGTATACAACTACGGATCCTATATACTTATAAGAATTACAACAAATAATTAGCAAAACAATGGCTGCAGGTTCCATCTGCACTGCTTTTAAATGTTTTTAAAATAAGTGTTTGTCTATTTAAAAAAACATACCCTTGAATTTGTTGTAATTGGAGCTCACGGAGCGACTAACTAACTTCTGACGATTTTGATCAATTCTTTAAAAATTCATAATCTGAAAACTAAGCGGTAATGCACAAAAAACCAAAATAGAGGTACTTTTTTGCCATGAAAATCACCAAAAATCAGAAACGCAATTGGTAAACTCATTTCTTAGTTCCTCCTTGTAAGTCGTAATAATAGTAAGAGGTAACTATTAGAATATAGAAAAGTAATTTTGGTTTAGGGTGATTTTTCTTCCGAGGACGTTTTTCCGCAATACAGTCTTATTCTACACAAAAACATTCTACTAAAAGGTTAATTTTTAGGATTAACATAAAATTAACTTTTTAGAATGTCTGTTTCACAACTTTTATAGACATTGATTATAAAACTCACCGAAAATAACATTTATGTGGTTACTAAAAAGACATGTAGTCTCATTCTGTACTATAAGGCTACTAAAAACTTAATTTTTAGGATTAACATTAAATTAATTTTGTAGGATGTCAGTTGTATAACTTTTTCAAGACATTAATTAGAAATCTCTGAAAAGATATCGAAAAGTTAACTTATAGGGTTAGTAAAAAACAAGTAGTCTCATTTTATACTTGAAAGCTCTTAATAGGTTAATTTTTATGGTTACCATCAAGTTAACTTTTTAAAACGGCTTTTGAGTAACAATTACAGTTGTCTTTTGAAAAGTTATCCAAAAGTCAACCTCTGTGGGTAGGAAACAAGATAGGTCGCCATATTTTATACTTTAAGCTTATACAAAAAGGAACCATTACGTTTACAATTTGGCGTATTATTAGGAATAACTATTTGTTGTGAATAAGTTAACCATTAAGGACACGCGGTAGAACTAACTTTTATGAATGACTAAAAGGCACGATAAAGATACCACATGCTTGTCAACTTTTCAGGTTAAGGTATGATCACTTTTTAGACAATTAAGGTTAACTTTGGTTATGTGGGTCGTGTTGTTCCATCTATAATAAAAATTGTACATATGTCTACTTCACAAATGCCAAATATGACATAAAACAAAAAATAAAGCTTATCAATTATTTATTACTAGTATCTGACTTTTGAAAGACCCTTAACTTATATAGATTTTTGTTTTAAATATTTCGTTATTTTTATGTAGAGCTTTTATTGAATCTTGATGTTGTGTTTTTTATACTAAAGATTAGCAAAAATTATTTGTATATTGTTCTATAATAATGTTTCTGCATTACCCAACGAACTTAGATTTCCTATTACTATTATTAGTAAATTTTTCGGCATGTTTACTAAAGGTTTTAGAAGGATAAGTAGAAGCTTAGGAGTATGTTCTCTTAGAAAAGAATTTTTCGGAATTTAGCAAAGAGTCTTTCGGCTGATTTTTTTAATTTTTAATGAGCAACTACTTTAGTAAGTGTATATGATAAATTTCTTGATGATATCGTTTATAAATTTTATTTGTTTCAAAATTTGAATAATTGACTGACTTTCATCCAGTCCCTTCTTAAAGTGATTCCAGTTGCGGATTCTTGGACGTTTGTACGCTTTTATTTTTCTTTGTAGAGGATTCGTTCTGGTTAGTCATATGTGAGATATGCCTAAACCGGTATAAAGTTTTGTATCTTCTTTTTTATACTCGTAGTTGTCTTTACTATCATTTTGTCTATCGTGTTAAGTTTCCGCGTTGGTAGTAAGTAGTTACTATTCTTTGCTAAGAAGGAAGCTTCTGGAAGGTTATTATCTCCTATAATAAATTTTTAGTCAACACCTATACTAGGTTCTCCGACAGTCCTTCTATAAACCCAAGGTTTTATCAGTTTAACATTGCTCATACTTACATAATTTTGTGGAGCAGTTGAAACTGCCTTACAGTAATGTAAGTTTATCTGTAAGATCGTAAAGACTCTTGCCTTACAGTTAAGATGTGTCCTTGTTAACGGCGTTGGTTTGATACTTGCTACTACTTTGTCTAAGATTTGTGTTCAAGACGATATTGATTCTGTAATCAACAATATAGACAACGACGACTAAATTGTCGTTTATCTTAATTACCCCTAATAAATGATTTTTTAAAAATAAAAACGTTTTGTTTTTTAATAGATACTGTTGTACTATATGCAAATGTTTCTTTAATTATTATATCAAATACATAAGTATATTATATAGCTTCGTTATTGTATCATTATTAAGACGTTTTATATTGTTTTCTATGTATGTTAAATAGAAATAAATCTGTATGAACATACTCTTTAACAACCTATTATTTAAAATAAACAAAAATCAAAATAAAAAGTATAATTACTTAACCGGCCTGCAAAGATGTAAACCAAAGCCTAGAACAGTAATCGCCAACCTTTTAAATTTGTTGAGGTACTTTGATAATTTTGGAATAAACAGTAAGCTACCTAGTCCTAAACGACGTAAGCCAGCCTAAATCAAATAACGCAGTTTTATTCGACATTATTTTACAAACTAATACATCGTAATAATAAATTAAAACTAAACATAATATCTACCAATCATAGGTGTTTAAAAATAACCAAGATTTTTATGCAGTCACATTACATGCGATTTAATAAAAGTGAATAACAACAATAAAAAATAAAAAAAATAAAATACTATTTTAAACAAAATCAAAAAAATTCATGTTCAATGAGAAGGCTGACACTCAGACTCATCTATAATTCTTCTAATGCTAGCAGTGTAGTTTGATACAGCCATTCGAATACAATTATCCAAATGTTCATTTATAAGTCTATTGCGGTATTTATTCTTAATAAACTTCATATTGGAAAAAACAGATTCACACAAATAGGTTTAATTAACGCCATTACTTTCAACGCAACACCACAACTAATGATTTTAAGTCTAAATCATTTTGAAACGCAATCACTTCCATTTCTGTTGCAGAGATGTCTTCGCCAAAGTTTTTCATAAACAAGATGCAAATTGTTGGATATATTACATGAAAGGTGAAACAACAAATTGCGCCACAAAATACATTTCATTGAAATCTTTGAAATGATTTTTGAAGTAGTCAAGCCTACCATTTTTGATATGAGAATTTTCTCAGACGAAATAATATTTTTTAAATGAGAAAACAACTCCAGACCAGTAGTGTATTTTTTCATTGGAATAAACTTCAAAAGATTCTTCTTTTATCGTAAAATCACTAAAAACCATCCTTACAAACACGGCCATCTGGGAGGTGTCAAGAACATCTGTTGATTCATCCAGTTGCAGTGAAAAATAAACACAATTATCTAAGTCAGTTCTTAACTGTAAAAAAATATCATTGCTTATAACTTCTACTCGCCTCATTACAGTATTAGCAGAAAGTTGCATATATTTTATAGCTGAAACTATCTCGTTTTTATTTCTAAAATTAGCAAATAACAAATCTGCAGCTTCTAAAAATGCGTGCTTTACCATTTCTTCGTCTAATGTTTCTTCTTTTGTGCAATTAACTGGAACACACGGTATGATACTTCAGTTGCAGCTTTACCTCTATTGACTGGTTTTAAAAATATTGACTGTTGCCCACTTAATTGGTTTTTTAATTGTTTCCATTTTTCCTTTCTGGCGGCAGAATGTAATGGAAATGATTTTTCAAAATTCGAATGTACAGCTTTATGATGCCTCTCAATATTCCCTTTTTTCGCAACGGAGATAGAAGTATTACACACCAAACATACATTTTTGCTTTTAACTGCTGTGAACAAATACTGTTCTTCCCATTCAAAATGAAAATGGTACGTTTTCACCTTCTTACTACTGCTTGCCATATTACATGAAGTTCGGTTTTAAACTAAGTGCAATGTCGGAACGCAATGCGTATTTATCTCATTCAAAGCAAACCAGATCGTTCTCACTGCGGTCCTACCTGATTCTAGCATGGTGACGTAGGTGGCAGATCGCTCACTGCAGTATTGCCACTGCTTCTGTTTATTGTGAGAATTTGCAAAATTTAAGAAAGCAGCTATGACCTTACAAAATATGTTGCGAGCTACCGGTAGCTCGCGATCGACGGGTTGGTGATCACTGGGCTAGAAGGTTGCCGTCTTTGCGTAACGAAAATTTTTAATGTTTACAATACATAGGTAGCCTTTTTTAAAAATTATCCACAAATTTAAACTAAATGATTGTTACTGAAAACAGTCTAGTTCTATAAATATGTTTTAATACAATCTTAATTTTGCTCAAGTCAGTACCATATAAATACATTGGAGATCATTTATTTGTTTAATCGATTTTTACAAAAAAATTAACATTATTATTAAAAAATACAGGAAAATAATTGTTTTAATGACTTTTTTAATTGTTTTTGTATTAAACAATAAAAAACGGGTTTTACGCTAGAAGTAAGTGTAATGTGGGTATTGTGAACTAATAGTCCGAGAATTATAATATTTTTTACTCACAAAAACATAGAAATAGTCCTAATTAAATAAAACGAAGTGCATCTTTTTCAAATCTTGAAGTCTTGTTCTTGTTAGCATGCAAAATGTATCTAATATTTTGTAATTGTAATTTATTATCTTAGGAATTCATTAGTTATAGTGTTTTTGCTGAATAATTTTGGTTTTGATGCGGTTCTTTCAAATGTTTCTTTTTATGATTACTGCATTTTTTTTCTTAAAACGAGCCCTTATAGTAACAACCACGATACCATGGCTAGCTGAGTTGTTAGTGTGCGAGCGTGGTTACAAATGCTGTGATAAAAAAAAGGAGCTCCATTTGCTGTAACAGTGGAATTTTTAACTTGGAGAAGCCTGTTTCACCTGCTTCACTTAACAAACCGCCGCTGTACTATGCACAGCAGTATTGAAACTGTATTTACAAACTACACACCAATTTGCTGATTTTTATTCTAATTATATGTAGATATTGCGTCTAAGATTATAAGAGAATTTAATCAACAAATATTTTTTAAGAAATTATATTTATGTGTTTGTTGTAGATGGGAGCTAATATCTATAGGATAAACTTATTTAGTAGTAAATGTTTCAGCGCGTGTACGATTGTTTGTGCTTCCCGTTCAATTATATGTAAAATTATACTATATAGTGATAGTCCAAAGTATTTTCTAAGAAAGAAAAAGATTGTCATAGCAAAACGTTTCTTTTCGTGTCGGTATTAACAATTTCGTTTGTTAACATTTGAGTTTTTTTTTTAGTAAACGCGCTAAATAAAAGATTATGCATTTTGACTTTGATATAATGAAAGTTTAAAAAATATCCAAGTTTACACACAAAAAAATAATTAGGTACGCGTTTGTTTTTTTTAGGGAGTATAGTTTATCGGTTTAACTTTAAATCATTTTCTACTTTAATTTCTAGTAAAACTTAATATAAATCAATCAAATTAGTTTGTAATGTATAAATTACTTACATTTTGTTTTTTAATCTAATCATGTCAAAGCTTTAATCTTTAAAAAGCTTTAAATCATTTTCTACTTTAATTTCAAGTAAAACTTAATATAAATCAATCAAATTAGTTTGTAATGTATCAATTACTTACATTTTGTTTTTTAATCTAATCATGTCAAAGCTTGAATCGTTAAACGACAGACTTTTTTGACAAATATGATGTTGGTTGGCACACAAATAATAAAATTCAATTTTTTTATTTAAACATAATTTGTTATTTATTTTACTTTTCTCTTTCTATAGAATGAAACTAAAATTTTTTAACAATAATTTTTAAAGCAAAATTAACTTTTTAAATATAAAACAATAAATGAATCGGTGCGGTAAAACATATAAATTTTAAACATTTTATAATTTACATTCACAAAGTAATCATAAAGAAAAATGTAGCAAAATTACAACAAAATGTTTAGAAACAATAGCACGAAAAAAACAATGAACAGTATATGAGTATGTTTATTTAGTAAAATTTAATAACAATACAATTTTTATGTTTTGTTTTAATTTTTTGTTTATTACCTAACACACCAAAAAGTAATCTAAGTGTTTGTTTAACCAAAACACAATAAAATTTTTGTTCTCAATTTTTATTAAATATAAGTTTAGTAAATACACACAGTTCAATAAATTTTGGAATGCATCTGTCAGTTATAGTTTTTATTTTCATAAATCAACTGCTAATAAATATCAAACTGTTATAGTTTTCATATAAAACGATAACCGTTAAGCATTCTTTATCTTAATTAAAATTTGTTTTATATTAGAAGCTATAAATATTATGTGTTGATAATTTTATTCTCTAGTCTAGAAATTTATAATTTAGGACTTTTATTTTAAAATCAATTACAACTTTTATAAAAAAAACTTTAATATGAATTCAATTTTTTACATTTTGGTCTTATTGAACCACTTTTACTACTTTAAAAAATGAACTATTTTTCTCAAACATCTCGACTTCGAATTTATCGGGTATTGTCACATTCCAATCTCCATACCAATCACCGAGTGAAAGTTTTAAGCTTCTTTCAAAACTTTTGATTTTCTGTTAATCGAGTTCTTAAATTATAGATTATGCTTTGGTGAGTATTTTATAAATTGGATTTAAAATTCATGAATATGCATGTTTTGCGTATTATCCTAATATCAAACAAATTTAATTTAATAAGTAAATTTATGGCAACCGGGACAAAACAATAATTATTTTTTAATACGGTGACACCTATTTTAATTAAAAAAACGATAAATAAATATTTGTTACTATTTTGTAAACACACTAATAGATTTAGTAATTGTTAAAAAAATATTTATTAAATACATAAACAAAAGGACAGAAATGAAATTTAAAATAAAATTGATAAAAAACATTAATATTTATATATATATTTTAAA
Organism: Aquatica leii; assembly: GCA_035610365.1. NCBI lineage: Eukaryota > Metazoa > Arthropoda > Insecta > Coleoptera > Lampyridae > Aquatica > Aquatica leii. Next base: position 48,726,183 of record CM069433.1, on the reverse strand, counting down.
ATTATGTATTAATTAAATCTTTTTAGTATTGTAAAGTTTTTGATTACAAATAAATTATAACAATATCTAAAACTAACAAATGTTTTTTTTTATTGTACAATTTTTGATTAAGATCTAATTCCTAAACAATTTACTAATTATATTTTTGTATACTCTTTACTGCTATTTTAAAAATATTAATATTTTGTCATAAAAATTAAGTTATCTAAAACACCACTTTATATTTATATAAAAAAACTTTGTTTTGATTAATAAGTTTTTAATAATTCTTAAGAATCGATCTCTTCAAAAGTTGTTTAAGGCAAGCGTTTAGTTACATTACTTTCGTAATTACTTAAATTGTTTCTTGTTTGCGAATTTAAAACTATTGAACAAATCTAGTCTATATTTTTTAGTAAAAACTCAAAATTAAATAATAACATAATTTAAAAGTTTTAGAATATATCTTCTTAAAGCTTACATTCAAAATCTTTTAAAAAAATTGCATTCAAATCAGATTAGTCTGTTTAATTTTACAAAAAATGGTTATAATAGATGAGTGTGCTTTCATACCGACTCAAAAATTTCAAAAATTAGTTAATTATTTTTGAGTAATATGTATCGTTTATATAATTTTAATAATAATTAACCCTGATCTAGTTTAGTGTTTTTCGTTTTAAAATTCGTACAAAAACTTGAAGAATGTAGAACTGCAGTCTATACAAAATCGTAAACGCTTTTGTTATTATAATTTTCGCGATCGAATACAGTTTCTTACGACACTAAAATTTACCATAAATGTTCATTTAGTTTCATTTTTCTTATCTTAATTTGTAATCGTCAACAACGGTATTTTTTGTGTATGCTATCATTATTCAAAACCAAAGAAAACGTAATTTTTTCGATAATTAAACATATCTGTTTTAATGTTTGTTGATAATAAAATTTCAGTATTTTTTAAGAGTTGGTTATTAAGATTTGATTGCATTGCAAAATATACTATTTTTTTTAACCATAATTTATTTATTTTTGGATCTAAGTTTCCAAAACCCTTCTATATTTCGTTCAGTTTTCTGCCAATTTTATTCATTCAAAACCTTAGTGCTTTTTGACATCGTCGATTCAGCGCATTTGTGATGTGTTTTGCACTTTTTTTTTTAGTAAATAGAGCCAGCTGTATTTTAACCGTGCATTGTGTCTCATTTGCATCTCTTTTTATGATGCTACTTGCTTTCGTATATCTGTAACGTTTGTTCTTTGTTTAATTTAGGTATTTTGTTTTTTATCTTTTAGACTATGATTTAGCATCTTTTTTTATAGTTTGTTAACATATTGTTAATTTCTTCATGTTGTCGGAGTTTAAATTTAACTATCATAAGTATATAATCACTGAAAATACGCACTGATCATATACACTGAAAGCCTTAAAGTATCGTGGATTATTTTTCTTTATTTATATATAAGCTAGCATTGCGAAACTCCTTTGTCTTAGTTTCTATTTAATTTTTTTGTGATTTTTTTTATTTTGTTTAATAATTTACCTTTAGAATATACCGAGTTACTTAACATTCTGGAAAAGTAAACTAGCATCATTATTAGTTAAATTTGGTACACAAAGTTGATTGTAAACGTCATATTGTTTTCTACTTACTAAAATATTGCTTTCTGTTTACTAAAATTATTTTTTAATATGCAGGATGCTTCGTTTTTCTGTAATAGTTACGGATTCGATTTTTTTAAACTTAGAGCATATATTGTATTTTATTTTTTTATTCTTTGTAAAATAAAGTGAACTAAAAAGTTGTGTAATTTTGGTTTAATAGAACCTGTTAGTTTGCAGGTTTTAAATGCAGTTTGTAGTCCATGTTTTATTTTTTGTACGAATTTCTCTGCTTGGCCATTTAAATCAGGATGGTATGGTGCAGCTAAGATATGTTTAATAATTTAATTTAATTACAAGTATACAATTTGCACACAATTTTTTTTTTTGAATAAATATATAAGCATTATCACAATGCGCATTCTAATTGAAATAATTTCCTTTTTGTAGCAATTCGTATAACGGTATGAATCCTAACCAAGATTTCAATTCTGTGCGATTAGTCGGAAGTGCTGCCTCCAGAATAGTATTAATTTTTTTGGTGTTTTACACAGTCGGATCCTGCTAATCTTATAACATTAGTATTAAATACTATCTGTTAAAATTTTGCATTGTTCTCATTTTATTTTATACCATGTTTTTTAGAAAGGTCAAAGAATAGTTTGATTTGACTGTGTCTTAGAGTCGGGTAATGCAATTTTAACATAACCAAATACAATTATTCCTTTAATATTACCAAAAATTAAATCCCTGCATTTTTGCCATAATGCAGGATTTTTTTTATTCCAAACATCATACGAAATACTTTGTATAACCCATGGGTTGTGTTAATTGTCAACAGGAAACTAGTTTCTTCTGTAACCTTCAAGTTTAAGAATACTTCGCGAATGTCAAATTTGCTAAATATTTTACTGTTTCCTATTTAAGCTAATATTTTTTCGATATTTGGTACCATTGATTGATTAGAAATTATACTAAAACATTTACAAATTAGATTATTTTCTTTATTTTTCACATGCTATTTATATGGAAAACGTGTACATGCCCAGTAAACACAAAACTGATAATGTTTAGTAACAGTTCTAAAACAAAAAAATTATGATTCACTCTTGTTTCAAACATAAAAGAAACCTAACTGCAATAAAATAGCTATAAGTCCATCGCTGTTTCACTTATTTGAATCAGTATAGTTTCGGTATTTTAAATTCAAACCTGTTGCAAAACAAATGTTGCATTCGGTTTACGTTTTAAAAGCTTCGTTCTTGAACTGATACTAAATGATCAATAAATATATGATTTTCTTGTTTCAATAATGAACTAAAACAATTCTTTCAATAATACAATAATAAATTTTCGAATGCACGTTTCAAATTTTATTGCACAATAAATATTTTTAAATACATCACAATGAGTTTTTTACATATTGCAACTTTCTTTTTGTGATCTTTTCACGGAAGCCTCGAAAACTGCATCAGTTACTGTTGGGAAGCAACTTTTAACCGCATTTGCAACATGGAAATAAATATTTCGTTTATATACATACATAATCATAGAGTTACACAAAATTAATTACACTTTTTTAATCAAAAACAACACAAACTTAATATAAATATCACTTTAGCAATCATAAGAAAGTTATAAAAACACTGTGAATACCTTTAGCTGTACATAATCGTATATAAAACTTCAAGAATTGAACTGCAATTATAAATCCTAAAGTATCATCAGGTTTACGCAATAATCTACCTTAACGCAATCATGTGTGTTAATTTACATTTTTTATACAAATTAAAACATGATACATAAAGAACAGAAATGATAATAGTATTGATTACATTTATGGATTATACTAAAATGCTTCGGCTTACCGTTTATTGTTCCATTTCGTAATTGTACACACAGCATCACTTATCAAACTGCAACCGAACAAGTGAAAAGATATCAATTTGCAGCGCAAGCGTTGACGACAGTAATCAAAAGTATAGCAACGACTAATGCTGACTAATCACAAAGTATTCGTTTTTACTAAAACGATTCTACTGTTTTGAAAATAGTTCAGTTTTATTTAACCGATCTTCAAACAATTCTAGTTATTCAAAAAAGATTCGGTTTTAATAAATCAGTTTTTAGACGGTTGCTGACTATGGGAAAAAAATTGCAAGTACTGAAACGGTTTAAAACTGATTTTGAAAAATCGGAACTCTTTCAATTTATTCACTGTCAGTTACATGTAAATGATATAAAAATGGAACTAACACGAAACAACGTAATAAAACAATTGTTTTAATCTTGTGACTGTAACAGTTTCAATCCGTGTTTACTGGTTGCTATCACGTTTGTCAAAAGAACTTGGGGACTTTGTTAATTATTTAAGTATTAGTATAAATAGATTTTTAATTTACTGGCTGCAAAAACCAAATTTTTTAAATAACTAATATTTTTAAATTTTCTTATATGTATTAACTTTTACTTAAAATTAATGTATCAAAAAAAAAGCAAATCATCAGATTCAGTACAGTTTTAAGTTTTTAAATAGTTTCTATTTTGGATTTTATTTTGGTAACGTATACGGTTCTTATTGTTTATAAGATTTTTAATACACATTATTGGTTTAAATAGTGGTATTACATTATTTTAATTTTAATCTTATTTAAACAATATTGGTAATTGCTCATGATAGAAATGTTGACGATTTTAGTGTTAAAGCGATTGTGTCAACCATGTAATTTATGATTAACATGTAAATCATCTGAAATCATGTTCAATACGTTAATTTTATTGGCAGTTGATTGTTAGCTTAGTTCTACCACTTGTTTTTTTTATAATTCTTTTTAGTTATTTTTAATAATCTTGGCTAGAAGATTTAGCTACTCAGAAGTATTAAATTTTATTTAAATGAGTCAAGTGATAACGGCATATTTAACTTTTTTTTATTTCTAATACTTCATTATCATGTGTATTTGGTGCATGGTTTGATAAATTTTAATATTGTTATTTTTGTGGTTTTTTTCATTTAACGCGTTTTGAGAGTGTAATTATGTCTAGTGCGACAGCGTAAAAATTACCGCCAATTGAACAAATTCTATACGTGTGGAATTGTTGACTTACGTGACGGTGGTCTTTTGTACAGAAAAATTGCAAATTGTTTTAACTTGAATCATTCCATTATTATGCGCTGTTATTAAGCATAAACTAGGAATGTTTAGAATCGTCGTAGACAACTGGGAAACTGAAACAAACAAATAAGATGCAGGACCACCATCTTTAGTTTATGACAAAAAAAAGTTTTTTAGTACTAAATCAATTGCAATCAATGGATAAATAGTAAAGATCGTCCTGTAACTCTTCAAACAATTTACCGTTAAAACAAAAGTTTTGGGTTGCAATCCTATTAGCTACATTTTGTGCTATGACTTACAGCGTAACATCAACGTTTGGAGTAGTGACGCAATGTTTAATTTTCTATTGAGCGGCAAGTGCACTACACTGTAAAGATTATGGTAAAGGGTGCTCTAACTTATAAGAATAAATCTCGTTTGGTGTTCATCCGAGAAAATTGAACGCCCGGCGGTATGTTAACGTTGCGGCAGGAACCCATATTATTCAATTTTTTTAACAGTCGGAAGACTTATTTTTCTAGCAGGATAATGCCCGTCTTTACATAGCAAGACACTCTATCGACCGATTCAAAAAAGCCAAAGTTAATTATTACCATGTCCACTGAGATATCCCCAAGGTTTGCTCATTGAATGCGTGTAAAACGTTATGAATAGAAGACTGACTAATTTAGCGGATTCTCTACAGACACAGGAAGCTCTCTAGCAGAAGTGACAAATTGCTTGGTATACAATCACTTAAAGGAAATCGACTATCTGCTGGAATTAATGCCATAAAGAGTAAAAGAGTTTAAAGCTAAGAAAAGAAGATTAATACATTATTAAATAAAAATTGAGTTTTTTTTATTCTATTAATTTACTATTTCTGAGTAGCTAAGCCTTCTTGCCAAATTTGGTCACAAAATTCTCACCGCTATTTAGTGTTGCAATTTCTTCTCTTCTTTGATATATATAGTCAACTTGCAATGAGCATAATTTTTTGCTTTTACATACATAGAAAACAAAAATTATGTTCACTTTAATCAATGAAATTTTGTTTTCTTAATAACTAAGTTTGTTGATATTAGCATATGTCTACATTTTCTTATATTTGTAGTGTTTTTATTAACGTTAAGTAATTTGACTACATATCTATGTCTAAAGTGTCTTAATCTGCAATAACTAACAAACCAATTAAATTCATTTCGATATAAAATTATTAGTTTTTGTTTGCTAACATAATATTATATTCTCATCACACTTCTTACTTTTTTTGTATTCTTTGCTACAAAACAGTTTTTAACGTTTTAGACATTTTTCTTGTAATTTTGTTGAAAACAAATTTAAAGTCTTATTTACGCAGTTTTTAAAACTCTTTGTAAATGATTACACAAAAATTAAATTTTTAAAAATCTACATTTTGAACTATTATTTTCATAATTTTTGTTGTTATAAATTATTTGTGTTGCTTTCATGACAACAGACTTTTAATAAATTTAATAAATACACAACATTTTTACCAATTCAATACTTTAAAAATAATAATTTACGTAACAAGCGCCGAAAGTAAAGCATATCATAGCGAACAATAATGCGACGCGAGTGATTTTATTGTGCGTGTGTAAAATTAACATATTTCTAAACTACCTTCCTTTGTGCATTTAAAATATACACTTGTTTGTAACGGTTTTTATAACTTTTATAACAGCTTACTATTCTTTTATGTTTCTACATAACACTATTTTTTTTTGTTTTCTGAATTAGATATATTAGTTTTTATTTAATGTTAAAACGCTAATAATAAATAATTAACATTAATAAATGCTCACTTTTATAGTCGGTTGCAAGGTAATAGGATTCAATTTGTACTAAAACTGAATATGTATAACAATAACTATCTGCTTTAATTTCTTTTATAGAAAATAAAACAACCGAGCAAATAACTTTTGTAAATTTGAGTTTTATATATTTTTAAAGTTGTAATAAGTATTAAATTTTGTTATAATAGAAATACTAATTTTATTCTAAGTTGAAAAAGTGCATTTATTTTCTCACTTTTAAAGTTGACAAGTTTGTATTAAATAGCAAATAATTTTTTATTTAATCGTACTTCAAAAACAATTTCATTAATCAGTTTATTCAAATTTATTAAATTTTCATTTACATTACTAATTATAAAAATATACTATCAATCGTTGATTGGAATTTAAATTTGACTTTTGGTTAAAAAGTTGTAAAGTATTTGGTCTTAGTGCAATAACTAAATAATTAATTGCTATAATTAAATTATTGTTTTAACTATTATAATAAAAACTTCAGTTTCCTTATAAAATAATCTAGTGCAAGCTTAAGGTTTTGCGCATAAGGTTGGCATGTCGGTCACGTGTAAGTATTATGGGCATTGCATACCGATGTCATCCTAAATGTCATACCTCAATATTATTGATGATTATTTGTCTATAGATATTAAACTTTATTAGATTACATGTTTAGTATAATATGCATAGTTCTCTAACTTTACAGCTTTATTCTGCAAGTACATGTTGTCGTTAATTATTATAGTAAATTAAAAATAATTGTTTTCAAATAAAATAATTTTTAACAAATTTTATAGTTTGATTTTTAAACAACCATATATGGTGTATATTATTAAAAATAAAAATAATAATCATTAATCTAGTATTTAACGATTTAATAGTATTTTATAAAATAATATAATTAAAATTTATACTAAATGTTTATATATGTGTTACGATTTGACAACAAATTAAGTAACAAATAGATAAATTATAAATTATAATTTTTTATCATAGATTACACAAATACCTTCTTTCTGGGTCGCAAAAGTTTTTACATTGTAACAGTTAGTAGTATCTAATATTTAACTAAAAATTAAAACTGTTTTATTAATTTTTCATAATTTATTTAATTGCTTTTTAAATATTGTATACTAAATCAATTATCATTATTAAAGTCATAATAATAAGGAATACATTTATATTACCATTTTTTGTTTAAAAAAATATATTCTTAAAAACAATTTTGTAATTTGTTCAGCGTGCTACATCAGTAAAACGTAAGAGTAATTAAATAATCAATAAACGTTAAAACGTGGAATAATAAATATTGCTTTAACTTTGCTTATATATGCTTGTACGTCGTGTATAATAAAACATATTATGCAAACTGATTGTTTATCTCATAAATTGTAACGAAAATTAACATAACAGGTAATCTACATACATATACTCATAGTAAACGTATTATAGTAATCTTATTATTAACATTAAGCTTTACTGAGAAGTTTATTGTTTATTAACATATAAGGTATTAATTATTTAGTGTTGTTATTTAAAACAAAATTAATTATGTTATCATAAACAAATTTATAAGTACATTATTAAACTAATGTTTTATTTTATTACATAAAATAAATCGAATATTTAATAATTAATATACTTTTAATTAGACATAATAAATTTTAAGTTATTTTAAAATGCAAAAAATTATTATCATTAAGATGCTTAGTAATACACATGTATTGAAGTTATGTTAAAACAGGTTTTCATGTAGTTTTTACAAGGTAAAATTGCAGAAATAACCTTATTTTAATTCGATTGTTTTGGTTTTGTTAAAATTTTGTTCAAATAAAAGTAAGATATTTTAATACCATTTTTTAGAGTTAATGGCGAATAAAATTATTTAAATTATAATCTACAAGTTTTCGAACTTGATCTAAGTTCTTCGTCAGGCCATTATAAAAACTAAGATAACTAAAAACAATAAATCGTAAGAAAACCAAATAATTAACGCAAGTTTATGTAACTACAGCATTTGTTTGAAGTAATTGGTGGAAAAATTCAAATTAGGAAATAACAGGTAACCAGGTGTCAAATACTTTGTAACCACTGTCTCTGTTCAAATTGTTTGAAAATTTAATAACCTTCCTTGATTTCTAGTTCTTTGTTTTAGAAATTATTTTAGTTTTTTCAAAATTTTTGGCAATGGCAGACTTAGTAGACTGGAGTAAACGAAAATGTTTTTTGTGTTTTATTATTCTACTATCTATAGTTCTACCAGTTTCAGCAATATATACTTTGCCACACGTACATGGGACAGAATTCAGCAAAATTTTAATTTCAGTTATATTGTTATAAACATCGTTTATGTTATGTTATTTTAGTATTCTACCAATTTTGTCAAATGTTGAAAAAAAATGGTAGAATAGTAAAGTTTTAGTTAATAGTTAAATCATCTGTGAAATTAGGTCTTGTCTATAGTCAAAAAAAATTTTCAATTTGTTCTTTTATTAAAACTTTTCTTATAAAAATTTTTTTAAGATGACCTAACTCATCTTACAATTTATGTGTGTGACAAATTATCGCTGCACGATTATATAATGTACAAATCGTTCCAGGCTTCTGAGCTGAGTGATGGTAAAAATTAGCGTTTATGTACTGATCTGTATATGTTAGTTTTTGATAAACTAAATGCATTAAAATACCGTCTGGTTGTCTTTCTGTATTTACATCAAGAAAATGTAAGGTGACATTCCCAAACAACACATTGGTATAAAAAACGTGTAAATGTCCGCCGAATAGACGTTTATTAGACATTAAAACGGTTTTAAACGCGTTATTAACGTTTATTAGACGGACATTTAGACGTTTTTTGTACCAATGTGTTGTTTGGGTTGATTTCTTTTTAATACTAAATTTTATGCTATGATGTTAATTGTTAAGTTATTGCAAACAGATCTTTAACATATCTAAGCCATAATTTTGGTTTTTTAGATGCAGATTTTAAAGTTTCTTTTTTAAAATAAAATAATTAGCAATAGGGCGAAAAATTGACGATCTTATTGCTATAGTATGTATCTGTTTGTAGTATTTTTGTTATGTTACGTAGACGATGTCATTACCTACATTCCTGAACATGAGGTTTTAAACACTTTTAATGTTATTAACAGTTACGATTCACATCTATGTTTTACTCATGAAGTTGAAATTGAAGGCTTTCTACCGTTTTTAGATATGAGGATAATTAAGAATGACAACACGATAATAACCGATTGGTTTACTAAACCGGTAGCCTCTAATCGTACTATAAATTACTTTTCAAAACATGCTCACCATCAAAAAATAAACATTAAAAAGTTTATTAAAAACAAAATAATAAGATTAAGTTATTCTAAATTTTATATAAAAAACCTTAATATACTAAAAATTTTACTGAAAAACAACAATTATCCTAATAACCTGAATAAAATTTTGTTTCACACTAACACCAGCAACGGTACACCATCACCATCTATTCAAGCTAATTCTATATGTAAATTTTCTAAAATCATTAACGTTCCTGGTCTTACTAAGAAGCTGATTCCTATTTTAACAACATCGGACCTTAAAATAACAACTTATAATAACAATACTATTTACAACATTATTTATTCCAACGTTAATGAGAAGACCAAGTTATTAGACAAACATTATGTTGTATATAAAATCGATTGTATGGATTGTAATTAATGTTATATTGGTTAGTAGACGGAATCAAGTCTTGCTCTCCACCATATTAACATACAGCATAATTTTGATTTTAGTAATCCTTCAATATTAGATGTAGAATCCAAACTGTATAAAAAATTAGTTGCAGAAATGATATTTATTACACAACATAAGAATAATGTTAATTTCAACACTAATACTAACAACCTTAGTACAGTTTATAATATTCTTATCTCAAAAATTTCCTAGACCCTGGTTATGTTTTGGGTTATCTTTTCATTGCTCATATTTTATATCACACGACCATAAAATTGTAATGCTACTAATTTAGTTTGTAGTGGTTTTTCGTGTATTTTTACATTAATTGTTTTTCGTTATTTATTAATTTTTGTATTAATGACGTTGTTTGCGGACCATTCTACTGTGTATTTGTTTTCCGTAAGTAATCATCTACAATTATTAAACAGCATTTATAATAAGTAGAAGATAAATTTGTAGTTCTCATTGAATTGTAACTGCCTTTACACTTATGTTGTTTTCCTGTTAATAAATTTAGTTGGCCTGAAGAAGTGGACACAACCGTTTTACGAAAGGTCTCCCTAAGAAGCCATATAAAGCAGTTTTTATAGCCTATCCTACAAAATAAAAGGTTTACCGATCTTACGGTATTAGCTAGTGCTTTTGTCACAAACACTGCAAAAACGGTGGAGGATAGAGGAATGTTACACATACACATTTCTATAGAAGATAAAATTTACTATAAAAAAGTCCGCAGAAGGGTACAATTGCCTTCAATAGTTTATAAGATACAAGTGTGCAAAGTTGTACAAAAATGTATCGCATTACATTAAAATTATGTAACTCTTAAACTATTAGATATAATTATACCCTCCTGCGGAGTTTTTGTAGCAAATTTTGTGCTCTATAACTACGTACATATATGTGCTATTTTCATCTATATTGTACCGTTTTAGCAGCGTACAAGGCGGAAGCTCCCGCGGATCTAATTCTGCAATTACTATCATTATTTTTTAGTATTGCTGAGTGAAATTAAGACTTATTATATTTTTAAAACAAAACAAATCAGAAAGAGTATCTTGTTCCAAAAAAATACAAAAAATGGAGTGACATTGGGTACCACCGCAAGTTCCAGATTTGTTTCATCTGAGCGTTTCATCGTTTCGTTACAAAAGTCTTCGAATCAAGCTCCCGATAAGTGTTTTCAATACTAAAACTAAAAACCAAGAAAGATTAGGGAAGCAATTGAAACTATAACATTTTCTAAAATTTTAACAGAGACAGTGGTTACAAACTATTTGACACCTAGTTACCTGTTATTTCTTAATATAATTTTTTTTACCAATTACATTTGAAGTACGTGTAGAGATTTTATGGTGGTGTTCCTTTAGACCTTTTCGCAAATGCTGTATCTAAATAAACTTGAGTCAATTATCTAGTTCTCTTACGATTTATGTTTTTTAGTTACTTTAGTTTTTATAATTCCCAATTCCATTTATACTGTCTTACAAAAAACGTAACTTAAATTTGAAATTTTTAGATTATAATTTACATATATTGTTATGGTTTCTTTTTCCTTATAATATTATACTGCATTTTGTTGGAATCTATATCACTAAACAGTTGTGGCAGTCCAGGCTGTATAGTGATAATAAATTTCTGAATCAATGTGACAGGCGATTATAAACTATTTATAAAATACGATAACTCTATAAGAAATACTAACTAGTCGGCATAATATACTATAAAATTATTATAAAATTATTATAAAAATATACACTACTAACTACTAACCCTTAACAAAAGTTATATTTACTTGAAAAACAGTCGACTATATCTAAACATCTTATGCGTCGTCAATATGTAGTAAACAGACATTTTAGAAACATGTAGACACTTTAAAAATCATGTGTGTTGTCAATGTTAAATTGATTTAAACACCAATACAATAGATTTTTTTTAAACATGTTACCATTTAATTACAAAACAGTTACAACTAAATACCATCGTTTACAAACACAATCTAAAATATTTAATTTACAAACGTAACATTTTTTACTGTATATGTACCGTTGAAACTAACACAATAGCATCCACACGGTCCTAAATAAATTTGTTTTAAAATAAAACTGTGGTGCACGGAATATTCGTACAAATCTTTTACAGAATGTTTTCATAATTCATGATCGTGTACGGCAATAGCTTTGACCTGTACAGAAATGACTTTGTCGTGTACAGAAGCAAATTTTGGTAAATACAATACAGAATGTTGTCTAATCGCAAATAAACACACAATGTATCGTATTTTCTGTTAGTATAAAGAATAATTTTGCTGCATCTGTTTCAACGTGTTTATCGCTGCTTATTCTTTTTTTATTTTTTCTATAAACGTATATATTTTAACTGCACATATAAATAAACTGTAATTAGAAAAAATACAAATTTAACTACACATTGTATTTTAAATCTTAAAAATGTGATTACTGGTAATGATTTGATTTTATGCAACTGGGTTTTTTCAAATGTGCGTTGTTGCCTCAACCAAACATTATTAACACTAAAAATACGGCATAATTTATGTACTTATAGTTAAAATACTGATTAAATTACCGAAGTTTAGAACTACATTATAAAGATAAAATAATAAACTTAAACTAAGATTTTTTTATTTTGAAGATAATAAGACATAATAAGTAATTAAATGCAGGCTGAACATATAATTTTTTTAGTTACAATGGCAACGTATTTTTTCATAGACTACACTTTGTCGTTTGAATTTGTGCGATTTTTTTGTAAAAGACTCGATATTTGAGTTGATTTTATTCGTTTTGTGTACTTTAGGATTGTTTGATTAACTTCACCTTAATTTAATAAAGTTAGTTCACGTTTTTAAACTCATCGTTGTCAATCAAATTTGTAAATAAAGTTTTGCATTCAATTAATTTGAAATTATTACGCATATACATCCGGATTCTGCATTTACGTTGATTTGCCATTTTCTTTGTCTTTGTAAAATTCCAGTAATATCTAATTTATGTTTACCTTTTGAGATAGTATTGTAATGAAATATATTTTAGACGTTTAATTATTTTAAGTTTGTTTAAAAGTTCATTGTTTTGAGTACCTTCTCAGTGCATATGTACTTTATATAGGGCGGTGTTGTGGTGAATTGCATTTGGAATTGAGTCATTTTTATAATATATTAGACAATTTTATATTTCAGGTTTCAACAAGTAATCTTTATGATCGTAAATAAATATTTTTGTTGTCATGACAGTTCTCACAATAAGAAAGGATGTCTTCGAACTCTACTGTTACGTGGTAATTAAATCTGTTTGCATCTTCTTTTCACTTCCTTGTGTTACGGTTTTCTTTTACAAAGATTTTGCACGCACCTTTTAGAAAAATAATAATAAAGTGAGGTTTTTAATATTAGTGATGTTAGGTCAAGCGGGAGAGTTCTCAATTTGACCAAGCAATAAACAACATCAAAATGTAGTCCAAGTGTAGGGTTAAATCAACTCTTGGGAAATTGAAGATAGGAATCAAAGTGAATTATTAGTTATGTGTTGGAAATAGTTTACTAATTCGTCGATGTACGGCCTTTTATTTCACGCGTTTTTGAGTGTTTTTCGTTTTATGTACCGTGAAATCGTAAGTTGATGTGTAACACGGTGCCATTTTTGCCTTTGGGCGGCTTTTGAGATTCTTCCGACGGATCCTTGTAAACTGGGGTCAGCCTCTCGATATTTAGGCCAATTACACCTGGTAACCTTATGATCAATCACAGACTCTTTCCTGGACTAACTATCACAAAATAAAGTATTTATTTTGTACCGACTAATTAAGTTGGGTGATTTTATTTACGCGATTATAGTGTCTTAAATGCTTTGAGTTTTAAGCAGAATAAAGATTCTTGCAAATTACCAAATTTTTTAGATTTTGTTTTGTTTTGATGCACTTGATAAATTAACTTTAATTTTTTTTAACTTACATTTTTCTTATTATTATTTTTGTTTGTTTTGAGTGTTGTTTGATAAAATAAATGTTAAATAGTTAAATTGTAAACAAGCTTTTAATTCGGTGGGCCTGCGCGTATTGTTCAATTATTTCAGATTTTAGTGCTATACACTCTAGTACGGTAAGTCCATTTTAGAGTGTATCCTACAGAAGCGGGCTTGTGGTTGACAAGGTCCGAAAGTCCTTTTATCTTTACACCTTTCTGGCGCCCTTCAATTTTGACTCTTGATTTTGTTCTCTTTTAAGATGTCCAAACGGTCTTGGCATTTTGAATATATTCCATCGCTTTATTCACTGAGCACCGGCAAAACTTTGTTTATGTTACTTTATTTCAGACAAGTTCTATTGTTCCAGCTTTTGCACATAACAATTTTTCCAAATTTCGCAATTTTCTGTTAATTTATTCGCACTTTTTGTTTGTTTCGAATTGCCATTGCTTGTTTGCGGCTAATTTTTTTTATATATTCTAGATTTTTTGTACGTATGTACTCACTTCTGTGTGCATCGGCAAGTCTTATAATAGATTTTTGGGTATTTATGTTTTTGTTATTATATTCAACTAAACGGAAAACGGGACACCTTGGTTAGTTCGAATAAAATAGTTAGAAATGTAAACTAGGCTTTTTAGCTAATGCAATTCGGCAATTATTCGTGGCAAAAAATTCAAATTGAACGAATAATAAACATTGACAATACCAGAAGGTCAAATCAATGTATACCTAATTTTAAATGATTTGGAACAGTAAACTGCATTTTATTTTTATACAAAATATTTCCGTATGTAAATAAAAATTACGTATTAAAACAGAACATTATAAATTTTATTAAGACTATTTTTTGGACACTTTTTATATTACACTCATGTAACTACTTATTAATAACATTGTAAATATAAGAAATTTCAC
This sequence comes from Aquatica leii, assembly GCA_035610365.1. Lineage (NCBI taxonomy): Eukaryota > Metazoa > Arthropoda > Insecta > Coleoptera > Lampyridae > Aquatica > Aquatica leii. The sequence goes on along the minus strand of CM069433.1, from coordinate 48,711,059 downwards.
AATTTTAATTATTTATTAAGTAGTTGTTTCTTTAATTTTTTTTTGGTCAAAATTTCAAAGAAACGAAATTATAATAAATGTTTTAAATAATTACTAACAAAAAACTTACAATATTCCTTTTTTTAGAAAGGGTTGTATTAATTTCATCACAACATGTTTAGATAATGAGATATTGGTTAGTTTTGAATTGTCCTTGTCCAAATAAGGAAATCCATTCAACATATTTTGTCTCAACGTCAGTTGCAATCCAAAACTTTATGCCAATATATCAGACTAATTACTCATATATTAAGTAAATGAACATCTGGTTTTTTTAAAAAAATATTATTCATCAATTGTAATGTTTCTGCTTGGTTTAAAGCACATAATGCAATAATTCATAAATGTATTCTATACTTCAATTACTGCTGCGATTTATTAGATTTTTTACGATTTTCACAAGTTGATTTCAAGTCAAATTGAATTTTTTTTGGCATTGTATCACAAAATTTCACAATTGATCTACTGAAAAGTTTTTAGCATCATATATCCCACGGGCGTTCAAGATATAAACGCGTCTAATGCATCTAGACAAGTTTTCCATGGACTGCCAGCCAATTATCTATTAGTTTTAAGTTTAGTACACATTCAAATATTACGCAACTATGAATTATAAATAAAATACATTCAAAAACTTACGGCACATCCGTTTGGTCCAGCTTTGTTTCTAGGTATGTTATGACAAGAAATACGTTTACAAGCGTTTTTTAAATTATTTAGAAACAGAAACACTAAAGTTTGATGCTCTTCAAAATTTTCTGAAAATTATTATTATTAATCACTTTTAAGAAAAGTAAAAAAAGTTTTTAAAAAATTTTAGAACTTCTAGCGTTAAACTACCAAGAAGAAATAAAATACTTAAAGTCAACAATAATTTTTATAGGATTCATGGTTTTTTTCATGTTTTAGGTGCAATTGATTCCACCCATAATCAGCATTTAATCACCTAGAGGAAATGATGCAACAATATGTTTGTTTGTACAGTTTTCATCAAAACTGTATTTACTAGCTAAAATATTAGCAGTATAACAAATTTATTTATAGGTAATGCTGCATTTGTCATCTGTGAAGTCGGAAACACCATTTGTGGACACACAGTTTTGGTGGTGTTTGTCACTTTTGTAGTTCTTTGTAGTATTTTTTTTTAATTTACGTACAATTATTAATTTAGCTTCATGTTTTATTTTTATTATAACCCAAAACATTGTCAGTTTTTAATTTTTAATTTATATATATAAACCTACTGAACACGAATAAGTTTAGACTTTAAATATGAAAATAAAATATTGCAGTTGTACACAACTACAACTAATAACAAATAGTTGTTTGATTTTTAAATGTCATTAGTAAAATGCAAATAAAATTAATCAATGAATAAATTTTATTTTGTCAATAACTAACTTTAGATATATTTAGTCTTGATAAAGCGGACATAGGACAATTACATTTTTTCTACGTGTGGTTTATTGAATACATAAAAAATATGATCTTATTACAATTTTTAACACTTTATTTTATGTATATATAACAAAAAACATTTAAAATATACTAACAATTTTAGTCAATAGAATAATCTTAAATTAAAAGTAAGTTAGTGCTAAAAAAATTAATGTTTATAAACAGAAAACATAAAAGCAATTACGATTATGTAAGACATGCTAAAATGATTTACATTCTGTCTAATTCCTAAATTAAAAAAATATTGGTTTATTTAAATAACTTATTTGTATGCGTAAAATGTAACATAAATTTTGAATTAAATTACAAATCTATATAAGCAATTTACTGAAGGTTTAATGGTAAATATACGTTTTTAATTTAACGATGATACGACAACTTAATAGACATAAATTTTACATTTGAAAAATTTATTCTAGTTTAATAGCAGCATAAAAGTATTTTCTAAATTTATGGTAATATTCTAAAAATTGCATTTATCGTTCTGATAAAATCATCAAATAAATTTTTAAAAATTAGTAACTGCTAAACAATCGTTTTTAATTAAAAATTGTTATAATAAACTATAACCAAATAAAAAAAATACTGTCAAGTTTCTTTTTAAGTTAGTCTATGAAATAAATTCAAACAAACTACCAACATTACAATGTAGTATAAAACCTGATACGTAAAGAGCAGATAATTTATTACTCATTGTTCTGGAATGGATGTTAGGGATAATGCAAACTTTTAATGTTTACATATTCTAATAGAATTCGGGGAATTTGCACTGCAAACCCTTTTGATAAGAACACATTTTGAATTGTACAGCAGTCTCAGGTGAACTTGCGATCTATTTTGTTGACATTCTTGATCACAAACCACAAAAGGATCCGCTTTGCTAAGTTGCCCTCCTATTGATTGCTTATTCAATCTCTCCCGGGTATTTTGTTTGAATATATTTTCTTAATTTCTTAAATAAAAGTGTTTATCGTCGCGAATATTTATTTTATGTAACAACATTTTGCGTAAAAGTAAACTTTTCATAATAAAAGCAAACATATTTAAAATTAAAACAGTTTTTAATATCTACAAATATTTTTAAAATAAAACTGATTTTAATAGTTCTATTTGAAACAAAGTAAAAAAAAATAATGTTAAATACCTGTGTAAAACAAAGTTGTTTTAAAAAATTGTGAACCAAAGCACACTTTAATAAATAGTACTCATTCACAATGAGGATAAGCATAATAAATACATGTCAGATCAGTAATTCATAAAACTGTAATATAGTAGAAGCAATGTGTGTCCACAATGTACCTTAATAATAAATGCATGTGTCGCGTTTGTGCACCTTTTCTTATCAAACGTCAGAAACATAAAGTTTCAAATCTATGTATTTCTTATGTTAAATTTAGTGCAGTATAGTGTGTTTTAGTTGCATTTGGTACTGGGTTGGTACTACGAAGGTTGGTACGGATTTATTGGTTTCGCCCAATAGCGTTCTACAAAATTTTGTTTTTTTTAATTAATTGCACTGTATTGACAATAAAGCTATTTCATTCCCAGACATATTTAATATGACTTTCTCAAGACTTATATCTTTGTCATAATGACAAAAATAAATTTAGGGTTGTTTCTCAAAACTGCATTTCTAGAGACTATTGCATTTTTAAGCAAAAACAACGCTCATTGTGAACATTTGGTCGCCTTAGTTTAAAATTATTTTTTTTGTTTATTATATGAAAGAAAAGAACCTTTCTGTGGTAAACATGACAAGAGAATCACTGGTCTCAATCCCATTAGCGACGAACAAGGCTTTATTCAATTGAGATCTAAGGTGTCTAATAGAGAAGATACTAAAAATTACCGGTTTCTTATTGTGCTTCCTTCTAAGCACCCGTTGACTAAGAGCTTGATTATAAACATACACGTAAAATCATGGCAAGTTAAGATTTCGGGTATGGTAAGTTTGCTGAAACAAAAACTTTAAATCTTGGTTGGTAGACGAACAGTCAAATCGGTGATATCCAAGTGTGCAATTTGTAAAAAGTACAATGCAAAGCTTTTGACTGTAGAATTTTTGCTATTACCATTAGATACGGTTTGTGACGCGCAGCTCGTTATACCTAAAAATGGCGATAAAGGTTTATAAGTTTGTTTACGTGCGCTGTCTTCTTAGAGGTACATTTAGAATTGACTACATTCCTGTCTACTATAAGTTTTCTCAAGGTTTTATGTCGTTTCGTGTTGCAAGGTAGGCCTCGAACAATCTAAAGTGACAACGAAACAATCTTCCTAAGCTCAAAAATCGCTTCTAGATTAGGATTCAATCGTTTCTATAACGTCCATCCAACGCATTTCACAGCGATTCAACGACTCCACAGCGACGTGGTAGGAAGGGTTTTAAGAACGGTTAATCGGAGTGCCAAAATGTGCGAATTTGGGATATGTAGATTTATTGATCTTTGTTTGCGAGTGCAAAGCAATGACCACTGACTTACTTTTTGAAAGCTCCTAAGGACCTGGTTGCGTTAAGTTTATAGATGTTTTTGCGCAAGCACGTAGAGTGTGGTTTACGAAATTGTGACTCTATAGACAATATTTCATTGTGTCAAAAGATGCGTAAAATTCAAATTTTACGGAAAAGAACTTTGAGTTTTATTTTGTATCGTGCCACGTTCCAATAGTGGAGGTAGAGAAAAAAACAAATCATTTACAAAAAAGAAATAAGAAAAATCAAGAATAGCAATAGCAATAATTGTCCACAGTAACACGAAACAGTTAAAAAAAAATCGTCGAAAGCCCTACGTTGGGCGCCAAATATTTGCAACGTTCCATTAAGGGAGGTGAAAAAAAAAAAAGAAAAAATTTGTTATTATACTAAGATGTTACGCTTACCTTTTGGTTAGCCTCACTGCAGATGGTCGTAGGGTAAAAATTGAAGTAAACAGAATATTCTTAGGTAAGCTAAATGCCCAATTGCGCCACCTTTTCTCGAATAAAAACGTAGGATGTCTAAGCAGGAGAAAAGGAAATCCTAGACCCGAGGTCTCCCAAAGTACATTTCCAAATCAAAGATACCCAAACTTAATAACAGTTATTTATTAAGAGCCTTCTCGAAGAAAAAGATAAGTACCTACACTGAGAAAAACGTTCTAAGTGAACTGTTTTGCTACAACTTTTTTAATTGCTACAAATAAAGTCATCGATAACTGCTAATGATCTGGTTAACAATCCCAATTAAAAAAGAGTTTATACAATTGCTGTTTAGGGACAAGTACACTGAATACTAATTGTTACTTCCGTTTATTATTGGTAAGTCATACAGAAAGTTGCTACTGTTGAACTAGTGTTTATAATATATTTTTTTAATGGTAGGTAAAATGTTTGCTCTAGTTATACAACTGTATACTAATGTTTAAATTACAATTAACTAATTAAACGGTTATTTTTATTGCGCATGATAATGAGACTTCTGAAACAAGCACTTTTATATGCGCAAATTTAACGTATAATTCAGCGTTTTTGTGCTTACGAACACTCTTTATTTACTGTGTGTGTATAAAATTTCAATTGCAATCTACCACGACGTAAATTAAAATGTAATATGAAGATCTTTTGGAAGCATGGGGGTTGGTTGATTATAAAAGCATATTTATAGGTACGTACTTAATACATTTTTGTAAGTCATTTTCAATTTTGTAATTAAAAAATTGCTTATACACAAAAATCAACTTTGCAAAAAATAACGTAAAACTAACTCAGCAGTATTTATCTGACGACCGCGCGTGTTGGAAACAAACATGATGATACAAAAGAAGGTATACCTTTATGTCGTAATTATACGAGTCAGTTTATACCTATTGACAAAGTCTTGTAAAAAAAATTTGAATTGCCTTTTGTGTTAGAAGAAACTGTAAATCACATTCAAGATTTAATAGCTAAAATTTCTTTATCAAATATTATTTAGACACAGTTCTGAAAAGATAAAATTAATAGTATCCCTTTAGAGAAAGGCAATTTGGCATTGCCATTGTTTATTTACTTTGATGATTATGAGAGTGGTAATCCTCTAAGATCTCACTCTGGTATTCATAAAATATCAGCTGTGTATTGTTCTATTTCCGCTATACCTATCAAATATCAGGCGCAACTGGAAAATATTTTTTATCTTTGCTCTTTCATAATTCTGATCTGAAAGAGTATAGATCTTCTAATTATTATTATTAAAATACCTTGTTGGGGTTTACAGAATCCTTCCGTTCTAAATTTTACTGCCGATTCTGTAAATGTCCAAGAAAATAGATGGAATCTCAACTGACAAAAAAAATATTTATTGCGAATGAAATCACAGTATGAAAATGATGTAGTACTAAAAAATATGTCACTCATTGGTATTAGAGAATTTTGCATTTGGAACAACATTAGTTCTTTTCATGTATCTGAAAATTTTTCGGTGAATATTTCTCATGACATTTTTGAAGGAGTGGCTGTATTTGATATTGTAGAAATGTAGAAGTTTTAAATTCGTAATTGAAGTATTTTAATTATGGAAAGCAAAATAATAATAAACCACCTTTAATTTCTTTGGATAATCTGAGGAAAAAGAAAATTAAAATGAATTGCGCTGAAATGAAATCTTTTGTTTTATATTTTGGTATTATTTATGGTTTATTAATTCAAAATAATAATAAACACTGGGAATTGTATACTTTATTAAGAAAAATACTTGCAATAGTGCTTTCTTCAGAATTTGATTTTGTTGGATTAGATCAAACTTGCTCCTTACTACAGAACCTCGTTTATGCACGTCACAAACTTTATCAAGATCTGTTTAAATTAAATCTCAAGCCAAATCACCACATTTTAGTTCATTATCCATCAATCATAAGAACTGTTGGTTCATTGAATCAATTGTCAACATTAAGTTTTGAATCAAAACATAGAGCATCTAAGCAAGCAGTTAATGTTGTGTCATCTAGAATTAATATTACACACACTTTGCTGTTAAAGATCAACTGAAACTTGGCTCAATATTTCTGAAACAGAGAGGCTTTGAATATACTACGAAAACAAAAAATAGGATTGAATGTGATATTAGTGTACATACAATTATACCTATTACCAATCATGACACTTTTGCTGACATGAAAACTTTAAAGAAAATGTTTACTTGTGAGAACACTTTACGATAAATAATGTAATATTTACGCAGGAGAGCGTAATTATTATTAAAAAATTGCATTCGCCATTGTTTGGAATAATTACAGAAATAATCGAAAATGTATTCCATCAAATTTTATTCGTTTATAAGGAATTAAAAGTTCTTAATTTTAATGAACATTTTTACGCCTATGAAGTTATTGATACCAACACAAAAAAATGTATTCTTTCTACCGAAATTGTGTTCTCAGAGCATGTGATTATTTCATCCATTAAAGATTCTAAGTATATTATTTACAATTTACTAGAATATGTGCGAGGTATCTACCATTTTTAAAGATAATGATAATATTATATCTATTGTTCACAATTGTTTTTTATTGTTTATGTACACAGTAAAAAATATATAGTGAAATTAACTACAACTTTTAGTTCCAGCAGGTCCACTCCTATTTTTAGTAAATTTATCAAAACCTATGGAACCAACTTCAACAACAGCATAACTGTCAAACTGTACTACATTAATTGTAACAACAACAACATTTTGATACATGATTATCTAAAACTGCAATAATTGACATTATATGAGTTATTTCTACAACGTATTTTGTAAATTTACTGCTTATTCACCTAGCATTATCCCATCAGTAAAAGTAACTAAAAAATACAGTTGCTATTTACTCTAACTAAGTAACTATTAAAATGTTAAATAAAAATGAAATTAACAAAATTTTTTTTAGTGTGTATATCGTTTATGCTTGAATGTATTATTTTGTTTGCATATCTTATTTTTATTTAAATTGTTATCTATTTCGTTTTTACTTAAAGTTTTTGTTTTTTATATAATAGTACTTCTTTCAATAAAATAAATTTAACAATAATATGCTTTAATTTTAATGTCTTTATTATATGCATAATTTCAAATCCTCAAGTTTGTGAGACGTCGAGTGACAAATATCAAATTTGATTGGAATTAGTAAAATATTCATCTGTGACAGTACATTTGTTTATTAACGGTAAGTATTCAGTATAATAACAGAAATCAAACATTGAGGTACTCACAGCACAAATCTTGATTAACAGCTACAAACTATACTTATTAACTATAGAAATAAAGCATATTAATGACAAAAGTTCTAAGCTGTTGCAGTTAGTACACAAGTTCATTAACTGTTAGTAAACAGAATCATAATGGCTAATATATACTTTCTGCTTATAGTTAGTTCTGGAATAGGAATGGTAAGTAAACAGTATTATAAACTCTTTTTTACTAATAGCTAGTAAACCGTGCACCTGTCCTCTATTTCATTTAACTTTTTACTTGGGAATAATAAATTTTTACTAACCAGGAGCGAATTTTTTTCTCAGTGTACTGTTACGCCATTGGTACAAATTACATATACATAAATAATAAAGCAATTAAATTACAGTGTTAAAGCAGGTCTAAAATAGGCTCTGGAAGCAGATACGCGAAACGTTGGCAACTTCGGTTACAACAACAATGACAGGGTCCAAACCCGGAAGACATTCTAACTTACGAATTTGTTTACTTAGACGAAACTTGGATTTTTCAGAAAACGACAGTGGGTCGTTTTTGGCAGGATCACAATTTAAAAACTGTAAAAACTACCAAAGTCGATAGCAAAAGGTAACTTAAATAAAACGCTTATTATGCTTTTTGTTAAAATTTGTTAAAAACAGCTATATTGTACTTCATGCCGATGATAAGAAAGGATTTATTCCTGGCGGAATTGGTGCTTAGTTCCTCAACCAAAAACTCAAATTACCACGGGGACCGAGCTACTTCGTCTCCCTCCCTACTATTATATTACATTATAATAAACATATAGGGAGGTATGGAAAATCAGTTGAAAGCTTAAATATGGGGACAGAAGCTTTAGTGGCGGTACCAGAAGATGCATGTGCAAATTCTGTTCGATATTGCGAACAAATAATAGAAGATTGGTGGAAGAGAGAAGTAGCTTTCGACGACGGGGACGTGGCGGCGCTCATTATTAATTTAAATGATGATAGTGACTCTGACTGATCAAAAAATTATATAAATTAATAATGCCCTATTTAAAATGCAAATTGTCTACCATTCAAATTTTTTGTTAAAAAAATATGCACATTTGTTTTTCAATGTAGCATGTATAATAATTGTTAATGTTAGGTTTCTGTTTTTGTTACTGTTGTTATAAATAAATTGGCATTAACAATGTTCTCTGTGTCTTTAGTATCATTGTTCTTTTTTTCATCTAGTATTTCTTAAAAAAAAGGTTTAATAAGTTTATACGTGGATCTCTGAGTCAAAGTTGTTGCAGGAGAACCTGGTTACTTGACAGTAAGAAACAGAAGCAAGGTGCAAACATTGCTCGTTAATTTAATAAATAGTCACTGCTAAAAGAAATAACTATTATATTAAAATGATTTGTTTTTTAGTTCCAAGAATTATTCTCCATACCTATGTAGTAATGTAACAAAAAAAAGATTATATAAAAAACATCGAAGTGTTGGAATAATTCAAATAAATGCAATTTGTTTGCAGACGACTTGTTCATTGAAACAATTTATTGAATTTGTGTTCCAAAATAGTAGCATTGCTGGTAGTTAGTACTGATTGTTCATATTATTCACAAAATATACGTAGCTTCTTTTTTTGTTGGTTGTTCAATGATAAATATTATTTTACAAAGATGAAATAACTACTGTCGGGATAATTCAGATAAAAAACATTCTACAATCAACTCGAATAATTGTAAATATCAACCAAATTGATATTTGATATTGATTTAATCAAAAGTAAAAATAAATTTCACTTTTAATGCAAAGTCGAAAGCCACTCAATTTATTGGACAAATGAAGTATCAAATCAGATGATTGAAATATTACTTCTGCCAATCCTACAAATATAAATTTGTGTATAACTAGAGATTTCTAATAGAACAAACTCCTTATAAAGTTATTTAAAAGAATATAAAACATAACCAATTTTAAATTAACCTCAATAAAATGTCAATATAAGAACTGGCAACATTACTTATTCTGACGTCATAAATTTGAAGTCACGTGGCATTCATCTACTATTGAGATTACTATACCTCAACTGTGCAGATTTGCTGTAATAAATAAATTTTTTGTTCATAGATAAATTTATATTGTGCTCAAATTAATAACGCTTAAAATCCAACGCCGAGACTTTAAACTACCAGAGTTGTTACAAGCCTCGTTCGGCGCGCACAACGTTAGATAATGTCCGCGTTATTCTAACAATACTGGAAAAATAAATCGTTTTACAATTTGACATTAGTCCCTGCCAGTGCGGCAAAAAGTAGGCGTCACGAATTTAAAATATATAACAAAAAAAAATGTAACAAAACACTTTTTCCTGAATTTTTTTAATACCGGTAAAAATTATATAAAAAATAATTTCTAATCAATTAAACATTTAATTAAAGTTGAACTGTTACAAGTTATATACGATTACTTAAAATTTATTTTTGATGTGATGAGTGAAATGAACCAGCAACAGTGTAACTTTGTAGTGTTTATACAAAATTTAAAACAAATTTATAAAGTTTAAATTTTGCTTCTGTTCTTATAAGAAAAAGCTGTTACAGTTCTTAGTTGGATAAAGTTTAGTAGGTTATGCTCCGTCAGGTGGTCTCGTTCGCAAACTTGATAAATATTACTAAGAAAACTATTAAAACCAAATTTCAAATTTTTGTTTACATGTAAAATAAACCACAAATTATTTATTTTAATAAAATGTTAACCAAAACAGATTTAATTAAAACAGTCTACAAAATTTAGTCATTTGGTTTATTAATTGTTTTATTATTAAAGTAAAAGAAAATACGATTAAATTTTAACGTTTATAGACCAAAAATATGTTTAAATTAAAAACTAATATTATCTACATGCTTTGGTTATCTTAGTGTTTATTAAACTATTTATGTTATGATATATTAAAATAAAAATAACATAATAAAAAAATTATTATATATATTATACAGTTTATTATTAATCAACGCTAAGAATCTTAAATAATAATTTAATTTTTTTTAAGTTTTTACAACCTTCCCATGAATTTATTTTTTATATTTTAATAATCACTACATGTTTCGACTAATTGCCATCATTAGGCGTATATATTACAAAATTAACAGGTATAAAACAGAATTTATTTTTAAAAAGAAATAAAGTGATTACATTAACGTTCAAAAAATCAAACTTTAAACTTTACAAAATATAAAAAAAATATGAAATTCTAAAAAATAATAAAACTTAAAATAAATCTACCAAGATTTACTAATTAAATTAAATATTTAAAGTTTGACAATTTCAAAACATTACAAAATTGGCCTAATGATAGAAATGTCCTAGGTTACAACAAAATAATAAAAACAAACCAAAACCAATTTAGAAAAAGTAAATTACCATTAAGTATAACAACTTTGTCTAGACATAAATCGTGATTAAAAATGTAATTTTTAATTATTTTCTTTAAAAAAATTAGTACAAGCTTTTATTTCAAATATGTAAAATTTCAAAATCCTCTTTAGGATTAAATAAATGATGAGAATTTAGTATATGTTTATCAAATGATGATTTAAACAAATTGTTGTTATTTTTTATACAAAAAAAATGTTCAGCAGTAAGTTTAATATTAAAATAATAAGTTATTGTTTTTTTGTAATAAATAATAATTTTTGTGAAGGAAGGAATACCATATAGTAATGATAATGATGAATAGTCGAAACATGTAGTGTTTATTAAAAAACAAATTAAATTTATTAATAAAATATTATATATGTGAACCCAAAATAGAACAAGGCAAATGTAAGAATGCCACTAAAGTGAACTAGTGGACGGTTGTTTTGGTGTTTTAAGACTCTGCAGCAGGGGGAAGACACGCTACCGTACTTCCACAAATGCATTGACAGACCTATAGCTTATTGCATTAATAAATATATTCAAATCAACTTTCAACGTTTTCATCTTTATAACCATTTACATACTATTATTCATACGTAGTAAATTTATACTATACGATGGCTCTGCCATCAAACTTTACTCCTGTTACTAACATCACTACACATCGTCGCACGGCTATTGTTAAAAGTTATTTTCCAATAACAAACATCAATTATACAAAACAAGCAAGTTGAACAAATGTTTTTTTAATTACAACTGTTATATAGGTCTCAATAAGTAGTCGATAGTAATGGAACTGGACTTTATTATTATCGAACTTATGTACAAGGTTTTGTATAGGCAACACATCAAACAATAATGTACATTATCTAACATCTCCCTTATTTTTTTTACATGTACATTAATAAGTATTTTAATATAATTTATAATCTTGATACAATGTTGGTAGCTTGACGTTGCGTTTGTTGTGTTTGTACGGACTGTGCGGTGTTTCTTTTGAAGTACATGTATTTTCCCTCAAACCACTCTGTTGATTTCCACTGTTGTTTTCCACACTATCACTTACGTGTGCAAAATCTTTTCTTTCGTCAAACATATTACATGCTACATATTTTGAGATTGGATGATGTACTTTGGAACCCATTCTGTGTTTTATGTGAAATTTGTTCCTTATAATACATTTTCCATCCTCTTTAACAATTTAATAAGTACGTTTTATTATCTTTTCAATTATTTCTCCTTTTTTCCATAAACTTTTTGGAAATTCTTAGTATCATATTAAGTCATTTTTATAAAACTCGTCTCTGAATCGAACACATTTTTTGCTATAATAATTTGAACTATTATTTTGATGATTCATTAATGTTTTATTTATTTTTTGTTTGTCTATTAATTTTTGATTAAGTTTTTTGTTTGAAAATATTAAATTGTCTCGCAAATATCTAGACATGAGCATTTGTGATGTTGAGAATGAGGTATTTAGTACTGGTGTATTTCTGAACGCTAGTAGACTTAAATAAATATCTTCACTATTATCTATGGATTTTTAAATTAATTTCTTTATTGTTTGAATTGTTCTTTCTATTTGACCATTTAATTGTTGATAATGTGGAGATGAATGAATTATTTTAAAATTCCATTCATTCGCAAATTTAAGAAATTTTTTACTTGTGAAGTGTCGACCACTGCCTGACATTAGAATTTTAGGAATTCCAAGAGGTGCAAAAATTGATATAAGTTGATTAATTACATTTTCAGATGATAAATTATTGTTGAGATTAACAATTTCTGGAAATTTGGAATAATAGTCGACTATTAGATAATTTCGTACATATAATCCATATATATCAGTGCCTAATTTTTGCTATGGTATTTGAATTATTTTATGAGGAATCATATATTCTTTTTTATTAGAATTTGTGTATTTGTTGCATTTTTCACATTAGTTTACTAGTTTTTCAATGTCATAATTTATGTTGGGCCAATAAACAGCAAAATTTGCTCTCGAAATACATTTATTTATTTCCAGATGACCTATATGAATGTCATAATATTTTGTTTCTCCATGATTTTGGAATTATTATTTTGTTGCTTTTATAAATCAAACTTTTGTTGGATAGGATTATTTCGGAATTAAATTTATAGAAATACTTTAAATTAGATGGTATTTTATTTAAAATTTTGGGCCAGTCATTTTGAATATATTCTTTTATTATGCTTAGTTCTTCATCGTTTTGCGTTGCATTCGCACCATTTTTTGAAAATTTAAACCCTAAATACTTAACTTCGTTTAAACCAAATTTACAATTATTAAGGTTAAATTTTACATTATTTTTTAAAACTATTTTGAGAACTTCCTCAAGACGTATGTCGTGTTCTTGCTTTGATCATCTACATACACTTCTACACCTTCATTAGAAAAAATATCTGAAAAATATTCCTGAAATACTTCACTAGCTATCTTAACTCCAAATGGCATTCTAAAAAATTTAAATCTAAATGGTAGTCATTGCCAACAAATATGACAATTTGCAGTCGAGTCAGAATTTGCAATACACACACATTCCTTACGAATTATACACTATAATTTTTCTACGCCTTTATATTTAATTACTAATTAAAATCAAATAGAATTTAAACTTTTATAAGAAAAAATGATGCAGAAAATAAATAATCCAAATTTAGAAACTTTGTAATATGTACCTAAAATAATAATTAAAAAATTATGTGCCAAAACCTTATATTTATTTTATGTTAATTTGTATATGTGTTATAAGTGTTACTATTATTTAATTTTTGATTTTTAAATATTTATTTCTACTTAGAAAAATGGCGAGTATAATTTACGTATTTTAAATACATGCAATTTTAGTTAATGTTAAATTATTTATTACTTTCAGTATTTTTCATACATTAATTTCAAGTAATACTTGATGTGAATGTGCTGGATTAGTTTGAAAAATGTCAATTTTGGTTTTTGCGTTCAGTAAATAAAAAAATCTATTTGTGCTAAAGTTTTAATCGTTAACAATATTATCAAGTTTTTCAGACAAATACGATGTTGGTATGTACCGGTTTCTTAAATACTGCAGCAGAATCTACAAAACAAATAAGTTAAATTTGTAAACGTTTAAACATAATTTGTAATTAATAAGTGCTAGCCTTAGAATTGCTGCTTTACGAACTAAATAAGTAATATAAAAATTTGCAGTAGAAAAATTGGTAGTTACAATATCATTATTTTTTTACTAAAACTTGTTTTAATCTTTTTATAACAAACATTTATGTTTAAAAAATGCAAGATAAATTTAATTATCTCAATAGATCTAATATGTTACAACAATTTTTACTGCAAAATTTAGAGAAACACTGCGGTAAAAAGTAGTTGTAAACAAAACAAATGTATTGTAACTTAGCAATCTTGTCACTTAAGAGAATGATTCTGTAGAAGAAAACAAGAAGTTAATTACAGAGTTAGGAATAACGGTGATTAAGTGCTTTTGTCTATAATTTGCACTAGTGTTTAACACATTGACATCATTAAAATTTATTGTTTTTGTAATATTTATCTTATATTATTTATTGTAACGCAAGTACAAAGGGTATTTTCTAAATATGCAGTTGTATTAAATATAAGCTACGGAATTAACCTAATTTTTAACAAGGTAACGACAATAAACAGTTTCGATAAGTTTATAACGTAATACAGAGTAAAAGTATACCTACCCAAATGCTTATGAAAACTGCATTAACATAAGCATAAAAACAGATATCAGGCATGTTGAAAGATATATCTTGGTATCTTACAACTATGGATGAATGTCAAAGCATGATTGTAACGCAATTCAAAAAACTGATTAATATTAATAAGTGCTAACTTCTGTCAGTTATTTCGAACAAATTGTTATTGCAAATTGAGTAATTTTGTTATTGGACTGAATAAAATACCTACTAAACATTTAAATTTCAGTATTTATTGTAAAGTTTCTAGATAACCGATTAAAAATTTTTTTATAATTATAACTTTTCTATAACACTGCACAAACAGAAGTCCGATAAATTGATGTTGACGTTTGTTCGATTGACTAACTTCGTAATTATTTTTCTATTTCCCGGAATAGTCCGCAAAAGTAGAAAAAAGTTCTAGCCAACACTTCAGTTTGGTCAAAGTTTAGCGTATGTCCTTGGTTCTGCACGTGTTCTGCTACTGCCGATTTTGTAACCCTGCTGTGTTTGCAGTCAGTCATATGTTCTTTTACTCTAACTTCAAAGCGTCCCGTCTGTCCTATATAATTTGATCCTCAGGAATAAGGAATTTTGTAAACTCCGGCATGTTTTAGAGCCCGTTGTTTGTCTTATAGTTTTAAAAATAAATTCAAATTTTTGGTTTTTTTGTTATTAGAAACACGTATTTAAAACACCAAAAACTTAAACGAATCACATTTGAAGTTCGGTCTATTTGAATTTATTTTAAAAATAGTAATTTATTAATTTTTAAACATTACTGTCTAAAGAACCAATTATTTTTATTAAAAGTTTAATTAAAAATTACATCGCGTTAGGTACAGCATTATGCAAATTTAAGAGAATTATACGGTAGTGTTTAAATAAACATAACTTAATAAACATAACTTATCATGTTTTAATTAATTAATTTAAAACACGGACTTGTTATTAAAAAATAGTTTAAAGTTTTTGACCAGATCGTTGTTTAATAAGCTGCAATTTTGTTATCACTACATTAATTAATACCAAATTTAAAAACATATTTTATAAAATTATGTTAACTTTAAAACACAAAAAAATTTCGCTCTAAAAAAACTTAAAAACTATAATAAGTCTAACTTTGTTAAAAAGTTATTTAGAAAAACAATTTAATTACAAACAACAAATAAAACACACTGTTTAAACATATACAAAAATTAGTAAACAAATAGAAAAGGTCCTGTCGTAGTTTAATAGTCGTTACACTAAATTTCCCTAGTGACACTGTCCTTTATCCGTAGGGACTGCAGAAACGAACATTTAGTGGAACGTATTTCAAGGCTCTAGAGAGGTGTCGAGCTATACTCTCTAAATCCTTTACATATTATGTCCAAGACAGAAGCTATTAAAGCTAAACTTTGTGTTAAAATTTTTAATTTTAACGTTTAACGTTTAAACTCTTAATAATGTCATGACAATATAGAAATTCTTATGTAGTTAAAAGACTAGTTTACTGTGACATAATGCTCTTCAGTTAAGAAAAAAATATTAAATATCTTAAAATTTCTAATTATGTCTGTGCATTTAAACTGTTAAACTATAAAACGAAAAAAATGCATACTTAACTAGATAAATTAATTCAGAATTTAACAACACCTAGTGCTATTTGATAAATTTAACATAAAATGAAAAAATGTGATAATCAAAATTATTTTTTGGTTACTCTAATTTTGAAACGTTTTCAATAAAATTTTATTGCTATATTTTTATTGTTTTTAAATAATTTTTAAAATAATAAAAATTTATATCTGTTTTAATAATTTTATTGTTTATTTATAAAAATACTATAAAGTAGAAATATATAAATTATCAATGTAATAATATTTTATTAGGAAATTTTATATGAAAATATTAAAACTTTTGTAGTATACTACTGCACGCAGGATTCTTTAAAAATATATTTAAAAATTGTTTCGTTTAACTGATTAATATAGTAATCATGTGTGAAAATGCAACTATCACATACAAAAATAAAGACAACGTAGAATAATTTAAAGTGATAAAAAGTAAAATTTTTAATCAGTGAACTTTTATCAGTATTTAAGTTGACTTTTGTAATACTTAAAATTTCTTGCTAAATGCTAAACGTAAACTGTTAACCTAAATGAGATATTGGTGATGCCTTTTTAATTTTCTTTTTAATACAGAAAACTAAATTTGACATTAAATTAAATATAATTTCTCAACAAAATATTAATTAATAAGGTAAATATGATTTGTAAAAAAATTTAGTATGAGTTAATTAGATTGAAATTTTTAATTAGAAAAGTCGCAAACAAAAATACTAAATTAAACTGAAATTAAATTATATACGCATTTTGAATTGGACATAAATACTATATACAGCATTTAAACCATTTACGTTTTATCACAAAAGTTTTTATATCATCGTAAAACTGTTTCATTCTTTTTAACAAGCAATTATAGTTAATTGACTGATTGAAAACGTAGCAATTTTTAACTAGCTATACTTTTTATTTTTATAGATTTAATTTGCTTTAGACATAACAAAGTTTTAGTAAATTCAATTCAATTGTTTCTTAATTTTATTTCATTGCTATTAAATGATACTCTTATTTTGGTTTGATTAAATACGTTTTTAAAAAAGTAATTAAACTTTTAAACGGTGCTTTACATAAAAATTTACTTAATATCTTACGTAACAATCAAACGTTTTAGAATAAAATGGCATTGCCTAAACATATTTTTACAACGGAAAAAATTTAAGCAAATATTGTTCTTAAACTAACAAATATTCTTTTAATAAACAACAAATGCAAACCTAATTTTTAGTTGTTTTGTTGACTTACAAACAGTTTAAACTATTTCTTTAAAATTGTATAGAACGCGTATTTGCATAAACAATAGTTTTTAAATTGCTGAATTATTCTTTTAAAGAATTATTACTTATCTTTATTTTTAATGCTGTTTTTGTAATTTTAGTTTTTTTTGCAAATTAATTTGTCATACTTATTAAAAATAAGTGCTTTTAGTTTTTTTTACTCAATTACTGAATAAAAAAGTTTCCTAAAACATAAAACTTTTGAATAAATTCTACATTTATTTGTAAGATAAAAAGGTTATTTTAGTCACAATTTTAATTTGCAAAATATTAATTATATAAATGTCAAAAGTCTAAAATATTATTTTTAAACATTTGATACAATTTTTAATTTATTAAAATGTATTTAATTAAACTAAATTTAGGATAACTATTTATTTTAAACAAGTTACATTTATTAATATTTATTAAAATGTTACAATTTAAATAACATGTTTTTTTTTTATTTTAAGTATCTACTTTTTATTATCTAATAAAAAAAATATCAAAACAATTTACCAAGTCTAATTTATTATTTTGATTATAACTACAAGCGACTTTCGACTTAGACCGCGTCGTAGTTAAACACCCAGACCTTTTAGGCTTGGTCTTTGAGAGCTAAAACAGAAGTAGAACTTGGCCTTTGCCGTATTGTCGTTCGTTATCCCAAACAAGCTGACGTTTTGCAAAACATTGCAGGTTGCATATCATTAACAATTAGCGTAATTAACGAACCTTATCTTTCCGTTACCACTTGACTGACTTCGTTATTACTTGGAGTAAGCATTTGTGTCCTTTCTAAGAAGATTGATCTTTGTCTTAGATGATGTAGTACTGGTAGCTAAGGTTTTCTGAGTCTTAAACCGTCTTCTCTGTTTATATTACATGGACGTTTTTTTATTCCCACGACTTCGTGGATTAGTCTGGAAAAGTAGCAAGGAGTTCTAGCCAACACTTTAGTTCAGTCAAAGTGTAGCGTGTGTCTTTGGTTCGATACATGTTCTGTGATTGTAACTCTGCGGTGTTTACATGGCAGACTGCAAAAAAATTTTGCTCTGGGTGGTTACCTATAATATTTTCCTTTTGGATTTGACCGTATAGTCCTTGTCGCGCTATCTAAAACAAAGTTAATAATGTACTTTTAGTTTTTATTTTACTGGTAAATCCGTGCTTCAAACAAATGTTAATAGCTGAAATGGTTGGTATAAACAGGTAGCGAAAATTCGAACAGGAATGTTGCCAGTAAGTACGATTTTATAAATGTAACATTTATGAAGTAGGTGGTAGGTAAATAGCAGCATAGTCGTTGTCAATAAATGAAAAAGTACTGTGCATTTATAAGGGTGGCGCAAGAAGTAGAATCAAAGTAATTTCCACACTACGTTGTACTAAAAAAATTAATACATTTTTATTTATGGAAGAATTCAATCTGAATTTTGTCACAAATAAACGTTTAAAGAAACTAAGTAAATTTAGATAAATACATCCATGGGCAACAAACACTAAAATACATGCTCGACACAATTGAAGTTTATTGTAACAAATCCATTCTTAATTTGACAATGCAGATAAAATATAGTTTAGTCGCAAACAATAATATAAGAATCCATTATGCAAACTAAAATAATTAAAGGGCCATTATCTAAAATTAAACAATTTTTTAATACATTTAGGAAATACACCGATACACAAACAAAATTTGGCAATTTTTATAATTTTTACTTCTAATTCTAATTAAGCAACTAACTTGTATTAATGGT
Source organism: Aquatica leii (assembly GCA_035610365.1). Lineage (NCBI taxonomy): Eukaryota > Metazoa > Arthropoda > Insecta > Coleoptera > Lampyridae > Aquatica > Aquatica leii. The sequence goes on along the minus strand of CM069433.1, from coordinate 48,691,634 downwards.
ATTCACAGAACTAAATTATTATTAATTCAAGGTCAATCAAATATTAATTTATCTCAAAAGTTTGAATCGAATATCTAAGAATTAAATTTGAAATTGTCATTATAAAAAAAAAACACTATCACATAGTATTAAATCTATTTAAAAACACTACCAAAATAATTGAACATTTACATTATGTAATGTCGTAGCAAGTAGGCGTGCTTTAGTCACTGCTGCTAAACTGTTGTAAAACTACTGGTATCTGAGTGTTTATATATTTACTATACCCGAAACAAGACAACAGCCTCGAATGGAGTTAAATGATGATAAAGAATAGCGAAATCCATAAAAAGTCCTAAATTACAAAATCTTTTATTAAAAGAATTGTCAAAACTGCGACGGCTGTAATTAGGAAATTGTACAATAAACGAATCAAATAATTAGAAGCTAAGGTGTGTCTTATGGGCACTGCGCATTCTATCAGTCTTGAAACTGTTTAACAGTACTGCAGAATTAATAATCTAGGAGTATTTGGTGTCCAGGAAGATAAAAAAAAATCTTAGTGCTTTCCTTACTAGACTATTTAAGAAATAAACTAGGGTGCTCATATATATGAAAAAGTTATTAATGTTTCCAATTTCTTGCCTAGTAATAAAAGTAAAACAAAGCAAGTAGTGCGTTTTGTAAGACGTAAAGTAAATAATGAGGTATTCTGAACGAAAAGAATTGTTGCGTAGAGCTGGAATCTCTATATATAAAGGTGTGTCTACAACTAGAGCGCATTTGTTAAAATTAATAAAAATATAACTTCTATTGGTGAATAAAGCTGTGTGGACTAACGGAGGTATAGTTTATGTCAAATAAAAACATAAAATTCATAAAATAAAAAATGGACCTAACATGTTACTTAAGCACTAGTATATTGAAGTGAGTCTTGGATAATGTTCTCTAAGTGTAAGTTTTCATGTGAACTCATTTTTAAGGCGATTCTTTCTTTATTCTACAAATCTAAATCATACTCTAGTTAGTAAAGAAAACATTCACGTTGTCAACGTGAGCCAACATCTCCAGTGAAATAGAGGCCAAAGAATCTGCTGTAGCTTACACGACATAGACGGAACATAAGAGAGACAGCATTTATACGTTGCGTTTTGAAAAAATAAGAGGTACTTTCAAAGTGATATTGCCGACGTAAAATGCAATGCTCGTCTTAGTGCTGATGCAGATTTGTTAATAAAGGTTAAATGTAAGTCGCTTGATTGTTTTTATTTAATAATTTTAACAGAAGGCACTGAAAATAAATGTGAGTTTTAATGTGTTTTTGTCGTATTTTTGTGACTTTTTGTAGGAATACCTATCACTTTTGTGGCTAAGTCAAGCAATTAGCGACCTTTAGTTATACTTAGCATACATGTGTTTTTTTCTCATTACATTTGGTGATTTGGTTTTGCGGTAAAGTCTATTAAAAAATGGGGATAAGAATCCCCTTAAGTTATTAACTTGAACATAAGCCAAAGAATAAAGTTGTCTGCAATTTAGTGTTTGTGTTTATTCTTATATTGCTTATACTGATAGCGGTGTATACCTATAATGGCTTGCATTCCTTCATTGACATTTTATATGTAATAATCTTACAATTTCTAACTATCTAATCTTAAATTGTTTAGATATTCAGTAGTGTTATTCTTTGCTCTAGTACTTTTTTAATTAGTTAGCGTTAAGTGCAGTAGACTTCCTATCAATGCGTAACGTGCTTCTTTTGGTGTATTTTACATACTTGGATCACTATTTCTGTTATATTAATTTCAAGCCTCTCTAGTCTGTTTTAAAAAACTAGTGTCGTCACCACACGATTTTTCTATAAAAAATTTGTTTATACTTTTTTTAAAATTATGTTATCATAAAATTACTTTAAAGTGATATGTACGCGTTTGTATTGACTTTTTAACATGCTATATTTTTTTTAAAATTGAATTCCTCGATTTCATTAAGATATAACCAAAATGTGGTAAATTGAAGTTATGTTGTCATATCAACTAATCCCTATATTTGTACGCCTCGATATTGCTTTTCCCTTTAGTAAATAAGTAAAAGTTCTTATTTTTAACGTATCTTGCTTTCCTTTCAAGATATGAATTTTTTTCTAAAGAAAATCGACGCATGCAGGATTTGAACTTAGCTTATATATAGAATTTATTTTAAATTAAAAATAAAATATCTAATAAACTGTTAATGTTAATTTCTTTTTATTTGAATAAATTGTTAGGAAAAATTATTTCAACAAAACAAATTAAAATAAAATTAAAAAATGAATTTATACAAATAAACAATATCACAGAAGCACAAGGAACCGAATAATTAACAAAATTATATAAAAAAATAAAAATAAGGATAAAGAAAAGAACGAGGCCAATAATGATAGATTACAAATATCAAAGAAAAGAATAAACATGCAAATAAAACGATTAAAAAATAGAAAGATACACCGGATCCAGATAGGTTATGCAATAAACGCATAAAATATGGAAGAAAAACGCTATGCAGGTGAATTCAAATACAATTCAACGATTTAATTAACAGCGGAAAAATACCTGTAAAATTAAAAATATCTATATTAATACCAATACCAAAAAGGAAAACAGGAGAAAACCAGACAAATCAGCTTATTAAGTAACATGAAGCTGTTAATTACAGTAATAAAAAAGAAGACAAAAGAAAGATTAGGTATAGCAGACGAACAACAATGCTTCAAAAAACCGTAGCACTATAGACGCGACTTTCATCATCTGGAAGTTAGTTTAAAAGTCAATTGAATACAACAAACCCGCATACAAATGTTTTATAGACTTCAAAAGTGCGTTTGATAAGATAAATCGGAAATATATTATAAAACTATTACAAATAAACAAAAATAAAATCACACAATTAATTAAAAAAAACAATGTATTTAACAAAACAAAATCAGAATCCCAAGAATAGAAACAAAATATATAAACATAAAAAAACAAAGAAGACTAGCTTTAATTGTTTAATTAATGTACCAAATAATCTACAAAGTAAAAAATAAGGGCTACAGAATGGGACTCGAAATTAATATAGTATGCTACGCATATGAGGCTGCATTAAAAGCTGCGAATAAAGAGAATCTGTAAAGACAACTCTACTCATTTAATATTAAGACACAAAAATACAACATGCAGATTTCAGCAGTAAAAACCGAGTAGATAGTTATTAACAGAAAACCACGCAAACGCAAGCTAAAAATGAAAAACTGTTACGGTAACAACTTAAACCTGCAGTAGACTGCATTCACGTACCAGTAATTTATTCACTCCAAAAAAACAACCGTATGAGATAAAATTACAGAACTTTTAAATGTGGATCGTGGACAACTAATATTCAGCCTAAACTTTGATGTGCTGATTATAATTTAATTATTATTTCCAAAATGCAAAGAAATATACACTATAGCCGGTTTTCATCTGAGAACGTTTAAGGTAAATAAATAGACCAACATAAGTCTAACAACGAGTACATTTATTTCACCAACAGCATAAATGAATAAAAAAAGCAAGTAGAATAAAAAATACATAACAACTAATGGTTCGCAAACAGTACTGCACTACAACTAGTAACACCAAACTCTTAAATTAAACAATGTATTTTTACCTCAGCAAACACATCCAAAATCGTAATTTATTTACGCACTACAAGCGAAGATGATCTAAAATAAGGTAGAAACTTTGGGTCATGGCGTTAATACAAGTGTTGTTTGCTTAACGATGGAAACAGGTAATGATTTTCAACTACCTGGGAATAAAAATTACCAGTAAGAGAAATTTAAAAGCAGAACAACACAACAATTCAAACGGCTAAAATGTCGAAATTCATTACAGAAAGCAAAATAAATGCAGTCGATACTGTTCATCTAATAGTTGCCTAATTTTAATTATAATTATAAAATTAAATCAAACTATATTATTTTCAAATAAATAATATAATTAGATTTTTAGCGGAATGTGAAAATCTAAAACTAGAAATACCGATTAAATAAATTGTTAAATAAAATTTATGTTAAATTCTTATTGACTGATAATGTTAATGTTTTTTATATAAATAAATTTCTAAATTCTAAAAAAATATTAACAATCATATGAAGAAAATAACTTTTACGGATATATAAAAACAAAGACATTTAGTTTTTGTTATAATTAAAAAAACTAACCATAATACTTTTTTAGATTATTTATCAAACATTGACACGACAATTGTTACCATATTATTAAAGCAAAATTACATTAAAATTTAAAATATCTACAAACAAAATATTGTTTTTGTTATAGTTAGCTCAGATAAAAAATTTATTTTTTCAATTAATTTTAAAAATAAAATAATCAAATAATAACAAAAAAAAATTGTGAAAATGGTAAGAGTAGGAAATATTTCAATAAGAATATTTATTAAATAATTAAATTTTGTACAGCAACAACACATTTTAAATGATTCTATTTTAACTCGCATAGCATCAGATGCACCTAAAAGAGTAGAATTGCACAGATATTTAGATTTATCTGAAAATGTATGTGTGCAGTTACAAATTATTAAAAATAATTTGGTATTTAATCCAAAATTATTAATTTAAACATTTTTGCCGTTGATCTAATTACAAAAATTGAACCTGTATAAATTACAGTTAATTCAAATTTACTTTTTACATAAAACGGTATGTTTTTTGTAAGATAATTTAAACATTCTATATAAACTAATTATTTATCAGTTGAATAAACAGTTTAAAATAGAAAATTAACTGTTTGAGTTTAACAACGTTCATACGTAACACCTACACAGTTAGAATATTTTATACAAATTTACATACAAAAAAAGTATTTTGTTAAAAACAAATTATTTTTAATAAGCCAATTAGTCTTGATATACAAACAAAATACAAATACGCACAGAAAATTGTATCTTTATTTAGGAAAAAAAAGACAATACCAAGTCACGTTAAATTTAATTAAATCGCGAAGATGTATGTTTTAACTAAGTGAATTTAAATTTATCTTATATTAAATGAAATGTTGTTTTATTTGTATGTATATTACACCGACATTGAACGTGTATTATAAAACGTGCAGCTGTTGACGCCATTGCGACGGTTGGAATATGCAGATAGCTTGAAAGATGTGTTCGCTATTTGCAAATTCATGTAAATTATTTCGTTTAAAATAAGTCATGTGTATGCTTGTCAGTGTATGTTGGATTCGCGTCGTTGAGTACAATCAGAAGTTAATAGATATGAACAAATTTATTTATTACTGACCGTGCATTACATCGTGATTGCAAGGTATTATCTTTATTAGGTATTTACAATGATGACATAAAAATATTATACAGTTATTTATTTTAATTTAATGTGTACAATCCTGCACAATATCTTTTTAGTTAAGTTTTTTCTGTTTTTTTTTTGTATTATTTCTTTCGACAGTAGCATTATTTTAAAAAAATACGTAATGTAATTTGGAAACAACATGACTATACAATGTCTTAAACAAAAAAAATCAGCGTTTTTAAAATTATTGTATTACATAAATATATAAATACCTAAATTTTCACAGAAAACTCATATTTAACATATTTTAGTAAACGTTAATGGTAATGTGAATTTATTACTTAAAGTTTGAGTATCCAAAACCGAACTTAACGTTTTTGGAGAGAGCAGAATAAGTTCTTGAGAATAGAATTATTGTATATACGAATTGGGTGTTGGGGTTCTTGTCAATAAAGTAAAGTTACAAATATACAGTCCGTTTCAATAATTACGCTAACATATTTTAGATTTACGAGCCAAGATATTTTTTTTGAAAAAACATCATACAATCGATGAATGAAAGTGATAAAAAACACCTGAAAGAACTACAATTTAAATAGACAAGTTAGATGGCAACAAAGCTATCTGCAAAAAAACAAATGGTATCGGTGCATAGAGCATCAACATTTCGTTATTACAAAAGGCCATCGTAGCTATCTACAATAGTTTCATACTAAAAGAAGATAACCGACGAGCGTCGCAGCGTATCTTTACCATACCTACCGGTTACCAGCTACTGGTTATTTTTGTCTACCAGTCTACCGAGAAAACGAGGCAACAATAAGGAACCGCATCGTATACTACGGACGAAACGTGAGTCTCTTTTTATCTAAATTTTCTTTTACTCTAACCGAATTTAAGCAATTATCTTGTATTACTATTGTTTATTATCGTGTATTACGCAAATTAAATTTAATTTACAATAACTGTGGCGGATTTAAAAGTTCTTATCAAAAAGCGCGGTCAGATTAAAACACAAGTTACAAAATTTAACAATTACGTAAATCTTGATGAACTAATCTCGAAACAGTTACTAGCTTATAGTGTCGTTTAACAACGTTTGAAAGTTTTTAGGAAGCTTTTGAGGCTATTGAAACCGAAATTAAACTTTAAAGTGATGAGTCCGACAGTGAACGAGGTCATTTTAAAACAAAATATTTTGAAACAATTATACAATTGCCAATGTTTAAAGGCACCTATTGTACAACTTTAAAGGAATGTTCTAAGGTCTAATTACTAAAGACTTTAAATTATCCAATATAATAAAGTTTTTATATTTGAAATAGTCATTGTAATGCGATGCCGCTCACCTATCGGAAAATTTAGAAATCGACACGGCGTGGAAACTTTTGACGGAACGTTTTGAAAACAAACGCTTAATTGTTCACGGTCATATACAGTCAATACTAGACATGTCCGCTATAAATAAAGAATCTTTAGTAAGTTTGAGAAATTTTCAAGATACGATAATTAAAAATATTCAAGCTTTAAAACATATCATCATCGACACAGACGCATAGGATGCATTAAACACAGCAGAAACCAAGCTTAAAATAGCGTCTCTAAATAATAATTACAGTGCCACAATAACATGCCTCTTGTTACCGCAAATTTCGAGTAATTTACCCGCAATTACTGCTACGGTAACCATTCTACAAAACGTAACATTAGCAGATACGAAGTTCTTAAACGGCGAAAAAATTCAATTACAAATAAAATTGGGCGTGGACCGTTTCTTCATAAAAACAAATTGGGTTGGATTCTAGCGGGACCAATACAGCATACGCGAATTCCTCATAGTCAAACTATTTCAAATGTAACTATGAATTACATCAATATTTACCTAAATTTTGGGAAACTGAAAAAGAAGAGTATACAAAGCACTATTTTCCTGAGGAACAAAAATGTGAGTCTCATTTCGTGCGAATTCACACACGTGACTTACGAAACTTACGCATTACTATTTGGCTCAACAACAGTTTGCTGAAGATCTTTTTCTTTTTGAGCCCAATCCAGCTATATTCAGCTGGAACTTTGTTAGAAATTAATTTAGATAAAATTATTTTTTTAAAATCATACGGATTGTTTCTTCCAATTTTAACTTTTTCATTAACCTTAACAGAAAAAAAAAGATAAAACCATAGAGAAGAAAGTAGCATATAAATAGCAGTTGCCATTGTCTTGCAAAAAAATTTCGAACTGCTGTAAACTTTCGTCGTCCTTGAGAGGAAGATTAAACCTAAGGAAGACGGATTATTCAGTGGCATATGTGGTTGTTTTGGTGTAACTATTAGTTTTTAGTTCTACTACATCTTGAAGTAGTTGCATTAGAGTTGCTTGCATTACTTTCTGCTTCCGAATAATTTACCGAAACTAAGCTGAAAGCAGCGTGATTTAAGAAACACATTTACAAAGCTATATAACCAATTAACCTTTGAACAATCATCATTTTCTTGTCTGGTTGATGTAAATGTAGTGAAAGGTGATGGAAAAGCATCTATTGCTGTAGCAGCGGAATTGTTTCTTTTACGCATTTGTAGGTCATTATCAATATATACTCTACAACATTATTCATTAAATTAAGTATTTTATTAGTAATGAAAACAAATTGCCTGTTATATGAGAGTTTGATGGTGTTTATGATTGAAACATTCTGTTTGTCATCTATGGCTGAGTATTAACTACATCAGAATCTAAAAAAATTGAAAATTGCAAAAAAAATAGTAGACATATGTAATTTAAAACCTACATGTAGATACATCAATTATTCCCAGTGGTCCACATGACTGGTTCCTCTTAGGTAAATCTGTAAACAAAAATAATTTATAAACCTGGTACTGTGAGGGAATATGGAATCAACTAGCAAGTTTATTGAACTCCTTATTCCTATCTCAAAATGTTATTTACGGAACCATAAATTCATTAATTATGAACTTAAAACTTACTTTTTTTAGAGCTGGGGGCTTATTACGAAGAACACTTAGATCTTCATCACCTTCTTCTTTACTGCTATAAACCCTTTGAATCCTTTTTCTTATTTTTGCAGAAACATCATCTGTATCGGAATTCAAATCAGACTGTCTCCGCTTTCTTTTTTTTTGTCGAGGAATCTGATAATTGGTTAAAAATGTACTAATTAAATAAAATCTACAATAAATAATAACAACATACTATAAATGCTATTGCGAAACATTTTTATAGGATAAGTTGTTTAATTTTGATAATGAGGTTCATGTCTTCTAATTGTGAAAGTTAATCGCTTGGTGGGATACGAAGCCCTAAAACACATATTGCCATTAATCCAGTTTGTAAGTACAGTTTGTACTGTGTCGTCATCAATAAATTTAATAATGCACCACGATGCTTCCATTTTTGCACTAAATAATATCTTATCACTAATAACTAATAAGTATCTTAACCGTTTTTAAAACTAAATTAAAATAAAATTGGAAAAAATTGCAAATAAAAAATTACGTTTACAGATTTTTATTTGGAAAAATGGTTGGTGTGGTTTTCTTACCATGTTTTTTAATGCTTGCCTGTAATTCTCTAATGGAAATGCACTATATTGATATAATTCTCCAAATCTTTCAGAATCTTCAGAAACTTGAAGTAAATTGTAAAAATTATGTGACACATTCTCTTGTCCATATAATTTTGCAAAAGATTATACAAAATATACCATAAGAGAATGAGCATATTCCAAATAGTGTTTAATGTATCTTGAATTTGACAAAATAGTTGAAGCAATTTGTAAGACTAAAAAAAATTATGTAACGATCCTGATTTAAAACATCTTTTAAAACAACAGGTCCTGTGTAGAATAAAAATTGCCGGAATTCTGTAGCCTTCCATCTTTTTGCATCTTGTAGTATTCTTGGTTTTCGATTAAATTCCATTGGTATATCACAAACTTAATTCATTAAAAACTCTGATACATCGGATAATTGTCGAACTGATAATTTGTGAACTAGTTTTCCACAGCTCCACAAGACAACACTGAGCTTACAGACAACTTCTAAGCAGATTGGATGTACATAATTTAAAGGTATATCTTTAACCATATAAATGTTCGGAATTAATTCAAGATACGATGTACCTGTATGATGTTCATTTTGTACTTTTAATTTAAAAGAATCATGGGTACGTGGTATCAAATTATTTGTTTGTAAAAATCACAAACGGTTATTAAGATAATTCCCTTTTATACAGCACTTCGAACAAGAGTAGTAGCCATTGTGACTTTTTGTATAAGTTATGTATGATTTTGCAGGAGCATCACAGATAACGGCTTTTACTTTAAATTTATATGTACTACCACCCAAAATTATTCCATTCGTTGTCAATTCAATAGCCTTATTACAAAAATCTTTCAGCAAAGCATTTGCTTATTTTGGTTTTTGATAGCCATGATATATGCCGACAGTATCTACCACAGATTTATTCTCAAAAAAACTGCACAAAATTGGGTAAAGTTGGCTACCACAACTTTTAGAAAGCGGTGGTCCATCTACATTTATACATACTTTAATAGTATCGAGTAGTAGACGTACACAATTTTTAAGACCAAAATGAAAATAATGACCAGGTTCAAGAATTTGTAAATCAATTTTGCGAGGTGTTTTTAGTAATGATCTTAAATCACTCGGTAATTTTGAAATACGAAACTTTAATATTTTTAACAGCTCATTTAAAGGAACTTGGGGAATATTGTATGTAACTGCCTATACGCATAACAGCTGCAAAATACTAAGTGAAACATTTACTTTATCTTCTTGATGAATAACAGTATCATTATCGTGGCTAGTGTCAGACTGCAAATCTGATTTCAAATAGTGTTTCGAGGAATATAATTCCCAATTTTATACAAATGAGTTCTCAGTCACAAAATCGTCATTTTGTGATGTACTATCATCACAATTCACAACATTTGGTATGGTTTTAGCTTCAGTTTCAATTATATTTATAGTTAAGTCAGATAAATATTTTGCTTGCTTATACTTCTGCTTTTCAACTTTTGGCATTGTAAATCAAAGATAATAAATTGTAAATATGCAATTTAACTAAATAATATGTAACTGCTAAATAGGTATTGTTTTAGATATGATAATAAACATCAAATCTGTATTGAAGAAGCGCGGTAAACGAAACACAGATCTTCTAGGTTATAGAACACTCACCTATAGTATTTGCAAAATATTTGTTACAATTAGGTATTAATCACAACCACGTACATTGCATGTACAATTGAAAAAATGAAAAAAATTCTGAATATTGTGTATAATATAAAGAATGAATGAACGTAGAAAACACCAAGCAAAAATTATTTCATAAACAATAATACCAATATAATTTTAGTACCAACTAAGTACCAACTATATTTATGTACTCAAGTTTTAATTTTCACTAACGATACAGTGAAAATATGAATACATATTTGTACAGTATGTTTTTACTACTACATAAGTAAAATGAGTAAAAATTTTAAGACAATATATTTCTAATAATATACAATTAATAATGCATTTAATGGCAAACTGGTCCATAACGTTCATGTAACAAACGTCTTAAGGACGTAATTTGTGGACATTTGATAGATATCCCAAACTGTATGTATTGAGGACGTACATTTTACATCCAAGGACGTTTAGAACAGAAATTTACATGCTATTATTTATGCATAGTAAATTTACACTATGAGAGCGCTCTGTCATCGTATTTCATTTTGGCAATGTATTTACTTTTATATGATGTACTAAACCTTAAGCGTTATTAATTTTGTTATGCGTTATTATTTGTATTAAACTAGCAGTTATTTTTAGTCTATTTTAATGTCATTAATAATATTTTACTTTTAGTGTTCAACTGCTTGCAAAACTGTTCATTATTAGTTTTGTTGACTTGTGCCGCTCGAGTACCTTAGTGATTTGTTTGTATACAAGGTAATGATGCCTAACATTAAATCGTCGAATGTAAGTTTACACTTCTCAAAAGTATCGAAAATAATATTACGCTAATAACCAGCATATCTACTAAGAAACTAAAGGTAAGTCTTTCTTTTTATAATAAATTTATAATCACCTCTTGCTAGACGAGAACTAAAGTTTCGTTTGTGACTGCATGTAAGGGCTATTGTTTGATCAAATTTTTACCAACAAAGCGTTATCTCGTTATTGATTGGAAAAATATATATAACAAAGTTGTTCGTTCTTTCAATAATGATTGTTTGTTTTTATCCTATTTCTTAGACAGCGGGTTCGTATGTAAACTTGGTGTATCTGAGCTAAGGGCTTTTCTAGTACAACAGATGGAAACCTATTTTTTTTTATTATAGTAATTTTAACCACGCTTACTCACCAACATAACTGTAGAAACGTGGTTGTAACTTGGAGCAAAAAGGTTGTTAAGATGTCTCACCGTTATAAACATTACAAACCAAATCAAGAACAAATAATAAAAACATCAACGGCAATGTAAATAATTTAAAAAAAGGATTAACTATTTTTGTTATATTTTGTAAGACTAATTAAATGGGATAACGACCGAAATAAATATCTATTAACTTTATAATGCAACTTAAGTAAATTTGTAGAAGCCTATCCACTCATAAATAAAGAAGCTACATCGCAGCGTTAACTTTCGTTATGCTATGCTTTAATTTCAGTGCTTGTTAGATAAATTACTATTAGGTTATTAGCAGTCTTGCATTATTAGACTTCATAACACAAAAATTTAACGACTTACTAATAGTTGAATCGTCTTAAACACTAAAAATACGCTGAATAATGTAAGGTATAAATATATTAGCAACCGGCGTGGTCGGTGCCCTATTGAATGAAGAAATGTAAAATACAATATATGTAAAGATTGGAATTATTTTGTGAAAGTAGAAGAACTTCTTACAAATAACGCACATTTGTTTTTATGACTATGTGACTATAAACTGAATAGTTTTGCATATACAACACACAGTATTGTATTTTTTAGATAGTTTTTATATTATAAACACTGATAGTTATAAGAATTGTTTATAAATTTATATTAGTACTTAATCATTTTTACAATCTTATTTGTTTTTTTTAAATAACTATTACTTTAAAAAAGTCCAATTCCTAATAGATTTAAAAAAATTAAAGCAGGTAATACAATTATTGTTAAAATGAACACACACACATATTAATTAGCTTGGAATTTCTGTTATGAAATGTGTAAAATGTTATCGGCACTTCAACAACCCAACGCTTTACAGCTTCGTGTGCATTGAGCAGTAAGAAGATGATACGCAAAATTCCTTTAGCAGTATAACAGTATTTCTCAATTAGACTGCTAAACTTCTACACTCAGACTGTTACAACAGCTTATAAAATCAGTAAGCAAGTCCAGCTCTTAGACAATTTATAACCAGAAAAGACCTTTAACGATAAAATTATGCTACAAGGCTAAATAAGGCAAAGTAGATTACCAACTGTAGTTATGTAAAACATTTTGAGCTCTACTTAATTTAGAAAAAAACACGTTTTATCAAAAACCTTTAAACTATAACAAAACACACAAAAAAAATAAGAAAAAACATAAACTATTGACGAGTTATGTTTAATGTTGTGTGATTTTTTAATCTATGTATGTAATACAATGTGTTTGTGTTTTTATTTTTAAACACGTGATCATGGTTTTCTATTTTTATACATAGTTATTTTATTTTAATTAATTATTACTGTTTATTTCAATTTAAACAAATAGTTGTCTTAGATTTAATAAAAATTAGCATTTTATTTGTTCAAAACAAATTGTTACTGAACAAATTTATAATTCAAAATTTTATTTTAATACTCTGATAATTTAAAACCTAATTAATTTACTTTTTATGTTTTAAAGTAGGTAGGTATTTACTGATTATTATTTACATTTTTTGTTATTAATTTTTGTTTAACAATATTTTTAGAAGTATTTCATTGTTTTTAATTTACTATTGAGTTGTTTCGGTAAAATAAAATTAAAAAACGTTTATTGATGGTTGACAAATTAATATAAATGCTAATAAATCAGTTAACAGTAATTCATAGACAATAAATACAGTACAGTGAATTAATTTAGCCATTTATAAATTTATCCACTATTAGCGGTTTATGGTTGAAGTAAGTTAAGAGTAAAAACAAGTATTTAATTTATATTAAAAAAGTATATACTAAAGTTATTTAAATAGTGATTCAAAGTGTTTAACTTAAAACTGATTAATTTTATTTACAGAAACTATACAACCCGAAAGTATAATTTATATAAATACAACTTTTTTAATAAAGTACAAACAAACAATAAAAACAAAATAAACCTGTTTACAAACTAAATTAGTGTAAGTTATGTCAAACACTTTTAGTTTTTCTATGTAAACTTTACTTGTCAATAGTCAATCATATTAATGAACAAAGTATAACGCAACTATACCGTAAACAAATTGTTTTTGACTGTATTTTATTTATTGTACTCTGAACATTTAATAAATATTTAATTTTTGTTGGTTTTTATTGTTTAGATATATTCAGAAATAGCATAAGTTCTGCATATAGAAGCACAATAATTTTCTACAAAATTATTTGTCGCAGTACATACAACAGGCTTTTACTGTTTTATCTAAGCACATATGTATACAAATTTTATAAATGATAACCGCATCATAGAAACCTAAAAATTTTCATCTTAATAAAATCAGTCAAATGTAATCTAGATTTAGTTTGATTAATTAATTATAATTGCATAAATAATAATTATATAACGCCTCAATCAAACCAAAATTATTTTTTTTTACGTTTGTGTAGGAAGTTTAGACCAAATCAGTATCAAACATTTTATTTTCTTAAAATAGCATTGCATTTAAAATATTTACTAGATAAAATAATTTTTGCGATTAGCCAATTTTGATTTAAAAATAATATATTACAAAGCAAGTGTTATAAAGTATAATTTTTTTTTACTAGTCTAAGTTTAGTTTTAAAGCCGTGCTAACTAAGTCTCATGAAACAAGTTTTTATACTGTTTTTTTATTTTTTATGTTTTAAGTCTTGTAATGCTCCACACTTGAGCGCTAATTGTAATGCTCGTGTTTTTTATGCTCGTACTACACTTGCTTTTAATTTGTGATTTTATTTCTATTTATTTCGATCTACTCGGTATCGTACTAATTTTATATGCCCGTTTTGACTTATATCTTCCCTGCTAGCTCAGCAAGAACCCTTTCTCTACAAGACTATTGAGGAATAGTACACCAAATCAAATACACAGTAATATAAACGCATTTAATGATATTCAAATGAAATGCTTTACCAATAAGCTTAACGACTAACCTTAACTACAGCTTATCGTGCTTGGGCGCCCCTTTCTTATGGGATGATTTCTATCTTCGCTAGCTTTTTCTTGTGGTGTAGATTCTCTTATTTTCTATCTTTGCGGCTCTGCTACGATTTCGGAAAATCGTACTACGCTTCGAATGCTGCTGGCGGGTGATCACCTATGGTTGGCGTCCTGTCGTTGATTTAACACGTGCTCACTTCTTCCTTTGCTTATAGCACAATTTCTAATGTTTTATCCTTTTCTGTTCTAGGTTAAACACTAATTTGGTGGTTCTATGGAACCAAATACGCTTTATAATTGCGTATTAACGCTCAAAATGTGGTTCCTTTCATTACATTACAGTCTTTTAAAGTAATAAAAGTGTCATAGCTCATTGATTTCCTATAACGTAGGTGTTAGTGCCCTTGCTATTAATACCAATATAGTTATATTTGAAAGTATGAATACATTTTTATGAGTTATATAGAATAAAATATTAGTAGTATCCCACCTGAGTTACAAAAAATAGCCGAAAACGTCGTCAGTATTCTGCTACTAGGTGGAATTTATGTAAAAATATTTTAAGATATTCAACTTGGGTGCACGCAAAATAGTGCTTACAGCACATAAAAAAATCTATTAACGTATTTTTGAAGCGTAAAATACAATTAAAGAATGCTTTAGCTTATGGTCATTATACTCTAAGTTGCACTCATATTTAAATACTTATAAAAACATAGCTAAATTACAAGCTTTTTTGAAACCATGGTCAGAAAGTTATAAGACCAAGAAACTAAAAACAGAAGCATAAAATAGATCGCTTTTACTCAAACCGCAGATGATTTAGCGTACACAGTACAACTGTTTTCCATTTTAGATTATATCAATAAAGAGTTATAATGAAGCAATATTGCAATATTGAAGAATTGCTTAGAAAAACAAAGTGGCCCATTTGTTATTATGCTAACCCAAAACAATAAATGTATGTTCTAGTGTGTCACAAACAAGATTTACTAAGAAAAATAATACTACTTATTAGGAAAATTTACTTTCAATACTTAATTTACCGGCCATAACAATACATGCTTAAAACACTTGCTCAATTATTTTCATTGTTCATAACAACTGTTCTGTTACTAAAAAAATAAAATTTATTATGTTACTAGAAGTTTAGATGTACAATGTTACCAATCCTAAAAAAATATTGCGTATTGAATTAGATTCTGTACTGATTCATTGTTAGCGCGAGCGTTTGATTTTAGTCGTTTCCGCTAGATAGGCTTTTGTTTCCGTGACGTAATGTTTCCTAACCTAAGTTTACCATTAATTTTTTAATATTTAACTCAACACACTCAACTTGATCAGAGTATTCCGTCTCTTTTCTTACAATTTCAATAACTATTCTTCTTAGTTTGTTAAAAATTCTGTTTAGTAATTAAAACCAATGCTGTTGATTTTGTGCTTGAGAAATACGTAGTTTTGTCAGCTTCTTGAAAAAAAGGTTGTTTATGTCTCGGTTAATTAAGGCTTTGATTTACTTCAGGATTAAGTGGTTGTACGCACCTTCAAGAAACTGTAGAAAACGTTATGTAAGTACATTTCAGTTTCTATTGTTAATTACTACTTCTGTTAGTAGATTGCTGCTTTCTTTCTCTTTACAAAGATAAAATACAGTCTACTAACGATTTTCGTGTAGCCGAAACACCCATAATACAGTAGAATCTTGATTATCCGGGTCCGAAAACCTAAAACTATGCACATAGCACTTTTAAGTAGTACATATTTTTCTTTATGCGAATTATAAAAGGTAAGGCATTTAAGGGGATAAATTAAGTTTAGAGGCGGTGTCTATGGTTGAATTTTGTAATTAACTTCAATTAATTATTCAAGAACATGATTTGAAGCCAGATCAGATATATAATGCTGATGAAACAGAATTTTGCTTAAAAGTTATGCCTTCTGTTATGTTCCTGTTGATTATAACAGTTAAAATTAAATCAGGATGATCTGTTATATTATGGAATATTGCTTTTCAAAACAATGTACGAACTTTTCTTACTGAAAATAACCAACCTGCTAAAGCTGTGCTAATATTAGACAATGCTCGTTTACATCTAAATGAAACAGTATTAAAATCAAAGAATGGAAACATATTTGTTTTATTTTTACTACATAACGTAACTGCAGTGGTTCAACCGATGGACCAAGGAAATATTGAAAATCTTGAAAGACACTATAGACGACTCGTAATAATAAACTTATTAGATGAAGTAGATATCATCGCATTTTGAAAATTACTTAATATTAAAAACACACTTTGCACTTGCTAATGCATGGAGAAAAGTAAAATGTCACCATTAAAAAGGCGCCTTACAAAATTATGACTCTGGAAGAACAATAATTTGAAGCCCATGATAATACAATAGAAGTGATAGTTTCGATTCAACGTTTTGCTGCCTTAGCACAATAAATATAGTGTTTAGTAATATTTACATAACCAGAAAATAAAAGTATATTATGATACAAGTGTAGAAGCAAGATTCTAAAGCACGTGGGACAAGTTTTAACGACGCTAATGCTTTAAAAGCACACGCTTGTCATATGCTAATTTTTATTAAATTTGTATTATATTTTGATAACAAGTACTGAGATCCATATTTTAAATCAGCATTTTAATTTTGAATTTGTATGATTTTGGAAAATAGCTTATGCAGTGACGTCATGTCGTTCATATAGAGATTGGTTAGCATTTGTTGTTTAAAAATATGTTTAGTAGAAAAATAGAAAACAAAAAATTTGTTGTGTATAACAACAAAAGTGTCGTTTGTAATTGCAATATTATAACAAAATTTAAAATCTTATTTATTAAAGAAAAGTAATATTATTACCTGTATTTTACTGCTTTACCTTTAGTCACGACAAATTCTGAGGGTACGACATTTTTGCATCGCCTTGTAGGTCTATATATAATAAAAGATTTTTCCGACAGACTATGTAGTTACAAGTAATTGTAAGCTAAACCCCTTAAATATTCTAATAAATTTAGCTAATCAAAATTTTTAAGTCTAGAAATGCGAGTTTCAGCATATCGATATTCTTTTAGTTTTACTGGTGATTGATTGCCGGCTAAAAAGTGTTTATAAGCAATCTAGTCTTTTTTGAATTTTTTTAGGGCTCCTATAAATGTAAAAATAGTTTGGATGCTGTACACCTAGTTCCAGTTGCAATCTTTTATGAGATGCTTCTGCGTTGTTCGTCCTGTTGGTGCCACGTAAAGTCCTGTCATACAAATTTAATAATATCTTTCATAAAAATTGTTTCATACTAAGCTTATTAAAGGTTAAACAAATTTTACACACTCATTGCTGCGTCTAATATAATCATCCCTAAACCAATCTAGGAGAGATTGCAATTGTTTAGGCAGCAAATTTCCAAGGATATCTACGGCTTCCTCTAAATTAGAAATAAGCACAAAAACTTGTAAAATAATTATCTTTGAATATAGTGTAAATAGCGGATCATTATTGTAATTGACCATCATTCTTAATACACTTATGTACATCTTCCGCGACAAATAAAAAACACATCCATTTATGTTTACTTCTGGAAAGCTGTTTTTGACTGCGGTAATTACAGCCTGTTCATAATCACAATTGACTTCTGATGGTTGTACATGTGGTACTAACTTCTTTATCATGTTGAACATTTTAGTATATGTAACTCGTAACTTGTTAGGCAAAAGAGCATAAATTATAGGATGTACGCTATTATTTTGGACAGCCATTATGGTAAACACTTGAAAAAATAGAGATAATGATATGGAAAAGGTACCATCTACGTACAAAGCAATATTTAAATGCTGTAGCCAACTTTCTTTCTCAAAAAATTAATATTCTATTGCCTCCTTGGCTGCCTGCCAATAGAAAATTCTTAAAAATTCTAGGTTGAACTTCATACTTTTATAGAGCCCTAAAAAAAACAATTCTTTAACACGAATCAGAGATGGGGGTGCAGCTTTTATAACGTTACGATTGTGTCTAATAATCTTTCAAAATGCATTATAATTAAGTAATCTATCTTGACAAACTTACGTTGTGTTTGCTACACCATCGTTAATAATCTAAGGGTACATATAAGCCCAATGTTACAATCAAACTTACAGACACAATGCAAAAGTGGTCTAGTCAAAAACCTTACTGTATATTTGTACGTACAGGAACTGCTTTCTCAAATGTTTCCGCAGCACGCATCTTAATATTTGTAACAACTTTCGCTACTGCCACATTAGCTGCCGACGAATCATATGTATGGCAATTTATTTCTTTAGTCACTTCCCAGTAAGGACGGATTGAAACTGTTACAGTCACAAAATTAAAACAATTGTTTCATTACGTTGTTTCGTGTTAGTTCCATTTTTATATCATTTACATGTAACTGACAGTGAATAAATTGTGAGTTCCGATTTTTCACAATTTTTTTTATTATAATCCATAAATGTAATCGATATTATTATCATTTCTGTTCTTTATGTATCATGTTTTAATTTGTATAAAAAAAATGTAAATTAACACACATGGTTGCGTTAAGGTAGATTATTGCGTAAATCTGATGATACTTTAGGATTTATAATTACAGTTCAATTCTTCAAGTTTTCTATACGATTATGTACAGCTAAAGGTATTCACAGTGTTTTTATAACTTTCTAATGATTGCTAAAGTGATATTTATATTAAGTTTGTGTTGTTTTTGATTAAAAAATGTAATTAATTTTGTGTAACTCTATGATTATGTATGTATATAAATGAAATATTTATTTCTATGTTACAGATGCGGTTAAAAGTTGCTACCCAACAGTAACTGATGCAGTTTTCGAGGCTTCCGTGAAAAGACCACATCCAGGAAAGTTGCAATATGTAAAAAACTCAATGTGATATTAAATTATTAAAAATATTTCTTGTGCAATAAAATTTGAAACGTGCATTCGAAAATCTATTATTATATTATTGAAAGAATTGTTTTAGTTCATTATTGAAACAAAAAAATCATACATGTATCGATCATTTAGTATCAGTTCAAGAACGAAGCTTTTAAAACGTAAACCGAATGCAACATTTAGTTTGCAACAGATTTGAATTTAAAATACCGAAACTATACTGATTCAAATAAGTGAAACAGCGATGGACTTATAGCTATTTTATTGCAGTTAGGTTTCTTTTATGTTTGAAACAAGAGTGAATCATAAATTTTTTGTTTTGAAACTGTTACTAAACATTATCAATTTTGTGTTTACTGGGTTACTACTAGTACCGAAATAATATTTTCAAACGTAATAAACAGTAATGTACTGACTTATAGAAGTGCTGAAAGCCATTGTATATATTAAAAATTATATATACATTGTACCTAAATACTTTACATTTTTGAAAGCTGTATGTAAACATAGACTTAATTGACATTTTGTTTAAGATAATTACACAACGCAAAAAATATATAAAGTTTAAACACTTTATTTTATATTTTATACAACAATAGGATTAAACTGGTATTTATGTATACATATAAATTTAAGTCTTTTATGTTATTGTATTAGATCATAAGTGTACTATAATTATGTATTTAAATTTAAAAAAAAATACTCTATAAGATTTCTTCCCGGTGCGTTTTTACATTACATGTTTTCTTTAGTTAAAATTTTCTTACAATAGAAGTGTACAATAAAGTATCCTGTAAAAAACAGGAAGGAACGTACTGAATCAGCATGATTTATGGACAATTTAATATGTATTAGATGTTCTTTTTAAACGAAACGGTTCTTTAAAAATCCGACTTTATATAACTTTAAATCAAATCTTAAAATCAATAGAACGATTTCAGGTTATACTATCGTGCATTTTTTTTGTTGAATGCTATAGATATCCGATTTTGTGAAAACAAAATACAAAAATAAATTTGTATAAAATACTTTTATATTTTGTACAATGTAAAAAATACATTGTCTAAAATAATTTCATATATGTAAGATACAAACCTAAATAAAATTTTATTTTGTCACTCAATTTAAGTTTATTAACTTGTTTATTTCGGTCTTTCCAAATATTGAAATACTAAACGTATCTTTAAAATTTTATTTACGTTTAAAGTAATTTAATTATTTTTGGAATTTTTAAAATACATTTTCCTAATAAATATTCAAATAACAAATATTATTTATGTATTACATTCTTAAACCATTTTAAAGAAATTTACAATTAACAAAACTTCAACGTACACGTTTATATATTCAGAATATAATAATCAACTAAATAATAAAATTAAATATTATATTGATACAGTTTTTACGTCTAATTAGAACACAATTACCAATTACTATCTGAGCAAAAAAAAATTGTTACAGTTTACAACTTGTTGTAGCTATAGTTTCCGTACATTTGTATGCGAGTCGATGTCAGTAATAATGTAATAACTTCTCGGTTAAAATTTCTAAGTTAAAATTACAAAGTCACTGTATCTGTCATTCAATTATAAATTAAAACGCTTATAAATATGATTTACAATAGAGAATTTGAACTGAGCAATACGCTAACTTAAATCAAATTAATTGCAATCGCAATGGTAGTTTATTGTGCATACTTAACTTGTTTCTGTTTTATTTGAG
Organism: Aquatica leii; assembly: GCA_035610365.1. NCBI lineage: Eukaryota > Metazoa > Arthropoda > Insecta > Coleoptera > Lampyridae > Aquatica > Aquatica leii. Next base: position 48,670,308 of record CM069433.1, on the reverse strand, counting down.
CAAATGTAATAAGCAAACGCGTTAATATTGTCAAGATTATTTGTCGCCGATTAACAACGAGTTAGTTTTAAAGTTTTTATGTTGTTTGTACATTAGCAAAACGTGTGAAGTTATAAGAAAACTAAACTATACGAATTAATTCGTTTTTTGTATCTAGTGGTTGCTAAAATTTTTAACGGTTGCTATAAAAAATCGTTTATTAATAGATATTCATTCATTGGTCCAAATTTTTTATTAAACGATCATTTTTGATACATTATTATACGTTAGTAATCATATTAACCGATAAATTTATTTAAAGATTTAAGAACTATTGCTCTTCAAAATTAATTGTTTTATTTTTGGCTGTGTTTAATAAGAAATATAAATTGTCATATTAGCTTTTGCAATTTTTTAAAAATGAGTGCAGAAAAAGTGTACATGTTGGTCAACATGCAATTTGTGTAATGTAGTTATTATAATTTTATATTAACCTTGATACTAAAATTTTATTTAACAAACGCCACTGTACTTGCTTTTTGTAGAGAATGGTTTTGCCAGAAATTTATTGATATAATTTATACCCTCCAAAATCTTGTACATGTGTTTTTATTTAAAAAAAAATTGTTTAAATGTGGCAATTAAAAATTTTCAATTTATACCATTTCTTAGCTACTGTTACTACCATCGACCTGACAACAACGGAAAGCTATGCTTCCCTCTGGACGAGTAATCGCAGACTGCAAAGTGTACACAACATTGTAAGAGATAGAAATAGTACAATTGTATTTGTTTACTTTTACATATTCCTACTTTAAGCTAAATATACATTGTATTTATATTTCATGTTTAAAGTTTGATTCAATTCATTTTACAATCTACGTACTTCAAATAATGCTGCTAGAACCGGTTCTAAAATTTGAGGTTATAAGTATGTCAACATAAATTGACAAGTAGTGCGTACCATAACAATAAACAAATGTACTTCCTTTTCTACATGTTTGAGACAAACAAACACATTGCAAAAGTATACAGATTACTCGTCCATAGGGAAGCGTAGCTTTCCGATGTTGCCAGGTCGATGGTTACTACCTATAGTTTAATTTTTAAATTAAACTTGGGGAGTCGATTTTGACCTTTGGTAACCGGTTAAAGCTCAATTAACCAATTAACCAAGTGATTCATTTTTGTGTAACCAGATAGTTTAAATCATTTTTAGTAACTTATTCATTTTAACCAACGGATACATTTTTGGTTAACCAATTAGTTTTAACCATTTTTGGTAACTGATTCGTTTCAACTACGAGTGTTGATCTAATGACTTAAAATTAAATTAACTAAATGATTCGTTTTAGTTAACCAAATTGTTTTAACCTTTTTTGGCAATGATTTGTTTTAAGCAACTATTATTAACCGATTCGTTTTAATCACTTTTATGAATTGATTTGTTTCAATTAACTTTTTAGTGCATACTTAATCTACTTAATCAAATTGATCATTAAGATATTCTCATACATTCTGAATTGTGTAAAAAGTACTGATTAGGTTTTGATTTATTTATAAAAGCTGTTAAAACGTCGAAATAATTAAAAAACCTACTAATTTTTGTTTAAGTGTGATGGTCTTTGATCTTTTACAGAAACTATAATTATTTATGGAATGTGCCAAAACGATTGAAAATAGTTATTATACCCATTACAGTAGGGATTAAGGAGATTAGGATATCGCTTGCTAGTGTATGCAACTACACAAACATCATGCCTCCTATGCAATTTTTTTATGTAAAAATACTAAAATCATAAATCACGTAACACGAAGGGTTGTAGGTATATTTCTGAAAAAAAAGTTGTCATATAAAAAATAATATCAAAACAAAAAAAAAAGGATGTTAGTCTATCAATCATTTTTACACTGTTTTAACATTCGATGAGCGATGAATAAGAATAATTACATTACAGACTTTTTGTTACGTTTTAAAGGTAAAGTGTAGACGAACAGTCTTTGGTATAAACTAAATAATTTTAAATAGTTTATGTTTAATAGTAGTGCCAATAACCAGTGCTAGAACGATCATTTTAAATAAGATTGCGATCACCGATCATTCGCGATTGCATTCATCAAACAAATGAAAAAAAAAGATGATTGCAATTATCGTTTACCCACAAAATAAAGGAAACAAAGATTCTCGAAAAAAAATCCTCGAAAAAAGGACCTCCGGAAAAAAAACTAGAAAAAAACCTATTAAAAGCACCTTAATCGCACTAAAACAATATTAATTTTGCACTTGCTGAAACATAAATTTAGCAGTAGCTGTTTGTTAAGAAATACTGTACATAGAAACTGGTATTAGGTGTGTAATCAAAATTTATTTTTTAGACAAGACAGGAATGACAGTGATGTCTTTTTAAAATTGCACTATATGTTTTATAAAGTATTGTGAAGTAAAAAATACTTTTAAAAAAATAATCGTTTTTGTTATAGAAAGTGTAATTTTGTATAAGTAAATGTAACAAGACATTTTATTTAAAACAAAAAGATTGTTTCAATTAAAAAGTGTTTAATTCGTTTTTGTGATTATAATATATGAGTAACAAAATAAATAATAATTTTTTTCCGTGGATTTTCTTCCAAGGGCTTTCTCCTAGATTTATTAAACAACGATGGTGATTAACGATTACCTGTAAAATAATAATCGCGTTTACGGAGAAAAAGTCGGTAAAATGATTTGGTTAAGAATTAAACTTCTTTGTTATTATGGTTTTAGTGCTTTTACGAGATTAAAACTTATATCTAAGAGTGCTTTTGGTTAAAAATAGAAAAATGCAAAGATAAAAAATAAAATTAAAAATTGTACACGTGCACTTGTATACTACAGGCCTCAATTTTAGATTTTACTTAATTAGTTATTGTAAGCTACATAAAAGGATCAATCTCAATTGAAAATATATTTAACTAAAAATTACGTAGACGCCATGCATTATAAAATGTCCTTCTGCTGAGAAGACTTCTTTTTCTAACAAACTTTATTAATTTATGATCTACAAATAATAAACATAATCCGCATTTCTTAAAAAAGTGCCGTAAAAATTAACTGGTTCTATGTAGTACCTACTTGCAACAGAGCTGTTTTTTTACTGTAATCTGTACATATTTTTCTCACTCAAAAATCTATATTTTGTGCCTAAACGTTTTTAAGTAATTGTGCAGTAATTGGTGAAACAACCAAATTTTAGTTGATGTTAACTACATTATTTTAAGTTAATTTTATATTCTGACAATAACAATTTAACAAAATGCTTTTAGGTAATAAAACGTATAGATTACCTAGGTACATTTCCCAAATATGATTTTACCTGCAATATTTTTAAGTGCACATTAAGTCAATGTAGTTTTAAGTAGGTAGGTAGTTTTCAATATAACATTTTATGTACGTAAATAGATTGTTAACTCTTTTGACTATAACAATGGCTTAATGTATTTATTATTTACAAATGTGTAATACATTTTTTTTGTTTTGCGGGGAACGTTCAACCATACATGGTTAAAATGGATGATTTAATAATTCGTGATTAAAAAGGTTCTTTAACCAAAAGTGCTTAAAGTAAATCGTATAGCAAAAGAATGCTAAACTGAATCGTTTAACTAAAGACGCTTAACCTAAATCGTTTACCTGAAGATGGTTAAACTGAATCGATTAACCAAAAGTGGTTAAACTGAATTGATTAACCAAAAATGAATAACTCAATTTTAAATTAAACGGTTAACCAATAAGAAAATGAGTCGGTTAACTATTTAAGCGAGTCGATTCAACACCCCTAAAAAAACTTAAATTTTTGTTAAGAAGATTTATTGATAGTAATTGTAATCGTATTACCAGATTGTTAACATCTGTATATTTATGTTGTTTTTAATAAAAATTTAATTGGATTGATAAAGTTGACATTCTTGACCTACAAAACGTTGTAGTGGTACTGTTTTTTGCGTCTACTTCGTATAAACTATTAACCAATATTTTATTAAATCACAGGAGTAATCACTTTCAAAATTAGTGTCTTACTAGTGCAATAATGACATAAATATTACAAATATTGCAAAATTTTTGCATACATTGCAGACATTTTGCTCATATTGCCGGCATATTACATATATTCCACAAATAGCGTTTAAATTGCATAAATATTGCACGCGCAAAAAAAATCAACCCAAATTATACTTGTTGAAATGACAGTATTTGAAAGAGTATCTAAATCCGCATCAATATTAGCTGAAGATAAATATAAAATATCTATCAATTTCTGTAAATATGAAAAAAAAATTTGCTTTTTTAAGAAAAAAAATTATTTTTCAGTTGCTTTTTAGTTTGGCTCCAGCAGTTTGAATGATATAGTCTTGTTCTTTTGTCGGAAAATTCTAGTAGAACAGTCATATAATTTGTTCTTCCTCTTTGCTTGCAGTTTTATTGTCATTAATATCTGAAATATAAAGATATCATTTTTCTTCTTGTTCCAGACTTGAAACTTGATCATTTAACTATCCGAAATAATAAAAATTTTTGCTACCTAGTTGATTATCCCTTGTACGCAAGCATTTGCCTGCCCATTACATTGCATGTAATTAGTCTTGTAGATAATTGTGCAGAACAGATCGTCGCAAAATTTTCTGTAAAGTAGTAATTTTGTTTATTAGTTCAAATGTCACGTTACCAGTAATTAGTTGTGTACGTTAACTTTTCTTTATTGATTCGCCTCAGATGATTTTATTTAAATTATTTTGTCATTTTCTCATTAATTGTAAATATAAACTCACTTGTTACTTGCGTTACGTTAGAATTAATTTGCTTTCTTTGTAGCTGATAACATTTTGAAACTCACAAACTGCTGTTGGGATTCAAATAGACACCCGGGAAAAATCTAACAATTTCTGCAAACAAACGCAGTATTTTACCGTGCCAACTAATTCTTAATCCCTTTAGAATACAACTTTTCAAATAGACACCGGAGAACACACCAACATTTTATGCGAGCAAACGCAGTACTTTAACGTGCTAATAAATTGTTAAAACTTGTCATTGTTTTATTAAATAAAAAAATAAAAAACCAAGGAAAACACCAAAAGTCCACCTAATTAATCGCAAAACCGTCAAAATAGCGACAATTTAAACTGTTAACCAGTTCGATTCTAAACAAAAAGCTTGTTAACACGTTAAAATGTAATTCACGTTCTTTGAACGCACCCTGTAGAAAGTTCTCTTATAATTAATTTTTGAGTCAATCGACTTACTTTTAATAAAAGTTTTATTACGAATACACTTGTATTAACCTAAACTAACCATTGAAAGCACACGCCATTACATTTTACATTATTTGAATCACCTGCGTGTAATTAACCGAAAAGTTTTGATCAGCTCCGGTGGACTTGACACCGCCATTTTTTAACGCAAAACTAATGTACAATTACAGATACCAACCAGACCCGGCCAGTACTACCTGTAAAGCTCCCGGGGAACCAGAATCATAGTATACAGTGCTGCATGTTTTATTTTAAATATCAATATATTAATATTGTTATCATTAGTAAATAAACATTTGTATTTATTGTACAATTAGTGTTTAATTAATCCCAAGAAGGGTTACAACTTTTTGAAAAAATATTTTTGACAATATCTGTTTTTTACTTAAGTATACCGATCGCAATTTTTTTTTTTTTAATTTTTATTACATAATTTAACATTTTAAGGTCTCTTGAATGAAAAAAATGTATTTTTGACAAAAAAAATTGGGTGCTTGTGTGTGTGTCTGTGTGTAACGATGTACCCACGATAACTCTCGAAACAAAAGTCCTAGTAACTTGGCATTTTTAACAGTTTTTTTTTAATAATTTTGTATGTATGTAAATTATTTAAATTATTTTTTACAGTTTCTTATAGAGTTAATTCTTCTTAACAATTTATTCAAGTAAATTTTTTTTCTAACATTAACAGTTTATTATAGATATTTGATTTATAATTTAAAGTGAATTCCATATATAATCCTAAGTTCAAATCCTGCCTACAACGATTTTTTTTAGAAAATTCTTATCTTAAAAAGAAAACAAGTGTTGTAATTTATTTAAATTATCTTTGGATGTACCCACGATAACTCTAGAACCAAAAGTCTTAGTAATTTGAAATTTGGTATAGAGCTGACTTTTCATATTCTCTCGGATTTATTAAAAAATGGGTTTGATAAAAAAACTGAAAGTCAGTGTATCCGGCATTTTTAACAGTTTTTTTTATATAATTTTGTACGTATGTGAATTATTCGAATTATTTTTACAGTTTCTTATAGATTACTGTAAATAGCTATAAACGGCGGTAACACGTTAAATTAGTTTAACACCCGCGAAATATAAAAGTTAAAGCAAAAAAAGATTGTTGTTTTTAAATTTAAATTTAAAGCAGTATAGTAATATTGATCTGTATTTTTTTAAACTAGGAACATGTCAAATTAATATTACTAAAATTATTGTCGATAATTGACAATTAGGTACATAATTAAGTTGATTCTATAAATTAAAACTACTTATTTATACACTAGAAACAAATGTGGTAATCGTAAACGTTCTCATTGCCACTTTTTTATGATTATATATCTTCTACTAAAAATAAAAAACTGATTTTTTTTTGTATTTAATTTTTCATTTCAATATCGTAAAATTTTAGAGAAACTCAAAAATCAAGAACTGCTGCGCAAAATTGTTTGCGTTGGTTGGTAGTTGCAAGCGTGTAGTGTTAAAGTTATAAGCTTGTTACCTTCTATACTAGTACTAACATACAAATCTTACAAATAAGTCAATGGAAATGGTTCTATCAACAAGCGTCTACTTGTGTCTCAACAATTGCACTGCAATTACAATAAACGTTATCTAGATCTAGAAACTAGTAACAAACTTTGTTTTCACCTTACGTTAGGTGCCAAATTTGCTACAAACTTTTAACAGTTACAAACCTTGTACAACCAGCTTGCCTTATTTATTGAGAGGAATGATTCAATGTTTAAACTTTTTTTAATGGGAGCTACATCTGTTCTTGTAGAATAGTTTCTGTTGCATCAGGACTGAAGGTTCGAAACCTGTAGTAAAATTGCCAATGTCCGTAAAGTTAAAAGGACCAAGAAATAAACCCAATCGTTCACAACAAACTCAATTTTATTAACTTAAATTAATTAATAAACGGCAACTTACAATACATTTGATGGGCAAGGACATGTAAACTTCATAAATTAATTAAGTTAACAATAATTATTAAACGTATATCTAAAAGCTTGCGACAAAATTTATGTAAATTACTGTTGATAAGGAACAAATCATTTTAAAAATCAGAGAGGTTTTATTAAGCAAAATTCGTAAGAAAAGTGTAATGACATCCAACATAAATACTCAAAAGCTGACTTACCCAAACCCATTGTTACCTTAAAAAAACGTTTTCCCAATGGACTACCTAAAATTTAGTTAACTACAAGAATATATATCAGATCAGTGACTCACAAAGATCTACAAAAGAAAAGTAATAGATATGATAAGTAAAAAGAAACTAAGTTTCTCGAATGTTGTTGATGATTTATTTAATTTTCTTACAGGTAGAGTAAATAAGTCACATGTAGAGGTGTACACGTGATGCTAAGAAATTCACATAGAAATTACACTCAATTAAAAAAAAATATTACCTTGCGTTAAATAAACGATTTAAATAGCGCTGTTGTCAAAATAGATAACGCCACAATACGTGAATGTTTTCAAAAATATTCTTTAACTCAAGTAGGCATATTTTATGTAGCAAACAATTTGACGTCTCAAAAGAAAGTGAGAGTGAACAGACTTAAAGGGCGTCGAGAAGTAAAAACCTAACTTAAATTCAACCAAATTTACATCACGTAACACCCATTTTCAAAACTCTCAACTGTAGTATTTTTTTAATGACTAATTTTGTTATGGTAAAAATAATAATAATTTGCAGTAAGCGGTAGCTCAGAGCTTAGGAGAGTGAGTAGTAGATCTATAAATAATAAGATTGAGCGTCAAAACGAGAGAAACGCATACTACAGATGCCTGTTATATTTGTAGTTAGATAATGGCACATTAAAAGTAATCCCCTAAAAATGCTGAAAGTGCAATAAACAGATATATAATGATATCACAAGTAATTTTGCAAATCGTTTATCCAGTGATTATTATAAACAGAATGCGTCAAGTTTCTAACTGGCTTTATCAGTGATACAATCGCAGCTGTGCCATTAAATCTTCAAAATAATGCGTCCACAATTATTCTCCAAAATTAACGCCAAATTAGCTATTTAAAACTTACATTGTGTTTCATTTTTGCATCTGTACACGTTCCAGTTTATCGATCTAAAGAAAGTAAACTGAGAAAGTATTTAACAAATTCTGAGGTGGCAGATCCGTGAAAGTAATTCAATTTGCTGTAATAATACGAAAAAATTAAATCTGGTAAAATTACTTCAGCAAAACTTTCACAGATAACACATAAAAATCCACGATACTTAAACGATAATTAAAGCATAGCATAGTGTTAGTTCACGTGTTGTTTTTTTCAACTTCAAAAGCGGAAATAAAAATGAGTAATAAACTACTTGTAAAGTGATATTTACGTTCGGGACAAAATTCATACAGTACAAAAACTATATTATTATTTCTATTTTTACGTTTTATTGTAATTATTTTAAATGTATCTTTAACTACTTATTATTGTGCTTCTTTTGTCTTATTTTTCTTGCATATACATTTAAAAAAGAATTTTAACAATGAGTGTAAGAATATAATTTAAATGCGTAGATCTACAACAAAACAGTAATAAAAAATATAGAAATGTCAGTACAATTGTGGAAATACATCAGAGAAAATTTTCTAGTGCTGATGATCCCTAAAAGAGTGAAACAACTGAACTGGTCGTAATTTTTGCAATTGTAAATTGTACAGATATAGTTACACTATTTATTTGTTGGACTTTTCGATACAATTTTTGAATTGCGCGGTTATTAAATCCAACTACCAACTTAAGACGATCTGTATAGCACCAATATAATTTAATTAATGCCAATACAATTTAAAACAATTTTTTACTTTCTTAAAATAAATCGACATAAGCATTTTTATATGAAGATTATTATCAATAAAAATATAATTTATTTTTAATAATTTTAATGTAAATTAAGATTAAAGAAAAATTTCTTTTAGAAATAAAAATAGTAAAAAACGTTATGTTTAACAACATATTTATTATAGTATATATTATTTATGTTTAAAGTAAAATTAATGAAACGTTTAATTTGAAGTAATGTAACTAATAGTATCTTTAACGTTAAACACAGTAATGTTATACAGAATATGCAATCACAAAATGTACGAGATAGGTGTATAGAATGAATTTAATCCGTAGATGGATAGCATAAATGCTGAATCAGCCATAATTGATAGCGCTTCGAAACCGTCTGGTTTGGTGTTTGTTTTACCCTCATAAATCGATTATGTCAGCAATAACAGTACGAATCAATTCGACAAATATGTAGATAACTAGTTGCGGAATAAATTTCGTCTCTTTTCCTGTTACACAGAATACATACATTTTAATGACATGGAACTTCTAGATAATGATAAATTAAATTCCTTGTAGCACTTTTAAAACCAATATTGCAAAACAGCAATTTCTTTCGTAAACTGAACATGATACTGTAGTTTTATTTTGCAACTTTGTCATTTTATTTCTGATTAGATCTTTAAGAAAACTTTGCTTCTTTTATTGTTTTACAACAAAAAACGTGTTTTATTTTATTGTAATCTTTGCAAATAAAAATATTATTTTGAAGCTTTATAGGTGTTTTTTTTATTTGTTTCTATAATTCTAAAGTTATTTTTAAGGCTTAACAATAATTCTGTTGATGGTAATTTTGTCTTTAATTGTAATTAGACCTGTTTTTGAAATAACATTTTTTGTGCATTTAAAAGAACCGTTTATATAATTAAGGTAAACGCAAACGCGTTCTTAAAAATTAAAAATGAACAGTAACCTAAGCAAGTGCTGTTACGTTTATTGTTGTCATTGTAAAACTACATCCAATTGAATATAATTGCAACAGTTAAATCATGTTTGCAAGATAATTAAAGTTTCTTTAAAATAGATAAAATTGCTAATGCTAATGTAAACCCCTACATAATATATCAAATATTAATATTACAAATTACAACAAAAAACTATACATTATATAAAAATCAACAAAATCGTTTACAATTTTTATTGATTTTAATTGCGTTACGCAACTATATATAAGAAACTAGTAGCAAAAGGTAGAATTTAATATTAAATAAAGATAAAACTGTTGTAAATTTTAGAATTTATAAAGATAAATCATATTCGAATTTAAATAAATACAAGTGCTTGAACGTTTTAATCAAAAACTTAGCAAGTAAAAAACTGCAGTTAATGAGATACGAATAAAATAAACACGTATTACATCAAAAACCAAACGTTAAAACTCGTTTTAGTTTGTAACAAAATGAGAAAAAAACTATAACCAATTAACATGTATATATATTACAAACAACATTAGTAAACATTTAAATTATATAATTTAATATTTTTTCAAAAATTTACAGATAGCATTAGGTTAACATGAAAAGGTATGATAAAATTAAACTGAATAATTTTTCAGTTTTTTGAAATATTATGTTTTAATAAACCAAAAAAATAATTAAATTGCATTGCTTAAAGTGTGCATTTCTGTCATTTCCATTTTAAAATTGAATTTTAATTTACTGATCAAAGCATTAATAAACGCATCAACGTTAAAACCTCGAATTAAAATCTAATTAACTTTTAGTTGAGCAGTGTAATCAGTTTAGTTGGATTCACTTTGAACTTGTTCTCTGCAATGACATAGCCAATTCAACATCAAATTTGTTCATCCTAAGTTTTACATTTACTACAATATTATAAACAATAAATAAATTATAGAAAATTTTAGTTTAAACATGAAAAGAATAGAAAGATCTGATTTTTGTTTTATGAAATACATATTTATAAAAAAGTCATTTAGTAATAAAGTACAACTTTCTTAGTATTCTGTCTGTCATACTTTAATAATACATATGCTTATACATTTTGTATTCTGTCTTTATGCAGGTAAATAATAAAAGAGCATCAACAATTTCCATTCCATTATTAACATCTATTTTTAATGTGTGTTAATATGTACATAGTAAACTTAGTGCAGGAAAATCATAATGCAGCATTCCACAGATAAACAGTTTTAAACAAAATGTAGACAACAAAGTAAAATTTAATAAAGTATTTGTATATAAAAATTGTTTTGTAATTATTTAGTTTTAAAAACATTTTTTTGCCGTTAAAGGTTATTCGCATAATTTACAAATTTAAAGTTACTGTTACCATTAAACAGTTTACTTTTAAAATTTGTTTTAAAGAAATAAAAAAAATATTTCAATTCAGGGTACAATTCAGTAATTTTTTAAAATATTTGTTTATTTTTTATATAAATGTAAATAATAATAATGGTAAAATAAATAAAAAGAGTTATCAATTAACAACAAAAATTAAAATATTAATAGGTAACTTTTATAGCAACATAACGTTGTTTTTATAGCATATTTAAGTTTACAAAACCAATTATTAAATTTAACATAACAAAAAAACAAATAATAAGTAAATAATAGTTAATAAAAAAAAACAAAAAATAGTACCTGGAAATGCTTTAGACTAATAGGAATTAATAACATTTTGAAATATAAGAAAAAAAACAATATATTACTATTAAAAAAAAACATACAAAATTAAAAAACAAACAATTGTGTAAACTAATATGTAAAAATTACGTCATTAACAAAAAAACCTATTAATTGAAAGAAAAAAACCATGTAGTCACAATTTAATAAAAGACAGTCAGTTTTAAAATTACCAAATAAAACAAAACTAAAAACAACCTAAAAAAACATTTTTTTTTAAATTTTATTTTTGTCAGTTCAGCAGTAGTATTCATGACATTTTGACAATACGTAAATGTTAACACTATAATCGCTTAAGACAACTTAACATCAAAATAAAATGAAAAACAGGTAAAAATTAAAATATAAATGAAAGGAATCTCTTACAATAATACTACAAATAAACGTCCTGTGTTAACTGTAGATAGCTATAAACGATGGTAAATACGTTGAGTTGGTTTAACACCCGCGAAATTCAAAATAAGCTTTGAAAAATTCGTCGGGATAAAACCACAACGTAAAAGGACATTGGGGGTGAGCAATGTCAATGCAATTGTGTAAACGCCATCAGAGTGAACTACTATACAGCTGTTTCGCCCTTTTGGGGCTCATCAGTAGTAGGACGTTTTATCCCGACGAATTTTTCGAAGCTTATTTTGAATTTCGCGGGTGTTAAACCAACTCAACGTATTTACCATCGTTTATAGCTATCTACACTTAATTTTAATCACATAGTAAATTTATACTATGAGATGGCTCTGCCATCAAACACTTTTGAATGGTCCTGTGTTAACTTTCGTTTGAATCTTGTATGAATATTTCTACGTCCTAGTTTATAATATTTCGCACCTTCACAGCTATTTAATTTTTGGTGAAACTTAACAGTTACGTTCTTAATATAGTCACTGATTGTCAAAATACATAATTTGCTATGTAGCTGTTTATTTGTTACATACTACTCATTCACCGCGATTCTGTTTTGTAGCAATTGTATTTTGTTTACTTGCGTATGCGCTGTACCACCCCAGATAACACATGCATACATCACTAACGGGAGAATTAAGCTTTTGTACAGTAATAGAGTGCATTTTGTTTTTAAGGTTGATTTTCTGTTGATTAATGGATAAAGTTGTCTTAATCTTAAATAGGCGTGGTTTAGTTTATTAATAATATGCGGTTTCCATGTAAGTCTAGTATCTAATAGTACTCCTAGATATTTTACACTTTCTGCATTGCTGTTCCACGGAATTAGTTTGTCATTAATTGTTATTGGTGGTAGATTGCTTGCTCGGTGCAGGGTGAAGATTTTGGCTACGCATTTGTTTTTATTTATATTTAAATTCCATTGTTTGAAACATTTAGCAATGTTGTTGAATGCTCGTTGAAGTTTTGTTATTGCTCGAGTTAGTTCCCAGTCTTTAACAAGTAACGCAGTGTCATCTGCAAACATGAGTAATTTTCCATGCGTTGATGGAATATCATGGCAGTAAATGTTAAAGAGAATAGGCCCTAGAACACTTCCTTGTAGAACCCCTGCTAGTAATTTTCTAGTATCTGAATACGAATCATTAATTTTTATTTTGAAGGTGCGATCGTCAAGAAATGAGAAGAGAACGGTTTTGAGATATTCAGATATATGTAAGTGCGCAATTTTGAATTTAAGTTCCATAAGCCATACGTTGTCAAAGGCTTGAATCACATCAATAAAGAGTATTGCTGTGTATTCCTTGTTTTCATAGCCTTTTTCTATTAGTTCTGTTAGTCTTTGTAACTGATGGCATGTAGAGTGTCCGCTTCGGAAGCCATACTGAAATTGTGGTATAACACCTACGGTAGAAATTTCTTCTTTTAACATTACATGTATAATTTTTTCTAAGAGTTTAGACGTTGTTGGTAGCAGGCTAATAGGGCGATAACTTGTTAAGTGTTTGTGGTTCTTTCCTGGCTTGGAAAACATCAGTTGTATGAAAGCTTCTACATTTTTGGAAAGTATCCAAGTCTTAAGCAAGCATCAAATACCATAGCTAAATAGCTTAGAGTTTTTGGTGTTATGTGTTTTAGTATTATATTAGTTATTAACTCGTGTCTGGGACGTTTCTTATTACAAAGTTGCTTAATTATATCATCTATTTTTCTAGGTGAAGTTACTTTTGTATTCTTAGGTGAATTGGGTATGTGAGTTTCTACATAATTAAGAATGTGTGGAATTCAAGATTGCTCACATTGTAGTGTAGTGGTGGTTTCTAAGTGGTTAGCAAAAGCGTTACATTTTTGACCATAGGTGCAATATATTGTACCATTGTTATCAATCGAAGGAATTTCTGTTTGTTTCCTAAGATCTTTTTAGTTGTTTTCTAGAGGCCTGGATCGTTCAATTCAAAATTTCCAATAATTCGCTTGTTATTATTTATTTTGTATTCATCTAGTTCTCGTTTGACTCGATGTGTTAAATTATTAAGTAAATTTTTAGTAATGGGATTTCTTGTTCGTTGCTATTCACGACGAGTTTAACTTTTTTGTTTTAATAAATCTATAATAAACTTTAGTGGGATGTAGTAGTTGCGTTTTCTGATTTGAATTGTTTTAGTTGCTTCTTGGATGCTGGCGGTAATAGCGTGTGTTATGTTAGCTATTTGGTTGTCAATATCAATTTCTGTTTCTGGCAGCTTTTGGATAACACAGTTTGCGTCTAATTTTTTTGGAATAATTGCCAGTTTATTATCCCGTTTATTAGTTTTTGATTCACATGTCTAAAAACAGGATCGGTTTGATAACTTATGACTACTGGGTTATGATCAGAGTTCATTAGGGTATAGACTGTTTGATAGATTTGATAGTTAACATTTTTTTGAACAACGATATCTAAAATATCTGATTGATGATCTACACGGTAAGGAAAATATGTATGTTGCTCTAGTGTTATAATTTGAAACACGTATTTAGCTGATAGTTCATTAAGTTTAACTCCATTGGGGTTTGTGTTTCTGCATCCCGATGTTGTGTTCTTGCAATTAAGATCTCCAATTAGTAGGATTGGCTCTGTTGTTTCAAAAATTGCTTTTATCCCAGTAAACACTGATTGAAACTGTTACAGTCACAAAATTAAATTAATTGTTTCAATACGTTGTTTCGTGTTAGTACCATTTTTATATCATTTACATGTAACTGACAGCGAATAAATTGAAAGAGTTCCGATTTTTCACAATCAGTTTTAAACCGTTTCAGTACTTGCAATTCTTTTCCCATAATCAGCAACCGTCTAAAAACTGATTCATTAAAACCGAAAATTTTTTGAATAACTAGAATTGCTTGAAGATCGATTAAATAAGATTGAATTATTTTCAAAACAGTGGAATCGTTCTAGTAAAAACGAATACTTTGTCATTAGTCAGCATTAGTCGTTGCTATACCTTTGATTACTGTCGTCAACGCTTGCGCTGCAAATTGATATCTTTTCACTTGTTCGCTTGCAGTTTGATAAGTGATGCTGTGTGTACAATTACGAAATGGTACAATAAACGGTAAGTCGAAACATTTTATTATAATCCATAAATCTAATCAATATTATTATCATTTCTGTTCTTTATGTATCATGTTTTAATTTGTATTAAAAAAATGTAAATTAACACACATGGTTGCGTTAAGGTAGATTATTGCGTAAATCTGATGATACTTTAGGATTGATAATTACAGTTCAATTCTTCAAGTTTTCTATACGATTATGTACAGCTAAAGGTATTTACAGTGTTTTTATAACTTTCCTGATTGCTAAAGTGATATTTATATTAAGTTTGTGTTGTTTTTGATTAAAAAAATGTAATTAATTTTGTGTAACTGTATGATTATGTATGTATGTATATAAATAAAATATTTATTTCTATGTTACAGATGCGGTTAAAAATTGCTACCCAACAGTAACTGATGCAGTTTTCGAGACTTCCGTGGAAAGACCACATCAAAGAAAGTTGCAATATGTAAAAAACTCAATGTGATATTGTATTTAAAAATATTTATTGTGCAATAAAATTTGATACGTGCATTCGAAAATGTATTATTATATTATTGAAAGAATTGTTTTAGTTCATTATTGAAACAGAAAATCATACATTTATTGATCATTTAGTATCAGTTCAAGAACGAAGCTTTTAAAACGTAAACCGAATGCAACATTTATTTTGCAACAAATTTGAATTTAAAATACCGAAACTATACTGATTCAAATAAGTGAAACAGCGATGGACTTATAGCTATTTTATTGCAGTTAGGTTTCTTTTATGTTTGAAACAAGAGTGAATCATAAATTTTTTGTTTTGAAACATTATCAATTTTGTGTTTACTGGGATGTCCTGTTCTAGTAAGATTTTGTTTGGTTGTTTATAAACGCTAGTAAGGTTTAGATATTTGTTGTTGTTTAGATAAATTTTAACAGTAACGATCTCCAAGTTAGTAGTAATAAAATTGTTAAATTGATGATGCGCTAGGTTATTTTTAACAAGAATTGCCACTCCGCCAGACGCAATCCTCGTGTTCCTGTCAGTTCGGTAGGTTCCATAGCCAGGTATTCTTATAGTTTCGTTGCTGGTGAGATGAGTTTCGGATATGCAGGCAATGTCTATATTATATTGTGCTAAAAACGCTAGTAGAATGGAACGTTGGCTTTTAAATCCATTGGCATTACAATTTAGGATCTGTAGATTTTTTAAGTATAGATTACGGAACATTAAGAAGTAAAACATTATGTTGTTGAAAGACGACGAAGTGTTAGGTATTGAATTATTAGATGGTACGTTCTCATTATGTAAGTTGCTGTTAGCTGCTGCAGCGTAGGTTCTAGTTTCACGTGAGTAATTATTAGCAGAATTCATTGATCTTTTGTTATTACTATTAATTTGAGTTTCTTGAAATGCCCTGCATCCACGGTAGTTAGCTGGATCTTGTTCTTTGCAATGTACACATTCTGGAGGATCTACAGGTTTTTTTGTCGCATTCCGTGTATAAATCATTCTTTAAGCATTTTACGCAACGGGTCTCTAATGAACAATAGTTTTTAGTATGTCCGATACGTTGACATCGGTGACATTGAAGCGTATTTTTTGCTGGTCTTCTAGGTTTAATTTTTATTATTGATTTTGAATTTGTGTAAGATCGTATATTTCCTTTGCTTTTTCATTAGCTTGAAGGTCAACAACACATACCGTCTTTATAATATAATCTTACTACTTTAATAACAGGTAGTTGATGGTGTTCTAGTTCAGTAGGAAAATCTTGTTCTAAAAATGAAGGAGGAACGTTTTTAATTACTACAGAATGAGGTTTTGAGTTTGGAATTTGGTATGAAATTGAATTTTATTATTCAAATATATAGTTAGTTAGTTAGTTTTCTGTAATCTTTTTCAGATGTATGGTTGATTTTAAGCGCTTTTGTAGTATATGTTGTTGTGAATTTGTTTGAGGTCAAAGTTTTAATATCTGCGATTACTTCTTTGTGATTGTTCGAACCGTATAAAATACTGGTGGTATCTTTTTAGTTTGAGTGGGTGTTGTATAAAAACAAGAAGCAAAACTTGTTTTTTGTTCACTGTCTCAACCATCAGTTAGTTCTTAATGCTCGGGTAGGTAGAATTTGTTTTGTCCTAATATAGATTTAGGTTCCCATTGATAACGCTTTTGCACATCGCTTATCGGTAGTGATAAATGGTCAGATGAACGTTTTGACGTTAAAGGTATGTTAATTAAGTTTAGTTCGCCCACAAGGGGCGAAATCAAGTGCAGTTAATGTTATTTGTCAATGGTAGGATTAAATTAATGAGCGCAAATAATAAAATAGGTACATACTTATAAGGTTCAATTTTAAAGGTGCACTATAACCTTATCGCGCACGGCACCATTTTTCAATTCGTGTTTACGCCTTAAGAGTATATATAAAACTGTAAACAATTGATAGTGCACAAATGTTTTTTAAGTTTATAATAAAAAAAAAAACAATAAATTCCAATAAAAAATTACATATATGCTATGTAGAAATAAAAAGATGTTTGACAAAACCTATTTTTGTAGTAATAAAAAGCATTTATAAAAAAACAAAAATATACAAATAGAAAAACTCGACAAAATAAAAAACATTTAATATTGTTTAACTAAACAAATTAACTAAAGAAATTAAGAAAACAATAACTTTAAACAATTCTTATACTACAATCATCTATAAGTGAAGATATCCTAAAAGGTTAATATTAATACAAACATTAACAAACAAACTATTTTAAACAATAAAAAAAATAAATATTTTAAATTAAAATTAAATTTAAAACGTACATAACAGTAGAGGAAAGCAGGTTCAACCGCAAACAGTATAATAAGTTACTTTTTATATTAAAACGAATAATCCAAAATTTTTTTTAAAAATGTCAAAAATTTAATTATTAGAAATTTTACCAAAAAATTGAATTAGTGAGACACATTAATGTAATTTAATTTTTTATTTAAAAAAAGTCAAAAAAAGTTACAAAATACAAACATTTCAACATATGTTGTATGTCCCAAAATTTACGTTGGATGTAGACAAAAACGATGTTCAAGCAGTAATTGTTTTCTAATTCCTTTTATCAATTTTCTTAAGTGAGTTTTTAGTTAAGAAAATTGTTATTATTATATGTTGCTGTTAATTTGTGGATGTTTTGAGGTTGATAGTCCGCTTTATGTCGACGGTGTATCTAAATCTGCTTCTAAATTTGTAATAAAAATTTTAACGATAAAATGACGTGTAAGAGATTTGTGTTAACAAAAGTGCTTAAAACGGTATTATTTAACATGCACATAGGACTGGTGAAAGTTTATTAATTAGAATGTGTATTTGATTTACTCAGGTGGCTCAGGCAAACGTAAAAAAAATTAATAAGAGTTCACAAGTTAGTATGCACGTGTTGTTATCAATTAATTAAATGATAACAAAAATTTGACGACGTGTATTGACTCGTATTTATTTACAATGACGATAGAATTTAAGTACGGTAGCGGCAAGATACGTATAAAATAATTCTAATGACAAAACTGAGCTTTTATTGGATTAAATTTAAGCAATGATACTAGAAATAAACTACGTCACTTAATTATTAATTACAGAAGACATGTGCAAAAATAAACTTAACTCGTAGAGGTGTCAAACCACTTAACAAATTCAATCCAATATTGCGGATATATTATAGATAGAAACGGTATTAGAAAAATTAGTAGTACAATTGACGACATAAACAACATGAAACAACCGACAAATAAATCGAAGGCGAGAGCGTTGTTAGGGTTAATTAACTATTATGGACGATTTTTCAAAAATTCATAAAAAGTCATACACTTAAACCTATAAATAATTTGCTAAAAAAAATATAAAATTTACTTGGGATACTGAATGTAAAAACGCGTTCAAGACGGTAAAACTTTATTTGCAAACTGATCGCGTATTATGCCATTACAATCCAAAACTGACACTAATAGTTGCAACAGACGCATCACCTACAGCAGTCGGTGTTGTACTGTCTTACATCTTTGCTGATGGTTCCGAAAGACCAATTCAATTCGCGTCACAAACGCTTACAAATACGCAGCAAAAGTACGTTCAGATCGATAAAGAAGCGTATAGTAAACTTTTGCTGTAAAAAAATTCTATCAGTACCTCTTCGGAAGACGTTTTACTTTATATACCGATCATCAACCTTTGGTGCAAATATTTTCACCAAAGAGAGATATTCCCATACTAAATGCATGTAGAATGCAGCATTACGCTTTATTTTTACAAGCTTTTACTTATAACATATAATATAAAAATACTAAAACTCACGAAAACGCGCACGCTTTATCACGACTACCTTCAAAATCTGAAGAGACGTTTAAGTTCGAAGCTTGCGATATTTTTGAATTGCAACAAATTGAAACGTTACCTGTTACGGCAATGCACATTGCAAAAGAAACGGGAAGAGACAAAACCTTAGGTAAATTACGGGATGCTTTACGTGACGGTCAAGTCGTACAACCCCATTTTAGATTTGGTTTAAATCAAAGTGAGTTTACGTTGCAACAAAACTGTATTCTTTGAGGCATACGAGTTGTTATACCAGATTGGTTACAACAAAAAATGTTGAACGCACTGCATCGTGCATCAGAGTGCATCAGAGTAGTAAAAATCAAAGGGTTAGCTCAAAGTTACTTCTGGTGTAAAAATATCGATTTGCAATATGATGTGTGCTACACCGGTCATTTAACGACTTCAAAGAGACCGCCAATGAAATGTTGTAAATCGTGTCCTGGCTTGAATGTAATTCGTGATCATTTAAAAATAATATTTGAAGACAATCAAATAACAAACGTGCAGTTTGAAAAATGGTTTGGCACATACCGTTTCACGATATCTACTCAACTTCTTCCATTTGATGATTTCATAGATAGTTTATGTCACGCTTCAAATAAATTGAAACGTTATGTCTACATTTTATTTTAAAACACTTAAGGAAAACGTCACAGAAGATAAAATCATAGTACAATGCAATTTTGCAGAACATTATAATTTAGTTGTCCAAGAAGTAGCTCAGATTTTTCACTGGAATCATAGACAAGCAACACTACTAACATCAGTCTTTTATTATAAAAATAAAAGTGAAATAGAACACAGTAGCATTCTAATGATTTGAAGCACGGCACAACTACATTATATGTTTTCCAAAAAATACTACACAAACCTGTTTTAACAAAAACAATAGTATCAAATATTATTTATATTACAAATGGTGCTTTACAATATTTTAAAAATAGATTCAGTTTTACAAAACTATTTTATTATAGCAGGATTTTAAGATAGATAGAAAGAAACCTAAAACGTTTAATAACACGTGCAAGCATGCACATACTTCCAAGTAGAAGAAGTATTACACCTATCGTATGTATGGTAGAATTCAAATTTAACTCAAACAGTCATTTATTTCTGCTCTAATGAAGATACTGAACGCCAAAGATTTTTTTTTTCAACCACGATTTCAATCATCAGTAACTATTCCAGGGACAAAAACGTACCACTGTTTTGTTCTAACCACTGAAGACAATTTTATAAAACAAAACAATGTTGATTGCAATAGCAGAATTGTAAAAATTATAACAGGAATTTTACTATGTAGGTATGAGTTTTTTTTTCACAAACTGGCAAGCTTTAAAAATTGCTCAGTGTAACATGTACGTACTCTAATTTATGTATCTCCTAAACTAACTTAGGCCTCATTCTGCAACTTTTATGGTAAAATTTATACATGTTGAGCTTTATTTTACAGAAAATAAATTAAAATTAAAATGTTCAAAATTAATTAAAAAAATAGTTCAAATATTTACTTCCGGTTTAACACTAAAAAAATTTAAATTTGGAATCTGATATAAAAACGAAAAACAGTAAATAAATCTTTCTGTCAATCAGGTGAATTCTATAGAATCCCGTATCTTAATAACTAAATCTTAAGTAAAAAAAATATCTGTACACGTTCATATTCCCTAAAAGTACAAATATGCCCAAAATGAACAAATTTCAGAACCTTTTTTTTGTTGCCTGTTTAAAGTAAAATAATCGAACAAAAGCAAACAAATTTATGCTGAAATAATACACACAAATTTGAATAGACCAATCAAACAAAATGGTTTCAATGGGAAAAATTATTTTGTTAACTTAATTGATGATTTTAGCAAAACAGCTGTATTAAAGACCGAGACAGAGTTTGATTGTTTTGAAAAGTATTTTAATCAAATTACAAATCTTACCGATAATAAAATCAAAGAAATTAGATGTAATCGCGAAACTGAATACTTAAGTAAACAATTTTACATATTTGTCAAAGAAAAGGCATCTGATTAAGACAAAGTCCGGTATACACGCACGAGTTAAATGGCATTACAGAAAGGTTTAAACGCACGATTCTGAATAGAACAAAATGTTTACTAACAGATGTATACCTTAGCAAAAATGTTTGACCAAAATGTGTTAAAGTTGCAGCAATTATCAACAACAGATTAATTGCTAATAATAAATTAAAAATAACTCCCTATGAACTGTTTGTTAATAAAAAACCTAATGTGTCCAGACTAAAAATGTATGGAATTGCTACCTTCGTAAAAACACCAGAAGTAAATCAAGATTATAAACTTCACCAAAGTCTCTAAAAGGTATTCTAGTTGGTTATGCTGATATGGGATAACGCATCTTAATAGATCAAAAAAACTATTATTAGTCGTCACGTTGAATTTATAAAAAAAATGAGCAATTTATTAAAATCTCTGGAGACGAATTTGAAGACTTAAATACTAAATCAAATTAATTGCGAGAAAAAAATCAGAAATTATGAAATGTTAAATTAAAAAACCATTGTGGCACAATGATTACTTAATAGATGCACATTTTTCAGATGTAGTTGTACCAACCTCTTATGGTAAACTAATTAAATCAAAGAATGAATCAAATCGCAAAAAGCAATAAAAAAAATTACGTCGTTAATTGAAAATGAATATTGGTCACCCACAGATAATAAAAAAGTTCCAAATGATAAAAAAATCATACAAGTCAAATGGATCTATAGTGCTGAACTAATTGGTCAATACAAAGCTAAGCTAATAGCTCTTGACTACCAACAGCCAAACTGCTTAAATACAGAGATTTATTCACCGGTGGCAAAAATGCCAACATTGAAAACATTGCTATCAGTTGTTTGTAACAGAGGTTTATTCATTAATCAAATAGATTTTTTAAACAGAAAAATTAATTATCAAGTTTATGTTTATCAACCCGAAGACTTTATAAAGAAAAACTTAAAGTGTGTTTGTTACGAATGGCTCTGTATGGTTTACGAGAAAGTCCTAGAGCATGGTACAAATGTTTCCATGATGGTATATTCTTACTTAAATTTAAAAGATCTAAACATGATAATTATTTGTATATGAAAATAACAGAAGTATCTCAAACTTACATTATATTATATGCGGAGGACTTACTTATTTGTGGTACTGAGTACAGTGAACATAAATTAAATCAAAAATATAAAATGTAAGATTTGAGAAAAATAAAAATTTTTTTGAAGTGGAATATATTCAAAACAAAAATTTATAAGCTTGAGTCAAACAACATACATTAAATCCTTGGCAGAAAAATACCAAATCAAAAACGGCAAAACTTACAAAACGCCAATGAAAGTAAACTTAAAATTGAAACAGGTTGAACCATGTGATCTAAATGTGCAGTATAGAAACTTGATAAGAATTTTATATTATGTAAGTCAAGGAACAAGACCTGACATCTCTTTCTTGGTGAATTCCTTAAGTGATTTTCAAAATGATTACTCTAAAACTCATTCTAAATACGCACACACAAATTCTAAAGTATTTGTATAGTACAAGACAATTAAATTTTAGTAAACATAATTAAACTTTAATAGATTTTTTTGTAGATTCAGACTGAGCTGGTAATATACTATACTATACTATGTGTTTCGGAAAAGCAAAAAACAGTAACAAGATCATCTTGTCATGTGGAATATATTGCTCTTTCCAAAGCAGTAAGCAAGGTATTAGTTTTGAAAATAATTACAGAAGATGTATTGATTACTATTGTTGACTCCATCAAAATTAGAAATATAATTCTAGTAACAGAGATTTAGCTACTATGTTAAGAGAAATATAAATAATGTGAGCACAGTCAGTTCGGAAAATCAATTAGCAGATATATTTACTAAATCATTTAGTTTTGTTCGTTTTGAAAAACTAAGATTTATAGATAATTTAGTTTAAGCATTATAATTATATGTTTTATTATGTTGTTATAAATGAAAATTTTAAAGGAAGGAGATACGTTAAGAATAGTTCTTTTAGTATTTAAAAATAAAATGCAACACTGGTTGACTCATAAAACAAGACAACGGTCCACATTAATAAAATGTAAGGATAAAACTTTATTTTTTGTGTAATTACTTAATAATAACATATAAAATCAAAAACAGTATATTATTTAACAGTAATGTTTTTGATATGTAAGCAAAGGACCTATACGAACATCATGACAATATAGTCATATGATAAAGATGTTTTTGTACAAAATTTACGATGTTATTTATTGTAATAATCCAAAATTTGTTTATAATTACTGTTATATATAATAACATACAAACGTCAAAGCTTTGATATTGGCATCTTCGAAAAAAGCAACTGAATGTCTTAAGCATCAATGAACCTCAAAAGACAGTTTTTGTGTTCATAATTGTCAGATGATTTAGACCACAAATGTTGTTAATGAAAATTTTATTTGTCAGACTAGTTTAAGAACTTTGTAACTCTAAATTGTCTGATTTTATAAATTTCCTGCTGCGGTAAAAATTCTGTCCCGGAGATTGATAAAAGTTACGGTAATTCTTGTAATACTCTAGTCACTAACAAACGTTAAAATTTATCAACTCAGTACAAAACAAACGCAAAATTGCAGTAATTTTCAGTTTGCAAAGAAACGTTATCAAATGAAAATGACATTTTCAAATTAAAGCATAACACTTCGTTGTTAATTTATGACAAGTAAATGTAGTTGTAAACAGTGTTGTGATACTAACAATTCATATATATAAAAAAAAATTTTGCGTACATTCAAAAGTTACAATTCACCGAAATTGGTCGATACTCTATTGAAATAAAATAATTTTCTTTATTAGATTGTACTTTTTAAATAATATTTCTATTAATTGGTTACATTTTTGAAATAAATTGTAATAGACTTGTTAGTAAATTAAAAAGTACTGTTTTAATATTTTATATTAAGACATTTTTTTATGAACAATTATCGTTTTACTCATAATATTATAAATGATAAATTTGATTTAAGGAATTACCAAGTCTAAAATGATTTAGTCTATTTATATTTATGTTAAAGAAATTTAATACATACGTATTAAAAATAATACCTAATACAATAATATTCCAATTCTTTTTTATCTTTAAAAATAAGAAAATTATATTAAATCATACCTAATAATTGTGACATTAATCGGTCTAGAATCTACGCAATTTATTTAAGAGAATTGTTATAACTGGCGAGGACAAGATAGCTATTTTTAGAAATGTAATGAAGTTAATTTGATCCTATGTTGAAGACTTGCTTGTAAATTAAATTTGTGGAATTGTTTTAATTTGAATTAGAATAATGTGATACATATTATTTTTTTTATTTCAATAAACGCAGACAAAATAAGCACTGTAATTTCATTTTGTTAAAGTGCTCTTGAAAGATACACACCCTATGTTGAGTGCTTCCCGCTATAACACTAAATCCCCTAGGTTACAGCTCGGCGACTTTAGGGAATGTTTGAAATGTATTTTAAGCTATCAGTTAAGTATACATTTTAAATAAAATAATAAATCGTTTAGATGCCACCTATAATAATGTTTTTTTTACGTCAAGAGACTTTATTAGCATACAAACGAAAACTCTGTCTTCCGAAACTAAAACAAATTCTGTAGTCGTCAAGCAGATTCTCATTAATCAGGGCTATAGAACAGAGCGGAATAATTTACAATGGGGTGTAAATCCGAGTGGACCTGTCTGATCACTGCGGTGCTTGCCGACACCCTCGGGCCATGCGGACATTGTGGCTTCTGGGCGATAGATCACATTCTGGTTTTATTCTAACCCACCCATTTTGATTTTAAATTTTTTCTTTATAGCACTTACACATTTGTAAACACATTTATTTTCCTTTCAAATGTAATTTCCGGAAAATAACAGAGAACGAATACGCCAATAAATCAAGGTTCGGTACGGAAGTTTATGCTTGCCAACACTACGATATTTAAATTAGGAAAAACGTACATTCTTGACTAAGTAATTATAATCTTTTTATTAACGTCCCATGCATTTCTAGTAACTTTTACAACTGTTTTATGCATACAAACATTAAAGAGAACTATAACTTTATCGTCAAATAAACTTATAGTTTATTGATTATGGTTGTACTGTTAAATTATAAATATAAAATTTGTAGCAAATCTATAATCATGGTAAAACAATTATTAACTTATGTATTGGACATAAAATGTTACTTATGTAAAACTAAAACAACTTTTAACTTGCAAGGATTTATACAATAAAGATAAATACTTGATCAAGTTTTTCTACTATAATGTTTTCAGTTTTAAGATAAAAAAAATTGAATAAAGCACACATAATTTGAATTGTAAGTTCAATGTTGCATTTTTAATTACGGTACTCATTTTTAGGAGCTTAAAAAGTACGTAAACAATTTAAATATTACACTGCTACAACACTATACTATCTAGAAAATGCAAAAATTTTTTATTAAAGTAAAATTTGGGAATACTTAACTCAATTTTTTTCTGACAGAAGTAACGTTCGTGTTACAGATTACGTTCGGTATTTAAAAACAGTCACTACTGTATTACCAAACTCCAGAAAAACATGAAAACTAATTTAAAGGACAAATTCTGTCAACCAATCATAGACATTTGTTTTGTTGACATTTTAGTATCCATTTACGTTGTTATTTTCGATATTCATATTACTTGTTCGTTTTATAATTGATTTTTTGGCTTGTTTGTGTATAAATCTATTTTTTAGAAAAATCTATTTAGAATCACCTTTACAACATTTGGTATTTTTAGGTAAAAATTGTTTCCATTTAATTTACAATTTTGAACTTTCTGCTGCAACAGAGAAATTTTTGAGTTTTTTAAAACTTAGGTATCATTACAAGAAACGCAGCTATTCACGTAAATTTAATCCAATTCAATTCATATAGTTTTAAGAAAAAAATTATTGCATTGAATGAAATTGCGCAACGAGGTAAAGTTAGTCCGAAATGCACTGTCTGATTTGACAAATAAAAATTGAGAAAAGCAGTGCAATTATTAATAATATTAGATCTTTGTAATAAAATGTAGAAAACAGATGGTTTATTTAATAAAGTAGTAAAAACGTTTACAGTGAATAATGATGATTTAGATAAAGATGAGCGGAAAACTAAAGAACGTGAATCTTTAGGTAACGATGATTAATTAATTTTTAACCTTAGTCATATTGCATGGTATTTAATAAATAGAAAATAATTACAATGTGCTGTATTTTGGACTGAAATAAGTATTTTTTATTTTTACTGCTTTGTAAAATTTTAATAAAAAATTGGTAAAAAAGGATATTAGTTAAATATCATAATTGTAATTATTGATTAAATTAAAACAACCCACAAAACCATAAGTTCCATGTAGGTGCGATAAGCATTCCCAAATATTCATTTCTAAAGCATGCCAATAGTAGTTTGTGTATGGACTTCTAATAACACACTTAATTTAAAACGTATTCTATAAGAATTCCTATATAAGAAGAATAAAGTACTCTAAAAGATTCTTTTAAAAACACTTCTATAGGAATACTATATTTAATTTAAGAAAGAAGTGCTTATAGCAGCCTTAAAATTGGCAGTTGATTGGAATCACTAAAGTATTAGAAATGTAGCATTATAATGGCGTTCCCATATTGATTCTATAACAATGCATATAGAAGAAGAATAAAGTACCTTAAAAGATTCCTTTAAAATCACTCCTATAGGCCTTCTATATTGATATAAAAAATAAAGTGTTTATAGCAACTTTGACAATGTATTGAAATTCAAGTATTACGACTAACATGATAACATTCTTTTAGTGTTTTAGTACCTCTAAAATCGGTTTAATCGTTCTTTATTTGAGATAAAGAAATACAATTTTTAATATCAGAAAAAACCGTTTGTACAAGTTGCTAAATTGTAATACCTAAACAAAAATAACTTCCTGTAGAGATTAAACGCCCACATCTAAATTTTGTTGATAAAGATATGTATGCAATAAAAACTTATGCATTCGCGTTTGATACTGTAAATGTAGATAAGATAATTTGATTTCTGAGAATTGTGACGAAATATGTACCGACTACCGAGTTTGATTCACCAGAAACGCTTCTAAGTACGGGTATATGCAGTTTTACGTTTACGAAAGGAAGACGACTTCGGGCTTGGTCTATATTTGTAAATGGGTTCTTTTTTTGTGCTGAATTAAAGAAGAAAAAGCTATTAGAAATTCTGCTGATTTAAGTAAAAGTAAGTACAAAAAGAAACAATTTTTATACGTTCAGCTTATTCACGTTTTAGCGCTTTATTGTTATTGTTTATTTTTTACTTGGCATCCAGTTATTTTCTTAGAACAGGGGTGACCAACCTGCGGACTTAAACTTAAAAAGCATTGTAATAAAAAATTTATTTTATTCATAAAAAGAAACATATTTTTGATATGAATCTAGTGAAAATGCATGCGACTGATAATAGATAATAAAAAATAATTAAACGCATAATTTTGTTATAGAGTTAACCCAAAGTTGATTCAAAGGAGTTCCTATAGATGTTATTAATGAGGTGTTCCAATGGCTACGTCATGGCCAAGCGAGATTAAAAAATGAAATAATTAGGATGATGCAGCAAACTACAAATTCGCAAACCATTGATTAAAAATTATTATAGTTTAGACAAAGATACTGTACAAATTTCTTAATAAAAAATGACTTAAAACTAATCATTTCATGCTTTTTGTGTTTCTTATGGTATGCTATTAAAACCCTGTAAAAGCATGCAAATCAATTACCTTTTAGTCGTTAACTTTGTCATGCTATTCTAAAACATAGGAAAGTACTACATTGGCACTATTTTAAAGCATTCTAATGGAACGTGAAAACTTCTACCTTTGGCCTGCTTTTGTACAACGTCTAATAGGACTCTATAAGCACTAACTGTACAGCATTCTACTGGAGTGTCAAAACCTATCTCTAAACATAAACCATTCTACTGCTACAGGAAGGCTTTCAGTAATATCAATACTGCCTCTATGCTTCTAAAAGCATTATTATGGAACCTATTTGGTTTTGTGGGAAGAGGCTTGTACAGTGATCAGGATTGTTTATATGTTAACCAAAAACATTTTTTTTAACTACAGATTATGCAACCAATTGTACATTCGCGATTTGTAATTTAGATTACCTTACGTTTCGTAATCTAATTGGCAGAGTTCTAGAAACATTTTATTTTTTTATCAATAAATAATATATAAATATAAGTGCAACATCAACCACCTGAAATAATAGTTATTTCAATAAAGTTTAATCTTTTTTGTAACATCAGTCACAAACGACAAAAAAGTTTTATTTGAATCGTGCGTAAAAATTACACACATTTAAATTTTTTTAGATAAAATAACAGTCTAACAATTTATAGGGTAGTATCATGTTTTATGTTATAAAATTTAACTGAAACTTACGTTTAAAATTATTATTACTAACATACGTAACATTGGTTTTATATCCGACACTTTACTATGTACAAATGTTTTTAGTTTGCTTAAACGATGCATTACTTCTTTTGTTATTGAAATGCTTTATTTAATATAAAAAAATTATAATTTTAATTATTGCAACTGTTGTACTTTAAAATTTGCTTAAAAATTATCAAATCCGCTCTAACTCTTTTTTTCTGTGAAATATATTTAAGCATTATTTTTTTCAACTCTAACTTATTGAAAACTTTTTTGGTAACTCAGTTTCTATTTAAATTCTTCATTAAGTAATAATCAGTATAGGCAGGAATGGTATGTTAGCATAACTAAAAGCGGTTCACAATTCTTCAACAAAGCTTACGCTTGACTTTGATTTTTATTATTTACGTGTTTTCTACTCTTTAAATAATAAATTAGGTGCAATTTTTTAGTCACACTACAAGAGCCCCCGTGCACTAATCAGTCTGGTTGCTACAGTTTGGTTGCAGTAGCTAAAATTGTGAGTAGCTGGTTGTTAAACAGCCAGTGCTTGTATTCAAACAAATTGGATGTAGAGAATACAATATGTGTTTACGCACTGCTCCAGAAACGCAAGAAAAAAGATATTGGATCCTTCTACTGCTGACACTGACACTCAAAAGACGTATTTAAAATTTATATTAAATATTTTTGAAACTATTTGGATTATTTTTGTAATTATACCAGAATATCAGTGTAATCATTTGATAACCATTTGCACAATATAAGAAATCTAATTATAGGATCTAATACTTGTAGGCGAGCTTGAAAAACTCCAGAAAAAAAATTGGTAATAACTTTGAGGCAAGTGCATAAAAAACAAAGATTTTTAGTATTAATAGTATAACTATTTTATTTTTAATATAAGTAATATTTCAAATGATTTTACGTCAGCTAGGTGCTTTAAATGTTTAGTAGTTCTGATTACTGTAACAAATCAAATATTTTAAAAATCTAAGTCACATCTAAAACATTCGAGTTTATTGGTGTTAAGAACTAAACATATCCCCCTATAGCGTCCTGCTTGTTCATAACCAGGGTTTTTGGTCCTTAATTTGCCTGTGTAAAATATTCACGGCAATGTGGCCTACTGCTTATGACTAGTTTATAATTTGGCTGTGTTGAGTATTTATGACAATATTGCTGATTGTTTAAAGCTTTTAATTCATATATACGACTATCTGGTACAGAATAATAATAATAATAATTGCATCCCATTTTACATATAGATTTCTTTGCTACAATAATTTATTTTTTACTTTTAACTTAAAATTATATAATGAGCTTGTGTTCAATATTGTGTAATAGTTATTGAACAGAAATGCGCCTAAGTATTGAAAAGTACCTTTGAATTTTTTACAGTGGTGCTTAGGGATGCGCGCGGTTCGTTTTCTTTGCCCATGTTCACGTTTTATAAAGTCGATGGTACAATATAAGCAGGCTGGTAATTTTGACATAGGAATTTTATATAGAAGTGTCAGAAATAACATTATATATCTGTCGCTTATTCTGAGTATTTTGAGTGCATTATAGTATGGGGTAACATGATTATGCTTAGGTATAAAAAAGAAAACCTGAGACAGTTATTTTCAACAACTTGCAACTTGTTTTTAAACTCATTTGTCAAGTGACCGTAGTATGTGATTAATCCATACTCAATTGAACTGAGGACTAAACTGCATGTTAAGTTATATTTAATATGTGCAAGTAAGTAATTTTTAAATTTGTATAAAAGTTTTAATTTGCCATAGCTCAATCGACATTTTGATATTACATGTTCAGCAAAAGTAAGATGTTGATCAAATATGATTCCCAATATTTTAACCGACTCCAAAAATATTAACTCCTGTCTCTCTATGATGATACTGGATCTAATGGTATCATAACATTTTTTTCTATTCGATGTTTTGCCGATACAAAGAACCTTGGTCTTTTCTCCGTTTAAAGTTAAACCATTTTCATCCGATATTGTGATCATTCTTTGAAGATTGTCGTACATTTCCTCAATAGCTTTGTTGAAATTCGAAACCGATGAGTGTATATATAATTGCGTGTCATTAGCATACATACTGATTTTGCAATTTTTTGTAAGTATTTTGTCAAATTCTGCGGTGTATATAATAAACAAAAGTGGCCCTATAATACTGCCTTGCGGTACGCCATTGTCGTTAGGTATTATGTCGGAACATATTGATTTATTCTTCAACAAAAGTTTTACAAATTGCTTCCTGCTCTGCAAATATGATTGTAGCCAGGCCAAGGCTTGAGTTGAAAATCCGTAATAGTGTAGTTTTGCAACAAGTAAGGGTCTATCTAAAACATCGAAAGCTTTCAAGTAATCAAGTGCAGCAAATATAGTAACTTCATTATTATTCCAAGCGTTTGTAAAGTCGTTGATAATTTTTAGAATATTGGTATTTGTACTGTGCCTAGGTCTGAAGCCGGACTGGAACAAAGATAGAATGTTGTTTTTTCAACAAAATCTAAAATTTGCTTGTAAATCCACTTTTCAAGGACTTTGCTTACAACTGGTAAAATAGATATCGGCCTTAATAAACTGTAGTCATGTGCTTGATTAACTTTAGGTAGCGGTATGTATAATACACGCAGTTTTCCACTTAATTATTTTATTTACTTCCGTACTAGAGATGTGCTTGAATTTTAACTTTTCTGTAATGTGATCGTAGCTGTTTTTATAATAATATTCAATTATATTATATGGAATGTTTTTAAAGGGAAGAGCTTTAACAAAATGGTTGTTTATATTATTCGAATCGGTAATATTTAATAATATGGTTTTTTGAGTTTGCTGTGTACAGAGTTTTGTTTAAAGAAACACCACAATTTTGTTGTTGTTTTTTATTTCATTAATTTGATGATTGAGAAAGGCTTTCTTTTCGTGTTTTATTGCCGTAGTTACAAAATTTCGCATTTTCTTATAGGCTGCCAGAGCAGCCTGCAGTCCGAAATTTTTGTATTTATTATGAATTTTGTTTCTTTCTTTAATCATAATTTGAATTTGAATTTGAATCCAGTTTTTTGGGGTAAACGTTACTAAAGGGGCGTGTAAGTCAAACAGATGTGCGAAAGCTTCGTTGAAAAAATGAATTTTATCGTCTATTTAAGACATGGTCACTATATCATACTATGGGAAATTATTGACGTCTTTCATAAAAGCATTTCGGTCAAAATGCCAAAATGGTCTGCATGTAATTTGCTTGTGTTGGGAGATTATGTGAAATATATTAACACTACACGACGTTAGCATATCATCACTTATGTTAACGTCCTCACAAACGGCATTCGAGCTTGCCAAATTATCTGACACACAGATAATATCTAGTAGTGACTTAGATGTAGTACTGATTCTCGTTGGTTCCTTCATTAATTGCTTAAGGGCAAATACTAAAAAAATGTTCTCTAATTTAAGTGCGTCGTACCTATTGTTCAGAAGGTTCACGTTCAAGTCGCCCATAATAAAAACTCTATCCACCTGAGTAGCAACGTAAGCCAAAACGTTTTCAAAGTCTTGAAACCATTTACAACATAAATCTGGTGGCCGATAAAACACACCAATACCATAAGTTATTTTTTCGATGTTTCATTTGATGAAAAGATGTTACAGTTTAGTCGCGCTGGTGTACTCAATTATCACGACCTTATACCTGAGGTTGCATGAAATGTACATTGCCAAACCACCTCCCCTGGTTGTACGATCTGCTCATCAGATGTTAGTTTAATTTAGTCATTTACAAGTTTTTTGAATTAAGATTATTACTAGGCTTATGTTTCATTACATCAATTCCGAACACATTTTGTTTTAATGTGTTAAGCATTTGTGTGCATACAGTGCAATTATTGCGATCCCACGCCGCATGATTGAAGTTACATTCAATTTTTTTCACATTATTGTAGTAAACACAATTTGAGCAATTATATTTGTGTACGTTCTTTACTTTACAGTCGCGTACACGATCGAATTCTGCACAAACAAAAAAATTTTTAGCGTGGACAGTTTGCCGACGAGCGGTTGAATCCGTTACACATAAAACATCTTTTAAGTTCCATACCATCATAGATTGAGCATCCGTCAAGGCCAATTAAAATATGTCCAGCCTGAAGCAATTTATTGTACAGTACCGCATCAGTGTTTACAACCACCTGAAATATTTTGTAGTTTTTCTTCACCGGCGAAACAGACAAAATATCAGATTTTGTGTCTTCTGAAAAGTATTCACTATTTTGTAATTTTAAGTACTACATAATAACTGCGGGATCTAGTTCTTCTGTTAAGCCAACAATGCGTAACTTAATAGGAGTTGGATTGAGGTGCGTTAGTTGATAATTCTCAGAGAGATTTTCTTCGGCCTCTTTTAGTAACTTAGCCGATTGTCTCTGTCTGCACAGCTGACAACTATTCCGCCTTTTTTTGTCGTCTTGACTTGTTAAACTTTGATTTTTGAGACAATTAAGTTAATCTTGCATCGGACTTGCTTGTGTCAGAATCTTGTTTGTCATTTTTGGGTTTTATTAAGACTTTTGTTTGAGCAGCTACAACAGCGATATTTGCATAGGATCGTTTACTATTAGAAACATCCACCTTGTTAGCAGTTGCTGTAATTTCATTCATTTTATTGGCAATAGCTTTAAAAGCCTCTTTTTTTAGAACGCTCAAAGTTGATGTTAAATCAGAAATAAGTAGCGACATCAACTCATTGAGTTTATGATTAACTTCAATAATGCTTCAGAAAGAGAGTGAAATTGCTGATTACGATCAACAAAGTCAGTGCGTACGCAGTCTTTACAACGCCATGTAAGACTGGGATGGTTTTTGAGATAGTTCACCAGTTCAACAGGCAATGCAGCACAGAAGAAATGATACGGTTTATTGCAAGGCCCTGAACAATTAAAAACTGGTGTTCTTGTTGTGAAGTTTTCAGCACACTTGGAACACGGAGGCGGCATTTTTACATGCAAACAGAGTAGCATGTTGACCACTACCTGGACTAATGTTTTTGCAGGAATCACTTTGATTATATATAGTTAAAAATTAGATTAAATTAAAATTAAAATATAATTAAAATAAAAGTACGTAGAAAATGTATTCTTCAGTGTATGGTGTGTTGCTTATTCGAAGTTTTGATGTGGGTTTTGTTGTCACTTATTTATTTATCACTTCATGCAATATTGTTAATGTATGACTTTAAAGATATCAATCAGTTGGAAATTTTACTCACTATTTGCAATACTTTGCTGTTATCTCCTACTCCTCTCCCCATTACACCGTTCTGTCCCTTTTTATGTTGACCACCGCATGCTTCGTGTTTCAGTTGTTTACGTCGTATAAATTAACAATTAAAATACACCACAATTATTATACAAAACAAAAATATCACGGAGCACAAACAAACGTGACGGCGTTGCTGTTGATGTTCCTGACATATAACCGGAATAAACATGGCGATGAGTTTTCAATAAAACTATTTGTGTTTTTTTTTTACTAATTTAATTAACTGAATTAAAAACCTACAATATTTTAAAATGTTTTTGAAATTTTTTAACGGCAAAAGTATAAATAATATTTTATTTGAATTAGACACTAGTTTCTTTTAAGGCTCTTTCTTTACTATTATCGTTATTTTTTTTTCAATTGTCTGTTTGATCTTGAGTTGTATTATTTACCACAATATTGTTAAAAAACTGTAGTTGTTCAAAATATATGTAAAGGTCTTTACTCAAAAATTTGCTGATTCATTTTTAGCCAGGTTGCTAAGTACGCGCGCGCTCTAAACATTTTACAAAATTTGCAAGATAGTATGCTTTTATCCGTTGTAGAATTATTAGAGTTTTTAGTAAATTGGTTTAAAGGTAGAAATATACTTCTTGTCTGCTTTGACACTATAGAAAATGTTATCGTAATTGTCAATAACTGCTAATTGATTTAAAAAAAAGATCTTTTTTAATTCATTCATGAATTGATTATTGTCAACTACTGACAAGCAACTATTTTAATGTAAAAATAATTATTAACAATAATATAAATTTAGGTAACTACGTACTATACTGTAAAGCTACTAAAAATTATGCAAAAATCTGTTAAAAATGTAACAATATTGTAAAATATTTTTTGTGCTGCCAACGTCGCAAACGTCAATATTCGTTCGTTAGTGTAGTTACGTAATGAACGAAAAAAGCTCTAGGGTGGCAAAATGAAAACTAGGAATCCACATAAAAGTAAGTGTTTAAAGTCAATTAATATATTAAAACGAGTATGCGACAAGTGGAAACATCATTTTAAAAATCGATGTTAAAGTTAATGTCAAATTTGACAGATTTAGTAATTAATGTAGTACCAACATTATATTTCTGTTGATTTTTTTAAATTTTTTCAAAAAAGAATGTAATTTTATAAAAGGCAACACAAAAAATAATGTACATTACTCTCGTCGAAAGAATCATAGCATAACTCCCTCACATGCAACGCTCGGCCGTGCGGCCTCGCGTCGCATTAACGTTCGTTATGCTATTTCTTACTTTCGACTCTTGTTACGTAAACTACTATTAATTAAGTTTTAAAATGTAAATACTGTACCGTTTTTTAAGAATTGATATTACTATAACTAGTTTAAATTTTTCACTTAAGAGGAACATATAAAATCATTTTACAGTCTTATGTAATTATTTTTATATAGAAAAAATGAAGTCTAATCATTTACCGATAACTTTAATCACCTCAAGGAAATCATCGGCAGTACATAACTTTCCAGAACGGATAGTAAGTGAATATTGGGGTTCAGCTTGTCTTCAATGTGCCTACATAAATCTAACAACGAGTATATTTATTGCAGTGGCAACATCAAAAGAATCAAAGCACAATCAGAAAAAAAATACACAAAAAATAATAGTTTGCAGTCCACAATCACAGCAAAACTTCTTTTAGTGAACCCTTAAATTAGGTAACACACGTTAGTCAAAAATGAGTTGACGTTGCGTTCAATAAATTAAAGTTGGTAAATACAAAGATATTAAATTACACAATTATAGTGATTACACAAAAATTAACAAAGTGCGCGGTTATGAGCAAAGCATGTCTTTATCAAAGCTAACTATCAGACAAAAATGAATGACAATGTAAATAAGTAACGCCTCATGACAAGCTCTATAAGAAAGATCTATGTGTAAAACATTTTATATTTAAGTTATAATGTAACGGTTTTGTATTGTACTTGTTTGTAATAACAATTTTTTAATCATTTTTTTGGATTTTGATCTATTGTTGTTTAAATATAGTCACTTTTTTAATTTATTTTTTGGTAAAGTTTAATTTTTTAAATACTATGCTTTGTGTTGAACCGTTCAATAATAACATGTCGACGGTTTACAAACACATTGTAAGGTACAACTGCATTGCGAAAAACTACACTAACCTGTTCAATGCAAGATTGCAAATTGTAAGACCAAAAACTACCAGAATTTTCTAAACTACTACGGAATTGAGCCATCAAGATAAATTCATTTTGATCTGGTGTAAACATGATTATGGTTTGTAACCTACCAATTTAATACAGGTTAAATCAATGTAATAAAATATCATAAACTTATCTTTGCTAGATATTTATACCAATAAATTTAATATCAGGAAGAAAATAAAGAAAATAAAATAAAAATACAAATAAAACAAACAATAACAAACACTACGAACATCGTAAAATAGAAATGCAGTTTTGCCCTAGCGATTCTTTTATTTGCACAACATCAAAATTCTAATTAACTTACCCTTTAAAACGTGGATGGTCCAAGATTATTCACGGTAAATAATTCTGAGCATTGCGTTAGCACACGTGTTGTTTGTTAACGGTAACCAAATCAAAAATTAAATAAACAAAAATTTAAAAAATTAGTGTGCTAAATCTATACAACGCAAGAAACCGTACCAAAGTTTTTTGACATAACAAACGTTCATGTAAAATGCGTATGATGATGTCGGAAAGTCGCGTATTGTATTCTAAAACGGTACTACTGCTGCTATATTGATGATAGACTAATATAATGCTAATGTCAACTGTTTTGTAGTTGTGGTTTTCAATTTCTATAGTGATTTTTTGTGTTTGTTTATGTTTTTTTAATTTTTCTTAAGCGCAACGTCTTTTTCTTTTCCGGCCATCAAGTAATAAGCTTGCCATAACTATCATTATGCACAAAGCTGCTACTTTTTTTGCAAATAATATAGTTAATAATATTGCTGACTTAATGTATTTATTTTTAAATAGTTTTTGTAATGAGATTATATTTATATACTTTAAATATACTATTTTGTTTATATTGGTAGTGTAGTAAAAATATGCTTTATGTTATCTCCTTGTATTATAACTTAATGGAATTTGGTAAACACTTTGAAATAAAAATGTACGAATTTTGTAGTTTATCAACGTTATTTATTGTATGTGAAACAATGAAATACAAATTTTATGTAAAAAATTTTAACAAAAACAATTTAGTCAATTCTAAGTAAATGTATATGTTTCTTGTAAAAAAATAAACACAAACTTAAAAAATATGAATTTAATTTAACCTGTTCAGTTAACCGTTTATATAAGGTAAAATCAAATTATTTAATGATCAGTTTTCTTAATGACTCTATGCAAAGCTTATCGTTGCTACACATTTCTGTACAATAAGATTTTCATTTAAAAATAATACAAATATATAGTTTTTATGTGACAAATTTGCCGGAGACTAAAATCGGTAGTTGTGAAAACATTACACAAATAAGAATTATTATGACGGATTATAGAAAGGTTTTGAAAGTTTTGTGATTATGCGGAATCGGATAAATATTTGCTAAGTACCATTTAAGATAATATTTGAAGGTGAGAGTAATACAGTGAGTTGTTGAACCGACGGTTTGATTGCTTCCAATCAGCTACCAAATGTTAATCTGTGAGTAACTCATATTACAGAAGTTAATTTACTGCTTGCTTAAGTTCTTATACTTCGAACAAAATACACGCAAAGATCAGCGAAAAAATGTTTGATGTGATTTGTTTAATTATTGATGCGGATTTATAGTGATTTCAGAACCGATGCTAGTATTTTTGTTGTGGGTTATTTCAGATGCTGTTAGAAGTTAAGGCACCTTACTAGGAAAAGTTTACTCAACTTTGGACTACCGTCAGTGGTGTGAATAATTACTAAGACTATTCCTCTAGAAGTGTAAAAACCTCTTAACTATACAACCGTGGAATTTATGCACTCTACATTTACATGCCGCTTACAAATATACGCGGTTGCCAGACTAGTGCAATTAACTGACAAGTAAATTTACGGAATCGATAAATCAATGAATGATTATATAACGGTAAGCTTAGCCTGGCTAGAACCTTATTCGGAAAAACAACTATCGAAATTTATTATAGACGGTGTAAGTTCAGGTAGAATGTCCAAGTAAGTTAATAGTGAAACGTCCGAGAAATTACTTGCAAATGCAAGAGCCTTCTAGAACTGTTATCTAGTTTCTAGAAGATATAGCGAAAAGTGAGGAACGATCGAGAAGAATTCGCCGATGTCTATAAAAGCCGAAGATGGAAATCGTAGGTCAGTTATTGCTGGAATGTGAATGCATGCAGTATTAAGAAGATTAAGCAAGTGAGGATAAATAAGTGATTAGCACGTGCGGAGTTTTAAATAAATCGAGTGAACGCGACTTACAGTGTGAAATCCGAGGACGTTATCTTATCTCGTGTTAGTTATCTTAAGTGTTATACAACGGTTATACATAAATTATAGTGTAAGTGTTTTTATTATTAGATTTAATTAGTTCCGTTAATTTAAAAGTATACATATTTCTATAAAAGTAAACGTAGTTTTAGTCGTTATCAATAAATTAGTTTTTAATAAATAAATTCGCAACAAGTGGTGTCACGGTGTGAAGTCCGCGATTTTTATTAGCGTAAATACCATTAAGTAATTTAATATCGCTTCCGTGATAAGAACATTGAATTAACTGTTCGCGATACGCGTGTTTATTTATAAAGTTAATATAGTGTTTATTAAACTTTTTCTTTTAACAAGTGCGTGATCGCGATTCGTTTTCGTGGTTTAATATTAACAAGTGGATAGTTATTAAATTTTGTGTTATATAAAAACTGCATTTTAATAAGTAGTGTATTTAAACTTTATATTCGTGTTATATTTAAATTTATGCCGGTGACGCGTTCGCAAGCAGTTAAAATGGATGCAAAGCTATTTGAATTTCTTGAATCAATCAAAAATGGTCAGGAATCGATGAATAGAAAAATAGAAGAAAGGTTTCACGAAAATTCGCAGAAAATGGAAGAAAATTCTCAGAAGATGGAAGAAAATTCTAGAAAAATGGAAGAAAATTCGCAGAAAATAGAGGAAAAGTTTTACGAAAATTCACAAAAAATTGAAGAAAAACTCTCCGAACATTCTCAAAAAATGGAAGAAAATTCTAGAAAAATGGAAGAAAAGTTGTTGGAAAATTCTAGAAGTTTAAAAGAAGAAATACGAACGAGCATAGAAAATCAAATTAAAATTGTTCAAGAGGAAACCCAAGCAAACATGTTAAACTTAAAAGAAGAAATTTGCGATTCTGTGAATGACATAATAGAAGAGAAGTTAAATGAAAATTCAAGAACCATAGAAGACAAGATAGAGAAAAAATTGAGAGAAAGAATACAACTGCTTGAAGAAAGAATGACCCAAATGAATTGTCACGGTGAAGGAAGCGTCACGAGTGAAGATTTAATAATGAACCATCGAGAAGAAAACACTCACAAGTTCAAAGTTGTACCACCGAATTTTGATGGTAAAGTTCCATGGTCAACCTACTACAAGCAGTTTGAAGCCGCAGCTACTGCTAATGGTTGGAGCAACAAGCAGAAAGCGACGTCTTTAATAGTGTCCTTACGTGGAGAAGCGCTGGAAATTTTACAAACTGTTCCGGACCACCTGCAAGAAAATTACGAACTCTTAATATCACGATTAGAAATGAGATATGGGGATGCTCATCTTCAACAAGTATACCAGGCTCAAATTAAAAGTCGGGTTCAAAAAGCTGCCGAAAGTCTTCAAGAGTTTGAGGCTGACATCGCCAGACTAACACGGCTTGCGTATCCTACAGCGCCAGATACCTTCTTGGAGCAATTGGCTATTCAAACCTTTGTAGACGGCCTCCGAGACAGCGAAACACAGCAGACTCTCCGGTTAGCTCGACCCAAGACATTGGATGACGCTTTGGTGCATGCTTTGGAGTTTGAAGCAGCAAAACAAGCATCGCAACGAGATGGTCATAGACTCTGCTGTGCTACAGAAGTACCCGCGCAGACACTGGAAAGCATCGAGGAGATAGCGCGACGAATACTTCGGGAAAGAGGAGTGACAGCTTTGAACTGCGATGAAATAGGCCATGTACGACGGCATCGTACCAAACCTAAGAAGAGGACTAGAAGAGCCCTCGAAAATTTGGAACGAGGCGAGCGAAAGAAACAAAAAGTAATCTCATCTAGTCAAACTCCGGAAGTTACAATCCAAATGGCATCGCCTAGAGAGCAATTGCATAGCATTTATCTCGATGGAAACATCAATGGAAGAAGCGTCCAGTTACTGGTTGACACGGGAGCGACGAAGACCATCATTCGTCCTGACATCTTATTGGAAAACGAGAAGACATCACCAGTAACAGTACGACTTCGAACAGCGACGGGCGACGAAATACCTACTCACGGACAAGTCAAAGTAACCATTGATTTGGGAAATGGAGTACTCGACCATCAAGTACTGGTAGCCGACATCACGGAAGAAGTTATCCT
This sequence comes from Aquatica leii, assembly GCA_035610365.1. NCBI lineage: Eukaryota > Metazoa > Arthropoda > Insecta > Coleoptera > Lampyridae > Aquatica > Aquatica leii. The sequence goes on along the minus strand of CM069433.1, from coordinate 48,629,341 downwards.
GGGAATGGACGTGATAAAGAAGTATGGGTTCCATTTGGATATAAAGAACGATGTCCTGAAGATCGACAATGAAGAAATTCTTTTTCATTCGTCAGAGAAGGCAGCCGTGCGAGTCTTATTGAGTGAAGACGTGACTCTGCCTGCAAGGACTGAAAGTGTGGTGATGGCACGCCTAGATGGAAGTCTCCGGGAAGGCTACATACGCGCGATTGAACCAATGGAGGGCGGCTTAGTTGAAAAGGGACTACTCGTTGGCAGAACTTTAGTACGAGTAAAGAAGACGATGCCAGTAAGGATCTTAAACATCAACTCAGATCCTGTAACGTTGAAAAAGAAGACCGTGGTAGGCCAATGCACGCCAGTATCACAAATTGTGAGATGCGTGAAGACGAACGAAGATACGCCGCCGAAGAAGTGTCCACAACATCTATTGGACATTCTTACCACCAGATGCCAAAACCTCAGCCAAGACCAGCTGGCTAAAGTTAAAGTGTTGATCCAAGAGTACCAAGATGTGTTCGCGCTGGAGAGTGGTTCCAAAGGAAGAACTAACGTGGTGAAACACAAAATTAATACCGGAGACGCTCGACCGATACGACAACATCCACGCAGACTTCCTTTGGCGAAAAGAGAAGAAGCCGAACAAATAATTACGGATATGGAGAGAGAAGGCGTGATTGAACCTTCAAGTAGTCCATGGGCATCCCCAGTGGTACTCGTGAAGAAGAAGGATGGATCAACGAGGTTTTGCGTAGACTACAGGCAGCTAAACGACGTGACCAAAAAGGACAGCTACCCTTTACCCAGAATTGACGATACGCTAGACACCCTGTCAGGATCCCAGTGGTTTTCTACGTTAGATTTAAAGAGTGGATACTGGCAGGTAGAATTAGAACCCAAGGATCGTGAAAAAACAGCTTTTACGATCGGAACTGGTTTGTGGCAGTTCACTGTAATGCCCTTCGGCCTGTGTAACGCTCCTGCAACGTTCGAGCGTTTGATGGAGACCATCTTGCGCGGATTGTCTTGGAAGACGTGCTTGGTTTACCTGGACGACGTGATCGTGGTTGGAAGGTCCTTTGAAGAACACTTGAGCAACTTGAAGGAAGTGTTCCAGCGATTACGTGGGGCTAACCTCAAACTGAGCCCAAAGAAGTGCCACGTATTTAAGAAGGAAGTCCAATACCTTGGCCACGTCGTATCTAGAGATGGAGTGAGGGCTGACCCAGACAAAATCCGAACCGTGCAAGCATGGCCAAGACCAATCGACAAACATCAGGTCCGAAGTTTCCTTGGGTTGTGCACTTATTATAGAAGATTTGTACCCGGAGTTGCCAATATTGCCAAACCATTAACAAAATTAACTGAAGAAAAAGCAGAATTTAGATGGAATGAAGACTGCGAAAGTTCTTTTAATCAACTAAAACAAGCCCTAGTCACTTCGCCGATTTTGAGTTATCCAAGAGAAGATGGAAAGTTTGTTTTGGATACCGGCGCAAGCAATCTGGCCATAGGCGCGGTCCTTTCGCAGATTCAAGATGGACAAGAAAAGGTTATCGCGTATTTTAGCAAGGTTTTGTCCAGGCCAGAAAGGAATTATTGCGTCACTAGGAGGGAGCTGTTAGCAGTCGTTAAGTCCATCGAACATTTCTACAAGTATTTGTATGGACGAAAGTTTTTACTGAGATCAGACCACGCCGCTTTAAAATGGCTTCTACAGTTCCGTAACCCAGAAGGACAAGTGGCAAGATGGATCGAAAGACTGCAAGAGTATGACTATGACACAGAACACCGTGCCGGAAGCAGTCATCGAAACGCCGATGCCTTGTCCAGAAGACCATGTCCGGCGGACTGCAGCCATTGTTCGCGACTGGAAGAAAAAGTCGAATGTCTCCGGAGAACTGCTATGGTTGATGATGAGTGGGAACCTGAGCAGTTACGTCGCGAACAAGAAGACGATCCTGAAATAAGACTACTCCTGGACTGGAAAGAAAGCGGCCGACGACCAACCTGAGAAGAAGTGAGTGCTTTGGGCAAAAATATCAAAGCGTACTGGGCGCAGTGGGACTCCTTGATAGTAGAAGACGGTCTTCTTAAGCGATCCCTAGAAAGTGCCGAGGGCACGGGAAACAGACTACAGCTGGTAGTGCCGAAGAGCAGGGTGACCGAAGTGTTGAAGCATCTCCACGATGGGACATCAGGAGGACACTTTGGCATTAAGAAGACGTTGGGAAAAGTGCGAGAACGATTCTACTGGATGAACTGCAAAGAGGACGTCATGAAATGGTGCCGTAAATGCATAGTCTGCGCTTCAGGAAATGGTCCAGCGAGAAAGCGCAAAGCACCCATGAAACAATACTACGTAGGAAGCCCTTTGGAAAGAGTAGCGATTGACATCGCAGGGCCGTTCCTAGAATCCGATTCGGGAAATAAATACATCTTGGTGGCGATGGATTATTTCACGAAATGGACGGAGGCTTACGCCATACCCAATCAGGAAGCAGCTACAGTCGCAGACGTATTAGTAAAGGAGTTTTTCTGCCGGTTTGGAGTTTCGTTGGAATTACACTCCGATCAAGGCCGCAATTTTGAGTCTGGGCTGTTTCAAGAAGTTTGCCGACTGTTAGGAATTAAAAAGACTAGGACAACGCGTCTCCATCCTCAGTCTGATGGCATGGTTGAACGGATGAATCGAACAATGGGCAAGTACTTAGCCAAGGTAGTGTCCGAACATCAAAGAGACTGGGATCAGTACTTGCACCTCTTCTTAATGGCGTACCGATCATCCGTTCACGAAAGCACAGGCCAAACACCATCCTGTGTCATGCTCGGTCGTGAGATAAGATTACCATGCGATCTTCAATTTGGACGAAGACCGGAAGAAGAAGTCGCTGGAGAAGATTACGCCAGCAAGCTGGCAAAGAGGCTAGACGAAGTACATGAAGAGGTTCGTAAAAACACACAAATTGCCAGCGACAGGATGAAAACAAGATATGACGTCAAGGCGCAAAATGGTGGGTTTCAACCTGGCGATATGGTCTGGTTGTATAACCCTCAAAGGAGACGTGGTTTGTCGCCGAAGCTGCAAAGGCAATGGGAGGGCCCCTATGAAGTCGTACGGCGTATTAACGACGTTATATACCGCATCCGAAAACCGCCCAGAGGCAAGCCAAAAGTGGTCCACGTCGATCGTCTAGCCCCGTTTGCTGGCGATAACCACAATCCGCAAGTTCAGGTCCGAACCAGAGTAATAAGTAGCAAAACCAGGAATCCAATCGAAGAAATGGAGTTCGAAAAGTTTATGAACTTATACGGAGGTTCTGGAAAAGCTAGGTTCGGAGTTACCACCGAGGAACAACAAGACCTGTTCCAGACACAAAAAGATTACGCCATCGCACATTGCGTGAGCGAGGAGCTTGACATGTCCAAAGGGGTTGCAGTCGTGTTTAAAAAGAAGTTTGGACAGCTAGATGAATTACGAAGACAGCAACCGGCAGTCGGAAAGGTTTTAGGACTACGTGGTGACGGACGCTTCGTTTTCTATCTGGTCACCAACAAATACTCACGTGTCAAGCCGTTATACAAAGATCTGTGGCGAACATTATGGAGTCTCAAGAGACAAATGGAGTTCCATCATGTTAAGAAATTGGCAGTACCCAAGCTTGGTTGTGGCTTAGACCAATTGAATTGGAGGACAGTTCGAAACATGTTGGAGGTCGTCTTCCGAGGAACAGGCGTTCAAGTGTTGGTCTGTAGTTACCAACCGAGGAGAGTATTGGGTCAGGAAAAGTCCATTGACTGTTACTTTTATGGTCAAGGAAGTTGCCGAAATGGAGGAAGCTGCCGCTATCGCCACGATCCCTTTTACCGGTGTCGCATCCAGTCTCCTGTTCTGGGACAGAACAGTCCTAAGAAGGGGGCAGTGAAACGTCCGAGAAATTACTTGCAAATGCAAGAGCCTTCTAGAACTGTTATCTAGTTTCTAGAAGATATAGCGAAAAGTGAGGAACGATCGAGAAGAATTCGCCGATGTCTATAAAAGCCGAAGATGGAAATCGTAGGTCAGTAATTGCTGGAATGTGAATGCATGCAGTATTAAGAAGATTAAGCAAGTGAAGATAAATAAGTGATTAGCACGTGCGGAGTTTTAAATAAATCGAGTGAACGCGACTTACAGTGTGAAATCCGAGAACGTTATCTTATCTCGTGTTAGTTATCTTAAGTGTTATACAACGGTTATACATAAATTATAGTGTAAGTGTTTTTATTATTAGATTTAATTAGTTCCGTTAATTTAAAAGTATACATATTTCTATAAAAGTAAACGTAGTTTTAGTCGTTATAAATAAATTAGTTTTTAATAAATAAATTCGCAACAATAGGTTAGATATTTTAATCAAAAATGAAAAAAAAATAATCATGAATAATAGCAATTTGGTCAAGTCAGAATGGCAATGAAAACTGAGGGTTGTCCGATAAATAACGATGTCGGTTAGTTGCAAAGTCCCCGCGTAATTTATAGAATTCATTTAACAATGTATTATAAATTTCAGGTGCTGGACTGTCTCGCTACAACACACTAGTAAAAAATAATTAATACAAAACATAAAAAACAAATAGTAGCTACTTTTATACCACTTAGCAGTTATTTGTAAAATTTAATTTTTCTAAAAATAGTGAAATAGTCAAACTTTATAAGAGATTGCTACGTTACAGTCAAATGTCATTGTCTATGAATTGTATTTGATCTTTTTTTAAATAGTACGTTTGTACCCAGTAAAGACGGATTGAAACTGTTACAGTCACAAAATTTAAACAATTTTTTTATTACGTTGTTTTGTGTTAGTTTCATTTTTACTTTATTTACATGTAACTGACAGTGCATAAATTGAAAGAGTTCTGATTTTTTGCAATCATTTTAAAATTGTTTCAGTACTTGCAATTTCTTTCCAATAATCAGCAATCGCTTAAAAACTGATTTGTTAATATCCATTGTTTTTTGAGTAACTAGAGTTGGTTAAAAGTCCTTTAAACAAAATTGAACTATTTTCAAAGCAGTATAATTGTTTTAAAACTGTTTTGTTAAAACAGAATATTTTTTGAATATCTAGTGAACAGTGACCCGTTTTACAATAATTTTAGTAAAAACGAATACATTGTGATTAGTCACCATTAGTCGTTGCTATTCTTTTGATTAGTGTCGTCAACGCTTGCGCTGCAAGTTATTATTTTTTTTGCTTGTTTCGTTGTACTTTGATAAGTGATGCTGTGTGTACAATTACGAAATGGTACAATAAACGGTAAGTCAAAACACTTTATTATAATTTATAAATGTAGTCAATATTATTATTATTTTTGTTCTTTATGTATCATGTTTCAATTTGTATTAAAAAAATAGAAATTACCACTGCGTTAGAGTCGATTATTGCGGAAATCTCATGATATTTTAGGATTAGTTAAGGTTCTAGTGTCATCAGTTATAGTTCAATTCTTCAATTTTCTATACGTTTATATACAGCTAAAGGTATTCACAGTGTTTTTATAGTTTTTTTTCTGATTGCTAAAGTGATATTTATATTAAGTTTGTATTTTTTGTTAAAAAAGTGTAATTAATTTTGTGTAACACATTGATTATGTACATAAATGATATATATATATTTCTATATTACAGATGCGGTTAAAAGTTGCTACCCAACAGTAACTGATGCAGTTTTTGAGGCTTCCGTCAAAAGACCACATCAAGGAAAGTCGCAATGTTTAAAAAATAATTGAAAAGTAATCCGGTTATTTGCAAAACCTAATCCTGCTGTAACTCAATATGATATTATATTTAAAATATTTAGTGTACAATAAAATTTGAAACGTGCATTCGAAATATTATCGATTTAGTTGTTTCATTTTAAAACCAAATCTAATATATCGTTTATTATTGAAAGAATTGTTTTAGTTTATTATTGAAACAAAAAAATCATATATTTATCGATCATTTAGTATCAATTTAAGAACAAAACTTTTAAAACGTAAACCGAATGCAACATTTATTTTGCAACAGATTGAATTTAAATTACAGAAAGTATACTGATTCAAATTAGTGAAACAGCAATTGACTTATAGCTACATAATTTTTTTGATTTGAAATTGTTACTAAACATTATCAATTTTGTGTTTACTGGGTAGTAATGATATATTTTGGCGTATATTTGCTCTTAACTTACTGTACAAACAATTTATTTATTTGTTTTGTCGACTTTGTTTGGAATTTGCTTACATTTAGATTTTGTTAATTAGATTCTCGTAACAATTAGCAAATATAGTATTTTAATTTAATTAACTTCAAAGTAGCACAAATTTAAAAAAAAATTTTACTCTTTTAAGATTCTTGGAAATATCTGGAACTAGTACCCACAAGTTTTACTATAATTTAAAAAAAAAACAAAATGCTTTTTTATGCCTCCGTCCGTTTTGATGTATTTCACAAGCAATATAATCGGCCGGAAAAATTACTTTTCCGGACTAGGCCGGTAAAGTCAAGGTTAAATGTAGTAGAATTTTATAACTAGAAGTTGGCAGTACAGTAATTCCCCTTCCTTCAATAGTTTATGTGTCATGTCATTTATGTGAAAATTATTATTTTATGAACTTGGTTAACTATTATACTACTCCAAATTACCTATAACGACTTTTCTAATAACAAATGCAAACTTATTGACAAAAAGAACGATAAAGCCAACCGCAAAATTAAAAATCACTTAAACTTATATCGATCAAGTAAGTATACCTATGTATATGAAACATCTATAACTTTAAATTGTAACTTTTAGCTTAATCAACAGCATATTAACATCTCTATCATTTATTATAAGGATCTTACTTATTTAAATTAAAGTTAATTGTGCAGTTTGAAATATTTATATAATGTAAACTCGCATCATTTAAGTTGAATTGTAAGTTTTGAACGTTACAATTTGGTTGAATGCCATCGACAATAGCAAAACTTATCGAACACTGTGGTATGGAATTACATTGTCTTGTTAGCTGATTGTCTATTGCGATTTTAGGTGTCAAGGAGTCTTCTATGTATTCTTCGGCAACAGTACTGTCCTTTTCAACTACGTGATATTAGTTCCTTGACTTACTAATGCCGTTCCACTATTTCTGCAAATGCAGTGTCTTGTATGTAATAAAACATACTTATTTTAGACGCTTGCTGATTTTTAGTACACCAATTAACAAGATCGTGGTTTCCAGTACCGATCCGAAGATTTTGTCGGTAACAAATTGTTCTCACATTTTGTGCAGCTTCCTTAATGTCTGAAGGAATATCCATTTTAAGACGATACAAATAAATAATGCTTTTAATCAAGATAATTAAATTGTAACAAAATTTAGTATATTTACATAAACAATTGAAATTCAAAATTCAATTCGCCTTTTGTAGGCCTCTGCTTCGCCTCGGCCTACAAATATGCTCGTACTCGCATAATAGCACTCTGGACTAGTGATACAAATAACTATTGTAGATTAATTTTTTGTTTTCTAAATTAAATTTAGATGATAAATTTTATAACTTATAGGCAAATGAGATCTTTTTAGAACTATATTGTTTGTTTGTAAACTATGCAAAATTAGAATCTGATTTAATCAATGAAATTGATAAATTGCTTTATTCCTATACACATTTTCTGTCTAAATTATTCTGATATAACTTCTTTAAATATTTTTTTATTCATACACTCTGTTAACTTTGTAATACAAATATAAATTTAAAGACAAATTAATCACTGCAGTTTCTACACCAATTTCTAATTTTCTTTTTGTTTCTAATGGATTTTATAAAAATATCATACCAATAACTAGCTGTAATTACGTTAAAATTAGTTTTATTTTTGTTTTTATAACTTTTGTCATAAAATTATGATAACTGTTTATTAGGTCGTCAACGATTTTACTTTATAGAACATTTCAAAGTTTAAACTATAATACAGTTCTCGGTGAAAACCTCGGCGGTCTAATTAGAGACATATTTTATTAGACTTTGTAGTGACTATACAAAACAGTTTTACATTTTTATTAAAATTTAAAATTTTTAATAACATTTTTATTTTAATTAATAGAACTTGAGAACATTTTTTTTTCCTTTACTAGTGTGTGTATTAGATCACTTATAGATTTTATTTTTAATTAAAACGTTTTCTACTGTCAAACTCTAACCATTTAATGATACTATAAAAATGAATAACAGTTATTAATGAACACCAATTTTTAAAATCAGATTATACGTAATTTAGTCTTAAAGTTTACTAGTTCATTAATTTTATGAATACAAGCAATTTGAAAGGTTTAAATAAGTTTATTTTATGTATTAGATAAAATCTTAATTACCACCTAATTATGTAAGATTAATTGTATTAGAATTATTAATAGTTATTGTCACAGATAAACATAAAACATTTCTTTTCAATTAAATTAATAAAATCTATAAATTTTAGTAGAAACTTACAAACATCAAAGAACTTGTTTATGCTATCAACAATCAACAATATTTTAATTAACAAACAAGAAGTTTTACATAACATATATTTTTAATTGCATTCAAACCAAAGCAATTTTTCCCGCTAAAGACTATTATTACTTTCTTTTTTAAATTTTAGATTATGATACATTTCAAGTTATTTTGGAACATAATTAAAATAATAACAAGAATAGTACATGTTTGAAACAGAATACCCAATAAAATTTATCTTAAACATTCGTGTTTGTAATTTAATGTAACAATAGAATATATAATATAATAATATAGAATAAATATTTTATAAAGCGTGCTTGTTTTTTAAAAACTTGTATTTATTTTTATATTCAAGCCAAATTTACAGACTTTTTTTTTTCAAAAAATAGTTGCTGTTTTGGAAGGTCATAATACTACATCTTTGATACTATTTAAGTCTTAGACCTAACATTAACGTATTGGATTTGCATTTTAATGTTTGTAAATTATAATTTAAAAACATACTTAATTTTTTTATTGTACAACTCGATCTTAAAATATTTAAATTATAACTTTCAAAAGTAAAATTTGGTGTTCATTTATTTAAAAAATACATACATAAAATGTGTAGAAATATTTAATTTTTTTTTATTTGGATTTTATAAATGATTTAACAGGTACAAACACAATTTGATTTTGTATTAAAAAGCAATTTTATAAATTTACGATTTTTTAATGTGTATTTTAAGTTGAGCTAAGATTTGTATAAATAATAATTAATAGCAAAAACGTTATTGTTATTTAGTGTATTAATAAAATTTTTTAAAATGTTTAATTGATTGTTACAGAGTAATTTATGTAACAATAAAAAGTGATACTATCAGTTAAAGTTTATAGAAGCACCCGCATTAAAAGGGCTTGAAACCACAGAGAATGTACTTGACCACCGCAATCAGCTCGTTATTTGAGATACAATATAAAAAATTCTTCTTACCAAATACTATTAAATTTATTTAAAAAAAGGTTCTGTACTAAAAATACTTATAATTATGCGTTATCGCAATAAAGCATATTTTAAAACAATAACATTACAGCTAAAAAAGTTAAGATAATTAAGAACTAAACATTTAAATGCAAATGTATGCTTTTTATTTAATGTTATTATGCAATTACGATTATTTTAAACTAATTACATACATTAGACGCCACTGGAAGTAATGTTGTAATTTATTTGTTAAATAGTGCATATTTTTTTATTGCGGTTGAATATAATTATTAAATGTGCGGATGTTAATATATGTTTCTTGAAAAAATAAGTTACATAGCTAACAAAAATGTAAGCACTACATTAGCTGCGCAAAAAATTATTAAGGTTTAATAGCAATGTGATTTATGGTTATCTTTACTAATGTTTTTTAATCAAGAAGATCGTAAAAACATTCAAATTTGTATAAAGTAACGTTTTGTTCATCAAAGTGTAAGCTTCTTCAAGCTACTGTAATTTATTGTAGGTATTGGTCATAACAGACGTTTAAATGTAATAACAAAATTTGTTACAGTTAAAAACTCCATTAGTTCTGACATGTATAATTACATATACTTAACACATTTTTTAGTAATAAATTAAATATTAACGGTAAGGTAGCAATTTATTAATATATTATAATTGGGGTTGTAGGAATTCTATGGTAGCTTAAAATGTTATTTTAATTTAAAAACAAACTTAAATGTAAATTTGAACGTCACAATATTTTTTAACAAAATTAAGAATAATATTAAAACCAAAAATGTCTTAACTTAACATTAAAAATTAATTACAAGCTTTGAAAACTATCTAATATTTTTTTTTGTCGACGCTTTGTAGTTCAGGACGTAGTCTCACCTGACTAATTGATGCAAAACAATTTTTGCAATAATTTATTGATTTTGTACAATGATTTGATAAATGTTAAAAATGTAAAAGAGTCATTAACGTATTGGGTTTTAGATAAAATGTGGGTAAAAATTTTTTCAAAAATTTTAGCATAAATATATTACCATTACCCGATGAAAACGGAGAACCCATGGCGGTTCTTGATGTTTGTGAGATTTAAAACCAGTTTTATCGATTGGAAGCCGGTCTATAAGAGCTAGATTTTACGGCGCAATAAATCAGTTTGTTTCGAGCTCCAAAGATGTGACAAAAGCTCAGTTTGTGTAATAACGACAACACGGAAATTATCTAGAATATAAAATTATATTATTAATGACCTTCTTAGCGTGCACTTGTTGCTGCGTAGACATTTTTTTTACTTTAGCAATTTAAACAATGAGCGACAAGTTACATAGCAATATAAATTTGTTCAATACCAACACTATTGTATTCCTTTTAATATGGTTGATTAAAGCCGGGATTTAGTAAAATGAGAAGTATCTTAAGACAAGGAAAGAAATCAAATACAGTAAAAAGGCTCCACTGCTACAGTGAAATGATGAAACTTTTTTTACATAGACTCGCCGCTATACAACAACAGATGGTAGTGTTGTAAAACTGATAAAAATGCATGTTGACAACATTTTTTATTTATCAATGAAAACGTTGTGTATCTTTTGTTATCGTCTACATTTCAAAACGTGATTTTATTTAGTAAACATTTTTTAACGAAGCCCCATTCTTAAGTTATTGGCTACCCAAAAAACCAAATGGTTTCCATAATAAGGCTTTTAGAAGCATAGAGGTAGTATTGATATTACTGAAAGCCTTCCTGTAGCAGTAGAATGGTTTATGTTGAGAGATAGGTTTTGACACTCTAGTAGAATGCTGTACAGTTAGTGCTTATAGAGTCCTATTAGACGTTGTACAAAAGCAGGCCAAAGGTAGAAATTTTCACGTTCCATTAGAATGCTTTGAAATAGTGCCAGTGTAGTACTTTCCTATGTTGTAGAATAGCGTGACAAAGTTAGCGAATAAAAGGTAATTTATTTGCATGCTTTTACAGGGTTTTAATAGCATACATAAGAAACTTAAAAAGCATGAAATATTTAGTTTTAAGTCATTTTTTATTAAGAAATGTGTACAGTATCTTTGTCTAAACTATAATAATTTTTAATCAATGGTTTGTGGATTTGTAGTTTGCTGCATCATTCTAATTATTTCATTTTTTAATCTCGCTTTGCCATGACGTAGCCATTGGAACACCTTCTCATTAATAACATCTATAGAAACTCCTTTAAATCAACTTTGGGTTAACTGTATAACAAAATTATGTGATTAATTATTTTTTATTATCTATTATCAGTCGCATGCATTTTCACTAGATTTATATCAAAAATATGTTTCTTTTTATAAATAAAATAATTTTTTTATTACAATGTTTTTTAAGTTTAAGTCCGCAGGTTGGCCACCCCTGCTCTAAAAAAATAACTGGATGCCAAGTAAAAAATAAACAATAACAATAAAGCGCTAAAATGTGGATAAGCTGATCGTACAAAAATAGATATATGTTTTCAATTGTTTCTTTTTGTACTTACTTTTACTTAAATCAGCAGAACATCTAATAGCTTTTTCTTCTTTAATTCAGCACAAAAAAGAACACATTTACAAATATAGACAAAGCCCGAAGTCGTCTTCCTTTCGTAAACGTAAAACTGCGTTTACCCGTAACCGTATAAGTACTTACTTAGAAGCGTTTCTGGTGAATCAAACTCGGTAGTACATATCTCGTCACAATTCTCAGAAATCAAAGTATCTTATTTACATTTACAGTATCAAACGCAAATGCATAAGTTTTTTATTGCATACATATCTTTATCAACAAAATGTAGATGTTGCCGTTTAATCTCTACAAGAAGTTATTTTTGTTTAGGTACTAGGTATTACAATTTAGCAACTTGTACAAACGGTTTTTTCTGATATTAAAAATTATATTTCTATCTCGAATAAAGAACGATTAAATCGATTTTAGAGGTACTAAAACACTAAAAGAATGTTATCATGTTAGTGGTAATACTTGAATTTTAATACATTGTAAAGGCTGCTATAAACACTTTATTTTTTATATCAATATAGAAGGCCTATAGGAGTGATTTTAAAGGAATCTTTTAGGGTACTTTATTCTCCTTCTATATGCATTGTTATAGAATCAATATGGGAACGCCATTAGGATGCTACATTTCTAATACTTTAGTCTTTCCAATCAACTGCCATTTGTAAGGCTGCTATAAACACTTTTTTTTTAAATTAAATATAGTATTCCTATAGGAGTGTTTTTAAAAGAATCTTTTACAGTACTTTATTCTTCTTATATAGGCATTCTTATAGAATACCTTTTAAATTAAGTGTGTTATTAGAAGTCCATACACAAACTACTATTGGAATGCTTTAGAAATGAATATTTGGGAATGCTAATCGAACCTAAATGGAACTTATGAGTTTAAACGTTTAAAAAATCAAAATTTTGAGCCACCTGTAGCATTAATAGTTTGTTCATACCGTTAATAAAAAGAAATTAAAAATAATGTCATGATGTTTAATTCACTGTTTTAAGAACTACACAATACTTCTTAGAAATTTGCTGACACAAAACATAAATACAAAATAACGGTATCACATAAGACGTAGTTAATTTAAGTTATGTTATTCTAAGAACGCACATGCTTTCCAAGTTAATTCTTAAAGATAACATATTTACAGATGTTTAAACGTAAAAAGCGTATTGCAAAAATTCAGCTAAAAAATGCATACAAAACAGGTTATTGTTCGTGTATAGAAACAAACCTAAGAAGAAAATTGATAACATAAACCAAAAATATGATTACTATAAACGATGCTTTTTCTATGTAGTATCATACGTGTGGTCTGTTCTTTAATAAAGTGATGACATTATACTTGTTTCCATTAAGCGGCGTGCAATGTATTTTCTTTTATTTCTAACAAAAGTAAAAATAGGTTTGTTATACTTTGATACTAGTATACACAAATACCAAATAGTAAATTAAAATTATTAAAAATGCAAACTCGAAATAAATTGTAATCAATTTCTTTAAAATTACGTTAAAATTTAGCTTTGTTTGTAACCAAGATCTTGACCTAACTCTATTGCGATATATTTGCTAAATGCGCGTATTGTAAATTGTTAAAAATGTAAACTCAAACTAAATTGAGATCTTGTATAATAACATACTGCTTACGGATCAAAGTTTATTTTTACTAATAAAGATAAGTACTAAAATATAATATTCAAAGCGCGTCATCGACTGTTTACACCGCCATCTGCGTTATAATGGATCAACTTATTATTGTTGCTAAATTCAAATTTTGTGTGTCGGTAGCTACTTTTTAACTAAAGTTGGCGTTTTATATGTTCAATTTTCAACCTTAATGAAATTGCAGTATAATCGTTTTGAGCGAAGTCTTGTCGGCCATATTTACACTTTGTAATCTCTAGTAGGTGCTGCTTTAACGGTGAATTAAAATAAAAAAGTTATACTACTGTGACCCAGGTAGCGCAACGAAAATTATAAAATGTGTAAATGCTGCAAGGTTTTAAACGAAGTTACACTATTGAAAGCCAAGTGGCGCTATAAAAATTATTATAAAAGTTCGTTATCATTTTTGCGATAGTTTTATCAGAAGTAAGCTAAATGCTTTTTATCAAGGAATTTTTATTACGGCAAACATTCTTAAATATAGTTAAACAATTTGACTTTTAAAAAGAAAGTTCTACGATATTGGCAGTTCTAAAAAGGAATTATCTCATTATACATTTCTTTAAAGTAAAAGCAAATATTTTAGGTAAAACCATATTACTTTTTGTAAATGAGAGAAGCAATCCGTTTTTAAAATAGTCAGAAAATATTATTTCTTTTCTACTATTCTGACTAATGAACATGTGTGTCGCTCCTAAGGTCATTTTGCGCTAGTTTGTTTTAATTTTTCTGACTAAGTAAATATATAATGAGTATTGTTTTTTTTTCACAGCCGCTATTGTTACTTTATAAGCAATCGATGTTTACGTTAGTTATTTTAGAAGCAATCGATAATTGGACCCCCTTGTGCAATACGGAACCAAACGCAAAAATTTCGAAAATCGCGCTGAATTAGTCGCCGAATAAGAATACAATAAAGTACATTTTGCAATAAGAAACCATTAGCAGGATTCCTTGCTGCAATAAAGATCCAACTGTTGGTTCCTTAATGCAAAACGATAATTTTCGTGTTACCATTTGCACGTGTTGTTAAACTGGGTGTTTTATCAACGGTTTTAAATTGAATAGAGGAAAGTATATAGTTTCACTTCTTACAAAAGAAACGCAATGTTCTGCAAATACTAATTCTGATCGCGAAATTTATTTTTTATTAACTAATTAATGCTAATTTAATACGTTATGTATATCTAACCTCCAAAAAGTAATGTTTTTATATTCGTATGTATTATTGTAACAAATTATGCGTAATTTTTGAATATTTTTCGTCCTTCCTTATTGCATAAAGGAGTCGTATAATAATTGTTATTGCAAATTATTAAAAGTTTGACCAACAACAGTACCTCTTCATATGCTGGAACCTCCACTGTGATAAATACTGCAACCGATAGTAAATAGGATTTATATTTCGAGAACTCTGATGATTCTGTTAGGGACAGGGATTATCACATAATTTCACCTTTAAACAGTCGTCTGTCAAATGAAGCAGATACAGCCACAGAAGCTGTAGAAGAACCTGAATACCAGAAGTTCACAAGGGTAGGCCAAAGAAAGGTAGAAAATGAAAATGTGCAGGACAAGATCGAAAGCTTAAAAAGAAAAATTGCAATAGGAATAAACCGTACTACTCTGCAAAAGGCAAGTCTGTAAATAGCAAAAAATATAGAGATTTTGAATGTACATGCAAGGCTCAGTGCCATTTAAAAATCTCTACTGATGAAAGGGTAGTTTTCTTTAATAGCTATTGGAATCTAGCCCATGATAACTGTCAAACCACTTTTATATCTACACATGTTAAACAACAAAATTTGAAGAGAAAGAGGAACTAGAATGCCGCCAATAAGCAAAATTTTTCACGCATATATACATTACAAAACAATATACAATATGTAGGGAAATGTTTATAAATACGTTGCAAATATCAACGAAACGTGTTAATAGTTCTCTTTACAAGGTAAGAACTCTTTCCGTTTCTGATAAACGGGGCATAGCTGGTGGCCACAACAAAATGACGAAACATCAAAGAAGTTGCGTCATAAATCACATTAATAAATTCCCGAGGTATAAGTTCCATTACTGTAAGGCACACAGAAATGAGCAAAAATTTTTGCCTGTTGGTACAACACTTTCCCTTATGTATAAGCTATATAACGAAGAGAATCTAAAAAATGATTGCGTTCGTTTTTCCAGTTACAGGAAAATATTTCTAACAGAATTCAACCATAAGACGAAAGCCCCCCAAAAGGACACCTGTAATAAATATGATACTTTTCAAGCCAAATCATAGAGTACCAGCAGCATCGAGGAGAAACAACTACTGAAATCAGAACATGACGCGCATTTGCTTAAAGCTGAATGTGCAAGAAAACAAATGGAGGCTGACTTAAAAGAAGGTTTTAAAAACAATGATCTGGAAACACTGACATTCGACATGGAAAAGACATTTCCTCTACCTCGTCTGACTACGAACATTATCTTTTACAAGCGACAGTTATGGCTATGTGACTACGGAATTCACTCTGGAAAAAATAACAAAACCCGTCTTCGGACAGCATTCAGTTGAAATTTTTAACTTCTGGTCTTTCATTTCTTAATAACGACAGTGATTTCGGAGATATCAAATTCGCATTAAAAAGCAACAAAAGCTGTTTTCTCCTGAAGAATATGCCAGCATTATTAAAGGATGTAGAAAGAGGAATCCGACAGAAGTGGTATTTTTAGAGAAAAACGACTTTGTGGAGACAAAACACATCGAAAAACTGATTACCAACAGAAAGAAAGACGTAAATGAAACAAAAATTAACTGAGTGCATATTAAAGAAGTTAAAATCCAACAGAATAAACCTTACCGCATTCTTATTAAAAATATGCATAATGCACCGGACTACTCTGAAATGAATATTAAAAAAAGGCAAGGTAGACCTAAAAATGTAGACAATAATAATATAATCTTTCTAAACAACTTGGAACCTCTTTGGCCACGTGGAAAACCAGTAGCACAGGCTAAATTGGATGTTATAACGTCATACTTGCATTTAATTTTTGCTGCAGATTAACCATTTTATTTAGATTTAACTGGCGATTCAATACTAGAGGAATACATTGATGGATATAATGTAGCAGCTCTGGATTTTGAATTGGAAAGTGGTAGCGATTAAAAATAGTGTTTATTGTTATTATTTTCATTTTGTATCGTTGTTTTGAAAACTAATACATGTTGTTTAGATTTAGCAATAAAGAACCAAGAAACATTTTTTGGTTGAATTTTTAGGTTTTTTTTTCTTATTATTTTGTGTACTTGGATAACGTCATTAAATAGACAATGAATCATTTAAATACTTAATTTTGTTTAAAATCTGCACTCATCATAATTTTTATAAATACACATTTCTTTGTGAAATTATTACTCATAACTACACATTTGGCGTTTGGTTGCATTTGGGTTTTTAATTTTTTTTTGTCATAAATGGAAAGATTTATTTCTTATATTATTCTTATTTTATGTGTATTAATTGGTGTAGCATTTTTAACTTTATTTGAGCGTAAAATTTTAGGTTATATTCAAATTCGTAAGGGTCCAAATAAGGTTGGATTTATAGGTTTAGTTCAGCCTTTTAGTGATGCTATTAAATTGTTTTGTAAGGAGCAAGCTAATCCTATTATATCTAATTTTTTTTTCTTATTATTTTTCATCAGTTTTTAATTTGTTTTTATCTTTACTTTTATGATTTTGCTTACCTTTTTTTACTGGGTTTTTACATTTTTCTTTAGGATTTATATTTTTTCTTTGTTGTTCTAGTCTTTCTGTTTATACAATTATAATTGCTGGTTGATCATCTAATTCTAATTATTCATTGTTGGGAGGATTGCGTTGTGTAGCTCAAACAATTTCTTCTAAAAGATATATAACTTTTTTATAACAAAACTATTTTTTTTGCAATAATTCAAAAGTTATTCTAAAATAAAAATTAATTTTTTAATCCAGTACCGAAGACACGCCGACAGCTCCCGAACTAACCCGAGCGCGTGTGACGTCATAATGTTAGTTTTCACTCATTGCAGTTGATACAGAAATAATAAGTATAGTGTTTTGTCATTGTTAAATATTTAAATTTATATTGAAATGTCGAACCTCAAAAGTTATCGTTGTTGTTTTGTATCATTATGTACGAATACTACAAAAGCAACTACTGACAAAATATTTTGAAATGTTTCCCAAGATGACAAACGTCGAAATAAATGGTTTCAAGCAGTGCACCGTAATAATCTCAAAACAAAATCGATTTTTTTTTGGTGTGAAGATCATTTCAATGTAAGTATTTCTTAATACTATTCTTATTAATTATTATTTATCTACGTATACAAATCAAATGAGTAGAGTTCAGTTAATAAATTTTTTTAACTGGACTCCAAATCATAACCTTTAAAATCATAGTAATGAAAACATTTTTTATTGATAATTGAAAGTACTTAAATAATTAATATCTTTGTCTAATGATTGGGATTCAATTTGTTATATTTATAATTTTATAACGTTCTAGGTTATGTATTTGACTAGATTAATTTTTTTAAATTTTATGTTATAGTGGTTTTTCTGTTGTTATAATAACATTTAAATAATTCCTATGATTTCTGTTTTTTTTTTCTAGCTGAAAAGTGACATGGAAAATTACATTTATTATACAACAATGGGAGGTAAAGCAAAGATTAAAATTGATGTGGTACCACACAAGTTTGACTGTCAACCTATTCGTAAAAGACAAGGCACTACAACGATTCTTAGACCAGCTGCAGAAAAAAGACGGAGACAACAAATCATTTAAGAAATTTTAAGTGAATCGTCAACAAATATGGATATGGATATTGATAATCCTCAAGAACCAAACATTAATGCCCTACCAGCCAATACTGTTGAAAATATTAAAGTTGATTTTGCTCCTTCGAATGTAACACCTGACCAAGAAATCACTGTGGAAACACAAACTAATAATAACAACCGTACTGTTGCTGTACAAGTGAATAGTCGTCCTAAGTATCGTAGCGTGTCAGTTCAATGTAAAATTTGATCAATCGAATTTAATAAATTCTGCTCACCGATTAAAACTGGTAGCATCAGTACTGCAACATCTCCAATAAAACTATTGCGTCAAAAATCACATTTATTAAAAAAAACTTGTTTATATGCCGGAGCCTAGTAATATAAAAAAATACTACTGATACCATTTAGAACTTCATATAATCATGTGATTGCTATTAAGGATGCATTTGAGATACAAATTGAAAAACCAAGTGATCCAGAGTACCAATCGTTAACTTGGTCAGAGTATAAAAAGTGTAATACTTTAAAGTATTTAATATCTTGTACTCCAGGTTTTATAAATTTTATATCAAAAGGATTTGGATATCGAATTTCAGATGAGCTATTATTTCAAGAAATTAGAATAGCTACCCGAGGCTTGTGCTATCATGGCTGATTGAGGATTCAAAAACATTGTTTCACTTCTTGACGGTAAAAATATTGAATTAATTCGACCACCTTTAGTTAATTCTGGAGTATAATTATCACAATATGATTTTAGACATAAAACTTTAGCCATAAAACATATTAAATTATTTTTAGGGTAAATAGTGTATTATTCATTAGAATAATGAAAATGCGAGCTTTCGAACTTGGTCTACATTTTTCGTCAGGCAAAATTAAATTAATTTGACAATTATAAAAAACTAAGGTAACAAAAAACAATAACTATAAGGCAAGTAGATAATAAGCGCAAGTTATTTAGCTACAGGATTTGCTCGAAGATCTAAAGGAAAACCACCATAAAAACTCTAGACGTAGCTTAAGTGTCAATGGTGGACAAATTAAGATTAAGGAATAACAGGTAACCATGTCTCAGAAAGTTCGTAACCACTGTCTCTATTGAAATTGTTAAGATGTTTGATAATTTCAATAGCTTCTCTAATTTTTCTTGATTTCCAGTTCTTTGTTTTAGAAATTGTTTTGGTTTTCTCAAAGTTTATATCATGAAGAGTGTCAACTGCACGTTCGGCAATGGCAGACTTAGTAGGTTGTAGTAAACGAAGATGTCTTTTATATTCTTTTAATCTCGTATCTATAGTTCTACCAGTTTCGCCAATATATACCTTGCCACAGGTGCATGGGACTTGGTACACTCCACAGGTATTGTAAGGTATTTTGTCTTTTACAGGATTCAAGAAATTTTTAATCTTAGTAGTAGTATTATAAGCTACTTTTATCTTATGTTTACTGAGTATTCTTCTAATTTTGTCACTTATGTTGGAAACAAAAGGTAGAATAACAAAGTTTTGGTTAATAGTTGAATCATCTGTTAAAGTAGGTCTTGTCTTTGGTCTAAGAAATTTTTTAATTTGTTCTTTATTAAAAACATTTCTTATAAAAACTTTCTTAAGGTGTTCTAATTCTTCTTGTAATTTATCTTGGTGAAAATTTATTGTTGCACGATTATATAATGTGCGAATCGTGCAAAGTTTCTGAGCTGGGTGATGATGAGAATTTGCGTTTATGTATTGATCTGTATGTGTTCGTTTTCGATAAACTGAATGTATTAAAGTACCATCTGATTTTCTTTCTATTTTTACATCAAGAAAAGGTAAGGTACCATTAATTGCTGTTTCAATACTAAATTTTATGTTTAGATGTCGATTGTTAAGATATTGAAGAAATATTTGTAGTTCGTCTAAACCATGAGACCAAATTGCAAAAACATCATCTACATATCTTAGCCATAATTTTGGTTTTTTTGAGGCATATTTTAAAGCTTCTTCTTCAAAATATTCCATATAATAATTAGTAATAGATGAAGAAATTGGCGATCCCATTGCTACACCATCTATCTGTTTGTAGTATTCACCATTAAACAAAAAGAATGATGTTGTCAAACAATGTTCAAATAACTTGATGGTATTATTTATCAAACTGTCGTGGTAAAAGTTGTAAAGTATTAAGTATTGGTACTTTAGTGAACAACGAGGAAACATCAAAACTAACCATTAAATCATTTGAAGATAATTTCTGTTTACTAATTACTTCAATAAAATGTTGTGTGTTCTTTATAAATAAATTACTCAAGCCAATATAAGGTTTTAGTATAGCATTTAAATACTTAGATAGTTCATAAGTTGTCGATCTAATGCAGCTAACAATTGGTCGAAGAGGTGGATTTGGCTTATGTATTTTTGGTAATCCATAGAACCTAGGTATAAGAGGATCTTGTGGTATTAGTTTCTTTATAGTTTCCGTTGATAAATTACTTTCTTTTAATAACTTTGTTGTTAATTATTTGAACTTGTTATTTGGATTTTGAAGAAGTTTTATGTAAGTGGTGGGATCATTAAGTAAGTTGTTAGCTTTGTTAATGTATTCATCTTCATCCATTAACACAGTAGCTTTTCTTTTGTCGGCTGGTGCAATTATAAAATTATTGTTATTTTTTAAATCTTTTAATGCTTGGTATTCTAAACTGGTTAGATTCTTCTGTGGAAGTTTCGCTTTTCGGAGTATCCTGGTAGTTTCAAATCTGATCTCGGCTGCTTCACTATCTGGAAGATGGCTGATGCTGGCTTCAATGTTGGAGATAATGTCCTCAACAGGAATTCTTGAAGGAGCAACAGCAAAATCCAAACCTTTAGACAAAACAGAACGAGCAGTATCGGATAGTTGATAAGAGCTTAAATTAACAACCAGCTTGTCATTTTTATAATTGATGTTTTTATATAAATTGGTAACCTGTTTGTTAAACAAATTATTAAATTTACTTATCTTTTTAGACCTGGTACCATTTTCATGATTTTTCAATCTGCGGTACACAAGATCTTTAAGAAATTTCCAGTCATCATTTGATAATTGATTACGTAAGCGGATTTCCAAGTCATTAACTTGTTTATCAATTTCATAAAGTTTATTTCTCGTAGTATGAATGACATTTCGTAGGAGGGTTAAACTTGCTTTTTCATAAATCTTTTTAGCTCCCGGAGTTTGAATGTGATGTTTGATTTTTATGAAATTATGAATTAAATTATTAGATCTACCATTTACCCTAAAAATAATTTAATATCACAATATGATGTTTTAATCGGAAGAATGAGAGAGTTTGATTTTCTAAAACCACATGCGGTTGTTAATCATATGTTACCTTTAACAGACTATATTGTTGTCATTGC
This sequence comes from Aquatica leii, assembly GCA_035610365.1. Lineage (NCBI taxonomy): Eukaryota > Metazoa > Arthropoda > Insecta > Coleoptera > Lampyridae > Aquatica > Aquatica leii. Next base: position 48,607,470 of record CM069433.1, on the reverse strand, counting down.
TGCAGCACTAGTAAATTTACAAGCGCCTATAATTTCTACCTAAGCTTAAGAGTATTTGCATTATAAAATAAATTACTAGGTGTATGTTTTATCTAAACTAATATATTTATTATTTATTTTACTTATAAACTAACATCAAAATATGATGAATATTATTGGATGCTTTAAGTTTGTACAGATTTTAATAATTTTGGAAACATATTTTTGGACCAAAATATTTGACTCTTTTTAATTAGAGCTTGTGTATGTGCATCATAATATTTTAATTTTTTAATGTAAATAGATTTATTTTCTTGAAAATGTGGATCAGCAACACAAAAGATACCTTCTTTTTTACCAGTCAATAACATTTGTAGTTGCATTTGTGCTTTACACTTCAAGCTGACTTTACCATTTGGTAAAAAAGGTTCCAATTATTTATGACTGGAGGGACATTTTACTTCAACAATGGCATTGCTAGTCATTCCATCAGGAGATGCTGCAAAAATCAGATGACTAGGTACAAGACACATCCCCGGAAGCGTTATTTGTACTCTTAAGTCTTTCTCAAGAACTTCAATTACATTTTTTTCTAAGTCTTCCTTGTGTCATAGCACTTGCTGCATGAACTTTACTTGCACCAATGATTTGTTGGACTAGTGAACCATTATTTGTTTTACAATTAGCAGCTTCATAAAATTTTGATGCAGTAATGTTTTCATAACGAAGTTCACATTGCAATTGCACATTCACTTTGCTGCTTGGTTAGCTGTTCAGCTTCTTCACACACAGCTTCTGCCATTTCAGTTGTAGCGAATTCCAAAAATTTTTCAACTCGCAAATCGGCACTTAGATTAAAATAAAAAATTAGTCGATGTAACGATAAATTGTAAGTTTTTTGGATTCTAAATCAAAATTTAATTGCCCAATTTGAGAACTTATTTGTTGATTTTTGGCAAATTCAATAACTTCTTGTAAAGATGTACTATTATCCGGAACATTTTCAACAGGAGTATTAGAGGTTTTTTTTTACAGTTTTTCTGCTTCAATATATTTTAGAACTGTACCAATGCCTGATAATCAAGATTTTTTCCAATAGCAAGCGACTTCTGTTGGTGTCGGATCTTCACTTCTACGATGGGTCCACATAAGTAATGCTAATGCATGTTTGCAACCACCTGTAGACACAATATAAAAGATTATTGTTGCTTATAACATCAAACATTTTAAATTTAATAGCAGTATAAATTACCTGCTGAAGCTGCGCAGTCATGGCATTGAACATCCTAAATTTCTCTTGACCTTTCATTAACAGTTAAAGTAACTGAATAAGCTTTACTCCAAACTCGGTGTTCTGGACATACCCGTCCTTTTACAATACAAATATTATTTTTACGACTTAGTTGAACATAACCTATACCTTTGTCGCCGTAACTCTCACGCGATACTCTACAATTTATTAAATAAATAATTATATTTAATATAATGGAGAATAAATATTTAAAATTAAATAATTTCATTTATTATATTATTTTTTAACATACTTACTTTGATGCCTTGGCACCTTCTGCTGTGGAGCCCCTCTTAATACATTTCACTAGAAACAGGAACACTCGAAAACTACCTAACGTAACTAAAAAAGTAAACCCTCAAATTAAAGTAAAAGATTTAACTCTTCTCCTAAGCTATTTTATAATTTCCTCTTTTCAATAGTATAAGCATAGTTTACAAAAGAAGTAGATAATGTAAGTTTGGCAACCAATTTACTTATTGTGGATCTTGCAGTAGGCGGTCTATTAGGATGTTCTTGGTTAAATAATTCACATGTTTCCTTATATGTTCTTAGATCATCACCATTTCCAACCATTTCTATTTTTACCGTTTAGCTAAACGTGACAATTCTTGTTAACAGTAAAGAGAATTTGCTTTTACAAACTTGCTAAATGCTTCTTGCACACTCCCACTAAATCAAGTGATGTTTTTAAAAAGTCAAATTTACGAGTAGTTTTTGTTTCATGCGTCAAAACTGATACAGACGTAATAACGATAATTTACAAAAACGCGCATTAGTCCTGAAGTCCTTGAGTGTACAAAGTGTTTACACTCGCATCGGCCAGTGCCAAATGGTTAACGGAGCGCAATTTGAACATTTGCGCTAAATTTTGTTTGTTTTTGAGGTTTAGTTATTATTTACTTGCATTAAAGTTACATTTTTATTTGAAACGGTAAATGTGTTATTTTCTCAAAAAATAGTTATCTAAGGTACCAATTTTTTTACACTATAATTTAAGTAGTCGAATCATCTAATAAAAAGCAGCAAAAACAATTTTGCTTGTCATTGAAAAAAACAACCATGACGTAAATGTGCAAAAATACATGACATCATAAGTAAAATTTTTATGTCATAAGGTGGCTAATTAAAAAGTAAAATTGACCTGTTCAAGCAATTTGCTTAAAAACATTAAATAATGCAATTATAGATTTTGTTCCTTACTTTATCACCACACTGCATTCTTTTATAAACAGCTTAAATATAGTTTTTAAACGTTACAGACGCATTGTCAGCGTTTTAAAAATAATAAATGCAAAGTCAGTAAAAAGCACTTTAAAAGCCAAGTAAAATTCATTTTTTTATAAAAATTCTAGTTAGTATATAAATAATTCTATTTGTAAGTCTATCAATTTAAGTTTAACTATCTATCATTATAAAAAAAAACATACTTTGATTAATCTACTCGTTTATGTGTTACTCGTGTATAAATTTCATAGTTCGCATGCTACATTATTATCAACGTCTGTGTCCTAATCAAATTACATACGTTTAACAAGCATTCTTGTGCTACTTAACAATATGACGAATACTTACGTCAAGGAGTACAGAATGCATTTCACTCAACATAAGTGTTGTAAAAGAGAAGTAAATTTATGAGCTAAAAATAAAATACTGTAGTATAGGTATGTGTTGGCAGATGTAAATAATATACCAAAAAGACATTGACTGCAAGATTTAACGCACTAATTTTTTATTTTAAATTTTACTGCAAACTTAACCTTATATTTAATTCTCTATATGTATATAATACAAAGAAAAACACGCATTGCTATGTATAAGTGCAAAGCGGAGAAACTTTATGTGGGTGCTATCTAAAACGTTTTGCATAAACCCATTTTCTGCGTTTTATTCTTTAAAGATAATAGAAAATGTCGTATAAAGACAAACTTGACGTTAGTATAATAAATTATAAAACTACTTAGGTACAACAAAAAATTTCCAATAACATTACGTAAATGTCTTGAAAAGAAAACTCATGAGTTGAAAGCTTCGTCTTATGAAAACGTTATCTGTTTATCAAAAGATTCGTTTAGAGTCAATTTATATATCAATATCAATCAATTTGCTAAATTAAACCGACACTTTGTTAATTAGCTAATTGACGGTTTGTAAATTTAGGTCGATTAGATATTTGTATACTAAGTTGATTAAGTGTGATTTTTTCTATGTAACAGTTTACACAAAGCATGTAAATATACATACTATTATTACAAGATAACCGAATATAACATAACAGCGAACGTTAGGCAACAAAAAGCTCTTAACTTTCAGCTACTTCATGAAACACAAGGTAATTAGGCGAAACGCGATGCTAAAGTGAAAGGGTTCAATTCTAACGTTAAGCGTCATTAATTTTGAAGCGTCATATTATACTTCTTTTTTAGTAAAATGCTATTTAATACTACTGCATTATTAATTTATAATAAACTAAGGTAAGAATCAAGAACCCTAATTATAGACACTGTAAGCTTTCTCTTTCTTGGAAAATACGCTATTTATACAAAATTAAATGTTTTAAAAATATTTACCAAAACAACTCTGCGTAGCGTAAACATTTATTTTTAACTACTTGAAAATTTTTACTTAATAATTTTGTGATTATTTTTATTGTTGGCATTCTATTCTAATAATATACACATAGAATTGCCAATTATTCGCACTACCTATTTAATTTTTTTTGTTGTAATGCAACTATAATTAAAATTTAGTTAGGTTATATTTTAAAGAGCATTGTTAGTATAATGTTTATTTTGTGCATGTCAATTTGAACAAGTTGGACAGAAAAAATCTTGTTTATTATAAGCGTTTTTCATTAAACACTTAAAATGATAACTTCTTCAGTTTTTTTGTGTTTTGTTGCACCATTAGTTTTGGTACTGCAAAAGTTTAATTTCTATTTTTTTAGGTTTTGTAGTTTTGACAGTTTTTTTAACGCTTTTTTTGTTTTGTAATTTTTAAAACTTTGTTTTGTTTTACGGTCTAAAAGCTGTAATAGCAGGTGTACAATTATCAATAAAATACTAAATTGCTTGACGTTAAATAATTAGAAAACAGAAAGTATTTACCAGCTAATCTTAAAATAACGGAAAGAACATTTGCGAGTGCCTGGCAGAAGTCTAAAATTTTATGCAACTTAAAGCTTATATGAGTTCAATTTAAACTTGTTTAACGCATATTTTTAAGATTATCCACAGTCCCAAAAAAATTTTATTTTTTATCAATAAACAAAAATAATTTATTATTAAAAACGTTTCGTGAATTTACTTGGATCTAAAATTTGGTAAAAAATTGTTTGTTAAACGAACCATTTAAGCATCTTTGTTTTTGCTTCTAACGTTCTTTTCTATTTGAAAACGCTAATAAAAATCACAAAGGTTTAACCACTTTGCTACTTATTAGCACATGTTTGCTTGAGAATAGTCGTGAAGTAAGAAATTATTCTGTAACTTCAACGTTTGATTGAAATTTGTTCTTTTAGATGTACTCACGAAAGAAGTTACCCAGTAAACACAAAATTGATAATGTTTAGTAACAGTTTCAAAACAAAAAATTTATGATTCACTCTTGTTTCAAACATAAAAGAAACCTAACTGCAATAAAATAGCTATAAGTCCATCGCTGTTTCACTTATTTGAATGAGTATAGTTTCGGTATTTTAAATTCAAATCTGTTGCAAACTAAATGTTGCATTCGGTTTACGTTTTAAAAGCTTCGTTCTTGAACTGATACTAAATGATCGATACATGTATGATTTTTTTGTTTCAATAATCAACTAAAACAATTCTTTCAATAATATAATAATACATTTTCGAATGCACGTTTCAAATTTATTGCACAATAAATATTTTTAAATACATTATCACATTGAGTTTTTTACATATTGCAAATTTCTTTGATGTGGTCTTTTCACGGAAGCCTCGAAAACTTCATCAGTTACTGTTGGGTAGCAAGTTTTAACCGCATCTGTAACATAAAAATAAATATTTCATTTATATACATACATAATCATAGAGTTACACAAAATTAATTACATTTTTTAAATAAAAAACAACACAAACTTAATATAAATATCACTTTAGCAATTATAAGAAAGTTATAAAAACACTGTGAATACCTTTAGCTGTACATAATCGTATAGAAAACTTGAAGAATTGAACTGTAACTGTATCAGATTTACGCAATAATCTACGTTAACGCAACTATGTGTGTTAATTTATATTTTTTTTATACAAATTAAAACATGATACATAAAGAACAGAAATGATAATAATATCGATTACATTTATGGATTATAATAAAATGTTTCGACTTACCGTTTATTGTTTCATTTCGTAATTGTACACACAGCATCACTTATCAAACTGCAACCGAACAAGTGAAAAGATATCAATTTGCAGCGCAAGCGTTGACGACAGTAATCAAAAGTATAGCAACGAGTCGTTGCCAACGACTAATGCTGACTAATTACAAAGTATTCGTTTTTCCTAGAACGATTCTACTGTTTTGAAAATAATTCAATCTTATTTAATCGATCTTCAAGCAATTCTAGTTATTCAAAAAATATTCGGATTTAACAAATCAGTTTTTAACCGGTTGCTGATTATGGGAAAAAAATTGCAAGTACTGAAACGGTTCAAAACTGATTGTGAAAAATCGGAACTCTTTCAATTTATTCACTGTCAGTTACATGTAAATGATATAAAAATGGAACTAACACGAAACAACGTATTGAAACAATTGTTTTAATTTTGTGACTGTAACAGTTTCAATCCGTGTTTACTGGGTAGTTACATTACGGCTGTACCACAAATTGCTGTTAGGGTAATACAGAAAAGCGCCTTTAGTAGATTTACAAAATGGCGTCACTTAACGATTTTAATCTATTGTTTTTTGTTTTTAGTTTCTTTATCTTTATTTTTATGGTATTTCTTATCTACAATTTTATGCTTATGAACTGATCTCTAAATTTGGTTTGTCTTTGTTACCTATTGGCATTGTTTTTATATAGGAGAGTTAGGCATCCTTATGGCAAATATGACGATAATTTTCATTGTAATTTTGAACCCAGTACGCCAAACCGAAATAGTTCGCAAAAAATTCGATTCTGTGTTGAATGAGGTCCGCTAGATAGAAACAGTATCGTTTCTAAACTTAAACATATTTTGATAATTGATAATACGTTTCGCCTTATCAGAATTGCTTTGTTTTGTCTTCAGCTCGGATTGCATTAAACTTAAATTTGAATGAACTGTATTTTTGTTGTCTTTTTAGGATAGAATATAACAGTTCTTGGTGCTTACACCCTGACACACAAATATTTTAATTAAATTTAATAAAATTGATCCAGATGCCTAAATATGTACAATAAAGATAACTTTTAGATAAAGTTTTTTTTTTAAATTACTGCCGACACATCACATAACAAAATACAATAAAAAGTGTAAAAAAATTTATTTGATGTTTATTGGGTTTATTTGATCTTGAAGTTTTCAGTTTAACCAATTCTTTTTTCGGATAAAAAATTATCTATGACAGCAATAAGTTGTATAGTGATACTGCAATAACGTTTAAATGATTGTTATTTGTTATTAGTAACTTTAGAAATTTTTTTCCATCTTGTTAGATTCGTTTCATTATCTTTGTTTAAACTAATCCTTTAATTGCATCTAAACTTGCAACATGTAGTAATGTTATTTACAGTATTTATTTAAACGAACTAAATTTTGTTGTTTTTCCTTTTTTTATGTAGTTTTCTAATTTCATATCAAAATGAAGAGATGGTATATAGTAATTATCTAATATAATTCACCTATTTATAAAGTTACAACCCGTCAGTGGCGGTTTTTCTATTAGGTCATTTGGTCAATGACTACGATGCAATACTTGCAGTTTTTTTTTAATTATCGTTTTTTTTATTTTTAAATAATTTATACAACGTGGTTATGTGTTCAGTTGCAAATTCGGTTGCGTTCAAGTGTACTGGGCATAAATAAATTTTGCGTTGCAAAAAATAAATAGCATTCCCATTGACATGCCATTGACCTACCTACAACGAGATAAGCTCTTCTGATTTTACAATAGATACATGTTTCACAGCAGATAGCGGTTATATGATTTTTTTAAATACATGTTATTGTTGCATGTATTTATATTTGGCCCTTTAAAAAATTAATTTTTCACTCGGGGAAAATATGGCTCGTAACTCCAGAGAGGCACATTGGAGTTTTGTACAAGTTAGAAAAGGAAAAATTTCTCTCAAATGATTCATTGCGTTCATAAGCCGCAGGTCATCGGCCATCCGCCTACGGCACCTACCTAATGCAAACTTTACAACATTCATCTTTTATTCGTATTTTGTATCACATATGATTAATTTGCGGTGCATTTTCTTAGTCGATGCATTATTGTTTTTGTTTTATAATGGTATTATCATATACACGACATTAAGAAATTAATAATTAATAATAGTTAAACCGGTTAAACATTTGTAACCATCGTTTAAAAATCGATTGGTTGATTGAGTAATGTTTGATAACGGACACAGTATTTGGATTGACGATTTTCATTTAATGTATTTTAAAGTTGTTTTAATGTACTTTTGGATTGAGTTTAATAAGTTATTTTACGATTTTTAATTCAAAGTTACAATGTAAATTGTTGATAAAGTTTTGTATATTGTTACGCCGTAAAAATTCCAGTTGTGAGTTATGTTTTCCTTCTGAGATATAATCGTAATTAAAGCTATTTTCGCCGTTTGTTTATTTTAAGTGGATTTAAAAGTTCTTTGTTCGAGTACATTCGTACTTGAATTTCTTTATGTCAAACGTTTAGATTACGTGGAAAAATTAAGTCGTTATCTTAATTTATTAGGCAGTTTAAATTCTTGTAATATAATAGTTTGTCAAATTGACAGTTTCACGTATAAGCGAAACGCTGTGTCCTAATTATATAAATATGACGTAATATGTTTGTTTGCCTCTTTATTGCACTTTTTCGCGAGAGCATTTTGGTGTTTGAAGTTTCGAACGCAGCCTTTGTGGAAAGGGCAGTCGACGAAAGTTGATATATAGACGTGTTTTTGGTAAATGTGAGAGTGGGAAGTTAGTTGGTTGACGGTCATAAAAATGTAGATCACGCAGGTGATAATTCACCTTTTCTAATAATTACCGTGGAAGTAAAAGAAGATGGTGCAGTGAATTTAAGTGGAAAACTTTCCTTTTTCGTAATTACGGTTAATTAAGATCACTGTTTTGCCTAAATTAATATCGTATGTTTCGTTACGTGAATTTGTGCGTGAGTTTGTTTCGCAATCTCATCCTTCGCCTTGAGGGCGGATTAATAAATCTTCCACTGGTAACCTATTGTTTGGGAAGCAGCCAAAGTCCATCGAGGTGTTAGCTTTCAAAACCACTGGACCAAAAGTTCGACCGGTATCACCAACTAAGAATTAAGGTATTTATCGATTTTGTTGTTTGATCGTGCAGTGTCCCGCGATTAAAAATGCAGTAAAAGCTTTCAATTTTTGAGTCAATTGAAATTACGACTAACGTTGAATTTAATTATTTCAACGAACACGTATAGTGTTTGCGCGAAATTAAAATCAATTAATTTTGTTTTGGTGCGTTTGAGAAATAATTCGTATTTAGAATATATGATAATGTAACGACTTATAAACTATATTTTGTTTAGTTCGAATTAAAGTTCGGACATATATATGTTATAAACTGTATTGTTTTTTTTTTTTGTGTGTTATTTTATTTGTTTGTTATAAATATGCGGTCAAGATCTTGAGATTTAATTATCTTTGACGTCGAATTAACGCTATTGTAGTAGCATTTCTTTTTATAAATTTTAATGTAATGTTTTGTGTGTAAATTATTCATTTTTGTTTGCTTAAGATTATTTCATTTCTTTTATTCAAATTTATTTGATATCATTTAGTACTTGTTATTTTATTTTGTCTTGGTTTTAAATATTCAATCAATAAATGTTAAATTGTTAAATGTAAAGAGCTTTTATTCATTTAGCCGCCGCATACGTAAATTTTTGTTTAAGTGTTTTTCAGAATTGTTATAACCCAAGGTAAGTTCTGGGGTTATAACCAACCGGATGAGCTTTCAGGTAATCAGGGGTTTGAAAGCTTCCCCTTATAGAAATCCTTGATTGGCGCCCTTACCGATTATTTGACGATTTTACCGTTCTAGTTCCATTTTTTACGACGATCGCGTTTCCAATTTTTCACGGAATTTTAAATAAAACCCACCCTTCTCCATTGAGCTAGTGGCACAACCCCCGTTTATGTTACCACATTGCAGGCAGTGACTTTGGGTTAATTTTGGAATGTAACATAAATAATTTGGCGTCTCCAGCGTGTGGCCTTTTTCGAATTTTAGTTTGCCTGTTAAGTTTCGTGATTTTTGGAAGATTTTACCGTTTTGTAAATTCATTTTAAAATGGGTTACAAATTGATCGTTGATCGTTTATCGCATAACGAATTACGTTATGAAATTTTGATTAGAGGTGGTGATGCATCTTTAGGTGTTGTCGTATTACGAGGTTTACTCAAGAATTTCCTTATTGAAGAAGCTACCGGAAAATTATCTCGTCCCGTGTATCCTTTCGATTTTAATGCAGATAAATTAGCGATTCGTGAAGGTATCGATGAGCTTAGAAAATTAATAGATTCATTGAAAATTACTCCAACTACAAAAATTTCTTCTACCATTGAAACCAAAATTAAATATTTGTTAAACCGTATTGGCAATTCAATTCCTATTCAAGGTGACGATTCTCAAGTTAAAGATGAGTTTTTAAAAGATTTAGTTGTTTTAATTTCGCAGTATGAACTTTTGGATAAACAAATTGTTGTTTCAAATCCGTCTACTTCCGCCGATGAAGTCATCGAACCTGTCGTTCAGCCTTCTTTAGTAGTTGATAACGCTTTACCGACGTCTTCTGCTGTTAGTCCAAATTTTATTAGTCATGTTAAGAGTGTTTCAGTTTCTAAATGGAACTTAAAGTTTTCTGGTGATGCAAAGTCAATTTCATTGAACGCATTTTTAGAACGAGTTGCCGAACTTCAATTATCGCGTAACGTTTCAAGCCATCAGCTATTTTTGGAGTGTACTGATCTTTTTACAGGTCATGCATTGATTTTTGTTAGGTCTATTCGTAGTTCAGTTAATTCTTGGGAAGATTTAGTTAAGTTTTTGCGTGAACAATTCCAGCCTACCGATTATGACGAACGACTGATTGAAGAAATTAAGCGTCGCACTCAAGCTAATGATGAACCTATGGGTATTTACGTTGCAATTATTCGCAACATGTTTTCACGTCTCGATGAACCTTTTTCTGAAGAAAAACAGTTAAAGATTTTATTAAGAAATATTTCTCCCGTTTATCAAACTCAGCTTGGTTTGTCGTCAGTTACTTCAATTGAGGAGTTAATTAAATTTGGTCGTATTATCGAGGACCGCATGCAAGCTATTGAAGCTTACACGCCTCCATCTCGTAGAAAGCAGGACATGGAGCCTGATCTCGCTTATGTAACATCTCAAGTTAAGGACATTGCCGTTTCTCGTTCTTCAAATAACGTTAGTAGTGGTGAAAAATCTACACCACCTGTTAGACAACATTCACGATTACCGTCTTCTAGTATCGCACCTTCTTCACGAAGGTTAGCTATCGTTAATGCGCCTGCTTCTTCTAATCGAAGTAGTCCGCAATTGTGTTGGAATTGTAGGAAGCCAAACCATCGAGCTGCTTCTTGCAAAGAACCTAAGAAAGGTTTATTTTGTTATCGTTGTGGAAAACCTAACGTTACGGTCCGCACTTGTTCTAAGTGTTCGGGAAACGAGTAAAGGACGTACTAAGAAGCCGTTTAGTGACGTCAGAGGTTAAAGTTAAATCGGCTGTCTATTTTAATAGTTTACATTCTTCGAAGAAAAAGAGTTTCGTTAAGAATAAAGTCGTTTTAGACTATGTTTTAGAGTCTGCTGAGTCTGACGAAAGACCTTTTGTCTACGTTAAAGTTTTTGGTCACGAAATTTTAAGTCTATTAGATAGTGGCGCTTCTCGCACTATTGTGGGTTCTAAGGGTTGGGAAATTTTTAGTCAGTTAGAATTAAAGTTAAATAAGTCAGTTAAAGTTAATTGTATTGTAGCTAATGGTAAATCAGTACAAAGTTTAGGTTCACTTCTCGTCCCAATCGAAATTAAAGGAAAAATTGTTGTTTTAGAAGTTTTAGTTGTTCCTGACGTTCCGCATAATTTAATTTTAGGCGTTGATTTTTGGAAACAAGCAGGTATCGTTCCTGATCTTAGAAAAGGTGAGTGGCGTTTCGAAAATATGGACACCATTTCACAGTTGGAAGATAAAGATTCAGTTATTCAGTCTCGTCTCGATCTTTCTTCAGAACAGCTCAATCAGTTAGACAATTTAGTTAGTAATCATTTTTCTTCGTCGAATAAAAATTTTGAATGTACCAACTTGATCGAACATCAGATCAAAACTACTTCCGAACCAATTAAGCAACGGTATTACCGAGTTTCGCCGTTTATCCAGAAACAAATCGATCTGGAGTTAGAAAAGATGTTGAAGTTAGGCGTTGTAGAAAAATCAAACAGCGCTTGATCGAGCCCGATCTTATTGGTGAAGAAGAAAGACAACTCTTATCGCTTTTGCGTGGACTTTAGAAAAGTCAATAAAGTTACCGAAAAGGACGCTTATCCTTTACCTTACGTTTCGTCTATTTTGGATCGTCTTCGTGACGCTAAATTTATTTCGTCTCTCGACATTAAGTCCGCTTATTGGCAGATTCCTTTAAGCGAAGAGTCTAAGCAGTATACCGCTTTTACAGTTCCGAACCGTGGGTTATTCCAATTCACGCGCTTACCGTTTGGTTTAGCTAACGCACCAGCTTCTTGGCAGAGGTTGATTGATCGAGTTTTAGGTCCCGAATTAGAACCTTACGTTTTTGTTTATTTAGATGACGTCATTATTTGCGCTCCTTCCTTCGAGAAACACATGGAAGTATTAACTGAAGTTCTTCGTCGCCTTAGAGAGGCTAATTTGATGCTAAGTAAAGACAAATGTCATTTTTGTAAACCTGAACTTAAGTATCTTGGTTTTATCGTAAATTCTACTGGTTTGTCGGTTGACCCGGAAAAGGTCGATGCAATTTTGCGTATTCCAGTTCCCACTGGTGTCGCTGAAGTTAGAAGAATTATAGGCATGGCCTCGTGGTATCGCCGATTTGTACCAAATTTTTCGACAATTATCGCTCCCTTGACGTCTCTGTTAAAGAAGAATTCCAGCTTTAATTGGACTAGTGATTGTGATGAAGCCTTTCAAATTATTAAGAATTGTTTAGTTTCCGCACCTATTTTGTCTTGCCCTGATTTCAATGTTCCGTTTACAGTTCAAACTGACGCTTCTGATTTTGGTCTCGGTTCAGTTCTTACACAGTTTATCGACGGTGAAGAACGTGTCATTTGTTATAATAGTAGGTCGCTCACAAAATGTGAACGCAAGTATTCAACTACCGAAAAGGAGTGTTTGGCTGTCCTGTGGTCTATTGAAAAATTACGCCCTTATCTTGAAGGAACAACTTTCACTGTAGTTACCGATCACGCATCATTAGTCTGGTTACACAATTTAAAGGAACCTACCGGTCGTCTAGCACGATGGGCTGTTAGACTTCAGCAATTTGACTTTACGATCATTCATCGTAAAGGAAAGGATCATGTCGTACCTGACGCACTATCTCGTTCAGTACCAGCTATCGACAACATTACTACCGATTGTGACATTACCGAACCTAAGTCTTCGGACAAATGGTTATCGAAACTTATGGAACGTGTACGTTCAAAACCTAACGCTTTTCCACAGTGGAAAATTAGTAACGGAAAGCTATTCAAGCATGTTACCGTAGACTATCCCGATCTTCGTTCTGAGAATGACAATTGGAGAGAAGTTGTGCCTAAGTCTAAACGACTCGAAATATTGTCAAAGTTTCACGATGAGCCTACCGCTGGACACCTTGGTATCTTTAAGACTCTCGAACGAATAGTTCCGCTTTATTACTGGCCTAAGATGAAGGCTGACGTCATTCGTTACATCAATGGTTGTAAAGTTTGTATCACGCATAAGCCAGAACAGAAACGTCCTGCTGGCCTTATGACCCGACATCCTGTTGTGGACAAACCTTGGCAGTTGATCTCTACCGATCTTGTTGGACCGCTACCGCGATCTAAGAGTGGTTATTCGTATATCCTTGTAGTTGCCGATTATTTTTCGAAATTTGTTTTATTTTTCCCGTTACGTTCCGCTACTGCCGCAGCAGTTACTAAACGTCTTGAAGAAGATGTATTTTTAATGTTTGGAGTTCCTCAATATCTTTTGTGTGATAACGGCACACAGTTTCGTAGTTCAGAATTTACAAAAATGGTTTCGTCATATAAGTCCAAAATTATTTTTAACGCTAATTATCATCCACAAGCGAATCCAACAGAAAGAGTCAACCGAGTCATGAAGACAATGTTATCGTCGTATATCGAAGACAACCATCGACATTGGGATAAGTATCTTGCTAAAGTAGCATGTGCTATTCGTACCGCTGTACATGAAGTCACCGGCTTAACGCCGTTTTTCGCTAATTTCGGACGTGAAATCTGTCTCGACGGATCACGTCATGGGAAAACTACCGATTCCGACACTATCGACGATCTAGCTTTTGCTGATCGTACCTTTTTGGCCGAAAGAGGCCCAGCGTTTAGAGAAGTTTACGTCGACATTAAGAATCGCTTGAATGCCGCTTATGTCCGCGCTAAACATTATTACGATTTACGTCGTCGTCCAGCACCTTTTGAGGTGGGAGACACAGTGTGGCGGAAGAATTATGTCCTTTCTGATGCATCTCGATATTTCTCGGCCAAACTGGCACCTAAGTTTATCGGTCCGTTCTACGTGAAACGGAAAGTTTCGTATCAGACCTATGAGTTGTCTGATGACACGGGAGCATCAAAAGGCATATGGAACGCCAAGGACTTAAAATTAAACCCGACTGGGAATAAATAGTTTTAGGTTGTACCGTTTGAGTATTTTTCTTTTGTTTTTTTTTTTAGGTTAGTTTCGTTTTTGGGTTCCGTGTAGAGACGGACTAAGAATATTTCTCTACAGTGGGGACACCACTTGTCGTAAGAGGCGACTAAACAACGGTTCTTTTATTTCCATTTTTCTTTCTTCTGCTATCTTGTCTGTCCTTGTCTTTTATTTCTGTAGTGTTTGCGGCTAGGTGCCATCGCTCGGTGAGGGCAGTAGTTGTGGGAAAAACGCAATGCGCGGATCTCGTGAAGCGCAGCGCGCCCTCTTCGTCTGTACCGCATCGGGTGATCTGTGTCGAACCCAAACATATGCTACCCTTCTTATCGTTTAGGTTTTCCTTCCGTTAGTTTCGTTAGGGGATTCTCGATGATTGCGAGATCGCGAGAATCCATAGGTTTAGTTTCGTTTAGTTTTAGTTTTTTTTTTGGGTTATGGGTTTTTCGTTTCGTTTTGGTTTTTCTTTTATTGCTTATAGAGTGATTTAAGAAATCCCTCTTTAAGTAGGGGAGGTGTAACCATCGTTTAAAAATCGATTGGTTGATTGAGTAATGTTTGATAACGGACACAGTATTTGGATTGACGATTTTCATTTAATGTATTTTAAAGTTGTTTTAATGTACTTTTGGATTGAGTTTAATAAGTTATTTTACGATTTTTAATTCAAAGTTACAATGTAAATTGTTGATAAAGTTTTGTATATTGTTACGCCGTAAAAATTCCAGTTGTGAGTTATGTTTTCCTTCTGAGATATAATCGTAATTAAAGCTATTTTCGCCGTTTGTTTATTTTAAGTGGATTTAAAAGTTCTTTGTTCGAGTACATTCGTACTTGAATTTCTTTATGTCAAACGTTTAGATTACGTGGAAAAATTAAGTCGTTATCTTAATTTATTAGGCAGTTTAAATTCTTGTAATATAATAGTTTGTCAAATTGACAGTTTCACGTATAAGCGAAACGCTGTGTCCTAATTATATAAATATGACGTAATATGTTTGTTTGCCTCTTTATTGCACTTTTTCGCGAGAGCATTTTGGTGTTTGAAGTTTCGAACGCAGCCTTTGTGGAAAGGGCAGTCGACGAAAGTTGATATATAGACGTGTTTTTGGTAAATGTGAGAGTGGGAAGTTAGTTGGTTGACGGTCATAAAATGTAGATCACGCAGGTGATAATTCACCTTTTCTAATAATTACCGTGGAAGTAAAAGAAGATGGTGCAGTGAATTTAAGTGGAAAACTTTCCTTTTTCGTAATTACGGTTAATTAAGATCACTGTTTTGCCTAAATTAATATCGTATGTTTCGTTACGTGAATTTGTGCGTGAGTTTGTTTCGCAATCTCATCCTTCGCCTTGAGGGCGGATTAATAAATCTTCCACTGGTAACCTATTGTTTGGGAAGCAGCCAAAGTCCATCGAGGTGTTAGCTTTCAAAACCACTGGACCAAAAGTTCGACCGGTATCACCAACTAAGAATTAAGGTATTTATCGATTTTGTTGTTTGATCGTGCAGTGTCCCGCGATTAAAAATGCAGTAAAAGCTTTCAATTTTTGAGTCAATTGAAATTACGACTAACGTTGAATTTAATTATTTCAACGAACACGTATAGTGTTTGCGCGAAATTAAAATCAATTAATTTTGTTTTGGTGCGTTTGAGAAATAATTCGTATTTCGAATATATGATAATGTAACGACTTATAAACTATATTTTGTTTAGTTCGAATTAAAGTTCGGACATATATATGTTATAAACTGTATTGTTTTTTTTTGTGTGTTATTTTATTTGTTTGTTATAAATATGCGGTCAAGATCTTGAGATTTAATTATCTTTGACGTCGAATTAACGCTATTGTAGTAGCATTTCTTTTTATAAATTTTAATGTAATGTTTTGTGTGTAAATTATTCATTTTTGTTTGCTTAAGATTATTTCATTTCTTTTATTCAAATTTATTTGATATCATTTAGTACTTGTTATTTTATTTTGTCTTGGTTTTAAATATTCAATCAATAAATGTTAAATTGTTAAATGTAAAGAGCTTTTATTCATTTAGCCGCCGCATACGTAAATTTTTGTTTAAGTGTTTTTCAGAATTGTTATAACCCAAGGTAAGTTCTGGGGTTATAACCAACCGGATGAGCTTTCAGGTAATCAGGGGTTTGAAAGCTTCCCCTTATAGAAATCCTTGATTGGCGCCCTTACCGATTATTTGACGATTTTACCGTTCTAGTTCCATTTTTTACGACGATCGCGTTTCCAATTTTTCACGGAATTTTAAATAAAACCCACCCTTCTCCATTGAGCTAGTGGCACAACCCCCGTTTATGTTACCACATTGCAGGCAGTGACTTTGGGTTAATTTTGGAATGTAACACATTATTTGCTATGTTTACTATGTTTGCCTATAATCAGGCTGCCTATAATCTCGGATAAACCTATTAGCAGCGGTGGGCGTTTTGAAGTAAAGAATTTATTTTACATTTTACATGTAAAGACATGTCAACAATGTAAAGAACGTAAAGAATGCAAAAAACGTCAACAATGTAAAATAAAAGTTGTAGGTTATGTTGTTAAATGTTTTCACGTGTTTTCATTCTTGGTTATTCTTATAAAGTATATATTAGTTTAGTTTTTCTGTCTATTCTATTACGACATAATGAGTGGTAGACCATTAGGAAACAAATTTAATGTTTTAAACTTTCGCTTGGTGAAAGAAGGCAATAAATATTATGCCAGTTGCATGGTGTGTCAGAAGAAATTAGCAAACTCTGCAGAAATTAGATTAAAAACTCACAGGCATGTTAGACTAATGCATTTATAGGTAAATTTGTAAGTGGGAATGTGTTTATTCCAGGAAAACCTGTGTTGCTCCGGTGAAAGACTCGACATGTACTACTACTGTATGTGAATCGAGTATCAATAATGATGTTAACAAAGAAATTCCGAGTAGTGAATGTCTTGTTCCTTGTGCCACCACAAGTATTATCCCTACTAGTTCGAGTCAAGAAATGGATTTGATTTTAATGGAAACTCCAACTATTAGTACAAGACCTGTTAAAAGAAAAAGAATCACTGATTATATCGACCATTTACACACAAACGAAGAAGACGATTTAAACAAGGCTCTAGCAAAATTTATATTTGGATGTAATGTTCCATTTGCCCTTGTGGAAAATGCTCATTTTAAAAATTTGTTACGGTAATTTTCATTACGTACGCCTTTGTTGTTACGGTTGAAATCTTCATTAGGTACGCCTATGGGTTTTCGACGTGAAATTAGATTCGAGTTTTGACAACCGCTAACTATCCTTTGCGCATGAGATGTCATTTGGTAGAAAGTCGTGACATGTGGAATATGTGATGGCCTGTAATTAGCGAAGATTAATATTATCCGTTACCATCGGGGAAATAATGGAAAACCATTTATAATTATATAATTTCTTAATTTCGTTAAGACGTTACAGGGTAAGCTAAAGTCATCTTTTAATATAAACTCGTGTGTAATTCGTTTTCCTTTTGACAGCCATTTTGCGTACCTTCATGTTAAACCGTTAGATTCTCGATAAATGGATATCGTTACTATTATTAACTAAGGCATCACGTTGCCGGACTCGAGCGCTAACAGAAGGCGACTGCAAGCCGCACAATTGGGGTCTTAAGGAGGCATTTTGGGCATACTTAAACTACACGTGGCTGATACGCCGTGTTCGTGTTCACCACCTATTTGTGTTCCAGCGCTATTCTGTATTCGATACCACTTTCCGGAGGGATGAACCTCGACACATATTTATATGGGGCGATATTAACTTTTTCTCTATAAGACATGGTTATAACTAATTAAATCAACGAAAAAGGGGTACCACAGCATATAACAACCGGTTTATATTCTTTATGTTGCTTTGTATCTTAATTAATAATTGTTATAGATGTGATTTCGTGAGACATTAGCTTGACACGGTTTGCGATTCAAATTGTTTGCAGGTTGTGTGTCGGGGGAACGTACGTTCTTCACACCAAAGGAAACGCCTGTATTTTTTGGTAAGTGATCTTATTTGTTTTATTACGTGGTCAAACGGGTCACTCACGAGACTTTTGTTATTGATTCTATAATTATCACTATCGTTGTTTACGAGTTAAGTAATAAATTTTACTTATGCCAAGTTGTGCATGCTGTGTGTTACCGATTGATAACCGTTGATGCTATATTAAGTTTATACGCTGTGTTAGGATAAGTTAACATTAGCGTAATACTGTCTTATATCTGTATTTGATTGTCAATAATGCTATTCTACTAATTTATGTAAACGTTATTTATTACAAACTATTCTTCGCTATAGATTCTTATGGTAGTGTACTTATGTACGGTGTGTTGCCTATGCTACTGGCATTTTCTTTGTATTTAAACGCCATTATATTCTGTGATAAACTTTAGCGAGTTCTACATTAAAATTGTTATTGTGGTTAAATATTCTTTTATGACAATATACCTGTTTCCTATGACTATCGTATTAACTAATTGTTTCTGACTACTCGAACAGCTGAGTAGAGGAATTACGAACCTAACATCTAGTTGCAAGTTTATTCCCATTCTGTTGTGAGCAGGCAGACGTGACTTTGGGGAAGCTCTGGCGCCCTTATATATCTCTTCAATTTATGTATCTAGGAACCCCCCTCCCTCCGACGATTGAGAGTTGGCCGTGCAGGTTCGTAAAACCAACAAAACTTGTAACAAATTTCATTAAAAAGTATATATATATAAAATGCCATCAAGGAAATTATTATCTACAACATTGTTGGATGATACATACAACAATATTATTACAGAAACCTCAAGCAATTTGGATTCCGAGTCTGTTTGTTTACTTGACGGTTGGAAAAATTCTGTTTCAAATGCAAAAACAGTTGTGTGTGTTCTACACAATGCTAATGGCACACAAGCATTTTTAAATGCATGGGACCTTTCTGGTGAATCTGAAACGGGTGAGAAATTATCCGAAATTGTAGGTGAATTTGTAGGCTTAGCAAAAGAATTGTATGGTACCACTATATATGCGGTGGTTTCTGACAACGCTAGTGCCATGATAAAAATGGGTGAATTGATGTCCCATGTCGTTTGGCATAGTACGTGTAGTAGTCATACAGGGAATTTACTTGCTAAAGATGTTGTGGAGAAAGAAATTACATTAAAGGTGACAATGGTTTTAAAAGAATTTAAAAAGACCGATTTAGAAAAATTCATTATAATAAAAGGAGGCAAAAAAATAAAAATTCCATGTGAAACAAGATGGTGCACATATAGAGATGCATATATGTCATTTATAGATAACTTGCCTTTTATGAAAAAGGCAGTGGCAGCTGATGCCTTTTATACCAAAAAGATTAGTCAGGAAGTAAAACAATTAATATTTGACGACTTGTTTATAGAAACTGTACAAGAACACATTGAATTATTTAACCCTATTTGTAAATTAATAAATGAATGTCAACGAGCAAATTGTTCTATTGCTGAAGCTGCTCATATGTGGTTGAATTTGATTTTGCCATTAAAATATAGAAAAAAATATAATTCAAAGCTGGAAATGAGAAAAAAGATGGCTTTAAATATTTATGCATTGACTGCTCTTTATCTACACCCATTCTTGGATAAGAATAAATTAGGCGACTACAAAAAAGATATTAATCGATTCTTAATACAGCATTTGGATAGTAATGGAATTGAAGATCTGGATAAATTTCAAATGAAATCTGGTGTTTTCAAATTATTATGCAGCAAAAATCTTAATAATCCTACGGTTTTTTGGAGAATGGCCTTGTTTGAACATCCAAATTTATCCAAATTGGCACTAAAGCTGTTAAAAATTCCAGCATCTTCTGCTCAAGTGGAACGTGCCTTTTCCAATTGGGGTAATATACACACTGGTTTGAGAAATCGATTAACATTTGATAAATCGAAGAAACTGCTGCATATATTCTACAGTTTAAAGATCAATGAGGATGAGGATAAATACATCAGTGAAGATGTCGATGAGGAATGCTATCCATAATTTATGTTAATTTTTGTTAGAAATGATGTATTATTTTCAAATAAATTTTCGGTTAAGAAGCTTAATATTCTATAGATAATCTTGAACATATATTTGTAACTTTTCAGAAAACTGCTTTGTAGTGTAAGTACTCTTTAGTTTCACCACATCCAAACATATTTGTGACCAATTAGTTTTGTTACTAATTAAATTGTAGTGGGATTACAAATATTAAAAACCATTAACACTGAAATTAAACAGCTAATATCTATTAAGCTTAAAAATAGTTTCAATCGGTAAAGAATTTAATCTGGTTATCAGGTCTGTAGTTAATGTAATCTTTGCATTTAGGAAACCAACTGCAAATTATTTCAAAATTTAAGATAGACAGTTTTATAATTGTCAATTTAATTTATACTGCCTGACAAAGAACTTAGATCAAGTTGCATTATCATTTCCCGTTTTTCACAATGTAGTTCGAATAATATGTTAATACAGCGACAGTTCAGATCTATACATATCAAAGTATTTCATTATTTTGTAACTTAGTACACTTTACTCACACCTGCAGAGTAGAAGTGATGACATATTGTAAAAATTATTGTAAATTAATGCAAATCTTTATTATACTACTAACAAATTTTTGGATGTTCTGTGTAAATACGAAAATAAATAAGAAGTGCTGCCAACCGTCGACATTGAAATGTTATTGCCAACATCAATATTTCTTTACATTCTTTACATTTTACAAAAACTCAGTTGATGTAAACAATTAGATTCTTTACATGTAAACAATATAATAGTTTCATGTACATTCTTTACACGTCCATCACTGCCTATTAGCGCTCTCTTGAAAAATAACTTCCAATATTTTGAAATTATCGAGATTATTGTAAGATACAAATATTTGTGGTTTGGTACATACGATGGGTGCCAAAGGTGAATTAAATCTTTTTGTTAGTGTTTACAATCTTCTTTACATTACATATAACGTTTTGAATTTATCAAGATGTAAAATCAAAAGGTCTTACTCGCCATCTACGAGATCTCAATAATTATAAAAATTTGTTTTACAAAAAAAAATAAAACATTAAAGGACAAAAGTAACAGATCTTGCTTTTACACTTTCATCCATCCATCCAACTGGCAAATTTTATATGCAAGACAAACTTTTGTTTGTTTAAAAGATTTTGTTTTGTTTTTTATGTTTCTTTGTTTTTTGTTTTATTTATTTTTTGTCGTTTTTTTATACTTATTCCAGTTTCTGAATATAAGCTAAGGTCTCTTAAACACAATCGTAGATGTCCTGTATCTTTACATTTGTTCAAGGTTTTTGATATTTTTTTATCCAGATTATGGTTTCTCGTAAATGTAAAACGGTTCGGTCATAAACGTGATCAGAACACTCTGCTTCTTTGAGTAAACACTTAAGTAATTGGAACACATGAAAATGTGATGTCATCATTTTATTTAATTTATTATTTTATACCTCTAAGGCGTTGTTACTCTGATGTCTTTGCTAATGGCTATTCCACATTTTTTTGGTACTGTTTTTGTTATCTAACAACTGATTAACAGAGTAATCATTGAACTCCGTCATTTTTTTTAAACTAAAGAGGTTTCTTGGATGCACATCCGCTCATCATCGATATCTTCCATAGACAGATGTGCTAACGCAGTGCTCATTATTATATGTAGTCGTATATCTTCATTGTTCGTATATTCAGAAACAAGTTCAATAGTTTGTATGTTTCTTCATATACGATGACTAAAGAACTAAAGTAAAAGTTACATTCAGAAATTTGAGATTTTGGAAAATTATCTTTTATTACACTTATCATTGCTTGCTCAAAATTATCTGGTTTACTATCAATATCGATATGGATAGTATATATTTGAGTAAATTGCTAAATGCAGCTTTTGAATGTCCTATCTATAAATACAGTGCTTTGCTTAAATCGCCCTATCATTGTTAAAATTGGCCTCCTCGTATAGTTCGTAATGTTAAACTGCATTTCAAGTTTTCAGCAAAACTACTGATCGGATTTGAAAAAAATTTTCACAATGAAAGATTACATAATTCTATATAGTCTGAATCAATTTCATTGATAACGTTTGGTAATTATCACAGTTAATTAGAAAAAAACGTTATTTTACAAAAAAAAAGTTCAGTCTGTAAGTTACATTATACACATTGCAATGGTCAAAACCAAAAATTATTTGGATTTTTAGTTTTCCGCATTTTCTAAAAAGTGATATGCACTCAGACCAATCACGTATAGTGACGTCAACATTTAGATAAGATTCGGATTGAAGAGCAATTCTTTTCCAAGGTATATAAATTATAGGTGCACTAGTTAAACGTAGGACTAAATTCTTATAATTTGTTGCGTGAATATCAAAAATAACGTCAATCCATGGTAAAAACATAGTGTACCTGATTGCGTTTTGTACCTTTTTACAAGTCAGTGTGATGATTCCAAGTTATAACCTAACCTCTAACAAATCTTTGGTAACTTCCTCCATATTAAAAAAAATATGCACATAATCGGAATCGTTTTGAATGGCATTTTCAATAGATGCGTTGAATAAGTATTTATAGAATGAAACAAATATAAAAAATTGAATTACATTTTAAAAAAATGTTTTTGTTCCAAAAAGCGTTGTCAGTTTTTTTATCGTTAGCAAATTGTAAAGTTGAATACTCTAAAAGCTTGGTGTCGACCTTTAAAAACCTCCACATATTCGCCAGCTTATTTTGTTAAATATTGAGTGGACGCTGACTTGATTAAACTTGCTGATAATCTAAGTTAGCCTCTCACTTTAATTTTTTAATTATATATTTCAGTGTAATGAATTGTGTCCGTTTTGTGCTAAATTGTGCTAATATTATTTTTAATCGTGCTTAATTCTTAATTAATAAAAAAAATTAAACAAATCTGGGGGCTAACACAAACGCTAGTCCCCATTTATTTTTTCTTTAAAAAAAATTTTTTTGTTTATTTATTCGTGTTTATTGGTGCTCAATTGTGCTTGCATTATTTTTAACTGTGTTTAATTTGAGATTGTTAATGAAATTTCATTCAATTTTTTTACAATATTTTTTAGTCGTCTAAATGTGCTCGTTTTGTGCAAATATTGCTAACATTAAACTCATTTAAACTTTTTTTGTTTAATTCAGAAGTTTACATGACAACCAACCCACTGTTTTTAAATTATTTACACTATTTTTGGCTTATTTATTTGTGTTAATTGTGGTAATGCAATTTTTAACTGTGTTGTATTCTAAATAGATAAATCATTAAAAAAGCTTTAAACAGGAATTTTTGTTTCTAGAAATTCAGTAACGGCAAATGAAGGATGCAAACTGTTATGATTCAACAAGTGGTTTCTCTTCAAATAATAATTTTTAGAATTTCCTGTTTGTTATAAAACCTTTTGGATCGGCTGACAGTTGATGTTGATCCAACTATCCCGATTTACAAGGTGTTGAAACATCTGATAAACTAATGAAAGAGTGGACATTGCGATTAAAAAAAAAGAAAGTAATGAAAACGTATGTAGGAAAAGAATAAAAACAATGCGACGAATATACAAAATAGAGGTGAGAGGGGTACTGCAATGAGCATTGCAAAAAATTAAAACGGCACAAAATCAAATACCATGGTAGTCCGTCCATCAAGATAAATTTTATTCTTTTGTGAGGATAAATGTAAATTAAAATGTTCCGAGAAAATAAAAGAAGAAGAACATACTAGAATATTTTGTGAATATTAGAATTTAATAGACATTGAAAAACAAAGAGAATTTATTTTGTCAAATATCAAAAATTGTAAATCTAAAATGCAAGTATTTAAATGTAGAGAAGCTTATGAATTCAAACCACTTGATAATTAAAAGACAAGAGACTCGAGTTTGTAAATTGTATTTCATGACTACTTTTACCATTAATCATAAAATCATTACTACAGTATTAAGAAAACAGTTATACTGTGCAAACGGGAAAGATTTAGAAAAAGACAAAAGAGGTTTACATGGAAATCTTCAAAAAATGAACGAAGACGTCAAAAACAGCCTTAGAAATCACATAAACACTATTCCTCGCATAGAAAGTCACTATTGTAGGTCGCATTCTAGTAAAAAGTACATCCAGGGAAATAAGACAAACTTACATAAAGATTACACTAAATAATGGGAACTATGTTTGCAGTACCGAGATTCTTTTGATCAGGATATTACGTTTTAATTTCTAATTAAAACAAAGTACTTATTCTTTTCCTTTATTGTACATAAGCTTTTATTGTATTATTTTTTGTGTCTTCCATTTGCTTCTCGATAATTCATACGCCTAATTATTCACCATATAAGTTTTCTAAATCAAAGAGGTTTTGTTTACATTTTGAAATGCCATTGACTTTTGTTCACTTACCCGAGAAGGAATTTTTATTTTATAGATCTTAAGACTACGTATTGTACTCATTTTCATTTAGTTTTAGTACCGATTATATTTGTTCCCTATTCAGATTAGTTACAGTAGTAATCTTCGTAATTGTAAATTATTTTGTGTTTAAGTGGTAGCCATTTTCTTTTCTGTTCGGAAGCAAATTTAGTTTGACTTGTTCCGTATTGTGCTATCAGGGAAGTCGTTTGCCAAAGCCGTGCGCGTTTGCATTGTTTTTTATCGTACATGCATTATCGTTTTCTTTCTAATTTCATTAATATTCTTCTATTTTTTTGATGTTTGACTGCTTTTTGTTAATTATGTTTAATTAACTCCAATTATCAATGTTTCACCTTTCTTGTTAAATTTAGTATTGTTTTTAACATTTATATTCTCCGTATGAGCACTGTAATCTTTTTAGCGATTTCTAAGACCGTTAAACTTCGTTTTTTTTAAGAAACGACATTTTACGCTTTCGATGACATTCTTGGTTTTTGATGTTGTGTAATAAACTCATGGTTCACCTTTTATGGCAAGCTTCGAATTTGTAAATTACTGCCTTCTGAACTAATCAGAATCTCGAGCCATTGTGTTATTTTGTTTTTACTAATCGCTAGGAATTGTTGTGGAAGAAAGCAAAAGTAACCCATTTATTACTTTTTTGGGGTCCTACAACGAGCCCTTTTGAGGTAGGTTTGAAGATGTTTAGTTGTTGAGACGGTTTTCGTCTTTATATTTTTAGGGTTTTTTCTGAAGGCGTAGAAATTTCACTCTCACCATTACTGTTGGTAGTAATATTGTTACGTATTTTATTATTAAAACTAATTTATTTAAATTACTAAAAATATTTTTACTTATACTAAAAATATGTACACTTTTAAATTAACCGAACTAATTAAATCTAATAATATTTAATAAAACACTTACAGTATAATTTATGTATAACGCTATCACTTACACGAAGATAAGACAAAGTCCGCGGATAGCTTCACACACTTGTTTACAGTAAAGTCATCTACTTAGTAGATTTATTTATAACACGCGTTAACAACTTATTAGTTTAGACTTGAATAATCTTCTTAACACTGCTGTCTTTGCATTACGGCAATAACTGACCTACGATTTGTTTGTTCGGTATTTATACACATTTGGAAATCTTTTTCGAGTGTTCCATATCTTTCGGTATATCTTCTAGAAGATGGATAACAACTTCAAGAAGGCTCTTGAATTTGAGAACGTTTTAATATTAAGCGACCGCTATTTGAATTTTATCGACGACCATTTTCTTCAAGTCGACGTTAAAGTCAGATAATTTTCTATTCTACTATTACGCCAAAGAAGATTACAAATTGAACGCCGTTGTTGTATCGTCGTTAACTCACGTTCGCTGCCAACTGATTTGCAAGACGTATTTTTTGTATTGTACAGTAGTAACATTGTTTAAATTTTTGCTTAACGTTTTTTTTTCCAATAAACATTGTTGTAGATTTTATTGCATCAAACATTTATTTACTTTTAGCTTAAGTCAGATTTTTTACCTTGTTTGAGTGGATGTCGCATCCCCACGTTTTTTGCGTCCCACTACACTTGATTTGTTACGGGATTCGTGCCATTGCACAGTGGGCCAGAATTTACAAAAAGTGGGCAAAACTTGGATTATGTTTTAAATGGCTTCAAAATTGTCTAGATAATTATAAAAAATAAAATAAAGGTGGTTTTTAGGGGTGCCGTTAATCCTAAAGTAACCAAATTCAGAATTATGCGTCAAGTATGTTAGTTATATAGTTATATAGTTATTATCTTAATTAGCGTTTTATCAAATCCAGTTATAGAAACGACCAGGAAACATTCAAAAAATTGTATCCATGCATGAAGAGAGGATAACCCAAACTTCAAAGTATTTTCATGTACTTCTTTCCTAAAAACCTTCTCTATGTTATTCATCTCTTTCGAAGTCGCTTTACAAATATGGCAAGTTTGAGTTGAGGCAATTTCCGAAAAGCACTTTAAATTTTACCATTAATCATGGTCATTACGCAAACATACGACATAGACAATTCTTTATTCTGAATTTCGCATTTCGTGAGTTCTTGAATTTGATTATCTTTTTCTTGTACAGTTAGGGCACTGGATTCTTTTTGAAACTGAAATCTAATTTGTCGGCAAAATCTAGTGGAAGAGAGTCGTGGATTTTAACATACTATTATTTTTTCCGCTCCCGGATTTTCTGCATATAGTTGCAAAGGGACCAGAGATGTCAAAAACAAATCACCATCACTTACTCCAGACTCTAAAAATACTTTTTTGTATTCAGAATGACCAGTACTTTTATCGCAACCTTATTTTACAACTAATACCAAACTATTTAATGCATCATCAGACAGACTAGATATAACTGGCTCTTGTAAAGCTACTTTACGATGTGGTATGGTCAAGAGGGTCCTACAACAGAACTTTTGCGGAAGATTCTGTTACGATTTGATCTTTTTTTCGAGGATAACAGCGGGACTTGGCCTCTCGAACTTTATTATACGACGGGTATATATTTGCAGACAGTTGCTTTCCAGTTTGCTTATGAATTAAATATTGATGCTTTGTTTTCTTGGCTTCTACCATGATTGAAAGAACTTCGTCACGTGCCATAGGTTCAGCAGTTTGCAATTTTTTACTTTTATGTCAAACTTCTCGTATTTTAGTAGCCCTTGTGGGAGTCGTTAAAACTGCTTTAGCAATGGGGTTTGCCGCAGAAGCTTTTTCGTTGTACTTCAAGCTTTTACTTGCCGCCGGTGCAAGTTCTTCTGGTTCATAACTTGCAGTTAGCTTTTCTTCGTTTTGTTCAACGTACGCCGCGTTCTAAATGTTGTGGTTCTTCACTAGCAGTGCCATTTTCACCCTTGTCTAAAATAATAAGTTTAACCAAGTTCCATTTCCATTTCCTAAAAACCTGGGCATACAATTAGAAACCGCTTTCAGTCTTTCAGTATAAACGGATCTGCAGAATTCTGCATTGTTTTTTTTTCAGTTGCAAAGCAGTTCTTGGATTATTTTCAACGTGGTAATGATACACCAAATAGTTAAACAAATTTTTAGTCTGATAAGAGCATACTTAGCTCTTTTTTTGATACAAAATATCACAAAGAAGTCTTCTTGTCAATATTTTGATCAAATAAATTTCTGAAAACTATATTTGTGGGGAAAACTTTAAGTTTAAATAGTTTAATCCTATATATACTACTCCACTTTGAATAGTAGATTATTTTAACGTTATAATGAGTTTTGTAAAAACTTTTATTTTTAATGCATGCAGAAATAAACAACAATATTTGAATTTATTTATTCTGAAAAAGGCGTAAGTGCGCTGTAGTCTAATAGCGCAGCGCGGATTTACTCTGAGTAGACATAACATGCACGTGCGGCGTCTGATAAAAATAAAAATATTTTATACATGGGGCTGAATAGGTCTACAATTTTTGATGATATTAAGCAATAACCTAAGTAATTTTTTAGAATTTTTTTTAGAGCGGGAACTCATAAGACCCTTTTTGTTTTTCCAAACAAACTTCACTAAGAGAGAACAACTTCACATTCAACGCCATCATGATCTATGTGAACAATTACCATATAAAGACAGACAATGAATATACTAGTATATACACATTAATGGACATACCTCAATAAAACTTTTTGATAAATTTTACTTAAAACACAAACGTCTTTTAGTCGAAGTCTGGTTATAAAATGCGTTGAAGTAACAATGAGTAAGTGTACAGTGAAGTCGATTGTTCGGAAGGCTATAACAAGTAGAAATTTTGTTCAGTGAGGTTGTGCTTCCAGGAAACAAAGCATCCGTTATCTATTTAAGCACTAATAAAATTTAAAATACATATTTGTACTTTCATAAAATCGATTATTGGCCACTTTTTTGCAGATTCTGGCCCATTGTGCATTACTTACGTAAGCCACGGTTGTCGATTCTTTGTTATTTCCGGTCAAAAATAATTATATCGTACGTAACTCCTGACCGCGTTTGTTTATTATTATTGTATTGTTTATTGATGTTAGCAATTCTACATCTGTTGTTTAATTTTATTTCTAAAATATTTATTTGTTTTAACGTATTGGTTTTTTTCTTTTGGCTTCCACAACACTATTTATTTAGGTGACACCAGTTTAGGGGTT
Organism: Aquatica leii; assembly: GCA_035610365.1. Taxonomy (NCBI): domain Eukaryota; kingdom Metazoa; phylum Arthropoda; class Insecta; order Coleoptera; family Lampyridae; genus Aquatica; species Aquatica leii. The sequence goes on along the minus strand of CM069433.1, from coordinate 48,578,416 downwards.
TGTGGTGTGTCAATTTTATTGACGTTTTAAAAAGGGTTTGGAACCAGTACTCGACCCCTTAGCGCCTAATTATAAAAAAAAATTTAGAGAACCCACGCCGTCTCCACTGCAAGGTTAGCCAACTCTAACTTCTACGTTCACTAGGTGGTGGTCGTAACAAGAAAAAGGTAAATATCAAAGAAAAACATAAAAAACATGTAAAAAAAGTTATCAAGAAAAGAAAACGAAAATGATAAAAACAGTGAATATTTACGCATATTTTTACTAAGCTGTTAACTAAAAATATGACTATAAAGACTCACTATTTTATGATGTCAATAACTACGTTTGCGTAAATTTATTGATTCATATTATAACTAGCATATTTTTTAAATCATACCAAAAACTTTTAGATTATGAATAACCTTCAACAAATTGCAATTCATTTTATTGCAGAAAGAAATTAAGATATCAGAATTCAGTAAAATTTAAGTTATTTTAGTATATCACATAAGTAAAAAAGCTAATAAAAATAGCAATTGCTTACTTTTGTAAGATGTTAGAAATACAACATGATTTTAAATGTTTATTACTAAAAGATAAACTACAGCAAAATTGATAAAAAATATCAAATTTTTAAATAAGTATTAAATTAAAAATATTTAAACAAAAAGTATCTTGGTATAGAATTAGCAATAGGGCAATTTATCTTAATTTTTATTTACTGTTTATTACTATAAAATCTGTCGATTTTTATCAGTAACTATAAATACGTATAACAACAGAAAAACATAGGATTTAAAATAACTATATTAAATTATTTTTTAAATTATTAATACAATAACTTTCTACTAAAATATGAGTTATTTTTAAAATATGCTAGTCTTGTAAAAAAACTCGTAACCGTCTGATCCTTGTTTAACCTTAAATATTGTGAGAAAACCATTAAGGTTGATCTTCATTTATTATTCTAGTCAGTGGACACATTTTCTTTCAAAATTCTAAAGTTTTATATCGCTTAAAACTCTACCAAAGTTCTTATTAATATTTATTTACAAATGTAGCGAAATTATAAATTGTGAGAAAAAGTAAGTACTTGAATTTTTTGTTTTTAGTTTGTTGCTTTTACTAGGTAAAAACAATGATTAATTCAAAACTTAAGCTACTGTATTTTTTTGCATTTCTTCAATTTTTTTTTATTGATTAAATAAATAATTACTTTTACCATTTGTTCTGACTTGTAAATAGTATTCTTTTTTTTTTTAATTTTTTATGGTAAAAATAACGTTTGTTTTAGTTGTGAACGATTGTTTACTGCAATCTTTATTATTAAAAAAAAAAATTTGTTATTTATGTATCTGTAAAGTTAAAAAACAACGTATTATTGAACTTCATAGCTATAACTAAATCATAAAGTTGCATAAGTTTTAATTTTTAAATTTATCTAATAAATGTCTAATCATAAGATAAAACAGTACATAAATTTAATAAGTTCCAGAAAACGTTAGCGAATCAAAAGAAACGTTTTGCAGAAGTAATTCATGGAAAAAGAATAAAAGCACGTTTTCTTGAAAGCCTTAAATATTCTAAATGTGCTAAATATACAAATGAGCTTTTTCAGTGTTACATCTGGCCAAAGAGTGATATTAGCCTGCTCGGTTGTCTAAAGCCATAGGGAAATTTAGTCGAGAAAGTTATATATGATGGTAACACCGTTCCTAACGGAATTATATATTTGAATGTACGGTAATTTCTGTTTAAATTCATTTTACGTATTTTTATTATTATTATTTTATTTTTACACATCTACTACTTAACTAATTGTTTTAGTTATAATATATTTGTTATAGTCGTACTATATGTAAAACGTAAACTAAATAGGTAAATGAAGTAATCTTTGTAGTATAATAAAAACGTAATGAAGATATACGTTATTGGAACAGTAAATCAAACTGTTTGATTTGTGATTGCGGTAGTTTTGGGTTCATAATAAATCAAAGTAGTTCCCCGGTGACCGCGACGTATCAACCGGCCGCGGATGTTCCGGTGACTTCGTCGTAAACTAAATCATGCCCGACACTATTAACCTTAAATGGAGAAAAATAACCGCGATAAGAAATAGTAGTGTGATTGATCGAATGGACACCATTTTATTACCCACAAAGATTTTTTAGAAAGTTTATATTCTCATCACAAGATGATACCAATAATGGAAACAATTGAAGCGAAACAATAAATCTCGAAAATTCTCTGCTCTATTCTAAAAACATTTCTCCGTCAAATTAAGTATAAAATATTGGGTTGGATTTTAGAACGATAACGTGAAAAAAAGTTTTACTAAACTTGATTTATTATTATTAATAAAGTGAATTGTCACGGCATTCCAATTTTTAGCTTACATCTGAAATCTGAGGTTAAAAATTTCATTTTCACCAGAGTGTAATTCCGTTTTCCTCTCCACCAAATCTATTGCGTTTACGAATTTAACTGCTTGGAATATTTTATTAAATTATAATTACTTTTAAAAGAATTGTGATTAAAAGAACAGTTTTTATAATTGAAAATTGGTATCTGCCATTAATTTGCTTTTATTAATTTTAAATTTTGTTTTAATAACCTGTTGAATCAAAATACTTTTGAAATTAAATTATTGTAATTTTGTATTTAATTTCTTAAATATGTTTTAAATTTAAGCAGATCCCTTAAATTTTAATTAAAAAATAGAATATTATATCATCAGTTTCGGACTGGTTTGTTGTTATACGGCTTATACGCATGGTTCACTTCTAGGTATCAAACCATTTTAAGTAACAACGTATACAGTTAACAAAAAGCGTTCGTGTAGAATAATTTTGTAAGACGTTGAATAAACCAACCACAAATAAACTTAAATGCAAATAATACCTACGCTTAAAAATAGTGCTCTGCTTTAACAAGAATTCTTCAATCTATTTGCTCTTATTTTACGTGTTTCAGTAATATTAAAAAAAGGGATTATTATCATGCAGCATTTTGACACTAAAAATCTAATAATAGTATGACAATTGTTGTTTTTATTTTAAGATAAATTTAAAATAAGTTTTAAATGTTATCCGTTATTTAAATAATATTGAAGCAAAATCGTAAGTTAATGCTGTAGCTGTACTAAAGCAATGCAATAAACTTGTGTCAAAATAAGTAAACATTCAATTTCTAGAGATGATCCACAGTAGTGATTTAAACTTCCTGATAGATAATGTAAAAAAATTTTAAATAGTAAATGGTAGAAACAATTTAAATCAACAGATTCCAATCATTAAAAGAATAAAAATAAATAATAATAATAAATACTATATTATTGATTAGTTTAATTTCTTTGCGCTTAAACACAGTGGCGGTTTGTAAGGTCGGGCTTAAAGTGGGCTACATTTCTTTAACGTTTGTAAATAATGTAACGTTTTCAGATATCATGATAGCATTATGTAGATTATTACCCTCATTTGAAATTAACCAATCATATTACACCATTTCAATCACGTTTTTCAATTAAACGAGCATTAATAAACGATAACACAACCGAAAGAGATATAATTACAGAGATAAGTATGCCTGTTGATAAGTAACCATGAAAACGCTCTAAATTCAAAAATTCATAAACGTCACTGTCACGTTTTGACTCGACTTATTTTGTAACGTCACTAATAATTATTATGAAAATAAATAATTTTTTTGCTCTTTTCGAGTAATAGTCATTTGAATTTCATTCGTCTTTGTAAAATTATTTCAAATTCGACACCTGGACAAAACTCAAAATGTGTTGCCAAAACGTAATCACCCTTGCGTTTCACACTCTGGTGATTATTAGGCAACACATTTTTCGTTTCCGTCAATAAGGTGTCCCATTATCAATAATTTTACACTTAAAGATAAACATGGAAAACAAAACAAAGCATTTATTGTATCACATCTACAAACCCAATTCTATTTTCAACGGACTTCAAAAAAAGGAGGCGGTTCTCAATTTGTCGGAATTTATTAATTAATCTATGCTATGTTTAGCAATCATTCTTTACGACGCTGACCAATTTATATTGTTTTTTTTATCAGAAAAAGACTAACCTGGTAGTGGTACCATGTCAATTTAGTCAAATTCTGATGATGGGATCAATGAGAAAATGTTCAAATTCTCAAATTTACATCAGCATGGAATTCTCTTGAACAATGTGTATTTACAAGGTTTTTAGTGACTATAACAACTATTGTTAACTTCACTAAAAAGAGAATCCAAAAGCCTTTGTGCTTAAATAAATTTTTAGTTCATAGACGTAAAATACATATCCAAAATGACATTTTTTTTCCGGTCAGAAACAAATTTAAAAACATGTTTTTTTTTCTAAAATAAATAAAATATTTTTGACGCTAACTAAAATTAATAGGCATATATCAAAAAGCTTATTTAATTAATATATCAATGTTTTACTTTTTCTTTTAACGTATTAACATTTACTGTTTCAGTACTTGCAATTTTTTTACAATAATCAGCAATCGTCTACAAACTGATTTATTAAAACTGAATATTTTTTGAATAACTAGAATTGTTTGAAGATCGATTAAATAAGATTGAATTATTTTCAAAACAGTGGAATCGTTTTAGTAAAAACGAATACTTTGTGATTAGTCAGCATTAGTCGTTGCTATCCTCTTGATTAGTGTTATCAACGCTTACGCTGCAAATTGATATTTTTCTCACTTGTTCGGTTGTAGTTTGGTAAGTGATGATGTGTGAATAATTTCAAAATGGAACGACAAACGGTAAGTCAAAACACTTTATAATAATCCATAAATGTAGTCTATATTATTGTCATATTTGTTCTTTATGTATCATGTTTCAATTTGTATAAAAAAGAATACAAATGAACACACATAGTTGCGTTAAGGTGATACATTAATTACAATTCAATTCTTCAAATTTTTTATACGATTATGTACAGTTAAAAGTATTCAGTGTTTTTATAATTTTCTTCCGTTTGCTAAAAGGATATTTATATTAAGTTTTTTTTTTTTAAAGTAATTAATTTTGTGATTATGTATATAAATGAAATGTTTATTTCTGTGTTACAGATGCTGTTTAAAGTTGCTACCCAACAGTAACTGATGCAGTTTTTGAGACTTCCGTGAAAATACCACATCAAAGAAAGTTGCAATATGTAAAAAATAATTGATAAATAATCTGGATATTTGGAAAACTTAAACCTACTGAAACTCAATGTGATATTGTATTTAAACAAATTTATTGTTCAATAAAAAATGAAACGTGCCATCGAAATATCGATTTAATTGTTTCAGTTTAAAACCAAAACTAATGTATTATTATATTATTCGAAAGAATTGTTTTAGTTCATTATTGAAACAAGAAACTCATATATTTATCGATCATTAAGTATCAGTTCATGAACAGAGCTTTTAAAACGTAAATCGAATGCAACATTTAGTTTGCAACAGATTTGAATTTAAACTACCAAAACTATACTGATTCAAATAAGTGAAACAGCGATGGAGTTATAGCTATTTTATTGCACTTAGGTTTCTTTTATGTTTGAAACAAGAGTGAAACATAAATTTTTTGTTTTGAAACGGTTACTAAACATTATCAATTTTGTGTTTACTAGGTATTCAGACCGTTATGCTATTACCAACAGGAATAAACAGATACACAACTCTACAAATTCAACACTTACTGAATATGAGATGCAAAACAGTGATATTCATTCTAATTGACGGTGAATTAATAAAGTAAGTCTGGGTGAATCGCAACCTAGTCGTGGTCAACAAGTCTCCAGGTTGTTTGAACGGTCCATGTAACAACAGTCGTCAGTAAAACAAAAATCACTAATCAAGTTCGGTTTACAAAAAAGCAGAAAATGGTTCTCAAAATATATCTCGGGATAAGAGAGATTCCCGAAAACGAATCTTGGAAAAAGAAGCTCGTGTGGCCGTCTTTATACACCTTTTAAGTTTTGTTTGTGACGGTAATTAACGTGCGCATCGTCCTGAACTTAGTGGAAACCTACAATATGGGTGAAAATCCACGCGCAATTTTAACAATTATTTACAAAATTTTTAAAATTGATTTATGGGATTTCGTATCGTTACACTACAGATACGCCAATTTTATGAGACTTATATAGGAATGCCACAAAATCTGTCAAATAAAAACCATTGTTATATAATTTTTTTATAAGTGCACTAGAAAATGGATTAAAAAAATTAACAACAAATAATAATAATAATAGTAATAATAATAATAATAATAATAATAATAATAATAATAATAATAATAATTGCCAAAACGTAATCACCCTTGCGTTTCACACTCGGGTGATTACTAGGCAACACATTTTTCGTTTCCGTCAATAAGGTGTCTCATTATCAATAATTTTACACTTACTGTTGGCAGATGTAAACATTGCCCCTGAAGGGGCGTGACCTGGTGTCGCTTCAAACTCAAAAGTACACTCTCATTCACAAGTATATCGGCGGTAGATTTAAATGTTTCATAGGTTACAATTTACTACTACTATTTAGCTCTTTTCTAATTTAGAATCGTTAAATTAAGCGACTAGAATTGCACTGGCATAAGCAGAAAAACTATAAATTTTAAACGTCTTCTTGTTTCTTTAAGGTCATGTGTACTATTATTCATTACTCTAAAGTATTTAAGCATATTTAAGTGCTTACCGTTAACAGCTAAACAATAATTAAGTACGTTTAAGAAAAACTGTTTTTGATTAAAGGAACTAAGTAAAATTAACGAAGTAAAACACGAATAACTTAATAGAACGACGAATAAAGCAGGAATGTCAACAAATGTCAATGTCCGATTGACAGCGCAGGTTTTGCAATTGAATGTACTTCTTAATTGTCGTTGGCTAAATGTTTCGCCACAAATAATTTTTATATTTAGTTCACATGTTTTTCGGTGACAATGTTTACTTATGTGCGCTGTATATATAAACATGGAAAACAAAACAAAGCATTTATTGTATCACATCTACAAACCCAATTCTATTTTCAACGGACTTCAAAAAAAGGAGGCGGTTCTCAATTTGTCGGAATTTATTAATTAATCTATGCTATGTTTAGCAATCATTCTTTACGACGCTGACCAATTTATATTGTTTTTTTTTATCAGAAAAAGGCTAACCTGGTAGTGGTACCATGTCAATTTAGTCAAATTCTGATGATGGGATCAATGAGAAAATGTTCAAATTCTCAAATTTACATCAGCATGGAATTCTCTTGAACAATGTGTATTTACAAGGTTTTTAGTGACTATAACCACTATTGTTAACATCACTAAAAAGAGAATCAAAATGCTTTTGTGCTTAAATAAATTTTTAGTTCATAGACGTAAAATACATATCCAAAATGACATTTTTTTTTCCGGTCAGAAACAAATTTAAAAACATGTTTTTTTTCCTAAAATAAATAAAATATTTTTGACGCTAACTAAAATTAATAGGCATATATCAAAAAGCTTATTTAATTAATATATCAATGTTTTACTCTTTCTATTAACGTATTAACATTTACTGTTAAATATAGGTCTCCTGCAGTGTTTTCATTTCTTATCTGTTTTAGCTTCTGTTGATCTAGTATTCCGCAACTATCCATACATTATTGTATAATTTAGTTGATAATCTGTTTTTTTTTCAAGTCTTTTTTTATTGTTGTTTATCCGTTAAAACTTTCGAATAATATATAATAATACATTAGTTTTGGTTTTAAAATGAAACAATTAAATCGATATCTCGAAGGCACGTTTCATTTTTTATTGTCCAATAAATTTGTTTAAATACAATATCACATTGAGTTTCAGTAGGTTTAAGTTTTCCAAATATCCAGATTATTAATCAATTATTTTTTACATATTGCAACTTTCTTTGATGTGGTATTTTCACGGAAGTGTGGTATTTTCACGGAATTGTACACACATCATCACTTACCAAACTACAACCGAACAAGTGAGAAAAATATCAATTTGCAGCGTAAGCGTTGATAACACTAATCAAGAGGATAGCAAGGACTAATGCTGACTAATCACAAAGTATTCGTTTTTACTAAAACGATTCCCCTGTTTTGAAAATAATTCAATCTTATTTAATCGATCTTCAAACAATTCTAATTATTCAAAAAATATTCTGTTTTAATAAATCATTTTGTAGACGATTGCTGATTATTGTAAAAAAATTGCAAGTACTGAAACGTTTTAAAAATGATTGTGAAAAATCGGAACTCTTTCAATTTATTTACACTCAGTTACATGTAAATGAAATAAAAATGGAACCAACACGAAACAACGTAATGAAACAATTGTTTTAATTTTGTGACTGTAGCAGTTTTAATCCGTGTTTACTGGGTACTTGTGAGGCTAGGCAAACTCTTGGCCCAAGTGTTGATAACGGTTATTCTGACCTTCCAATAAATGCATCAAGAACCAATTAATAAATAAAATGTATAGTTCAAGAAGAATGGAGAACGAATATATACCAAACGTTATAAAAAGAATTTACGTAGCACAAAGTAATTGTTTTACTAGGAAATTTTAATAAACGAGTACCGAACACAATACCTAAGGTGGCACAAAAATTTAATAAAGATGTGACTGACAAAAATAGTAAATAACTAATAACTAAAAATAACTTTTGTTTGCTTAACCAGTTTAGAATAAATAACACAAGTATATATTTTAAAATGCAAGAGGAGATAGATCAGTATTAGATTACATCAGGACAAATATAAAAAATATATTATGCATCAATATTAGACATAACATGTTTACGTTTTGCAGTTATAATAATAAAGTAGACCTAATAGTGTGTAAAGTTAACATAAAAGTTAAAAGTCTACAAGACGGGTCAAATAAGATCTTTATAAATCAAGATTAGAGAATGAAACAAACAAAAACCCGGTAATAAAAAAAATTAAAGAAAACTTTAAAAACATAAAAAACAACATTATTAAGACAGCAAAGTAAACACTGGGAGAGCGTAAAATAAGCGAAACGTCAAGAACCCCCAATAATAAATACCTTAGTTTTGTGAAGAGGTTTTAAAGTGCTGGCAAAAATTTCTCTCAAATATAGATTAAAAAAAAAGTTTATAAAGAAATTAAAATAATCCGCAATATAACAAATACGAAGGTAAAAAAGAAGAAAACAGAAAATTAGAGAAGTTCTAAAAGGAAATGGAACATAAAAAATGGTTTGTAAAAGCACAGTTTAAGAATGATACGTAGAGAAAGAAATAAAATGAAAAAATTAATAGCACTAAAATACATAAAATAATACATAGATAAACTACTTAAAGCAATTGCATAGAATAACAAACAATTTAACATTTAAAATAAAAGAAACTGTAAGAAACGGAACATCACAAATAGAAAAAAAACAACATTAAAAAAATTATGAAAGCAAAAATTAAATTAAAACACAAAATAAACTATTGAAGTACGGATACTGGAAGAATGGAGAACAAGAGAAAACTAATCCGAAGAATTACCGAGGAGTTAACCTCTTAATGTACAACATTAAAATAGGCAACAAAACTTATTAACAATAAAAAAACCTACTAAAAAAGGTTTTAAAAGAACAAAGATTTTAGAAGCGGAAGATTCTGTAACCACGCAGTATTTGTAATTGAACAAATCACTAAAATATCATTTGAATACAACAAACCAGCGCTTTATGTTTTAAGGACCTAAAAAAAGTGTTTGATAAAGTCCAATTACAAGGCGTAATACACATAATTCTCATGAGAAAAAAACATTTACAGAAGAAATAATATAGAATCAAATCAAAATCAAAGTTACCTGAACCAATACATGTACAAACTTATGTCAAACAAGAAACTCATTGAGTCTCTTATTATTTAACATCATATTAGACAGAAAAATCAAACAAATAAAAACAAAAAAAAGGTTTAGAATAAGTATTAAAGAGATACAAATATTATACTGCGCCGATGACACGGTTTTAATAGCTGAGAATAAAGACGACTTACCCCAATTTGATACAACCGTCAAGAAATTTAACATGAAAATATTAGCAAAAAAAACAAAATTGATAGTATTTTTTAAAGAAGAAATTAGGTTCAAATTGTAACTCAATAACTAGATTACAGAACAAATAGTAGCAATTAAATATTTAGGGATGAAACTATCAGATAACAACAATATATAAGACAAAGTAGAAAAACACATTTTAAAAGCCAACAATAGCAGAATGTGTAAAGGTGTAAACAATACTACATAGAAAAATTAATAGCTGAAAACAAAAACAAAATATGATATATAAATTTATGGTTATGACTTGCACTGCTGAGACAAGACCAGAGTCACAAAAAACCCAAAAAAGTCTAGAACAAGTAAAATTAAACTTTAAAAAATACGTAGGTAACTGATTAAGAAACAAGAATGGAAGCAACACATAAATAGAATGCTGAAACAACAAATATTTACGGATAAGTTACCAGTCAGTTGAAAAACTGTAGAAAAATTACAGGCAGGTATTTTCAACATACAAAAAAGAGGAAAAAATTGTTTTTAAAATTTTGTTTCTATTAAAAAAAATAGATATTTAAATTTTATGAGTGATACTTTCAATATTTTTTTTCAACGGTTAGTGTTAGGTAGTTATAAATATAAGTTGTTTAGAATGTTCCGTAAGATTAAACTGTCTAATAATATATAGGAAGTTTTATTTAAAATAAGAAAGTTTTTGTTTACTTCCGATATAACCGAAAATACCAAAACTTTTAAAATATTTTAGTTAAAATGAACACGGCAAATTTCATATGTTGTGACATTTTTTCTATGGCTATTTCTTTGTATATCGATCGACAGCTTCGTCGTGAGACATGCTGTATATAATATATCTTATATGAATTAGAAATCAATAAAAAATCTATTAACGTTAATCAAAACTGCTGCTATATTATGTTCATTTCTAATCTACAATATTTATTGATATTAACACAGCTGATATATGAAAATTGTTTATTTAATGTGTTTTTATTAAAAATATATATTTATGTGTATAAAACGTAATAAAAATTGTAATAACATAGACTAATAAGTAAACTATTTGTCATATTTAATAATTAAAAAGTATAGAATACTTAAGTATGATTTGTATTTAGAAATACCTTTTATTTAAACTGAGTTATTTTTAATTAAGTTTAATAAAAACGCAAACTTGTATGAAACAAGAATAATTTAAATTCTTTACATTTTCTAAATATCGCGTATTGCATGTTGTTCTCTCGTGTTTGTTTGATCTAAGTGTAAAAAATGTATTAATGGAATTTGTAATTAACATATAAGTAAGTACTTATATATTAATGCATTATGAAATTAGATTTCACATTTGTAGTTTAAATTTTTATTTAAGTAATGTTTATGTTACAAAATATTGTAAAAAAATTTTTGTTGCAGTATAAAATGGTAATTAAAAGTTCCATTTGCAACGTTAAGTAAAAAAATTGTCTTTTTTGTAAGAACTTTTACAATTACTAATAATACATACGTAAGTATGTAAATAATGTATTTTTTACGCTAAACAAATGTATGTACCATGTTTTTGACATATTAACTGCAGGTATGGTGTTTGCTGATTCGTAGCGTACACGTTTATTTAATTTAAAATTAAACTAAAAATGTAATCCAATATTAGAATATAAATAAGATAACTATACTATAAATTAGGTTAAATTTTACATTTTTTTTATTATTATAAAATTTTAATACAAAACACTTAATGCTTTGTATAATTTTAGCTTCACCGTAGCTAAAATTAAACTAGCGTTTTTAAAGTAAAAATTAAGATCTAACTTCTTGGTTTTGTAGTGCTTATACAAGATGTACCGGAAATACGACTACAAAATTAAGGAATAGTTTTCTCGTGGCGTTATATTAAAATTTTATTTTAAAGATTTGGTATAAAGTGGCCAAGTTTTGAGGTTTTTGCAATTAAAGTTTTCAGGCCGGTTCTGACTATCCAAACAAATGGAAATTGTTTATTGTAACTATGCGGCAAATTCTGTAAAATTCGTGAAACGTATTGATCTATTGCGTTAATTAATGTTTTCTTTAATTTTCCATCATCTACAAAATCAATTATTAATAAAATAATTATAACAGATAGTAACGTTTATTTTTATTATTATTATTGACCTAGAACAAAGTATACTTTGTGTACACGATTATGTTTATCTTTGATTGTAACCAACACAAGATTTCAGATAATTAAATGCAACATAAATGTTTAACAGGTTTCTTTGGTTGATGCGAACTGTTTTGTGTTAACGTACTTGTACTTCATAATATTTAATTTAATTTAATTTTTTTATTGTGTACAACAGTGATACAGTCTTAATGTACGGTGAGTGTAATTATAACCTCTACACCACTTCCACCACACGTAGATTGTGGGTTGAGCAATATCCTAATAGACAATTGTCTTCAATAATCTTTAATTTAGAGTGTGTGCAAAAACTAAAAGTGTTCTTCCTACTTACAAAGGCCGTGGTCGAGAAAAGCCACCCTGTGTATTAGTCACGAAAGAAAAATAATTTTTTTAATAAAATCAAAGCTTTAATATTTTTTTTCCTTAATGTATGTGGATATATTGTAAATTGTAACAGATTGAACACGAAGTAGCACTAGAGATACAGACCGCGCAGCTACTGTGTTCTATAATACGCTACATCGTGTTTTACGGAATTATTCTTTGTACTTTTACCATGTTCAACGAGTCCAACAGTTAACCGACGTAGATTTTGAACCGCGACTTGAATTTTGTGAGTGGTTGCAGCAACAAGAAGCTTTTGGCCGTGATTTAAATGCCAAAATATTATTTTTAGATGAGTGTTGTTTTACACAAAATAGAGTGCTAAATGTTCACAACGCGCATGTTTGGAATTAAAAAAATCTTCTTGAATTTCAACAAAGTAACTTTTAGTGGCGGTTTTCTATTAATGTTTGGGCGGGTATTTTAAGAAACAGTTTAATTAGACCGTTTATTTTACCAGAAAGACTTACAGACGACTTGTACTTGTACAAGAAACTTTTACACAATAATTTGATGACTTACCCTTTAAAGTTAGCAGAACAATGTAGTTTATACACGATAGAGCTCCTCGGCAAGTAAGAAAGTAAGTTCGCAATTTCTTAATTATAATTTTTACAGGTCGTTAAATTAAACTTTTTTTAGAGTTATGTAAAAGTGAAGTATACAAAACCCCCGTAAATAAAAGATTTGATATCAGCAAGTCGCCAAAAAAATTTGCACTTTTTAGAATAGTTTATTTTTATTTGTGGTGGAGACTACTGGTCCGTAATTGAAATTTTTTTAAATTTTTATTTTGACATTTTTCTTTGTATTTATGCTTTAAAATAACCCGTTAATCAGTTACACGCTGTATGTAAAAATTGTATGTTTGAACATGTAAACGTGATGTTTATTATTAAAATAAAAAGTAAATTGTTTTATTATTTTTTAAAATTTAGATATTACGTATTTTTAAATTTTGGCTAAGATTTTTTTTTAAATTAAGTTTATTACATTTAAAAATTTCCAGCTTTTTTTATAAATTTAAAACAACGATTAAACATTTAAAGTATCTGCAAATATTTTTTTTTTTTAATTAAAAATGTTATATTACGTTTTATTTATTTAGCTTGGATGCTACCCAATTGTTCCTCGATTATTGCTGTCACCGATTTTCTTTTCTTTGCTTAAGTTTCTAGTGCTTTTGTTTTGGTTGCTTTCTTCTCAATCTTACTTCAGGACGGACTACCTTTCCGTCTGTATATATTTATTTCCGCTAAGTCGGCCTTTTTGGATTGGTACGTCATATATAGAATTCTCTCTTCTGCTTTTAGATTTGGTTTTTTTCTTTTCTTGAGTTTTCTATTCCGCTCGTCGGCATTAAAGTCGTGTAGTATACTTTCCAATTTGGGACAGCAATTGTAACGCATTCGTTCTATAGCTAATTTTGAAAAATTTTTTTATCCCTTGTTTTTTTCTCTTCTTTAAATGGGCGGTTGGTTGGGCATTGTAGGGTAGGTCACTCGGGGTCGGCTATCTAGGGAGAGGTAGTCGAGTCGTACAACAACATCTGTACTCTTTTTTCTCTTTCAGTCTATCTTTCTTGCTTTCTTTTTCTCTTTTGTTGCTCGGACACTTGCTTCTTTTCCTTTTGATAACTTTTTCTCTTAAGTGTTCATTGCAACGATGCTTCCTTTTTTCTCTCTAAGTTTTTTCTTTCTGTTTCTTAAATATGGGCGAGGGCTTGAGGTGTGGTTAAGACTTTGCCGCCACACAATCGTCCGGCACTTCAACGAGAAAATCTTACGCTGTGATAGGATTCCAGGGGTAATTTCCTAGTCTCGTGAGTTTGGGCACCATTCCTTTTCCGTCATCCTATAGTACCTTGTCCTTTTTCTGAGGGGTTTGTTGGGCTTTGTATTTAGGGTGGTTTTGTATTTAAGGGTTGGGGTTTAAGGGGATTTTAAGGCTACTTAGTCCTGGACGCTTGTCTAAACTTCTACCTTTCCTATATTCTTTTCTTTTCTCTGGAATTCTTTTGATGCTTACGTCCTTACTGTATTGAGTTACTGATTGTTTGTACCTTACTTTTTGGTATCGCTTTATGCGCTTCGGAAATTAGTAAACCGTGTTGGTATTCTTCTTTGCTTTTGGATCAAATTACTCTTGGTTTCTTGGAGATACTATTCGCTTCGTGCGCTTCTGTTACAGTTTTGGTTGGCGGTATTCTTAAGATTCTGGAAAACTTCTGTTTCTTCTGTATTTGTGGTAATGTGATGAGATTACACAGGGTTGGGTTTCTTGGTATTGGGTTGGCCTTGGATTTTAGGGTTCTATCCTTGCCTAAATTTCTTCATTTTAGTTTTCGTTTTGTTACCCACGCTTCACGCTTTTATCTTGCGGGGGGGGGGGATTTTGTTACGTGCATAAATTTAAATAATGCACTACCCTGTATATTGGTTTAATTAAAAATTACTTTTTTATTTCTTGACGCCATCTATCGGGCTCGTTGGTCTCTTCGTATTGAGTAGACGATATACGGTGATATGGGCATTTTGACTTTAACATCGTTCACGATATAACCTATGTCTGCGTGAATTAAAAATCGTTTTCTTAAAACATCCACGTGTTGGGACACGATGGGTAATAAAATTCTTTGTATTTAGCTAATTTAACCACGCAGGGTAAGTGGCTTTTATGCTTTTTTTTTATTAAAGATAATTTTTATCTTTTTTCGTTAGCGCCATGTGCTACCTCCTAAGTATGGGTGTTCTTGTCTTAATTTAAAATCTACAAGGAAAAATTATAATCGGTAGCTGTAGACCTAAGAACGTTGCGATACAAGGGCAGAATTTCTATGCGGAGACAATTAATACTAGTAATTAATATCACCTTGTTCGGAAGAGCCTAAAGACCGGATACGATTAAATTCTCTTCGGAGGCAATAAATTAATACCATCGTAGACGAAAAGACATTGTAACAGCATACGATAAGTGTCGGTTCTATTACTTTCTTTTAAATGTTTCTTTTACTTGTTGTAGTTTGTGAGTCGCCAGGTAGACACAATTATTTTTAGGAAGTTTAATTACAGGAAGCCAGTAGGAAAACGTTTTCTAAAGGTAACCCTGAATTTGGTAAGTCAATTTTTGATTTTAGTTATTCGCTGTCGCTACGGTGCTACTCATGACTTAACTATATTTACTAATCGTGTAGAAACGTTCGAATTGATTTGTTTCTTATTATTGTTACTCAATTAGTTTAAGTAAATTACTATCGCATGCTGATTACGTCAACTGTCAATTATCATTATTAATGTAATTTACTAACGAATTTTTTTTCTATGTTCTGATGGTTACACTTTTGCTTTAAGTGTTAAGTTGCCGATACTTCTGTTATTTTACTAAATACATAAACTCGTACTCATTCTTTGTCATGTTATCCAATTGTTATTGATTCAAATTTTAATCTATTTATCCTTATAGAGTAATTAAAGTGCAATTGTTGTTAACAATTTAGTTTCTTTCTTCGTTTCTTCTAGCTTTACGAACCTTGACAATTTTGTACAAGCTTCGAGCCTCCTGAGCTGATCTAGCAGGAGCTATTTCTGCAAAGAACAAAAGATTTGGCGCCCTTTAAAATAAAGTCACTTGAACCTCCTCTCTCTCCGACAGGTATGGTTTCAATCCTACAGTGAGTTGGCCGTGCAAGTTCGTAAATTACTAGAAGCTGGTAGCAAATTTTGGCTGCCCAACTTATGGGGCTCGAATTTCCTTATACCAATTTTCTTGTTCTTTTTATTTCTTTTAGCAGTTTTCTTGAATTAGGATTTTCTTATGATACCATCATTCAGTGGTAGTTTAGTTAGCAAATTTAGAATAGGGTAGCATATACTGTTGGTTTGACTTTGCTATGGTTGTCGATTTGCTTTTGGATTGATTGCATTTCTAGTTAGACATTTGTTAATTATGTATTCTTTAGACGAGGAGCCACCACTTCTTACTTCATCCGACTCTGATTCGGAAATAAACTTGGTTGATTGGAATATTACTTCCTCTGGTGAAGATCCGTTTGTACTGATCGAGTTTCTTATTTGTATTTATGAGTTGTGTTTGTCTCGTGGAGTTTCTCAACATCAAGTTTTTCTTTGAGCTTCTGAGGTGTTATCGGGTAAAGCTCTTCTTGTGTTTAGAGGTAGACGACATACATTACATTCTTGGAATGAGGTTACTGCGATGTGGAAAACTGAATTTTTGCCTTATTGCATCTGCATTATGATGAACGGTTAATGGATACTATTTGTAACCGAGTGATGAAACCTAAGGAATCTATTGGGATGTACGTTGCTACTATGCAATATCTTTTTATGCGATTGTTAAAACCAGTCTTGGAAAAGACGCAGCTTAAAATCATACGCCCCAATTTGACTCCATTTTTTCAATCTTATTTCGCACTGGTGGATATTACATCCTTTTCTCAATTGGTCTCTTTAGGCAAACGTTTGGAGTCGAACTTTAACCGTAGCAATTCTTTTAGTCTTCTAACATCCGAAAGGAGTGACATACTTCTAGAATCATCTGTGATTAGTACTGCTACTTCCGCAGCTTCTGTTAATACGGTTGCTGATTCTCTTACGACTCCTTCACTTCTTTCTTCTATAACTACTCCTGAGTCTAATACTTGTAGGCACTGTCGTTCTAAAGCTGAAAAACTTGTACGTCCTGTTCGTTCTTTAGCTTCTCTTCCTCCAAAATTTCCTTCAGTTTTTAGGAGTATTAGGCCTACTACCGATCCTTGGTATTTAGGTTTGGTTTCTAAAGTTTCTGCTTTTCCTCGTCGTTTCTCTCGTTAGTGTATTGTGAAAGGTCTTCTATGTAAACGGGTACGCATTTCTTTGTCTGACTCTTGCGTGTGGAAATTAGTTGTTCCTTCGGACCAACGCAAACAATTAATCCACGATCACCATCTTCCATCTGAGCGTGAACACCGCAGTGTTAGGAGTACGTTGGAAGCTCTTCGGTGTCATTTCTACTGGCCTCATATGAGACCTAAGGTTGCTGAGTTTATACGTCACTGTTCTTGTTCGAACGCACAGCGAAACAATCCTATTAGGTCATGTCACGTTTTGCCAGCAACCATGAAACTTTCCAACACTGGTATCGCTACAAGGTCTACGCGTCTACATAAAGATCGTACTCTTTCTCCAGATGTAAAAGCCGCTGCTATTGTTTTTGCTTCTCCTTCTTCAGTCGCTTTTAATTATTAATCGTTGTCTCCTTCTTCTAAACGTTCTCTTTGCTTTCATCGACGTCGCAAGCGTCGTAAGTGCTAGTTCACTTTTTGGGCTTTCGATCAAATCTTTTTTATTGTTTAAAAAAATTGCATTTCAATAGAAACGTTTAATAATTCTTGACAAACTATGTTGTTAATTTATCATACATTGTACAAAAACAATGTAATAATCTACTTAATCACTTGCTTTGATTTATACTTGTTGCAGGCAAATGTAATTAGACAATAATAAGTTTATTTACAATAAAAAAACACAATTTCTGTTATGCAAAAGTATACCAATCTTGTTTAATCAGAGCAATTACAGCACTGCATTACCAGCTACTGTTAATAAGACCCAATTACAAAAGGTTCAATAACTCTAAATTAGTCATAACTATAACTATAAATAAACTGCAAAAAATCCTAGTAAACTTTGTAAGAAAATGTACCAAAATTAAAAATAATTTTGCAAACTAAATAATAAATTTAGATTTAAAGAAATTGATCTAATTTTTTTTTGGTTTTTTAACAATTTTACCAATTTCTTAAATTTTGACAAATTTTTGCAATTTTACTTTTCAAAATTACAACTAAAGAATATTTTTCTACCAATTTGTGCAAAATTACCTTACGCAAATGGTTGCAAATGCAGGATAACCACATAGTTGTTAATCTTATGTGTGACAGTGTTGTAAAAATCTTCAACGTACTATATTACTGCTAGCTTTAGTTGGGTTTTCGTGTTTAGTAGATATATAGCTAGATATTTACATAAGTAATCATATCTAATAAGCACAGTTAAATTTTTAACAAAAATAATATCTATAGTAGACAACTCAGTAAAAATCACCGGATAAAATTAGTAAACTTTCTAACCGATTAAACTAACAATTATAATAAAATATGAATACTTCTATTATCTGTTGTTTAAAAATTTAAAATAATTAAGCATTTGTATAAAACAAAAGCTTTTAGAATAAATAAAGCTATTTAAAATTATAACAACCGTAACTGTCTTATTAGTTAAGTTGGTACCGATAGCAGAAATGGAGGTTTGAAACAATCATTGTTATCCTCATTCTAACCTCGTTTTTGTGCTATTAAATTTTATTCATGTATTGTTATCAGTTAGATTTTTTTAGAACTGAACTACCATTTTTTTAATATTTACTCGCTGCGTTAATTAAATATACTCTCAAAGCACTACAATAACAACAAAAGATTTGGTAGACTACATAGTATCTGTAGTTTAGTATATTACATCAAAATATCAAAAAGCTGATTTGTTAATAAAAAATTTAATTGTAAACCAATTTCTCGATTTACGTTTGAAATTAGGAACGTTTTAAGTTTTATTTTCTGTTAATGTCTGAGGTATAATTGTTTATACTAATGAATTGAAACCAAAAGTATAAACAGTGCCGTAATAAAAATGATTATAATTTTTGTCATTGCAACAGTATATCGCAATTTACCGCTAAAAGTATTAGAATCTAAAATTAAATCTGCTATTCTTAATTTTGTTACTTAACCTACAATAAATGTAAACAAAATATTTAAAATATGTGATGATAATGGTGCAATAAATGAATACCGGTTTCTTTCGGTTACATTATTATACGTTAATTATGGGTTAGAAAAAATCATGCGGTAATAGTAAGTTACTAAATTTACAAATTAAGCGTCGAAAGTAAAGCATAGCGCATAATAAACGTTTATGCAGCGCTAAACCGCACAGCTAAATCATTTTTTGAAAAAATTAACAAAAAGTTAAATTACCAGAAATATATTGTTTGTACTACATTTGTTACTAAATCTGTTAAATGAGATATTTCAAGATTTTTTAAATAATTTTTTTATCGGTCGCATCTTCGTTTTAATATAATAATTGACATTAAACATTAACAATTAAAGTACTGTAGGTTACGTCCTCCTTTTATATTTAATTAATGAATAGGTTGTAGAATATTCTTCTTAGTGTAGAATATTCTACAACCTATTCATTAATTAACAATTAAATATTGACGTTAGCAATGTCAGCGCTAAATAGAAATTTATTGATTTGATTGTTTTAGAATCGACCAAATTATCGGTTTATTTCTGTTACATTATTATAATTTAATATACGTGTTAACAAACGATCTATGGAAAAATTGAATACAGCGATAGGTCAATACGATCTACAATATAAACAGTATATAGCAGTGTTAAAAGTAATAAGAAGGTTAATGTTTACTCTTAAGGAAAACATTGTCGTATTTTATTCAAAACTCATCAATTAAGTTATCAATTATTTTTTGTAAATTACTGTATACATTACAATATTAAGCGTAAAAATAATAAAATAGTTATTTGTTAAACATATAATTGCAATTTGGTATCGTAAAATATTAACTCGAAAGGTTAATATTTGTGCACAGCGGCACTGAGTGCTGCATTTTAAATTATTTGTTTGTTATGTTAAAAAGTTGGTAAATCAATTTTCGAGTATAAAAATTTTTCAAGTATAAAATTTGTTCCTCGACATGCTCTATCTTTTTCTTCGTAGCCGGCTGTCAAAACGAATTTATTTTGCTGGTAAAGTTTTGTAAAATATGGACTCAAAAAGGCTTTCATTATTAAGTTGATTCACGCCATTTCACATGAATATGTGGGCGAATTTTGCGTAGTGTTGAGTGAAAGCTTATTTTGGGGTATGTGATTTTATAACGTTTTTTTTTTGTGTTGAAGCCTTAAATTAATACTTTAGCGGGTCTAATTCCTCCACCTGTAATCTTATCAGTAACGCTGGTAACATCTGTTTGTCTATGATGTCAGGATGCTGAACGCTAAGAGGTTGTACACCACTTTATGGGAAGAAATACTTACACAAGTGAAAAGTTAATTAGAGGAAAGCTCGGCGCATTCTTTTACGTCAAATATTGCATGCATAAAATTAAATTACTTATGCTAACACAATATGTACGCTTGTGTCAAATTGCATATTACGTTTTAGGTCACACTGGTACGGAATTAGCTAATCCCCCACTGGATAATAGACAACTGTAAGTATTGCATTTTCTATTTTACTTCGTTGGTCATGTCAATTATTGGAATGACCACACGTACATACTAGATTGTAATTATACTTAATATTAAACTCTTTTGTGTGTGTCACATACTTATCGGGAGCGCTTTGATTCTCGACACTTTGGTTTTCGTATTCTTAAAATTTACCCAAATAAAGTAAAATCATTCCTTTGTTAAATGTAAAAGTTAGATCGATTAAGGCACGTAGATTTGTGACGTATTGCCCAGACATAGAGCGTATTTTATATTTGGCTTGTGATATCAACCCATCTAATATTGTTTGCAACGTTTATATAACTATACTTATATACTGTCTTTGTCCTCTTCAACTACTTCTGTAATACAATAAATATATATTCTGTGTTATTACTTCTGTTATGTTATTTGTTCTTTTAAAAAGAAATTTAACGACGGATAATCAATATACGAGCTATCCTTTAGCTAACTATCTGTTGCAGAATGAAATTACGCGGTTTAGGACACTAAACAAAAGGAAGATTCCACCTATATTTCTTCTAGTTAAATCACGTACTGTAGGATTATCACTATTTTGATTTTAAAACGTCATGACTTTAATGTTTTATGTGACTAAAAAGAACAAGCCTGATTTTGTTATCTACAATGGCTGATACAAGCGATTCTATTGAAACAAGGAAAACACAAATTATTTTAGACTATAATCAAACAAAATCAAGTGTCGACACTGTTGATCATCAATGTGTTTCTTACAGAACTCAAAGGATAATTAGAAAATGGTTAAAGGTATTCACAGTGTTTTTATAATTTTCTTCTGAGTGCTAAAGTAATATTTATATTAAGTTTGTGTGTTTTTGCTTAAAAAAATGTATAACTAATTTTGTGTAACTCTATGGTTATGTATATAAATAAAATATTTACTTCTATGTCACAGATGCGGTTAAAAGTTGCTACCCAACAGTAACTGATTCAGTTTTTGAGGCTTCCGTGAAAACATCACGTCAAAGAAAGTTGCATTATTTATTGCAATTTATAAAAAATAATTGATAAATAATCTGGATATTTAGAAAACCTAAACCAAACGTGATATTGTATTTAAAAATATTTATTGTACAATAAAATTTGAAACGTGCGTTCGAAATATCGATTTAATTGTTTCATTTTAAAACCAAAACTAATGTATTATTATATTATTGAAAGAATTCTTTGTTTTGTTCATTGTTGAAACAGGAAAATCATCTATTTATCAATCATTTAGTATCAGTTCAAAAACCAAGCTTTTAAAACGTAAACCGAATGTAACATTTATTTTGCAACAAATTTGAAATTAAAATACCGAAGCTATACTGATTCAAATAAGTGAAACAGCGATGAACATTTAACAATTTTTTAAAAATCACTTAACAAAATTTAAATATAATACATATTAATAAAACAGTTAATTAAAATAAAAGAGAAAAAAGGTAAAATAGATTGTTAACATAAAAGAAAATGGTAGAACAGCAAATTTTAGACTGCATTAAATATCTTACAGTTAAAGTACGTCTCATAAACAAACAATTGATTTTTGCTGCAACAACTAGTCAAGTTACAGAAGTACTCTTTTCCTGAAACAACACTTTGTGTTCTAAGAACTTTGCATTCTATACCGAAAACCGTCAACTTTAAGCTTGTTTACTCGTTAATGTTTTTTACCAATCGTTTTTATAGAGTGCTTTCTCACTTAGTATAGATCGCAATTTGCAATCGCCTACAAAAAATAGCTCGTAAATATTATTAAATGGATTGAATCGTGAATAATAGCTTTAAATCGATTTCTCTAGTACTCCACCCTTTACATGTTTTATCCAGTCACGCATGATTAGTGATTGTAGTTACAAAATGGATCACGTCCATTTAGACAGTTTAATAACACCTACATAAAAAATGATTTGTTTTTTATTGGGCCTAACGTAATTTTTTTTCTAAACTACTGCACTGTAAGAGTCAATTTGATATATAAAACCTTTGAAACTATCTGTATTTTGTAGTAAGTTAAAATTTATTAACGTTCATTCTAATGTATACTTTAAAACAAAAACTGTCTTCAAAAACAATGAACGTTAATAAGGTGCTTCGAGGTAGTAATAAAGCTGCGGAACATTAGAGGTAGCTCCACCTACAATCTGTGTAACATGGTCTTTTACCCACTTTCCGACTAAAATTCCTTAACAGCTTTTCCCGCAAATTCAAGATTTACTTCTAATTTATTTCTACCGTAAAATTTATTCAGGTTATGTGAATCCCTGCACTTCCTAAGTGTCCAACGTCTTAAATATATTTGGAGAAATTTCAACTCTTGTTCATTTACATATGAATCGTGCTTAATGAATGCAGTAACAATGCGATTTTTATTATTTTCTTTGTCATTATTTCTAAAGGTGACCATAAATCTTTTACATAATTATTTATTAACTGTTATTGTTTAACTAATTAATGTCAACAAAATAAGAATACATTTTAAATGGTTAAATTGAAATTATTTAAAGTACACATACAGATAAAGTAATTAAGATTTATACAATAATAAAAAAACATTTAGAAATATTTTGTTTTTAACGGCAAACGATTTATTTAACTAATTAATTGAGTTGTATTAGTAAAAGACAATTATAGCTTAATTTTCTTAAACACGTTAATTTAAATATAAGTATGTCTGAAACTAATTTTAAATTAGATTTAAAAATTCACTAAAAATAACTAGTATTTTTTTTACTTACATATTTAAGACGACTTGTGTTTATAAATAAGTTATTAGTATTTGATTGCATATCTCAAAATTAATTGCTTTTGTACAGTTATTATTAAATTTATTGTTAGTAAACCAATGTATAAATTATTTAAGTTAAATTAAATTTATTTTTAATATTTACATTTGGAAATAAAATTAATCGAAACAGCTAAATAAAAAAATAATCAAAATTTTAACATAGTTGTTTTAAGTATCGTAAGTTTTGTAAAAATATATGTAACTAATATTTCTTTGGCACTGCTGAAAAAAAACGCAAGAACGTGTTTATAATAAAAAACTAATAAATTTTTATGCTAATAAACAAATTATATAAAAACAAGTGAATCTTATACTTTTCAATAATTGGATACTGTTTGGTATAAGTTGTAAATTAGTAAAATTATTTTAATTTATAAATTTTTTACACGTATGTATTTTTGTAAAAAGGCACAAGTAAAACTTGACTTACAATACAAAAATTAAATTATTTTATTCAAAACTTTACGTGACATAAATACCAATTAAACAATTATACACTCACAAATTATAAATTAACTACTTTTGTACTAATATTGCAAAATCGAATCTATCATTATTGTTCAAATTGAAGATTAATTAAATCCAAATTAAACTTAATGTGTACGTAATTACCGAAATCAAAACTATGTAACAAAATCATTATAAGAAAAAGTTTAGTTATTTCAGTTACATGAAAAATACTATGTTCTGACATAAATTTGAATTTCAAAACCTTTTAGTCACATTTGCAGTAAACGTTAAACTATAAATACCTTGGTATAACTTTGGAAACTAACTTCTGTTTACAGTGTGAAATCAATTCAGTAGTTACATTTGACCGATTTTGTGTAAAACGATTGGCATTCTACAGTTTAATTGGTTGCATAATGCACAATAACAAGTTGAATAAAATAAAATAAAAAAAGGATTAATTTTGGAAACGTTTGCAAGCAAGTTTTAAACACGCAGCTTAATTTTGTCCAATCTCGCCGTTTCAATTGGATCGCAAGATAACTCGCACTGGCTAAAACTTACACAAGCATCAAGGTGCCGGTTGCC
Organism: Aquatica leii; assembly: GCA_035610365.1. Taxonomy (NCBI): domain Eukaryota; kingdom Metazoa; phylum Arthropoda; class Insecta; order Coleoptera; family Lampyridae; genus Aquatica; species Aquatica leii. Next base: position 48,553,687 of record CM069433.1, on the reverse strand, counting down.
AAGTAAAATTACTGAATTGTTTTTATAATATTGTTCTGTTAAAAGACTCAAAACTAATGTGTATTTAGCATGCGGTAGAAGTGCCAAAGTCTAAGAAATCACAAGAAAAATGAACTTCAAAAGGTAGTCAAAGAGTAACACATAAAAATTTTGTGCAGTACTTATTGCTCGGTGCTCAATAAAGACATGAGTAAGTTAAATGAATAACAGAATTCTTAAAACGTAAAATCAGAAGTCAAAGTTGGCTAGCTAGACAAAATCAAAACAGCGTTAGAACAGGCTTCTAGTCTTCGTCAACTTAAGGAACACGACATGCGTTGTACACACTATTAGGACCTACTTTTCATTGTGTAAAATTACTAAATTATTAAACCAATTCATATCTAACTTGCGAACAAGTGTGTTATGTAGTAATAAACAAGCAATATTTGCTGCGCATACAGTGCGAGAAGTTTGATTTACAATGACAATTATCACAGAAAAAAAAGTTATCTCGAATTGAAGACTTATATTCTCTTGAATATTTTTACTAGATTTAATTAAAGCTGATCTTAAACTAAGAGAATTATATCATATTAAGATTTTTCAGTTTCTTAATACAGGAAACTTTTTTTTTAGGAATAGTTCTTGTTTTAAAGAAATGTCATAGAAACAATGCAACTGCGTTCTAATATCAAAGAAAACGATGCACTTCAATGTATAAAACTCTGTTACAAAAATTAAAGCCATAGAAACATTGATGTTCTAAAATGGAGAAATTAATTAATTTATTTTAAGAATCGTACTTTTAAATAATGCTTCCCATGCAGCTACGTGACCGCCTTATCATCATTACCTCGAATTGAATGTGTGTATGCATCGTGTGAAAAAGATTAATCTAATTTTAGCATTTTTATATTAAGATTATTGTGATTCATACTTGTGTACTGTCTTCAGTCAACGGTATTGTGCATTGTGCAAATTGTCCGGTGTATTTAGAACGTTTGGACCTGTGCGTTGTTTGGACACAAAGGATTGTATAAAAATTGGGGACCCTTAAAAGAAATTATCCAGAACTACTACAGGTATCTATTGGAATCACTTTTTTTTTTTTGATTAGTGTAAATTTTGATGGTGCAATGTTTGACTGTCCATTTTTTAATTTAAATTTTAATTTTGTATTTTATTTATACAGAATAATTATCGTTGTGTGTCGGCGTTATGCAACTCTGGACCTACTGGTACTGCGGTTTCAAAAGACTCATAGAAATTGGTGCACCAGCCGAGTTCAACTCACTAAATGCAGATGATGAAAATTTTTACTGATACTTCTCCAAAAAGAAAAGTGCAGCAATTTTTTGTTAAATTCATGTATTTTTTATAACAATTTATAACACTCATAAATATTTATTGTATGTGTCTAATTAAAATGTAAATCGAAGTTTTTTATTTCTATTCTTCTTTTAAATAAACATTAACTTTTAAATCAAATTACGGTGAATATTAAATTAACAAACTCATGTACACAAACTAAATAAATATGTCTTTAGTTATAAACCAGATGTATTTGATTTAAACATTCAGATACTCAATAGATTGTATTGATAGATCAACTTAAATACCATGTACATTAAATCAAGAGAACGAGAACTTTAAAATGATCATTGCTAGCGTTGAAATGAGAATATCAAACTATCTTGTTTCGAAACTCAAATTTTTTTATTGTTAGTAAATATCTTCAAAGAAACGCTTTACTTGTTTTAAGAAAATATTTCTTAGAATTATATGAAAGTCACTATTTACTCAAAATAAAGTAATTTACCTTAACTTAAGAGATTTTTTTTTGTGTATTATTAACAAATGTACTGTACTACAAGCACGTATTTCAATAAACGTTATAACCAGAGTTTGCTTTTCTTTTTATATTAAAAGTGTATAAGAACATTACAAGTGGCGACGAGGATTTGTGTTTATTGTGTTAATTACTATGATTTGACTATTTAAGTAATGGCAGTTTCTGGTGGAAATGTAGTACATTTTCGTGAATTTGACCCTGCAAATTCGGACTGGTCAATTTTCAAACGTCGAATTGAAAATTATTTTGCAGCCAACGATATCAAAGATGACAATCGAAAAGCTGCAATCTTATTAAACGTGCTTAATGAAGATGCGTACAATTTAGTGTTTAATTTATGTTTACCAGTGGAACCAGAAAAAAAAACTCTTCAGAGTTAATCAAATTATTATCTGAACATTTCAAACCAAGCGTGTCTGTGTTTTCCGCGAAATATAAATTTTACAATTTACGGAAAAATGTAAATGAACCCACAAGAGAGTGGTCAGTCAGAATTAGAAATTTTGCTGCATTATATAATTTTAATAACGAACAATTGGAGTTAGTGCTAAGAGATCATTTTGGTTACGATAAAGGTAGTGTTCAAGATAGACTTTTCGAGGAGAAGAAAACCTTGACTTTCAAAGCGGCAGTAGAAATCGCCACCGCAAAATCGACGTTTCCACCCGGGGTAGAAAGAGAAATTTCTATTAAGAAAGAACCAGAACTTATTCATGTAAAAAACAAAGATAGAACAAAACCATCAACGTCACAGGCTTGTTATCAATATCCACAGCGCCCGAATAATATTAATCGGTCTAAGCCGGTATTTCATAGTAAATGCAAGGTATGTGGACGTAAAAACGATTTTACAGATAAAAGTTCTTTTTGTGAATACATTTGTGATATAAAAGGGCACTTAGCGCCAATGTGTTCAAATAAAAAAAATAACAAAAACAAACAAAAGTTTGTAAATAATAAAGTTTCGCAAAATTATTTAGAATCTGATTATTCGCTATTTAATTTAGATTGTACAAATAATCCGATTAGTATCAAACGTATAATAAATAATAAATTATTAGATTTTAGTTTAGATACTGGTTCTAGTTTTTCCGTAACGTCAGAAAATTTTTATTTAGAATACTTTTCGTATGCAACTGATAAAGTATTTAATTTATACAATGGTGATAAAATTATACCTTTAGCCTAGGATTTATACATTGTAAAGTTGCATATCAAAATAAGGAATGTTATTTAGATTTTTATGTAATCAAAACTAATACAGGTCCTCCTCTGTTAGGACGAGATTTTTTCAATACTTTTAAATTAGGAATTTCACAGATAAATCATATTAATTTATCAGATGACGTAGATTACTTGGTAAAAAAGTATAAAGACGATTTTTTGCCTGGTTTAGGCTGTTTTAAAAAAGAGGTAATTTCTATTAAATTGAAAACAATTGATGTAACGCCAAAGTTTTATAGGGCTCGTCCGCTTCCTTTTGCAATTAAAAAAAAAGGTTGAAACGGAGTTGGAACGGTTAGTTGAAATGCAAGTCATAGAACCTATTGATTACAGTGCGTGAGGTACACCGTTAGTATCAGTATTAAAAAAAGATGGTTCAATTAGATTGTGTGGAGATTTTAAAATCACTCTTAATCCATTTATTGAGGTAGATCGTTACCCGCTTCCTCGAACTGAGGAATTGTTTGTTAAATTACCAGGAAGCATAGAATTCTCTAAATTAGATTTGTCTAATGCCTATCAACAAGTATGTTTAAATGAAAATTCAAAATCTTTAGTAACCATTTCAACACATAAAGGTCTTTTTAAATATAATCGCGTACCTTTTGGAATTGCTAGTATTTCCGCAAAGTTTCAGAGTATTATGGATTCATTATTGCAAGGTTTAGATGGAGTAGTAGTGTTTTTAGATGATATTTTAATTACAGGAAGAACCAGAAGAGAACACATTAAACAATTAAATAAAGTTTTATTTATTTTACAAGAAGCCGGTTTAAAAATATCATTAAATAAATGTAAATTTTTCCAACCAGTAATTTCATATTTGGGTTTTACTATTGATAAAAGTGGATTACACACAGATAGAAATAAAATTGTTGCAATTGAAAACGCGCCAATCCCACTAAACGTAACACAGCTGAAATCGTTTATCGGAACAATTAATTATTATGGTTAATTTGTACCACATTTATCAACAGTGTTATATCCGTTACATAATTTACTAAAAGTTAAGGTCAAATGGCATTGTACACCAGACTGTGACAATGCTTTTAAGAAAATAAAAGAATTATTAACTTCTGCTGAAATATTATCACATTTTAATCCAGATTTGCCTATCAAATTAAGTACCGATGCGTCAGACGTGGGTATTGGGGCTGCTATTACGCATGTGACGCCTGACGGGTACGAGAAACCAATTGCGTGTGCATCGCTTACGTTGACGGATACCAAAAAGAAATATTCACAAATTGAAAAAGAAGGTTTATCAATCATATTTGGTTTGTGTAAATTTAATCAATACTTGTACGGTAGAAAATTTACGTTGTTAACTGATCATAAGCCGTTGATTTCTATTTTTAATGCTCAAAAAGGTATACCGCAATTTTCGGCAAATCGACTTCGCAGTACGACATTCAATTTATTAGATCAGAACAAAATCGGCCAGATTTTTTATCACGTTTGCTGATTATGGATCAAAATAGTTTTTGGGATGATGTCGACAATAACTTTATTTCTTATTTTTCAAATAATGGGGATTTTCCTTTGAATTTTAAAGTTATTAGTAAAGAAACCTTAAAAGATAAAGAATTAGTTACTATTTTAAATTTTGTTTGTACAGGTTGGCCTAAAAATATTCCTAATAATTTAAAACTATATAATAAAATAAAAAACAAAGTAAGCGTCGAATCACATTGTGTATTATGGAATAATCGTTTAATAATTCCTTTGGTTTTACGAGCAACGATTTTAAATCAGCTCCAGGTATCGCACATGGGCGTAGTTGAAATGAAAAGTTTAGCAAGGTCTTACTTTTGCGACCAGGACAGCAGACAAAGACATTGAGAGAATTGGCAAAACATGTCCTAATTGTGTAATGATTGAGAAATCTCCTGAAAAAGCTAAATTAGTTTTGTGGCCTTGACCTGAGGAAGTGTGGTATCGGTTACATTTAGATTTTTTAGGGCCATTTATGAATAAACAATTTTTAGTACTTTTATATGCTCATTCTAAATGAATCGAAGTATTTCCGATGCACTCTATAACTTCAACTTCAACTTCACGATTGAAGTGTTAAGGTCCACTTTTGCAAGGTTTGGGTTACCTAACCAAATTGTTACCGATAACGGAACAACATTTTGCTCTAAAGAATTTCAAATTTTTTTGATTTTAAATAATATTAAACACGTTACGTCTCCTCCTTTCCAACCTTCGTGCAATGGAGCAGCCGAGAACGCGGTAAAAACTGTAAAAAACGCTTTGAAAAATGCATTAGGTAAAAAGATGTATGTTTTGATTTAAACAAAATTTTAAATAATTTTTTATTTGACTGCCGTAATACAGCGCATTGTACAACGGGGGTAACTCCGTCTAAGCTTATGTATGAAAGATATTTAAGAACTCGTTTTGATGCTTTATTACCGAGTAATTCAAATTCAACTGATATAAAAACTGTTCGAAATCGAGTCCTTATAGATCAGGGTAAACAAAGAAGGTATTCTAGAGGTAATTGATTTATAGAATTTGAAATTGGTGAATGTGTAACTGTAAAGAATTATAAAGTGCCCAATAAACCTACTTGGATAAGAGCTAAAGTTTATAAAAGAATTGGTAAATCAACATACATCGTTGAAGTACAAGAATTTTTTAATATGCGGTGGAAAAGGCACCTTAATCAAATTAAAAAATTTCATTTTGTTGAAACCAGTTTACCTAATAGTAGTAATAATACTTCTAATAATACACCGATCGAGAATGCTGAGTTAACGATAGAAACTGAAGAGATTAGTGCAAGACCCAAACGCATAGTTAAACCAGAAGATCGATTAGTGTATGATAAATTGTAATTTAATTTTCTTGTTAAAAAAGAAATTGTTTTATTTAAGGGAAGGTGGTGTTATGTAGTAATAAACAAGCGATATTTGCTGCGCATACAGTGCAAGTGGTTTGATTTACAATGACAATTATTATTAACAAATGTACCGTACAACAAGCACGTATTTCAATAAACGTTATAACCAGAGTTTGCTTTTCTTTTTATATTAAAAGTGCATAAGAACATTACAAAGTGAAACAAAGTTCTTAGTCTAGGTAGCCGACGGGATTAAGAGAGTTGGTGCGTTACCTGATAAAGTCGCTTCAAAAGCGAAGATAAATTACGTATATAAATGGAATTTCCACAACATAACAATACGAGATCATTTTGTGTTCGAGAAACGAATAAATCCTTCTACAATTGAAAGTTTCATAAATATATTTTACACTAAAACCAGTAAACTTGCTTTCTTAAAGAAAAACTTGCGGTACTATCAGATGTCTATTTTTTTCCGAGTTTGACTCAAAACCCAAATCTGATCCAAAAAGAATATCTGGAATATATATGACCTCGGTTTCCTGTTTCTGAAAACTGACGTAAAACCTTTAAACAAAGATGCAATACAAAGCATAACTTAATTAAACATGAGCATTGAAAAATGCTTCTCACAAAAAACTTAAAATCAGTACGCAATAACGAAATGTAATTGACTGCAGTAAAAGAAGCGTATTATAAATATAGAATTACAATTTAAATTTTTGAAACAAAACACTCAGGATTTAAATCATAAAATATATTTTAAGAACTCAAGTATATTTATACTTAACAAATAATTAAATATACAAATTAAAATTAAGTTAAATTGGAAAACATTAAATAACTGCAAAATTTCAATATGAGATTGTGCCAAAAAACCACAAAAAAACTGAGTGTCAATAAATATATCAAACCTAAGTACAGAGTTCTTTACAAAAAATAATACAAAAATCATTAAAAACATAACTACGCGGTAAAAATTATAAAGATTGCTATCGTAAGTTTGTTTCTAAATTAATTTTATATGAAAGCGTGTAATGTTTTTAATTGAAGACAAAATCATAATGTATAAATTTTAAAAAACGAAACCGAAATATTTTCAACCTGTTATCTTAAAAAACTTTCAAAATTCTGTCGGCAAATATTGGATTACTCTTTTCTTTGGTTCCGTTACCGTTTATGCACATGTGTTTTGACTGACAAACTGAAAAGTCGACACGTGTTAATGGATTGCTCAATGAAACTTTTAGTCTACTAAACATACTAAACAGATAAAAATAAATTCTTCTCACAAATGTTTTTGTAACTGGCTAATTTAAAATACGCGGCAAAATTAAATTAAAAATCTGATTTAGTATGAAAAATTACTGCGTACTAAGAATCTTTGTAGTTTAGCGTTTCGTAAATTTATATCATTAGTTTCTGAGTACACAATTTGTTATTTTAAAAGAATTTTTTTAAAGACTATTTGATACATTGGTATCAACGTAAGAAATACTTTTTTTAAGTACCTGCTAACTGACAAAACCATATTTTTTTTTAAATTCCGCTTCTTGAACTGCGATTAGATTACAGTAGTAGTAGTTTTAGTTTCTTAACACCACTTTTTAATTTGCTATCGTTTGTTGGAAAAAATTTAGTAAGTACTCTTAAAAAGTAAGACGTTTGCGGTGAGTATATTATTAAGTAATACCGTTGACTAAAGAAATGTATAAAAACTTGCAAGGCTCATGTTAAAAATCGTACCGTATTACTATCTCACTTTTGTGGCTCTCTGCACACCGCTGCCTACAAACTTCACTCTTGGATAGTCGCGACACTGTTGTTTTCAACGCAAACTAAAAAGATAACACTGGAATGCTTGGAAAGTAATATGATAACTCTTCAAAATAATCGTTTGTTGTATTTACTAGGTACCGTTGACTGATATAAAATGTTTTGAGTAAACGGTAAGTAATTTGACAAGTTGAATTTTTTTCTTCAATCTATACGTTTGCCAGAGTTTGGCTTTGTGTTTTTTCTCTGCTGTTTTAATTTACTTTACAATATTTTATACTTTTCTTTCAAAAAAGGTTTGGTAGGAGATTCCATTTATAAAGTTCGATAATTTAGTTCTATATTATAAATAGTGGTGGGCGATACGATACATCGAATCGAATATCGATACGTATCGATATATCAAGTATCGATACGTATCGGAATATCGATATGGATCGGAGTATCGCTACGATCGAAATATCAGTACGTATCGAAATATCGATACGTATCGAAATATCGATACGTATCGAAATATGTATACGTTTCGTAATATCGATACTTATGGAAATATCGACATTTCGATACGTATCGAAATATCGATACGTATCGATATATCGATAGACGACCCAGGCCTAATATAAAGTAGGAATGGTGATTTAAATCATTCAAAATCGATTTTTGTACTCTAATAAAGCGATTTTTACAATCGATTTTTCTAGCCAATTTTTTTTTAATTAATTGATTCAAAAATGGAATCGATCGAACATCGCTTTATGGAACTATAATTATTCTGCAATCAACTGGAATGTAAAAACAAAAAACTCATAAGTAAATAATCAAATCGCCAAGTGAACAATAATTTTAAATAGCATATTACAAATTTTAAACCGCCGGCGGTAATTTGATACTTGCACAAGAAGCAAAACAGAATTTTTGTTATGTTTATAAATGTATATAACTGTTTTATCGTGTTTTGCAGTTAATAATATTTGGTAAAATGTGACTACAAAAGGGATTACCAAATCGGTTTTCCGTTCAATTAAAACTTTTTAACTTGATTTGCTAATAAAGATTACACCAATTTTCAATAAAATTGTGAATTTGAAACGGCGTTTTATTTTTTTTTTATTAGGTGTAGCAAACCGATACATTGCAAGTTGGTCCCCTAATTCATAAAAAATAAACTAGAGTTCCCATCATTAATGGTATCTCTTGGTAGATGTTTGGGTAAACCCGATTTATTTAAATCGTTTGTTAAATCATCGTCATTTGAACTGCAAAGAGTAGCCACTGCTCGATGCGTATACATACGATGCAAACACTACAACTTCTAGCAATAAACTGAAATCTCGGATCCTAAATATACGGTGGCGCCTCCTATATCTCGGATCCTGCGGTGACTACGATTTTTACCATAAGGCTACGAGTTTTTATACATTTCTTCAGTCAACGGTAATACTAAGCAAAGATAATGTAAGAAAGATGCAGCACTCCGTGTATTAAAAATGGTATGATTTTTCCGAAACTATTGACATCTATGATTGGCCGAGGAACTATTTTTTTCAAATTATAGAAATCGACACTATAAAACAGCGCCATCTTACAGTTATATTAATTCATATACTTATACATCTAAATTTTATAAATAAAACAATTATTTCAATTTAAAATATAATTTATTAATCTGAAAATTCTTAACAAAATCAGGATAATAAAATATATATGCAACATTGGTTCTGGCTTGATGATTGATATCGATTATTTCAATAATTGATTTTGTTACAATCTGCTATTTGAACATATATAATTTGAACAATGACAAGAAACTAAATATATAAACAATGCCAAAGATTTATTTAAATAACTACTTTTAAGTAACAGATTCTATTAAAAAAGTTACATGTTTCTTATTAATCAAATGGTTTGCATCGAATCGATTTTTTTGGATAATCTTGACAAAAGTTTTGTATTTTTTAGAAAATTCAGTATATTGTTTTATTAGGTAAGTAATTTTGCAATCAAACTTCCCATTTATTAAAAAGAAACTGTATGCATAGGTACGTAGTATTTTTGAATAACATCGTGCACTTGGCAATTTATTATATACCGAAATAAAATAACGCACTTGAAGATGACCAAGTAGCAGGTCCAGTTTGTCCACCTGTTCGTATTGACGCATCTAAAATAAATACCTAGTTATATATATCAAACAAAATATTTATTCTTACCATTCGGAATTACGTTATGATACAATTTGATGAACGAAATAGTTTGTAAGGTTTGTAATACGAGAGACATCCATTAACAATGTAATCACTCTACAATAGTATTAAACGATTAGTTACAGACCAATTTACATTATCTATTAAAACTTACCTTATTTGATTGTGTTTAAATTAATCAACAAATATAAGAAACTTTTACTTATTTATGGTTAAGAAAGCAAAATAATCGCTGAACATACTGAATTATGGGCGGAATAAACGCGAAATAAACTGAACGCCATCTGAACGCAAATGACATTATTAAAAGGTTTTTGTCTTAGCTGTAAATGTCAAAATAATTCTTTGGCCAATCATAGATGGCTCAAAAAATCGTGTTATACATAAAATTCGTATGAAGCGAATACCCCCTGATACTAAGTAAGTAATACATAAATTAAGTATGTTCTTGACTTTGTAAACAGATTTTTTCAAAAATTCTTTTCACTTACATCGCCACTTGTATCTTTTTCAAACATATTGTATTTTTAATAGATAAGATAAGCACGTACATTCATCATAAGTTTATTCCGACAATATGTTTAAGTTACAAAAAAACTTATTAAAAATCATAATACCCAAATTATTTATATGTATTTATTTAATTTTTAAATATTTTAAAATTATGATACACGCCACTAGATTTTAAGTTACAACCTATTCATAGATAATCTTTTTTGAAAATAAAAGTTAACTAATACAATTTTAGTTTCATATCATTTAACACTTTCATTACAATTTGGTTTACTATAATTGTCAAACGTGTGGTTTTCGATATTTATTATTTTGATAAGTACGTTACCTCGCTAACAAACATGTTGGCTTTACATTAGCTGCGCGAAAAATGATTGAAGTTCCCTATTTTACGTTAAACAAGTTCTAATACACAATAATTTTGAGAAGTGCATCAGACTTTAAATGTAATTTTGCCGTGCATTTTAAATTAACCAATAACAAAAACAGGAGAATCTTTTTTAATTGTTGGGCGTTTTAAGTATAGTTCAAAAAGATAGATTTTTGGTTTTTCAAAACTAAAAAAAATCAAAAATCAAAAAAATATGAATAAACATAACTACATATCTACTAACACAATATTTTAACATTTGTTTATAAATATATGCACAGGTTACAAGTTATAGTTAAACCTATTATTATTCACTTGAGCAATAAATCTTCTACATCAATTTCAAATTTAAATATTCCGCGCCGTTTGTAATTTGTTTCTTCCCCTCTTATATTTTCTGCACAACCATGCGTTTTTATTAAAATGGTAAGGTTGTTTCGTTTAAATTCTTAAATATATGTATATTATTTTAGGGAAACAAGAAGTAGAATTTAGTATCTAAATACTAGTTTACAATTTGGTTTTGTAATCGAAATAACTGCCGATTTGTAATTGACTTAAGGGGTGTTATGGCGTCCATTGGTTACCTTCGTTTTAAGTAAATAAATATCTTTAATGCCGTTCCGTATTGCCGTCTAGTCTTATTATTCCTAAGACTAAGTAAAACTGCTGCATTTATGAAGATTCTGAATATGGAGAATTTCTATTATCACGCTGGTATGACGTTATCTGTTTGATTGGCACTTGCTACATTTTATCAGCTAATGCTTAATTATCAAACCTTTTTTTATATGGCCGATCTGTGAGTACTTTACGTTTATTAACCGGGAGATTTATCTGATTTTATGTAAACTATGTTAGCAACCACTTGGTTCAATTTTGCTTTAGTCGTACCTTTGAATTAATTTTGCCTTTAGTCGTACCTTTGATTTAATATTCCTTTGTTTTTTGTCGTAGGTTGGGCTTATTGCTTTGGTTATTATAGCATTACGCCATAAACTCTATTGCAGTATCGAAACTGTTCGGTAATTAAATTTTTGTCAATGCATGTATGTTAATGAACAATCGGATTATGTTAAAGTCATTCTAGACCTTCTTTGAAATACTTTACACTTAACATAAATTAATAGTCCAGAAATACTAAAATGTACGTTGATTAAGCTGCATAGTACATATTAATGTCTTTTACGTTTTGGTTTTATTTGGCAGTTTTGTTCAAAACTATTTTGAATTACGTAAAATTAACTTGAACGTTTCCCGCCGTTTTAGCTTATTTACTGTTGATAGAAAATGTTGCAACATCAAGCCTATTTAAACACCCTGTATAGCACCATCACACTAAGTGTAAGTATAAACGTCTAGTATACATATATACATGTATATGTTTGTTAACAAGCATTAAAAAGAACAAAATAGGAAATACAAAAAAGTCTCTTTGAAGAATGTCTGCTCATTCGGATATTCTTTGAGCAACTGCATCCATAGCGTATTTTTCAATTTTGTAATTAGCACACGCTCGTAGCTACGTGTACTTTTAATTGTTTTAGTATCTGATTTAATTTGCTCTCATTGATATATTTTGTAACCTAGCATTACAAGAAACAAAAATAGATAATACAAAGTAGCCTCCTAGAAGAATGTGCGACTCAACGCATTAAGGCATTCCTGGACAGCAGCATCTCTGGTTTATTTTTTCATTTTACAATTACAACGTCAATAGATTAGTATAATTTTTGATTAATTTATTAGTATTCGAAAAACATAGGGTATTACCTAACAAGAATGCGGCGTGAAGCTTGAGGCCGGCGCTGCTTGATAGTAAGGTATGTTATTATGAGACTTTTGGCCAAAGTAACGTACAATATTCTTTGTGTTATTTTGGTAAAGTTACATTTTTTTAACGAAAAAAGTTAAAAACAACCAGTAATAAAAAGTAAAATTTGCTAAGATTTTACTTTTTACGATTTGATGGCAGATCCATCTTATAGTGTGATTTTACTATGTGTCTAAAGTTTACTGTAAATAGCTATAAACGGCGGTAACACGTTGAATTAGTTTAACAACCGCGAAATTCAAAATATGCTTTGAATTCGCGGGATAAAACCACAACGAAAAAGACATTGGGGATAAAGCAATGTCAATGCAATTGTGCAAACGCCACCAGAGTGAACTAATGGACGGCCATTTCGCCATTTTGGGGCTCATCAGCAGTAGGAGATAAGTTCATATTAGACTCAGAGTTTTTTTTTTTAAACAGTAATATAAAATTGATGACCCCATGTATTAAATTATATGTAGCGGTTGTGCAATATGCTGCTAGATGTAGTCCACTTTTGGGAATATATAAATCTGCTCATTAATGGTAGTTACAAAGGCAAGATTTACACTAGGCAAATACTATAAAACTGTATTTTTTTCTAATCGTTTTTTACTGCCTATGCACTATAAGTGAAACTTTAGTGATTATATATGTAATTATAAAATTCATGTTAATTATAAATAATTAAAGATAACATTAAGGTCCGGTTGCATAAAGCATTGTTAACTTTGACAATGTAGTTAACTACGTGATAATGTCGTTGGGCATCGGCATTAGAACAAAAAAAATAATTTTAGGAACACCCTTGTATAAAAATTAAACTTTCGCTCAGTGTCGTAAAATAATTGGTAAAGGTAAATTTGTTGCAAAAAGTTGTAAGTGCTACCGTTGTAATAGAAAATTGTTGTTTTAATTTATAGGTATTCAATTTTACAATAATTGTAATGTTTTTGATTAAACAATATAATTGTTATGTGGAACCAGGTTTGCAGACCGACTAATTGAGCCCGCAAATAGACAAGTGCGACAAAAAAAAAGTTGTGAGATGTGTTTTTTATATTATTTTTTCTATTTTGCATACATTTACTTAAATTTTTTTAATAAATAAAGATCATAAAATTGTTTTAGTAATTTTTTTTAACAATATGTTGGCAATTCTAGCATTTGAAAGTTTATAAAACCAATTTTGCGAATTTTGCAACTGTCGTTTAGCCAACTTTGTGTTTTTTTTTAATTATTTGAGTTTTAGGCGCAGCGCGGTGTCAACTTCCGGCTAAATACAAGGCATTTTATTTATTACGAAGTTATGGCGTTTCACTAGCAATAGAAAGTAAAGGTTAGGTAAAGGCTATAATTTTGTCATCCATCAACATCTACCTTATGAATACGTTTCTTTTAGGAAATCCTGCCATATAATTCGTACGTATGCAATAAAAAGGGAGTCGCACATATTTTTGTCATTTCGATGTTTGTTTGAAGTTAGTACGTTTTGCAAATTTTGATTAATTTTTTAACTTTTTTTTATACCTCAAATGTTTAATTAATTAAAAAGTTTTGTTTGCAATTAGACCATTCAACATTTTAAACGTGGTTACTCGAGAACAGATGCGATGCGATCCTTCAGAACGAAAGATACTAACAGCGAATAATACTTTACGACACAATGGTCTAGCAAGGTATTTAATAACAATTTTTATTACGATTGTGTCTCAAGCGAGAACACAAATAATAATGGATAAATACAACCGCGTGCCGTAGGGTAGTACGTATCGAACCTTGGCTTTGAGAATTATATTTGGAGTAAAAAAAACTCTTTGTGCGCGTTATTAATTTAACTACTCTAATTTTTGAAGATCGACAATGTAATTGTCATCTTTGTTTCATTTATTGCTAACAATAAATTATTAAGTCGGTTGTTATCGTACTGTAATAATCTTTATATAAAAGAATTAGAGGAAGTACGACGCTTATGAATACTCACAAGCTAATTAAAATCCCGAATTATTTTATCTCACTCCTGCACTTGACGTCAAATGTTTTGGGGAGACTTTGATCTTTAATTATAAGGTACTGCAAGCGCTTTTAACTTTTATTACCACCGGTTTTAATTAATTGAGGCGGTATAGTAAAGTGTTGCTTCCAAATCTACGATATCTTGCTTTGATTTTACTGGATACGATTTGTAACGATTTTGTTTGTCACAAACTCAGACTGCGGGTCTAAAATATTTTTGTTTCTACCCCAGACGTTTGCTCCTTTATAATTACTTTCTACACGTAAGAAAAGGTGGCGCTAGGACACGGTTTACCCAAAGAATTTAAGTGCTGACAATCCGACTCACGACTATCTACGACGAAAACTAGTTAAAAAGTAAGTCGAACTTTTAGTAATTCCTTTTTTTACCTCCTTAACTTGTTCGTTAGAAATTTAAGAAATTGAAATTGTTGGTTTTTAAATTTAATAAAAAAATATAAATAATTTTGCAACTTGGTGCAATTCAAATAATGTAATTTTAATTACAGAAAATGTGGTATTGACGTGTTTTCAAAATATAAGTCATCAACTATGGGGTCCAATTACTTAATGTTAAAAACGTGTCTTGATATTAATAAAATTATTACCATATTTAAATTTTTAAAAGAAACTGGTTTTTAAAAAAAAATTCTAAAAATGATGAGGCTAAAAAATCCAAAATTCTAGAAATTAAACATATTAAGAACCTTTTTATTTAAACCAATGATGATCGTTATCTTACAATCGAAATAAGTACATACTTGTATTCAAATACCCAAAGTCTATGCAATAAAATTTGTTAGTAACATTTTAAATACCTAAAGATAATGATAACTGGTTTAATTTCATTTTCTTACTACTTGGGTGCTTGCAGGCGTAAAAACTGATGTTGTTAAGTATTGATAATATTAAGCTTAAGATGGATTGAATTATTGTTTATCTATTTCTACAATTTAAAATAATGTCCCAAGAGTGTTTGCAATAACTGAACTTATTTCGAAACATGTAAATAAGAAAAAAATGTCAGCTTTGACCTGCACATACAATACACAATCGGTATTTTTTCACATATCGTGAAGAAAAGTGTAGAATTATACTAATAGGTATAATTAAAACTAGCCAAATTTGAAAAAACAATGCTGTTTTTTAATTTCAATTTATCTAATTCCGAAGATTACACAAGTCACGGTTTTGACGTACCTTAGTTTCTGAATCAGCAAACTGTGGTAAAAACAGTTGCTGAAAACTATGTGGATACAACAATCAAAAAGAAGTTGCACAAAAGTTTTCACAATAGTTCGCAGCATCTACGGTCGTCAAACTTTGAATTTCAAAGTTCTGAAAGTGGAAATTGCAGTAGAATTGGTAATACAGAAAAAACAAATCATTTAATGTTGTAGAGGTACCATTTGAAAGACAAAACACAACAATCATGCAAACACTTATGCCCACTTGCACCGCTTTTCAAATAAATTTCTGAAGCAATTGCAAGATTAAGTAAGAGATATATAAAAATGACACAAGGAGATGAAATTAAAAAAACACAAAGTTTTGTTTTTGAAATAGCCGCTTTTCCAAGAGTTATTAGAGCTTTCGATTGCACTCACGTTTTAGTGGAGTCTTTAGGCGTCAATGATGGGAGAAACTTTTAAAAATCAAAAAAACTAATTTTCTATTATCGTGCAAGCTATATGTAATTGAACATTAATAATTCTTGATATAGTAGCAAGGTAAGCTGGATCTGTTCGTGGCGCTTCAATTTAAAACAATAGTAAAATAAAAGTTCGCATGTATAGTGGACATTTTTCTAATAGTGTATATTTAAGTAAAAAATAAATGTAACTTATTAAATTAATTAGTTGATTGTTTTTAGGTGATGTTACCAGTTAAGACAAAAAATGTTTTTGTACTCATATACTGTTCGATGCCATTTACCGCCTTCTACGCATTAGGAATTAGGAATATCTAAAACCCGAATGACATTATTTCCTGCACCCAAACGTCAAACAGCGTGCGGGAAAATAGAAAAAAACACTGGCAATTCTACAGTATTAATTTAAAAACTATATTCAAAATAAGAAAATATGATTTCTTGGAGTGTACTTCCCGCAAAAATACTAAGATAAAGTGGCAAAATTGTAATAATATTTGATATTCTAAATAATATGGTTAGTGCATTTGATAAATGAAATTGGCAATACCAATTAATTATGGGTGGTAAACATTTGGTAAACATATGTTTTGTGTGATAACTGAATATAAGTAATTGATAAATATTTGTGTTAGTAGATCGTTGTTATCAAATTTGCTAACCTAACATTGGCGGAGGATTTTTTTTACTATAAATCGAATGAGAATTTTAACATTTATATCTGGCTACCCTGATTGCACCAGTAATCTGGCTGTTCTCATCTGTTGACCTATTCCGTAATTTTTATTTAAATCGTTTACAAGCTAAGAACAAGGAAACTGAATGTTTAATAATCTGTAACAAAACAACAGGAACTAGAGTAATTATAACTACATACAATGGAACAATTATTTCACGGATGATTGATTGAATTACAAATGTTAACATTTATCCTGTTTATATTTTAAGTTCCGCTATTGGATATTTTAAATAATTCGAAATATTGACGTTGTCGTGTAAAATTAAGCACGCCTTTAACATCGAATACGCAGACCACAAAAACTTTTTATTAGGATACGTTTGAAAATATGCTAATAAAACATTTTTGGTAATATTGGAAACTTTCTTTGTTTGGGCCCAATTGACAAATTTTAAGTATGCCAATTCATAACTTGCTTTAGATTTCTTTGCTAGTAAATTTACCAATGCCTCACTAGCGTCTTGGCGTGCTTCCGGCGGTGTGCAATCCAAAATATTTTTACTATCGCTCATAATTTAAGTTATTTAACCCCTAAATTATTGACAGTATATCACCGAAATCACGCGCTATTCACGTTACAACAAAAGTTTTAATTGAATAAGTAAGTAAATCGACAAAACAAAAAACGTGCCAACTCTCAAATTTCATTTTTATGGTGAGTTGATTTAATACTCATATAAATTTTGTTTATACATGTTTATGTTTTGGAATTAATACATGAATAAAAATATAAATTAAACCAGTTTAATAATATTCGTACAAACTGCCAACTCGTTCATTCGAGAACATAACTTTTTCGCACTTAGTATGTAAATAACTATTTCGCCATTACGTAACCCAGAAACTCCAGCAGAATACATTAAGATGACTAGAATATTAAAACGAGAAATTGTGTAGAAAAAATGTTTGGGGTATAAAAAAAATCTTTTTGTCAATGCAAGTGTCATCTAACATTTTATCCACGTCGTTGCCACTTTCAATTTTTCTTACGTGTCGTTATCAAAAGTGCTTTTATGTTCAAACACAGTTTTTCCATTTATAATAGACAATACAGTTTCTATTCTTCCTTGTCTTATTGTCTTACCGTTTTCTTAAAATGTTTCTAAAATTTACTAATTGATTCCGCAGTTCTGTAATAACTACTTGGGCAAGATTTGATTAATTCTGCAGCAATTGCAACCCAAGCCTTGTTTTTTCTACTGCATCTGTTTTATTATTTTCTATAATATGAAGATACCCAAACAGCAATGTAAGCTTGTATCAAGATTGCAGCAAACTTGTTGTGACTATTATAAAACTTGCAGCAATATTGTCGTGACAAGTTTGGAGACTTGCAGCAAGTTTGCTGCAAGTTGACTAAGGAAGCAATAACAAGCTTGTGGCAACCTTGTCTCGACAAACTTGCAGCGGTATTGTCATGACAAGTTTGGAGAGTTGCAGCAAATTTGCTGCAAGTTGACTAAGAAAGCAATGACAAGCTTGTGACAATCTTGTTTCGACAAACTTGCAGCAATATTGTTACGTCTTGCCATGACAAGATTTGAATTTGCAGAAATGTTACAATCCCCTGTCATCGCAAAGTTAAAAATTTGTAAAAACACTATTGAAACATGTAATCGCAAGACTAACTTACTTACAGTCATATTAACGCTGCTTGTCATGAAAATTCGTCAAACTTTCAGTAATATCGCTGTACTTTGAAGAAAGGTACAAAGAAAAACAAAAAATTATTTTGTTTACTGATATTGTAATTAAATAAAGACTTGTTTCTACAAACTAGTTACAACTTCATTAGGTATTGTCTATTTGTTTTAATTCTGTTCCATTTTCACCTGTTCTATTCATCGCTAGGTTTGTTGACCTGAAACATAAAATTAAGAATAACCTTAATTGCTGATTTCCCAAACAACACATTGGTACAAAAAACGTCTAAATGTCAGTCTAATAAACGTTAATAACGCGTTTAAAACCGTTTTAATGTCTAATAAACGTCTATTCGGCGGACATTTACTCGTTTTTTATACCAATGTGTTGTTTGGGTTGATGGTATTGTTACATAAGCTAAAATCATGCAAAACTTTAAATTTAAAAAATTTAAAATCATGTTATTATACAATACACTCAAACTTGGTTACTAGGGTTTGTAAAATTATTTAAAATTTTTAATCGAATAAGTATACAAACCTAAGATGCAAACCAATAACGATGAGTAAACACAGAACTAAATAATAATGTGTTAGAATACAAACACCATGTAAATGACAGACATGACTTTTATTAACATAAAAATGGCGAGACATGCGCCGGTATTCTTCGTACTGTAAATTTGAAAAAGAAAGTTTTCTGCAAGCTTGCAGCAAGTTTGCAGCAAGCTACTCAAATTTCTCAAGCGTGTGTCGTCAAAGTTGCCAATATTACCAATATTGCTGTAAACTTGCAGCAAGATTCGTAAACTTGGCAAGGAAAAAGCAAGCTGAAAGCAAACTTGCTGCAAGTTTACATGCTATCTGGGTACATCTTAATTATATTAATTTAATATTTTCTCTTCTGCTTCAAATCTTGAATCTCTAATTCTATTACCTTGTTTATTCATCGTGGGTGAATTGATAGTAAAACTATAAATTACACTTACATATTTAATTGGTTGTACAATTTTATTTAAATATATGTAAAAAATAAAAATTGTTACTTACCAATTGATGTTATTTATAAACTCACAAGTTTTTTAAAGGTTTTGTGTTTTTTTTAGATTAAGTCATGTTTAAGACTAGCCTTTAAATATTAAAATTAACTATAATGTAAAGTAAAGTAACTATTATCAAACAAAAAATAAAGCTATATTCTGCTGTAGTATATTTTGTTAGGTTATGGTTTAGGTTATGATTTACTGTAAGATAGAATTTACAATGTTACAAAGTCTCTTTCTGTATCGTTTACAGTACGGATATAACGCTATAACCGTCGCCAAATAGAAAATAATAGTTTATGTAACAAGAGTCGAAAGTAAGAAATAGCATGTCCGTTATGCTTATGTTAATGCGACGCGAGGCGGCACGGCCGAGCGTTGCATGTGAGTGAGTTATGCTATGATTCTTTCGACGAGAGTAATGTACATTACTTTTTGTGTTGCCTTTTATAAATTTACATTTTTTTTGAAATAATAAAAAAAATCAACAGAAATATAATGTTGGTACTACATTTATTACTAAATCTGTCAAATTTGACATTAACTTTAACATCGTTTTTCTTCAATTTTAACTGAATTTTAAGATTTTTAAAATGATCTTTCCACCTGTCGCATACTAATTCTAATATATTAATTGACTTTGAACGCTTAATTTTATGTGGATTCTTAGTTTTCATTTTGCCACCCTAGAGCTTTTTTCGTTCATTACGTAACTACACTAACGAACGAATATTGGCGTTTGCGATGTTGGCAACACAAAATAGTAGTTTACGTAACAAGAGTCGAAAGTAAGAAATAGCATAACGAACATTAATGCGACGCGAGGCCGCACGGCTGAGCGTTGCATGTGAGTGAGTTATGTTACGATTCTTTCGACGAGAGTAATGTACATTATTTTTTGTGTTGCCTTTTATAAAATTACATTCTTTTTTGAAAAAATAAAAAAAAACCAACAGAAATATAATGTTGGTACTACATTTATTACTAAATCTGTCAAATTTGACATTAACTTTAACATCGTTTTTCTTCAATTTTAACTGAATGTCAAGATTTTTAAAATGATTGTTCCACCTGTCGTATATTCGTTTTACTATATTAGTTAACTTTGAACACTTACTTTCATGCGGATTCCTAGTTTTCATTTTGCCACCCTAGAGCTTTTTTCGTTCATTACGTAACTACACTAACGAACGAATATTGACGTTTGCAATGTTGGCAGCACAAAAAAATATTTATATGCTTTCTAAACTAATTAATTACATAAAATCATTTTCTTTAAAAATATACTTTTTGATTATTACAATACTACAACAGCGACTAATTGATTTTTTAATATTGTATTAGATTATACATTCACTTTGAGAAAAAATTAGATAAACAACTATTAGCTACTTGCGTTTTATTTACGTGTTTATTAATTTTTTTTAAATTTAATTAAAACGTATATGATGATACAATAATGTGACTAAACAACGTAGTCTACATAAAATTAACTTTAGTTAAGGGAACATCTACTTATCCTAAAGAATTATCATTTTTTAGAGCAAAAATATTAGCGTTTCGTTTGTAATAAAATATATTTACACAATAATTAGTAAATACAATTCTATATTTAGTATATTAAGTTCTTTATAATCATGTAATTAATTGCGTCAAACGTAGAAGATTAAATTCAACAATGGTATGAATATTCAATGCACTGATCATTTTAGATTTAATAAACCCATATATGGAAAGCGCATTTAGTACATGTTGGCGTAATTCTACTGTGCCGTACTCGTTTATTACAAAATTGACTGAACAATAACATTTTGTGTTATATTTTGTTTTGCAATAAATTAATTAAATTGGCTTTTACGTTTTACCTACTTATATATATACTATATATTATACACATAACAAATCAAAATTAAATTAGAACCAATAAAAACTTTATTGGCACGGAATTAAGACGTATTTGTAAAAGAAACAATTACATTATAAATTTAATTTGGAAATGAATAATGACTCACTGTTATAATTAAGTTAGCGGAAATTGAAAAAGTTTGAACCGAAACAAAAACCGCAACAGCACTAGAAAGTCATTTAAAGTTATTTTCTTTTGAATTGTTTGATTAACTTGCGGTTAAATAAGAGTTTTTTATAATTACATAATTTATATGATATAGCTTAGATGCAAAACCAAATCAGCAAATGAAAACTGTTTTTGTAAAGTTTCAATCAACTAGCTTTAATTAAATAAATTTTGTTTAAAGTAATTTTAAAAATAAAAAACTTATACATTTTTTTAATACAACATTGACTTTATTAAATACAATTATATTTAATGTGTTTTTTATATAAATTTATAGTTTTATCTGTCAGATTCAATTAGATAGATTATATAAAAATTACCAAAGTACTAATTAACACAAATTTGTGTTGCATGCACAAATTAAAATTTTTACGTACAATACAAAAAGAAATCCGGATTTAATTAAATTTTCAAGTTTTTGTGAATAAATCTTTTTCTTTAAAATATTTTAATAAAAACGTCTTTAATTAATTTTATTATACGTTATTATTTTTAAGTTTTTCATGTAAATGTCGTAAACAAATCTTGTTTAAAATATATATTGCAATATTTTCAATGTTTTACATATTTTAGTAAGTTGTTTAAAATTTTATCTTTTACATTTGTTGATTTAAAAAATGTAATTAAAATATGTTTTGAATGTATTTTTTAAATTTAAATTTGTTTTTGTTTGAATTTTGTGTGAGAATGATATAACAAATGTAAAGATGAAAGACTGACCAATGAATTACTGATAATATTTAAACCTTTAGGTTTATAGTGTAATTAAATAAAGTTTTGGTGAGAAAGACGGCACAAATAAAAAACTGAAAATTAAGTTTCTTGGCGACGTTTCGTTAGATATGTGCACATCAGGACTAAATTAGTTTTGTCTAAATACAACAAAAATACAAAATTAACATAATTAATTTTACAATTTATTAAAAGTTACAAACAATAAAGATTTAGAACATAGAACTAACACAATAAATATATCATTGATTTTCCAATATGTTGCTAAAAGATTTTGAAGTTTATACAATACAACTTAGTACCTTAATATCGTACTTTAAAATCCGTACACGTTTGTTGTCAGCCAGCTTTTGCAAAGCATATTAAAAGATAACACGTAATAAAGTAAAAAACTGTTTTGGTATAATTAAATTGAGCTAAATCAGATATATTTTTTTCTGTAAAACACTTTAATAATTTTAAAACGATTTTTAAGCAACGTGTATTGTAAATAAAACGTATAGATGCACTTTTAACATTGTTAACAAAATATTAAAGTTAGTTATAATTTTTAAATAACATTTAAATAAGAAAACATTTCTAAGATTTATTTAAACTCTTAAAATTAAACATTATTGTTGTAAATTGAAAGAAAAATTTAAGTAAAACGATTATGATGAAAAAGAAGACAAATTTTGTAATACATATAAACTGATAGCATTAAAATGTTTTTTACATGAAAATATGTATTAAAATTTTATAAACAATAAAAAAAATGTTTTAATTTCAAAAACTAATTAATATTTGAAAATTAATTATTTTTCTTTGTAATTACATTTACCGCCAATAAGAAAATAAGTTTTACTAAACTCATCATCATCAGCATGTTACATATTTTTTCATGAACGAGTTGCCTGTTGGTACCGACACTTTATTGAACTAGTCATTGAACCAATAGGTCACAGTAATTAAATTATAATTACTTAGTGTTTACATTAATAAACTTGTTGACATTTGATTTAATGCTATTATTTGATCCTTCAAATAACTCAATTATTAAACAATTTAATTTGTAGCAACAATTTAAGCAATACCATGTTTAAAAGTATTATTGTTTTATTTAATATTATCTTAGAAGTAAAAAAATATACAACAAAATGTAAATTTAATTTTTGTATATTATAAAAATTACAGTTTTTATACTGTCTGTTTTCGGTTTAGTATTACAAATGACTTTTAATATTGGAAAATGACAATGTAACATCAAAGGTGCAGAGTAGCTATCTATCATTTTAATAATACAATTTAAATTGGAAATAATGTCAATCATTGTTGTTTAGTTTATTTTTATATTAAAAAAAAATATTGATTATATTTGTATATGTAAAAACACTAAACTAGACAACTTATGTTTTTTGTAAAATAATTATTCATACTACATTCTGTCACGTACAATCAATTCCTGCACGATTTACGTTTAAGACGGATAAAATTTAAAATTGATGTGAAATGTAGGTCGTTTAATATATTTTTTTTAAAACTATACTTTTTAATAAACAATTCAGGTAAAATAAACATTTAAAAAACTGTACTATAAATTATCAAATCAATGTTTTTTTAACAATATAAAACCGTTTGTTTATAACTATAATTTTTTTTACTGCTTAAAATAATAATTATTTAAGAACAATTTTTTAACATTTTTTAAGATGAATCAATTACAATAAATGCTTTTTTATTGTTTTTGTTTATGCAATCAGATAAAATATATTATTAAGTTTTTGAGTAATTAGAATATAAATGATTTTTAACACAGAATAAAACCGATGCAAAGCCGAGATTAACAACACGATCAAAAATACATTTTTTACAACTCTTAACTATGTAAATGAATGTTAACAATTTTAGAATTAGGTTTTAACACATTTTTATTTTTATTCTATTATTTTTTAAACGTATATTTTAAATTTGTTTTATTTTGTATTAGTATTTATTATAATTCTTAAAAAATCAAAAACGTTGCAAAAACGTAGTAGTTTTAATTTTTGTTTGTTACGTTGGCAAACTAATTTTAGATTTAATACTAAAGTTAAAGTTTTATAGCTATTGTATGCTTTTTTTTAGGTTTGGCAAAGCGGTAACATGTATCACTATTAATCCTCAGATTATAAAATGCAACAAAACAAATATTTAAAACAAAGCTACATTCAAGTGATCATTGTACATAAAAAACAAACAGTTATTTTATTATTGTACTTATACAACAAAAATTGTTTATGGATTTAAGTAACAAACACCGTATATTTTTATACTGTGTTTATTACATATTGAAACGTTCCCAAAATATTTAGAACAATTGAGGTAGTTACCGAAAAAAAACATTCTAGTCCTAAATAAAACAAGAGTAAAAACAAGTGCGGTCTAAATATACAAATAAGTGCAACGCCATTAAAAAAACCTGCTGTTTAATAAGTGCCTTAACTGGTAGACTGCGAAACCTATTTTAAATGGCTCAGATTTACTGCAATACCGGTTCTCGGAAATCGATAAAGCTGAGTACCTCCAGTGCGGTGCCAGTCTCCAGGGACATATTAAAATCTTTCTTTTTTGTTATTAGGTACTAAGTTTTTTAGTATTTTTTAATTTTGTTTTAATTTGTTAGTTTAAACATTAAAGTATATACAATTTTCAACAAACGTAAATCTGATTAAAATTGAATATTTAAACATAGAATCATATTTGGACATAAAAATATATGCTATTAATGCGATTTAATTTAAAATAACTGCTATAGTAGCTAATAATTTTAATTGTAAATTAAGACGTTCAAGAAATTATTTGATTAATTATTTTCCAGAACGTTCATCAAACATAGAACATTTGCGAAGGATTGCCAACATGTATAAATGCCGTACAAACGAATCATAGGTCAGTAATTTCAGTAATTCGAAGTCAGCAGTGGAAGATTATTCAAATTTATATAAATAAGTGATTAGCGCGTGTTAAGATAAATATACGGAGTATAAACTTGTACGTGACTTTAATGTAAACCAGTGTTAAACTGAAATTATCCGCGGACTTTATTTTTTGTGTAAGCGATAGTGCTATATAAATGTACATGTTTTTATTAAATGTTTTAATTAATTAGTTCGGTTAGTTATAAGCGAGTACATATTTTTAGTGTAAATAAATTAGTATTAATAATTGTTACAATATTTAGTAATTTAGTAATACACAGTTTAGGTTAACAATAATTCATCTTTTATGCATTAGGTTAAAACAAGACAAACACATTCCAGGTTGGTCTTGACAATCATTACAGTAGCTGTTTTTTTTGTTATTAGTTTCTTTGCTTTTTTACTTAAACAACCGTTTCTAAATTTATTGTAGCAAGTTTGGCATAGTCTTCTATAGTTTCTTTCCGGTCCTGTAGGTTTTACATAGATGTCCAAAATCTTATTTGAAGTATTTCGGTCATCTCGTCTCGATCTTTCGATTAATTCATAAACAAGTCTTCGTTTAAATTTAGTTACATATAGTTTAGATAAGGCAATTTTGTTATACATTATCCAATAATTTACAATAAAAACGCTAAATAGTACTTCAAATAAGAGTTTTCTATACCATTTTAAGGTTCTACGCAAAACAGAATGGTATGATGCTATTTGGCCACTGTAATCAACACTTTCTTTAGCATCATTGTAATCTAAGATTGCTTTTGGTTTTTGTACACCTTTATCAAATAGTAATAATATACTTAGTATTATGATTTTGCTTTTTGTGTTACCTTTCCTGGTGAGTTTCCCAGTTTTTACACATGTTGCGTTATGAAGGGAATCAGTTGTTAGCATCATAACTGGACGTTTATCCATTTTTTTTATTATCCAAAAACAACCTTCTTATAAGCTTTTTGCTTCTCTTTTTTTCATTTTATCGGAAAAATTATGTGAAGTTCTTTTTCGGTTAGAAAAAAAAAATTATTAAAACTTTGTTAGTCTAAAATAACATAAGATGTAAACACTTAACTAATACAATGTTGTATTAGTTAAATGTTAACATCTTATGTTATCTTAGACTTACAAAGTTTAGTGGTCTGATGAAGTGCTCACGTGTAGCACAAAACGTAGCCTTAAGAATAGTATAAAGTAGTTTTTCTTGCCCCACCTAAGTAAAGAATTAAGGAAATTTGGTTTCATTCTTTTTGTTTAATGGTGAATATTATAAACAAATTGATGGTGTAACAACGGGATCACCAATTTCTTCATCTAGTACAAATTTGTTTATAGAGCATTTTGAAGAAGAAGCTTTAAAATTTGCATCTAAAAAACCAAAACTATGGCTTAGATATGTTGGTATTGTTTTTGCAATCTGGCCCATGGTGAAGATAAACTACAAATTTTTCTTCAAATTCAAATTCTTTAAATTCCAAAATAATCAACACCCAAACATAAAATTTGGTATTGTAAAAGAAATTAATGATATTTTACCTTTTTTGATGTAAAGATAGAAAGAAAACCAGATGGTACTTTAATACATTCAGTTTATCGCAAACCAACACATACAAATCAATATATAAACGCAAATTCTCATCGTTATCCATCTCAGAAATTTGGAACAATTCGCACATTATACAACCGTGCGATGACAATTTGCCATCAACCAGAAAAATTAGATTACCTTGAGAAAGTTTTTCTAAGTAATAGTTTTAACAAAGAACAAATTAAAAAGATCTTCGACCAAAAACTAGATCTGCTGTACCAAATGATTCAACTATAAGCAACAATTTTGCTGTTCTACCTTTTGTTGCTAATATAAGTGACAAAATTGGAAGAATACTGAAGAAACATGACATTAAACTTGCTTATAATACTACCACAAAAATTATAAATTTGTTGAATCTGGTAAAAGATAAGATTCCACATGCCACCTGTGGAGTGCTTTAAGTTCCATACGCTTGTAGCAAGGTATATATTGGAGAAACTGGTAGAACTATTGAAACTAAACTAAAAAAACACAAAAGACATTTTCGTTTACTTCAACCTTCTAAGTCTGCCATTGCCGAACATGCGCTAAACACTTTACATGACTTAAACTTCGAAAAAACTATAACGATTGCTAAAATCAAAAACTGGCGTTCAAGAAAGATCAGAGAAACGATTAAAGTTATTCAAGTTTCCATTTAACAGGGACAATATTTATGAGTTATCTGACACCTCGTTACCTGTTATGAATTAATATTTACTTTACGTCTAGAGTTTTTAATGGTGGTTTTTCTTTAAGTCTTCGAGCAAATGCTGTAGCTAAAATAACTTACAACGTTTAACAAGTTTTTCGAATATTTGTTTTTTCTAGTTACCTTAGTTTTATAATGGTCGTTTTATTAATTGTCACCTGAAGAAGAACGTAGACCACGTTCGAAAGCTTGTGAGATTATAATAAATATATTACACCCAAAAACTATTTTACTTTAATTAATATCGAAAACAAGAACTTGTTAAATGGTTCAAAAATACTTTGTCTTTTCTTGACCAATTATTTCAATACAATAAAAATTTTTGAACCACAAGATAAAAAACATTGTTTATATTAATATGATCAAAAATCTGAAAACTGCAAAACACTGACTCACACTACTTTGCCTTTAAAAGCTTCAATAATTTAAAACTGAAATTAAAATTTGTCTTTAATAATTAGGTTATCATCTTAATAAATAATAGAAAAAAAAACAATAAATACCAGATTATTTTCTAGACTGTAATAAACATGATAAAATATGAGTTTGCTTGTTGTTGCACACAAAAAAAATTTATTACTGGTTTGAGATCCATTTCTATTTTTAGTTTTTCGTTAATTGTAAGTCTAATGAAATCTTTTAAAGTTCATAATCTGGCCGTATCTGTATTTAAGATTCAAAATTAAATTTAATATATTTATGTTTAGATTATCCTGGTATTGTTTAGTAATGTACTGTACAGTTTTTGTTAGATTATTTTAGATTGCCTGCACTTACTTAGGTTAAATAATACACTACAAGGTTAAGCGTTAATAAATAATCTTACTAATTATTTTAACAAAAAGGGTAAGTCAACTATAATGTAGTAAGTAGTAAGACAATTATCGTATTTCATTGTCAGTGTAATTGTTATTGCGGGATAGATACAAATTAGGGTGATATTAGCTACAATACATTAATAATTGGTTTGTGTTTTTTGTAATTCATTTAGTATTAAATTTATTGATAAATTTCAGTGTTAAATTGAGGTGTTAATTATATTTTAGCGTATTGTTTTTTTGGTTACTATTTATTTTTTTTATTTAACATGTAATATTTGTTATTGGCAGCTTAAGTTAAGTTTTGTAAAATTCGCTTAATATTATTGTTTGTTTGTTATTTGGTTTTTTCTATAACGCAATTTTTTTAATATATAAACATTAGGTTCACAGTTACTTGATATATTTGCAAAGTGTAAAACAACTAACACTTTATTTTTTGAATGAAATGAAAATATTTATTAATCTATGTAAGATTTCTTTTATTGATTTTTTATAGGTAGCATTACAAATAAATTAAAAAAACAAATTTCAGTTGTTTTTGTTTATAAACATGTTTATTAAATCTATTAAAAAATGTAAAATATATAATAATTAAACTTATCTAATTAATTACAATTTAAAAATAAAGCAAAAATTCAGAGTACACATTTTATAAACTAGATTAATTGCTACATTTATGTTTTAACGTACTTTAGAATAAAAATGATTTATACGTGATGTGCATCGCTTATAACTTAAACACACTTCAAATTCATTAAAATAATAGCAAACGACTTTCATAAATTGAGTTAATAAAAGTTCTTTTTTAATTAAAATACGTAATGTTTAGTTAGAAATGATAAATATTAAATTCTAACAGTGCAAGTATCTTTTTAAATAACTTATATTACTTGTTCTCAGATTAAATTATAATCAAATTTAAACTTTAAAATTTTAAATTGAGCAAATAATTTATTTAAAAGTTTTACCGCTGCTAACATAAAAAATATATAAATAATTAAACTTGTTTTAAATATTTTTGTAATCTAATTAAATTTTGATGCAAACTACCTTCGATATTTGAGACACGAGTGACATAAAGATTTCTTTTATTTGATTAATTTAATTTAAAGAATATATTACATTAAAAAAAATGTTTTATTTTATTTTATTAACGTACAAATGTTTTTGATAAACTTTAATAATATAATAATTTATTAATGCTTTACAAAAGTGTATGTTTGTTTCCAAGTCACTTATCACAGATTTAAGTATATAAACGTATAAGATACTAATTATTATTTCATATTTGTTGTGTTCGTCGTGATATGTTGTGTGTAATTAATTAACATTATTTATTTATTATTAAATTTTTTCTGACTCAGTGAAGCGGCCTGATGAAGTGTTGGTTAAACAACACAAAACGTCGCATGTAATGTGAAGCGAATGTTTCTTTGTATCCTCCTATAGAAGGGATCATTAATTTGATCAACATTCGACATACTAATTATTTTATAATTATATAAATAACACATGAATTTGCAATTTGTATAGAAAAAAATCGTCTGTGCTGTAAAACACGTTTTTGATTAACAATGTTTTAACTTTTTTTTAAACATTTTATTTTAAACATTTTTAAATGCCTTAAACAAATGGTTAAACAATTTTAATTCCAGTAAATTAAAACCACATCGCCATCGGTTTGATAATAGCCTATAGTAAGGAGTTTGTAAGTTAGAAGCATGTCTAGTGTTATGATAGTTTACACTTCCATTTTTAAAAAGCTGTTTAATATTTGTTTTAAGATAGACCAGACATATTAATATATGTATGAAAAAGGAAAGGCTTAATAAGTCTAACTATATTTCATTTTTATAATAATCCAAATTATTTTTCTATAAAGGTCAAATGTTCTAAATGAATTTAGTGCATGGCCCTAATCTATCAATCCATAGCAAACACTAAATTAAAAAAACTGGTGTGGTCACCACACGACTTTCCTATAAGGAATGATAAAGAAATGTATTTTTATAAGGTTATGTTGTTATAAAACCAGTTTGAAATGATATATTTGTATTAAAAACGATTAGTAAAACGCCAATTAACCAGACTTTGTGCAACCGGTTATTTATTTTATCTAAAAAAAAATGGCCGCAGGCAGGATTCGAACCTAGATTATATAATGGAAATCACTTTAAATTATAAATTAAATATCTAATAAACTGTTAATGTTAGAAAAAAATGTATTTGATTAAATGGTTAGACATAATTATCTTTATAAGAAACTGTAAAAGTAATTCGAATAATTTACAAAATTATATAAGAAAAACTGTTCAAAATGGCGGATACACCTACTTCCGGTATTTTTATCAGATCTGCCTTTTGATAAAGCCGAGAGAATATGAAAATCCAGCTCTATACCAAATTTTAAGTTACTAGGACTTTTGGTTCGAGAGTTGTCGTGGGTACAACGTTACGCACAGACACATACACACACAGACATCCAAAATTATTTTGTCAAAATTCGTTTTTCAGATTTAGGATACTTTAAAACGTAAAATTCCTCAAAAAAAATAGTTTATTTAAATTGCGATCGCTATACTTTGCTTAGAGGAAAGTAAAAAGCATGTGATACACGGTTAATACAATGTTTTGTAGTAATACATTTACTAAGTTACGAAGAACATAAATACTTTGTGATAGTTTATTTGAAAGAAAATCGACATATTTATTCTATAGTAATCTTGAGCCTAATAATGACCAGGTGCTTAACTAAATTTGGGTTATTAAAGTTATTTATAGGTTTATGACATAAATGATTTTTAAAAATTATTAATTGTAGCAATACGGTGAATTATTAATTGAAACAACGGTTTGATTGCTTGTAATGTCAAGTTGACGAAATGTTGATCGGTGAATAACTCAAACTACAGAAGTTAATGTCATTTCAAGGTCGTTTACCTCAAATACAATGCATACGAAGATCGGTGAGAAAATATTTGATTTGTATTATTTAATCATTTCCGGGTGTTTATAATAATTTTAGAACGGGTGCTGGTATATTCGTTGTAAATTATTTCAAACGTTGGAAGCAGTCAAGTTACCTTACTAGGAAGAGTTTACTCAACCTCGAGCTACTGTAAGTGGTGTGGATAATTTCCACGAGTGTAAAACTTTACAGCATAAAAAACCGTGAAAATTATGCACTTTGCACTCACAATGCCACCAACAAAGATACTCGATTACCACACTAGTACAGTAAAGTGACAAGAAAAGTTACGGAATAGATCAATCGATTAATAATGGTCTGACGGT
This sequence comes from Aquatica leii, assembly GCA_035610365.1. Taxonomy (NCBI): domain Eukaryota; kingdom Metazoa; phylum Arthropoda; class Insecta; order Coleoptera; family Lampyridae; genus Aquatica; species Aquatica leii. The sequence continues at coordinate 48,521,877 of CM069433.1, read as the reverse complement.
GAGGTTGGCTTGGCTAAGTCCGTATTCGGAAAAACAGCTATCAAATTTTATTATAAAAAGTGTAAATTAATAGAAATCTTCCACGTAAACTGTCAAGTCAGTTATTATAGTCAGAAATGAAAGAAGAATAATTAGGAAAAATAGCAACTTAGTCAAGTAGTTTATTGTTTCTAAACCAATGTAGTACTTTTAACTGTACGTGTAATAATTTACGTTGTAGCTTACTTAATTTAGAATGTGATATAGAAGTACAACTTTCGTATCTTTTTATACAATATGGTAAGACTAAACCTATAGGTACTCCAAAATTAATTCATTCACTGTTGAATATGTCTAGTCAAAGAACGTAAATTGCTTTCTATCTTTAATCAGATTAGAACAAAAGTTTTGCAATTGCACTTTTTGTATAAGCAATTTGTGAGATATGCAGTCAAATGCTTTAGATTTTAAAATAATGATCCTACGTATTTTTCTTTTTCTTTACATTCTATTTTTATTAAATTTAGTAATGTAAGTACTGCATCGTTTGTTGATTTATTTGCTCTAAAACAAAACTATATATAATAAAATAAGTTGTATTTTTTAAAATATCGATTGGTCTGAAATTTGAATACTGTTTTACAAATTTTTGATATTATTGGAACAAGGAATATTATCGGTGGATATTTTTTTTGTAGATTTACGAGTGTTTAGCATTTCCGTCGTTTTGCAAAAATTTGGTGTTATCCAATCGTTCAAAATTATTTAGAAAATCAAAATTTGTATATATATTAAAGAAGTTTCTAATGTAAATAGAGTTCTAAAACCTACAAACTCTGAGACAGATGGAAAAGCGAATACAACAATATGCATGTTGTTTAAACCAATTTGTTTTGCTTATAAGAACAAAGATAAAGACAGACAAATTTAATTATAATGAGTCTTGGGGCAATGTAGAGTCAATTAGAAAAAAGTGATGCTACGGTATCTCAAGAATGGTTAATTTTAATTTTATTAAAAATATTGCGCAGTCAACATGCATTAGTCATATTGGCAATTGACAATAATGGACTAAAAATGAAACTACACAACTTAAAAGAAAAGTAATTCAAGTGGCAATTAGACAACCGAGTAGAAGTGCCGAAGAAGAAAAAGCTTTGATAACGAGAAGCAAGTTTGTATCAAGAAAAACTAACAATGTAAAGAAAAAAATAGGTTCATTTATTTGTTGTGATGAAAATAGAAGTTAACGATATGTGGATAACTGCTGCAGTCACACATAACAAACAATGCTAAAAATATCATTAACATAAAAGCTATTAAAAAAGGCTTAGAAGTAGTTGTACCAACGATGCGATTGAGTACCATGAAGATGTGATAATGCAGATTAGTAATAAAATCAATTAGATTAACGATTACCGTCGTTTTATAGCTATTTATAGATTAATAAAGTTTTGTTAATTCCAAAATTAACTACAAACTTGTTATTGGCAAATGGTAATAAAACAATTTACTGTAATTTTTAATATGTAAGGATGCAAAACTGTTAACAGTAACAGTAATATTATCGCCACAGCCAGGAGTGTATATGAAGCTTATTAGTTAAACCAACCGGGGCTGGATACTCTTGACTTTACATAAGAAAAACAGTTACTTAAGGAAATATGGCGTAAGTAGGCAAAGCATGGAAATTATTAAAGATTTTGTTATTGGTGTGGACTATTTTAGTAAAAATAAGACTGAGCAATGTGAGCCGTATATTGCTAGAGAATAAGCAGGTTTTTATTTAAGGGAAGTGAATCAAAAGCTAAACAACTACTAAAATTCATACATTCAGACGTATGCAAGCCTACGAAAACAAAATCTGTCAGAGTAAAAAAGTACTTAATTATATTCATATAACCTGTTACAAAATAAACAAAAGTTGTGCAATCATAGAATGTTTAATTTTTTATATTGTTTAAAACCAAACAAACACAACTCTGTTAATTTTTTTTGCATTTTGTTTTAGACCATAAAAGGTTTTGTTTACCTTATACATTTTTATTTTGTTCAAAAACCGCGTTTGCTGGTTGATACATATAAAACCATACACAATGAATTGAAGTCTATCTTAGACATAGATTCATTAAGTAAAAAACGCGACATCCAGTTTAAGAATATTTCTGAATTCTTATTTAAACATATGGCAGCACTCAGATTGCATTCCACAGATGAACAGTTTTATTCAACCATCTCATCATCCATATTGGTACAAATAAACTTGATAACACTACCTGTCGCCAGTAGGAATCTTTAAGCAACAGTTTCAATTTAGATTTGCTGGAAAGATGCTAAACATTTTTCACAAATATTGCTAACTTACTAGATTGTTTAGCGCCAATCCGCAGCTGGAAAGGCTCAAACCTTTTTCTGAGAGACCAAAATCGTATTCCCAATCGTTTGCTGCAAACACGCTTGCATGCGTACTTTGCAATGGTTCTCATTTAGTACATGAAAGGTTAACTAAATCAAAAGAATTAGGATTTTGTCTAAATTGTTTCTATAAAGGTCATGTCGTGTTCTAAGTTTTTAACAGCATACTTGCCGCACATGCAAGTCCTAGCACAATTTGCTACTTCACATTGGAGGTGCTCTTGCGGTAATGTTTTTGTTGCAATCCGGCCAACTTTTAAACGCAGATGCCTCTGTTGAATCAACTCAAATAGTTTCGGCGTTTACATAATTCAAGTTTGTTTACTTACGGTTTCTGCTCAGATTCTTTATTTTAAAGAACACCCCCATTAGATTCGAATGCGACTTAATTCAGGTTCTCAATCAAACTTTATTTGTCAAACATATGCAACAAATTAAGGCTGCGCACATGTGATGCAAATATTATCGTTTTGGGGTTAATCAAAGTCTTTGGACACATCACTCTTACTTTAAATTAGATCTCTCGTGTCTCGTTCTCGAAGAAATTGCTAGAAAAACTTTAAGTTTCTACATGAACCGAAATAGTTTCTAAATACCAGATGACATCAGATTTCCGACGACACTCTAGGTGACATGAATCTTCGGATAGGTTTTCCAATCTTATTCTAATTGTTCTTTATTGGTCAAATACAATTAAATTCTAATCTCCCTATTGTTCAAAAGACTAGTTTTAGTTAGGGCTTAGCTGAACCAATAAACTCAATTATTGCTACTATTCGTATTGTTATCTCAGCACTTTGAATGATCTCTCACAGAAAAAACAAAATGCCTGTAAAGCTCACTTTGTTTAAAACGTTTCAAGAAACTATGACGGTAGATACGTTGTTTTAAATCCATTCAAACAGTCAACGGAGTTGCTAACCAACTTGTTTAATGTTGCTCGAGATAGATCTTTGGAACGACGTTTTCAAGCCAACCCAGAGCTGTATAAACTCTATTTTAATTTTATGGAAAAATTGTTTTCTAAACATTATAACTTATAGAACAGCTTTTGTTTCGTTTCTTGCCATTTTCGTCTTTACTAGCCCAGTATAGAATGTGAAACTTTTATACATGAAGTTTCACAAACCATCAAAATAATTTTTATGTTGATTACCTGTTGACAGGCGCCAACGATTTATATCAAGTTCGCAAAATATGTTCTAACCTTTCAACTACGCTTAGTTTAGGGTGTTTCAAACTTCGTAAGTAGATCTACAAGGACTTGCGTGTTTCTTTGGGCTTTCAGGTATAGAAATTCATCTTAATGTTTTTAAAATCTGCTATCAACAATATATTTTCAAAATGGCGTTTGTATGCCTTTGAACTTGTCAGCCTCCGAGATGTACAAATTCTTTGGCATCCTTTACGCCTGCACATTTTTTGATTGGTAGTCCGTTGACAGCACTTCCGGATCCAGATGTTACGAGCGTTCTTTATCTTTGTTTCAAATTTTAGAAAAATTTCATCAACATATATAGATAAGATAAAGTCACGGGTATCTTGTCGAGTTGCAGTAGCGCCCAAAATAGCGATCAAACATTTCCGACAATCAAAGGGACACAATTGTCATTTTCCCCCCATGTGTTGCAACATTAGCAGAATTATAGAACTGCATTAAAGCAGCAATGACGTAAACCAAGTTGCCATTATAAAAATTGCAAATGGTGTAATGCGACGTCATTTGTTAAAGTTTGCCTTCTTTCTGTAGACACCAGCAAAACTGCGTAAAAATGTTGTGCAAAGTAGATTTTTATGATTTGTTAATGTTACTAATAGAATTAAAAATATAAAAGACCCCTGAAATTATTGTTGTTTCTTTGAAAACTGTACTATCAAGGCCAGTAGCATTTTTAGTTTGTAAGATTATTGTATTAGAATTTTACTGTTACGCCACTTAATGTAAAATACACAATTATTAAAACAATTACATAAACTAAACTATGACACTAACATTACAAATTAAGGTCGTGTGATGTAAAAATATTAGCACCAAATAGATAAGATGTTACATTCCAAAATTAACCCAAAGTCACTGCCTGCAATGTGGTAACATAAACGGGGGTTGTGCCACTAGCTCAATGGAGAAGGGTGGGTTTTATTTAAAATTCCGTGAAAAATTGGAAACGCGATCGTCGTAAAAATGGAACTAGAACGGTAAAATCGTCAAATAATCGGTAAGGGCGCCAATCAAGGATTTCTATAAGGGGAAGCTTTCAAACCCCTGATTACCTGAAAGCTCATCCGGTTGGTTATAACCCCAGAACTTACCTTGGGTTATAACAATTCTGAAAAACACTTAAACAAAAATTTACGTATGCGGCGGCTAAATGAATAAAAGCTCTTTACATTTAACAATTTAACATTTATTGATTGAATATTTAAAACCAAGACAAAATAAAATAACAAGTACTAATTGATATCAAATAAATTTGAATAAAAGAAAAGAAATAATCTTAAGCAAACAAAAATGAACAATTTACACACAAAACATTACATTAAAATTTATATAAAAGAAATGCTACTACAATAGCGTTTTCAAATATAATTAAATCTCAAGATCTTGACCGCATATTTATAACAAACAAATTAAATAACACAAAAAAAGAAAAACAATACAGTTTATAACATAAATATGTCCGAACTTTAATTCGAACTAAACAAAATATAATTTATAAGTCGTTACATTATCATATATTCGAAATACGAATCACTTCTCAAACGCAACAAAACGAAATTAATTGATTTTAATTTCGCGCAAACACTATACGTGTTCATTGAAATAATTAAATTCAACGTTAGTCGTAATTTCAATTGACTCAAAATTGAAAGCTTTTACTGCATTTTTAATCGCGGGACACTGCACGATCAAACAACAAAATCGATAAATACCTTAATTCTTAATTGGTGATACCGGTTGAACTTTGGTCCAGTGGTTTTGAAAGCTAATACCTCGATGGACTTCGGCTGCTTCCCAAACAATAGGTTACCAGTGGAAGATTTATTAATCCGCCCCCAAGGCGAAGGATGAGATTGCGAAACAAACTCACGCACAAATTCACGTAACGAAACATGCGATATTAATTTAGGCAAAACAGTGATCTTAATTAACCGTAATTACGAAAAAGGAAAGTTTTCCACTTAAATTCACTGCACCATCTTCTTTTACTTCCACGGTAATTATTAGAAAAGGTGAATTATCACCTGCGTGATCTACATTTTTATGACCGTCAACCAACTAACTTCCCACTGTCACATTTACCAAAAACACCTCTATATATCAACTTTTGTCGACTGCCCTTTCCACAAAGGCTGCGTTCGAAACTTCAAACACCAAAATACTCTCGCGAAGAAGTGCAATAAAGAGGCAAACAATCATATTACGTCATATTTATATAATTAGGACACAGCGTTTCGCTTATACGTGAAACTGTCAATTTGACAAAATATTATATTACAAGAATTTAAACTTCCTAATAAATTAAGATAACGACTTAATTTTTCCACGTAATCTAAACGTTTGACATAAAGAAATTCAAGTACGAATGTACTCGAACAAAGAACTTTTAAATCCACTTAAAATAAACAAACGGCGAAAATAGAGTTAATTACGATTATATCTCAGAAGGAAAACATAAATTACCACTGGAATTTTTACGGCGTAACAACATACAAAACTAAATCAGCAATTTAAATTATAACTTTGAATTTTAAATCGTAAAATAACTTATTAAACTCAATCCAAAATTACATTAAAACTTCAAAATACATTAAATGAAAAACGTCAATCCAAATACTGTGTCCGTTACCAAACATTACTCAATCAACCAATCGATTTTTAAACGATGGTTACACCTCCCCTACTTAAAGAGGGATTTCTCAAATCTCTCTATAAGAAACCCTAAACTATACTAAACGTAAAGGTAACGTAACAACAAACGCAAAAATAAAGTAAAACGACAACTAAACCTATGGCTCTCGCGATCTCGCAATCATCGAGAACCCCTAACGAAACTAAAACGGAAAACTAAACGATAAGAAGGGTAGTATATGTTTGGGTTTGACACAGATCACCCGATGCGGTACAGACGAAGAGGGCGCGCTGCGCTTCACGCGATCCGCGCATTGCGTTTTTCCCACAACGAAAGTCCACACCGAGCAATGGCACCTAGCCACAAACACTACAGAAATAAAAGATAAGGACAGACAAGATAGTAGAAGAAAGAAAAATGGAAATAAAAAAACCGTTGTTTAGTCGCCTCTTACGACAAGTGGTGTCCCCACTGTAGAGAAATATTCTTAGTCCGTCTCTACACGGAACCCAAAAACGAAACTAACTAACCTAAAAAAAAACGAAAAAGAAACTAAAAGGTAAAACATAAAACTATTTATCCCCAGTCGGGTTTAACTTTAGGTCCTTGGCGTTCCATATGCCTTTTGATGCTCCCGTGTCATCAGACAACTCATAGGTCTGATACGAAACTTTCCGCTTCACGTAGAACGGACCGATAAACTTAGGTGCCAGTTTGGCCGAGAAATATCGAGATGCATCAGAAAGGACATAATTTTTTCGCCACACTGTGTCTCCCACCTCAAAAGGTGCTGGACGACGACGTAAATCGTAATAATGTTTAGCGCGGACATAAGCGGCATTCAAGCGATTCTTAATGTCGACGTAAACTTCTCTAAACGCTGGGCCTCTTTCGGCCAAAAAGGTACGATCTGCAAAAGCTAGATCGTCGATAGTGTCTGAATCGGTAGTTTTTCCATGACGTGATCCGTCGAGACAGATTTCACGTCCGAAATTAGCGAAAAACGGCGTTAAGCCGGTGACTTCATGTACAGCGGTACGAATAGCACATGCTACTTTAGCAAGATACTTATCCCAGTGTCGATGGTTGTCTTCGATATACGACGATAGCATAGTCTTCATGACTCTGTTGACTCTTTCTGTTGGATTCGCTTGTGGATGATAATTAGCGTTAAAAATAATTTTGGACTTATATGACGAAACCATTTTTGTAAATTCTGAACTACGAAACTGTGTGCCGTTATCACACAAAAGATACTGAGGAACTCCAAACATTAAAAATACATCTTCTTCAAGACGTTTAGTAACTGCTGCTGCAGTAGCGGAACGTAACGGGAAAAATAAAACAAATTTCGAAAAATAATCTGCAACCACAAGAATATACGAATAACCACTCTTAGATCGCGGTAGCGGTCCAACAAGATCGGTAGAGATCAACTGCCAAGGTTTGTCCACAACAGGATGACGGGTCATAAGGCCAGCAGGACGTTTCTGTTCTGGCTTATGCGTGATACAAACTTTACAACCATTGATGTAACGAATGACGTCAGCCTTCATCTTAGGCCAGTAATAAAGCGGAACTATTCGTTCGAGAGTCTTAAAAATACCAAGGTGTCCAGCGGTAGGCTCATCGTGAAACTTTGACAATATTTCAAGTCGATTTGACTTAGGCACAACTTCTCTCCAATTGTCCTTCTCAGAACGAAGATCGGGATAGTCTACGGTAACATGCTTAAATAGCTTTCCGTTACTAATTTTCCACTGTGGAAAAGCGTTAGGTTTTGAACGTACACGTTCCATAAGTTTCGATAACCATTTGTCCGAAGACTTAGGTTCGGTAATGTCACAATCGGTAGTAATGTTGTCGATAGCTGGTACTGAACGAGATAGTGCGTCAGGTACGACATGATCCTTTCCTTTACGATGAATGATCGTAAAATCAAATTGCTGAAGTCTAACAGCCCATCGTGCTAGACGACCGGTAGGTTCCTTTAAATTATGTAACCAGACTAATGATGCGTGATCGGTAACTACAGTGAATGTTGTTCCTTCAAGATAAGGGCGTAATTTTTCGATAGACCACAGGACAGCCAAACACTCCTTTTCGGTAGTTGAATACTTGCGTTCACACTTTGTGAGCGACCTACTATTATAACAAATAACACGTTCTTCACCGTCGATAAACTGTGTAAGAACTGAACCAAGACCAAAATCAGAAGCGTCAGTTTGAACTGTAAACGGAACATTGAAATCAGGGCAAGACAAAATAGGTGCGGAAATTAAACAATTCTTAATAATTTGAAAGGCTTCATCACAATCACTAGTCCAATTAAAGCTGGAATTCTTCTTTAACAGAGACGTCAATGGAGCGATAATTGTCGAAAGATTTGGTAGAAATCGGCGATACCACGAGGCCATGCCTATAATTCTTCTCACTTCAGCGACACCAGTGGGAACTGGAATACGCAAAATTGCATCGACCTTTTCCGGGTCAACCGACAAACCAGTAGAATTTACTATAAAACCAAGATACTTAAGTTCAGGTTTACAAAAATGACATTTGTCTTTACTTAGCATCAAATTAGCCTCTCTAAGGCGACGAAGAACTTCAGTTAACACTTCCATGTGTTTCTCGAAGGAAGGAGCGCAAATAATGACGTCATCTAAATAAACAAAAACGTAAGGTTCTAATTCAGGACCTAAAACTCGATCAATCAACCTCTGCCAAGAAGCTGGTGCGTTAGCTAAACCAAACGGTAAGCGCGTGAATTGGAATAACCCACGGTTCGGAACTGTAAAAGCGGTAAACTGCTTAGACTCTTCGCTTAAAGGAATCTGCCAATAAGCGGACTTAATATCGAGAGATGAAATAAACTTAGCGTCACGAAGACGATCCAAAATAGACGAAACGTAAGGTAAACGATAAGCGTCCTTTTCGGTAACTTTGTTGACTTTTCTAAAGTCCACGCAAAAGCGATACGAGTTGTCCTTCTTCTTCACCAATAAGATCGGGCTCGACCAAGCGCTGTTTGATTTTTCTACAACGCCTAACTTCAACATTTTTTCTAACTCCAGATCGATTTGTTTCTGGATAAACGGCGAAACTCGGTAATACCGTTGCTTAATTGGTTCGGAAGTAGTTTTGATCTGATGTTTGATCAAGTTGGTGCATCCAAAATTTTCATTCGAAGAAGAAAAGTGATTACTAACTAAATTATCTAACTGATTGAGCTGTTCTGAGGAAAGATCGAGACGAGACTGAATAACGGAATCTTTATCTTCCAATTGTGAAATGGTGTCCATATTTTCGAAACGCCACTCACCTTTTCTAAGATCAGGAACGATACCTGCTTGTTTCCAAAAATCAACGCCTAAAATTAAATTATGCGGAACGTCAGGAACAACTAAAACTTCTAAAACAACAATTTTTCCTTTAATTTCGATTGGGACGAGAAGTGAACCTAAACTTTGTACTGATTTACCATTAGCTACAATACAATTAACTTTAACTGACTTATTTAACTTTAAACCTAACTGACTGAAAATTTCCCAACCCTTAGAACCAACAATAGTGCGAGAAGCGCCACTATCTAATAAACTTAAAATTTCGTGACCAAAAACTTTAACGTAGACAAAAGGTCTTTCGTCAGACTCAGCAGACTCTAAAACATAATCTAACACGACTTTATTCTTAACAAAACTCTTTTTCTTCGAAGAATGTAAACTATTAAAATAGACAGCCGATTTAACTTTGACCTCTGACGTCACTAAACGGCTTCTTAGTACGTCCTTTACTCGTTTCCCGAACACTTAGAACAAGTGCGGACCGTAACGTTAGATTTCCCACAACGATAACAAAATAAACCTTTCTTAGGTTCTTTGCAAGAAGCAGCTCGATGGTTAGGCTTCCTACAATTCCAACATAATTGCGGACTACTTCGATTAGAAGAAGCAGGCGCATTAACGATAGCTAACCTTCGTGAAGAAGGTGCGATATTCGAAGACGGTAATCGTAAATGTTGTCTAACAGGTGGTGTAGATTTTTCACCACTACTAACGTTATTTGAAGAACGAGAAACGGCAATGTCCTTAACTTGAGATGTTACATAAGCGAGATCAGGCTCCATGTCCTGCTTTCGACGAGACGGAGGCGTGTAAGCTTCAATAGCTTGCATGCGGTCCTCGATAATACGACCAAATTTAATTAACTCCTCAATTGAAGTAACTGACGACAAACCAAGCTGAGTTTGATAAACGGGAGAAATATTTCTTAATAAAATCTTTAACTGTTTTTCTTCAGAAAAAGGCTCATCGAGACGTGAAAACATGTTGCGAATAATTGCAACGTAAATACCCATAGGTTCATCATTAGCTTGAGTGCGACGCTTAATTTCTTCAATAAGACGTTCGTCATAATCGGTAGGCTGAAATTGTTCACGCAAAAACTTAACTAAATCTTCCCAAGAATTAACTGAATTACGAATAGATCTAACAAAAATCAATGCATGACCTGTAAAAAGATCAGTACACTCCAAAAATAACTGATGACTTGAAACGTTACGCGATAATTGAAGTTCGGCAACTCGTTCTAAGAATGCGTTCAATGAAATTGACTTTGCATCACCAGAAAACTTTAAGTTCCATTTCGAAACTGAAATACTCTTAACATGACTAACAAAATTTTGACTAACAGCAGAAGACGTCGGTAAAGCGTTATCAACTACTAAAGAAGGCTGAACGACAGGTTCGATGACTTCATCGGCGGAAGTAGACGGATTTGAAACAACAATTTGTTTATCCAAAAGTTCGTACTGCGAAATTAAAACAACTAAATCTTTTAAAAACTCATCTTTAATTTGAGAATCGTCACCTTGAATAGGAATTGAATTGCCAATACGGTTTAACAAATATTTAATTTTGGTTTCAATTGTAGAAGAAATTTTTGTAGTCGGAGTAATTTTCAATGAATCTATTAATTTTCTAAGCTCATCGATACCTTCACGAATCGCTAATTTATCTGCATTAAAATCGAAAGGATACACGGGACGAGATAATTTTCCGGTAGCTTCTTCAATAAGAAAATTCTTGAGTAAACCTCGTAACACGACAACACCTAAAGATGCATCACCACCTCTAATCAAAATTTCATAACGTAATTCGTTATGCGATAAACGATCAACAATCAATTTGTAACCCATTTTAAAATGTAATTACAAAACGGTAAAGTCTTCCAAAATCACGAAACTTAACAGGCAAACTAAAATTCGAAAAAGGCCACACGCTGGAGACGCCAAATTATTTATGTTACATTCCAAAATTAACCCAAAGTCACTGCCTGCAATGTGGTAACATAAACGGGGGTTGTGCCACTAGCTCAATGGAGAAGGGTGGGTTTTATTTAAAATTCCGTGAAAAATTGGAAACGCGATCGTCGTAAAAATGGAACTAGAACGGTAAAATCGTCAAATAATCGGTAAGGGCGCCAATCAAGGATTTCTATAAGGGGAAGCTTTCAAACCCCTGATTACCTGAAAGCTCATCCGGTTGGTTATAACCCCAGAACTTACCTTGGGTTATAACAATTCTGAAAAACACTTAAACAAAATTTACGTATGCGGCGGCTAAATGAATAAAAGCTCTTTACATTTAACAATTTAACATTTATTGATTGAATATTTAAAACCAAGACAAAATAAAATAACAAGTACTAATTGATATCAAATAAATTTAAATAAAAGAAAAGAAATAATCTTAAGCAAACAAAATGAACAATTTACACACAAAACATTACATTAAAATTTATATAAAAGAAATGCTACTACAATAGCGTTTTCAAATATAATTAAATCTCAAGATCTTGACCGCATATTTATAACAAACAAATTAAATAACACAAAAAAAGAAAAACAATACAGTTTATAACATAAATATGTCCGAACTTTAATTCGAACTAAACAAAATATAATTTATAAGTCGTTACATTATCATATATTCGAAATACGAATCACTTCTCAAACGCAACAAAACGAAATTAATTGATTTTAATTTCGCGCAAACACTATACGTGTTCATTGAAATAATTAAATTCAACGTTAGTCGTAATTTCAATTGACTCAAAATTGAAAGCTTTACTGCATTTTTAATCGCGGGACACTGCACGATCAAACAACAAAATCGATAAATACCTTAATTCTTAATTGGTGATACCGGTTGAACTTTGGTCCAGTGGTTTTGAAAGCTAATACCTCGATGGACTTCGGCTGCTTCCCAAACAATAGGTTACCAGTGGAAGATTTATTAATCCGCCCCCAAGGCGAAGGATGAGATTGCGAAACAAACTCACGCACAAATTCACGTAACGAAACATGCGATATTAATTTAGGCAAAACAGTGATCTTAATTAACCGTAATTACGAAAAAGGAAAGTTTTCCACTTAAATTCACTGCACCATCTTCTTTTACTTCCACGGTAATTATTAGAAAAGGTGAATTATCACCTGCGTGATCTACATTTTTATGACCGTCAACCAACTAACTTCCCACTGTCACATTTACCAAAAACACCTCTATATATCAACTTTTGTCGACTGCCCTTTCCACAAAGGCTGCGTTCGAAACTTCAAACACCAAAATACTCTCGCGAAGAAGTGCAATAAAGAGGCAAACAATCATATTACGTCATATTTATATAATTAGGACACAGCGTTTCGCTTATACGTGAAACTGTCAATTTGACAAAATATTATATTACAAGAATTTAAACTGCCTAATAAATTAAGATAACGACTTAATTTTTCCACGTAATCTAAACGTTTGACATAAAGAAATTCAAGTACGAATGTACTCGAACAAAGAACTTTTAAATCCACTTAAAATAAACAAACGGCGAAAATAGAGTTAATTACGATTATATCTCAGAAGGAAAACATAAATTACCACTGGAATTTTTACGGCGTAACAACATACAAAACTAAATCAGCAATTTAAATTATAACTTTGAATTTTAAATCGTAAAATAACTTATTAAACTCAATCCAAAATTACATTAAAACTTCAAAATACATTAAATGAAAAACGTCAATCCAAATACTGTGTCCGTTACCAAACATTACTCAATCAACCAATCGATTTTTAAACGATGGTTACAAAGACTATGCATTTTAGTGATTAGATTATTATACACTGTGCTAAAGTTGTTAGTACTAGTGTTAAAATTTACATTGTCTTGCAATGAATCCGATTAATCTTTTATTAAATTTTGATTTAACATCTAGTATCTTAGGATTACTAAAATCAAAATTGTCATCATTATTGATATGGTGAAGAGCAAAAGTTGATTCTTCTTTTTGTCAAATAACTTGTTTGTAGAATAAAATTTTATTTATCAGGTTATTGAAATAATTGTTGTTTTTGACCATGTTTTTTAGAACATTAAGATTTGTCGTATGAAATTGAAAACTACTACGATTTTGTTTTTAAGAGTCTTAATGTTTTTTTTGTGGTGTGCATGTTTAGAGAAGTAGTTAATAGTACAGTTGGATGCTTTGGGTTTAGTAAACCAATTAGTTATTATAAAATTATCATATTTAATAAACTTGATGTCTAAAAACAGTAAAAGGTAATGATTTTTGATTTCATGGGTAAATCTTCGATGTGAACTGTCAAAAACGTTTTAAGTGTTCAAAATTTCATGTTTAGGAATTAATCATCTACATTAAATAATAAAAATGTGGATTGAAATGGAAGTTCATTTAGTACAAAATCAAGTAAATTATGCATAAGTAAACTTGCTAAAACTGGCAATGCCGGGTTACCCATTGCGGTGCCAAATTTTTGTAAATAAATTTAAATTTAAATATAAAACAACTACAGTAAAAAAAAAATTTAACGATGTCAGTAAAATCTGACAGCTCAACTGTGGTATGACTTTTAAGAACCTTTGTTATTTTTAATCCTATTTGTTTCATCTTTAATAAAAACAACATCTCAAACAATCGTCACGTTGGCGTATTCAGGATGTGTCATTTTATAACCTTTATTTTCGGTACTACATCTAACAAATATCATTTTTCTACTCTTCTTTCTTTTTTGCTTAGGAATTTTGACCTATGAAGCACAGCCAAATATTTTGACTCACATCAACCTTTTCTACAGTCTATTTTGCTTCTGGTGTTGTTCCTAAAAAGGCCTTTTAATTTTCAAGTGTATTGCTGTATTCATTGCTTTGATCTAAAATTTCTTATTCGATTTCGAATCTTGCTACATGGTTTTTGCTTTTTTGGTTACTGTGCCGTTTGCCCTTTCTATCTATCTATCTATGTTTAATTCCTTGTTTAATAAAGTAAACTCATAGCTACAATATTCAGGACTATTATTCGTTCGAAGTTTCTTGAGTACTTTTTCAGTTTCTTGCCTTAAATTCTAGAAACTTTTCAAATACTTTTAGCCGGTTGCACAAAAGTCTGGTTAATTGGCGATTTACTAATCGTCGATTAAAGATAATGGTTGATTAACATTCGATTGCGTTGCACAAAACAATTTCATCTATGATTAACGGTCCATTAGTTAATCGACGATTAACTGCTAGTCAACTTGACAACCGCGCGTTTTAATGTCAGTTTATGAAACAAAAATGACTACCAAAAAGGAGGTTATTTACAAATATTTACTTAAATCAAGAAAGAAACGTTAATAAATATTGTAGTAAAGTGAGTATTACAATGGTATTACTATATTATTCACGTTTTCTTATAAATAGTTATATTATCATTATGGAAAATATTGCTTCTGTATCGATAGCTAAGTTTTATTTTATGTTTACCGATAACAAATTTCTAATTCTATAAAATTTCTTGCTTAATTCCTTTTATCCTTTACTTTAGATAACAATATAAAAGAGTAACTGGCTAAAGGATTTATAGTTGAAAAGAAATGTTCGGTGTCAACAAGCATCACCAACGAATATAATGCATCGACTAAAATAAGCCTCCGAACAGCAAAATATCTGAAACTTTTTTTGTATATATGAAACTGAAGATAAAACAGATCTGTGCAGCAAGACATGTAAGATAGGACTTAAAAGTTGTACTATGCATGATGGAAAAATCTGTTTCTCGTGGAGTTTTCAACCTCTTAATAACTGCCGATCAGGAGGTTTTGCTGGCGAACATTGCATACCAAAGTGGGCCACCTAGAAATTGCTTTGAATTGCTTTACAGCTTACTATTTTGGTAAATTGGGAGATAATTACAATGAAATCTAATATTAATTTGTATCCTTAGTAAAAATGGGCAAATGAGAATCATTATATGTGGCTGAACTTCAACCTGTATTATCTCGTATGCTTGTCTTTCGCACACTCCTATTTACTGCAGAACCTTTGTCAACTCCTCCCGGGTTATTTATAAGAAAAATTTCAAAAGCAAAAAATTATAATCCGTGAATTACTGAAAAAAGTAATACTATTTAATCAAGTTTTAAGAAAATATAAAGCACAGTATTAATTTTATAAATAAAAAATTACAATAAATTATGTTGTTTTTATACATTTTGCATATGAAGAACTGTTGCAATTAAAATTGTGCTAATTAAGAGTCTGCAACCATATTGCAAGCAAGGAAATCTTCTCTGCAAAATTCCTAAGAACCTTTCTATGGTATTACTTGTCATAATATGTGCTATGCTTTATGCTACTTCACTGGCATTTGCTAAATGTAAGCAGATGAGGATTACATGGATTCACTATCACCTAATAGGTAACCGTTGCCATATCTTCCAATGCGAAATTTAACCGGAAGAAGAGATTTATTGAAAATAATACTGTTGTGTACTGATCCTGGCTGATAAACAATAAAATGCATAGTAGTTATGTAGTGAGGATTCTGGATCACTCGGGTAAGATCGGCGGGAGATCGTAAAATTTCGTTGCTATCGTTTTGTTTCGGGTATGCTCGAGTTGCATTTGGATTTTGTAAGTCGGGATAGATCGTATTGGTGGTGGGGGAGTCGTAAAGAATTGTAGGAGTCGTTTCGTTTCGGTAATGATCGGATGTAGGTCAGTCGGCGAAGTTCGTAGTGATGGTGGGGATGCTATTGTATGTATATAAAGGTAATATTTGTAAAGATTTAATACTAGTATCTTCTTCTTTTTAATAAACTTAAGAAAAAAATAAAGATGGAATCATTTTTTGTAAACTTGAACGAAACTTCTCATTTGGTTCCTTATCTAAGTGCTAGAAGTCTATTAATAAATGAGCAGTATAAAATTAAGTGTTTTCGTAAAATCGATGGTAAATTTGGGGAGCAAGTGGTTGTCAAATGCCAAGATTTTAAAGTATCTCTACCACAAAGATTTATTAACAAGTTTTCGATTGAAGACATAAACCAAATTAATACATTGATTGGTTCGGAAAAAAACATCTATTTCGTGAGCCGAGAAGCTGTTGGTGAAACAACAAACATTAAATTTATTCAAAAATAAAATAACAGAGTTATAATGTGACATAGTATGTAAATATTTAAAAATGTAAAGTTGAAATAAACAATTAATATTTAAAACAATTATACCTTTTTATTTTACTATTACAGGTTTTATCATACCTTAGTAAATATATTAGGCAGTAGCTTAATCTATTGTTATTTATGCAATACTGTTTTTGTTTATCCAGCTGTTGTGAGATTCATCAAAGCCTAACCATTTTACATACAATTTAGTACCTTTTTTCGTAAAATTCTTTCAATTAAGTACGTATCCGGATGTTTAACTTTTTGTAATTCCATTTCATAAAAACCTCCTAAAATATCATCCCCCTTTATGTCTTTTAGCAAATAGGTAGTTGGGTTAGTTACTTTAACTTTTCTAATTATAAAAATTTCATTAGACCAATTAGGAGTATACCCCTTTTCAAATGCATTTCTGTATTTGCTAATTCTTACATAATCCCGAACGAATATTTGTTATTTTGGTTTGCTATTTTTATGTGTGAGTATGCAGATTGTAAAATATATTTTTCATTGTTTTTGTTAACCATCGATGGTTTCATTTTAATTGTACGATGATAAGTGTTATTGTATAGATTTGTAATATCATCTAATATGTTTATCCATTTGTAATTACCCTGTAAACTAAATCGTTTCCACATTATGTTTTTCAAAGTTCGATTAACACGTTCTACAATTGATGCTTTTTTTGTACTAAACGTACTATAGTGATTAATATTATACTTTTTCATCAAGTTTTTGAATGTATTATTGTAAAATTCCAATCTTTCGTCTGTTTGTATGTTTTTCGGTAAATGCTTTAAACGTTACAATATTTTTTCCATTGCGTTAGTAGCATACATATTTCGAAAAGCAATCAATTACAACAAGTACGTATTTAAATTGGTTGTTTTATTTTGAAAACGAAACCATATCCATAACATCAACTTGCAATGTTTTTTTTTATTATAACTAGACGACTTTTGAAATTTCTTCGAGCAGGTTTATGCAATTCTAAAACTATATCTCTTTTTATAGAAGAAGGAACAGGTTTTTTTGTTGCTTTTCGTCTAGGCATTTTTACACTGAACCACTTTCTATTTTGACAGGACATTTAACTACTATTTCAACATATAACGTTTTCAAATATCTTATAGCAGTTTGATTTTCGTGATTGCGTATTTCAAACGATATCTTGTCTCCTAATTTAAGTCGATGATTAGCAACTTGCTCGTTTGTATAAGGTTTTCCATTTATCTTTAGTATAACGTTTTCAAGATTTATAGATAAATTATCAATTATACCATTTTCTAATGGGAATGAATAAGAACTTTTGTCTGACCATATCAGATATTTATTATCTAGAAGTCTGTTTGTCTGAAATAATAAAATATGGTTGTAAAACATATTAGGCATTGTTTTATGTGTATCATTTTGCACTTTTTCAACAGATATTTGATTATGTTTAATTATATGGCGACCAAATTTATCTAAAGTCATTGTTTTATTCAATTATTTGTGCTTCGCGTAGTTCTTCTATAATAGAGACGATTTCGTTTGTGTGACCTGTATGGCCTGCTGTTTCAGATGCTACTAACAACCTCAATCTGTCAACTAATTCGTTTACATCATCCCAATAAACATAATCAGTATCATGATTGTTAACTTCTTTAAACATTCCTTTTCCTATTGTTTTTTTGAATCTTTTTGGTGTTTCTACATACCCAGGCTGTACAAAATATAGAGGAGCAATAATAGATTTATATTTGTCAGATCGTGTCCTTGTATGTGACCATTAGGATCAAAGTTACTTCTGCAAGCATTACTAATATCTAAAATTTCTTTGTATATATGCAAATCTCCATCAGTATACGTTACAGGTGTGTTTTTAAATAATAATTCATACAGTCCAGGGGTTCCATTGTATATTTTTCCATCTACTTTTATATCTGATCCAATAAACTCTACTGCTGATGTTCCTATAAAAAACTTTTCTTGAAAACTATCATGCCTTATTCCTGTTCTGTGATCAAACTGTCTTTTTTATCATGAACCATAGCATCTATATATCTTCTAGGCAATTCATCAAACTCTGCTAAGTATTCATTATAGATATTGCTATCAAGAATGTTTTCTATATTTCGGTTACTTTCTTCTACCGAATGTTCAATTAAATCATCTAATTCATAATCGTCTACCTCAACTGAAGGTTCTGAAATTATAACGTCTTCTTTTAAATTCGAAATTGTAGCAGCATTATGATCAAAAATATTTTGATCTTTGGGTTCATGTAATTTTTCATCTTTTAACGATTGAATTTTTTGAAGATTTGCAAGTTTTGTACTCCATGCTGGAATGGGGGTGGATTCCGCAACAGTATTTTCGTGTTTTAGTTTTTTTGAGTTTAGATTTTGTTCATCTTTATTGTTAACAAAGGACAACTTTGTATTCTTAGCATTTAATTGATCTGAGATAGTTTCTAAACGTTTAGTTATAGGAAAAAATGCTTTGTCCTTCGTAATTTCACCCTGTTTTAGTAATTCAAACTTTTTACTTCTTCTCTTTTTCATTAACTTTTTAGTTAATTCCTCTTCATTCGATAAATTTGATAAATTATGGTACGATTGCATTTTGAACGAACCTTAACGTACGTTTATTTTTTGCTTACTAATCAAATATGCTGCTACAGTTCCTTATAAACCTTTAACAAAAACTATTATCTGCAAACTGAATAGCTTACAAACATAGCAGAATTTTAACCAACAGTAAACTATAAACTATTTATTGATCAGTTTGCAAACTAATCACAATCAATTTAGGTGGTTTGTAAAGCGGTTTGCACACAAACAATAGATAAAATACGCGGTGTGTTAAGTAGTTTTCAAGCAAACCACATTCAAAGTAGACGATTTGTAAAACGGTTTGCGCAGAAACTATAGCGGTTTTGTTATTGTTAATTAAGCAAATTATATATAAACCATGCGGTGATTTGTTATAAATCTATATTTATTACAGATATGTGGAAATATTTATAACTTAATTAATATAGTGGTTTATATTTTTTTATTGTGGAATGGGTTGAATGAAAGAATCAAATCCTTTTCTGTATCTGCCAGAATTAGTATCTCTTTCTTTATCGATAACTAAAAAACCATAATTTTCGTTCCAACAAAATGAACACATCTTCTTAAAATCGTCAAATGTTAAATCGGTACTGACGTTATCCTCATAAATATGATGTAGATTTAATACATCTTGTTTGAACACTATTATAAAGTTGGCATTATCACGAATTAATTGTTTTGGAATGCGGCTATAGGTTTGACATAAGTAAAAACAGTCTATGTTATTGTGACGACCCATGCTAAAATACTCTCTCATTAGATTTTGTTTATCACACGCCACATCATCAAAAATAAATACGGAATCGGATTTTGCTTTAGATGGTGGAGGTATGTTACTTTCTAAATTACTAAAAGAAAATAATTTATACCCTCAATAGGTGTTAACAATTTTTCTAAGTATTGATATTTTGGTTGAAAAAGCGATTTAGAATAAACATAAACGTTTTTAAAACGCAATCCATTAATGTGTTCAATTAAGCTAACCATTACATTGGTTTTTCCACAATTTGATGGTCCAACAATAAGACAACGAATAGTTGATGGTAATAACTGACCGTGTCTCTTATAGGTTTCCAAATTTTTATATCATTATTTGCAACTGTTAGTGTAATTGGTTGTTGCACTATTCGCATTTTGATAAAAACTAAAAAAAAATTGTTTGTTAAACGTATAAATATAACTAAATTTCAATTCAGTTAGTTAGTGCGTGTATTTCAGTTGATAAATAAATTCTATACATGTTAAAACAAAAGTCAATTATTAACCAACGACCCCAAAAAAAGAATAAATATCAGGGTAAAGGTCTTATAAATTCAGTTATTGATAAACTACCAGTTGAATTACACATTCCTGGATATAATTTTTGTGGACCGGGAACTAAACTAACGAAACGACTTGCAAAAGGAGATCGAGGTATTAATAAATTAGATGAAGCTTGTAAGGAGCATGACATAGCTTATAACAATTATAAAAATATAGAAAGTAGACATAAAGCTGACGGTTTATTATTAGAAAAAGCTAAAAAGAGATTGTATTCTACCGATTCGTCATTAGGAGAAAAATTAGCTGCGTTGGGTGTAACAGCTGCTATGAAAGCTAAAATAAAACTTGGTATGAGTTATCAATCTGGCACTAAACGACTTCGTATAAAAACAAGGAGGTTCAAAACAAAGCATGAAAAAGGATTAAAATTCCATGATTTAATAAAAAGTGCTAAATGTGCATTAAAACAAAAAATTTCTAAACGCTAAAGATGCTCTCAATGCGGCTATTACTGCTGTAAAATCATTAAAAGGACGAAAGAAGTTAAACCTGTTCGTGTAATACCAGTGCCAAAAGTTGGTGGGTTTTTGCCGCTAATCCCTATTTTTGCTGCTCTCGGCGCATTAGGATCGTTAGGTGGCGGCGCCGCAGCTATTGCAAAAACAGTAATTGCGGCAAAAGATGCTAAAGAAAACTTAAAGAAAATCAAAGATATAATCAAACTATGGAAGCAATAGCACTAAATAAATCTGGAAACGGATTATATTTACAACCATATAAAAAAGGATTTGGTCTTTTTTTAGTACGACGAAAAAGACAAAAAAACTTACGATAAAACTCCCAAAACGAGCGCTCACTAACATGGATTTATACAAGTATGCAAAAACTTAAAAATAAGAAACTTTCGCGGAGTATTTATGAAAGATGAACTACCTAAATCCGGAGTAAGTGCCGTTGAATGTGGTATAATAAATTTGGATGATAAAAATGGAACTGGAACACATTGGACAGCTTATAAGAAGATTGGTACACGCGCAGTTTATTTTGATAGTTTTGGAAACTTACAGCCTCCATTGGAATTAACGCAATACTTAAAGAGTAACGGTCCTTGTAATATAATCTACAATCACAATCATTTTCAATCTTTTAATACTGTTAACTGTGGACATTTGTGTTTAAAATTTTTAGATAAATATAATTACGATAGGTTTCTCGGTGGCTCATTTAGTTACATGTTGGCTTTGTAACCGAGAAGCCCCGGGTTCAAACTGAGTTTGAATAAGGTTTCAGGTAATAAGATTCGAACACCATTGAGTAGTAGTAGAGTTTATTCTTAGCATTTAAGATTACTATATAATCTTGATACATTTGAGTTTACAGTTTAGTGAGCTACAAGCAGTATAATGTCTTCCACATTTACCTTGACTGGAGCGGAATCCATTCTTTCTAGTAAGTATTATCCTCCTATCATATTAGAAGATGAAGATTATGTTTTGGGTTTGATAAATTTAGAAACTTTTAACTCAATCATGAATATAGACAGCTCTAATAATAAATGTCATTTTATACTGCAAAATGGCACAGAACTCTGCATTGCAATTCCTGAAGGTTCTTATGAAATTGATGATTTGAATAATTATTTAGGTGAACAACTTTTAAAATACCCCGTGTACGAAAACAAAGATACACATGAATCTCAGTCTGCTCCTACAATAACCATAAAAGGAAATAATAATACTTTACGATCTGAACTTATATGCAGTTTAGATATTGATTTCTCTAAGAAAGGTTCCATCAGTAGTTTATTGGGTTTCAAACCTAAAATCCTGAAAGCAAATAGAAGAAACACATCAGATTTTCCTTGCAAAATTTTTAAATTAAACGCGTTATGCGTAGAATGCAATATCGTCACCAGTTCATTCAGAAACGGCGAGCCAGTACATGTGATTCATGAGTTTTTTCCTACAGTCCCACCAGGATATAAAATTGTAGAAACTCCAACTAACGTAATTTATTTTACCAATTAACACAAAGCAAATAGACGAAATTACTATAAAAATAACGGATCAAGATCAAAATTTAGTCGATTTCAGAGGAGAGGTAATCACGGTTAGGTTGCATCTTAAAAATCCAATAAACCATTATAATGGGAATCGTGTTTAATAAAAATAAAAATTGGAGTAAACATATTAATATTACCAAGACAATAAAAAGTATATAAATCCAAAAAAGCTAAACTGTTCAGTCGGTCTGCTAAAATCAATCGCTTAACACGAAAGAATAAAAATTCCTCGAATCTTTAGGACTAAAATTACGAACGTAAAATGAATTATGAAATTTTAAAAGTAAACGAACCACCAGTTTTTGATACCACAATATCATATGCAGAAAAACGAAGTCATCCACCTTATGCTTCAAGTTCCTTTAACAACAACGATGAAATCAGAATTCCTATACAACAACAAGAATTATATACGTTACCTTGGTATAGCTCTCTTCATGTACAAGGAAAAGTAGAAGCATATGATGATAAAAACGCAAAGATTCAAACGCCCAATATTCACTTTGTTAATATGGGTATCTTATTTTTGTTTGATGAGATTCGTTTAGAAATTTCTGGAGAAGTTATCGATCGCGTTAGAAATCCGGGAATTATTTCTGTTTTAAAAGGTTATGTGTCGTACAATACAGAAGAAAGCAAAGCTCTTGAAAACAGTGGTTGGTTTCCAATAGGCAATTCAAGATTATTGGATATATCTTCAGGAAATTTTGATGCGGTTATACCTCTTCGAATGATTTTAGGATCGTGCGAAGATTTTAAAAAGTAGTGATCAATTGTAGACAAGAATTGGTGTTGCTTCGCAGTAATACTGATAATAACGCTTTAGTAGTTGATGACAATATAAAAATATCAAAGTTCAGCTACATAAGGTCAGTTGGCGAGTTCCACACATATCTGTTTCAATTAAAGAACAATTAAAACTGCTCGATATTATTAAAAGTGGAAGAGAATTATACATTCCATTCAGAAGTAGAGAATTACACGAATACCCATCATTACCACAAACACAAAAACATATGTGGGCTATTAAGTCTTCAATAGAAAAGCCTCAATGTATAATCTTTGGTTTTCAGACCGATAGAAAAATCAAATAAATAAAGACTGCAGCCGCTTTGATCATTGCAATTTGACTAATATTAAAGTTTTTCTTAATGATGCAGTATATCCTTATGACAACTTAAATTTAAATTTTAAAAACAACCAGTATGCTTTGTTGTATGAACTATTCACCGAATTTCAAACTTCGTTTCTTTACAAAGATAGCGAGCCGATATTCACACCAGAAGAATTTAAAAGATATGCTCCAATCGCAGTTATAGACTGTTCTAAGCAAAAGGAAGAATTAAAAAGAGGTCCCATAGATATTAAAATTGAATTTGAAACAAATGTAAATATTCCCGATAAAACAACCGCATATTGTTTAATACTTCACGATAGGATTGTGAAATATGTGCCAATAAAAAATATTATATCATTAATATAGTGAATCATGAATGTAAATTTTATGTATTATTATTTAAAGATTTTGCGATAGGTAGTAGAAATAGGATGTATATCACAAGGTTTAAAATAAAACAAAATATAAATACTAGTTTTTTATTGTTATTAATGTGTAATTAACATTAGATAAGATAACGTTTCTTTGTAATCTTCTAAATTAGTGGAAGGCCATTTTGTTGAATCTGGACCAGATGTCCAACCTAATACAGCATCTGGATGGTGTGTTCCTTTACTTATATTCTTCTGTATCCACAACAATATTTCCGCATGTTTTTCGTTTTCTGAAGGATTAAATTTAAAAGATATGTTTCGACAGATAAGAGCGGTAATAAACTTTTTTAGAATTTGACTGTCAGCAAGGTATGATGCATTGCAAATGCATTCGTCTATGCACGATTTAATATCTTTATGATTTTTTAATATATTTTGTACAGGATAATCTAAACGACATGCATTGATAATGTTAAAGTTAGATAGTAGCTTCAAAATATACAATTTGAATGAAATATTGCGCTCTAAACTATGTAGAACTAATATATCATCTAGTTTATTTAAATTTATCGATTCACATTTTTCTGTTTTGCAAACAAACACAACGTTGTTGACATAATTGTCTATGCTTCGTCTCTTATCCAAAAGTTGGCACAAGTCATCCACTCTCAATTTATTTCCATACAATGCGGCAAAGGAAATAATGTCGCTTGGAACAACAAAGTTTTCTTTCTTCAACAAAAATTGTAGAGTTTCTTTTGCAGTATCTGTTTCATTAAAACGAATCGCATTCTTGAGATATTTTTCATAAACTTTTTCTTTAGCTTGTTGTGCTTCTAAAGCAATTTGTAAACTGACATCCATCATATTATGGTTGTAAGCCGTTGAATCGCAACTAAACGTATGAAATTTAGATGTTACAATCAACGATTTTATAAATCAATCCCCTCCAAACGGTTGATATAGATAACCCCACGGTCTTGTATCGGTATTATTATAACTGAGCATGCGTTTGTCATCATAAGGACTAAGAACAATTTTACTTTGTTTAACTGAGAATACATTGTGTTGTTTAGATTTAATAAGTCGTTGATCAGCTTCCAAAACTTTTTTATCAAATAAACATTTTTTATAGTCTTCAAAAGTAATTGATTTGATAGAAGATTTTTTGCATCCCTTAGATTTTTTGATTAATTTTTTAGAAAAATCTTCATCAACAATGTAAGAGTACATTTTCGACCTAAGTCCTACAAATTCTAGCATTATCTTTCCATTATTTTCATCCTTCATTAATCCCGGTTGTTTTTTGTTTTTTTGTTGTATTTGATAAATGTTATCAATGTGATAATCGGAAGTATCAAAGCGATAACTATCTTGTTTAATATATCTATAGATGTCTATATCTTTAAAGCTGTAAATCAAACTATCGGTGTCTGTATATAACAATTTGACGTTTTCTCCGAAGGTTTTTATAACATAGTCATAATGAAATTCGTATAAAATAATTTTTGAAATATCTAATATGCTAAATCCAACGTAAATAGGTTTATTCATACATATTTCTAATTTGTTCATTTCTATGATAACCATATCTTCATCAAATACAACTGAACTGTGAAAATTTGGTTTTGAGATAAGAGATCGTACTCCCATCTTCCATCCCATTTTGTTACTAAACGTATATCTCTATGTTTTCTAACATTTTCCATGCATTTACCATAAATTGCATTAATCATTAATTTATAAAAATCCTTTTCAAAGTCATTTTTAGATTGTTGACGTAATTTTGTATTTAAGTCTATGTATTGTTTTAGCCAAGGAGACTGACAAAATTTGAGCACTCTATAAACTTTTTTTAATTGCATACCTAATCTTAAATACATTTTCAAGTTTCTATAGTGAACAATGTATCGTTCTTTTGGAAACAAAGTTAATAATAATTTTTTAAGTTTAGTTTTTGAAGTCGGAGGAACCATATGCTCAGGTGCCAATGGCAAATCGCTATGTAAATTGTGTAACTGAATTGGATAACCTAAATCACATTCAATGATGTATCCAACGACATAGTCATCAGGTGTATTCAAAATTTCTTGAACATCATAATTCTTCATAAATTCAAAATTTCCGTATGGTAAATATTGAGACATGGCCGCTCCATATAAGTTATTTACATCAAAATACATTAACTATGTGCTATCTTTAGTTAAGTCAAACCCATTTGTCATATATTTATTATTTGCCTTAGCGTACTATTAGAACATTGAGAAACTCCTCCTCTAATTCCCTTCTCAACGAACATTACCAGGTCTGTGAGGAGTTCTAACAAAATGTTTGTAGTCTTCAACATAGCATCAAACGTTAATCCGGTGGCAGTGTAATAGTGTAACGGATCTAGAGTATATGTTTTTAAAACAAGTTTTGCGAAAAGTTTCAAACACGTCCGCTAGTAAAAGTACATCCGTTTTTAAATGCAGATCAGAATATTCGCTTATATTTCGAACTTTCCAAACATTTACAGCATGAGCATAATCTTCATCGCTAATATTTTCATCACGCAACTGGCTATAGAAATTTTCTTTACGTGGTAAACACGTTTCTTCTAACTTTGTCCAAGAATCTAGATAATCGTAAAAAAAAATTCCTTTCTTGTTTAATAAACGAAACTCTACTAAACTATTACAATAAGGTTTCGTAATCTTTTTTTGATCATATAACAAATTAGAAGAAATTTGATTTAAACTTTGCGACATAAAACGAAAAGAATCTATAAACCTAAGGGAAATATTTGTATTTGGTATCGATTTCGTAAAAGAAATATATTTTTCTTTATTTATTGGTAATAATTTAATGTTTCCTTCAAATAATGTGGATAATTTTCTAATAATAAAATGTGCGTCGTATCCACTCATGTTATGAAATACTACAGGTACACAGTATTCATCTTTATAGTTTAAGTTGCAACTCTGATGAGCGGGACACATGAACATCCCTGTTTGATGGTTATGATCTCGAACTCTTACTTGATCAACATTAAAAGGTTGTTTACAAATGTGACATACTCTAGAAGATAAGAAAATTTGTTGTTGTTGATTGCTTAGTTTTTCCATTGGAACAATCGTATTAAGTTGTCGATAACACACATCAACAATATTTTTCAATTCACATACAAACCAATCGATGCACTCTATTCCTCGATACGTGCAAAATTTTGACAAAGTATCATCATATGAACATTTTAAGTAATATGCTATACTAAACGGTATATGTTTTTGGTACGAATTTGATTTAGTGTTAAGTAAATTTGAATTTGCATCATTACACTTTTCTAAAATACATTCTAAATCAGCGTAAATAACAAAAGGAACTTTCTCCTGATAACGATAATTTTTAAATGATAGATACTTTTCGGATTGTTTTGGTAACCTGACCCAACATTCGTTAGAATTCATACAGCAAATTTTATGTTTCTTAAGTATATTTTGAGTTGTAAAGTAATTTAAACATCGTTCACAAATAAATTTCTTATTCTTATGGCTCGATAGTTGTTTCGATAAAAGCGCAGACAAATTTTTGATCCAAGTAAAATGAAAAAGTAATTGTGCTTGAGATATGTCGTTTGTATCTACCTGTGGTGTAGAATTCAAAGGAAGCATAAGTAGATTTATTACTTTAACATTTGTTTCGGAAATAGAACTAAGAGAACAAGGTAAAATTTTTTTGTTTTCTATACAGAACAAATTGATGGATAATTTGTTACGTTTTTCAAATGTTCTCACATCTTTTATAGTTATGGGAAATTTAATACCATCGCAATTTAAAACTTGATTGAAATGCGGATACGACGACGGTCTATTAGAATTTATCTTGGCGGGGTATAAAGCAGATACTATAGACCAAAGAAAACAGTATGGATCATCGTTATTAACATTCACAACAGCGTGCTTTATTTTTATATAATTTGGAACGGATACAAAAGTAGAATAACCTACTTTAAAGGGATCGTATTTGTTAATGTTCACTTTAAGTCCCAATAGTTCTTGTAAAGCCCAGCCACTATCTTTTTCTGCAAATTCCTCTAATTTTGTTGCAAGCTTATCAAACACATGTTTTTGATACCACTGTTTCAAATTAGTCGTACGATCGATGACATTATTTTTAGTACAAAACGTTTTTAAATCTATTTCAGCAGTTTGAGGTTTAATAAAATTAGCGCTTAAAATTACATTTACTTTAAGAAGAGATTGCCTGAGGGCTTGTTTAATTTTTATATTAAAACATTTAAAAGATTTTCTGAAAAAAGTAATTGGATCTTTTATAGTAAGATTTGATATGAAACCGGTGCGAATTCTGTCCTTGAAACATGATTCGACATCTTCCCAACTAACTTTACATTTATTGCGTTTTGAATTTGTCGATAGACCTTCACCGGATTTCACCACTAAAACTTTTTTAAGTTCTTTAAGTTTTAAACGATAAAATTTTAAATGCGCTAAACTGGTTTCAATCGAAAAAGGAGATTCAAGTATATTTTCTTTGTGTATTTTATTTTTTATTGCTTTACGAACAATTTGTATTGCATTATTAATATAAACTTTAAGATTATTCACTTCGTTCGACGTTTTTATATTATTAAAGTAAACACGCGTCACTATCAAATATCGTTTGCACAAGCTAGATACGGTATCCATTTTTGCACGAATGAATATCACAACAGAGTTCAAGCTTATTTAAAGTTTTATGAGCCTACACGATTGTTTACGAATTGTCAAAGAATTACGAACCCGCTCGATTTTTCACGAAATGTTGAAAATTCACGATCGTTGACGATTCCCCACCAATATCAAATCATAGAAATCGTGCGGTGGGAAGAAAAGTAGAAGGAGAAAATTGTATATATTTGTGAAACGTTGGTGGTGATACTCATTCTGAATAATATTTGATTAAAGAAATAAACATAATAAAAAATATGAATTCCGAAACTATATTGGGAGCAGGTAAGATAAACATTTTAATTTATTAACTCAAATCTAAAAGTGTTTATTTTTGTAATAGATATGGTTATGTGTCCTTATGATAAGTTTCACGTGATGCTGCGGCATAGGTTGGCGAAACATCTATGAAAGTGCCACCCGGAGGAGACTAAAAAGAAAAGCGAAGAGGAGTATCGAAAAAAGATGACAGCATGGGAGCAAGCCCAAAAAAGCCGACAACCTATGACAGGGACAATACCACCAGTAGTGTTTCCTCCGGGGTCTTATGAAACGTGGGATGATTAAGACCTATGTCGTAGGCTAAAAATTATAGTGTATTAGATATTAGTAAATAAATGATCAAACCAATTATACTTTGTTTCAATCTAAACCTTTTAGTTTGTAAGTATCGATGAAATATGAAATAAGAAATTTTTATAAAATCATGCAATTATCTTTAAAACTAACGAGCAAATCAAATTTTTACCTATGTAATAAAATATGCGTAATAAGCGACTGAATACAAAAAGTACATTAAAACTTGTTAAAGGTTTCTAAAATGAGGGTGGTTTTCATAAATTGGATAAAACAAAATAATTTACCTAATTTTTTTTATATATTTGGATTATCCGCTTCAAATCAAGAAATTTGATATGTAACTCGATAGGATTCTAAAAAGTTAAAAAAAACTACCCCTAAAATTTTTTTCGAGAAAAAATTTTTTTTTTTTTTTTTTATGTATAATAAATATAGAGTATAATTTTAGCACAGTAAGAATTTTTTTTCTATAATTGCAAACGGTACTATTTGAAAAAACACTATCAAATAATGACTCAAAACAAAAAATCAATGTGAATGTTTGTTGCGAAATATTTATAGTATTCAAAAATAATTGTACATATGTAATCGCATAGTATTTAACAACTAATAAAGAGTAAAAAAAAAATCATTTCCGCCCCACCAAAAACTGAGGGTGAATTTTTTATGCTGTAGTAAGTTCAATGATTAATGTCTCGATGTTCGATCAAATACCTTGGACTTAAAAAAAAAAAAAAAAAAAAAAAAAAAGGGGGGGTTTTGTGTATATGCTTAACCTTACACTAACATGTATGTTCTAACCTAACAATAAATTTCTAATTAAAGTGTGGATATCCAGAACTTTCGATGTCAAAATTCAACGCTTGGTGTCAAATTTCAACTTTAGGTGTCAAATTACAACTTCTGGTGTCGAATTTCAACTTCCGGTATCAAATTACCATATTCGGTGTCAAATTTCAACTTCCGGTTTCGAATTTCAACTTCCGGTTTCGAATTTCAACTTCCGGTTTCGAATTTCAATCTCCGGTTTCGAATTTCAACTTCCGGTTTCGGATTTCTACTTCCGGTTTCGGATTTCAACTTCCGGTTTCAAATTTCATATTGTGGTGTCAAATTTCAATTGCGGTGTCAAGAATTTTTTTTAAGTTCATGACCTGATTTTTTTTGATGAATCAACAAATTTTCTAGAATGCGCTTGGTGTCTGCTTTATTTCCGCTTGAAAGTTCAATCATCTATAGTATCGCTGAATTGACTAGAAAGTTCATATACCTCGGTGTTTTTAAAAATATAACTTATTGCAGATTCATGAATTTTTATTATATAAACTAATATGTAATTAGTTTAATTTAGTTATCGTTTAATCACCGACAACTAAGATGTCTTTCTTAAGCTTGAAAAAAAATGAAGACAAGCGCATCAATGTCTTACAAGACATTGTACTTCAAGTAAGTACATGTTTCATATATTTTTTAGATAATTTGTTCAATTTATAAATAATCTATTGACAATTTTTGTAGCCAGGTCTAATGTTATTTTTTATAGAGTGGTGTCTGTAGCATGTTGCCGCCGCCTCTTGCGCCGATTAACAATCAGGTAAGATAATTTCTATTTTTTATGCTTGTTCACATTTTAAAGTTTGTTTTAATTTATAATAATGCCTTATCATTTTATAAGTAATTTTAACAATTTTTTTGTAGCTTGATATGATCATAGAATAGGCGTTCGTAGACGGACAAGTAAGTTAATTTATTTGCATTTTGAAATTCAGTTTAATTAATACTTGATATTGTTATTTCAGGTGTTTCCAAGTTCTCCATCTCCTCCACCTCCCACGTGCGGGGATGATGCAAATAAAGTAAATCAATTTCTTCTTTATAATTTTCAATTACTAATTGCACCCTTTATTTTGTTTCAGTCACAAGAGATATTTTCGGACAGTGATTGCGTGATGGTAATGGAACCTCACGATAATCACCTGAGGCATCCCTGCAGAGGGAAAAATCTGGAAAAACTGCAAAACCTTTATCGGGAGGAGGAGGACGAAGATGTTCCAACTACATTTGATGGAGACACGCAGAAGAGCGACGATAATGAAGCAACGGCACATGCAGCGCAGAAGGAATTTATTAATAAAATTAAAGACATTCACAAAAACAATAAAATTAGGTTAAGTGTTAGTGACAGAAAGTGCAGTTCGGCGAAGAGACAAGTGTTAGAATTAGAAACAGAAATAGGTAAATTAAAGATTAAGTTAGAAGAAGCGCAAAAACATTATAAATCAGTATGTAAAAAAAGAAAACAATATATTAGTGAAGTTAGGCAGTGTACAGTGATAAGTAGTAAGTTTGGTTTTAGTTTAGATTAGACAGTGTAATTTTTAGTTTTAAGTAGTCTTTTAGTTTAGATTAGTTTGAACATTGTATTGTAAATAAATAATAAAACAAAATTACTTTTATATTATTCTTATTCTTCCAAATAAAATTTCCAATGATTTCTTAACATTATAAATCTAGTGTTTCTTTGAAATGTGTTTATTACATATTCTAAAAGCTTTATGAAATTGAAGCAACAATCAATAATTCAAGCAATTAACAAAATTTAACAATTTTTTAGTTTAAAGCAATTTTTATATTATGTATTATCTGAAATCCTACAGTAACATTTATGCTTTAAATTACCAAATTGTTCTCATATAAAAATAATTTATCTAAACAAAATTTACAAATTAAAATATTCCGAATAATAAAATTTCTAAAATCAAAAAATCTTCAAATAAGCTTAGTATACATATAAAACAGTTTATGCATCACAACGTTATTAATCATCACCGTTTGGAAATATTTTTGTTCATTATCGTTGGTTTTTGCGAACGAACATCTTTAAAATAATTTTTATTTAGAAATTGTTTGTTTTTTTCTTTTAACTTTCTTTATATACTAATTTGCTGAAAAATGTTTACCTCCTTGATTCTTAATTATTTCATGAACGGAGCAAAATATACATCGAGTACCTTCTATGTCTGTCTCCCCTTTACATTTTGGACAGACAAATCTTACAACTATAGGCATGTTGACTTTGGAACAGTTGGAAGCTTTTTAAATTGTGCGAATAAATAATTGTATTTATATATTTACCAAAACGTATTAAAATTTATTACTCGTGTTAATTACTTACTCATTTTACTTTTTTCCATTGCATTTTTGTATAGAGTTCAAATAGTATTTTAATCTTAGTATATAAATTTATTTAGCTGCAAAGCCAAACTCACAACTATAATTTTTAAACCATGTAAATAAGTTTTGTATTCATCAAAGCATGATAACACTGGTAATTGTAAAATGAAAAAAGCATAATTATTTCAAACATTTATTGTTCATTTTATTTTTACATTCTTTAAATTCTTAGTGATTTCATACATTTTAATTTTAGTTGATAACTTTTCTAATTCTTCCAAATATAGTTTTAACCTTAGTTTATAAATTTTTCTCATACGTACTCTTGTGTGATTCATTTTTCACTCTGGAACAAATTCAATGTTTGTTGTTTTGCCAACAGCCCCACGGCTAACGAGGTAGATGTTTTTTCCCGTACTAATCACGCTATTAATTTTGTTTATGTCTTCAATAGAAAACTTGTTGATAAATCTTTGTGGAAGAGGTACTTTAAAATCTTGGCATTCGACAATCACTTGCTCTCCAAATTTACCATCGATTTTACTAAAACATTTGATTGTATATTGCTCATTGATTGATAGACTTCTTGCACTTACATAAGGAACCAAATGAGAAGTTTCTGTTCAAGTTTGTAAAAAATGATTCCATCTTTATTTTTTTAATTTATTCAAACAAATAAGAGTTATTAAAAAACTAATATTTAAATCTTCACAAACGTTACCTTTATATACACACAATAGCGTCCCCACCATCACTACGAACTTCCCCGACTGACCTACATTCGACCGTAACCAAAACGAAACGACTCCTACAATGTTTTACAATTCACCCACCACCAATACGATCTATCCCGACTTACAAAATCCAAATGCAACTCGAGCATACCCGAAACAAAACGATAGCAACGAAATTTTACGATCTCCCGCCGATCTTACCCGAGTGATCCAGAATCCTCACTACATAACTACTATGCATTAATTTTAAGTCAGCATTGCAAATCGCTTGAACATTAATGCTAAAATATCCTATTCTGTTGTGATACGATTCAGCATTTAGTCTATCGGGTGATTGTATATGCACGTGTGCAATCGACAGCTCCCACAACACATAAAAAACCAGAAATGCGAAAGAACCATTATTTTATTTCCATGAACTTTTTGGTAGTTCTAGACATCTTTATATATTGATGGGAGAGCCTGACCATTTCATTTATGATATGCTAATATTTGTACTCTTACATCAAAAGATTAGTTTCGATAGCTTGTTGGTTCGATTCTATCTTTAGTTGCATGTACCAAGTTTATTATGGGGGCCTTATTTAATCGAAACCTCTTCTTGAAATCAATGTCGTCTAAAAATTCAAAAGGATTTTCTTTATCTCGTATAAACCTTATGCTGCAAAGCTACTCGAGGAAGAAGACGACAAATGGAACAAGATAATTATTTTTGTTCAATAATTATTTTTTTAATAATTTTGTACTAAACGAAACTTGAATTAAACGTAGCTATAATTTATTACTTAGTTTTGACTGTAAATCATGAACTTTTTATTATTGAAAAACTTTAATTGTAGGTTAATCAGCCAAATATCTCCAATTAGATAATCTTTTGTTAATCGGAGATTAAAGTTTTGTGCAACGCAAAATATAGTTAATTGACGGTTAATCTCTGATTAACGTCGACTTCAATTAAATATTTAATTGACCGTTAAACTACAATTAAAAGATAATCATACTTTAATCAAAGATTAAACTCCAATTAACGGTCAATTATCTTTTGTGCAACCCGCTATTTATCTTTTTTAGTTCAAAATACTCAAATTTTGTTTTAAAAGATCGTGTATGACTGTTAGTAAGTATTTTTATATGCTAATAGTTTTGTTTCCATATATCCGTATACGTCTGAATGTAGGATTTCTCACAGTTTTTTAACTTTTGGTCTACTTCTCTTGAATTAGTTAGTTGGTTTGATAGAAATTTATTAATTATTTTTAAAATTTTACGATAAAACCAAAAAATAACTTATTACAGATTTTATATATACAAATTAAACTAATTGTTATTGATTAATAACTTATATAAAAATTGTAACAACTGAGTAATTGTCGAACTTGTTTAGTTTAGTGTATCTGTACTGTTGTAATAAATACAACGTTTTTTATTTAACATTTGTGCCGCAGTATTTTTTTTACTTAATTGGAGAAAACAGAGCATTGACGTGCGAGTGCAACCAAAAGTTCATAACCATTTAGTACTTACTGTAGTATTATTGTGCACAAATTGATAATAAAAAACAAATAACTGTTAGTGACATATATTTCGTATGTGTTTTTAATTTGTTGTTTAATTTGTTTATTTATTAATTTGGTTTGTAGCGGAAAAACAGTTTACAGCAATAATTTATTATATATATTTATTTATCACTGTACTTTTTACTTTAAAATAATTAGAGAAGAAACTTTTGTACGTAGCTTTTGCTTTGAATACTTTTACATAACATCAAACGTTTACTTTTTGTTTATTTGCGTATTACAAAAACTTAAAAGTATCATACAAAACAACTTTGTAATTAGTTTAATTAGTATAATATTAAATAAAAGATATTATGCTATTTCGTGTTTATGTCCAATTTTAAACTTTTTAAAAAATACAATAAATATTGATTAATTTAATGATAATTAGTAAT
This sequence comes from Aquatica leii, assembly GCA_035610365.1. Classification (NCBI taxonomy): domain Eukaryota; kingdom Metazoa; phylum Arthropoda; class Insecta; order Coleoptera; family Lampyridae; genus Aquatica; species Aquatica leii. Next base: position 48,486,567 of record CM069433.1, on the reverse strand, counting down.
GGCGTTTAAGAATTATTAAACAATCATTTAAAGTATAAATAAATAATATTTACTGACATAAAGTTATATTCATAAATTGCATAAAACTAAACTGTTTTCTTGTAATAAATAAACATTTAGTTTTAAGGATAGAAACGCTCTTCTACTTAATGAAATTATTTGCGTACAATTACGATTTTTAATTAAATAGTTTTGTATTACATGCAGTAATAGTTAAAATAATATAATAATAATTGACGCAATAAATTTTAATCGTTTTAGGTTATTATAAAGGCAATTAAATATTTTAATATAGTCTAGAACGTTTTTATTTTACTTATAAATACATAAAATGCAACCAAAAATCACTGTTGATAATTGTTTACAGTGCAAACATAGCATTTTAATTTTGAAAACAAGATTTATAAGTCTATCACAAAAGAAATTTATATAATTAAAACCATTAAATTACTCCACGTTTTACCTTGGGGTTCTTCTTTTTTGTATTCAACCAGTTATTCAAATTTAAACTTAAAAAGTTTTAATCTGTGTAAAAACTTTTCTTTAAACTGGTGTTTTAAATCCCCTAGCGCAGGGTTGATACGATTTTATAACAAGTTAGTTTGCAAGCATTGGCGTAGGTTCTGGTACATTGTAATGCGTCCTTTCCTAAGATTGTGTGGTACAAATCCTTATTTAAATCTAAGTCTTAAAAGTTTACGTTTGGATTCACGCTAGAAAGTATGTCACTGCAATAAATTTTTTTAAATTTATTTTTAAGAAAAAAAACTGATTTGTTTAAATTTTATTATCAGCTACGTATATTTCAAACGTTAATTGCAAGGAAAAATGTTTACCTTGCTTTGTGTAAAGCGTTTTAATTAAAACGCAAAGTTATGTTTGCTGTTAAAATATTTAATTACTCACGAATGCTCACGGTTCTTAAAAATTTTATTACTTAGTTTCAATTTATTAACACCTAATATTTTAATCTTTAAGTGTTTTTATGTTTAATTACATGTGTACTACAAATTATAAATGTTAAACGTATTCAACAAAAGTAAAAATGTTAAAAAAATATTTTTTTAACAGACAAAACAAACTGTTTAAAATAAACAGTTTACGTATATCTTACGTTTACTCTAATGCGTTTTAAAATATGTTTTTGTTTATTTAAAAACGTTAACAAACAATATTAAATAAAAAAATAGGCATTTAACACATATAGTATAAAAATTGTAATTATAAATAGTTTAATTTATGCTTTTCCCATATGCATATTTCGTTTATTAATTATTTTTGTCTACATGTTTTGACCATTATCGTTATATTTTGAATTTGGTTCTCAACTTTTTAGTAAACTTAGTTCAAAAATTTAAAAAATAATACAAAATAAAGTATCCTTTAATTCATATTCCCAAACACAACCTGTATTCAGTCAGAGTCCAGACTTCACGTTTTATAATAGATTACCTAATTTAAGTACTTTCAAATTTGAAAAAAATGAGATTGAGTTTCTTAAACTTGGACTGAAACACAATAATCATCTCAATACTAAGCTTTTAGATAAATTCAAAATTGACTTAGAATGCATTTTACTTAAAACTTTAATCTTTATCGATTCTAATTATGTTAATTTAATAATAAAATAATAAATGCTGTTAAATTAAAACAAAAGAGAAATAATCTAGTATTTACAAAACTTTAGTTATAATAAATAAAACTGATTTTATTGACAAAGTTAATAATCTTCTTAACTCTGATGATGATTTTCAAAATACTATTAATTTTCTTTTATTCTCTAACAAAGTTAAAGATTTTATTGACAAGAACAAAGATATTTTGTTTGCATTTTTTAATACAAAACTTTATAGTTCACTCCTAATGAACCTTACCTTGCTTCTTCTATATGGGCTTCTAAAAATTCATAATCTAAACTATTCTATTGGACATATTGTAATGACATATACATTTTATAAAGACATTTCTGCATTTATTATCATATTTACCAAGGAAAGGAAAATGTATAACTTTGTTTAATACCATGCATCAGAATGCTGCAATATTTCCAGATAGTGGCGAAAAGAGAAAACAAGAAATTATTACTTTTTATGAATTTATTTTTTTACAAGATTTTTTTTGAATGCTTTTTGTTCAATAACAGTTTTATTTTTTACATTTTATTGTAGTAGTATCAAAACTATATAATAATAGAAGCAATTATGGTTATCATTCTTACCCCATGAACTAGACGCCGCACTATTGCAAAGTTAATACTGTTAGTAGCTGATAGTTAGATTTTAGTTGCTTATTTGAGTTTTTTGATTTTTTTTAAGTCCCGATAAAACCCTTTACGAGAGTGTGTGAAACGTTGGCAACTTCAGTTACAACATTGAAACGGCCGAAATAGGAAACACGTTTAATCTTAGTACAAATAGATGTTTTTTAAAATTTATCAATTTTTTAATTAAAAAAATTTGATATAAGAATTTTAACCAAATTCTACATAAAATGTTTATTATGCAGACAATTAAACTACTTTACCGTTCTAACATTGTTAACTACAATATTTTTTTTAAAACAAATTATTATATATTAATTATTCTTTATTGAGTATTATGTACCAATATTATTTTGTTTTTTTTATTGTTGGCATTTAAGTTTAAGTTTAAAAACGTTTTTATTAATGCTGTAATTTTGTTTAAATACTAATAATGTGGTATTAACATAAAAATAACTAGTTTTGTTAGAAATTGTATTTATTATTTTTTAGGTATATATTTGGTTAAATTATTTGAAAATTTTCAATTTGGTTAGTGTAGATATAAATACTTGAATTTATATTTCCCAAGGCAATACACAATTTTTGACAATTGATGGACATTTTGAAGTGTAATTTCTTGATATCGACATTTGAAAATAACTTTCATTTATAGCTCGAGGACTAGCCATAACCGTGTTTCAATTTCTCAAAATAGCTTAGCTTTAAATTTGCATGCAAAAGTAACATGCACGATTAAATTATCTAAAAAAAAAATTTAAAACGTTGAAAAAATCTAACGTTTTTATAGCTTTGTTATTATACAATATCTTGTAAAATTATAACAAAAACAAAGTATAAAATCACTTGTTTACGCATATTTTTATTAACCAAATTTACGGGTTTGTACAATACTTTAATTTTCTATAAAAAAAATTTATATAAAATAGATAACTTACATAAATTAATATATCTAAAGTTGTTTTAATAATTTTAATAATCACAATTTTACTTTTAGAAACTTAAAATACAGCGTATTTAAAGTAAGATAAAAATGACAGTTTAAAAAATTGTTGTAATTTATTAATAATACCTACTACAGGTGTTATGAAAAAGCGTGATTGTGCATAAAACCTATTACTTATTTTGTAAAATTGTAAACTCAATTTTGTATTTAAGTAATGCATAAATTTATTCATATTTAGGAAGTACAGTATACAAAATGAAACAAACTTTTGGATGTATGCTTAACATAAATTGTAAATGAATAAAATGCAACATTTTTAAGTTTCAATATAATTTTTTAACATATATTGTAACAGAAACAAAATATTTAGAAGTGATAAAACCAAATATTAGAAACTTTAAATAATATAATCAATAAATTGTATCAATATATTTAAGCAACAATTGAGAACAGTACTTAGTTAATTAATATTTAAAGAAAAAAACAATCTCAGCAAATTATCATTTTTAAACGTTGTTGTTTGGATTGACTTTTAGTTTAACTTTGCTTGTAAAAGCAACCAATCTATAAATAACACAGTCGTAAAAAGTTGGTTTATTAATTTAGTAGTTTTTACTTTAAAAGTTCTTTAAAAGATTTTCAAACACAACTACGAAATTAGTATTTAATTCCTCTTTCTAAATTTAAATTTGCCTTCCTGTTTTTTTAAGTATGCACGGTGTGTGCGCTTCTTCAGGCCACTGAAATGCATGTGTAAGTATCAAATAACAAAAAATATTGAACATAACAACTAATATAATTTTAGGTACAAAACAACGTAAAAGCTTACAAAAAAAAGTTAGAGTGGAGAAGTCCTTAACTGTAACGACATGGATAGTTGTACAAACATTAACAATAATTGTAAGAATACGTATAAAAATGTATAAATATGTATAAAATTGTCAATAATTAAAATAATTGTAAATAACAAAATTACTCGAGTACAAGACAAACAATTGACATGGCATGTATAATCAAAAATGTATTTTTCATGTCAACGTAATCACTAAAAGATTAAGCAAAAAATACCGCAAATTTAACAAACATATACTTTGCAATTTTAGAAATTAAGTTGTTGTATACATGACTTAGATTATTAGTGTCGGTTATTAAAATTGATTGCTTGAAAAATCTTAAGTGGTTTATTTGTCTCACTTATCGAAGAACTTACTTAGACAAATAAATAATAAAGAAAGAAGTAATATACATTATAGAACATATTAAGTTCATTTAAAAAAGTTTTACAATACTATAGTAACGCACAAATTTTGAATGTGTAACAAAAAAAATTAGTACAAAGTTGATTGTCGACTCACTTATTTGGCTAGCTACCGTCGCAGATAGTCGTGGATCAAGTTGTAAATACCAAATTTTGTTTGATAAGTCGGTGTCCTGCGCCATTTTTCCTGGCGTGAAGAGAAAAATGACAGAAAAAACAAAAGTCTAAGCTTAAATAAAGAAATGCCCAAAACCCGCAATCCCAATTGTGTGTTGCGAAATAAAACAAACGAAAAATAATAGAGTTAAACTTTGATTTATTCTGAACTAGTATTGCATCATAGCTGATAGACAGAGATGAGAGACATAAAGATATTACAACAAAGTTATAGACTAAAATGTCGTTGTGTTAAAAAGTTGGTAGATTAATTTACAAGTATAGAAATTGTTCCTCGATACACCCAACCTCTTTGTCGGCGATGTCAAATTTTATAAGAGCGTATTTTATTCATTTCATGTTAACGTTTTGTATTATACGGACCGTTCTTAGTGGTATCTTTTCGCCCAACAAGGCTTTCACCATTAAGTTATTTCACGTGAATATGCAAATTAATTTTGTGGCTACTTAGTGGTAGTTGAGTCGAAGTAAGTTGTTAGATATTCTGTATTGCGGGTATAATTTGATTTCTTTCCTAATTGTCTATAACGGATTTCCGAACCCACACACACGTTCTCCGTTATCAGTGAACATAACGAACAGGTGGCATTTTTGGGAAAAATTTACTTGACGTCACGTTACTATAACTCAACTACTCACACCGTCAAGAAAGGAGGTGCTACCACAAATTATTACGTTAAGTCAAAAGTGAAACGCTGCGCATTTGCTATCTCAAATGATTGTATGCTTTGAAAACTAGATTGACATGTGCTAGCCTTATGTATGTTTTGTGTTTGATTTAATATTACGTTTTAGGTAATGCAAGTACTGAATTAGCTAATCCCCTACTGGACAAAACCTAACTGTAAATGTTACAATTTATAATTTTACGATTTGTACTTTGGTGGTCATGTCGATTGTTGATCGTACGTGCATGTTAGGTTAACACAATTAATAATGTCATTTTGTGCTTCACAAAATCGTATGCAGTGCGCGTTGAGTCTCTAAGGGTTAAATTGTTTTTGTTGTATACTTTTGCTATTTTAAATTTGGAAATATAAATTCATTCCTTCTTCGGATGTAAAAGTTAGACCGACAGGGTCAGTTTATTGTACGGCGTATTGCCCAGTATAAGGCGCAACTTATAATTGGTTGGACCCATGTATTAACGTTTGGAAAATTTATATTTATGTACTTTCTTCGTTCTCTTTGAAATAACTGTCTGTGATAAGATAAATATATATTCTGTGTTATTACTTCTGTTGTGTTATTTGTTCTTTTCCAGCTACGGGTAGAGTTAGACGATATCTCCCTAATTTAATCTTTTATTGTCTTGGCGCTTTTTTTAAATTTAATTTATAATTTAGCATTACAAACTCTGCGACTCCTTCTCCAGGAAAACTATGTTAGACGTTGTTTTTTTTTTGTTACACAAAAACCAGTATAACAAAACTGGCGGCCCAACTTTTTGAAACTGATTTTCTTGTAACAATGTTAGTCGTCGGTACACCCCTAACTATTGATACATTAAATATTCTTATATCGTACCTACATCAGTGTTAACAAACACTAGCATATACATTAAATTGTAATTACAATTATATGTTATTCTAGTTCGCTATCAGCAAATATTGGGTGAATTGGATAAAAATTATAAGTAGTTCTATCGCACAAATTAATAAAGTTTATCACAGATTTAAAAATTGATAGACGTGCATAAAAAAATTTATTATTACAACTCTCACCATACCATATGACGTCAAACGTGCAAATGAGATTAACTAAATCTGATTTAATTTACCTCTCTAAAATAAGCATATGGTCCGTTTACTTCCTAGAATTTTTGTTCAGAATTGTGATAACAACCTATTTAACTAATTAATAATATTAATAGTAATCTAAGTGAGACAAACAAATAATGTTAATTTACATGATATCAAACAATACTCAAAATTTAAATGATGTAATCCAATAACGTTATTACGCAGTCTGTGACCTCGTAGCACGATAAGCAATTAACACTTTAATTTTTGATGCACCAAATAATTTCAAATTGATTTACAGCAAACTCCGCCAACTTTACGTCAAAACGATTCCACAGCGGTGATTTATTTCCATGTGAGTTTGCGTTTGACTCGTCATATTAGTAATCGGAAAAGTACGGTACTACTCAGAAACGCACCCAACAATATAGGCCATATTCCTTTGTTCCTGATTACACTGTTTTAGACATTAATCATAAGTGGAGTAATTAGTAATTTCAGTAGTGAAACGTCAGTAATTAAAAAACACAGAGGTAACTAACTTTAATTCAATCTATGAAAATGCAATGCAAAAAAATTATTTTAACTTTTATTATAAGTCTAAGTGCGCTGCATCAAAAAGGATTTCTGTAAAAAACATTTCCATGAGGTAAATGTTGTTTACGAATAATTCCTCCAACATTCATCATTGAGTAAAAAATCACTATAGGCCATCTACGGGTGTGACGGGCGTAATTATATACAGGACACAATTTATCTACGGTATCCACACCACTCTTGGTTTGATTGTACGTAATTATAATTTTGGGTTTGCCGGTTTCTTCATCAATGTTATCTTCCTTGTGCATACTGGAAACAAGCAGTACGTTTCTGTTTTTATTAGGTATATATTACCTAAGAGTACAAAGATCATTAAAACCAAACATCAAAGTTTTCTCTGGGCATTTAGTAGACGAAACTAATTCCTTCTTATTTTTTCTAGTGGTTCCTCAACCGTAAGCCTGTATCTTTCTTTGAATTGTTTTACTAAATTGAAACTAAAAAACCAATTATCTACCGTTACGTTTCTTCCGGTTCCTTTGATTGTCTGACACATACGATCTACAACATCAAACGACGAATTGCTCATTTCAAATGGCCCTGCAGGCTGTTTACCGACATACACTTCTAAATTGCAAGTGTAAAACATTTTGGCATCACACATAGCAAATATTTTGATATCATATTTGTTTGGTTTGCTGGGAATATATTAACGAAATCCACAACGTCTCCTGAAAGCTTCCAGTTTTTCATCTACTGTAACATAGTGATATGAAATGAATGCAAAAGCACAGTTTTCAACAAATTTGTCAAAGACCACTCTAATGAGTGCCAATTTGTCCACTGTCTTGCGTTCTTTCTGAGTCTCTAAGTTGTCAAACCTCAGATGCCGAAGTAAAAATCGGAACCGTTTCAGTGACGTTGTAAGCCTAAATATTTTAATGCCGGTGCCATCGCTTTACGATAGGTCTTCCGCATACAAATGATTACATTTCATAACTTCTGCTAAATACAGTAGTCCTAACAATGCTTCAAGTTCAACTGCATCAGTCAACTTAGCGTCTCTTTCGCGAGTATACAAGTTTTGTACACTCTGTATGTGTTAGTTAGTGTTTTTTAAAATAACTACGAAAATTTCTTCAAAAAAAAGTATATATATGAATAATGGAGATTTGCTATTTTTTACTGCTGCTCGCGCTCCAGGAAAATGTGTGATAATATTTTTAGATCTATTTCAAACATTTTTAGGAGGCATATGCTTTTTCCACTTTGTTATTTGGTCCTTTCCGGTTCTTCATTTTTGGTGTCTGAAATTTTCTGTTTGTTATCAGTATCATGTATTTCAGTATCCAGTGTATCGTGCTCTCCTTTATTGCTATTCTCTGATATATCACATTCTTCCATCAAACGCTGTAATCGCTCTTGTTCAGGTTCATAACTTGCCATTCTAAAACAATAGTTTGTTGCATAAAATGACTTTTGAAAAAGTATAGTATTACCTTACTTTTTTGCACAACCATAAAAAAATAAATAAAAAAATTTGTTAGGTGGATGGTCGCTGCGGACTCTCTGTCCGCATTCGTTCATTACTAAGAGAAAAATTACAATTACACCCCACAGCCTTTACTAGCATACTAACTTATTAATGTAGAAAAGGTACTGAAGGTTATACGGTGGGGTGGGAGATATTGATAAAATGGCAAGAAAAATAAAACCAGAGCGGACTGTAAGTCCGCGCGCGACCACTGAAAGGTTAATTTATTACAACTAACACACGATGTCTAGATCTTACTATCGTTTTTATAACCACAATGTTCGCAACTTTGTGTTGTCCGTTTTGGCTTTGTTATCATCTTTTTTTTACTGGTACAAGTAGTTTTATTCTAGTTTTGATGCCAATTGGTAATGTTTTAATTCGAGACCGTTCTCACTTGTTCATTCTAAAACAAGTTTATTCAGGTATTGACCACAAAACAACTATTTGTGTGCGGTGCGCTTTATAATATACGCATTTATTCCAGCAATATTTAGAAATACAACAAATATTGTCAGTAGCCATCAAGATGATTTTCTAGAAACAGAATGTGTTTGTAAACTTCACCACTAATTCTATAATTTAATTATTTTATGAAACGCCAAGTATCTGATACACTATTGCCATTTTTTGCAATTTTATTAGGTCCTTGCACCCCTGTATATTTATGTTATGTACCAAAATTCTTACTTTTTATGAAGGTATTGTTTTATACCACCTGAAACCGTCTTTTCCATTATAACAACACAAGCGAGTCGACCGAATATTATTTTTGGGTTTACTGTTTTCTTCGCTGCCGTTATAGAAAAGTTTTTTCTTAGAATTGCTGTCGTGCTCACTATTCAATAAATCATGAGTTTCTGAATCATCGCTTTCATATATGTTTTCATGTACATCTTCGTATAGAAGCTGTTCTAATTCCGCTTGTGACAAAGGTCCGTATTTTTTTATTTTGTTAACGCTTTCTTGCCCATAAACTTACCAAATTATAATCCGCAATTTGAAATTTTAAATCAATTTTTAGGTAACGCTAGGACGTGCACAGTTAATGATTACTACTCTGTACTAACAAAGTATCTAAAATTTTCTTTAAAACTGCGTATATCATTTAGTTGTCAATGGTTTTTATTGAGAACGGTTAATTTTGAAAGTATTGAAGCGTAAAAACACTTTTTGCACGCTGTGGGTTATTTTCACACATAGCGCCCGTCTTGACCGGTTAAATTTGACTAATAAAAATCAGATATTTTAATGCGGTTCTGTAAGAAAGAAAATATGTAGCGTAAATATGTTTGAAAGCTATAGTAATTAGTTTTATGGGCAACAAGAAAACGGAAAATATTGAAAACTTTGTCGATGAAATATTGACAATACTATCAAATCAGATGTAATATGTACGTCGCGTCGTTAAAAATTCTAGATTTATATTTTAATTTAAATTTTTCTCTGGCATATTCTAAGCTGTATGTGACGAGATTTAAATTAATTTTTATCAAAACGACTTATCGTTGGAAAAACGATACCATGGAAAATAGAATACAAAGTAGTACATTCTAAGAGGTTTTATGTACATTTTGTACTACTAAAAGATTGCAATAATTAATTTGCGTTTTATTATAATAATCTAACATAAAAATACGATTTGGTAAAATATTTTTTGTCTTAATAAAACATTGAGATATTTAGATGTATGCAGACCATTCGTTTTAGATTTTAGCGTTTTAACAAGAACCTAATTGTAATTGAAAAATAATGTTGGTAAAACACAAATACTAATTATCTATTTTTTTAAAAATTAGTTATTTATTATAGTATTACTTATCATCAAGGTTTATCTTATATCTAATTATATTACATTTTAAATTTGACGTATTTTTTTTCTGTAATTACAATGTTAAAAAATTTACAAATTTGAATAAAACGCATAGTTTTGAAAACAATTTAACATTTCAGATAGTAAAGGTTATTTTTTAAGTGAATTAAAAGTCTAGTTGTGAAATTAAAGCAATTTTTCTTCAGAGAATTGTAAATGTTCTCAATTATCTCGGTTTCTCCTAAAGGTGTTCATTCATTTTTAGAAGGAAAATGACTTACTACTGATATGTCGTCCTCATCTTTTTCTTTCGTTTATCTTTGTGTAAAATTTTGTATTTGTATTTGAGTGGTAGACGTGTAGGGAATAAAAATTCAGAAGGCCCTAAGAGTTCAACACTCACTGGACCTTACCGAACAACTTTTATTTACTAATGAAAAGAAAATATTTATTTAGGGTTATGCACGACGCGACGTATATTGATGTTGTGACTTACTATTTACATTTTCCTTTTGTACATGTTTGTTGTGCTAAAATAATGAGATCTTAAAGATGTTCAAATAAAAGTAATAACAAGATAAATTTAAAAAAATTATTTTTTGCTAAAATTCATGTATTGGTAAAATTAATTTTCTTAAAAATCAATGTAAAGTGTTATACTACCTTTAAAAATAAAATAATATTTTATATTGACTTTAATCATACAACTGTGTAAATTTATAATTTGTATTTAAACGTTTTTTGTTTTTTTTTTATTTAATCAAGAGTAATTAACACATTGGTAAACAATTTTTTTTTAATTAAAAAAAACCAACTTTAATTGCTGAGCGAAAAAAATATGAATGTTGAATTACAAAATATATATTGCAAGCATACATAAGGTAATAAGCAATATACGATTAAATTTATTGTGTTTTGCTTTACACAAAAAATAAACTAAACAAAAAATGATGTTTTGAATAAGTAAATTTTCTTTTGTTTACATTTTACATTGTACTGACTACTAATTAACTGAAAAAAAAGTTTCACAAAAAATTTATTCACAAAGGCTTCCACGGCCCGAGTCTATACTAAAATAGAAACGTGTTCCCGGTTTGAACCGTGTCATTGTTGTAACGAAAATTGTCAACGTTTTGCCTACTTTCGTAAAAGTCTTCATCAGGGCGTGAGAGAAATTAAAGAACTCAAACAAACAACTCTCAAAAGTTTGGTAACCAACTTATGAACCAAGTCAGATTCTAAACTCTAAAAAGGTAAGAAAAAAAAAGATAAACTTGATAAAGCAAACGACAATCTAACAAAAAACTACTACAGAGTTAGGTAATCAAACTAAGATTGGTAAACCCTTTATTTTGTAGGAGAGGCTGTTAAAACTACTTTATAAGTTTTCTTAAGGCGACGTTTCGTGGAACGGTTGTGTCCATTTCTTCAAGCCAACTGAATTTATTAAAAAGAAAACAACATAAGTAAAAGGGCAGTTACAATTCGGTGAGAGCTACAAATTTATCTTCTACTTATTATAAAATGCTGTTTGATAATTATAGATGATTACTTACGGAAAAGAACACAGTAGAATAGTCCACAAACAACGTCATTAATACAAAATTAATAAATAACGAAAAACAATTAATGTAAAAATACACGAAAACCACTACAAACTAAATCACTAACATTACAATTTTATGGTCGTGTGATATAAAATATGAGCAATGAAAGGATAATATCATTTCTGCAACTAATCTTTTACACAATTTGGGTTCAATGGCTCAATAGTGGTATGACTCTTAAGATATCTCTAATATTTTTACAATAATGTAACATCAAAGGAGACTATAATGTAATTCGATAGAATGGTACTGTTATTAATTTTATTAACCAGTTCGTAAGAGTTAGAAATATTATACTTCAGTAAGTAAGAGATGTTATTAACAATACTTGTAATGAACTTAGATAAAAAATAACTTGGTGCACCTATGCACGATACAATAGGTCAAACTGGGTTGTCGTCTTTATGTATTACTGTATGCATCTAAAAACTACAACAAAATTAAAAACAGAGACTTTTATTGCAGTTGTGAGAAAAATTAGGAGCCAAGTATATGTCTAGTAGAAAAAAACCATCCCTCTATTAGGTGTGGTCAAGCCAGAATGCTCAAATAATAAGTCATCTGTTAAATGCCACCTGTGCAAAAAAATTACTTGTTTTTCAAATAATAATAACTAGTTTATTGATATTTTATAACTTATTTTAGTTGGAATTACCATTGAGTAGTGAATGAGCTAATTTTTAATTCATATATTCTTACATTTTTGTGTTTCAAACAATAAGAATTTAATTTATGTTATTAATACGTGTTTATAATATTTTAGATATCGTTTTGATCATAACTTATACGCCTTATACCAATAATCATTATAATAAATACAATGCATTTTTATTGTTAATTAATTTTCTTCTACATATCAAGGAGCGGATGACTAAAGAATTTGATGCGATTTTGATTCATTGCAATACAATTGAAAAACAGAATTATAGAGTGCAACTTTAGAATAATATAGATGACAAATTTTGTATTTTTTTCTTTAATCTTGTTCTAAGTTTAACTGCGCAGAATTTTAATTTGTAAATAGTATGTTGTTTTAAAAGGGCTACTAATTTTTTGAAGAGAATACATTTTTTTTAGTGCTATTAATGTATAAAATTATCTTCTAATGTAAGCTCAGGCCTTATATGCAACTTTGTTAGCATTGCAAACGATATGGATTTCAAATGTTAGATTGATAAAACCAGTAATCTTAGAAAAAATTAACATTTCATAAACGTAGCTTGGTTTTTAAAAACTTGACTTGAAATCAAGTCAAGCTTAAAAAAATCAAGTCAAGTTTTTAAATAATCAAACCGAGCGCTTAAAAATAATATTATCTTAATGTAAAATTTATACCCCAAAAAAAATTTGATCTACGGCATTTACACAAATTGCTTAATCAAGCAGCGTTGATTGAAGAAATCAAAACAGAAATTAAGCAATTAGTTGTGCTGAGTTCTAAGAAAACTAAATTTATAATTTATATGTTTTACATTGCAACGTTTTTTTGTTTATTAAGCTGAATTCTTGTATTACTTACAACCGCAGATAAGTATAATCGAGTACACAAAGTACAATTTGTTATGTCTGGTTAGTGTAAATACGAAGAAATAAAGATTGGTATTTGCTGTAATTATTTTAGTACCAATTTAATTTGTGAATGACGAATAATTGAAGAGGACCATAATTAAAGCAATACATGAAAACGTTTTAGTATACGGATCTCACAGCATTTGCCACATGGTTAAAATTAAACGTCAATCTTCACTTATTTAAATAGAGAAAACCGGCCTGAAAACTTTAATTGCAAGTATCACTTTAGACCAAATTAGAAAAAAAATGTATTTAACGACAGAAGACAGCTTTTCCTTATTTTTGTAGTCATTTATCAGAACCACGTTGTATACTAGGTTACTTCATAACCCGGGATCAATCAGAAGTCAAACGGGAACGCGCCATCAAGTATACACAATCAAACCTCGCATCGCGAATACTTTGTATGGGAAGTATTTTGTGCTTATTACGCTGCCTACTGAATCTAGTATTGCTATAACCATAAAATGTTGATTTTGTATTTTTTTTGTTACACCCACGTACATAAATGAATGACACCTGAATCGATATATGTATTGGTCTTTCAGGATCTTATGGGCCGTGACCTTGAGTGTAAAGGTAGAACTAACGAGCGGTAAATTTAAAATTTTCGATTTTAAGTGCCAAACTAAAAACATACTATGATCACAGAAACACACATTATAGAAATCTGTATTACCGAACGCTTATAGGTTAAAGATGGGTTAAAGTTCTAAATAATAAATATTGAGTAGAACGTTAAATAAGTATACTATTGTTGATCTTTATATCATTATTACAATCTATACTAACTGCGTAAGCAAAGATGTAAGTAGTAATAAACCAAAAAATATACCCTGCTAATCAATTAATTTTTTTAGGTATGTTAACGTTTCATCGTAACAGTTCCTGTTCTTGGCTAGTTTTCCAATTTCTAAGGAACTTATTATGTGCTTACACACAAATACGATGTTCTAGATTACTTACAAAATGCTAAAATAAGTTGTTCATCCTTTTTTTTATAACAAAGTATATTATACAAAATTACAATTAGTTTTTCAATGATTTTAATTAAATCGATAATGTAACAAAATATAATACAGTACAAATTATTGACAAATTAAAGTTTTATTTGTTAATTATAAAAGTTAATAATGTTTTAAAAATGAATACTTTGATTTATCAATAAATACAAAGATAGACATCGAAACTCGTAATAAAGTTTGCTAGATTACATTTCGGACATTTAAACAAAAATTGTTAACAAACAATGAAACACAAAACTTAGTGGTAATTAACGTAGATTAGAATAAATTATTATTTAATCATCTGAAGAATAGCAATCTGATTCTTTATCGTCATCTGTTTCGGATTCACCGATGTTAATAATAAGTTTGGGGACACTGTCACTTACAACTTCCCTGTCAAGGTATTCTGCTTCCACTTTGTTTACATGATCACATACACTTTGCCATTCAGCTGCACAGATTTTTTGAAATTTATTTTTTGCAACTTCAAAACATCACTTAGCTTATATGTGTGCAGCTACATGATTTTTCATTATTGCCCATAATTTTTTCAATTGGATTGAGTTCTGGATGGTAAAAGGGTAATCTTAGAACAACATGTCCATGTTACGTTAGTAATTTATCAACTACATAATTTTTAAGCAGTGGTTTGCTTAATTGAATCTTCGCATACAACTCAACTTTTGTTTCGTATGATTCAAACAAAATACCTCTTTCTGCTAACCACTTTTGCATTAAATCTTTCTTCCATGCAAATGTAGGGTTTGGATCTACAGAAACATTATGGTATGCAGTATTGTGTAATACTAACACTAAATTTGGTTCATTGTTAGGAAGAATTTTTTCTTTTAACCATTTTGTAAAATTAGAACTATTCGTATCATCATGGTAATCACCTGTTTTAAGTCCCGACTTAAACATTAATAGGCAATTTGGAACAAATCCATCTTAGTCTCCAGCATGGAGAATTATTAAACGTTGGCTTTTTGCAACTGGTGACTTTAAACACTTGTCACTGCCATCATCCCAACTCTTCGAGACGATATGTGAGCTGTGCAAGTATGTTTCATCACAATACACAATGTTTCTGCCTACTTCTTTATAGTGTTTTAATTTTCTCAAAAACTCGATACGTTTTGTTCTAATGCTTACTTTTTCTATTAATTGTTTGCGATTATCTTGAGTTTTTTTCCATTGAAACCCAATTTTTCGTACGAGCTTTCTAAAGAAAGATAATTTTCCTTGAAAGTCATCATTTACTTCTTTCTGTAATTCTTGAAATACCGCTTGCATTGCTGGTCTCTTATGATAAATGTCAGCAGAAGTATAAATAATTCGTGAACTTTTAAATTAGAGGTGGAATAGTCTTGACAAAGACTTTAAATGAGCAATAAAGCACCAATAGTAACGATAAATATGAGAAAAATACGTAAAGATTGGAAATTAAAGCTGAAGTAAAATGACGTTTGACGAATTGACTACTATAAAATAATTAGATATTTGTAGGTTGCATAGTAGCGAATTTTCGGCAAAATACGATTACAGCGCCACGGCCCACGACAAAACGTAATACCTATACTAGATGACGCGTTGTCCCTTCACTTCAATTTGTAGTTATGAGGTAGCCTATGCTAGCAGTTGATTAATTGTTTATATAGTTTATATTGTAGCAGTGAGCTGTAACACGTGCGAGGTACGTGTTTAGGTACGTGTTTCAAAACTAACTTTTTTGGGAAGAAGCAAAAAGTTGAAAGCTTGGAAAAACTTGAAAACCAAGCCAAGCCTGTATTCACAAACATCAAGCCAATTTAAGCTTTTATTTCTAAAAAGCTTGAATTTCAATCAGACTTCATGCAGAATTTTGATAAACGTGATATGAGTGATTTACTATTGGATATCCATTTTTTAGTTTGAAGTTGACTGTAGTACGATAAGTTACTATTGTAAGATCAAGTACCGCGCGCGTGTCGCGTTTGAAAAAGGCGCCCATGTGAAACCTTGTATCTCGTACAATGTAAACCTATTTTTCAAACTCTTTTCACATGAAACGTACGGTACGCGCTACGTTTCACGCTTCAAAATTACATTTACATTGTACGAGATACAAGGTTTCACATAGGCGCGTTTTTCAAACACGACACGCGCGCTTTAGATTTTACGCCGAGAGCACAAACTCAGCCCTCGCGCTCCGCTTATCTACGCGGCGCGTGATGGCATAGCATCATACAATCCTTTCACATGCAACGTCGCACGTTTAACTGATAACAAATTTATGCTTGCCATGTGTACCCTTTTTCTCTTCTGTATTTGCTTTCCACAAGACGATAAAAGGTGCGGCAATGGCAACAACGTTTGCGTTTATTTTTTCAAATTCATTTTATTACTGCTCCGTGTGAAAAGATCTAAACACTTTACGCTGTACGTCGAGCGTAGGGCGTAGCGCGTATCATACGCTTTATGTGAAACGGGACTTAGCTAACTACGTGATCATGTCGTTAAGCGTAGTCATTCGTACAAAACCGATAGTTTAGCTGACGACATTATCAAATCAGTAGCTACGATTTAGTAAACAACGGCGCAAGCTAAAAACATAATTAGCTTTGCTTTGGGAAACCGGACCTTAACCTGTATGTGCTTAATAAGCTTTCACAGTTGCCCAAATTTTCTACATATATCTGCTGTATTTAATTTAAAAGTATTTTTTATAAAGTCGAGCGCGTATTATTACGGATATTTTTTTTTGCTCTGAAAATCATAAAAAAATTGCAAATTGTGAAATCCATTGTTTATGGTCCCCTTATAAGTTGTAATATAAAATTGGTTTCAGCATATAGTCGACACTCTTATATCAACATTAATTTCACCCAATTTGAGACATGTGTTTATTTGTCTCTTCGGCAACCTAAACGATTTGGACACCGTTTTCGTTCACTCGCTTAAGGTCTTATAAAAAACCGTATGTTTTTCGCCCGTAAAATAATCAACACTTGTCATCTTTTGTTTCCAGCCGTCAGTCTATGCATAAAAATTTCCGTTTTAGTAATTTTTTTTATTTAATAGTTTTATCATCTACAACCGATAAATATTTACTGTACAGTATCTTTTCCTTCAATGCGTATTGTTTTTTGTACTTTACGGATTATGTACCCAGTAAACACAAAATTGATAATGTTTAGTAACAGTTTCAAAACAAAAAATTTATGATTCACTCTTGTTTCAAACATAAAAGAAACCTAACTGCAATAAAATAGCTATAAGTCCATCGCTGTTTCACTTATTTGAATCAGTATAGTTTCGGTATTTTAAATTCAAATCTGTTGCAAACTAAATGTTGCATTCGGTTTACGTTTTAAAAGCTTCGTTCTTGAACTGATACTAAATGATCGATACATGTATGATTTTTTTGTTTCAATAATGAACTAAAACAATTCTTTCAATAATATAATAATACATTTTCGAATGGACGTTTCAAACTTTATTGCACAATAAATATTTTTAAATACAATATCACATTGAGTTTTTTACATATTGCAACTTTCCTGGATGTGGTTTTTTCACGGAAGCCTCGAAAACTGCATCAGTTACTGTTGGGTAGCAACTTTTAACCGCATCTGTAACATAGAAATAAATATTTCATTTATATACATACATAATCATAGAGTTACACAAAATTAATTACATTTTTTTAATCAAAAGCAACACAAACTTAATATAAATATCACTTTAGCTATTGTTAAGTTGATGGTGGTGATGGTGGATCCAGGGTTGATCCGGCTCAAAGGACCAAATGTTAAGCACGATGGTGGTTCGTACTTAATAGGTGGACACCTACCCTGGTAATCAGTATCTGAACGATACCAGATTCTAAGACAGGTGTCAGTGATCAAACAAGTTTTACTTTGAATGATATCTTTATTAATCACAGTCGAGTTTTTATACAATATTTACAAGCGTTGTGAAATACAAAGTTGGCATTTTACGTGATTACAATTTTAAATGTAGGTTACTATAATGTAACACATACTTAGTTATTTGCTGATATGCAGGAATTCTATATAGCGTAATAACTTACGTTAGCAAATGGACTATTTTACAATGTGGAGTAATTATTAGTATGTTTACAAATTATTAAGTTTTAAATAAATGTTTTAACACAGATTAATTTTGAATACTTTTGTTCATATGATGTAGTTTTAATTTTTTTTGTTTTAAGTTTTTATTTGCCAATTGTAAACTATAATAGGCGCTGAATAATCTATTTTTCAAGAAATGTTACTTGTGCCATTTTTATCTGTTACTGTTGGTCACTCTGAGAACAGTTTTAAATTAAAAAAAAACTACTATTCAAAGAGATAACATCAATCATTTTATATAATCATAAATTTAATTATTAAAAATTTAATTTTTGTATTTAATAACTAAATACATACAAACTTTTTAAAACTTTCTAAAATTATTTATTTTCTTCATTATTACGTAGTTATTGAGTTAATTGACTTAAAGTCGGCGTTTACAAACTTTGAAAGCCTATATATCAATTAAGTCAATAATGATTCGTTCAAAACAAAACAAAAGTTTCAAAGAAAATATTTTACTTTAAACGACAGGAGTTGAGTTTAGGATAATATTGTTTTTAATTATACAGGCTATGTTACATTCAGTTTATAGAAATAACGTACGTTCAAAGTGTTTGAACGTTATAAAACTTGCTGATAAAAGTTATTGTCACAATTAATAATAATTTTTCTGCCTATCAAAACACTAAAATGTATATATCACGTCGATAGTTTAACAAATACAAGGTTTACATAAAAACTAGGGTATTTTATGCAATCTTTGAAAATAATATGTTTTGTAATTAGATTAATAAATTTAAAATAAAAAACATAATTTAATATTTTTTATTATGTTTTAATTCAGACTTTGCTTGTACTGTAATAAAATATATTAAGAAATATATATTTAAGTTATTTTAATATGGTACATATAAAGGTAAATACTAAAACCAAAAGTGTTTGTTACCGTCAAGTAATTTATTGTTTTTTTTTAAAAAGATTACATTTATTTACATTTTTTAACCAACGAAAGAACTAGATTTAGTAGTGAAATAAATTTTATTGCTTAAAATATCTAGACTAACTATTACTACTAGTAAAAATAGAGAATCTTTAGAACTAGATAAACTGCTAGTATTGTTTATGTCATCAAAAATACATCTACCTTCTATTTTATAATCATCCTAGCTAATATGGTCACGTCATTACAAGGTCGCAATTTGATAATTGGGGACGCAAATAACCAAAAATACGACTTAATAGTAACGTCATAATTAGGGTCAATTGTCACAGCAAAATCACGTCATATTATTACGTCATTGTGAACTGGTTGGCGACGTAATTTTAACTTACTTTCAACCTAATCGTAACATCTTTTGCGAACAGCGGAAATAAAAAAAGTATGATTCAAATAAAAAGTTTTAAATTTATGAAACAAACAGTATATACATGTATCAGTTGTATATAGTTAATTAAAATAAACAAAGTCAATAAAAAACAAAAAATGATATTTAAAAAAAACATTAATTATAAATAATTTGAATGTTACCTAATTAGATTTTAGTATATGAATGATTGGTATAAAAGAAATGTACATTGAATTTATGTAGTATGGTATCTTAATTTACTCTTGTTTCAAATTGTATGAATAAGAAGAAATGAGACACAACTGTCGTTTTTTTGTTGGGAAACGTAAGGCACTTGGCAAGTATGACTTTAATACACCATGTTTGCTGCTCACATAAACTTGATACTATGAATATGCTTAACAGTTTGGAATCACACGGATACGTGTACAGAGAAATCTGAATCTTAATTTTTTGTGTTGTTTATAATCAGGATAGTAGTCACAAGCAGGCAAGTTCCAATGTTTATGTTTACATATTTGAACATCTTCTGACTTCAAAAATGTGTCAGTTATAAATGAAAAATACATTTCATGCAATCGCCGGAAGATTTATACTAGGGGTTTATTTGACGAGTGAATTAATTTCTTTAATTCATTAACGCCTGTTGTCCCCATATGGGGACAATAGAAAAAACCAACGAGTGCTCACATCTAAAGGACGGCAGCGAAATCTCATATTGTGCAAATTATCGGTAATGCAGTTGTTTAACGCATAATGAAGTAAAATTGACATCCGTTAAGTATTTGTATTTTACCGGTCATTAGTGTCAGATGGTGAAATTGGTTCAGTTACTCACTTTTAGATAAAAAATTGTGTGGGGTGTTTTTGCAATATAAACAGAATTAAGTAGCTTGAAACTTATTTATAAGACATTAGTGAATAACGTTCTACAGTGTTAACATTTGTTTTTGTAAGAAATCAGGTAAGAACTTATTTTGTGGTGTACTCGTTTGGGCACAATGGGCGGAACCGCTATGATGTCCTAAGAAGTCCAGTAACATTGCGCTATTCAATTTGTTTGCTTTTTTTAGATATCAATGGATTTTTTGGATTTTCCAGAAATTCCTACTAGGAATTTCTATTCTCATAGAAATTATTTGCATTTGCAACCATCAATTGAGGAAATTGCTGCAAATGAATCACATGATGACATTGACGTTATCACTATTCTACCTGATGTCGACTTTCAAACTGACGAGGAAGAGTTTAACGATAAAATGACACAAGAAGACCTATCTGTGCCTGCTGACGTTGCTGGTAAAATCGAAGTACATTTTAGCAAAGAAGATGAAACAAGCGATGAAGAAGACAACATACCGTTGTCGGTTCTTTGAAAGACACTGCACTCCGAGGGAGTAGGAGCAAAAAGAAGTAAGTGTCAACTTGAGGAGCCAAGCTGGACCAAGGATTATGTAAATATCGATATGCCATTTACGACCGGCTGGAAAGATCGTTTAGAAATAATGGTAAACGACCTATAAAATGTTGCTCCTATAGAAGTTTTTACAAATTATTCAGCAATGACATATATGATTATATTGCACAGCAAACTAATTTGTATTCTTCACAAAAAAATAAGCACGATTTTTTTGTTTTTCGTGAAGATATAAAGATTTTTGTTGGATGTCTTTTACTGACAGGATATCATCGACTACCAAGCGAGATAAATTATTGGAGTTTAGACGAAGGCTTGAAGGTACCATTGCTTGGAAATGCTATGTCCCGAAACAGATTCATGGAAATCAAAAAATACATACACCTTGCCGATAATGATTATCGCGATAAAAATGATAACATAAATAAGGTTCGTCCACTGATGTTGAAACTAAATCAAAATTTTCAACAATGGTGTGTTTTTCACGAACATCTTTCGATTGACGAAGCAATGGGCAAGTTTTTTGGGCGTCATACTAGAAAACAATATATTCGAAGAACAGGTTGTGCGTTTCGGGTATAAAAACTGAATGATATGCAGCTCGACGGGATATACATATCAATTCGACACATATTGTGCTGGAAAGGGTACATCTAAAGCTGATACTACTCTTCCTTTAGGCTCACAAATTGTTCTCGATCTCTTGAAGATTGTCTCTGTTTCATCGGACCACGTAGTATTCTTTGATAATTATTTTAGTCTCGGCATCTTTAGTCTCCTAAAGATGCTGAAAGTACATGGACAACGAGCAACGGGAACAGTTAGGGAGAACAGAACACAAAAGTGTCCTTTATCTGTGAAGCTATTTAAAAAAAAAGAAATGGGATATTTTGAACACGTTTACGATGGTAATTTGGGTAGCCTCTTTGTAAGGTGGCAAGATAACAGCCCAGTAGCAATGATAACAAATTACGACGGTGTCGAACCTACAAATCGTGTGAAACGTTGGTCGAGTAGTGCAAACTGCAAAATCAACGTTCCTCAACCAGCACTTTTTAAAAACTACAATAAATCAATGGGTGGAGTGGACCTACACGACCAATCTGGTAATAATTACCGCATCGCAGTCAGAGGGAAAAAATGGTGGTGGGTATTGTTTACATATATGATAAATATGACACTCGTCAACTCATGGAGATTATATCAGCTAGTATTCCAAGAATCCATTGGTCTGTTAAAATTCCAAAGAAAAATTGTATTACATTATTTAATAGGAAATGCAAAGGCCAAGTTTAAAACACGACCTTCTGGACACGTGCCAGTTTCATCTAAAAAAGTGGAGAATGGCCATTATCCAGAAAAAATTACAAAGCAGCTACGGTGTGCACAATATCATCAAAAAGCACGATGGTGCTGCGAAAAATGTAAAATAACGCTGTTCATTGTAAGGAAGTGTTTCAGAGACTATCATTCATAATTTTATATAATATAAAAAAAATAGATATTTTTGAAAAGTATTGGTTTGTCCCATTGTCCCCATTTGAGTACATATATGTATCAAGGTTGTTACTAATTTCCGACTAATAGTTGCATTATATTTATTGTTCCTTATAATCTAATTGACAATATTCTTACATTGAAACAAAAAAAAATTTTTTTAACTCGTGGGCGTTAACGGGTTAACTGGCCGATATAACTTTCAAAAAAATTGTCTAATTAAACAAATAATTTAACATCTTCGATTAAATGACATAAAATGTGTACATTATAAACTAAATATTCTGGACCATATAAATCTTTGCATGCAATACAAAATAATTAAGATAATTTTCAGCCAAACCATCAAATTTGGAAATATGTTTTTTGAAAAGTAATATAGTAATTCCGCAAAGATAATGTTCACAAATCGCAATATCAACTCTATTTTTCAAAACAAAAGGACCTAAATAAAGTAGAAAAATTCTTAGCTCAGCTGCCTTCCAATCAGGCAATTCAATAAGTTAGCGAGGCTTTTTATTAATCTCTATTGGAATATAACTGCCTAAAAAGAGTAATTGATCAGATATTTCTTGTAATTGCACTTTCAAAGGACCAGATGACCAAGTGTTCATTAATTTTTTCTGGACACCAAGACAAACATTATGCATATAATCTATCGGGCAACGTGTAACTAGTCCAATCGGTAGTTGAAGTAATGGAGAATATCCTAAATGGTGTTTCTCAATTAGTTGTAAACGAAATGACAAGTCTGTCCTAACCATAAAAATGAAAGGAAATTCTAAGCGGACTTATTCAGAGAGTAATTGGTACAACCACATTGGTATCGCCCCATAAAGCCGTTAAGAAAACTAGAAAAGGCCATCTTCTGATTGCCTCTGAGAATCAGGAGACTCTTGAGAATATTATAAGTGAAGTCAATGCAGGGTTAATATGAGTCAAATGTTCAATTAAGAGTACGGCCAGAACGCTCTACATCTATAATCTAGACGAGGTGGTGACCGCGGAGGAAATGCGAAAATTGTAGAAAAGAATGAAGCCAACATCATTAAATTGGGACAACTAAGGCCCGCTAGAAGAAAAACGCAAACATTTACTGTGATGGTTCTAAACGAAGTAACAGACTAAACGCGTGCAAGGTAGTGGAGCAAATAGACCTGACAAGATATAACAAGTGTTAGGAAACGGGTCATACAGCAAGTAGATGTGCTGGTACAGACCGAAGTAAATTATGCCTAAATTGCTTAAAAGTGGGGCATTTTTAAAATAGTTTGCGTAAACGAAAAATTCTGCGCAATTTGTAAGTGTAAAAATTATACACCATGGATGATGGCTTGTCCTATATTTAAAAAAATTAATTGGAAAAAAAAGAGCAGCCATTGTATACAAGCATTAGCGATAGTGCAAACTTTTATTATGGACCCCTTCAATAATCGAAATCAAAACCAAACCTTGAATATCTTTCAGATAAGGAGAAGAAAAAAAGCGCACTGTCTCGTCTCAGTCATAGCAAAAAAAAATCAAGCCGAAGCAGTACTGATTACTAAACCTAATATCAAGATGGCATTAAACGAGAACCTAACTATAGATAGAGATCATAGAACCGCAATCTACATCAAGGATGGTAAAGCGACAAGGGCAAGGGGTGTTTAAAAGGGCTGCTTTACGGTGTGACGTTTGCATAACATTAACTTGTATAACGTCTCACCAAATGTTAATGCCGAGGTGTGCACAACTCTCTTAGATGACATTTTTAAGGAGATGGCAGAATAGGGTTTAGCACGACAGAACAAACGAGGGGGAATCATAATTAAGTAGATAGCAACGGAAGACCTGATAGTTTTAAACTAAAGAACTTTGCTGACGGTAAAACTTCACATAATTGATGTAAAGAAATTGATGTAAAGATGTATTCTATAGAAGTAGTCAGATCAATACAAATGTACTCGATGACGAAGAAAGTTTAAGTAATCGCAAGTATATCCTGTTTGGAATCCAAAAACCAAATGTTAAAAAGAGTCAGGAACAGATTAAAAATCAAACGTATTAAAGCAAGAGTTGGAGCACTAATAAACAAAAACTCTAAATGACAAGCTTGAGAGTAGTTAACACACGACAAGAAGAGCATTAAGACAGTGGAAAAAAGGAAAGAAAGAAAAAGAAGAATACAAAGAAGCAGTAAAAATATACAAAAAAACATGCGACAGAAAGAAGGAGGAAAACAAAAGGAAACAAGAGGAGCAGATTAAAGGAATAAAAACGGAAGAAGATGTATGGAAGTACCTAAAGAAGCAGAGAAAAAAAAACAAGACGACAAAGGGAATAAAAATGAAAGAATGGGAGACATATTTTCGGAACCTGATGGGAGGGGAAGAACAAAAGCAGGAAAAAGAAAAAAGGAAAGACGCGGTAGTAAGTCAAGAAGAAGGAGATAGGGATAGAATAAGGGAGGAAGAAGCAATAGAGGCGATAAAGAATATAAAAAAGGAAAGGCGACAGGAGAAGACGGGACACAAGGAGAAGAGTGGATATACGGGCGCGAAAATGTAGGAAAAAGCATGACGGGAATAATAAACAAAATATGGAAAGGGGCACGATTTCCAGAGCGATGGAGACGCGGGTGAATATGCCCAATACATAAAAAAGGCGAAAAAAAATAAAGTCGAGAATTATAGAGGGGTAACATTATTGAGCTCGGCATACAAATTGTACGCGACAATACTGCAGGAAAGATTACAGAAGGAAATAGAGGAAAAAAGTTTGGTACCAGACGGACAAGCGGGATTCAGAAAAGGAAGAAGGGCGATAGACAACATATATATAATGAAACACTTAGCAAATAAAGAATTAGAAAAAAAGAGAGGGAAAATGGTAGCACTATTCGTGGACCTAAAAGCTGCTTTTGACAAAGTGAATAGAGAAAAGCTGTGGGAATATATGAAAAGAAAAAAAATCAATGACAGATTAATACAAAGAATAGAGGAAATATACGAAGAAACGAGAAGCAGGGTTAAAGTGAATGGGGAAGAGAGTGAGAAATTCATAACAAAGAGAGGGTTGAGGCAGGGATGTCCACTGAGCCCAAGCCTGTTCTCGTTATATACGGGGGATCTGGAAGAGACAATGAGAGGACAACAGACAGGAGGGATAGTGGTAGGGAAAGCTAAGGTATGGTCGTTGGCGTATGCGGATGACATAGTGCTGGTGGCTAAGGAAGAAAAGGAAATGAAAGAGATGATGAAGACGCTAGAGAAATATATGGAAAAAAAAGAAATGGAAGTAAACACGGAGAAAACAAAGATAATGATATTTAGAAAAGGAGGGGGAAAAGAAAAAGAGAGGAGTGGAGATGGAGTGATGAGAAAGTGCAACAAGTGAAGGAATTTACATACCTGGGCTACACGATGAAACAGGATAATAAAGAGGAGAACACATAAAGGAAGGGGTGAAGAAAGGAAACAGGCTAATAGGACAAGTCTGGGGTGTGGAGGAAAGAGTATTCAAGATGGATATAAAAAAAAAGAAAATTGCTGTTCGAAAAATTAATAAAGGGGGTGGTAATGTATGGAGCGGAAATATGGGGCTGGAAGGAGTGGAGGAAGGTAGAGGGGCTACAGGAAAAATACTGGAGATGGGTGTTAAGATTGGACAGGGATACACCGGGGTATATTGTGAGAGAGGAGGTTCAGATAGAAAAAATAAGGATTGAGACAGGAAAAAGAGCAATAAAATACGAAGAAGAAATGAGGGAGAGAACAAATTGCAAAATTCTGCAAGAATGTTGGAAAGAGATAAAGGGAGGGAAAGTGAAGTACGGGCAGGAGGGCAGAGAAGAGTATTACAAAAGAAACGGGTACGCGAGTGAAGAAGTGGAGAGATTAAGAGAAGAGGGGGTAGGGACAAGAGAAGAAATAATAAGGAGAGATAGAGACATCGAAAAACAAGAGAGATGGACAAAGATAAAAGAGAGCAGATATAATAGAAATTATAAAGATATCAAGGGTGAAGGGGTGCCGGAATATTTAAAAGACAATGAGACAAAAAGCAACAACAGGAAAGAATGGTGGCAAGGTTCAGATGTGGCAACGAGGAGCTAGGGAACAGATATTGGAGAGAAGAGCCAGAAAAGTTGTGCAGGCTATGTGGAGAAGAAAAGGAAGACATTAACCACATGAGAAAGAGATGCAGGGAATTAAGAGAAGAGGGGATGAAAATAGTGGAGATCTTAGATGAAAACGGAAAAGAAGTGGAATGGATGGAGGAAGTATGGAACAGGAGGAAAAAGTTAAGGGGGGAGAAGGGATAAGAAAATGTAATATATATGTAATGTAATAACACGACCAAAATTTGTAAGCCAAATGGCAATGAATAAAGTTAAACTTATATAGAAAACTTATAATTTGAAGTAGAAGTACATAAGACTGATCTGATCGTAAACAGTCGTTAATTAAACAAAAAAGTTACTACATTTAAATTCAGTACAAAAAGTTGCTTGGTGTAATATCTGCATGATTAAACAAAAAAATAACAATTTGAATCAAGAAAAGAAGATAATAACGTTGCAAAATAGGCAGTGGTTCACTCTAGTAGCATTTTCACATTTTTATTGACATTGTTACTTTACAATGTTTACGTTGTGGTTATAGCCCGCGGTTTATTGAAAACTTATTTGAATTACAAGGGTATAAAAATTAGCTTTCAACGTTACCATCTCTATAGCCAATTACATAATATTATTTCTACATAGTAAATGTATACTATAAGATGATTCTGCTATCGTATTTGACTCATGTTACAAACAAAGGTAACTAGATTAAAGGTTTTTTATTACATCAGTTTTCATTAATAATCGCATGTCAAAATATATCACTTGGAGAATCAAAGCTAGTAAAGCAAATCATGTGTTATTTTGGTTTTTAAAAAGCTTGTTTAAATATTTATCTAATGACGATTTTATATATACACAGTAAAAAATATTTTGTTAATTTCACTTTTATTTAACAACATTTTAATAGTTACTTAGTTAGAGTAAATATCAACTGTATTTTTTAGTTACTTTTACAGATGGGATAATGCTAGGTCAATAAGCAGTAAATTTACAAAATACGTTGTAGAAATAACTCGTATAATGTCAATTATTGCAGTTTTAGATAATCATCTATCAAAATATTGTTGTTGTTACAATTAATGTAGTACAGTTTGACAGTTATGCTGTTGTTGAAGTTGGTTCCATAGGTTTTGATAAATTTAATAAAAATAGGAGTGGACCTGCTGGAACTAAAAATTGTAGTTAATTTAACTATATATTTTTTACTGTGTAGGGTGCGTCATTTAAAAATAAGTAGTAAATTTACATTCGGTATACATTAATCATCCGGTACATTTTAACTAGTAACTGGAAATCTTAAAGATTTATATTTAAACTGTAAGAGACGGTTTCTCAATCGTAGTTTAAACTTTGGTTAACTTAAACTCGGGTTAAATTAAAAATACTGTCATATCATTGGTAAGTGGTTTTAAGCTAACCAATAATATGACTGGATTTTAAAACTAACCGTAGGTTAGTTAATCTGGAGTTTAATCCTTAATTGTGTGTTGTTAAATCTGTGTATAAAATTTTAGATCAATATTGGTATTACTTACTTACAGCGATCATTTTTTTTAAATTTTAAACTGTTATAAAGAGTCAGAACCTAATATTCTAATACCTAGACTACTATCGTCTAGCATATGTTCGTTCTGTCAAATCGTGGATTTTATGTAAAAAGTACAATAAGTTTATATGTTTAGAGCATCAAATCATAGTTTGTAACGTGACTTAAAATTGGTAACTTTTATTACAGTAAGAAGCCTAAGATAAAAATAAATAATATAGTTAATATGTAAACAGTAAAAATTAATTTTTTATGACCTTGTTTTATTGGGGTACACCGTACTCCAAAGTAGTAAAATAATATATTTCTTGATGGGTAGTACTTCAAAGTAAAAATAAATATTAAACAACAAACCAAAACATAATTATATATAAGTTACAAATGTAAAATAAGAAACAACGTATGAACTTACATGAAAAATTAAGCAGGTAATTCCAATAGTCAAAGAGCATCAACAAATTTACGTTTAACTAATTACCAAACAATAATTATTCAAGAAATCACTGAAATAAAATAATTATAAAACAAACAATGACATGTATAATCAAACATTATAGAATGTAAAATGTTATCAATCTATGACTTAAAAATGTAATAATGACCCTGAAAAATCAACCTATATAAATCGATCTCATGATTTGCAGATTTAATTGTTATAAATGTTCTTAAATTATTAGGGTCATATAGAACATTATTTTTTTTGTGTACATACGTTGATGAATGTCATTTTAGAAACATTTTTTTTAGAATTATTCTGCACATCTAAAATTCTGGGATTATTAAAACCAAAATTGTGTCTGGTGTTAATATGATGAACGGATAAAACTGTTTCATATTTTTAGTAGTACAGTCATATTTATAGCTATTTCACCAATTTTTAACTTTTTGTTTCGTTTGTGCAATATTATTATTATGTCAATTTGCTGGTTGTAAAAGAGTAAAACGTGTTTTAATTGCAATGTATAGCTATCAATGTGAAAAACATGTACACATATTTCGTATAAATATATCGCACACAGGTTTTTGATGCAAAAGTGCCTAGAATGAGATGTTGATTTTAATTTTATTTTAATAAAAATTGTATACAAATTGTTGCTAAATCACAAGTACAATTACTTCTAAAAATACTTTTTATGGTGTCAAACTAATTCTTGATAGATTTTAGACGCGCCGCTTAAATTCTAAATTATGTAATTTTAGTTAATTAGAAGTTAAAATACCGCTACCATGACCAAACCGTAAAATATGTACACTACATTCTGTTACATTTAGAGATCTCGAGTTTAATCCCCGATGGAGACACAATCTATACATCACGAGTCGTTAACACGCATAGAAGTAAATTACCAAATAACCCTTTCTACAAAAGAGGTTAATGTTTATAAATATCACAAGCAAAAGTACTTAATTTTGAAACATTGAAATAAAAGCTAGAATTTGGAAGCAAACAAAGTTTTATTTTTACAAAATGTAAATAAATAAAAAAACTGTAAATATTCAATTAAAATAAATTAAAAATTTTGTTATTCAAGTTTTAAAATATGAACACAAACAATTTGGGTTTTAAAACTTTTATATGATTTTACACGTATTCGATAAATATTTTACACAGCTTAAATTTTAATTATAAAAGTATATAAAAGATAAACTTGTTTTTCTTCTGTTTGGTAAAAACATATACAAAATTGGAAATATCTGTAATTGTTAATTAAAAACTACCTTTTACAACATATTACTTAAAATAGTGTTTTGATATAGTTCGTTTATATTCAGGATACTTAGATAGCATCAAATTATTTGAATAAAACCTTTACATACATAGCGTTTACTCGCTTTAAATGCAAATAGGCAATAACGATTATCAAGTTTTGGAATTGGCGTTTCTAATCTCTTATCGTAGATTGCATACGAATAAATGCATTTTGTTGTACTATTATGATCATTTCAAGCTTTAATAGATGATCTTGTATTAATGTTCAATATTTAGTTTAATTAAGGTTACTAAATACAGAAAACTACTGTTACTTTGAAGACAATTTTACCCTATTGCTGTTATTTTCCAAGACAATGTATGGTAGGGTGCGTTGAAGGTGTTTATTGCTGTAGAGCTGGATCGTCCAGGATTACGCACTTGGCGAAGCTTATTTCAATCCTAAAATATTGTAACCCAGCGTGTGTTATTCCCACACATTGTTTTCACACTAATCTATCTATTATTAAAGGAAATTAATGTTTTGCCTTACTTTACAGTAATTATCTTAGGTTTACAAATGAAACCCAGATTTTCTTTTTAATTAACGATGTATTTATGATAAAATTAAGTTTATAATTATTCCAAAGCACATTTAATATAACAATATTTTTTTGTAGTCATCTAAGTCGATTAACTTAAATTATTGCTAAAACAGTAAAAAATAAGTGTAAATAAATTTTAACACATGATTTTAAGATTTGTTCTTTTTAATAAATATCTATAACTATTATTACTAACAGTATTTATTTTGTTTTGTTTTATGTAACTAAATCATTTTATTTGTTTATTTACTTAACGTAACTTTTTATGAAAATTTGTTTTATTGTGCAGTAAACAATGCATTTTAAATTAGTGTACAAGTTTTTAATAATATGTATAACTGTACATTACATAAATTATATTATACAGATTATTATAAAAAATACGTATAAAATATTCATACGGCTAAAATGTTTTCGTCATACTTGTTTTAATTGTTTTAATATGTCCGTGCCATTTCTATGACTTTGTTTGTTATGTTATCGATAACAGCCACAGTCGTTATAATAGTGTTACTTGAAGGCTGTAGATTATCTGCTGAAAAAAAAGCTTTGATAATTTGGCTTTCTTGCTAACTGACTTGTCAATGTACTGCTCTGCAAGTGCTTCACACTTCCAACCTCTAAATTCTTTCAAGGTAAGCATATTGCAAAAGCGATTACCTCTGTAATTTTGATAATCCTTCAATTTTAAAAACTCTGCAATTTTCTTAGAAACAGTTTCAATTTTTACCAGCTGTCTTGTGCAATTACGTTTTTTGTAATCTACAGATACACTTTGACTTTGTACACTAAGGGACCGAAGGGCTGCATATATTCTTCTTCCGTAATTGTAAATTTCTGGCAAGTTTTATTTTTTATGTCTGTTGAAGTTAACATGTGATTGTAAATCAAAGATTCTATTTTTGAGAATTAACGTTCCACTCGTTCCATTGAACACGATGCACTCTTTGAAGAGAATAGTTTATAACGCTACTAATAGACTGCGCTATATATAAGTACATTTAAGCTACATAATTTAATTATTTGTAAAAAGCGGAATTGATTAATTTTCAACACTTTTTTCTAAGCAGAATACATTTGGAAACACAAAATTAAGGCTACTAACATAAAAGATACAATACTATATTATTTGCAAACACTTAAGTTCTCATGGAGTATTTCAAGTCGTGTTTGACCCAGCATGAATATGCTGTATAACAAGAAGCTCCATTAGGATACACTCACAAAATAATGTTTGATTTCAGTATGTTTTGAGCGCTTATAAAATTGTAGGTTTTTTGAAAATTTAACGGCACTAGAATTGTCTATGTTCAATGTTAGTTTATCCAACTTGACCGCCACACTGCTCTACTTGCAAAAATAATTACACTGCCATTTGTTAAACATCATGAAACTTTGTCGCCAGAAAAATTTGCGTCACTGTATAGCTATTAAAGTTCTTTTATTGCCATCTAATTGATATAATCTCTTGGTCCCTGTAGGTATTTTAGAATTCGTTTTGAGTAACCAATGTGCTTCGAATGGTTGTTGCATTACTCTCGCTGTTTGACAAACAGCATATGTTATATCAAGTTGTGTGGCTATTGTCAAGTACATAAAGCATCCTACTTCTTCACTATAAAGATCATCATTATTAAGCACCTTGTTATTTTCACTATTATTATTATTATTATTACAATCCGATGGCGTTGCAACAGGATTTGAATCCTGCATGTTATATCTGTCTAAGACTTGTTTTATATAGGATTTCTGACAAATAAAAATTCCATTTTTTACCTGTTGTATTTCCATATTCAAAAAACTATTTAGCGTACTTGTACACAACGTAGTTGTTCAATTAATTCATCTTATTCATGTCAGCTTGATCATTTCCGCAAACCAACCCATCGTCCACATAAATTGCAACAATTCGTTTCTTCTCGTTGCAAATACGTAAAAATCAACAAAGATCTGCCGAGTTAAGTATTATATTTTCCATACAAACTGACGTTTTGCAAGACATTGCAGCTTGCATCTTCAGAGTGCTAAATGTCACTGTCACTTTTGTTTTGGCTCTTAAGAAGAGACTAGGACCAAGCCTAAGTCTGGGTGTTTTACTACGACGCGGTCTAAGCCGAAAGTCGCATATAATCATAAATATAACAACCGCGAAAGCTTAAGATTTTATATTTGGAAGCTTGTTCTAATTCATATAATCTCCTTTTCCACTTTATAAACTTCTGTTGAATTTTGTTCCTTATCTTCAACAGTACGTTTGTCTTCATCTAAATCTTATAATGTTTCCTGCATTGTTACAGTTGTGGTTTTATTTCAACGCTATTCAGAAGTTTTAGTTTCTTTTTTTGCTTCAACGTATTTTTGTCTGTTTATACACCTGATATCCATTTATGTCATTTAAGTATTCAATGATATGACCAAATACACTTCATCCGAATTTTTTTTTGGTATATCTACAAAGCATTATATACCAAACAACCAAACATTTGTAAATCATTATAGTTTTTTACTTAACCAGTATCCATAATTGTTTCAGTCATTTTACTTCAAGAATTAAACAAACGTTGCTACTTCACATGCTTGTACTCACATCGATTTAGGTAAACCACTCACAGATAGCATTAAGTGTGCCAGATCCATAGCTGTACGGTTTTTCCTTTTGGTTACCCCATTTTGTTTAAAACTCCATAATACCGATAGTAGTAACTGGATTCTATTCATTTAAAATGTCACGTACGTGACGACAGTCAAATTCTTTGCCACAATCATATCTAAATCTCTTAATTACATGCCTAGCTTCATTACAAATGTATTTAAACACTTTGCAACGTTACTGTTATATTTCATAAGATATATTTTTCTCACCTTTAAACCAAACAAAATATTTAAAACCATGAATTATTTCAACCGACATTGCTTCATTGACATCTGCATTAACTTGCTCTCCAATCTTTTGTGCTTAAAACTTTTTTTGTTTAAATGGTTTTCTATAAGACTTTCCTAAGGTACAAGCATCACAAAAATTATATTTGGATTTAGACACATTAAAGTTTATTTCCTCAAGAGCTTTCTTCTAATATCTCTTGTTTTGATGCTTTAATGTTTCGTGCCCAAGCTTAATCGAACTTAATGCATTTTCCATACTCACCTTCATGCTTTTACATGAAACAATAACGTTCATATTCATAATATATGAACTGGTTTTCCAATCTTCTGTCACAACAATTTTTTTATTTTGTAAATAAGTAACTTTTTTGCTATCTATGCAAACATAAATTCCATGATCAGCTACACTGCGCACAGATAACAAATGTCTTCTTATGTTGGAAACATACCAAACATTTTCTAAAAAACTTGGAGACAATTTGCCCTGCATCAACATTTTTACAATTACTTGTTCATGTTTATAACTCAATATTTTGCTATTATTTGGCAGACAAACATCTAGTGAATACTTAAATTAATTGTAAATTGTAAAATATTGCTTATTTGAA
Source organism: Aquatica leii (assembly GCA_035610365.1). Taxonomy (NCBI): domain Eukaryota; kingdom Metazoa; phylum Arthropoda; class Insecta; order Coleoptera; family Lampyridae; genus Aquatica; species Aquatica leii. Next base: position 48,452,335 of record CM069433.1, on the reverse strand, counting down.
TTCATGTGATGTTATGCACTTAAGTCACAAACCCATCTATCGGCCTTTTTAATTTCCACATTGTTAGATGTTAAGAAAACCGCAATTCTATCAGAACCTAAAACATCTGCAGTGAACAGTTTTTTCTGTATTGGTATTTAATTTCTAATCATTTTTCTTGATGTAGTCAGATTTGTCACAATAGAAACATTTTTCCTTTAGTTTTCTGCATTTGCTGACGTCATTCGACTTGCATTTTGTTTTTAGATTTTTAGTTTGAAAACGTTTGATTCTCCTTGTATCGTTGTTTGCAGTCTCTTTTCAATTGTGCACAATTTTTTTAGTAGATTATTGGTTGTTTTTTTTATTATCATTAAGAGATTCCCATACATTACTAAACTCCTGATATTGCAATCCAATCGTCGCTAAAATCTGACCATGTAGCAAATTGATTAGAGTGTTGTGAAATCCACGTGGTCAAAGCTCTATGTTCACGTCGACAAATAGTTTATCAATTCTAGCAATGTATGCCGCAATATCCAAATCATGACCAAGTTGTAAATTAAAAAATTCGGTCATCAGCAAATTTAAACGTTGAATACTGCTTTGTTCATACGCTTACTAATTTGTAATATATTATTAGCATCTATATATATGAGTACTAAATCAGCAACTAGTTCACTTAATGCACTTGAAATCAATGCAGCTGCTTATGCATATTCTTTTTTATGCTGAAACTTGCTTTTGTTGTTTCTCTGTTGCTTCTTCTTTAGTGGCCAGGGATGGACGGGAATCATCAATTATTGGAAACATATCATACCACTCAAAATGCATATTCATCTGATATTTCTACTTTGCCTTATTTGTTGCTCTCATAAGTTTTTTCTTAAATTTAGATACCGTAACAAAAAAAAACAGGTGTGGTCACCACACGACTTTCCTATACGGAATGATGAAGAAATGTATTATTATACGGTTTTGTTGTCATAAAACCACTTTGAAGTGATATGTTTGTATTAAAAACGATTAGTAAATGAACCAGACTTTTGTGCAATCGGCTATTTATTTTTTCTAAAAAAAAATTCGTCGCAGGCAGGATTTGAACCTAGCTTATATAATGAAAATCACTTTAAATTATAAATTAAATATTTAATAAACTGTTAATGTTAGAAAAAAATTTATTTGAATAAATTGTTAGGAAAAATTATCTTTATAAGAAACTATAAAAATAATTCGAACAATTTCCATTCGAAAAAAAATATATAAGAAAAACTGTTCAAAATGGCGGATACACCTACTTCCAGTATATTTATCAGATCTATCTTTTGATAAAACCGAGAGAATATGAAAATCCAGCTCTATACCAAATTTGAAGTTACTAGGACTTTTGGTTCGAGAGTTATCGTGGGTACATCGTTACACACAGACACACACACACACATGAACACACACACACACACACCACACACACACACACACACACACACACACACACACACACACACACACACACATACACGCCCTGTAATATTTATGGCACCTCAGAATATATACTTAATTGTGGCAATTTCGTAAAAATGACATGCTACGGTAGTACTATCTGTGAGTAAAGCAGTCGTATTCATAACGTTTTGATACACATCATTGAAAGGAAACTGTAATACTATTTGAATTGTGGCATCGTGTCACAATTATTGGTTGATGAACAAAGTGTTTACAATATACCACAATTAAGGATTTTTGTAATTACACCAACATACGATGCCACAATTTGAATAGCGCGTTTGCCAATGTGATCATAGCCGAAATCTACCCGTGCAAGTTGTAGTGTTATACTGGAGAATCAGTGTTCAACATGTTTCGAGGTGCAAATAATAGGTAAGTGATTGGATTCTTTTCTGTATTATTGTATAGGATACATACTTTGTATAATACCTTTACCTTTATTTTAGGTTATTTCCCACTTATTACATGTTGTGGGTTCAGAAAATAAATACGCCCCGCATCCCGCGAACTCGACTTATCTTAAAATATTCCAGTTTACACTACATCAATGTTTTGTTTTATAAGCAAATTAACGTCGTAATACAGATAACTCGCAGTCTTAATACATGCATAGATTTTATAAAATGAATAGTTACACATTATTTATATAGGTACTTTATGTTTCTTACATTAGTACTGATGCAAATGTACGAGGTTTTTTCAAGTAAAACTCATTTTTGTTTATAAGATATTTATTAAAGCAGATAATTTAACCATTTTATCATTACGTGTTAAAACTTTCAGTTATTTTTGATAAATATTGTTTTTTAAAAACGTAAACGACGTGTATTGTTATGTAACAAAATAGCATGATTATTTTATGTACTACGTACGAGTTTCTAAAAAAAGTATTTAGATTAGTGTGCAAATATGTACTGGTGAAATGTCTATAGCGTGCAAAAAGTAATCACACGATGATCTTGCTCAGACCAATTTTCAACTAGAAACGATTTTATGAAAGGATACTTAAACGTTTATATGATTTTATGTTATCTCGAAATACTACGGTTATAATGTTTTTAAATAAGTTTTCTTTTTTAGTCTTAATTTTAACATCAGATAAAAGAAAAATAGAAAACATTAATAAAAATTCAACATCGTCTAACAAAGTGTTAAAACACGATGACGCAGTTTTGGCATTAAACAATAAAAAAGTAGGAAGCCTAAAAATTTGAGATCAAACCACCAAAAAATAGAAGTAGATAAAAATAAGTGTTTAAATGATACCGATTATGATACGTTCTCTGAAGACAAAACATCAGGAAGCGAACTTCTACCTACCGACGACGAAGACCTAACCAGTCATAGCAGTTCAAATAGTAACTCCTTTGCAGACGTTGTTGATTCTAGTTACAATGAAATACAATATAAACAAAACTTAAAATTTCGTGCAAAGGAAATCAAGAAATCACAGTCTAAAACATCTAAACAAATAAAAAATAAAACTTGTGGAAAAAATACTGATATTATTCCTAGTAAATTTGCATTTCAATGTGATGCAGACTCAACAGCCATAAATGTATATAGCACTTCAAGGTTCATAGAAGATAAATCAACGGCTGAAAATACTGAAACTGAAAAACAAAATCAAAAAAATATTAAAATTCTTAGCAACGTAGTAATAAAACCCTCTTTACAAATTAAAAAAATGCAATAATTTTAATGCAGTTGTTGCAATTGCTAATGCGGACAGTACAACAATTGATAATGACGGTACTCCTATTGCTAACATAGTCAATATTTGCCCTGCTCGAAAAACTGAAAACAGAAAAAGAATAAGAGATAAAAAGCATTCTTGTGAAGAACTGATACTGCATATGGCTAGACACATGGAGGTAAAACATCCAAACCAATTAGAAGTAGCTAAAGCTTTGTCTTTCCCCAAAAACTCAGAAATACGAAAAAATCTATTTACCGAAATAACAAGAGTAGGCGATTTTCATTATAATTGTGAGGTATTATCAATTAAAGAAGGGGATCTAATTTTAGTGAGAAGACCTACGTTAGAGGAAAGTAAAAGTAACACTTACAAAAATTACGGTCCATGCCCAAACTGTCTTGGATTCATGCTAAAAAAACATCTCTGGCATCATCTAAAAACAAAATGTTCTACAAAAAATTATATGTTGCATACCGAAGATTCGCAACATGCAAGTCGTCATATTATTGCTGAATTGTAAGTAATGTTTTTGGAACTGAGTTTTCCAACGACTACAAAAAAGTTATTCTTAATTCTCTCCGCGATGATGATGTGGGTGAATGCTGCAAAGAAGACCAACTCATTTTACGATTTGCAGCCATACAATTTGAAAAATATGGAACCACACAAGCTGAACTAATACGTCAAAGTATGCGACAAATCGCCAGATTAACTATGACCATAAGAGAAATGACTCCGCAAAATTTAAAATTACGCGACCTTTGAACACCGCAAAAATTTGACTTGGCAGTGCAAGGAGTGAAACTACTTTGCGGACGACAACAAAAAGATTCTACAAAAAGACCTGAGTTCGCAACGCCATCTTTAGCATTAAAACTGGGCCATTCGCTCAAAAAGTGTGCGAATATTGAAAGAGGACTGGCACTGAGGGAAGAAAATTTGAAACGAAATGAATCATTGCAAGCATTTTGCAATTTAATGGAAATGGAGTGGCAGATAAGAGTCTCTTCGAATGCCCTTACAACTCTTTATAAACGAAAATTAAATGCTGGACAACTTTTGCCTGTAACTAGCGACCTTTTAAAAGCAAACGAATATATCAAAAAAGGCCTTGAACAAGCTCAAAACGATTTAATGGAATTTTCTACACCAGAAAATTGGAGTCGTTTGGCAAAGTTTACTCAAGCTCGGATTATTCTATTTAACAAAAGAAGAGCAGGAGAAGCGTCTAAAATGACCATAGAACAATATTCTACTTGCCCTTCATGGACAGAACAAACAAACCAAGAACTAAAATCTGCATTGACTCTTTATGAAATGAAATTAGCAGAGCGTCATAGTATTGTCAACATTATTGGCAAAAGAGGGAGAATGGTTCCAGTACTTCTCACAACTGAAACAAAAGTTGCAATTGATGTTTTAATTAGTTATCGTAGCGAGTCTATCGGAATTAATCCTAAAAATCCTTATGTATTTGCCAGAGGATCACAAGCTTTGACAGCTATGCGAGGTCCAGATGTTTTGAAACAAATTATAAATTCAATTCCTGATATCGAAAAGCCAGAACTTATTACCAGCACAAGGTTACGTAAATACATTGCTACAGTTTGTCAAATTTTTGATTTGTCAGATAACGAGTATGACTGGTTGGCCAGGCATTTAGGTCATGATATTAGAGTCCATAGGCAGTTTTATAGATTACATGAGGATGTTGTAGAACTAACTAAAGTAAGCAGACTTTTAATGGCCGTAGATGCAGGTGAAACTCACAAATTTGCTGGATAAAAACTCGACGACATAGAGTTAAAAGGTATGTAATTTTTTCTACTTAAGTACTAGCGTATCCACTGTTTTGAAAAACTTCTAATTTCTTATCAAAGTTTGTTATTTAATTACTGACTAAAAAATATATTACCACAAAAAACAAGAAACCATAGAATTTTTATTTATAACCCGGTTTTTTAATCATAGTTTAAACTTTAGTTAACTTAACGTCAGTTTAGTTTAAAAATACTGTCATATCATTGGTTATTACTTTTGCGCTAACCAGTTATATGACAAAATTTTAAAATTAATTGAAAAACCGGACCATACTAAATGTATCTAAAATTTTGTAACTAAACTTAAAGTTTAGAATAACTTTTGAACTAATCTACATCATAAAAGTTAGAATGACACTGATTCAAAATCTAAAATATTTAGGTAATCATTATTATTTTGTAATTACTTCATTTTCTTGAATTAACTTTTTAACTTTAGACCTGCCTCCTATTGAAGAAGAAGATGATACTGTAGAAAATGATTTGCAAGAAAACACAAGTAACGTGAATGTCCACGAAGAACCAACAGATACAGTTTTAGAACAAACAGTTAAAGATTTAAGTAATGTTGAAACTAAGATATTGTCTAAACTTAAAACAAGAAATGTAATTAAAAAAAGGTAGGTACGGTTAAACATTTAAACTATAATTATTTTGACTTAAATTTTAGGAAGTAAAAAACCATCAACCAAATCTCCGTGGGATTTGCTTGATAAAAAATATGTATTGGAGTATTTTCGTATTCAAATAAAAAAAGGAATTGTACCTGGAAAAAACGAGTGTGAAACATGTCAAAAAGAAAATCCATCTTTAAAAAAACGGAAGTGGACTGATATTAAATTCTGTGTAAAAAATCAGATCGATAAAATAAAAAAAATGAAATCTTTAGAATGATCCAGCATAATAAATGTACATGTTTTTTCTTATGATATTTCAGAGTTTTTTTATTTTATTTTTTTATTATAACAGTTTTATATATTTTATTTAAAGTGAAAAATAAACGTTTCTATTTTAGTTATTTAAAATATTATATAATTTATGGTACCTACGTTATATTAAAAAATAAGATATGTTAAAGTCATCTACAGATAAATAAAGACTCCAGAAAAGTGCTTTTTAATAAACATGATATGTCCACGGACGTACGCTGTGAAATAAAAATATCAACTTTTCTAAAAAAAAATACAATTTTGCGAGTTTTTTTCTACCGTTTTATGATATTTTTTGATATATTAACGAGCATTAAGAAAAAACCTGTGATTCAAAAAAAAGTGAATAATTGAGTTGAGACAAAAAGTTGGGATTTAATTTAAAAAATATATGTAAATCAATTATAGTAAATTTGACTGTTTAACACGTTTAAATATTGGTCAAGCTATTTGATAAACACTCAAGATAATTTGTTTTTCTCAGAATGGTAGTTGATAAAATTTTATATACTTATATACGCGTGATAAATACATGTCGTATCGTACTTTTGAGATTACAGAATACCCTCAGACGAAATTGTTTTTACATACTTTCCGCTAACTAGCAGGTTTTCTTTCTTTAGTGAAAAAATAGTAGTTGAAATACATTTGGACTAACTTTTTTGTGTTTTTCCGTTTTAATTAATTTTCTAAATTCAGGAAAAAAAATGATAATTAAAAAAACTGCAAGTATTTTTTTTTTCTAAAAAAAAGATTTTTTTTTCATTTGCATCCCTACGCGTATTACAAAATTACATGCGTTAAATTTTGCATTTTAACATTACTGAAAGTATTTTTTTTAAATGTATTCACAGCTGATTTCAATTTAAAAAATGGCAAAAATACTAAATAAATTTATTAAAATCATGATAATACCTAGACTATTTAATTAATTTGTTCAAGCGCTAAAAACAATTAATATTGAACAGAATAAACATATATTTTTAAATAACCGCTTACAAAAATAATTAATAATTTTTTTCTTAGTATCTCAATGTACTACTTGCTATTTTTTAAGAATTTCTAGCAGTTATAATAATTTTTGGTTTTACTGAATCCATATTGTTATAATTTTAAAATAGCATTTAACATTGAAGAAATTGTGGCATTCCTTACACATTGAAAGTCTCCAGCTTTCAAATATGAAAACATATGATTAAACCGTGCACAAATGGCAACACCGCAGTCACTTTTGCATGTCCGCTAGAGAGCGCCACAAGTTGTTCGATTTTAAAATGCCGTAAATGCTGAAGTGTGATAACAAGCCGTACTCGCAATTGTGGCATGTAACACATGTTTTAAAAGAATTATATATAAGTTGGATAAAACGTTGCCTACACTGAGTATATCCGTATACAATAGAATAGATGGCATAAATATTGTAAAGGAAGATGTCAGATCGTGTATGAATGTACTGAAATATTAAAAATCAGGTTTTAAAATTATGGCATCGCGTGTAAAGTGCCATAATTTGAGAACATGCCACAATTCAGGAATATTCATACACAAAATGCCACAAATGTGAACATTCAAACACGCGCGCACGCACGCACGCGCCCGCACACACGCAATTTTTGCTCAGTTGCAACGCGTAGCAAAGCACAATATCGTCGTTGACTACCTCAAAACTGCACTTTTTACGCCATGCTTTTAAATTCTAATTTTTTTGTACTTTTAACGGAAATAGGTTTAAACTTACATCAATCACATTACCACAAATATGATTTCAAAATTTTCCAAACCACAACACTTTCACAACGTATTAAAATATTGTTTATCTGTTTTCTATAACCGTTACTACGACAAGAAATTATTACTGCCTGATTAGCTTCTTGAAATTTAATTTTTAATTAACAAAATTTTGAGTATGACAAAAAAAAGCGTATAACAAACTCTAATAATACTTATCAGCCTCGGCTTTCAAACACTTATCTCCAACTGTTATACGCTTAGTATTGGCTTAATGGAGTTATATACTATTTTATTGTAACTTTTAAATAATCATTTATTTTAAATAAAGTATTACCATAATTTTATGTCAATGTCAAACTTATTAAAATGTGAAGAAGGCATTAAAAGAGAACCGGACAGTTATACAAAAATAACGCAATTTAAACCGTAAAGTAGCCTTATTATTTTATATTGGAGTTAAATATTTTTTTTTGTACTCACTGCTTGCATGTATTTTATTTGTATTGTACACGTTACATTATTTCTGGTTGCTGACATAAACCAACCTGCAAAATGAGAACTTTTCGAATAAAAGAAGAAATGAACATGATTTATTGTGATGAGTACAACAAATGAATCAAATATTAAATAAAAATGTAACGGTATTAAATTTTCAAAACTATGCTACTTGTAAAAATATTTAAACCACGTTGTTTTAAAAATAAATAATTTTTTAACTTTTAGATACAAAAAAGAAAACCGTATAGTCAAAGGTCACGTTCAAAATCATATTAGATTTTTTTTTCCTAAAAAAGTTTGTACAAAGTCGAACCACGACGCGATTTTAGTACCCATAATAACGGATAAATTAGAAACACGCCCAAAACCAGAATAAAAACATAATTCTACATTCAAGAAACAGGAAAAAATCCGGATAATAATGTTATTCCTACCAAAAAAAGTTTAGTAAAAATTTCCAAAAAGCGATACGATTCTCTAAAAACTTTAGAAAATGATGTAATAGAATCAAGTGTTTGAACTATACGTAACGATTATAAGCTTAAATCGACATTAAACAGTCATTTCAGCACAAACCCAATTTATTATTATTGCAAAAAACTTAATATTTTTGACCGAATAAAAGAAATAAAAAAATGCAATTATTGTTTAATTTGCTTGAGACAAGTTTTATAATTCTATTTTATTGGTCTTTTAGGATCTTATGGCCCGTGACCTTGAGCCACAAGGTAGAACTAACGAGCGGTAAATTTGAAATTTTCAATTTTAAGTGCCAATTAAAAACATACTATGATCACAAAAACATACATTATAGAAATTTGTGTTATTGATCGAATATAGGTTAAAGATGGGTTAAAGTTTTAAATAATAAATATTGAGTTAAACCTTAAATAAGTATACTATTGTTGATCTTTATACCATTATTACAATCTATACTAAATACGTAAGTAGTAGTTAACCAAAGAATATACCCTGCTAATCAATTTACTTATTTAGGTATGTTAACGTTTTATCGCAACAGCTCCTGCTCTTGGCTACAGTTTTACAATTTTTAAAGAACTTATTATGTGCTTACACACAAATACGACGGGTATAATTTAATACAATTGGTTTTACCATGAACATTTTTCAAAAATATGTGTATTTGGAAACTCGAAAATCCCATACAAAAGTTACGATTAGAAGAAAATTAAGTAATGAAAATATTAGTTATCAATATGTTCTAGATTACTTACATAATGCTAAAATAAGTTGTTTATCCATTTTTTATTACAAAATATATTATACAAAATTACAAATAATTTTCAATGATTTTAATTAAATCGATAACGTAACAAAATATAATACAGTACTGTGATATTAACAAATTGTCATTTTATTAGTTAATTATAAAAGTTTATAATGTTTTAACAGTGAATACTTTAATTTATCAATAAATAAAAAGGTAGACATCGAAACTCGTAATACAGTTTGCTTTATTACATTTTGGATATTTAAACAAAAATGTGTTAATAAACAATGAAACACAAAAATAGTGGTAATTAACGTTGATTAGAATAAATTATTATTTAGTCATCTGAAGAAGAACAATGTGATTCTTCATCGTTATCTGTTTCAGATTCATCAATGTTAATAATAAGTTCGGGGACACTGTCACTCACAACTTCCCTGTCAAGGTATTCTGCTTCCACTTTGTCTACATGATCACATACACTTTGCCATTCGGCTACACTGACTTTTTTAAATTTATTTTCTGCCAACTTCAAAATATCACTTTGGTTATTAGTATTATTGTGTGCAGCTACATGTTTAAAAAGGATTGAGTTCTGGATGGTAAGGTAGTAATCTTAGAACATGTCCATGTTCCGATAATAATTTATCAACTACATAATTTTTAAGCTGTGGTTTGTTTAATTGAATCTTTGCATACAATTCAACTTTTGTTTCGTATAATTCAAACTAAATACCTGTTTCTGCTAACCACTTTTGCATTAAATCTTTCCTCCATGCAAATGTAGGATTTAGATGTACGGAAACATTATGGTATGCAGCATTGTCTAACACTAACACTGAATTTGATTCAATGTTAGGAAGAAATTTTTCTTTTAACCATTTTGTAAAATTTGAATTACGCATATCATTGTAGTAATCACCTGTTTTAGGTCCAGACTTAAACATTAATAGACAATTTGAAACAAATCCTTTTCGACATTCAGTATGGAGAATTATTAAACGTTGACCTTTTGCAACTGGACTTTAAACACTTGTCACTGGCATCATCCCAACTCCCAACGCATGTTTCATCACAATACACAATGCTTCTTCTTTCTGCTTTACTCTGTTTTAACTTTCTTAAAAACTTGATACGTTTTGTTCTAATGCTTATTTTTTCTGTTGCGATTGTCTTGAATTTTTTTCTATTAAAAATCAATTTTTTGTACGAGCTTTCCAAAGGAAGATAATTATCCTTGAAAGTCAACATTGACTTCTTTCTGTAATTCTTGAAATACCGCCTGCATTGTTGGTCTCTTATGATAAATGTCAGCATAAGTATAAATAATTCGTCGTATAATTTTTTCTTTGAAGTTGTCTACAGATGTATTGGGGTTTTTTTGTTAATAGGTTTTCTAGGTAAAGAGAATTTACTGTGTTCGGGGTTTTCAAAAGCTTCCTTCAGAATTCGCTTCACAGTATTCAACTCAACTCCAGTAGCTGTCGCTACCCTTTCTCGGAGGCTGTTTAAAAGAATCAAAAGTCGTCCTTGTTCTTTTTCAGTTAACATAAATTTATAAACGTTATATATAATTTCACGTCTTTGATTATAAATAACTCTTTTATTAAAAATCATTGTTTGAAATACCCCTACAAATAGAAAAATCACTAACCTAAAAAAACTAAAAATTTTACTTACAGTGAAGTTTTTAATTGGAAGCGCAATAGTCTTGACACCACCAATAATAAGAATAAATATGAAAAAATACGTAAAGATCGCAAATTGAAGCTGAAGTAAAATGACGTTTGACGAATTGACAACTATAAAATAATTAGATATTTGTAGGTCGCATAATATCGAATTTCCGGCAAAATACGATTACAGCGCTACGGCCCACGAAAAAATGTAATACCTATACATATAGATAAACAAAAATCAATCAACACAGAAGTGTTTGGTGTAACAAACGCTACAAGTTCAGACAACAATATCAAAAAATCTTAAAATAGCAGCATAACGACCACGCGCACAGCAATATGGGATTCTAGATGCTTAATGGTTAATTTTCAAAAAATTAGAGAAAGCAAATCTCATTTTACTTTTAATTTAAATAATTTTCTAGTTTTGAATACTTAAGAAATACCTGACTCTACTTTCAATAGTTCTCGTCCTGTCGGTATGTTATTTGGTTCTGGAATATTTTGGCAATTAGTTGATGCGGAACAAATTTTATTGAAAGACGATAGACTACGCTCACAAACCACTAAGCTTAGATGTAACAAATAAATCGATGAGTTCTCTAAATAGTAATTTAAAGTGGAAATTAAAAAATTTTGGAAAGCCGAAGTGTTTGTCTCAAAACCAATACGTTGAGTTTTGCAAAAAATATTTTCTTAATTCTGACACTCAAAATTAGGCAGGTGTATTGTAAAAACACCCTATAAGAAAAATTGTAACCAACTAAGCCAATCGAAGAAACTGGCCTTAAAACAATTTTTTACGTTGAAAAAGTGACTTATAAATGAAATTCAATACATAAATGTTATGAGCGAATATAAAGCGATAGAACATATGTGTAAAATTAGAGTTCTAGTTAACGTTAGCATAAAATCTTCAAACATTTTGTCGTTAAACAATGTTTAATATGTCGATTATAGGTTCCAAAATGTATTCTTTTCAGTAATTTTTAGTTTAGAGTATACCAACTTGTGGCAACGGCCGATATCTTAAAGATTTACCATAAGATTAAATTAAACGATAAAAAAAATTATAGAATTTTTTGACGATTCTTATATCAACTTGCGATAAACACCAAGAAAAATACATCCTATAGCAAGTAACGCAATAAAACGTCTACGTTTTCCGAGTTGATCACTACGTAAGAAGTATATTAAAAAGCGTAGATATGTATTTACAAAAATTACTTTGTAATAAACTTTTAATTAATTAATATCCCAATTTAAATTAAACGACAACTTAGATCTTAACATTATAACATTAGAAAACAACAAATCAAGTAGAAAAAAGAAAAGCACGGCAATGGAAGCAACTAGGGATCTTATTATTGACCGTTCGCTTCTTACCGAAAACGCAATATTGCAATTTCTGACTATACGTGTCTCAAACCGTATCCATATCGACCCGTGAGACTGGGAGCGGATTTACGAATATACGAAACCTACGAACGAACGTTTTTAACTGGCTGGCATGCGCTGAATGTTGTATTAATGTTGTTTTATGTTACAGAGTTTATGGATAGCGATTATTATTAATTAAGGTAAAATTGGTTTAATGTAAATATGTCTTTTGCCGCAGCAACAGGATCATAGCACTTTTTATTTTCATTTTAATTACTTTAAATTTGTTTGCGACTGGCTAATGTGGGTACTAATGCTTATGTAGATATATGGCAAACTACTGTCAGCGTGTACTTTAAAAAGTTACGGGTGCCGTTACGGAAGCTGGTATTTTTGCCTTATGGTAACCGGCCTCAAATTGAGACCCTTTAATAGTTTATACTATTGTGTCAAAATTATATTTAAATAGTAAAAAAGAGTAACAAGAGTAAGAATTTGATGACAAGTTACCAAAACTTTTATAAAAAGAAGGATGTGAAATTTTGGAGCCCATAAACAATCCCACTAATTTAAATTTATAACGTCACACTCATACGTTAATAATTAAATTCAGCGCAGTTTTAACAAACAATTTTAAGTCTATGGTTAGCCACTGTCAATTTTGTAAGTCAAGCCATATCATAAGTAAGTGCAACAAATTTTCAAAATTGTCGGTCAGATAAAGACGGAAAGAAATAACTGAATTAGAACTTTATTTTAATTGTTTGCGTCGCGGTCACGGCGTTAAACAATTCAAATCAATTAGATGCATTACATGCAATAAATAAATAATTTTCTGTAACATGTTGAACAAAACAACAACTTTGGCGTTTGTGTAAATTGTAACACTCTTCCGGGGTAGCTTGCGGTAGATACGTTGAGATAAATAAACACAATAATATAAACTTAAATATATTGTAATAATTACAAAAAACTCTTAAATAAATGATTTCCTGGCGTGTTGTTCTTCGCCTTTGAGCGACGCCCCCAATGTGACGCCTCTGGTAGTTTATTTCGCACTGCAAGGTTAATAAGGTTATTAGTGTCAAATGCGCTTGTACGAAAATGGCGGCGTAAATTTCCAGCTGCGAACTTTGCTGCAAGTAATTAATTAAAATACGGTGCTCTGTAATTAATCGAGGTGTTAGTAGGATTTACACAGGTGAGTTGATGTATTATACAAACGGTAAAATAACGGTTAAACGGAATTTTCAGGTAAAGTCGGACAGGCGTGTTATCTACAACAGGTGTGTGGAAAATTACTGGTATAAGTTCCAATAGTGAATGGACGGAAATGTTACTAGCACAAATATTAAGGGTGTACAATGATCGTTTATGCGATATAAACAGGATCTTAAATGGAAATCACTAAGAGGTTGCGACTTGTACGAAGGTTACTACAGGGTATGTATGAATTGTGAAATGACAATGAACGAATGGTTTTTTTTTTTTTAGAGATGACAAGGTACAGGGATGGCAACTGACTTTAAGGAAAGATGTAGGGGTCGAGAATGTTGTTTCGGTAATGAATACTAGTTTTCAAGATTTAACGATAATGAATGAATGCTACGTGGAAGTACGGTAGAGGCTAAATCCCGTTTTATGTAACAAGGTTTCGGTGCAATGATTACTCAGGCAACTATCGGCGGTTCGCCAGTATCCGCCAACAAGTAATTCTATTATAAAGTATATTTACAGGGTCTACTGGGAGGTTTGGGTTCGTGGATGCAAGCACTTGGGCAACTATCGGCGGTTCGCCAGTGTCCGCCAACAAGCAATTATGTTTCCGGAGGCTTTTAGAGGTCAAACAACCCAATACGGAGATTACGTTGGCTAGTGCAACTATCGGCAGTTATCGCCACTGTCCAAACTGGCCCCAACACGGAATTGCAGATCAGAGAAATTATTTACAACAGGGATGTATATGAAATAACGAAATTAAAAAGGACCATTCAGGTAAAATAAAATAAAATCGATCAATACTGGTACAAACGGGTGGCTACTTACACATACAGGTGCTGGCGATGAATACACTCAGTACAGGTGACAGGACGAGGTACATGCAAGAGGTGCGGAATGAATGAAAGATGATGATGATACAAAATGTAACGAATATGATTGCGGTACAAAATGAATGAAATATTCGGATGCAAATGGTAAATCGCGAATCAGGAGAATTGTCAGGTACGGTGCAGGTTGTTAATATTTTTGGACGGTTCAGGCGGTTATATTTCCAGGTAAACACAAGGAGAACTGGTAAAAATAGATAGATTTTTCCGGTGATGCATGCTATTTTATACGGCTGGTGGTCACGCTTCGGTGGACATTTAGAGTAGGGATTCTTCGTCTGCGCGATCATGTACTCTTGTAGACGCGACAAGGTCGAAGTCCACGCGTATTTGTTGGGATTTTTACACAATCTTCTTACAAATACGAACATTACAATCGGTTTCGTTACAAAATATTCAAACTCAAACGATTGAACAGACTAACGGTTGCATCTAATGCAGCTAACCGAACCAAAAAGGATACGTTAGCAGAATTTTTAGCTACTGCTTTGGTCAGTGTAAATGATAATATGAATAAGCCACATAAGTTTAGGGTAATGTAAGACACAGGGACTCAAGCCAGTTTTGTAACAAAAAAAAGCACCTTGTAATTCAAACGTTGTAGAAATTTAAAAACTGATGTAATTAGTCAATTTTTTTTCTTTCTTTTAAACCCAAATAATAAACCTTTTGTGAACATATCATGTTAAGTCTTATTTTACATTTATACAAAAATTGCTAAATTAAGCTTACCTGTTAATATCATGTTGGCTAATCCGGAAATTAGCAAGAATGAAGAAATAGATATATTACTGATTGCAAGTGTAGTTTGAGACATTTTTGATGATGGTCGACTATCATTAGATAAAAATAAACTTGCATTAATTAAAACTAACTTAGAGTGTGATTTAAGTGATAAAATGGAACAGGTTAACTATCATATTTTATCAAATATTTGTATTACAAATGAGTGTTTATCGAAACAACTAAAAAAATGTTAGGATATTAAAAATATACACGTTTCTGATAAACAATTTGCACTCGAAGAACAATTATGTGAAAATCATT
Source organism: Aquatica leii (assembly GCA_035610365.1). Classification (NCBI taxonomy): domain Eukaryota; kingdom Metazoa; phylum Arthropoda; class Insecta; order Coleoptera; family Lampyridae; genus Aquatica; species Aquatica leii. The sequence goes on along the minus strand of CM069433.1, from coordinate 48,436,728 downwards.
TCTTTAAAACACATTTGCAAAACCTTAATGTAGGTCAAAATAACAAAATAACATTTAATGAAAATTTGAGTAATTTAGGAGAATCGCGTCAAATGGCATTAAATAGGTTTTTAAACTTGGAAAGAGTTTTAAAAACATTTTTATTGAAAGGGCCATACGTAAGATTTATAAAAAATTATATCATTAGAGCGTATGGAACAAATAAAAAATACGGAAAATATTAAAAATAGAAGTTATTTTATACCTCATCGTGCGCTTCTTAAGGGAGGAAATATACGGATAGTATTGACGCGTTAGCTAGATCAAATGCTGGATTGTCACTAAACGACGTGCAACATCTTTTTTGTTAGTTTGTTAAACAAGGTTTTTCTAGAAAATTGTGAGTAAGCAAAAAAATGTAACAGCTAAGACTTCCACGACCGGAGTTTATACTATGATAAGGATGTCTACCGGGTTTGGACCGTGTTATTGTTGTAATCGAAGTTGCCAACGTAGCAATAGAAATCTAACTAAGAACTTCTCAAAAGTTAGGTAATCAATTTGTGAACTAAGCCAGATTCTAAACTCTGAAAAGGTAATAAAGAAAACGATAAACTTGAAAAAGCAAACAAAAATCTAACAAAATACCACTACAGAGTTAGGGAATCAACTTGTGAACTTCTAAACTCCATTTTTTTAAATGTTTATAGCATATTTAATAAATATACTGTTTAGTAAAAATTCAAAAATGTACATCTTTAACAATTGGTTAAATTTTGTGAAGTACCCAAATGTTGCTAATACTGGTAATGTTTTTGTAATAATTTTTTTTGATTGAATTCCTTTAATAAAACTAGTAAACTAAAATAAAAAAAATACATGATCCGTTAGTGGAAATGCAATTGAATAAACAATAAGGTGTTTAGATTTATAAATAAATTATTCGAAAGCCCTTGATTTAATTAAACATATATTACTACTATAACTAAAATTTGCATTTCTTCTAATGTATGTAAAAGCTGTAAATGTATATTATTTTTTAAAAACCAAACATAAAGAAATCCAGTGAGGTTAAATCGGGTGATTTTGAAGACGAAAATATGATGGTTTTCTGTTGACAATATTCTACTATTCTGAAAAGTCACATATCCACTAAGATGAAACTATGCTTCATCACTAAAGAAAGTTACGTCTAACACGTCATCAATGTTTAAATTTTTGTTAAATTATTGACAATGCTGTATTCAAAATGAAAAATTAGGAAGCAATTACTTTTATGTTACAGTCACCTTTTATGGGTGTAATTTTAAGACAGTCTTACAAGATTTCTGACATGTAACAAACGATATTTTTGTTTGATGACAATTGGCGTAGAGGTTTCTTTAGACACACCTTCATTCTCGTGAAGTAAATTTTTTTTTAAATATTACTCGTACTACAAAACCTTGGGACTATACGGTAAACATGTTATGTGAAAGAATCCTATTAAAAAATTTCCTGTGAAACTGTTTGCAGCAATTTTTGTAAGAATAATTTCATGTTTCTTGTTCGTTGCAGATTTCCGAAAAAAAATAAGCCTCAATAATATAGTTGTTGTATTGTTCAGTAAAAACTATTTCCAACAATCTAAAAAGGTATGTTATACTCTTGTTAAGTAAATTATTTTTAACTTACAAATAAAAACTACATAGTCTAAAAAGTAGCAAGAAAAAAGGTCTTTTGGTAATGAATACTTTAAATGCTAACAAAAAATTCTCAAAATCGCAATTTAAACAAGCGCACCAATAAATCGTAAATTAATTGTCAACTTGAGAAATCCATCAAAACTGAATCAATGCTCTGTGAAATCAAAGTTACTAAAATGACGACGCGACAAATTCAAACACTTGTCAATCATTTCTGAACACAGTGTATTTGTAACAATAATTAATAAGAATAAAGTTATAATAATAACCAAAATTTTAACAGAATTGAATAAAATTATTTGAAAACATAAATTGACCTAAATCCAATTTAATGATACGTTAATTTTTAGATGTTAGAAGTTTTGTTTGCGTCTATATACAAAAAAAGTACCTTTTTACTTATATTTTTAACGTGCTAATAATTAATTTAAATGTTTGTTTTATTTACTATAACACTAAAATAAAGGATCTAGCAGTGCTATGTTCATAATTAATTTGTTAAATAAATTTGTTATTCATTAAAAAGAAATATAGCCCTAAATTAATTGTATTTATTGTAAGTAAAACATTCGACTTAAACTAAAACAGTAATTAAAACTTTACATTAAAACAATGATTAATCACTATAGTAGTGTTTTATACAAATAATTAATTTTAGTTTTCTAAATAAAACGTTATGTAATTTGTAAAGTAATGTTAAAACACATTGTACAAACAATATCTTAAAAGTTTGAAAATGTCCCTAGAGAATTTCTTGGTAAAATTGCTTTTGACTTTTTTTCAAACTTTTGATGAAAAAATATAAGTTACGGTGCTGTCAGTATAAAATTTATTATTTTTTATACGTTTATAATTATTAGAAACGTATATTGTTCGTTAAAATTTTTTTTACTTATTTATGTAGTGATAAACGTTTCTAGAGCTGTTATATCTTAAAAGTCTGTTACATATTCAAGCAAACTAAAATATTTTAGGTATTTTGTTGTATACATGTGCCAGTTAAACAAAGGCCAAACATAATCTCTAGTTGTTGTTACAAATTTTAAAGCAACTTCAAAGAAAAAAATTAATACAGATGGTTGAATAAGAACAAAGTATAAATGTTAACTTATTATAGTAGTTTAAAATTACTTTACTGCTAAGTATTGTGTTTTAAAATACAATGTTGATTCTATAACTGTAATTTGCAAACACTTTTGATAGAATGTAGCGCGGCGTCTACTGTATTAAAGTGAATAAAAGAATAGTATTATATATTTCATAATAATACAAACAAGTTTATTTTTACTTAACTTTTTAGTTACAAAAATTAAATTACAAGTATGTATATGTTCCATTACAAACACTAACTGTTAAAATTTTGTAATTAAATTAATAATTAAATTAGAACAACAATTTGTTTGTAGTAATCTTTACTTTAAACATTTCAACAACAAAACTAGTAGTAGGTTCTTGCATAAAAAAGAATATAAAAAAATTTAACATATGTACATGTTTAGTTACATTTTATACTGCTTAATTAGTTAGTATAGCATTTCTAGTATTGTTAATGTGTATTTATATCTATGTATTTTTAAGAGATAGATATAGAGAACGGTATTATAGAGCAAGTACATTAGACAAATTATTTGAAAAGCGGCAATAGCTTAGCTTTAATTACAGAAAAAATGTAGGTCAAGATTTAGTTAGTCATAATATGACTTTTTTTTCACAAGAAGTGCCAAGTTTGCATGTAGCTATATGGTGTAATGATATTATTTAAGAATACATTAATTAAACACAAACAATATAAAAAATGCAATTTTGTCTAAATGAACACAACATAAAACCGCTTTTTATTAAAATTGAAAACAATTTTTTGAAAACATAATTGTGCCATAATTATGCGCAAGTAATAAAAAAACAATTTTTTACAATAACTTTTATACATAATCTATAAGATATTTTGGTTTTCTTACAATTCTACTGGACCTACCTCTGGTCTGTTTTTATTAACTGACACATTTTCTTTTGTATTGCTACCTTCATCATTGGGAGAAAGGTCATGCATCAACACACTATTTTTATGAATGTTTTCTTCCAACAGCTGTTTAAATGCATCATCCCCCTCTGTACTGTTTTGTCTATGCCCATGTGATTATAATGTAACTGTTAATTTTGTAAATAAAAGTGGACTGTATTGAAGATTTTTGATGTTGTATTTTTTATTTTACTTTTTTTATGCAAATAATTCGAGTTGCTGTTTTCTTACTAAAATGTTCAATGCAACTGACCACTATGAGACATAAAATTTCTATTTTTAGAGTACAAAGGATGTAAACCTGTCTTTTCACTTAACAATATGTACAACCTTAACAATACAATCGTTTTCGTTTAAACATCCCGCCCATCTTAAAAGGATACCTCTCAATTTGACATACTAATTTGATATACATACATTATAATATATACATAACGTTATCAAAATATACACAACTACAAAACTTTAAACCTTGAATTGCCAAGATGTGGCCACTAGTCTTTGACTTAGTCTATGGACAGAACACATAATTTATTCACTGCACGTCTGATAACACCACCTTGCACTTTTATATCAACTACTCTGGTAATGCCATCGTTCCCTAGATAAGTATTCTTTCTAGAGGCCAAGTTCTGACGTGCGGGTTTTCGTCCTTTATTATTACTAAGGATCCGACCTTCATTAAATTGTTTGAATTATGTTTCCACTTGTAACGGGTTTGTCACTCTGCTAAGTACTCTTTGTGCCACCTAGTCCAGCAGTGTTGGATGGTGGCTTGTAACCTTTGAAACTTATTTAATCGGTTTTCCGGCACGTGTGTTATATTTTGTTCCGGAATAGCAGTAATTGTTTTTCCAATCAAAAAATGCGACGGAGTAAGTGCTGTTAGGTCATTAGGATCTGAGGAAAGGGGGCAAAAGAGTCGTGAGTTAAGAATACCTTTAGTTTGAACAAATATTGTTTAAAATTTATCATACGTTAATAATAGACCACAAATAACACGTCTAAGATCTGTTTTGGTACTTTTAATGCCCGCTTCCCAGATGCCTCCAAAATTAAGAGATCGTGCTGGTATGAAATGCCAAGTCACTTTCTTTACTCAGATCGTTACCAATAACAATTGATTCAGATTTTAAAAATTTATATAATTCTTTAGTTTCTTTATTATCTCCCACAAAATTGGTTGCGTTGTCTGAATATATATTTGAGAACCTACCTCGCCTGCTAATGCTTCGCTTTAATGTATCGATAAACGCCTTTGTTGTTAATTCTGTAATCAAATTTAAATGAACAGCCTTTGTACTTAAGCATATAAATAAGCAAATGTACGCTTTGACTGTTTTAGAGTTTCTAGTTTTTCTATCCTTGACTAAAAAAAGGCCTGCATAGTCAACCCCAACGTTTTGAAATAGAGAATAGTCATTAACTATAACATCGGGTAAGTTTCCCAATAAATACTGTACTGTTTTTGGTTTAGATTTAAAACATGTAACACATTGTCGTATAACCTTTTTGCACGCATTTCGGATAGATATAGGCCAATATCTTTCTCTTATCGAATAAAGCAAGTTTTGAACACCACAATGCATGAGTCGATGATGTTCGTTTCGTAAAATTAGATCAGTTAACTTTGTGGTAATAAAATAGGATGTTTTTTAGTAAATGAATGCTTTGAATTAGCGATTCTTCCACCTATACGTATTACATGATTGTATATAAATGGATTTAAAGTTAAAAGTTTACTTTTTTTACTAATTTTTTTGTTTTTTTATTAATGCATTGTACTCATTTGGAAAACTTTCCAGTTGTACAGTTTTTATCAAGAAATTTAGAGCATTATCAAGTTTTAGTGATGTTACAACACTAAATTGTCGAGTGTCTGGTACCACTCTTAGGTTACTGATAAATCCTAATGTATATGCCAACACTCGTTGTACCTTATTCAAATTCGAATATTTATTAATTAAATCTAAGCTATTAAAAGTAACAACAGAAACACATGATACAAATTTTTCTTCTGGTATATCTAACTCTACACTATCATAATTTAAGTTCCATTTACTATCAGAGCTAATCAAATAATCGGGACCTTGCCACCACAAACTTAAATCTTTTAATTTTGATGGATTTACACCGCGCAATAATAAATCAACCGAGTTTTTGTTTGACTATACATGATGCCAACTATTGATGCTATTAAGTTATTGAATTTCACTAACCCTATTTGCAACAAACGTTATCCAACGGTTAGGAGCTCCTTTAATCCATGCTAACGACACGGTTAAATCTGTCCATAAAAATATTTTTTGAAATTTGATTTCTATAGCGTCTACTACTACATTAACTAACTTAGGTAATAAGAGAGCTGCGCATAACTCTAATCGTGGTAAGCATATCTTTCTTAATGTAGTGCTACTCGAGATTTTGCACACAGTAATTTTGAAGTGATACTGCTATCGGAAACTAAAGTAATTACATATACACTCACCCCGTAAGCCTTTTCCGAAGCATCGCAATATCCATGTAACTGAAGCGTTACGTATTGGTCGTTTAAGACATATCGCGGTAAACAAATTGAGTTTATTAAGAATAATTGATCTTGACACGTTATCCATTTATCATATAAATAATTGGGTATCGTATCATCCCAATCAATATTTAATTTCCAAAGTTCTTGAATATATAATTTTGCCACTATAATAACTGGAGCTAATAAACCTGATCGTGAATTTAGCAAATTACGGAAAGAATTGTCCGTTTCTAAATACTTTTTTGCTTAATACAATTATTTATTGAATACTGAATAACAACGTTTTTTGCATTTCAATAAATACCTAATGTTTTGTTGTGTTCCTTTTCTCCTATACGTAAAATACTTGATTATAGCTCATTATTTAATTTAAAATTATTTAAAATTGATTGATCATTACATAACCATTTTCTTAACTCAAAACATCCTTATTGCGGTATGTCTGTGACCTGTTTTTGAATCAGCAGAAACTCTTTTTTTGTGTTGGCGCTCGTTAACAAATCGTCTACATAAAAATTGTTAAAAATTACTTTACTTGCAACCGGAAATATTTGTGTATTTTCTAAACCTAACTGTACCAAAGATCTCACTGCGAGATAAGGAGCACTAGTAAAACCATAAGTTACGGTAGTTAGAGAATAAAATTTATAGTTCTATGGGGTTCATTACGCCAGAAAATTTTCTGATATTTTTGTTGATCTTCGTTTACCAAAATTTGCCGATACATCTTAGATATGTCAGCAGTCAAAACGTATCGATGTTTACAAAACCTTAATAAAATTTGAAAAATATCATTTTGCAATGTTGGACCTTTAAACTGTACGCTATTCAAAGACAAGCCGCTATCAGTTTTTGCGGACGCATCAAACACTACGCGCATTTTGTTGTAAGACTAGACTCTTTTATTATTGCGTGGTGTGACAAATAATACCCGTTTTCTTGTCTTTGATCCTCGTTGTATATTTCGCACATGTGATTTAAATTTTTATACTCATTCATGAATTGAATGTACTCAATCTTTATATTTGGATTACATTGTAATCGTTTTTCTAAGGAGTAAAAACGACGAATTGCGGTTTCACGCAAGTTTCCTAAATATTTAAAAAAAATTTAAATGGAATATTAACAATAAAACGTAGCCTACAAAAAACACTTTAAGTTGTGTTTTCTTGTCGCCATCTCCTACAATTGAAGGATTTAAACACCTTACTCAAATACACTAATTAGGAGGTTAAATAATTTCATCGTAAAAATTACTAACTAACTTCTTTTACTTACGAAAATATTTCTAAAATGTCATTTATAATTGAATCAAAATTCTCTACTAAATAATTTGACAAAATATTGCACAGCTACGGATAATAAACTTCTCCAGCAACTATCTATCCTAACTGTGTCCTTTGTAACATTAGAGAATTAGTTTCTACTTGTTTTTTACCGTCACATAATAGTGTCCAAAATACGTTAGATCCTAACAAAATATCGACGTCTCTAGAAATATTGTAGTCGGGATCAGCTAAAGTTACATTTTGTGGCATATTTAACCTATCTTTGCTGAATAAAGCAGTTAGCAACTTATTTTGTTATTTTCGGTAAAACCAAACAATTAATGTTTAAACTAAAATCATTAATGCAAGATTGAATTGTGACATGAACTTGATTGAAAATAGTAGCTAATGATCCTCCAATACTTTTGACTACATGATTTACATTAACGATAGGTAAGTCTACTTCTTCGCAAAGACTTTTTTTAATAAAATGACTTTGAGATCCACTATCCAATAAAGCACGGCACACTACGATCTTCTTTTTGTGAACTCATTTGATTAAGGCTGTTGGTAATAAAATTTGACGTGATCCTGCTGACTTTTCTATATTACCAATAAGACTACTATTCACAGAATGTCATTAGAGGTTAAAGGAATTGCCTCAGGCGCTTGTTTAGCTTTATTTCCTTAACGGTTTTCGATTCAATGTTATTCAAATTATTCGTAAAATTTAAGTGCAATAACGTATTATGTGGCTTGTTACATTTAAAGCATTTTTTGCCTTTACACCTCCATGATGAATGTAAATCACGTAAACAAATAGAGCATAGCTTAAGCTTTTTAATTGCTAGAATCTTATCATTTACGCGTAATTGTAAAAACTTATCACAATGATAAATTGCATGTTCTTTGTGATAATAATAACATTTATTTTCGCTAACAATAAAGGTATTACTACTTAAAGGTTTTTTATTGAAATTTTGAATCGACTTATATTTATCATTTTTATTAACTTCTAGTTTTTCTAGTATATCGCATTTTGCTTTTAAGAACGCATACTCATTTCCGGTAAACCGTTTGTATATTTGTATGACTCCCAGTCGCGACGCGTGATATGGTCAAACTGATTAGTTATAATGTAAATAATTAATCTATCGCAGGCATCTGTATTTTCCCCGAGTGGTTTTAGAGCTCGTAAATTTTTACTAACACTATCAAATAGTTTACGAAGTACAGCATGCGACTCTTTTTGAATTGCAGGATGCTCAAAAATCGCCTTAATATGATTATGAATCATTAATGTTTTATTTTCAAATCGATCAACTAACAATTGCCAAGCGTTTTCGTAATTGTCAGCAGAAACTTGAATCGACTGTATAATATGAGCTGCATCTCGTTGCAGAGATGAACGCAAATAATAAAATTTTTGTATTTTATGAATTGACTCGTTACTATCTACTAATGCTTTAAAAGCGTCTCTAAACTCTAACCAATTACAGTACTGACCGTCAAAGCTGGGCAATGTAATTACAAGTAACCTAACGGATGTTTCGTTATTTGATCTGTAACCCGTGTTTTCGTTTTCTACGACAACCGACTGTTTATTTGGCAATGACTTTGTTTTACTAATTACTTCAAAATATATATTTTCAAATTGATCACGTTCATTAGAATGTACTTCCTCGGGATCTAAAATCTCTAATTCTGTTTGAATATCAAATTCATCCCAAGTTAATTCTAATTTTACTAATCGTTCTTTTAATTGATTAAGCGCGTTAGGATCGGCACTAGTAGTTATTTTTTCTAATAAAATGCAAAAACGAGTAACTTTACCTTTCACAACAGCACGTTTTGTTTTTAATATATCTGCCATTATTATAAATATAAGAAACAATATTCAAATTAAAAGTAAAAATTAAAGGAATAACTTACGGAACTGAAAGAGGAATGAACAGCGATTTTGCGTCTCCTGCCCCCGTCCGTTGTAGCACTAGACCGTTGTTTGTGGAAAATTCCCGGCCGGCCTTTTGATTTTTTGATAACTTCTTAATTCATTATTCGGTCGATTGGACCAATGTTAATTTTGTAAATAAAAGTGGACTGTATTGAAGATTTTTTATGTTGTGATTTTTATTTTACTTTTTTTATACAAATAATTCGATTTGCTGTTTTCTTACTGAAGTGTTCAATGCAACTGACTTAAAACTACCACTGTGACTCATAAAATTTCTATTTTTCTATTTTTAGAGTACAAAGGATGTAAACCTGTCCTTTCACTTAACAATATGTACAACCTTAACAAAACAATCGTTTCGCTTAAACAGTAACCTACCCAGAATTTTGTCTCTTAATTTTACAGGAATTATTATTTGATTTCCTTTAAACAATATACCTTTTTGCAAAACAATTTTGTCACGGTAAATCCAATACGATCTAGCTAACGCGACTACTTTACTTCTATGATTGGGCTACCACATTTTAACATGTTTAAGTACTGACTGCAATTCTAGATCAGTATTAGTTTCTTTCATGATCTCATATAATTTATTGCTACTAACTACATTGTCAAAATTATATCAATTTGAGCGTTCATGATGGATTCATCATTTTTAAAATCTTCGTCGTCACAACCTGTTCTAGACAACGCGTCAGCAAAATATAATTGTACTCCCGGTTTGTATTTAACTTCAAACTCATAATTTTGTAAATTTATTCTTAATCTTTGTAGCTGCATTAAACATTGACTTGCTGGTTTTTTTAAAACTATCTGTAATGGTTTGTGATCTGTTTCTACCAGAAATTTTGTTCCGTACAAGTATTGATAAAAACCCTGACAACCGTATGCAATAGCCAATGTTTCTTTTTCGATTTGCGAATAATTTGGTTGTACCTGAGTTAAAATTTTCGAAGCGTACGCTACTGGAGCGTTGTTTTGTAAAATTACCGCGCTCATTTCGTTTATGAACTATCTACTGAAACTGTAATCGGCAGGGTTTGATTATAAAACAGTAATACTGGCGGATTAGTTTAAATATTTTTAATATTTGAATTCTCTCCTTTGTTTTACTCCATCTATTAGACATTGCTTATTCGCACATTGAGGTCGCCAATGATAATTGTTTTAAAGTTATAAGCGACTTTCGGTTTAGACCGCGTCGTAGTAAAGCACCCAGACTTAGGCTTGGTCATAGTCTCTTCTTGAGAGCCAAAAAAAGAAGTAAAACATGACCTTTGCCGTATTGTCGTTCGTGAACCCAAACAAACTGACGTTTCGCAAGACATTGCAGCTTGCATCTTCAGAGTGGTAAATGTCACTGAAAGAAAAAGTGAAAATGACGATATTTATACCAATAGCGATTAGTGTGATTAACGAACGTTATCTTTCCGTTACCGCTTGACTGACTTTGTTATTACTCGGAGTAAGTGTTTGTGTCCTTTCCAAGAAGGTCGATCTTTGTCTTAGAGGATATAATACTGGTAGCCAAGATTTGCTGAGTCTTAAACCGTCTTTTTGGTTCATATTACATGGATGTTTTTCTATTTCCACAGCTTCGCGGATTAGTCTGGGAAAGTAGAAAGGAGTTCTAGCCAACACTTTAGTTTGGTCAAAGTTCAGCGTGTGTCCTTCGTTCCACACGTGTTCTGCAACTGCTGATTTAGTAACTCTGCGGTGTTTGCAGTCAGCCATATGTTCTTTTACTCTAACTTCAATAGAGCGTCCCGTCTGTCCTATATAACTTGATCCACAGAAACAAGGAATTTTGTAAACTCAGGCATATTTTAGAGCCCCTTGTTTGTCTTTAGCAGATGTAAACCAGGTGTTCAGGGTATCCTTAGTTGTAAAGACAGTTTTAATATTATGTTTCTTTAGCATCCTGCTTATTTTGTCTGTCGAATCCATACAGTATGGTAAATAAGCGGTGCTAGTAGGAGGTGATAAGTTTTTTTTGACTTTTGGATTTATTGCTCTTTTCCATGCGTTTTGGATCTCTTTGAACTCGTATCTATTTTGTTGTAGGGACTTCAACAGTGTTTGCTTTTCTTTTTGATTTTCGTTATTTGACACACGTATAGCTCTTTTGGCTAATGTATGCAAAACAGAATTCTTCTGTACTGGATGGTGGTGCGATTTGGCGTTTAAGTATCTGTTAGTGTGCGTTGTCTTTCTATAAACGGAATGCCCCAATTTTCCATTATTTTTCTCTATCACTAGTACATCAAGAAAGGCTAGACTGCTGTTATGTTCTAACTCCATAGTAAACTTAATGCTGTTATGTGCGGAGTTTAGATGTTGAAAGAACTGGTTTAGTTTATCTTTGCCATGAGGCCATACAACAAACGTATCATCAACATATCTGAACCAAATTTTTAGTTTTAACTCAACATTTTTCATAATTTCAGTTTCAAAATATTCCATGTAAATATTGGCTATAACTGGAGAGAGCGGTGAACCCATGACCGCTCCTTCTACTTGTTTAAACAAGTTGTCGTTATAACTCAAATAAGTGTTTTTAAGGCAGAGTTTGATGAGCAGAACTTCTTCTTCAGTAATTCTTTTCTTGAGCAAAACAACACTTCGTGAACCGGGACTTTAGTAAAAAGAGATACCACGTCAAAGCTGACTAGAATATTTTCTTTTGTTATACGCAAGTTCTTAATTTTCTCTACAAAGTCTGTAGAATCTTTGATGTGAGTTTCTGTATTTCCTGTCAACGGCAAGAGTTTTGCAGCTAGATAACGTGCTAACGATTGGGTTGGTGAATTGATGGTGCTCACTATCGGTCGAAGGGGGACTCCTCCTTTGTGTATCTTGGGAAGACCGTAGATTCGTGGCATAACCGGATTTTTGACAATCAAAGTCTGTTTCATGTTAATATCTATAGTAGTGGAGTTTTTGATGGCGGAGTTTACCTTAGTGTACAAGAAGTTTAAAGGGTTTCTCTGTAGACGTATGTAGCAATCTTCTGAGAGTAAGTTCGTCATTTTGTCGTTGTAATCTTGTATGTTCATTACGACTGTAGCGTTTCCTTTATCTGCTCTCAATACAAAAATGTTCTTATTCTCACGTAACCGCTTAGCTGCATCTCTCTCATATCTGTTAATATTAGAATGTGGCGGTTTTGCTTTTATGACAATATTGCAAACATCTTGTCGAATAGTTTCAAAGATCTTCTTAGATAGAGTGCGTATTGCAGATTCTACTCCACATACTATATCTTCTATCGGAGTTGTCTTAAGCGTAATGGCGTAGTTAAAACCCTTCTTCAACAAGGATGTGGTCTGTGCATCCAAAACCGTGTCTGTGAGGTTGACAATTACTTTATGGTCGTCTAACGTTTTCTTAGGCTGTGAAGGATGTAATCGCTCGAATTTCTTAGTTTGTTTTATTTTTGATTGTTCATAAATCTTGTTAGCTTGTATCGTAGTGATAGCATCTATTTTTACCCATATCGGGTATTCTAATTTGTTAGACAAAGTTAAATGTAGCTTGTATAACTGTTTGCTGACAGAATCCAGTACTTTGCGTTTATTGTGAATTCCCGAACGTAACAGTTCGAAGCCAGCTTTGCGAAAAATTTGCTCAGTATGAGAATTTAGGAAATGATGTTTAATTCTCATACACGATGGTAATACGTTGTGGTCTCGGTAACGTTTTAGAAATGCTAGGTCTGTAAGTAGCTTTTCTTTTTTTTGGCGCAAACGATCGAAAGATCTAGTTTGTAGAAACACCTCCTCGCCGTAGAGGTTTATAATATAAAATCCTAAACTTTTGCGGTTGTTATGTTTAAAATTATAAGCGACTTTTGGCTTAGACCGCGTTGTAGTAAAACACCCAGACTTAGGCTTGGTCATAGTCTCTTCTTGACAGCCAAAACAAAAAGTAGAACTAGATTTTAGATAATTGTTTTTTCACTATTTCTTGTGTTATCTAGAAAGTTCTGCAGATTTTTATAGTAAATAACTTATTGTTTTTAAATTTTGTGATGTACATTACATATACAGAAATAATATTTATTGCACTATTTTCTAATTTTAGAGTGACTAGCATCATATGTTTGCCAATCCGCCAATATATTTTTTATTCTCTTAGATTAACTATATAAATTGCCAAAATTACTGTCCAACAAATCTAAAAATAAATCAAAAAAATTTGTTTTATATTTAACATAAACTAGCAACATTTTTTTTTTTCAGATAAACTCAAATAATTTGTTTTCTAATTGCTATTGAATATTATTCCAAAACCGCAATTGTCTTAAACATTTGTTAGTTGTCAAAATCTTTAAAAAATACAATTTAAGCTTAAACATAGAAAAACAATTTGAGAAATTTAAAATGTGGAACAAGATCAATATTTTTCTTGAAAAAAGAATAAGGTATTTGCAAAATTTATATGCATTTCTAGAATTTTAATGCAGTTTTTTTACTATGCTCTTATTAACTTGGCGTATATAACATTGAAATGTCTTAACATTTAAACTTGAAAACTTAATTTTTAATTTTTCTAAACTAAAATAACTTAAATGTGCTATGCAAAATAATTTTTTTAATTTTTACTAATAATAATTAGTAGTCCGATGTTTCTAGGAAAAAGTCGAGTCTATTATAGACAGTCAAGTCTCACACAGGAGCTATTTAGCCTGCGATGAGTATTTGAATTAGTTTTAAGTTTAAAAATATATTATATTGTAACAATAGATCTAATTTATTTTTGATTTTAAATTGAACAATTACTATAAACATTGATAATTACATTAGAAGTACCTTCATCATTTATTATTACTCCAGGTAAGTTCTTAGTTGATACATTCTTGCAAAAAATACTAGTATTTTTAATTGTAGTAGTGTTTAGTTAGTTAGTTAGTTTGCTGAGACGTAAGCATGTGAGAAAGTTCAATTTTTCATAATGAAGTGCCAATATAACTTTTAACGACAGCAGAAGACTTCCATCTATCGTGACGTTTTATTGATAACAAATCACCGCCACAATTTGATAAATGTTTCTCACTTAATTGTCAAAAGCAGTGCTTCGGAAAAAGCTTTGGATTTGGTAATTTTGCAATGTTTGTCTTACCTTTTCCTTTCTTTTTTTCTTTTCTGTATTTTATGTTTTTGGTGTTTCACGATAGATGACGATGTTTACTTATATTATAAAGATATTTCAATGCAAATATTCGTTTTGTTTTAATCTTGCTGCTACCAACATTTTGTGATAATTATTTCAACTTTATTGTAACAATTTGAAACACGGAGTTTATGCGGTTTCGTTTTTTGTAAATGAATATGATTTATTATTTTATTACCGTTTTTGTGTTCGGTTGTATAATTTTTTTGTGCAGAGGTTTCTTTCTTGGTGTTACCGTATGATAGCACATTTGACTTAAACCTGTTACAATTGTCAAAATTAATATTAAGAATTAAGTAAAATCCTTTTCCAATGTCATATGTGGCATCAACTACAAAAAGTAATTTCATGTAAACAAAAACTTTGTCGTTTAGTGGTACCTAAGTTATATCGTTTTTTGTTTACTTTTTAGTGCATTTTATTTGATACATTTGAGACATAAAATATAATAAAATAATAAAAATTATTGGCGTACAAAACCATAAAGTTTGGTATAAAAAGTAAGTTTCTTTTACCAATGATTTTATCAAACCAGCTGTGGAAATTCCGTTTTCACCTTAACTTTTAGATTAATTATAGTCACTAAAAACCTTGAATATGTAAATCAATTAAGAGAATTTTATGTCGATGCATATTTCAGAGTTTTATCGTTTTTTCATGGGTACCGTCATCAGAGCATGACGAAATTTAAATGGGACTACTCCTAAAGTACCTTCTTCCTAATAAACATTAAATTATTAAAATTTGTCATCGTGGTAAATAATGATCGATAAACAAAAATAAAAAAAAGATTCCGGCGAATTAAGGACTGTCTCATTTTTTGGAAGTTGAAATCTACATTTATTTTATTAATGCCATATCAATATAGCTTTAGATAAACGTTATCCGACACACATAGACGATTTATTTTTGTAATGACTTTCATACATAGAATTTATACTTCTACAAAAAAAATTACAAATGTAATAGTTATAAAACGTTGAAAGTTGATTTTAAATCTGCGGAATTTAAATAGTCTTAAATAAAACTGCGGATTAAAACTACAACTTAAAAGACATTACGGTTAAGACAACAATCCAAACTAGAAGAAAACCGTTATAATAATTTTCTCACGCGTAAGTATTGTTCCTAATAAATTATATATTTATTCCATTAACTAACTGTATTTATTGCTGCTTCAAAAAAAACTTATAATTTTGAACAATGACAATGAATTTTACACTAAAATAAATAATAACGTTTTAATATAAAAGTAATGTAAAAAAACTATTTTGAACTGTAGTAAACAGTAAATTAATTTGTACTCCTTATTGTAAAATAATATTATTAAAATGAATTGTCTAATTTTCTATTATATTAGTATTTTTTTTTGTAAATCGTGTTTAAACATATTACGTAATCATATTACAGAAAGTTTGTAAACAAATACTTTTAGGTCATTACGTGTCTGTTAACTACTGTTACATAGTTGGAACATTTGTTAGTACTACATTTAGTTAATTATAATTCAGACAACTTAACAGAAAATTTTGTCTCTATGCCATTTATTATTTTGACTAAAAATGTTATTATATAGTGCATATAAAGTTAATCACATTTAAAAATAGTTTGATTATTAAAAGTTTTTATAAATCTTGTATAATACAAATATGTAATCATTTATAATAAATAGTTGTATTAGTACGACGTTTTTTAAAAATAGAATTTTATCAAATTATACAATTTTATGTATTTATTTGATTCAATTAACGGTACTAAATTGTATATATTAATAAAATAGTTATAAGAAAAGAAAAATATTAACAATATTTTTAATTTTAGTATTCTTTATTAATCTGCATAAAAATAATTAGATGATTAAAACTATCTAAGATTACAACAAAAACAAGATAAGGCTATAAAAAAGATTAAATGAAAAATAACTAGTAGTTTTGAATTCATTATAAGTAAAACTTGTTTGCATATTTTAAACTTGCCATGTCAGGTCTTAGCATAATAAATTCACCATTTAGTGTTGCAAATAATCTCAATCAGCTCTATTTAAACAGTCGCAGTGGCTATAATAAAACATGGATAACAATTTTGAAACTCTAAAATATATAGTAACAAACTAGCATATATACAAATTTTATCATTTTTTTTGTATTTCGATTATTTGATTTTGCCATAACAGTTTTATAAAAAAATAATAAAACATATTATTAAAAAATATTTTATTTCTTATATATACTACGTAGTGCTGTAAAATTTTAATATATTAGTATAATTTATGCAACGCCGTTTTTACTTTTTATCTTAAACTTCTTGTGTATATTAAGTGTATAAAATAAGTTGGTTGAACTAAAAGGTGTACGTTCAAATATTTCTTAAATTCATAAATATGCAGTACATTGATTTTCTTAAATGAAAATTCATTAGTCTTGCTGCACTACATTCGATAAAAGAAGGGCGTGCACCATTGTAAGTAGCTTCATCATAATTAGAAAAGGCGTGGAGTTAGAATGTATAAGATAACATAGAAAATGTATTAAGATAATAAAATAAAAAATTTATTTACTTTTGTACAACTACCTACATATTTTATTACATTTATTATAGTCGTTGTTAACGTGTGGTTACGCAAAGCACTTCATTTAATTAGAAAAAAAGAGTTAATGTATTTTTAATGCAAATTAAGGATTATTTATTTTATTTTTGTTAAATTGTGTTTTAGTATAAAAATTACGATAATTATAAAAGAACAAAAAATTTTGTTTATTGTACATTTCATGAAAACACTCGCTATACGCGGCTTTTTGTTGAAGTTATTTTGAATATGCAATATTTTGGTTTCTCTTGTCTAGTGCGTATACAAATAAGTTTTTCGTTTTTCGACGCCATAAGCAAGCCACATGTAGTTGTCTATGTGACAAGCATAAATTTTCCACTTGCAGTGATTGTTCACACGCTTTGTTGATTCGTTGTAATCTCACAATCTCACATTGTGTAACGTGTTAATATTACGCACGCTTCAATTATTTCTAATTATATAATTTAAGCGTTATATTTTGAATTCAAATTTTACGTGCCTCTCGTATTTTTGTTTTCTTTCTACTACCGCGTTTAGATCATTCTCCTATTGCGCATTTACGCGATTCAGTTGGAATCTGGTTTGTTAATTTCCCATTTTTATTAACATAAAACTAGAATTTAGTATCTAAACATTGTTTCGGGGTTTGGTTTTGTGATTGAGATGGCGTTGATTGGTTACCTAGGTTTTGAGAAAAAAAAAATAATAAGATGATTGATTATTATTTGGTTGATGCGGGGCGAAGTATAGCGGTGACATTTATTATGCAGATTAGAAAAAAATATGAAGAGTTTCCATTATCACGCTTGTATGGGATTGCCATTTTGAGTGGCGGTTTGTTAGCTAACGCCTGATTCTTGAACCTTTTTACTTAGCTTACGTGTAAGTATATTAAGTTTATTATCTGCGGGATTCGATTATTCCATTAACAACCGTGTCATCATACCTTCAGTTTATTTTTGCTTAAGACGTGCCATTTAATTTAGTGTCTTTTTTTTGTACCCTAAATTGGTTTTTGTTGTGAGTTGAACTTGTTGCTTTGGTTGTCAAAGCATTGCGTTTACAAACTTAAACATAAGTTATTTGTTATCTGCGATTACTTGTGTACGCTATAAACTCAACAATCTGTTAAAAAAGAAAAAACAAAAAATATTTTAACATCGAGAAATTAAAAAAAAGTGTAAAGCCTGTTCTACATTATACTTTTTATATATTTAAGTTTACATCCAAGTTTTTATAAACTAGAAGTTGCCAAAGAACAAGAACAGAAAGAAATAAGTTATTATGTTTTTTCTGCACATGAACTATGATACAAACTTGGACAAAAACTTGGATCCTTTCTAATTTTAAAAAGTTTAGATGCAACAAATCTATACTATACTTTTTTATTGACATGTTCTAGTTCATAGAAACTTGGATGTAAACTTAGACGTAAAAAGTATAATATAGAACAGGCGTAATAAGACACGTTTTTTTAGAGATTTATATATTTTATATTTTTAGATTTATAAAAAATTAAAGTACGTTTAATAAACACTGCATGGAATATTTTTAAACAAATTTAATAATTTTATAAAGAGCATCCTATTTTATCAAATAAAAATATAAGGTTAGAAACGCACATAAAAAAGAAAATAATGAAACTGCGCAGGATATAAAAAAGCAGCAGTTAAATTTATTTTAACATTGGTAACACAGCTTAAACATACTGAACTAGTAAAAGTTTGTACAAACACAAATAAATTATAAATAGAAAATTCTTAATCACGCTGAGAAAAATATTATAACAATCATAGGGATTTTTAATCAAGGCTATGAGAAATCTTATTCCTATTTGGACAATAAATCGATTTGTTACTGTTATTATTTACTACGATAATATTATAACGTTTACAAAACATTTTATTATATTACTTATAATGCAAGTTCTAATATGCGCAACAACACTAATATAACTGTAAATAGCTATAAATGTAGTAAACATTGTAAGCTGATTTTACACCCAAATATTTTAAACACTAATATAGTTTATCAATATAATAAAACGCAGTTGTCTTTTATTAAATAACAAATAAATAGATACAAAATATAAATCTATTATTAAATTACATAAATAAATGCGTTAAAATTCAAGCATGCCTATAACAATACATTGTGTACCTATAGTATCAAAAAAAAAAAAAAGACCAACAAACACAATCAACCTTTCTTAGTGAACTGTTCAGTGGTGAAATAATTTATTTGCTGAATTTTCCCAACGCACAAAATTGATGTTTGCTATAAGTAAGTTTTTTGATGTTTGAATTTTTCATGTAAAAAACCAATATCCTGTAACTAAATATGTTATTTAAAAAACGCACCGGATTCCACAGTACTTTGGTTATATACCAAACGTGTAAATAAGAAAAATAAATACAATAATTTACCTAATTTTAGTTCCTACACTACCTCTACACTAACCATAGAAACAAACGTAAACAATTTATTAAAAGGTTAACTTGAATAGTACAGCACCACATATCCAGATTCGTTTGTATTTGACTGCGAACGAGTTACAGCAGTCACATTTGCAGAATCTGCCACGTACTACTGATTATTCTTTGCTACAATATTTCTCATAATAACAAACATTATTTTGTAGCAGTTATAAAGCATTGTTAGTAATCTTTTTTTCATAATAATATTTATTATAACAGCAAAAATTCGCATACTTTTTATAATAATACAGAATTATTATATTGTGCAATGGATCTATATTCAGCCATATTTAAGTTGGATTTAATAAAATCTCTTAAATTGTAGTCAAGCTTGAAGATGATCTTTAATACTTAAAACTAGACACATAAGATGATTTTTATTTTTCATTTCAACATATATAGTATAATGTTTGTTATTAACTAGTTTATGAAGATTACTATTTACGTAAATGATTGTTAACAGATAGATATTACCAATTATAATTTTTAGTTTAACAAAAGTTTTATAACAACATTTCTCTTAAGGCTTCAATATCAAAAACATTTGTTACTTTAATTATTTGGCACAAGAAAAAATATTTGAAAGACTTCTAGATATAATCAAAACTGAAACTGCTAATTGTTGCTACGATGTCACGAACTGCGTGATAATGTTATTGGGAAACTTCACGCACCTTGTCATTTATACTACGATTATCGTTTGACATGTCATGTTTTTTATGTCACTTAGCTTACTTTTAATTTTGATAACATTGAATTACTTTTACAGTGCGTCATTTAAATTACTATAAAGAATTTCTTTTGTAAAAAAATTGCGTTGCGCATATTTACGTATTTTAGAATGGTTAGTCAAACCACAATTTTTTATCTTGCATATACATTTGACGTTATACAGTCTGGTGAGAACATTATAATAAAAATATTTCAGCGTGAACAAAGTTAAGCGATTGCTTTCGATTAATAATTTTTCTTGTTCACGTATGTGTATGACGTAGCTAGAATGTGTGAATAATTTAAATTAAATACTTAATCTGGAACTTTGATGAGATATTTGTCTCTTGTTTCTCTTTTTCGTGTATCCAATGTGATGCAGTAGTAGTCTAGAATAAATCGTAATTAAGTTTGTTATAACCTTTCGTTGTTTTATTTCTCAACCCATAACAGAGATTACGGGTTTGGGTTTTCTTTTCCTAGTACAGAGATCTTTCTCCTTTTTGAATTTTTTTTCTTGCAAGAAAATGTGTGACAGAGCACAGACTGATCAAACGAAATTAAGCTAGCAACACAAGTGAGTTAACACATTTTTTTTACATTTAAAATTATTGCGTTACAGACGGCATTGGTAATAAATGTAAAACTTTAGAGAATTTCCTAAAGTGTAAAAACATCAGTTTTCGTAGGAATGATAAGACAAACAGCAACTAAAAATTCAGAAAACTCTACTAAGATGAGAACGTCTTCCGAGTTTGAACCGTGTTGTTGTTGTAACCGAAGTTGCCAACGTTTCGCTCACTTTTAACTTTTAACAGGAAATTCCGAGAGAGCATAAAAATCATCAAACACCCCAATAACTTTAATTGTGATCATGGTTTTGAGCTATTCCTTCTTTAATTTTTGGTCATTAGTCTTTTATCGAAAACACGCCTCTTTTCAACCGTAACCTAATCTGAGTCGAGCTTAACCAGCCGCCACGATACTTCTTCCCCAAGTAGCAAAAATCAGTTACAAAACGGTTGTAAAACTCTCTTGCAACTATGGTTTCAGTAAGGTATTTAGTTACAGAATAGTTGCTGAGTCTTTCCTGACACGTTGTCAATACCGGATTTGGTCAGTTGCAAGGCAACTGCAGTAATATTATAACCGTTTTACAACGTGTCTGAAACCGTTGCAATTACTACTTTGTAACTGTTTTGCAGCGTTGCTATAACGGTTTTTTACAAATCATGTTTACCTATTCTGAATCGTTTCAGTAATGGTTTATCATCACGGTTTTGTAATTGATTTGTAACATTGTAGTTACCGTTTACAGCAACTGCTATGTAACTGTTTTGAAAACATGCTTATTACTATTATTTGAAACTACTTTATAACCGCGTTGTTATGCAACTTATCCAAGATTTTAGTTACTAACTGCATCATAAAGATTAAAACAAAAGTAGAGATAAAAATATATTAATAAAAAGATACAGATATATAAAAAGTTATAATAAATGTACATTATTTAAATTTTTATAGTTTCTTATAGAACTAAATTCAAACAAAAAAGATATAATACCTAAAAGAATTTTTACATCTGTTGCAGGTAGGTACCAATAAACAGGTTTTTACTGCAAATTTTCAAGAAAAGCGGATTATGTCTATTATTTATAAATTTTGTAAATAGTAAATGCATAAATTTTGTTAAGAGAAAAATGTCTTTGTGTTAAAATACCATGGCGGATTAAGATATTCCTTACATGTTATAGTTTAATGCGTCTACGTAATTCTTAGTTAAATATTTGTATTAGGATACAAATGCACATGTGCAATTATAATCGGTTCAATGATCATAATCTCGACTGGTTTTTTAAAGATTATAGGTGTTCGCAATGGCGATCTAATTTACACGTTCTGATCACTGTGTGTAATATTGTAATGTCCTTGCAATCAAATTCTATTTTATCCTAGAAGAAAATAAAATCAATTTAAAATTTGCGTAGTTATAATTGGCAACTAATTCTTTAACGTTGATTAAATTAGAAACAGTAGTTTAAATGCAAGATTAAAATTATAGTAATATAATATACCAATAATTGTACTTACGTAGTTTTGAATTAGAAACACTTTCGGTACTGTTTATTGGATAATGATAATGGACTATGTGTCTTATAAAAATCTCGTAAAATGCACTTCTTCTGTTGCCATTTGAACGTATAGATTAACACTGTAGTGTAGTTTTAGAAATTCACACTTGTAACCATAGTTTCAAGACTGTTACACTCGAAACCGAAATGAAGGTTTTAATGCCACTAAATTGACACTGTAGTTACATAAGGGTATAAGAAAAACTTAGTTATAACCATAGTTGTAAAATGGTTATTTCTGTAATAGATTTGAAACCTCAGTAAATTACGAAAGTTGCTGCTACGTTGCTGCAACGGTTTATTTACCATGGTGCTAATGTTACTAATTTGCAACTGGTTACAACGTAACCACGGTTACAAAATGTTGCTTGGGTCTTTATATACGGAGACTATATATTTTTAAGTCACTTCTATGGAGTTTAGAATCTGGATTAATTCATAAGTTGATGACCTAACTCTGTAATGGTTTTTGTTAGATTTTCGTTTGCTTGTTTCAAGTTTATCGTTTTCTTTTTTACCTTTTCAGAGTTTAGAATCTGGCTTGATTCACAAATTGATTACTTAATTTTTGAGAAGTTCTTAGTTAGATTTTAGTTGCTCGTTTGAATTCTTCAATTTCTCTCACGCCCTGATGAAACCCCTTACGAAAATGGGCAAAACGTTGGCAACTTCGTTAACAACAATGCCACTGTCCAAAGCCGGAAGACGTTCTCATCTTACTATAGACTCCGGCCGTTCAATGTGTAGCCCGACACTTTACAAAATTCTACAACAAGAACTTTCGCTTCTACAAGCTAATGATTGTCTAGCAAATAAATAAAACAATTTTTGCAAAACGCCTGCTGTTCGTCGAAATAATGCTCATCATTTTTGCTAGTAAAAATAAATCAGTAGTAATGACAAGTAAGTAAACTTATTTTCATTTGAGCGATTTTGTTACCAACAGAGTTTTTATCATATTTAAAGTGTTTTTTTAAATTAAAAATCAGTTTAATAATTTTTATTTAACTTTTAACTTTTAGTTATTATATGTTAATAGTCCAATATGTGCTTAATTAAAAATTTACATTTTTTTGAACGTGAGTTATGTTTTTTGGGAGTGAAATAAATAAACATTGCAATATCGCATTAATTAAAAATTTTTAATTAACAATTTTACGAATACAAAACCAGTTTAAGGTTTAGATTAAATAAAAATAATTAAAACGTATATTAACAACTCAGTTATTAAAAAATATCTAATTTACTTATAAACGAAATGTTGCTTTGTGTTAACTGTAAGATTAAAGAATACTAGACTTAAAACTTAATACTTGGTGGATTGCAATCGTGTTAATATATGATACGATTAGCAAATCCAACTACCAACATGCTAAGATCTCTATAGCACCAATTTGTTTATATTTTATACGTAGGCTCGTTAACCACGAGATGGCAACAGCTACAATACTTTTATCTGTTAATAGTTAACGTTGAAACATAGCTACCCAAACATTAATTTTTATTAGATGTTAATAAAATTTTACACGCTATACAGTCTATACTTTTGGTTATGAACATAATTTTACTAAATAAAATTTTGTCATGCATGTGTTATATATTTTTGTCAAATTTAGTATGAATAATATACGTTTATAAATTTTGAACATAAGTTATTTATTGATTGTTTTTAAATTATTAAAATTTGATTCAGCGCTGTTTACCATTTTTGTTCTTAGCAGTTTTTGTGTACTGAACTAGTTTCTTTAAAATTTTTATTTTCAAATTTATTATGACGATAAATATGTGTAAACTTAAATAAAACAATAACTAAACAATGCTAAAAAATAAAGTTTAAAACTATATACAAAGAAAATTTGATAAAGTTAAATTATATTGTTTTTTAAACTACTTTTATTGATTAAACAAAATAATTTAAATCATACAGCAAAAAATTAAATTATATTAAAAAAATAACTTTGTACATTAGCGATTAAAGTAGTATTTCAAAATTGTGAAACCTTTAAACATCAATATTATGTTTTTTCTCCGTAAATAACGTAAAAACGTAAAAAAATTGTGGTTATAGCTTTACCACAAAGTGTAATTGTATAAAATACATAATATACGTATGTATTTTGCATTAAGAAGTGTTTGTTGTACAAATTAAAAATCAAAAATGAAATCAAGTGCACTCTATGCTAAACTACCTTATTAGCATATTATATACTATAGAAATAATTTAAAACATTATAATTTAACTTAATCTAATTGCTTCGAACGCGGTAACTGCTTGAGAGTGGCAGAAATGAATCTGTCAGTTAAAACATGACATCCACACATAGTTAATATTATATCAGCAATTCTACCTAGAAAGATAATGACGGAGTGTTATGAATTTACTAATGTACGTGGTAACTAACATTCTATTTATACATTATCTATTCTAACTTAGTATTTAATTGATGTATTAAATTGAGTTTACGTGTTGTTTGAATTAGTTGTAGAAAGTGTTTGTTACTTTGTTAATTGCAACGTTGGGTTAACAAGTAATTTTTATAAACTATTTGTGTAAAATTAAAATACAAAATTGTCATTTTAAGTACAAACTTTAACCTTTGAATAGTGTCGTGGGCTTCGATACGGCAACGGTACATGTTTAATTGCATTTATTTTTGTAATAAACATGAGTCTTAAAATATCCTTGTACCTATTTTTTACTCATAGTGTTTAGAATACGCTGTTATGACATTGTCGTAAAACTAATTCGTAAACTGCTGTAAATTGGTATTAGTTAAATCAATGTACATTTGGCCGTCTTTGAAGCGCTTACGACACTAATTTTTTATTTAGGCTTTTCCACTATTTTTATAAACGTACAATTATTTTATATTAACAGTTTTGTTTTGTGGTTTATATTTCAACACCTGTTTGGCATCTAGTCATAAAATAGTAGGTATGTACGTACCTTGTTACACAATTAGGTATTATTTGAAATATATATAACTTAATCTTTACAAACAGATTCTAAACACGTTTCTTCAGTAAAATGCAAAAGATCAGGTTTATTATTTCTTTCAAAATATTATTCTAACACTGTGGATGCTTATGAAAACTTTAATTGTGTTCAAATTATTGTAGGCTTTGCATAAAATTGTTTACCTAATATCAAAGAATTGTTATTTTTGTTTATCGTATAGTACTAGTACAGTTTTTGATTGTGTTTTGTTATTCAAAACGGGCAGTACTAGAAGAAATAACTGGAATATGATCCGTAACTAGACTCCAAAAGAAATTGAAAAATAACTAAAGAAATTAATCTAGAAGATCATCTATTAAAAGAGATGCATGATTAAGCAAAAGAATCTAGTAATAAAGATTGTTAATAAATGAGGTATCAAACTAAAGATAAAATCTAAAAACACCTTAACCTTAACACCTTAAAAAATAACAATTATCCTACGGATCTAATAAATAAAATATTATTCCATACGAACAACACCAATTACTTGCCATCACCATCGAACCAAACTAACACTACTTCTAATTTTGAGAATACTAAAATCATAAACGTTCCCTACAACTAATTTTGATTTAAAAAAATACCCACTTGAAAATAGTGACCTATAACACCACTTACAACACTATTTATTCCAAAACAAAAGATAAAACAAAGTTATACGACAAACACAATGTTATATATAGAATCGAGTGCATTGGATGCAACAAATGTTATATAAGGCAAACAAAACAAAAAACTATTAATTGAATTAAAAATCATCAATATGATTGCAAGAACAAAAAAAGCAGAATCGGCTCTTCCTTTGCATCGTATTAACACTGACCACAATTTCGATTTTAGTACACCAACATCTTAGATGTGGAGCCCAAATCTAATATAAAATTAATATCTGAGATGATGTTTATCACTAGACATAACAACAATGTAAATTTAAATACAGATACTAATAATCTTAGTATTGTATACAATAACCTAATCAATAAAATGTCATGACTTCGAATTCTTAACCGTTACTTTTCAGTGCTAACATTTTTGGTTAGTTGGTTTCTGGTCTTTGTGATGTTCGTGAGTTTGTTGTAACTATTGTTTGTTTTTTAAATCATTTACAATTTATGTTTTGTGTTATTTATTATTTTTACCAATTGACTGTGTTTGGCGAATTCATTGCTTCTCGTTTTAAGTTTTTTATAAGTTGTTTTTTGTTTTTTTTTATATCCTAGTTTTCAGTTATTCTAAAAGATCAAAGCTCTTTTTATAATTAATTACCTTAAATAATTGTTCAAAATTACCTGGTTTGTATGTTTGTATTAATTATGTTGTTTTTTAGTAAATACAGTGGCCTGAAGGAATGGACACTTTGTCCTCGAAACGTCGCTATAAAAAACACATGTAGTAGTGTTTTCTGTCGCCCTCTCCTGCTTAAAAATATTTAACACCATTCTATTTAATTTATAATGTTTGTAAAAGAAAGTGGAGTTGGCCAATGGTAGTTTTTTTATAAAATAAGTGAGTGTGCAATAAACGCTCTTGTGGTTACAAATTCAAATAGTGCGGTCTATATAAAAAAATTAGAATTATTGAAAACTTTAGCTTGGGATTTAGTTACTACAAAGAGGTGTTAATAGCACATGAACAAACAAATAAAACAATCTTGCACTATATGCCATAAAAATGTTTGCAATGAACATAAAAAAATAATTGCTTATAGTGTTTTAGTGATAGCAAGAGTAACAATAGTAATAAAAGAACATTTAAAAAAAAATGATTTTTAGTTTTTTTAATTGATTTATTATATTTCTATAACACATATTTTTAATACATGTACATTCAATTCATTAATTCACATACCGTAAACTGATAGAAAATATAAAAATTGGTAATTTGTCTGTGTGGTAAACTGTATGCACTGCTAAAAGGTTTTAAAAGTTTAGGAAGCTTGCACAGCCAGCTCGCAACAGAATTAAAACAATTCATATCGGAGAAAAAGAAGGTTCAAATGATAAAAATAAGGCTCAAAGCTTGCATTAAACGTTTTAAAGTCTGTAAAGGTAGAGGAACGAAGAAATTAGCTAAATCATCAACGTGAAATTTGATTTACTTATCTTAGAATAATAACGTATAAAAGGAATTCGTATCAACAACAAATAAGTCTCAAAGGTTACACACCAAAAGTAGTTTAGTTTGATTACAGGTACAACGTTAGTTATAAGAAGGCCGAAAACATTGGCAACTTACATTACATTTGTATAATAAATTTAAATGGCAAGAACATATAATTTTTTTGTAAATTAATTAAATCAACAATGATAATTAACTCATTACATCTTAGCATGCAATAAAAAATTACGTTGGATTACTAGTAATAGCAGTGACATCAAATGGTAATCAAAATTTGACTTTCTCCAAATCCGGTGTTAACCTTAAGAAAACGTTTTCTCAATGGCTTGCCCGTAATTAAGCTAACAAAAGCAATCGTCTCAAACTAGTGACACAAAAAAAGTAAAAGCAACATTTATGACAAGTAAAAAAAGCGGAGTTTATTGCATGCTGTTGACAAGTGTAACTTTCTTAAAGGTGCACTGATAAAACAGTTACTGTAAATTTACGGTATTTATCACTGGCCACCAGTAACCAGTGATAACTACAGTATTTCTACATTATAGATGTAAGTTTACAATTCACATATAAATTTACAATTAGTCTGTAATTTGGAAAACTTACATAAATTTGTGTGATATTACATGTAGAAATTGTAGCATAACAATGTATATTTACATTGTTATATTGCATCGCAATGTGTTTTTACAGTGTAATAAATTGTAGATTTAAGTAAGTCATTATTTAAACTAACTTCTTTATTAATAGTTACCAAAAAACGTTCTATTAGGATAAAAAAACAAACCATAATCTTATTTAAATCAAATGAAACTTAATTATATAAATTTAACCTAAGCGGTTAACTTCTTTAACCTTTATTAAACACCAGGTACAATTTGTACAGTAATTAATAAAAATGATATTGTTAGTGAAAACTTGTTTTTGAGTTGTACACTTACCTAATGGTTTTATTTACAAAATCAATATTTTTTTAACTAAACATTCAGATTAGTTTTTTTGATTTTTACTTTTCGCATTACGAAAAATTAAGAACAAGAACATAGCATATAAACATAATGGTTTATTTATAGAAAACATCTATTTGAGTACAGGACCGTTTGAAAAAAGGCTAACCACAGCTGTACAAAAATAATAAAGAAACAAATAAGCATATTTAACACATAGTAACTCATCCTTAAACAATACAAAATAGAGAACAAACGCACTAATACTGTTACTGTTATGCAATCAAACAACTATAAAGTCTAGAGAGTAGACGTACATGTATAATATAAAGAGTGATTCTTAAAAACTGACAAGATTATTATTTTGCTAGAAACGGCATTGTCATTCAATAAAGTAAAGAATTGCGTTACGAAAACATAGTGCTCAGTTTTTTTGTAATTGTCATTTGGTCGGTCAGTTCTAAGAAATCACACGTTATCTAGTTGTAACATGAGCAATGGTACAAAATAAAACGATTACGATATTCATAACATAATTCACCAACGATAAATCAACTATCAATCAATAATAAAAAATACTACTGACACAAAGATAAAAAATATACCTAAACATTGAAACAAAACAAAGTCTCGCTGTTAGTAAACAGAAACATGACCGTAACACAATAGTCGATTTAGTTGATGTCTCTTAATTTATTCATTAAACCAATAACTTTTTTTTGAAGAACCAATTTTCTGCGATTTGGTTCCGCTGTCTGGATGAATTTTAAGGAAGTATCGTTGAATCATTTCTAAAGTGGTAGAAATTGCCTTTGGATATTCCAGATTCATATTAAAATCAAGTGCAAATGCAACCTGAAGAGCTTCCGTAAAATGAATGCAGTCTGTTACTTTGACTTTTTTCAAAATATACGGAAATTTCGTTATTTTCTAAAACAAAACAAAAAATTAACGATCTAAGATCGAATTAGTCATTAATTAATAGTTACAAATTTCTACAATACACGGTGCGTTAACCTTTAATATTTCTTCGATATCAGTTGAATACTAAAATTAGTATAAAATGGATGTTTTTAGTTTATAATAGAAATAATGGACAATACCTACTTTAAATTTGTAATATAGTAGCGAAAAATCTTCTTTAAAATACTTGCTCAATACTTTAAGCGATTGGTAGTTTAAATCTTCCGTTTCAATGCAACTTATTAACTTTGATGTATCTAAACCGAATTGCACTATTTTGGCTGCTTTGTTATTCAAGTTTTCAGAAAGAAAGTCTAAATTTGAACCTGTTAATTTGTTAAAATGCCATTTAATGGCATACTTGTTAAATAAGACAGGCCATTCTCGTTGAATGTCTAGAACTGATGGTACCTCTAGAATATTGTTTAGGAAGGTTCTTTGATCTGCATAAGATGCTTCTAAGAGTTGATAAAAACTAGGGTTTGTTTGGTTTATGCTGTTTAAAATTACACGATCATTGTTGCTCTTATCAACATTTGATGTTTTCTCAGGTTGCCATTGTGAACATCCGGCCATTGAATTAGCTTTACGTTTTCTTAGAGCTGGTGGTACCGATGGAGAAACATTATTTTTTTCTTTTTTATGGGGTCGATTTAAATACGTAGCTCTTTCAAGAAGCTTAGCAAAAATTGTGCAAGAGCCCCCTGCTACTGGTAATTCAGTGTCTTCGTCAACATCTTAAAACATTTTTGAATACTTGTCACATAGTTTATTTGCCACTCTCCAGGAGTATTGCGATGTAAACTTTGTTGAATTTCAAACTTTTCTAATGATTTAAGATTAGTGTGGCAAGTTTTACATGTAAACATTTTTCAGAAAATATGATATACACAAAAGTACTTACGTGCTTCTTCTTTTGTTTTCAATTCCGATTAATTACACATATACACCACATGAAACTTAATGAGCTGATGTAAGATAAATAAAAACCTCAGAATCACATGTTTCGCGATTATTAAACACGTGACGAAATAACCAGTTGTGATTGCTTAGAAGTTACAATGCAACTGGCAATTCACATTTTTTATGTAATTTTACAGTTGTAGATGTAAAATCGCTTAATGCTCCATTATTATTACAGTAAGATTGTATTATTACATAAGTTCTTAACAAAAAGATGTAATATTACATATTATAATGTAAATTTATAATAAATAATTAATTTAGCATAACTTGTGCAAATTTACTTAAAAAAAATTTATTTTACAGATATTTTATCTTGGATTTTACATTTTATCTGATGTAATTTTGTGTAAATTTACAGACAATTTTATCAGTGTGGTGTTAAGCGTTCATGCCTTGTAGCAAAGGTATCAATCGAAGGTGCACATCGTTTAAGAGTTAATTATTGTTTAGATGCTTTGCTTAGAAATTTTCCACAATCGATCACAATGTTTCTAATCCACCAAAGATTTCCTTAACCCTTATAGGTAGATGATTGTGATCCTACATTTGGAGGTACACGTGGTGCTAAAATATTTACATGAAAATTACACTTAATCCGAAAAAGAATACAAAAAGCTTACCTTGCTTTGATTAAATTATCTAATTAAAGCTGTTTTCAAAATACATAACGCCACAGCACGTGGATGTGTTAAATAAATATTTTTTAAACTCAAGCAAGCGTATATTTATGTACCAACGCGTAGATTAATTTGACAGTGAAAAATGACGGCTTGAACGGAAAGGACAAAAACGATACTCGTTAGATAGCGTCGAGAAGTAAAAGATTAACTTCAAGTCAAACAAAAATAAACAGAGTAAAGCAATTTAAATTTAGAGCAAGTAACAGCACGTCTAGATAAAAATGTGTTTCTACAAATTTATTGTGAGTTGCTGTTATATAAAATAATTAAAATTACTTTCCGACAAGTATCAGAACGAAATAAAAATTATTGAAGTATGTCTACTGTTTTTACGCCACTTATCGTCAAAGGAATTTCTAATCGCAATATGAGCGTTACAAAGAGAAGCTGTAACACATGTTTTTCACGCTCCAATTTTTGTTTTTATTTATTTGTTGGTCAAAATGGTAATATATGTTTAGTTGTGATTCTTGATATATAATAGTTGGTAATAATCAGCAATTGTACAAAATTGCACTTTGTAACAGTTTGACAAAATAGTCATTGTATAAGCGAACTAATAGTTATTTGTATCACTATTTCAAAAAATGTTATTTGGGATTATGAGCATATTTGTAGACCAAGATGACTCGAGGATTACAAAATGCGAATTCATACAAAATACTTTAATGACGTGTGAGAAATACATAATTTCTTAGTGTTATTTTAAACAATAGCACAGTTTATGTTAGTAATAATAACACAAATGCGACAGATGACGTTTTAGTGACAACATCTACTTTATTGGACTGGTTTGAAAAAATAAATTTTCCGGCAATTATGTTGCCTGTAAACTACATCAAAACAAGCAGAACCACAGATACAAATAGATAGTAATATTATTTTTAAAATCTACAAACCACATTAACTAAAATTGTTACATTAACAAAAATACTTTATATGCAAATATAAACAAAATTAATATAACATAATGAATTTTGTAAAAATTTAATGCTTATTTTAAAAAAAATTTTCAGTACTATCTTTAAATTGTAGATTTTTTGTAGTTTAATTACACCTAAATACAATTTTATTTAAATTTAGATGTTACAAACGTCAAGGATTTGATAGATTCGACGATTTTTATTATAACGATCTTTAATACAAAGAAGCTGAAATCCGTTTTTTTTTCTTAATTTATTTGTAATATTTTAAAATACATATGTTTAAGTTGTTAAATTTACACAAAACAGTATTTAATTTATAATTATCAACCAATCAAAAAATTGCATAAATTATAGCATATTTTTAAGTCTGCTATTAATAAACAAAATAATATTTTTACGTAAAAACAATGTAACTATTTTTTTCTTCAATGCAATGCTTTTAAATTTTATTTTACATAACTTTCTTTTATAAATTAAAATAGTTTGATAACTTTTTTTTTAATCTGTGTCTAAACAAACTTTTATTTGATGATAAACTATAAAATAATTTAAAAAAAAAGAAATAGAGGTTATATAAACGATTGTATTTATTAAAATAATGGCTACAAACTTTTTTTTAGTTTTAGTTTAACTCTCGGTGCATTTGTAGAAACACATTTCGATTTATCACAGTACTGACGTGTCTCAGAAGAACAAAACCGCTTTATACTGTTTCTTTTACAATATTACATTAACTACTTATACAAACATTTTTACATTGGTAATTCTCAATAGCAGTTGTACTCAGTACTTAAGTGACATCCGTAGTTGTATGAACAAACTAACCCAACTAACTATTAATTGTTGATACTCTTAATTAATTAATTAATATTATTAGTTGATTAGTGTTGTGGAATTGCTACAAAATGAACACATCACTTTTAACTTATAAAAGTAATGTAATAT
Organism: Aquatica leii; assembly: GCA_035610365.1. NCBI lineage: Eukaryota > Metazoa > Arthropoda > Insecta > Coleoptera > Lampyridae > Aquatica > Aquatica leii. The sequence goes on along the minus strand of CM069433.1, from coordinate 48,403,688 downwards.
TAATTGGGTCAGTTAATAATACAATTTACTAACTAGCTAAAGCTTTAGAGGTAATTATCTGTAAAACTACTCGTATAACAAAAATCAATAATAACTATATTACATTTACGTTTATTAAGTAATTGTAACTGACAATAATCAAAATGTATTAAATTAATAAACATTTTATATTATTTAAACGGGTGGTTCATTTAAGATATAAGAACAATAGTTAAGATTGAGTTGTTAAACTATCATCTTTACAGTATAAACATATAGTTTAAAAATATTTTTAGCTTATCCTTACATATTTTTTTACTTATTGCTTTGCACTTATTTGAATTTCAGAAATGGGTTATAAGTAGTAGAAAACTTTGTTTTGCTATTGTTAGATAAGTACACACTAAGTTGATTTTTTAGATACGGGTTTATTTAAAAAATTTGGTGCTAATAGACTTTTTTTTTATTTACTTTTTAACAAAAACCTATTTAGTTTGATTAAATGTTATAAATGAAAATATACTTACAAGCGTTTTTAAACCAGACAGTATTAAAAAACAATCCATTAACCAACTCCAATAATTTTAAAGAAAAAAGTCAAAATCTACCTATTATAAACGTTCTATATGTTTCTACAGTGTGTATTTTAATGATTGTCCGGTGTTTGAATTTGCCGCTTGTTTATTCGTCAACGAACCAACATTGTTTGATTATAGTTACTAGAATGACGACGCGGCAAATTCAAACACCGGAAAATCATTAAAATACGCACCGTACAAATTGTTCTATAAAAACAATCTGATAAAAATTAAAGTAATATAATTACTTTTTTTTTTAATTTTATGTATGTTAATAAACATTTAATTTGTATTTCTGATTGTAGATGTTTCATTAATAACTACTGAGGGTAATAATAATACTTTTTTTGAAAGTTGTTTGAACAAATCTTTTCTCTTGAACATAGTTAAGAATTTGAATGCAAAATTGGTGACATGTATGGTATTAGTACGGTACCAGAAACCCATAAAAGAATTTGGAAAGCTTCGGTGGTGCAGGGAAAGTAAGAAAACCTTCAGAAAAAACTTATTGTAAGTACAATTTCATTTTATTTAAAGATGCCGTTTTGTGGGAAATTCCACGCATAATTCAGTGTTAGTGAAGCAGCAAATTGTCTACAACCGTCTTTGAAATGACCATAAGTTTTAAAAACTTATCAGTAGCAAGCAAATGATTTTTTTGTGGTAAGTAAACATCATGTTTGTTCATAAAATTTTGTTCAACAGATCGAGCAACAAGAAACAAGAAAAATCAGTTATTCCTTCCCTTGGTAACAGCGTTTTAATTCTAGAGTTTAAAAGACCATAAATCATATTTATTTTATAAATTTTGGGTAATTCAGGGTAGATAGACAAGCAAGATAAAAGTGAGCGAGCATTCAATGAAATAAATCAGCTGTTCTGTAAGTTTATATACGCGAAATTGAAAATAACTACGTCACATTTAATCACTGCACAAAACTATAAAAAGTTTTTAAATGTTTATAATTAGTTTACACTCAATGTCATTAAACAGATAAGCAACACGGAGTTGTATGATTGTACGAATAAATCCCGTAAATAACGGCATCTTTAAATAAGATGAAATTGTACGTACAATAAGTTTCTTCTAAAGGTTTTCTCACTTTCCCTGCACCACTGAAGCTTTCCATTTTTTTTTCTGGTAGCGTTTGCACAATTTGGCACTCTTAAAATTGCGTTTTAGTGTAATTTTGGACGACTTAAATAAAACTGATAACTTAACATTTACAGCCACTTAATTAAAATTTTTATGGAAAGTAACGTTACACAATAAATATAAAATTATCTTCAAAAATAATTTTTAACTTAAAAGAATTCGTACACGTTATGCGTATATTTGTATCGTTCACTTTTTAAAACTTGTTTTCCGGGGTGTCCTATTTGACGCGCACGCTCTACGATTACATTTGAATGTTACAATATGATAATAAAAATTTTATATGTATTTCTGATTGTAGGTGTTTTATTAATCACTACTGAGGTTAATTATAATACTTTTTCTGTGTTGAAAACAATTATAGAGAGCTTCATTTGAAGGCTCGTGTAACGAAACGTGAAACGCTCATATGAAACAAATCTGGAACTTGCGGTGGTGCCCAATTTCACTTCATTTTTTCTATTTTTTGGATGCAATGTTTATTATTATTATTAAACAAGATATTCCTTATGATTCGTTTTATGTCTAAAGTTCACATAGCAGTGATGAAAAATGATTATAGTGAAACGTTCGAGAAGTTATCCGCAAATTCAAGAACCTTCTGGAAGCTGTAGCTATATACCGAAAGATAGGGAACACTCGAGAAGGATTTCTAAATGTGTATATATACCGACGAAACAAATCGTAGGTCAGTTATTGTCGTAACGCGAATACAGCAGTGTTAAAAAGATTATTCAAGTTGAGATAAATAAGTCGTTAGCACGTGTGTGTACATAAATATACGGAGAATAATCTCGTACGTGATTTTTAGTGTAAACAATTGTGTGAAGCTATCCGCGGACTTTATCTTATCTTAATTAGTGTAAGTGTTTTTATTAAACATTATTAGATTTCATTAGTTCGGTTAATTTACAAGTAAAACATATTTTTAGTCGTTTAAATAAATTAGTTTTAATAATAAAATTCGCAACAATAGTAATTGCAGGATTAGATCCGCGCAAACTTCCGCCTAGTACGCTGCAAAAACGGTACAATATAGGTGAAAATTGCACATAAACAATTTATTAACTACAAAATTTACTACAAAAAAGTCCGCGGGAGTGTATAATTATATCTAATAGCTTAAGAGTTAGAGAATTTTAATGTAATTGTTCTAGAACTTTGCACACGTGTATCTTCTAAACTACTGAAAGTAATTGTACCATTTTGACGATTTTTTTATAGTAAATTTTGTCCTCTATAAAAATGTTTATGTGCAACTTTCCTCTATTTTAAACTGTATTAGGGTAATAGTTTATTGGTTATTTTAAGTTATTAAGCAAATCTTTTCAATACAAAAATTGTGCCGGTTTTGATGCAGGCATGATTTACAAAAAAACTCTTACGACACCGACAAAGCTACCCTTAGTCGCAAAAAAAGCCGCGGTAGTCATCAAAAGCAACTACACCAAAACACAGATGTTCTACTAAACCGACGATTTATGTTCAAATTTTAAAATGCATAAACGAAATAATTTAATAAACCTCATTTATAAAGTTATATAATAAAAACTATCAGCAATGACTGGTTTAAATCATAAACGATTGCACTGTAAAGTTATTAACATAGGACGAAAGTATGTAAAAAAAATTTTTGTCAATTTTGAATGTTGAAATTGTATCAACAGTCAAGCAATTGTTTTTTTATTGTCAATAGCGCATTTGTTTGATACTATTAGTAAAAAAAATTATAGAATTGGTAAATTTTTAAATTGTTATGTGAATTAATTGTTATTGGTCAATTTTTAAATTATTCAAATTACTAGTCCACCAATAATAAATTCGATAACTTTTAAAATGTATTTTTTACATATGTTTTTAGCTTTAAAATAATGAAGCTCATCTTCAGAAAAGTCTACAAAAAATATTTACAACTTATTAAAAGTTAAGTTTACAAAAAATTTTTTAACTTACATTTTTTTTTAAATGTTAAATATTAAAATTTGTGACGAGATAATTAAAAAATCTAAGTTTTACAAAATGTTAAATGTAAATTATTTTAAAAAAGGAAGATGGTGCAACTTATAATCAAATCTAAGAAAATTTGAGTTTAAAACCAAAATTGAAATTGGTTTGATCGTTCAACAAAAATTTTTTATTTGATATTTTAATATAAATTAACTCTAGTAATTCAAGAATTTGTTTGTTATTAATGTTACTAAAATGATTAAACAATTTGTAAGAAAAAAGAATATGACGATTATCCAAAACATGTTGTGCAAATACATTAATAGTATAAATTGTTATTTTTAAAAATTGTAATAAACCTTGTTTATTATATTGCGTAGGTAATATTGTGTTTGTTTTTAACACCTTCCGATAATTGCAAGATTTGCGATATCCGTGAATTTTTGAAAGTCGCCGCTTGTTTAACATTAAGAAGTTGTTTGAACAACTCTTTTCCTTTGTAGTAAAGAATTTGAACGTAAAATTGTTGACATGTATGGTATTAACTAAATAAAACAAACTTTAAAAGCATTTTTATATTGCAATGCAAAATGTAATTAAATATAGAAAAGAATACGACGTAGTTATATGTAAATGCAGTAACTTTTCTGGTTACTGTATCCATAAAAATAAGCTATTTGATCGCAGAAACTATGTTTATTTTAAATAAATCTTTTATGACTCTTTATACATTTTAGACTAATTAAAAAAAAGTGACAAAAATTATAATCGTGACAACAACTAGAGCAGAATAATAAAAACAGCTGGATGGTTGAAAGAGTTTAGTTAAAGAGTTTTGGTGTTGCTGTTATTACCCAAACTAAATAACTTAAGCACTTGCGTATTAAAAATTTTATTAACCTTTCTACAGCGATAAAATTGATATGTTATTGTAACCACGCGGACGTAAAGACTACAATTTTAAATGAATTTAGAAACAATTATATTGCGCGTGGATTTTACCCAATAGTCCTGTATCCGACCAACCAAAAGACGACGCGCGCGACTATTCTAGTGTTGTGATACCAATGTACAAGTTATAACAAGTTGCAACTTGTATTCAACCCCTTGTCGCAGGTTTCATAGAAAATCCTTTACAGGTATATAAGAAAGCATATACCAACGGCAAAGGAACTCTGTTTCGGGCGTTGCGTTTAAAAACATGTAATTGTTTTAATGTAATAAAGTTAAATTCACTTAACATGTCATTTTCCACTGAGAACCTCGAAAACTATATATGAAACGATCCCAAGTAATCTTCGGATTATAACAAATGGTGGCAGCGGCAAGATTAATTTCGTTAATTTTATAGTGAACCGCGAGTAAGTCAATCGAAAAACGCTAAATTTCCAATTTAACTTGTCGTCCCAAATTCAAGTTCAAAAAAACAATTCAATTCCATACAACAGCAATTCAAATTCATAACAGAAATCGGCGAATTATTCAAAATCAGTATTCAATTTCAATTTTAGATACTCGTTGATAAGTGATAAGTGAGTGATAAGTGCCAGTTTGGTTTAAGCGTTCAAGTTCGACGAAAAAGTGTTGTGTGAAATTGCTAATCATTTCTAAACCAACCCGGAGAAGTTTTAATCAACAACGCCATTAGGCAAAGAAAATAACCTTCATATCAATAACCTTGATGGTTACGTTCACCACAAAGAAAGACATCTAAATGTAAACACAATAAACATATTTTATTACGTAATGCTAGGGTAAGTCGATATTTATATCACTATTATATCTATATGTATATATGTTTAAAAAGAAACACGTTACTAAAACTACTAATTCAGATTAAAGTTCAACTATGGCTGTTAACGCAAATTTACTAACACTCAAAATTGTATTGATTTAATTTCTAAATGTGACCGATCTGTAAAAGAATTAAGTAAATTTTTGGACATTAGTAATATAGTCGCGGAACAGTGCGATCCAGTATGGAATCGAACAGTTTTGACGTACTTAAAGAATTAGTTGTCAGGTGCAGCATACGATGCTATAAAACATAAAAACATAATTTTATTTGAGGAATTATTAAGTCGCTAAAGGTGATTAAACCCGAATTTTCATTAAAATATTTAGAATCAAAACTCGTTACATTTAAGCAATAACCGAACGAAAGCGTAAACGATTATAAAATTAGACTAGAATCAATTATAGAACCACTGATAAAATAATCTTGTAGGGGCGAAAGTGAAACTTCACGGATAGCCATCACTAAAGTTATTAACAAAAGAGTGTTGAATACGTTTATGTCTGGTATTAAACCACCTTTAAAATTTTATTTAGAAATTAAGTATGATCCTTATACAACCGTAGAGTATGCAATAAAAAAGTAACTAGACGTTAAAAATGAAGAAAAAATTGACAGTCTTAAGCAGAATTAATATTGAACAATTGTCTCTTTCTTGTACCCATTGTAATTGCGAAGGTCACGATGTATCAAACTGTCGCGCTAGAAATAATCAATATTATTCTCGAAATAATTTATTATGTAATTATTGTAAATTTAGAAGTCATGTAATTGATGATTGTAGAAAACGCCTGTATAACAACTCAGGGCATTATAATCGTAATAACTTGTTACCTTTTACAGAAACAATTCCGTAAATCCTCAAACTAATGACCAATTCAGGTCAAGTTCAGCAAACTGAAACAAACCAAACACAAGCATCACACAATAATACACTTGTTACTAATTCTAGTCAAACTCATGCAAGCGATTCTTGTATTGTTTTGAATAACCAACACACAAAGTCCATCAATTTAAAAATCAATTCTGTCGAAAGTCAATATAAAACATTTTTAATAGACACTAAATCTGATATTAGTCTAATCAAATCAGGTTTAGTCGAGTGTGATAAAATAGATTAAGGCAAATCAATTACAATAAAAGGCATTGTCTAAGGACAGTTTAGAACTTTAGGAACAATGCACATGATATTTATTTCAAAATTATTATGTCACTTCATACGAGTTTCATATACTTTCAGAATCGTTCCCCTTTTTGGAAGATGCGTTATTAGGTAGAAATTTTTTGCTTGATGATAAGGCAGTATTAAACTCTAAAAACTTAATAGTATCATTAGAGGATTTAGACATTATGATGAATACTAACAAAACCGTAACTTCTACAAACAACCAGATTATAATTTTACAACATCGTATGGAAACCTTAGTTTATTTAATAACCGATTCTAAACATGCAGCTATAATCGAAAATCAAATTGTTCGGGTGTTTATCTTAGTAATTGTATAATCAAACCGGTAAATGGCAAATGCATTGCATCTGTATTAAATACTACAGAAGATATTATTCATACTACAATACCACCTGTCGAATTAAAAGAATTAATCTACCATGTTAGTAATACAACGGATGATATAAACATCGATAACGGTAAGGTCAATACCTCTGTAAATATCGTTAATTTTTTGTCTAAATACAACAAATAAATTTTTACCTTAAAATACTTTCTTCGAATAGACCACTTAAACGGAAGAAAAAGTAAGCATTTTCACAATTTGCGAAAACTTCAATGACATATTTTATTTACCTGGAGATAAGTTAAATTGTACAAGCGTCGGTTCTCACTCTATCTCTACACGACCAGATATTCAACCCATTAATTTAAAACCCTATAAATTACCTTTTGCTCTTAACGAAAAAATAAATACGCAAGTTAACAAAATGTTAAACAAAAAAATTATCTCTCCTTCAAAATCTCCGTGGAATTTCTTTTATTAGTAGAGTAGAGTAACAGACGCTTCTGGTAAGAAAAAATACAGAACTGTTGTCAATTATTGCAAATTAAATGACATTACAAAATTTGACACATTTCCTATTCCATTCGTTTCTGAAATATAATATCAACTAAGTAACAATAAATTTTAAGTCACTCTTGATCTTTGCATTGGTTTTCATCAAGTACCTTTACCAGAAGCAGATAAAGAAAAAGCGGCATTTAGCACTGCTAATGGTCCGTATCATTAAAACCTACTTCCACAAAGTTTAAAGGATGCTCATGCTACGTTTATAAGAATAATAAACTCAGTTTTATCCGGTCTTTAAGAACTTAAGTGTTACGTATATGTGGACAATCTAGAAATAAACTCCGTGAATTTAACTTGCAACTTCAGCCAGATAAATCAGAATTTTTAAGAGGCGAAGTAACTTACTTAGGTCATTTTATTACATAAGAAGGAGTTCTTATAAGGTTCAATGTGAAGTAAATTACCCTACACCAAAAAATTTAGATAAAGTCAAATCAGTCAGATAGTAGAACTGATTAATAAATTTTTGAAAAAGGGGGTTCCGTTTAACTGAAATCAGTCTTGTCAAAATTCTTTCAAAACTTTAAAGGCCATTTTAACTAACACTCCGTTGTTAATCTATTCCGATTTCAAACAAAAATTTTTACTTACAACAGATGCACCACCGTGGGCAAAGACCGTCCGATAGCTTATTATTTGCGAGCATTAAATAAACACGAACTCAATTATGGTACATGCGAAAAAAAATTAACCGCGATTGTATGGGCAATTCGTTATTTCTAACAATTTCTATACGGTAAAAAGTTTTAAATTTACACCGACAATCGACCTTTTGTGTGGATGCTAAATATAAAAGATCTTGGCAGCAGAATAACTAGATTCAGGTTAAAGTTGGAAGAGTTACCAACTTGAAATAATACACAAACCAGGTAAACTAAATAAGAACTGCGACGTCTTAACTCGCATGCACAAAGTAAATATAATCAATTCCAATTTTGTACATTACAATGATTTCAATAAACTAATTGAACGCGAACTTATTATCAATAATAATGTACGCGAATCTATTAAAATCTATTTCTATCAAACTTTAAACGTATTGTAGCTTTTATTTCACAAGATTTATTACCAATTAGCACTTCTTCTGCATTAGTTTAAAATAATTACAGTAATAATAATTACAAACAGAAAAAGTTATATTGCGCGTGGATTTTACCCAATAGTCCTGTATTTCACCAACCGAAAGACGACGCGCGCGACTATTCTAATGTTGTGACACCAATGTACAAGTTATAACAAGTTGCAACTTGTTCTCAACCCCTTGTCGCAGGTTTCTTGGAAAATCCTTTACAGGTATGTATATAAAAAAGCACACACCAACGGCAAAGAAAACTCTGTTTACGGCATTGCCTTTAAAAACATCTAATCGTTTTATTGTAGTAAAGTTAAATTTACTTAACACGTCGTTTTTCATTTACAACTTCAAAAACTATACATGAAACGATCCCAAGTAATCTTCGGATTACAACACTAGTTTCAAAATCTGCTAGACAGAAGGAACACAAGATGAAAAAGCCGTTGCAACGAATAATAAATCATCTTCGTTGTCAAAACGTTGTTTCTAAGACATCTAGAGCCTTTCAAAATTCTCAAAGACCCTATTTTGTTTTATGTAATCGAAAAAGACGAGACAAGTTTTACATTTGCTTTTAAAATATCAGCATCGTATTACTTCGCTAATTTACTTTTGTAACTAATTAATCAACTTTATGCACATAGTCTAGCGTATACCTTCTTGCATTTATATTTATCACTTTAACAATGTCCGTCTTGTATGTACTTCTTCTTAATATCGTAAAATTTTGCTTTTGTATAATTGGTTTCAATTGTATTTACTAACCGTCTGCCTTTAGCGTATTACTCATTTTATCTAAATATAACGTAGATCAATCTCAAACTTTATATCATGTTACCTTATGTATTGTCATTGAGTACGTTAACGTAACATTTGCCAAGTATCTTCAATCATTTAAATGCAGTCATAGCCAAAGGTAAATTAACATTAACCGCCTAAGCTTATATACCACGCATATTTTTGTTCTTAAAACAATTAAAAGGGAATAGTAAAAGTTACTACTGTTTACGAAGAATTGTTGGTTGGGTATGTTTTTATGCTCATATTGTACAATTCATTATTATCGTTGTCAATTTGTTGATTTATTTTGTGGCTGCATAGTAGACGAGGTAGTTTGATCGAGTAATATTTAATCTTAAAATTAAATCGCTTATAACGTTTGTTAGCAATTGAATATGATTAGTTGCATAAGGTGTTGCCTGAACAAAAGGGCTTGCATCAATATCATAGTTGTAAAATTACTATATAACTTAACAAATCTATGTTCTCTTTTGTTTGAAATAAATATATTGTTGTTAGAAGTTGTGTTTTACCAATTTTTTTTCCCAATAATCGATAGATGTAAACAAGATTTGTATCAGGTAATATTTCCTTTTTTTGAAACTTTTTTAATTGAGTGTTATGCACACCAAAAATTGAGACCTGCTTGCCGAATCAAACTGAGCTAGTCGCTTGTCTTTAAGTTACGAGAAAATTCTCGTAACATAATTCTGAAACATGATGTGCGCTAGACTTTTAATTTGCTAGATTTGTTATTTTTAAATCTAGTACATGTGCATTAATAGAATTTTATAAACGAGGTTCCACTGTCTTTTCTATTAATATACTAAACCGGATCTGTTTTTTTTTTTAATTTTAAAATTAAATAGTAAAATATGGTAACAAAATAATTATAAACAATAACTGTTGACATTATTTTAACATTTTAAATTATATTAACATTAATTAGAAGTATAAACGTATTTATTTGAACTCAAATACATGTTTATTTTATTTTTACATTATTTAAAAAAAAATTAATCTGCTAAAGGTTATCTTATTATCTAATAACTAAAGTTAACTATGCAATTTGCTTAAATCATACTATTTAAATATATTATTCTTGTTATATTGGTGATTATTACATTACGCATTTTACGAACTAACTAAAATAATGTGTCTATTTTTATGTACTTAATTAAATTAACAAAATTTTATATAATTTTTTAAAACAGTAATAAAACATTTTAATAAAATTTTATTACTATTCCTAATAACAATGTGTCTTTTTGCAATTTAAAATTATATGAACACGCATAATTTCAAAGGAAACTTTAATTTAAAGAATTTTTTTAATATAACTAATTAAATTAATTAAAAGTTTTAAAACTTATCAATTAACGTTTTCAGCTTTAACTTAAGAAATTATATAGACAATTTTCGAGAAACTTAGACCCACATCAAAGTATTCAAAATGTTGACAACAATTGAAAGTCATTTTCCGTCAAAACCAATATATGATAGTGTACGATTTTCCTAGTTATTGTATCAAAATATTACTTTAACAAATGGATTCCTTTATTTCTAAGAAACATTCTAATGTTAAGAGATAAAATTAATGGAACAACTGTTGTTTTATTTGAAATATGCTTTTACTCGTTTAACCAATATTTGTAGATAAACACCGCTTTTATTAAAAGACTTTGTTGTTGATACAATTTATAATACCAACGTTTATTTCTTACAAAAAATTAACGTTTACATTTACCAAAAAACAAACATTATCGTTTTGTTAATTTTGCACCAAAATGAATCAAATAAAAACAAACGTAGGCGTTGTATCTAAATTACATTAAATAAATTGTAGTATTATTACAATTTGAAATAATTAAATTCTGAAACCTTGTCTTAAAATAAGTAAAATTTCTTTGTCTTCAGATAGATGGTACAAGTTAAATAAATTTAAAAAATACATAACTTTTTTTAATTTATCAAAGAGGGAGAAGAGAGAGCAAAATATTATTAGAAGCTAAAGAAATAAAAAAAAATGCTTTGTTAAATTTTAAAGTCATTATGTTTATTGTTAAATTTTGTAAAACTTTGCTAAAGATCTTATAACTGATTCTACTTTTTTATGTTAACAGTCGTATTGGTGATTCTTAATTATGTTAATAGTTTTCTGATTTTTTTTTGTTCAATACAACATTTATTACAACCAATACAATCGATTTTATATACAACGTTATGTAAAATTTAAAATTTTATTTCTCACTAACACTACTAACGGTACACCATAACTATCTAACTAAACTAATTTTATATGTCAATTCACAATAATCATTAACGTTCCTGGTCTTACTAAGAAGCTTTTATGTATTTTAAAAACATCTAACCTTAAAATAGTAACTTATAATATCAATAGTATATACAACATAATTTATTTCACTGTAGATAGCTATAAACGATGGTAAATACGTTGAGTTACTTTAACACAACATTAGAGTGTATCTCCTACTACTGATGAGCCCCAAAAAGGCGAAACAGCTGTCTAGTAGTTCACTCTGGTGGCGTTTACACAATTGCATTGACATTGCTCACCCCCAATGTTCTTTTTACGTTGTGGTTTTATCCCGACAAATTTTTCAAAGCTTATTTTGAATTTCGCGGGTGTTAAATTAACTCAACGTATTTACCATCGTTTATAGCTATCTACAGTTAATTTTAATCACATAGTAAATTATACTATAAGATGGCTCTGCCATCAAACACTTTTAATAGTAACATCGTGGTACTTAATTATAAAGCTATAAGGGGCGTCAATGCAATTGTGGGAACAACATTAGAGTGTATCTCCTACTACTGATGAGCCCCAAAAAGGCGAAACAGTTGTCTAGTAGTTCACTCTGGTGGCGTTTACACAATTGCATTGACATTGCTCACCCCCAATGTCCTTTTACGTTGTGGTTTTATCCGGACGAATTTTTCAAAGCTTATTTTGAATTTCGCGGGTGTTAAACTAACTCAACGTATTTACCATCGTTTATAGCTATCTACAGTTAATTTTAATCACATAGTAAATTATACTATGAGATGGCTCTGCTATCAAACACTTTTAATGGTAACATCGTGGTACTTAATTATAAAGCTATAAGGGGCGTCAATGCAATTGTGGGAACAACATTAGAGTGTATCTCCTACTACTGATGAGCCCCAAAAGGGCGAAACAGCTGTTTAGTAGTTCACTCTGGTAGCGTTTACACAATTGCATTGACATTGCTCACCTCCAATGTCCTTTTACGTTGTGGTTTTATTCCGACGAATTTTTCAAAGCTTATTTTGAATTTCGCGGGTGTTAAACTAACTCAACGATTTACCATCGTTTATAGCTATGTACAGTTAATTTTAATCACATAGTAAATTATACTATGAGATGGCTCTGCCATCAAACACTTTTAATAATTTATTTCAACATTAAGGATAAGACCAACTTATTGGACATACATAACGTTGTATATAAAATCAATTGTATTAATAGTAATAAATATTATATTGGACAAAGGAAACAGAAGATTATTAACAGAATTAAGAATTACTAACATCAGTGTAAAAATAAAAAAGCAAAATTAGTTGCTGCTCTCTACCATATCAATATGGATCATAATTTTGATTTTAGTAATCATGCAATATCAGATGTAGAACCTAAATTTTATAAAATATTAATGGCTAAGATAATATTTTTTACAGAACATAAGAATAATGTGAATTTTAACACTGATACTAACAACTTTAGTACAGTTTACAATAACTTCTTAGACTTAGGTTATACATTGGATTAATCTATTCATTGCTCATATATTTTATAAAACATAAATTGTAATGTTAGTGTTTTAGTTCCGTATTGGTTTATTGTGTATTTTATTTTAATTGTTTTTCGTTATTTATTAACATTTTTACTAATGACATTGTTTGCGTACCACTCTACTTTGTTTTTGTTGTCCGTAAGTGATTGTGGTAGTTTTTATTGCTTCTTCTACATAATAAAAGCTTTACCGATCTTATTTTCATCAAACACTAGGAGGTCTAAAACGCTTTGCTAATCAATTATTGACTGATAATGTGTACAATATTTTGTAATATTTTTTTTGCATTTAATAGTACATAACAATTTGTTTTTGCTTGTATGAACTGACTTAAACATGTGACTTGCGTGATTGCTAAAAGAATTAAAAACAGCATATACATGTAGTGAGAACATTTCTTGCTAATACATTCATTTATGTATTTTTATTTTTTTACGTAATGCAACTTTTTGGTTTAGTAAAATTTAACAGTTTTATTGTCCTGTGATCTTCTTTTATATGATCTCCTTTTCTAGTAAAAATATTTATGTATTGTGCATTGTAATTAAATACTTTTTTAATTTACCACATATTATTTTCTTATTTTTATACCGCAAAAACCATATTTTTGTTATTGTAGAGTAGTTTTCATATTTTTTAACTCATTGAGGCCAATTTATACACATTTTGTTGTATAAATATGTAACTATAAATAGCATCAATACATTTTGGTAAATTTACAATACAACCAAAATATTTTAATGTGTATAAGTGTAAATGCAACTGCGCCTGCAGCAGCCCTAGGTAGATTAAGTAGCTCAGGATACTGTTTTCGGTTTCAAGTCCCAATGAAGGAAGACGGTTGTAGCATTAGGAACTGCCTTAGATATGTGGACAGATTTAAAAGAAGCCGACAAAGGCTGTAAAAACAAATAATAAATTTTGGAACGAGGAGTGTGGGATGCAAAAGAAAGATGTCAGAAATAATAACAGAACCACAACAGCAAAAGTCAACTTTATATCACTAACGGAAACAAAAAAGAAAGCTTTGGGTGTAAAACAAGTAGGAATGTCTAAAGAAAATAGGACGAGAGAAACGTCGCTGCTACTAGAGAAAAAGTTTAAACAAAAAATAACAAATTAGTAAGCTGTCAGTTAAAACATAACGAAGGCAAATATGACTGTTTTGGGAAAAAAGTAAGTTTATTTGGCATTTATACCCTCTCAGAAGATGGTCAGCACCATCAAGATAATTTACAGATGGAAAACGGTAAAGCAATAAAAATATGTCAGGAATATAAGTACCTCGGAGTAACGTTTGACACGAGCGGTATAGGCAAAAAAAAACTAAACTCCAAAATAATTTAAACACGTAAAGCAATAACATTTAAAATGAAATAATTTGACAACGAATAGGCGTTGAAAGCACAATAACAACAAACATAAAAAACACTTGCCTTGGTATAGTTATGTGCAACGCATGGCAAATGATAGCTACCCAAAAAAACAATGCATTGGAGACAACGCTACTCTAGAGGAAGACCAAAGACAATGTCGAAGAACATTCTAAACTAAAATTTATTTATACATAAGTGTAAATGCTTTGCAAAACATAAATATGTCTGTTGAGTTAAAACAAAATAAATAATCATTTTAAATATGACAAAAAGGTAGTAGGCATTACTATACGTTAAATATATAAGAAGAACAAGAACAACGAGTATAGTATCAGCAGAAAACCCAAAATTTTTAAAAAGAAACTTTATATTGGCGACTTGGAGTTATCAGAAAACTATACAAAACTCATAACAGATTTACCATATTTTTTATAAGTTTATCAGAATACATTGCAAGGATAGTTTAAGAATATAAATTTTTCTATAGAAAATTATAGATAAATCTATTTTTATAGAGCAAAATAGCATGGCGGTCAAGAAACGAAATACTTACATGCTGAATAAAACAAGAAAGATGGATGGCAAATATTGTACACAAATAAAACATGGTGTAGAACCACTAATTCTATAAACTTTGGATAGGTGGAACTTTAAGTGCAAGACAAAAGGTTATAGTACATATTAGTAATAAAAATAGATTTTCACTTGGTTTTTTTAAATGTTTCATTAAAGAAAAATATTAGTTGAATTACGATGACGGAATAAATAAACAGCAATATAAGAAATAGCTAAGATTTAGAAATAATTCTTGACAAATTGTAATTGTTTTAGATTGGACACCGTACCACACGATGTTTCATTTTGACATTTAAAATCTAATATATTCTTGAAAAAATTTTAAATTGTTTAGTAGTAGAAAGAAAAGCTCTGACCAGAAAGAGTTAATAACTTCAACAAATTAAACAAACCTGTTCTATGAAAACTATTGTTAAAACATCGTTTAATTATTAGATTTCTAATAAAAAATGATTTGTAGCTGTGTACAACAATAATGTTAGACAAAATTTAAAGTAAATTATTATAACATCATTCATCAGGTGGGTAACATAGTGGGTACATTGTTTCAAAGTAAATATGTTTGAAAAATTTATTTCAGTTGTATGTTTTTTAGTTTGGTAGATACGGTTCTATATTAATAAACAATACTCTAGCTTAGATTAAACAAATGCATAATACAATAAATACATTATATGAATATTGAAGAAATATTAAAAATTACGAATAAGAAATCTAGGATTTTCATAAAAGAATATATTGTGTCAATATGGAAATCAAAAGTAAGTTCTATATCAAAGATAACATCTAAGTTTTTAATTTTTTTGCATAGAGTAACGAGTATATTATTAATCAAATAACAGAAATAATTTTCTCTATTTCGACATGAGAATTAGCCATTGTTACACTAAAATCCGTGTAAGAATAAGCAAATTCTTACACGAATTTTAGTAATGTTAGTTTTTTCAAAGTTGGTATCTCTGCATCGTAAGTTGACGTTACATGAAAAAGAAATCAAAAGTATTGGAATTAAACAATTTAAATTCCAATTTTGACGCCAAAATAAAATAAACACGTTTTATTAATTCAAATTTATTTACTTATATAGGTACAAAGAGATAATTTCGTATGATTTTAGGTTAACACATAAATTTCAATATGTCAAAGTGTAAGTGTTGCCAATTCAATAAAATAATAAAGTTTCCCAATGTTGTTTTAAAATGAAAATTATACGAAAAATATTAATTATTGTATCAAAATAGAGAAAATAGTATAAAACACACGTCATAGAATACGTTTCAATCACTCGACCGCTTCATAAACTCACCGCTGCGCGGCTCGTGTATGAAACCCGGTCTCGTGCTTGAAGCGCGTTCATTCTGTAACTTGTGTTTTAATATACTATTCTATTAAGCAAAGTTAGGATTTAGTTTATTTAATTTGAAGCAGTTGTTAATGTTATGAAAATTGTTTTGAATTACAAAATAGTGATACATCGATCCGAACGTCCTGACTAATAAATATTAAAAATAAGCCCAAGGTAAGATACTAATAATGGAATGATAAGTAGTTGTAATCGCAAATATGAATTGTAGAGACGATTGACAAAAGCGATTTTTCAAATTTCTTTTTTATTATTATGTTATGGGTAACAGTATCAAAGGTTTTGCAAATTCCGTATAACTTACATAAACTTGACTTTTGTTGTCTAAACTGTTGCAATATAATTAGTCAAGTAACACAAACTGGTAGAACTTTTCATAAAACAGTGTTGTGAGAATCACAAACGACTATTCATATTAAAATAAATAGTTTAATATAAAATACTTCAAATATTTTACTAAAATTAGAAAAAAACTTTTATGCAGTAGAAAAACTGTTGGTATTTGATGCCAAATTAAATACACAAAAAAAGAGTTTTTGACAATATAATGTTTTTAATTGTGAACATAGTGTATTGGATAATTTTTGGAATCTACACTAGTTTTGAATTATACATTTATTTTACTTAAGCGAAAGGTGGTTTTTCGTACACGGAAATTGCAAATCGTTTTAACCGCACCTAATCCTGTAATAGTTTCAAAAGTTTACCGTCAAATTAGATTTTTCGAAATGCAATCTTTTCTTTCACGTCTTGTGCCAGCACGGACAGCTCAACACCGACATCAACGTTTGCATAGGTGTAGGTCGCGACTTCATTGGAATCTGGAATAGCATAGAGTAGTTTTTATTGATGAATCTCCATTCTGTTTGGGGATAAACATTGGCCGTATAAAAGTCAGACAAAAACGTCGGAAACGGCGCAATTTTCAATTTTCTGTTGAGCGGCATACGCACCACACTGATTATGATATAAGGTGCTATATTTATTTATTTGTTACTAGAGTTACGTAAAAAGTTACGAACAGTTTTAGTAATGCTACCGTGTCGTGAAGGAAAGCAAAGATTCTACCTCAAGTATACTATCTTTTTTTACACCTGTAATTTAAGGCACTTATACTGTATTAATTAAACATCGATCTATGCGAAGTCCAAAAACCAAATATGGCGGTCAGCACTTAAATTAATAGATTTTTGCTACGGTAACTTATGAGATTAATTACTTTTATCTCGTATTTCATTTTAATGTCATTTTTAGTACTTTAATATCTACAATGAATCTAAACTATTACTTAATGCTTATAAATAATTTGAAATTAGCTGTGATACTCTCTATCTCCCTTTTTCGTTTTTTGACTTGCTCTATCTACCTCTTGCTGTATTAGTTCAAATAAATCGTAGTAATAATTTCCTTACAACGTTCCGTTGTTTTATTCTTAACGCACGGTTATGTTGCGGGTTTGAGGACCTCATTTTTTTTTCTTTACTTGCAAGAAAAGGTTGCAAAAGGCACCGATTTACCAGTCTACTTTAAGTACTACCATCTCAACTTACGACCATTTCTGATTTAAAGCTTAGCCAAAACACATTTGTCAACGAAGTAATTTCTTTAGCCTCTGCAGTTTGTGTGTTACAAATTATACAAGGGAAAGCAAATAAGCACCCAGAAAATTAAATTATTTGTATGATTTACATAAAATAAGTCTACAATTTTTAGTTTCTTTAATAGTAACTAAATTCACACTATATGTATATATTTGAAGTGTTCAACTATTTGATTTATTTTCTTAGAACATAAAACAAAACAAACAAGTTGAAATATTCTGCTTAAAAATATATTAAAAAAACCTAATGTAAATAAATAAATATTTTATATTGCTTATTTGAATTGAATTAAAATAAAATGATAGATAAAACAAACTTTAGTATTAATTAAATTGTGTATAATAGTTTTCTTAAAATATCAATTATTTTAACAAAATAAATTTTGTTTTCTAGTGTACCATAGTGTAAAATGTTTTATACAATTTGTTTATTAAAGCTTACGTTGTTTGCTTTGCCGGAGAAAATAGAATGCTGTCTATAAATATATTTAAATGTAAATTCAATACCTTGACGATTGTTACGTTTAAAAAAATAAGGATGCAGATATAAGAGTAATAAGAATTTAGTTTTATCTAAGTTTTGTTTTTAAAGTGAACTTTATAAAAATGTTGTCATTTACACATAAATTAAACTTTTTCACAATGCTTTATATATATTTTTTGAATTACTGCAATAAAGAGAAACATCTAAAATGCTTTAAATCTACCGTAATAGACCCCACGACAAGAAAAAGACAATTTACTTAGTGCTTACCTAATGGAACGATTAAACACGCTATCTCGGTAAAAATTATTTGCATCGTTAGATGCCATAGCTATTCACATAATTTCCGGTAATTTTAACCAAACCTATTATCGTAGTTATATTCTACATCTGAAAAGGAATTAATTTTAAGCTTTAAAACGTTATTCTATATATTTATTACATAATTTTATTAGACGTACACTTTTATAAAACAAAATTGTATATTATATTATACACACTGTGCAACACAAATATATTTAAATTTACTCATAAATAAAATAATTACAGTCGCTTGTTTATTGAAAATAATACAATAATTAGATTTAATACAATTGCACACAATCTATAATTTTTTTAAAAGATTTAAGTACATTTTAGAAAATTCTTTTAGCTTTATAAACATTTTATGTTGTTAATAAAGGTAGTCTGTGTAGTTTCTTACCGTAAAATAAAAAGTTTTAATTATACTTGAGTGTCGGTGTATTGCAAACTTTGAGAAAATTTATATTATAGTTACATTACTTACATAATGTTTCTAGAATAACGGACATAAATAAGTAAATCTATAAAACTCCTCCCATTGCAAAGCATAAACGTTGTATGTCGTTTTACGATGTATATAAGAGATATATAGCCAGATAACGTGCGCTACAAGCAACTTCCTTTAATGTAGCTTCACTTATAAAAACCAAATAAATTTTAAAAATAAAAAAATCATACAAAAAATACGTTCTCTTAATGTTAGAATTTATTTTTTAACATTACATTAAATGCTACGTTAAATCTATTAGTATAAAGTAATAATTGATTTCATTTATAACTTTAATTTCACACATTATGTGCAAAACAAAAATGTTTTAATCAAAGTTTACATTAAAACTTAATTTAATAATTAAACATCTATAATTTTAAATGCAATTTATTTAGATTATATTAATACGGACAGTACGGTTTACCAATCTAAAAAAAACTTACTATTACTGCAGATTGGCACTGATTATTATAGTAACTTGTTACAAGTTTTTCGGTATTACGAACCTTGCACGGCCAAACTCTCAATAGTCGAAGAGGGGGTAGGTTCAAAAAAAATATATATATATGTATAAAAGATGTTTCAGGGCGCCAGAGCCTATCCCAAAGTCATACTCCTGTCTGCTCACAACAGAATGGGGTAGAACTTGTAACAATTCGAAGATTCGTAATCCCTCTACTCAGCTGTTCGAGTAGCTCTAACTGGTTCGTAGGAGAAAAAAAATAAGCACACAAAAAGAATTAACAACTTTAATCGCCCTCAGTCTATCAATAACAATTATCACAGTTGAATTGGTATTACGTAACAGTCATTACACCCCACAGTTGGAGTTATTAAAGACTAGAAAAAGTTACATTAAATAATTATAACGGTATTAACGTTTGCATTCAGAATATTCAATTTAGAGAATTATAGAAACAAGAAAAAGTAAGATTTCGATGCCTACAACATCGGCAACCCACCACACATAATTATAAACAACCGAGGTATATATTTTTCTACTACATACAATATGCGAAACATTTATTTCATTGAAGTTAAATACCCTAATGGTAGCTACGCGTTATACTTAGTTATTAACGTTAAATTGAAATCCCACAGTTCGTGAGTAATTGCACGTGACCACGATATGTAAAGTAAATTCAAAGCACTCACCGAACTCCAGTACCCACTTGCCGGAAGAAAAACGTTTTTCTTCTTCAGTGGCCTGCAATAAAAGGTTAATACGAATCGTGTCACACTCCCCAACTCACAAAGATCGTTTAGCTAAAAACAATTTTATATTAAATAATTCATGAAATATATCTCAAAAGTAAATAAAACGTGTATCGATTACTGTATGTAGTGAGAATCGAAAATAGGTGGTTATTAATATGATTAACTTCGTGTCATCCACGTGTAGTATAAGTTGGCCCAGAACGCCTTCGAAGACCCCAAATGCACGGCGTGAAATTGCCTTCTGCTAGCGCTTGAGTCCGGCAACGTGATGCCTTAGTTAATAATAGTTACGATATCCATTTATCGAGAATCTAACATTTAGAACAGGAAGGTACGCAAAATGGCTGTCAAAAGGAAAACGAGTTACAAACGAGTTTATATTAAAAGATGGCTTTAGCTTACCCCGTAACGTCGTAACGAAACTAGGAAATTAAATAATTATAAATGGTTTTCCATTATTTCCCCGATGGTAACGGATATATTAATCTTTTTACTAGTTACAGGCCATTTACATATTTCACATGTCACGACTTGCTATCAAAATGACATCTAATGCGCAAAGCATAGTTAGCGCGTGTCAAAACTCGAATCTGATTTCACGTCGAAAATCCATAGGCGCACCTAACGAAGATTTCAACCGTAACAACAAAGGCGTACGTAATGAAAATTACCGTAACAAACTGATAAAAGTTTTGATATTATATTAAAATTTTATGTTAGTAATCTAAGCAACTTACGTTGCATTATTTTAAAACATTTTGATTTCGTGTAATTAAGATTTTTATAAACATTTTTGTCTTGACGTCCGTCGTTAGTAAGCTCGATTAATTTTTACTCTCTCCTTAAGTTCATTAGCTGCTCAAGGTTCTTTTTTGTTTAGTTTTATAACAGTTATTAATTTAAGAAGTTAGTGTGTAAATTATGCGTTTTTTTACGAGTAAAGCATTTTTAAACCCGAGTGAAACGAAGGCTTTAAAAGTCTTCGAAAAAAACGTCTAATTTAGACAGGAACAAGTTGAATACCAAGTTTTATTGTTCGAACAGACACTACCAAGCCCTCAATGTTAAAATCTCTTAAACATAATTTGAAGTTGACAAATGTGCAAAAACTGACAAAGACGGTTTACAGAATCAAAAAATTAGTATTTATGACTGTTGTTACCAATGTAACCAACATCCCCAAATCTTTTATCTTTTTGTGAAACTAAACTCAATATTTCTACATATTTATTTAACGAAAATATACATGTCAGTTCACACCCATACTCTCTTATATTCTTTCTTATACTAAACCTCTCCGCTCGATTCAATTCCCAGTACCCCGATACAATTACGTCATGCTCTTAAAACTAACGACATTATTTTTGTTGCGTTAATTATAAAAACGTCCAATGACAGTTAAGAACAATAACATATTATTATCTAATTTTAGAACCAATACATTGTATGTTTATGTGCAATTAGACAACATTGTGCATTGTGTTTGACCGATTTTATTACCGTACAGGTTAAAGCTATTATCGTACAGAATAAAGCTATTATCGTACAGAATAATAAATTATGAAAAAGTAGTGTTTAATGCAAATGTGACAACACTGTCAAAAGGAAAATGTCGGAAGAAACACATGTCAATTAAGTAATGTACATTGAGTTCAATAAATACATTTAAGTAACTAAAGTGTGTCTTGGGGCGAGCAAACTCAGCATCGACTGTGTGTCATTATGAAAATGTAATAACTGGCGACAAGCAAAATAATCAGCCGTGCAAGGAATAGTAGCATGACATAACCTAGCACCACGTCTTTGAAATTTTGCTGATTGTGAAACGGAAGTCCAAAATCAAATTAATTGATAGCATAGAACATTTTAGACCAAGCGTTTACAAATTTACTGCATATATCGATAGACTAGAACAACTATTTATTTGTGATGCAGTAAAAAAAAAGTTAAAGTACTAATGTTGAATTATCTTAATTGATTTTGAATTATGGAAATTTGCGAGTTAACAAAAGCATGTAAATTTGGTTAATTTCTAGACGAAGACTTTAGAAATAAATTTATTTGCGAGCTAAGTAGCGGAGCAATTCAACGACGATTACTCTGTGAAACAGAGCTAGATTTTAATAATGCATGTAAAGTAACCTTAAAGATTGAACTGACGGATCAGCAAACGAAGAGGCTGCAGTTTAGTGAAAGATAAAATAAAGAAAACTTTCAAAAATAGAAAATATGGTGGCTACTGGTAATCGAAGAAGTTGGCGGTTAAAACTAAAGATGCGAGTAATACCCAGAAAATGAGATGCAACAGATGCTTGAAGTTACATGAAAAATCGAAGTGCTCTGTATATTAGTGGAACTGTTACACATGTAAAAAATGTACCAAAATCTACCTTGTGTAAAGCAATCAATTGGCTCGATGAGGATACAAATTCAGAAGAAGACCAAATAAAAGAAGAAAGCGAAAAAAATGTGAAATTAATTGCAAAATTAAATGAATACACATTTATTAAACTTAAAAAAATTTTTAGGAATGTATGTAGTAGTAGACAAACCAAAAGGATAAAAGTAGATTCAAAAGCATGTCGCAGTGTAATTTCTTACAAATGTTACAAATGTTTGCTGAGGTCAAATTAAAACCTGTAAAGTATAAGTTTAAGTTAGCATCAGGTAACGAAGTCCTACCCTACGGTGAAACATTTGTTAATGTGTTTGTAATTAATTGCCATTGGTAGTGTTAAAAACGGATGGTTTTTTTTTCACTAATTGGTCGTGATTGGTTGGAAGTAATTTATCGAAACTGGCGAAAAAGAATCATAGATGGAAGTTGCAATAACCGTGTGTCAATTTCAAATAGTAAAGTAATGGATAAAGTAGACAGTAAATTTGTTTGGTCACAAGAATGTAGTAAATTTTTAAAGCGTAGCAAAAATTTGTTATCTAATAATCAGTTACTAGTACATTATGATTTAAGTTTACCCTTACAACTGATGCAAGTTTATATTGAATCGGTTCTGTATCAAGTCACATGGTTGACGGAGTCGAAAAACCTATAATGTTTGCATCGTGCACACTAACAGAAGCGCAACAGCGCTATTTTCACTTAGAAAAAGAAAATTTCATAAGTTTATTTATGGCAACCATTTTATAATATTGTCAGAGCAAAAACCGTTTTCATTTATTTTCGACCAAAACAGTATTTAAAGATAGGCATTACTGTTATCTGCATATAATTACACATTAATGTATAATAAGAAAGGTATTTTAATCAAAAACGCAGATGGTATATCAAGGTTACCGTTGGAAACTGAAAATGATATTGAATATGTAGATTGCATTAATTATTTTAATCGAACCAATTATTTGAAATGTGGAAGTTGCTAAGGAAACAGATAAGGATACTATTTTAAGTAACGTTAAATGCTATATGTTGAATGGTTGGCCAGATCATATAAAAAATGACAATTTAAAATTAAAAGGTAATTGCATTTTATAGAGGTAATTTCAGATCTGTAAAAAAAATAAATTTTCAAATTATTTCATAATTCACATTCAGGTATTGTCAAAACCAAATTCTTGGAAAAATCGTTGTGTTGCTGCCAAGAAATAAATTCAGATATCGAACGAGTTATACAACAATGCAAATTAACCAAAACCAACAAAAAGAGTATGTGTCATGGCCAACTTTAACAAATAATTGGGAAAGGGTTTACATTGATTTTTTTTGTATTAAATTGTAAAACGTTTTTATTGATATTTGACACCAATTCCAAATGGTTGCATATATATTTAATGTTAAATACTACAGCCAAGTTAACAATCCATAAATTAAAAAAAAAAAATCCATGGGTATACCAAAGATTTTGGTCAGTGGTAATGAACCACCTTTCAATTCTTCTAAACTTATAGAGTTCTGCGTAAGTAATAAGATTACAATAAAGAAAATTCTACTCTACCCTCCATAAGCAAATGGAGGCGCCGAGACTTCTTAAAAAATTGTATAATAAAGGAAAACAAAGAGGGGCATGTGAATATAGAAAAGTTAATTCAGCCTTTTTTATTTTATTAAAGAAATACGCCATGTGCTGTTATAAAGTTATCTCCTGCAGAAATATTATTTAAATGCAATCTAAAAACGCGTTTAGATTTACTAAAAATTTTTGTGTCTTGCAAAGACAAAAAAACTAGAGTAATTTCAACATTTGTTGAAGATGAAAATGTACTTATTAGAAAAGTAAGAGCTGAAGAACTACAGAAATGGCATAGAGTAACTATTTTAAAAAGAATTAGTAAAACAATATATCAAATATTAGTCGATGATACACAGAAAGTCAGGATCGTACATTTCAATGATATAAAGAAATGTTACATACTTGTTGTAAGTAGAGATGAAGTCATAAGCAATAAACTCTTAAAGAAATCAGTAAACCTACCTGAAAAATCAACAAATACGAATAATAACGTTATTGTAGACCACAAAACAGAGCATTAAACATAACGATTTTAGTCTTAAGAAGAAGTATATATATATAGTAGTAGTATTGGACCTACTATAACACAAAATGAGGTCACCAGCTCAAGTCGGATCATACGCCCACGTGAAAGATAAGATTTGTATTATGTAGTTATGTTATATAGTGTACTTACCTAAGTTAGAAGATTATTAAATTAAAGTGAGTAAACGTATAGTGTTTAATACAAATGTGGCAACACTGCAAAGTGGCGCCGGATAGAAAAATATTGGAGATAAAAAAATCATATTAGATAAGTAATGTACGTTAAGTTTAATAAATATATTTAAGTAACCAAAGTGTGTTTTTGAGGCAAGCAAACTCAGCATCGACTGTGTGTCATATTAAAAAATTATAGAAAACGCAATTTAAAAAGTTTGTACGAATATTCTGTGCGCCGCGATTATAATATATAAAAACCAAATAATTTATAACCCTATAATGCTATTGCAATAGTTTTAACAGTACGAATAAAGTAAAAAAGTTTGGTTTGTAAATGAAATATTTTAGGTTATGTTTACAAGCGTTGGTATCTAATAGTGACTATTGTAATAAAATGATAACATAGTTCAAGGTAATTAGAATAAATAAAAACACCTAATTTGCGAACTCACTACTTGTGAGTTTGCAGGTTTTTCTTTTGATAGAAAACAAATGTTAACAGTAATTTATTATTTATGTTGTGTTATAAAAGAGTTGTAAGAATCATCTGTTTAAAAACCATAGTCTCTGAAATGTGTTCAAATTAGCTTAAAAAAATTAGCATTTATTGACATGGATTATTTTTTTGAACTGCATAATAGTTTAAAAGAAATTAATTATCTTTTGGCATTCATCGATAGTTGCAAAATAAAGTTTTTTTTCCGAACATGCTTGATATCAGTACGTAATTATTTACCCTTATGCTTATGCAATTTTTGTAACTATATACACTGTGTCTCAAAAAGTTTTATACAAATAAAGAAAAAGTTTATCATACATTTTATTTAAAAAAAATTTTGATAAAAAGCTCTGCATGACTTGTACATCCTTAATCAATAACCAAATGTATAAAACATTGATTAAAATACAGAGAAAATAAAAATTATGATTTGAAAAGATAGTAAAATACGTATAAACGTAATAGAGAGCAAAATGTTAATAAGTAACTGAAAATAATGCACGCTTGTAATTAGTGATTGTCCTAAATAAAAATTACAAGATATTTGAGTAAATATCGCGGCACTTGTTAGATTAAAGCGCAAACATTGTAAGATTTCGTCCATAATAAGCGCCTGATTTTGTGTTGCTTATTTTTATTAAATACGTCCTCGATAGAATATAGAATATCAACTGTCAACAAATGTCAAATGTTACATCAGTGTGCTTGCAATAATTAGAAATGCCAATAAAATTGAGTACTGAAGATAAAATTAATTGTTCAAATTTTGGAGAAACTTATAAAACATCGATACCCTAATAAAAGAATACATTTCGCAGCAGTTAGATTTGTAATAAACAAATTAAAAAGTTCTGGAAATGTTAAAAATAACTTTAGAAAGAAGCATCGTGCATGGGTTACAAATGAAGATACTGGAACTGATGTAATCTTATCGGTGGTGGAAAATTTTGAAAAACTTCGTCTTGCATTGTATACCCCCAACGGGACTTTTCTCGATGGGTGTTTCACGTGCACCTGTGTGGAAGTAAATTGGGGAGATTGCTGCGGTTTTAGTAAAAATTTAATTGAGGTGAGAACTTACATCATGTTTTGGATACGAGTTTTGGATACGAGTAGAATACGTATTGAAAGAAATTTTTGCAATAACAAATTAGGAAATCAATTTATCGAAAACTAGACGCATTCGTTTACTTTCAGCGATCGCAGATTTCAATTAAATTTTAAGCAATCTTGTCAGAATATGTGCTAACTAGTCCATACCTAAAGGAAACGAATTCTAAGTATTACACTTTTACTTTCATTCGTAATAGTTTGGTGGTCAGTCGACCGTACGTACATACTTGGTTGTAATCACAATTAATGTTAAAATCTTTTTGTTGTGTCACATGTTTGTAATTTAACTTAAGAATGTAAAATCATTTCTTCTTTTAATGTAAAAGTTAGACTGACTAGGTTACTTTGCTGTATTTTTTATTACCTTATTAGTGACGTTTATAATTTTTTAGATTTATCTTTAAACGGAGTTAATAATTCTATCAAAATTGGTATTCATCGTAAAAATACTACTACTTATACAAATTACAAGAACTAATTTAGACTTTTTCGCTTAGAAGTGGCATGCAAAAGCACTTTAATCTATTTTTGTGGCAACGTTTTGTGCTACCAGCGAGTACTTCATCAGGTCACTGTAATTTATTAAACGCGTAAGTTAACAACATAGTAACAACAACACAGTTTCACACAAATTCACACAAATTCTTTTATTTTTGTGCTAAAGTATGAATTTCATTTTTAATTCTATTTGATTAATTGTGCAAAACTTGACTAAAACTATTTAACTGTAATATGTACATAGATAAAAAAAAATAAGTTCTCCTGCATTAAGTCGGACAACTACAAATGCTAAATTTACAAATAAAAATGCAACCAAACTAAAAGTTTGGCTTAAAAATAGTGATGTGCATTTTTAAAAGAAAAACGAATAGTCTTAAATAGCAAAAAATAGCACAGTTTTACTTGTAAATGTTATTTAGGAAAACGCACCTAAACAATTTTATAAAAACAATAACTAATATTTGCAAATAAATTAAAAAATATAAAACACATCGAAACAGCAAAAAGTTTGCTCTAACTTTAATTAAACTAACAACTTCAACTCTTTACTTTAATTTTGTTACGATTTAAAAAAAATCAATAAATGCTTTGAAATGTTCATCTTAGTTGTTAAAACTTTATTTGCAAGTTTAAAGTTAATAAATTAAATTAAAAATTAGTTTTTCTTGCGATTAAATTTAGAAAAACGTTATACTCTAAAAGTAAACGAAAAATCTTTAAGTTAACACAAAAATATGATTTACTTTAAAATATAATTTAATTTCTCTAATATTATATCCTTAAAAAACTATTCATCTGTATAATTAGTTTTAAGTACTTGTTTAAAACAATATTAAACGTAAAGAATAATTATATATAATGTAGCACTCTGTTTGTGTCTGTAAATTAAAAATAAAAAACTGTTGTACAAAATTTATTTATATTTATTACTTAATTTTTACTGAAAACTAAACAAAAGATTTGCGATATATTTTTAAATAAAACTTGCTTCTTTTTACTTAACATCAATTTATACATTTCACCATTGCTACAGTTCTCACAGCACTTATTATACAAAATTTCAGGTTTTTCTAAATTCTTATTACCACTAATTATTAGTTTTTACATCTAGTCCAAACGATCTCGACCGAAAACGTAGGTTGGGCGTTTTCTGACCACAACTTTATACGTAAAGCATCAGCAACCAAATTATATAATAATTGCGTCATTTAGAACCCTTCTACTTTTATTACAACATATTTATCATTACTTAATACACGCTCAATAATATCTCCAAACAATAACCAACTTGGCATGTTTCCTGTAGAATTGCTTATACTGTTGTTTATAACAAAATTCTACAACATCTAACACTTCATCTTATCGATTGAAGGTACAAATTATTTGAGTTAACATTTTTGTAAGTATTAGATTTATTTGCACCACACACGTAATGTTTACATGTATGTTATATTTGTCATTAAATTCTGTAGATTCATTTGACGTAAAAAAATCATTTGATTTGTTATACGGAAATTCAAACAAAGGTTTTCTAAATGTTTTTAAACTTTACAAGAATCTACAGTTTTCCAACTTCGCAAATTCCGTGAAACCATTAACCACAACCAAAATGTGTTTTTTTTTATCTAAGTGTCTTTTCAAAAGACCAGAGATGGTCTATATAAACCGTATTAAAGCGTACATTCCTCTTTGATGTTGAATGCAACAAACCTTCTTTAGAACGGCTCGGTGAAAAATATACAACACAGTTTAAGCATTTGCTAATATGATTTTTTTTATCTACACCAACGAGTCCAAACTCATCGTCATATTTGTATAGTATTGTTCTTTAGTTTATGCCTAGAATTCTCTCGTTTTTTAAGGATTTTATTGACTTTTTTAAGTCATCATCATATTTAATTGACGAATTGTCTTAGAGTGGTATATTTTAATAGCAGTTCATGCAATCTACTTAACAAATTGACGCAAGCCTATTCTATGTTCAATTACATAGTTAAATAGATGACTAGTAAGAACTCATTATCAGTCTGTTGTTAAAATAAAACCGCGCCAAACCTGTGACTAGTTTTAACGCAATGCACCTTCGTATAGGTAGAAACTGAATATGTTGTTAAAACTAGTGTAAATCTTAACTGATGCTTAATGATCTCTATTGCCTTTTAACTCATTCTCGCCAAATTTTAATGTTCTGTTTTTTTTTGATTAAATTAATTAAACGTTTCGCAATAAGCAAAATCTTAAGAAAAACTTTTTAAAATAGTTGGTCTTAAAACGTAGCACCTCTCTTGTGCATCTGTTGGAACTGGAAAATCTACGACCGTTTTGACATTATTCTTAATTGGTTTAATACCATGTCGTCAATTTCGTATCCCAAACACCGAAATTTGTTTTTTTTTAGGATTTTGCATTTCTCTAATCGCAACTCCAACAAATTATCAATCAAAACTTTAAAGATATTTCTTAGAATATGTATATTCTCATTTATGGCAATAGTCGCAATCATAATGTTGGCTAAATATATTAAAACGCTTTTTGTTACTAAATTTTGAAATGCGTTGCTAACAAAACGTGCAAATATAGCTAAACTATTGCAAAAGTAAAATGTTGATTATATAAAACGAGTCTTACCTAATAAGTCAAGTACTATCTGATCAAGTATTTGTTTGTCGATGTAAACAAGTCTACAAGAACAATAAAAATAAAGTTTATGACACACGTTTTGATCCTAACAGTGTAATGAAATTTTAGACAACCCTTGTGCCGGCTGTAAAAAATTATATACTAATTTTTATACCAACCTAATGACTAACATTTAAACAACTCACTAATTGCTCACGATCATCAATTAACATAGTATCGGTTAGAGCAGTAGAAACAAATTGATCGTCTACAACATTTTTTGGTTTTACAATAGCACTATAGCTACCGAATTCAACAAGAATTGTCGGATGTGAAACAACATCTCTACAAAACAATATATCGTAAACAATATATCCTAATTCAAAATGTTATTGCGCATCACATAAACGTAATATTAACATAAACTCTTTCAATACAAACACTATGGTTAGCCCAATTTGGTCAAATGTAAAAATCGTAGTTCTAAGTTAATGTAATTATTGTTTAGTATAATTAAAGTTCCCAACAAAGCAGACACTTTCAGTCTCCAAAACGTCGCCATATCAAATAAAATCCGAAGCAAATCATTTATTGCCCATCAACACAACCTCCTATTGGGCTTAAAACAAATTTACTAATCAGAAACATAAAAAAGAAAATATAAAATTAATATAGAAGTTATGTTTATATACACCTGCTATATCTAACCTGTGACAGTTTTACAACAAAGATAAGGGAAAAAAGCAAGCTTTTTTCAGTTCTATATTGCTTTCACAATTGGTTGGATATATTCAAATGATAATTTTAATTAATTGTTGCTACCTTTTTAAACCATGTAACACCAATTACTTTTTTTATTTTATTTTAATAAATTCTGGAATTAACGCAACTGAAATACCTGTGGTACTAACTTTTAATCGATTCAACTTTCTTCATGGTCGCCACAACCATCAATATCAAATATTGCACGGTAACATTTAATTCCATTTACTAATCTCGTACTGCTTCTACGTGTTACGTTATAATTTTGATCTGCTGCTTATTGTTGTATTTGTTTTTTGAGTGGTTATTCTATGCCACCGTAATTTTTTTTCTTCTTTTGCGTTGCATTGTAAGTGAAGTATTTTATACTTTCTAATACTAACATAACTATCGTGATCCCGCCACCAACTAACCTACCTACAACTAATCTTAATACGACCCCTAACACCAATCCTACTACTAACCTTAATACTAACATCACTTATATGAAAATAATTAATGTTCGAAATTTAACAAATAGAATCATTCCGATTTTAAAAACAAATAACATCAAAATAGCAATATACAATAATAACACCATCTATAATACACTGTACAGCAAAACTAAAGACAAAACAAACACAATAGAAAAGCACGATGTAATATACAAACTAGACTGTACCAATTGTAATGTATGTTATATGTTATATATTTAAATTCTTTTAATCATTTACTTAATTTTATGTTAACTAGAATAAGTAACTTATTAGACGGTATGCTTGTTGGACCAGTGGACTACCACCACTCGTAACCTTTTCTTGTAAGTTTTTGTTGTATGCTGTACCTGTTAACAAATTCAGTTAGTTGTTATATACGTTGTGTAATGTTGTTCACTTACCGTAAATAAATTTTCAGTGGCCTGAAGAAGTGCACACTAGAGGCACGAAACGTAGCCATAAAAACAGTTTAGAGTGGTTTTTATTGCCCCTCCTAAAGAAGATAAAAATCTAGAACTAACTTCACACATTATGTTTGTCACGTTTCCACGACGAAAAAAGGGGGAAGGAAGAAAGAAAGAGGGGAAAAAATATTATTTCCAAAAAAAAAAACAAAATGAAATTCGACGTCCAACAAAGAAATAATAAACCTGGGAAGATAAATACTCCAAACAGCATAGCTATATTGCAGCGAGAACACAAGTAAGAACTCTGACATGAACTTGAAAGTTATATTTATAGAAATGAATAGTGCGAGTAACAAACAAAATAAATCACTGAAATAAATAAAAAGTAATTATTAACCGTTAATATTAAAGAGCCCTCTAATATACGTAAATAGCAAGTAAATAAATTAAATATATTCGTTAATTTTACCCGCATTACCTTTTTCCTCCCTCGACTGCAGTCTTAAGTGATACATTCCCGTTGGCGTCTACTCTTACGCAAGTAACAGCTTCTAATCTATGAGTGACAGTAACAATCCCAACAAATACAGTAATGATTATGATAGCCAAAATGAATATACAAGCACAAATTAAGGGCGTTGGATATAAAGAACAACCAAAAAAAGGGAAGTATCTACACAAACTAATAATTTTAACATAAGAAAGGTACGCGCATTAACATTTTCAACATTACTTAACCTCTAAAAGGTTGAAATAACTTTTAATCTCATTCACCGTTTACTTTAAGTAACAAATATGTTTCTGGTCTTGGTTACAATCTGAAGTAAACCTCTTGATAGAATTTGTGGGTTTAATAGCCTGCCTGGCGTTATAGGTAAGGGCGTTGTAAATGCAGCTATATTCCCAATAATCAGGACAGGGAATTGGGTCCCCAAACTCGAATTTACATTAGCAATAACCAAATCACCGATGTATAAAAGGATGCCTTGAATAAATCTAAATTGTAGTGATAATAGAATCAGGAAACGACCTTTTGAAGTGACCAAACTTCCTCTGATAACAGGAATTTAAAAGTGGAAAATTTAAAGAATTAAGTGTGTGTGAAATATTTTAACGAATTATATTTAATTAAACAGAAAAGATAAATGATTTAAATGAAACTGTCACATGTTTTTTTTTATATTCCATTTCTGTTTGGTAATTTTCTTTAACATAAATTCTTTGATAACTTTCTCTATTTTTATTTTCATATCACATTCAAGCACGGCACTGTTTTATTTTTGACAGTTTCTGAAACCTTTTATTAACCCGAGTTTTTTTGAAACATTTTTATTCTTTATATAATTATTATTATTAGTCAAAAAGTAATGTTGGCAAGTATATAGTTTATCTTTTAAGGCATATTGAATTTAAATTACTAATGTTTTCTGAATTGTGTAGGATTTACAGGCCATTGTACTATTGTTTCTTACTAATCGTTTAGAATTATTTTTGAGATTTTGAATAAGATCACTAAAACCACGTGGCTTCTTTTTTTGCATTTTTTAGCTTTACAACGTACCCTCTCGTGGTAAACAATACGTTTTAATTAATATTTTTACTGTTTTTTCCCAAAGCATAAAAAATTTCGTTATTACTGCTATTTGATGTATTCAACAGCCGCCATCTGGCAATCATTTTATTAACAAAAATTTTTCTGCAAATCTTTAAGAGACGTACTTAGAAACGCTTAACTGGTTCAATCAATGTTTTTTTTTAAATTAAGCTTGGCTTGTTTGTCAATTGTTGCGCGCACGTCTGTTTTGGTCAAATTGAAACGATTGTCATTAATTATGTAAAATTAATTTATAATTATATTTCAAGTGTTTTATTAGATTTTTAAAAGGTTGTGGTTTATGTACAGATGCTCTTTTAGTATTTATCTTTTAGTATAATTTTAAATTAAAAAGTATGTTAAAATTAGAACTGTTTGTACATTAAAGTATTTATTTAATCAAAGTTTATTACACAAATATTTTAGTAAAAAATGCTTTTAAATTTAATAATATATTTATTAAATTTTTATGTACTTTTATACCTTGATGTGTTTATAAAATTAGGTACTATATAAATGTAAAAAACGTAAACTATTAAAAATGACTTAAATTTCATTTAATTAACAAAAAATTTATTCGTTAAATAATAAGAAAATTTGTATCAATAACTAATTATAAAATCATGTTGCAATTGCAAATGGAATATAAAGTATTATTAAATTAATTTTAAAGTGTATATACTGTTATTTATAAATTATATTTGTAGACTGTGTATACTTATACCAATAAACTACCAGTTAGTAGATAACAAACTTAATTTAATTAGCATAGTGTAATTAAAACATATATTAAAATGTAACTTAAATAATCTATATAAACCTATATGTACTATATTATGTAATCATAATAGTTTTTTGAATAAGCGTACATTTGTTTTTTAAATTATAAAAGTACTTACTGCATTCTATTTATTTTATTTTGCATAAATTACAAAACATTATTAACATATATACTAACATATATACTAATTTAAGTAGTGTTTAGTTTATTAATAGTTGTGCTTAACCATTTTAGTATAAAATTGTCTACCGTTATATACATTTTTTGTTAAAATTATATATACACTCTTGGACTTGTCGATAACTTTATCATATTCTATTCTGCGAAAAGCCGCAATTTTTTATATAGCAAAATTTATTACAAGATTTATTGCGGTAGATATAATATTCAAATTTAAATTTAAAAAGCATTTTAGTTCGAATAAGGATTATTGATGATGTTTTCATTAAACTCTTTTATCTACCTTGCCGCAAAAAGGATTTAAATTAAAAAAACTTTGAAATACAATAAATTTTCACAACAAAACGTAAACTATTTTTATATGGTTATTTATAAATTGTATTGTTAAATAATAAATTAATCTCCAAATTTATAGAATATATTAAAACTTTTAAAACAATTTGGCAGAAATAATTGGGTGTTTTAGTCGTAAAACGAATCTTTGTTTTTATCAAACATTGTAAACATAATTTTAAATGATATACAGTGAATATTAGCATTATATGTATACTGCACTAATACATTGCTCTAATTTGTTATAATTTATTTTCTACAATAGTGTTCAACGTAACAGTTTATTATCTCCATACGCATTTGAAAGGTTTCATACACAGTGAACTTGACTTTTATTTCGTTTGTAATTACTTTAGCTTGGATTTAGTTTTAGGCAACCTTGTTATCGCAATAATTGTGTTAATAAATCCGGATGGCTACAAATCGTTAATAACATACGTACAACAATTGGTTTGACCATTTAGTCATGCCTTAAGTTTTGTTACTTATAAGCATAAAAAACGCCGTTCTTTCTAAACAACTGTACAACAGATAAGCAAAATTAAATAATACTCTTTTAATTTGAAAACACAAATTAAAACTTTTTTTAAAAAAGTGAGATTCCGTAATGTATGGATGCAACAGACACTAGATGAAAACATAACAAATACATTTTTTAACGTTTGATTTTATTATCTATATATATAAAAATGTTATGTTGGTTTGTGTACGCTTCAAAAACTCAAAAAGTTCTGCACCGATTGAGTTGAAATTTTAACATGATATAAAATACGCATCAAAGATTGTTTTTATCTATTTTTTGCATCAGTCACATATCTGCGACCGCGAGAAAACAGTTTTTTTAACGATCAGCTGTGTACCAGTGACCGCGCCATCTGCCATAAGCGAGGAAAACACTCGCTGACAACCAAAATAGTAATGACGCAGTCACATGAGAAACAATTTCGTTCCCAATTACATTGTTTATTTACAAAAAAATTTGCATCTGATTCTGATTATTACACAATCTGAATTAAATATTCACTTAAATCAAGAATTTTTGGTGTGATAGTGTTGTGATCGAACTGGGCCTTTCACAAAATCATAAGTAAAGGTTATATTTTATATCAAAGATGGACAGTAAAAATATTATTAACTGACAGGCAAAATAAAAGGACTTATTATAATTCAAGTGGATTTCTAACAGAAGTGAGTGGTTATATCTTTTTTATTACATCTAACACGTGGACGTAATTATATTATTTATTTTGGATTAACCTCACTTTTAATGTATATAAATATAATTACATTAAAACTAGCAATTATTAATTAATACGAATGTCAACCATTCAATCACAATGTGCTACTGCGAAGCGTGGCAGGGTACAGCTAGTTATAATATAGTTTTTTTTTGGGAAATCATGATTATCATTTGGTATATTGACAATACAGTGAAGACCTTGTGCTAGTGCTTAAAAAACTACTTAAAAATTTTCTAATTGACAGCATTTTTGTAATTGCAGGTTTGATGGAACGTTTCTTCTGTTTTAAAAGCATATGTCGAGGTAAACGTAACTTTTCTTTTTGGATCGTAACTTAAATATCTTTTTTTTCTTGTTGCCCGTGTCATAGGGTACAATTATAAACTCATCACATGCCAGATAGCATATTAATATATTATTAAATATTATTAATTTTTGCTTACAGTCTCTTTGGCAGCGAAAGATAAAGTAGGATCAAGAGCTACCTCAAGATATGCTTAAGGAATGGCAAAAGTTTAAAGGTCAATTAAGAAGCATTAATGGTATTAGCGTGTCGCGTTGTTTAATCCCTTTTAATTTCAGTTGCTTGCAATTCCACGGCATTTGTGATGCCAGTTCTATAGTTTATGGAGCTTCTGTGTGTGTTAGATGTGTAACTTCTAATGGCCAACTATATTGTAATCTTGTAACTTCTAAATCCCGTGTGGCACCACTGCACACCGTTAGCATTCTACGTTTGGAACTTTGTGCTGCTGTTCTACTTGCCAAGTTATTAAGCGATGTTCTAAAAAACGTTGAAATCCCTTTCGAAAAAATGTTTTATTGGACGGACTCTATGGTTGCTCTTAATTGGATCAATTCTGCACCTAACAGATATAAGGTCGTTGTAGCTAACCACATAGCTGTTATCCAACAAACATTTGTGATTGGAGACAAGTATCAACTCAACACAACCCGAGTGATTTAATTTCTAGTGGAGTCAACCCAAAAAACTTGTGTGGTAATAAGTTCTGGTTTCATAGTCCGCATTTTTTGAGCATGTTTGACAAAAATTTTAAAATTAAATATCAACACCATGTGAAGTAAACGAGACTACTGAGGCAAAAAAATCAAATCTTTGTTTTTGCAGTCAGGCAACCAATCGCCTAGACATTTTTAAGCGATTTTCTTCTTTAACCAAATTAAAAAGAGTATTTGTATATGTTTTTCAATTTATTAATAATTTTAAAATAACTAAACGCAGTCGGAAATATAGTCATCCTGCTGTTCAATAGTTAAAACAATCTACAGAGAAGTTGGTGGATCTCTGTCAACAAGAAGCTTTCGCTCAAGAGCTATAATGTTTGCAAAGGGGAATTCAAATAAAATCAACTTCTATTCTACTATTAGATCTCTTTTTAGATGACAGTAGGTCGATTAGACTAGGTGGTCGGCTTGCACGTTCGAATTTTAATTTTGACAAGAAGTATCCCTTGCTTCTTTCCAAAAATCATGCGTTGACTAGGTTAATCTTCAATTATTTTCAAATAACTTATCTTCATTGTGGTCCCCAACAATTTTTATCAATAGTGAGAGAATCATTTTGGCCAATATATAGAAGGAATACCTCAAAGCTAGTAGTTAGAAAATGCATTTTTTGTATAAAAGCGAGTCCTAAATTTAATCACGCTCTAATGGGAAATTTGTCTCCATATCGAGTATTACCAAACATGCCAGCGTTCTATAATGTAGGTTTGGACTACGCCGGTCTAATCTTAATAAAAGATCGCACTTTGCACGCGTGCCTTGCATCTAGAACTAATTAGTAACTTATCTACAGAATTTTTCCTAAATGTATTGTACAGATTTATCGCAAGCACAAGCATACCGTCAAGTAATAATGGTAAAACATTGGTGGGCGCAAAGAACTATTTGGAAATGGAATTTTATTACACCTAGAGCACCACATGAAGGAGGTCTCTGGGAAAGAGCAGTGAAGTCTACTATTTTATTTATATAGAAGTTTAAATAACACTTATCTTGATTACGAGGACTTTTATACAATTTTAACGAAAACAAAGCAAACCTTTATCAACGTTACCTAATAATAGCCAAGATCTAAGTCCATTGACCACAGGACACTTCCTTATCTTACGTACGTTCAATGCTTTGCCAGAACATAACTTTAATCTAGTTTAGTTTAGTTTAAACTAGTTGGACATGATGTATTCATACAAGAAGGTAATCTACCTCCCTTGCAATGGCCATTGGGTCGTATCGTGAAAACTCATCAAGGAGATGACAATGTTATCCGTTCTTTAACAATCAAATTAAGTAACTGAAGAGAAATCAAACGATCAATACATCGTGTGTGTATTTTACCAGATGATTCAAATTGAGAGTTGTAAACCATTTACAGTTTGTAATTTTAATGTTTTTCAATAAAAGCATTATTGTTTATTTTGTAGTTAAATGTAATACTTTAGTTTCTTTGTCGTTTATTGCCATTTGTATCTTTTATCATTTTTTTGTATTATGCGGCTTATTTATTTGTATTAGCTTTAGTTGAATCGCTTCTAGGTCATTTCAAGGTGGTCGCTGTTAATAATTATGTAAAAGGAATGTGTGTTGCCTAGTAAAAGGCGCGTATTTTTTTTATAGAACTTAATATAGCAAAGTGTGCATACTTGAAATCACGTTGGTGATAGAGTTTTTGTTATTTTAATTAACGACAGAACAATGTTTGCATTAGTAATGTATATAATTTAAAAAAAAATTAAATTTTACATAAACCTGTGTTTTAAACCTAAACCTTAATAACAGCTTAATTTTACGTTTTAAGGTATCCTCAATCAGAAAAATGTATTTTTGACAAAAAAAATTGGGTGTCTGTGTGTGCGTGTGTGTGTGTCTGTGTGTAACGATGTACCCACGAAAACTCTCAAACCAAAAGTCCTAGTAACTTGAAATTTAGTAGGTAGCTGGTTTTTGATATTATCTTAATTCCATCAAAAGATGGTTCTGATAAGAAAACTGGAAGTTGGTGTATTCGTAAGTTTTTTTAATATAATTTTGTAGGTATGTAAAAAAATTTGCTAATATTAACAATTTATTAGATATTTGATTTATAATTGTAGTGAATTGTAACTTGCGTATCTTCCTTACATTATCTTTGAATGTACCCACGATAAGTGTCGGGCCAAAAGTCTTAGTAAAATAAAATTTGGTATGGAGCTGGTTTTTCATATTCTCTAAGTTATATCAAAAGTCTGATAAAAAACCGGAAGCGAGTGTATCCGCTATTTTAAACAGTTTTCCTTGTATAATTTTGTACGTATGTAAATTATTCGAATTATTTTTACAGTTTCTTATAGAAATAATTCTTCCTAACAATTTATTAAATTTTTTTTTTCTAACAGTAACAATTTATTAGATATTTTATTTAAAATTTAAAATAAATTCACAAATATAATCTAGATTCGAATCCTGTCTGCGAATTTTTTTTAGAAAAAAATTCCATATCTTGAAAGGAAAACAAGATACGTTAAAAACAATTATTTTTATTAATTTACTAAAAGGGAAAGCAATATCGAGGCGCACAAATATAGAGGTTAGTCAATATGACGACATAAGCATAATTTTTTATATTTCGATTATATATTTAATGAAATTGAGAAAAAAATTCAAAAAATTTATAGCATGATAGGAAGTCAATACAAATGTGTACATATTACTTCAAAGTGGCTTGATGACAACATAACCTTACAAAAAATATGTAGACATTTCTTTATCATTCCTTACAAGAAAGTCGTGTGGTGACCACTCCAGTTTCTTTTTAAGTTTTTAACACATATTATGCGGGCTATATAGTAATCTAGTACTTATTGTTTTTTATTTTATGTTTTATTAAAATCAAAGAAGTAATTACGTGTAATTCAGAAAGTGAAAAAAAAATAATTAAACAGTTTAACAGTTAATTTTTTTGAATTTTTAGAAAGAGCTCTTTGTATTTATATAATAAACCAACCTTCAAAAGTTTAAGTTTATAACTCAAAGCATAATGCCGTTGGGAATGTAAAAAAAAAATTGATTTCCTGTATACCAAATAAGGTAGTTACTGAACCACTTTAATATTAAATTCACTAAACGGTCATGCAAGAGGAGTTGCACATAACTTATTACTTCAAATTTCAGCTAATTATGTTGTAACAAACATATTACAATAATTTATATTTCTTAAAATTACTCGTATTTTTACTAATTTGCAAATAAAGCTGTTTAATTTTGTAAGTCAACTTCTTGTGAAAAGATCGTTTTTCTTTATACAATAAACATTATTTTTATTAATAATTACAAAAATAAACCAAAATTTAACATTTAACAAATTCGTTTAAATTATTCTTCTGATATTTATTTCAAAAAATACAATTTGCAAACTTATAATAAAACATTATTAAGTAACAAAGTGGACACAAATTTAATAGTTTTAATAACAAATTACTTTACAAATCTGACCAAAAATTACAATTCGAGTGATTATAAAGAATAATAGTTTGTGAAGAATAATAAATAAATCGAAATTAGATTGTTTTTTTTTCAGTAACACAAAACCAACATAAAAAACCCAATACCTGAATAGCAAATTCAATTTCAGTATATTGTTAAGTTTTATTTACAAGATCGATGGCAGTTACTTTTCCCTTGAGTGATAAACAACGTCGCATGCTTGATACACCTATTTGACGCATCCACACCTGCTACAATTCTTATAATGATTATTTATTATCCAATTTTAAAATAGAGTTTTTATGTGATAAATTAAAGCTTAAATAGACATTACTAACCGGCGTTCTTAAATTACACTACTCTACAATATTATTAATAACATAAACAAACTTTTCCTTTACATTAGTCCAGATGCCTTTGATAGGTGGCGACCTATAATTGAGAAACATGCTGTGTTAATGATTTTAGGAGCAAACCACAAGAAACTAGTTAAATTTAGTATTCCAACTACTTCGCTATATTCTATAACTATAACAAACTAACCGCATTAATTAAGAAACTACTTCTAACATTGTTAGTACTCAAGTAATTCAAGATTTTGTAATGACAGATTAAACAAGAAAATACACTTCCGATGGACAATTGCAATGCAGTTCATATAGCATTAAAATTGCAAGACACATGAAATTTCACAAATAATTCTAATTATTATACTTATACGCTTAAATGTAATATATAACATGTAATTGTAATATAAATTTGCGTAACTCTGTTGGTAAATAATTTATTAAACGCAAGATACACGTGTTTAATAATTTTTTTAATGTTTTTAGAATCTACGCTAGATCTATTACATAATTTAAACATTTTACAATTTATTGTTTTCAAATTGATTAACTAATTTATATCTATTTTTTTAATTTTCATTGTAGGGTAAAGCGTTTACCTTATTACCTTAATTATTACATTAATAAAATATGATTGTATTTTAACTTCTCTATTGAAATTTATACATAACAAATATCTTTAATATTAATTTTTAAAAACATATATAATAATTGTTTAAGTATTAAACCAAAAATTAAAATGAATTTGTGTTTGAAAAATAAAATATATTTTATTAAAAATCTTTTCTTACATATAAAAAATTATTTAAATTAATTAAAAAAAATCAATATTTTCTAAAAGAAAGATATGACGTTTCACTCATAAAACTTGATAGTGAACAAAAATTTTTATTTGTGAAAATTGGCGGTTATACTGTTATTTTTTCTAAAAAAATCAAAACCCTTTATTAATCATTTTAAAACTCAGTTAATGATTAAAAATCAAATTGGTAACATAGAGCCTTATGATAAAGCAGCCTTTTTGTGTATTTAAAATTATAATAACTATACTATTAAAGTAGATACCATAATAAATATTTTTTTTAGATATTCTTCAACTATGCAGTTTATGTAATTGCAATAAATATAGTTAGGTTATAATTATGCATTAATAGTAATAATTATTCTCAATGTGTAAACAAACCAGCGGCGTATTGTTTTTATCATTGTATATGATTATACGTATTTATTTGATGGATAAACATTCCTTGCAATATTAATTGCCACTGCTCAACGTTCCGTTTAATCTGAGGTGCGGTGAACGGAAAGCACGTCTCTTGCACATCTTGCATTAAAACGACCTGCCTACGTTTGAGCAACATGTTTAGTCTATATATTTCGACGTTTTTGGAATAACCTTGTATAAGTGTATAGATAGATTTATAGTTTATGATACATATTTACGTTGTTAAAACAATAAGATTTTTTTTATGTTAACAGATTAAGAATATTGCCTGTATACGTATTAAATGTTGTTGCTTAAGATAAAAAAAATTAAATATATTAGAGTTTCGTAGAAATAACATCGAAAGGCATATAATGAAAGACAGTGATTCATACAAAATTAATAATAAGCACTTTATTGAGTTATTTTGCTTAAACAAAGGTATGAGTTGATATGTGTATAATGCTGTCAGCAGCTATAAGTATTAGAAAAAATCCCCATGCTATTCCTCTAGTGTTGAGATTTATTGCCACATTGTATTTATTTGCAATATTGTCTTATCAACGCATTGTTAAACAAAGTTACAATATGTCAATGTCACAACAGTCAGTGTCAAAATGCATTAATGAAGTTAGAGAAGCAATAGTAAATACATTTGCTGTACAATAGATGTACCTAATAGTACAATTGGAGCAATAGATTGTACACATATTGCTATATTAGCTCCAAAAAATCAAAAAACAATTATTTGAATAGGAAAAGTTTTCATTCAAAGAATTTACAACAAAGTAAATTTAAAACAATTTTACAGTAGATTAAGTATGACTTACCTATATTTTAGATATACAATTATGACTTCAAAATTCTAATAATAAATGCCAGATATGCATGACGCTTTTATTTCGAGAAACTTTGTTATATAAAAAGAACTTCAATAATGTTATAATTATGTTAACACAATTTTGTTTATTTCAGCCATAGAGTATTTTGAACAAACGTTTTAGAGTACGGAAGTCTAGATTTTGTAGTCTGTTGAAACAAAAATTAAGATGTTTTTCCGACAAAGTGAGAACAATAGTTAACGCTATCTTGCATATTGGTGTAGCTGAAAATGTCTATGATCTTTAACTATTGGCAAATCAACATAATTTTGTAGAGAGTAATAATAATCGTGAAGGGGTCGTAACATGACAAAATGTAGTAAACTGGTATTTTTGTTAACTGTACATTGACGACAGTTGGAAATTTTATTATTATTATTATTATATTAGTTTATCTATAAAAATTATTTTTTCATTGATGTATAATTCAGATATTACCTAATTTCAAATTAGTCATTTCCTTAATAGACTGTAATAAAGCTTGCAATGTAAATGATAAAAAATTTATACAAAAAATAAAAAATATGTAAAAACTAATAAACACGATGAAGAATAGATCCGTTTTGCTTGATAAATTAATCATTTTTTAGGAACCACCATTCGTATACTGAACTGAGTACTATAAATATGCCAATGTTTAAAACTACAAGTACATATATACATACTTGATTTTGTTTTATTGTGCCACCTAGTTCAAGCACTTTAATATTAGTATCTCTTTTAAGATATTTTCTGTCCATCAATGCTAACAGTATTTCTTCAACTTTATTTAACTTTTTTTAATTTTACATACTTTGATTTAGTTTTGCATTAACAATCCGCCACAGCCTAAATAAATGCAGGCATTTCTCATTATTATTGACCAAATACCTTATTTGAAATATATTTTAGAAAGCTTAATTTAAATCTAAAAATGATGTGTCGAAAAGGAAATGTTTTCCGATGTACTGTTACTTACGAATCAATATACTGCGATACTATCTTTAATTTAATGTGTGCAACAGCATTCGATAACCGGTTTTTATTTCTAATTCCTTTAGCATTGATTAATAGTGTTGTAGATTTTTGTTTTTGTGAGTCATTGTGCTGACACAATTTTTCTGTTCATTAATATTCTAGGTTGACTCAACGAGAAAAACATTTTCTTCTGGATTTAAATGCATTTGCGTCGTCATTAAGGTCTTTCACATTTTTTTTTTTAATTCTCAATTACGTAATTGCATCAATTGTTTTAATACCATATAGGTATTTTTATTAATTAATTTTGTGTATTGCATGGTGTTAATACTTGTCATTATCAATTTATTTTTTCCCTATAAACACCTATTTAAGTCTATGTATTGTGTGTTGCTGTTTATATAACCATCGTTGAATAATCTAACATAATTTTTTCGCTCGTTGTTAATAATCGCTTATTAAAATCTATTTACTTACCCCCTATCTCCGACTAGTGCTAGTTGGCCGAGCAGGAGTTAGTAAGAACTTGTAGTAGCACTATAAAATTTTCCATTGGTTAATAATTTGTTAATAATACATGTTGTAGTCAGTAGTGTTTGAGAGATGCTAAGATACAAAAATACAACATCAAAAGAGAACAAAACATAATTTTTTCAAACAGTTAATATTACATGATTTTATAATTAGTTAGGCAATAGTTCATGGATAGGTGTAGTAGAGTAAATTTCCTTCTTTTCCAAAAATATTCTTATTTTTCGGCCACTATCAACGCCCTCCAAAATGCGTTATCTGAAAAGAAAGTTAGTGGTTTTGGCAGTCTTATATTATTTGTCGAAGGCATCAATGCTTCATTTTGTTGACTCGTTTAAAAAACGGATTTCGCCTGGCAAATAAATAATTTTACACTAGCAATAGTTAATTTTTAGTAGCTGCTACTGTATTACCTAGTTAGGGAAATGTTAGGACGCCCTTTGTAAAATTTTGGTCTTTGTTTTTTTTTGTTATTCCACGTTACGAAGTACTGTAAGGTGGACGATGACATCGTTTAAAAAACTTATTTAATTCGGCAAGTTTCCAGCTATAACACCTGGCTGTGTCCAATACTTTTTCTAGTCGTGAGGGAATGCGACGAAGC
Organism: Aquatica leii; assembly: GCA_035610365.1. Lineage (NCBI taxonomy): Eukaryota > Metazoa > Arthropoda > Insecta > Coleoptera > Lampyridae > Aquatica > Aquatica leii. Next base: position 48,358,863 of record CM069433.1, on the reverse strand, counting down.
TCAGAATTGTCGAACATCTCATTTGTAAAGATATGTAATATTTCCGATTACACCGACTCGCCCGTTTATTCTGATAACTAGGGTCAGTGACATTCCGAATTTTTACAGACCTTGCTTAAGTACGTGTGTTTTAATTACACAATCAAATCTTATGTAAATAACTCCTTTTTTTCCTTGCGAAAAACCAATTAAACTTTCTCGTTCGCGCGATAACGTTTAACTCCCGTACAAGTCAAAACATAAACTTTAGTAAACTTTGCCTACGAAGGGTCGTTCGCACAATTGCACAACGAAACCCACGCCTGAGCCGGTCGGCAATCCATCTTCCGGTTAGCAGTTATTGTAGGCATTTTCCAGCCCCAGTTTAGATTCTAGTTATTAGAAACTAGACGGTTACTTTGTAGTACATCCCGTCACAAGTTGTTTATGTGAAAGAAATGTAGCCGTTTTATATAAAATGTTATTTAACAATTAAGAAAGATATTATTGGGTAAGAAATTTTGTTGTCGACATTTTCTGAAAAGTACGTTGATTTTATAAATTTTTAGAAAAAAAAATGTCATTTAAATTTATATTTATAAATAATAATTTAAAATAATTAATCTTCTTAACAAAATTTTTTGCATTTTTTCTGTAAAATGAGAAGGTTGTAATACAGTGGTGTATAGTAGTGTTATCTGGAAGTATAGTAGTGATTTTTTTAATGTATTTGTTTTTATTCATAATGGTTATTTTTTTCTTTGTTTTCACTATAACAATCTTTGTGCAAAATTAACAATTGTGAGCACTTCTTTAGTCTACTGAAAATTTAGTAACGCTAGTAAACAACATAACAGAATTACATAACTAATTAATTTTTTTTAACAGATTAAATTTTTCTTTTATATTTCCCATTTTACAATAAGATGAAAAACACCCATCAATTACAACCATTGTAGATAAAAGGATAAAATACTTTACCATACAATCTTTGGTTCCTGTGTTATACAACTTGGATTTTAAAAGTTCTTATATTTTCTTATCCTAAGCATTTATTGTTTAATTAAACTTTAGTAATTAAATGATAACTTTGATTATTTACATATTTTGATGTTTCATCAAATTTTTAACAATTTACTTAAACCAAATATTATTTTTACAAAGAATGTATATGTGTGTGGCTAATTTTTTTTTGCTTAATTATTAATAAAAATGTAAAATGTACAAAGATGTTTTCTTTTTTGTTACAATTGATTCTGAAAAACAATTACAAAAAACGCTAAATGTAATTAACCATCAAAATTTTAATCAGACAGCATTTAAAAATGTATAAGGTTTGGTTTGTTTTAACTAACTAAGTTAACTAACATCAATACATTAACAAATAAAGACAGTGCATAGAAAATGAAATTATTAATTTTATTTATATAAAACAAGAAAAATTGTATCACTAACAAATTTTTTATTTCATATAATTGTAGTCTGTTTACGGTTAATTTAGTTTTCAATTTATTCTGTTAAGATAGCTTTTTGTGTAACCAAAATAATATAGTTTAGCAATTACATAAACTTATTTCAAATACGTCAAAATAAGAAAACTCATAAAAATATTATACGTAAGAAACAATAAACAAAAAAATTAAACAATCTTAGCAACCACTTATTGTGAAATAAAAGTACAGAAGTACCGTTGCATAACGTTAAAAAAAAGTGTAAAAACACAAATATAGCTAAGCACAGTGTACACTGAAGACATTGCTTCTAGCATAATGTCATGTAACAATTCTGAACACGTATAAATTCTTTACTTGGTTTTAACAAAATTAGTTTTGTTTTTGCTAAAACTGGTTACTTTTAAATAATATATATTGTCAACATTATTACTAAATCAGTTAACTATTATTTTATTATCGAATTGTTAAAAAAAAAGTATTTAAAGTAACATATTTTATTATAAATATTTTCTGCAAAATTTTCAATTCCATTCGTAGATAGGGTGTTAAAACGGCGCATGTCAGCGCCAGATTTCGGTATACATTTATTCGCAGTCGACGGTCCGTCGCGATGCTTGCCGTCCCGTACTACCGTTCTTTTTATGCGTAATGTATACCGGAAAACTAATACATTTTAAATAATTCAAATAATGTGAGTTGTTTCTTATTCAGAAAAAGACATTTGATGAGTAACGGCATAGATAGTTTACGTGTCTGTGTTTAGTTAAGTTTAGTAATGAAAATGTGAATAATTAACATTCCTTAAAAATTATGTGATTATGTAAAAGTAATATAAATAATTAATCTTAAATTTTAGAGTTGTAACACTTCAACATATAAAATGCTTCTTCGTCTTTCTTTATTGGCTTTCGTTTTAGTAAATTTATCAGGTGAGTTTTTATTTATCTTGTTACACAAATGACCACAAAAAATAACTTTCAAAAAATACTTAAAAATTAATATTTACGTTTGTTAATTTTTTTATAACTTACTAAAAATTTAAATTGAATTTGGAATAGATTTTAACTTTAACAATTCTATCAACTTCTAAAAACTTAATTTTATAGAACGATTGCAAACCGCAAAATTTGCAGATGATGTAAAACTTTTATAGAAATTCAATTTAATAGTCAGATTAAAATAAAATACTGAAATTGAATTTCTATATCAATTGACGCTAAATGTGCAAGCTAAGAAAATGGTTTATTTTAAAAACTTTAAATGTTGCATATATTTATTGCTCAATTTACTTACAAACTTTTTTGCAAAGCTAAATACTTATAATTAAATCAACAATTTTATTCAATTGAATCGAATCCAATTATTACACTGTAATTTCATTTGTTCTAACAGAGTTACTGCTAATTGTTATAGATTAAAGTAACTAAGTAGATACATTTAAAAGTTGATTTTTAGAATTTAATAAAGAAGTGTATTTAAAAAATTAAATAATTAATAAACAATGAAAGTTAAGAAAATTGAGGAATTTTAAGTCATTTGTATTATTTTTTAAACACAGTACGTAAACGTTTTATTTATTTTAACTTTATGTAAAATATTGTTAATTAGTAAACTTTATATTATTCTTTAATAACTTTCTGTTTCTACTTTTATTGATTTTTGGTTTATAAGAAGTAGCAATTATTTCATAAGTTTTTGAAAGGTTTGATTTAATTTTTTTTTAAATATTTCAATTTTTATATTAAAATATAACAATTTTTAATTTAAATAAGTTTTAATAACATTTTTTGATTGGTTAATTTTTTAGTTTTAAAACAATGACTTTATTTGAAACTACAATATAAACAGCAATAGCTTATTTTTAAGTTTCTATAATAACGTATTACACATATTGTTGCTTTTCTAAAAAAAGCTTAAATAAAAAATAAATATTATATTCTAAGTATAGTTTATAACTGATTAAAAAATTAAATGCTGATAGTTTATATATTTTTTTATCTAATTTCTTTGAAGGAACAAATTTTTTTTTAAATTTTTTTCAAACAATTGGCTGTAATTTATTCCTTTAAACAAATTATATAGTTTATAACATTTTTTTTGTAATTATTTTTTTTAAATAATCACATTGCACATATTAACAAAATTAAATTATTCAAATATTTGAAGATTTTTTAAATTATTAAGTATATGTTCAAATTGTTAACCGTTGTCAAATATTAAAGTAGTTAAGTAGTATATTTACTGTATACAATTTGTAATATACTTATTTGTTTTTGCTTCATTAAGCAATAAATGACATCTAACCAAGTTCATAGATATTAAAAATACTAAACTGAATAAAATATTGTTTAAATTTCTAAACACAACACACCAGTAATTTTAATACTATAAATAAACAATCCTATTAATTATAATTATTAAAAATAAAACTGTTTAGTTAAAGGAACTTGGTTACAAGTCTTTAACCTGAGTACTTCTGCACTATTTTAATCATATGCATATTTAACTAAAATGCAGAATATGAATGAAATTTTAATAAAAATTAAAAATAAAGTAAGTAAAAATAAGTTTTGCTGAAGTATTAGTAAATAATTATAAATTAAAAAAAAAGATAACGTTCAATTGGCAAATACTTGTAAGATACAAAATATTTAAACATCTCTAGATTCCAAACTATAATTACAATACATTTTTATTATTTTTATCTTTAAGATTTATCTATATTTTATTAATTTGCATGGTTTTTATTAAGGTTTCAATAAAATGCTATTTTACATTTTTTTAAATTGTTGTTTTTAATTAGTTATATATACATATATAAATCAGATTATCATATATTATTGCTGAAACATTAGTGTTGCTATAATTAGAACTATGATTCCTCCTAAAATGTATACTAAAACAGCAATAATAGGTGACTTCTGTGAAGCTAACCCTGAATTTACGTAAGTGGTGTGTTTGAAGTGTAAAGTGTGTATCAAATTGTTAGAAAGTCAACAAGAGCAAGTGCGATGTTAGATAATAGACAAATACTAGAATATTCTATAACTTTAGCGTAGTATTTCATTGCTAACATTACAAATAACATTAGATGATTTCATGTTTATTTACATTGTGTATATTAAAATTTTCAGTAATATATTTTTTATAAATAATTTAATTTCATTATAAACCTAAGTTTATTAGTTAATTATCAAGAAAAAATTTTTTTTTAGTTTACTACAATGTTATGAAATATTGTTTAATTTTGAAATATCTTTAATAAATGTGTTTAAAGCTTTTAATACAAATAGATTTGTTTTGTGAATATTTCTTATATCATTTTCTGTACAATTATATTTTTCCACTCATTTTGGTGTATGTAGAATATTGTAATTTAATGCAAAATAACTAAATAATAACTAAAACTATGTTAAACTTGTTTACTAATATATCCTTTTAAGATTATCGCTTTTATGAAATTTATGATTACATTAAAATGTTGCGTTGTGATTTACTTGAAATGGATTTGATTCACAAATTTGTATAATTAGTAATATTAAGTTTTTCTAAACTTTAAATATTTTGTAGTTTGTTTTTAAATTAGTTTAGAATGAATATTATATTTTTGTTTTAATTGTAGATTTTTTAAGTGCCAAACAAAAATTTTAGCTTTTTTAAGTGTAAGTCGTTTTAAACTATTTTTTTTCTAACTATTTTCATTTTTAGTTATACAATAAATGTTACAATTTGTTTTAAAATCAAACACTTTATACATTTAGTTTTATTGTAAACATAGATTTTTTTTTATTTAACCAATAGATTAGCAATAATATTTTGCGTTTATTTTTTAAACGTCAATTTAAATTACAATATATATGTATAACCGAGAGTTATTAAGAAATCGCAAGACTATAATTTTGCTAGTAAATTTGAAATGCTTCTACTAGTGAATTAACTAGTAAAGCTTAATTATATATTTTTTTAAGTAATTCCGTTTCAATTAAATCGGTATCTAAAAATATCTCTTTTGCAACTTTGATAGACAACTGAATATAAATTAAAAAAATATTTTGTTTTTACTTGTGCAATCATTTTCTATAATATAAGTATTGACAACAACAAATTATTTTTACTAGGTATAATTTTTTTTTAAATTTTACATTCTTTTTACTGCTTTAAGTAGTATTATTCTTGTTAATTTATTTTAATTTTTTTACTAGGTTTAAACTACAACTTTAGTAAGATTATATAAATGTTATTAATTATAAAGCTGATTAATTATTCATTTGTTTATACTTAATACAAGTAAGAAGTTGTACAGAAAAATATATTTTGTTTTTATTGTTAACACTATTATGCTGTAACCTTTTAGAAAACGTTGTAGTACTGGTGTATGAAATGCATTTTGCGCAAGACGTGCTCAGATAGGGGATAAGGTATTGATAATATCCCGGGTGCGAATAGAAGGTCGTGCAAATTTAGATTATTTCTTGAGTTTATGAATATTAATAAATGATTTGAATTAATATAACGTCATTTAGACAAATATCAGCCTTGCACTTTAGAGAAATAAACGTCTTTATTTGGAGATTTTGGTTTTTATAAAGGTTTTGTTAAAATTATTAGATTATGGGGCTACTCAGAGTATTTTAGGTCAGAAAGGATAATGAAGAATTAAAACTGCCTATTAAAAAAACAAACGTAAAGTTATTGGAGCGTTATTAGAATAAAGTATTAAGTTTATTTGGTCAGAAGATTGTGAGGTGGCGTTTAATACAATTAAAGAATTTTTCGTATTAGCTATAGCTTTTCCGTGTTCAGATTTTTCTAAGCTGTTTTTGATTTAAACAGATGCTTCTGGATTTAGGTTAGATGCTGTTTTAAGTCAAAAGTATGCCGACGTTGATAAAATTATTAGTTACATTAGTAAGTCGTTATTAAAATCCAAAAATTACTACACGAATTCAGAGTTAGAATGTTTAGCAGTACTTTGTGCAGTTGCATGTCCTCAGCTAAACATGAGTTTACAGGTCTAACTCCCTATTTTATTAATTTCAGCCGAGAAATAAGATTAAGTGGTCAAGACTTTAAGATAACAAATACCAGCTTTGATATAGAAGATACCAATATAGAGTTTGTCTGTGATGAACCTAAATTAATGATTAGAGAAAATTATTTGAAAGAAATGTATAAAGATGTATATAACAGTTTAGTTAAGTCGTATGAGAAGGTTATAAAACTTTATAGTTTGCTTCGTCGTTATGTTGAATATTTTGTTGGGCAAATGGTTTGCTCGTAAGTATTATAATGCAAAATTTGCAATTAAGTATATTGGTTTTTTTAAAATCAACAAAAAACTGTCGTTTTGGATTCTGATGGAAGATTTTGGAGTAATCGGCACACTAATGTTCTGAAGTTAAATCTTACGATTTCTGAAGACGAATAGTAACTTGGTTTACAGTGTAAAGAGTTTAGGGTTCAAGTTATCGTAGCGTAGAGAAAATTTCCAGGAAATTTGTTTTAAGTAAAGGGGGAATGTAACGTTTTAGAAAATGTTGTAATAGTCATTTTGTATAAAATAAAATGCATTTTGCACAAGACGTGCTTAAGTAGAGAATAACGGCACGCATGTCCGCTTTGGTGTTCCAAATCAATTGAAAATCAATGTTACTGTCAGAGTTAGTTAACATTTTTTTCTTATTTTTTTTGTGGTTAGTTAATTAATAACGGAGTTTACGTTTGTGAAATATGCTCATATGCATTGTGTGATGTAATGTCTTAGATGCCAGATAGCTTAATAAAAAAAGATTTCCAAATAGAATAATCCTTTATGGGAAAACCTTTAAAAGAATTGACTGTCGTTTGTAAGAAACATGTAAAAATTGTCATGTCTTATTTTTTGCTTGTACTTATCGAATGATAGAGATTTAATGTAAAATGTAGTAAATAATTTTTAAAAAAATTTACAAAACTAGTTACATTTGTAGAAATCAAATTAATCGCGGTGTGGAAAAAAACAACTTTAATGCCATAGTAATCATTTATTCTACAAGTATTAAAAAATTAGCTCTCCAGCTTAATTGCCTAAAAATGATAGGCTCTAGAATCTTTAAGGAGCAACAATTGCATCCGTATCATCTTCAAAAAGTGAATGCGCTTCTTCCTGAACACTTTCCGCATAGAATGGAATTTTCTAAATGGGTTTAAGATTGGCACAAAAACCATGCAAATTTTATTGGTTTAGTTCTCGTTACGAACGAAACGGAGTTTTTTAAAAACGACTGTATAAACTGCAATAATTTGCATTTATAGACAAAGATAAAACTTTATTTATTTATTATAACGCAGTATTAGCATCAAGTGATATTAGTATTAAGGTTAGCGTTAAGGGTAGTGTTAAGGTTAGTACCCATTACCCTTAACGCTAACCTTAATACTAATATCACTTACACCAAAATCATAAACGTCCCAAATCTAACACAAAGAATCATTCCAATACTAACAACACCTAACATCAAAATAACCATGTATAACACTAACACCATTTACAACATGCTGTATAGCAATACTAAAGATAGAATTAACACTATAGATAAACACGACGTAGTGTATAAGCTTGAGTGTACTGGATGCAATGCGTGTTATATTGGTCAAACTAAACAGAAACTAAAAAATCGGATGGCCAACCATAAATATGATTGTAGCACAAAAAAAGGCGATACAGCTTTGGCTGTACATCATAAAGACACGGGACGCAATTTCAGTTTTATGAATCCCACAATTCTAGATGTGGAAAAAAACTTGAAAAAGCGTTTAGTTTTCGAAATGCTATACATCAATATATGTAATAATAACATTAATTTTAACAACGATACCAACAATTTAAGCAGCGTTTATAATAATTTAATATCCAAAATTGTGAGATAACTATATAAGTTGGATTTAACGTTATTCAGTTTTGTTTATCTTTTTATTCTTATCTTTCCCTTGACATTCATAAATTTTTGATTACACAACATTTGTCAATTGTTTGTTTAACGTTTATGTCCTGCGTTATATAAAAAAAATTTTAATTATTGACCATTGTATGTTTAATGTTTTATTTATTATTAATAAAACACTAGCTCGTAAAGTTGCCAATATCCTTGGTCGGTGAATTGATCCACTTGATTTTATTCTGTAAGTTTTATCTGTTAAAAATTATCTGTTAATTTCATTCTGTTGTTACTATGTTGTTGACTTACGAGTTTAATAAATTACAGTTGGCCTGATGAAGTGCTCAACTTCAGCACGAAACGTTGCCACAAAAATAAATTAAAGTGGTTTTACATGCCCCTCCTAAACGAAGAAGTCTGAATTAATTAGTAAACACACAGAGAAGGAGAAAGAATCTTTACCAAAAAATATTAATTGCTTTCATATCGTTTTTATTGTAAAACAGCGATATATCTAATTACAAATTTAATTCTGGTATTATGTACCTATACAAAATTTAATTGCATTCACAATTGTGAGCAATGCCACGTAAATACTCTACAATAGTTCGGTTATTAAAATTTCTCACAAGATTTAAAAATCTTTGGTTAGCTTCCTCATATTTTTTTTTCTGGATGGAGGCTCTTGACCAGCAACAAGCTCTTCATAAAAAATGTCGCGCGCAGTTTGAATTTTTCGCAAAGCAACAGTAAAAGAGATTCCCACTTGAAAACTGTATGGTCAATATTTGTGAAAGTCAGAGGTACTTTAAAATTTCTACATAGGTATTCAGTATTATAATAATTGTAATGGGCTAGGGGTGTTATTTTAATAAATGGTTTAGAACCCCCACATTTTTACTTTAAACTACCGGAACTCATTATTCCATTTCCGGCAAACAATACTTAATGGTGTTGTTTACCTGATCATTCCTCGAGGCGATTAGACATGTCCAAGATTTTAGGTAGATATGATATACATGTTAGAAAAACACAAAACCATAAGAGTCTGTGATTTCTGAAATTAAGTGCTAATCGCTTACCAACAAAGCTACAAAATAGGGTTTTTGTATAGAAATAAACGGCACAATAAACCGTACGTACTTACTTTTTCACGCAGATTTTGTCTTTGTGTACCTACATTATTATGTATTTACCATATTCATTTTACAAATAACTAACGTAAGATTTCATATCATTACTGTAGTGGTGTCCTGAACATTATATCAAAAACGTATTTAAGCAACATTATTAATGTATATAAAACAAAAAACAATTGTCGAAAAAAATGCCTAGGGGTATTCATAAAGTATCTAGTTCTAAATACAAAATTTTATCTAAGTGGGTACATTGGTTTAAGCGACGGACACAAACATTTTTTATATTACTAATGACATAGAATCGATTTTTGTTAAAAAATATAGTTTGAATTTTTTGTTGATTACAAAATACTTTGTTTACTAAAGCAGAGGAAAAAAATAATTATGAAAATAAACTAACTAATAAGTTTGCCAAGGTTACACAAACGTTTTGGCGCTAAGTTGACCTTGCGCCAAATTGTTCCTACGCCAAGATGGGATGGCGCCAACATGTCTCGGTGTCCAGTTTGGTCTGCGCCAAGTTTGCCGCGCCAAAATGGTCGCGCCAAGCTGGCCGCGCCAACTTGACCTAGACCGGATGCGCCAGGACAAATTGGACACAAATAAGGTGACGTTTTTCGTGTTTTATTTTGCCATTTTTGTTTGCTTCCGTGATAAGAACTTGTTCTATGTAATGTTGAAGGTCTGGGTTTCGACGTACTTTAGTAATTTTACTTTGATAACATACCACGCTCTCTCGAGAAGTGAAGGAATTTATATTGCTTCTTGTTATTTTTTTATAGACGTAATAAGCATTCCAGAGACATATGTCAAAAAGATCAAAAAATAATTTTCTGTACCAGCGAAGTGTTTTTTGCGGTATAGAATAATAAAACAACATTTGATTGCATCGATTAAGGCCTGACATGTGTTTATTATAATCAACTAAGCAATATGGTTATTTTGTTACGGCGTCACGTTTTCCAACAGTTTCTACAAGCTTATGTTTTGTGTTAGTTATTCTAACGTCACGTTTATTTTTTCATTTTGTTGCCAAAACGGGACTCTTACGTTTTCTAATAGTTTCACCTTTTTTTGATTACTTTTTTAAAGTGTCACAAAGATTCTTTTTCGATTACCGCGCAAAGTTCTAACCGTATGTGTCTTTTTCTTGTATAGGATGTTGGATAAACTTACGTTGTTGTAAAATTTATCCATATACACAAAATGATGTTTTCCTAAGGAATCCTGATCAGAAAATCTGCCAATAGTCTTACCAAAAACAAAGTATCAGTTTACTGGTGAAACATGTAATTTTCAAGGCGCAATTCGCTAACAACCATCTTAAAAATATTTTGCATTAAAGTACGTGAAATTTTTTGCCAGCAAAGTGGTAGTCCGTATATAATTAGACAACCGAAGTACCACGATACTGGTAGTCAGTGTTCAACGTGCTAAAAATTAATTTTTTTAAAACAAGGTTATGAACTCTTATAAATACGAGAGATTGACCACCTATTATGAGACAACTTATATAACTATATACTCCGAATACTTCAAACCTATTTGTGGCAAAGAGACCTGTACCGTTTTCTGGTCTAAATGAATCAATTAAATTAAAGTTTGTAATGTCAAAGTAACAGCTTTTTAATACATGCTTAAGCAACTATATACGGTATTTATAACAAAAAACATTTGTTTTTTTTTAGTCTGTCTATTGGGGTTAATGTCCAAAACGCCTGGACCGATTTTAACAGCATTTTCAACTGATTAAATCTCATTAAATTGTGAACAATGTCCGACTCAAATATAAGTCTATAAGTTTTTATGTAGAAGATGAGATGCGACAGATGAAAAAGTCATTTAAATTTTAAAATTCAGTTAAAATTGAAAAAAACAATGTTAAAGTTACTGTCAGATTTAGTAATAAATGTAGTGCCAACATTATATTTTTGGTAATTTCAATAACTTTTTCTGATTTAAGAGAAAGAATGTAGTTTTACAAAAAGCTACACAAAAAATAATACACGTTATTCTCGTTGAAAGTTTCATAGCATAACTCACTCACATGCAACGCTCGACGTTGCGGTCTTGCGTAGCATTAACGTTCGTTATGCTATGTCTTACCTTTGACCTTTGCTACTATCTTTGGTAACTTATCTTATAACTAAAGTTGACAAAAAAATGGTAGAGCAATGCGTTTTTACGAACGCTGCCTTAACGGTATATATTGCATTCAACACAAGAATCAAGTACCAAGAGTTTAATTTTTTTTGTAATCATACACAAAAATAATGAAAAAAAGCAGAGCGGTTAAGTTAGTCACAAATATAAAAGCTACAAGTAAAAAAAACTTATTTAATTAAAACCTTACACAAATTCAAGACATGTATTTTATTATAGTTTTTAAGTAAGAAGGCGTCAATAAATCAGTAGTATTTAAAAACCCTTAAGTGCTCATTTTTAAAAAGTGTGTCTGTTAATGCAAATATTTGAAATAAGGTGGTAATCAAGGGAATGTATTACAGTATATCAATTTTCTTTAAAGATAGGTTTTTAGCATAGTTAGAAGCGTTTTTTGTTGTGTAATTTTTTTTAAATTTTAATAGTTTGGAATACCCAAAATTGATAGCTTTTGTTAAAATTTTAATAATTGTATCATTGCAAGCATCATATAAATTTTAAATCGTACTGCAGCTCTAATAACTTTTCATTTTATGATTTCATAGTATATCCTATAATGTATTAAAAAAAATACGTTAATGTCTAATATCACTTTTTTTTTTTTTTTCACTGCACTTTACAAAAACAGTAAGTGTGGGTAACAAAAATTTTACAGATACACAAAAGCTATGACAGCGTTGAAAAATACACAACTTTTACATTAATAACTTTAAATTGCAAATAGAATTTTACAAAAATGTCTTAAGAAACCTAATTGATTAGTTTACTTAAAAGTAATATTAATTTTAAACAGACTACAAATTCTCTTAATGAATAAATTATGTATTAACCTACCACTTAAGAAGAACTTAAATATTACTAATAATCAAAATTATTTATTATAAAATTTACAATACAAAATCAAATTTTTATGTATTGCTTGCAAAAATAATAAATTGCAATCTAAACTTGTTATTTATTGTATAATTAATTATGTCTTGTAATTTACTACATAGTTTGATTTATTTAAGATATAGAATTTAGTTTAAAACAATTAGCAAACTAAGATTTGTTGCCAAATTAAACCACATAAAATAATTTCATTTCATATTTTTTTGCATATAAAATTGACTAAAAGTGAAATTAAAAATTTATAATATTTTAAAAAAATATTTAACAATTTTTGTTTAAAATAAAAAATACAATACATTTTTGTTGTTGTTTTTATTTAAATAAAATTGCGTGTTTAATTAATAAGATATATTATTCTAAAAACAAACAAGTATTTCTTAAACATTTCTATGTTTAAGAAAATATTAAATAAAATAATGTTTTGTTATATAATTTTAATTAAAATTAGTTTTGATAAACTAATAAAATTTGTTTTTTTGTTTTATCTACAAATTGTATTTACATATTTGCGTATATCATATTGCAGTAATTCATTAAATTTTTTGGGTGCGCTCTTTTCTCATTTATTTTATCACAGCAAGTGACCTTTTTAGTTTAAACTATGTAAAATAAATAAAGTTAACAGAACGTAGTAAAAATTTTTTTTTACATTTCGTTATTTACTAAAACTACACTATTATTTCATTAAATTAATTTATAAACTAATTTATTTTAATACAATATTTAATTAAAAATATTTACTAATGGTTTTTTTTAAGTAAAGCAGTCTAGTTTAAAGATTCTTTAGAAAGAATTTAAGAAATCCAAATGACCGCAACGGTTTCATTTCTGTTAATGCATGTTAGGGTTATCTATGCTTTGATGTGCAAAGAATTTACGGTTCTAGTTTTAATTTGAAATTTTGCCATATTTTTATATTGCTTTAAGGGTAAACATTTGTAAAATATATTTAAACGTAAAATAAAAAACTAAGGTGGTTTGATGTTGTTATGTCACTAAATGTAATTACAGACTATCTAACTTATATTTACTTTATTATGTACTGCTAATAAAGTTTTTAAAAGGATAAATTATTTAATGCGTAAACGTTTAATTAAACAATCAATACAGTTGATTTTCAGAAACATTAATACCTTTTTAGACTGTTATAATAAAACAAAAAATGTACACAGTAGGTATAAATATTGCTAGTACATAAATTGCATTTTAAGAATGTACAAACCTTAATATTACTTGTATAACTAATCTAAGTGATCGCAACATTTTTAATTTTAAAGTAATTATTAAATTAATATAATTTTTTATTATAAGCATACACTTTTAGCTAAAATTGTATTTTTATTTTTTAGACTGTCATAAAGTCAAATACCTACTGTAATTTATCAAAGTTGTGTTATGTTTGGGTTGAAAGTGATGTTTATTTGTTTTACAATTGGTGTGTTTTTAATACTTGACCGATAAATTGTTTTTGATTTTTTAAACCAATACATATATTAAATTTCAATTACATTTTGTTATTTACTTGTAGTTCTTGACAATTTTTTGACAATTTAACAAAACGATAGGAGCAATATAAATTCATTATTTAATTAACGCATGTTGAATGTGTGTAAACAACACTTATAGATACAATAAAAATATGTTGTAATTAAGTAAATACTAAATAGAATAAAATTGCGTTAAAGTTAAACGATGGTTGTAGGCTCTACTTGAGTATTTACCTATTAAGTTGTAATTTTATAAAGTTTATAACAAATTTTGATTGCACTCTACTTCTTGTTATTAACATAGGGTAGTTTGTAATACTAGTGTAAGTAAGTCATAGCGATATTAAAGAAAACGCGTAGCACAAAGATTTGAATAATAACTACAACAACAAACTTAGTAAGCATAAAGAATTTATTATTTATTTAAGTGTTCTAGTTTTAATGCAAGTTCTATAAACGTATTTTTTATAGTACAAAAGTGAAGTCAACAGAAAATTTTGTAAATTGAATAAACAAAAACTCAAAGCAGTTAGCGCTAATAAGCCATTAAAGGTATTGCACAAGTAGCAAATCACTTGAATTGTATTTTTTTCTTAAAAACTTGTTACAAATAGAAAATAAACTTAATATTACTATGACCTATTGATTAAGAGATTTCACACATAATACAGAACACTTTAAAAGAGCCGAAATAGAAATTCCACACGAGTTATTATCAATTATGTTGTTGAGTTTGTTACCTACAGTTTATGATAGTTTTACTATTGCAATTAAAACGTGTGACCAGATAGCGACGCTAGAAAAATTAAAAATTTAATTCCTTGAAAAAGGAGCGAAACAGAATTATTGACCTGCAAGAACAAACAGTAACAAAAATGTAAACCTTGCAATGATTACAAAAGGTTATTCATATCAAGCAAAACAAAATAATGTTACTGGGAAACATAAACACACAAAACCGGATACCCAATTTAAAGGTAAATGTTTTAAATGCAATAAATACGGACATAAACGTCGCGATTGTAGATAAAAATTTAAATCTAACGGAGCAAATAAAGTGAATGACGCAATGACATTTATTGCGTATAATTCGGGCTTTGATAAATCAAATTCCTGGTACTTTGTTAGCGGCGCAACAAAGAATATGTGCAAAGACAAGCACAGTGTTAAATAAGATACTAAATATAATAAAAATAAACAATTCAAGGTTTATACGGCTGCAGAACGTCTTTTGAATCCACTGATAGTGGATATGTAAATTTAAACGCAAAAATAGACAAACGTTTCACAAATCAGGTAAAATTAAAGGACGTAGTAGATTTTTAACTACGTAATAATTTACTTTCAGTATAAGTGCTTTTCAAAAGAATAAAACAACTATCGGGCAGTAGTTTTTACGGTAACGAAACGTGATCGGCATTTGTACATAAAAACAATGGTGAATATTTAATTAGAAATCATCAAAAACACAATTTAAAGAGAATGGAAAACGAATATAAAGTTTTTAGCATAAATTTATTTTCAAAAATAAAAGAATTCAACTAAACTTAACACGTTGACTGCGAAAACCTACTAGAAATAGCAAAGCGGGTGACTCAACAATACCCTTTGAGGTTGTTTCAATGCTGGTTCGTATAATAATGAGTAACGTTAAAATCCGGACCTGCACAATTTTAAAATTTTAAAACATCTTATCATGACAGGAAATTACGTTTTGTAACCTTGGTGATGCATTGGCTGATAGCAAGGTCGTTGTGATTATGTATTTCACTTTTCCTGCTTTCACCAACGTGTAAGGAAGTAAGCTTTTGTAGATTTGGAATTTAAAAGTTATCTCGAGCAATCGGATTATGCTACAAAGCTACAGTCAATTAGTAACAGTTATAGATTGTATTGGAAATTGTGTTTAATTGACATACCTAATTTTGGGAGATTTGTAAACTTCCACACGGTGTAACTCTTATCTGCCGACCACCTGGCAACTTATGTTAGGTTTAGTCTTACCCGGCTATTTGGGGAAAGTTTCATGTCTTGTCGCAGCTGTCGTGTGGTTCTTTTGTGTCGGAAGTCCTGTCGAAATACATGTGGTGAAATATTTTATTGGAACAATTGGAAGCGATAACTTACAAGTTAGGATATCCGACTTAATTAGTGGATGCCCTCTCCATCCACAGGTGACCATCACAGCCACCGGTACGAGGTATATAATTAGTTTAGTCACGAAGAGCACGGTAGTAAATGCGAATAAAATCAAATACCATTCTGGTTAGAAAATAAAAGAAAACTGCATGCAAAAAGGAACTAAAAATTTATGCTAACTACAAAAAAAAGTAAAAACAAAACTAAACATAACATGCAAAGAAAACCGACACCAGAAAACGTGATTAACTTTTTATACATATGTACATAACCACTAATTATAAGCGTGCGGATACTGTTGTTTTTTTCGTGGACGGTTTCATCGAATTGTATCTGTTGCGTCGAATTTTTGTTAAGGCCGCATTCACCGAATATACAAAGTATTTGTTTTATTATAAGTTTTGTTTGGGGGAAACGGATTATTTCTGCGTGGCACATTTTTACATTCATTTGTTTTATGTACATAATATATTTATATATATATATAAGGCCTTATACATATAGTTTTAATTTCTTTTGTGTAAATAGCATATGATTGCGTCAGCCATTTGACGTGGAGGTAAACCGCGCTACCCAAAACGGGTTTAGTTGATTGTTTTTGCAGGTATTTCGTATTCGGTGTGTTGTGGTCGTTATTGGGTTTAATTATAGTTGTGATTATTTACAATACATTTGTTTATTATTTCTGCAATACACATATTTATAGCCAAAACAGCATTCTTTTTCTTTATTTTAATTGTGTGAGTTTGGGAGTTGGATTGGGGCTTTGGGTTGGCCTTCCCAGAGTTTGTATCGGTCCTTTAGGCTTGGCGCCCTTAATAAATAACATCTATTCAAGATAGGAACCCCGCCCGGAGCTAGTTACGGGGAATTAATGGTAAGTTTGCCACCAGCTCCTAAATTAACGTGGCAAATGTGGACTGTATTTTTAAATAATAATTTAATTTCAATTGATTTGCTTTAGCGGACGTTACAAATGCTATACGTCTTGAAACTTAAATTTCTAAACTTCAAGTGGACAGGTTTTACATGTATAAAATGATAACTTGCGCATAACGCAGAAATTAAAAATTACAAAATTAAATACATTTTATAAACTAAACATACCGCCCCCTTTAAAGGCCTGTGCTCTTCTAAACTATTCATCAGATTTACAAATCTTAAAAAATAATATAATAACACAATCATAATAAAAATCAAATTAACATTAAATTCAATTGTATCTATAATTTACAGTTTTATATCTTCTCAACTACCAAATAGAACTACACTTCTATCGGTAGTACGCATAAATTTATCACTGCACACTTTGACACGCCGCTTGCAGTTTTCACAGAAACAACTCGCGTTATTAAATCGGGCCCTGGATGTAGCTCGATAATTTTTCCTAATGCCCAGTATAATGGAGGCGTGTCCTTTTGTTTAATTAACACCATTGCGCCGATTTTTATTTCTTGTTTAGAATGCTTCTTCCATTTTTGACGGTTTAGAAGACATGCTAAATACTCCTTCTGCCATCGCTGCCAGAAATGATTAACCATTTTTTGTAATAGATTGTACCGGATTTTGCTTGTTAGAGTTGAATCTGAGTTTTCTCCTTGTGGAATCGTTGTAATTGCGTCTCCTATTAGGAAATGTCCTGGGGTTAAGGCTGAAAGGTCATTAGGATCTTCGGATAATGGAGTAATAGGCCGTGAATTAAGTATTGCTTCTATTTGCGTAAAAATAGTTGCAATTTCTTCAAACGTAAAAGATTTATTTGATACAATTTTTTTGAAATGTAATTTAGCAATTTTTACCGCGGATTCCCACAATCCTCCAAAATGAGGAGCTCGTGGCGGAATAAATTTCCATTCAATGTTGTTTACTTGTAAAAAATTTTTAAATTCCGATTTATCTGCCAAAGAAACTAGTTGCTTCAATTCTCGATTAGCTCCAACAAAATTACTTCCGTTGTCAGAGAATATTTTTTTACAAATTCCACGTCTAGACGTAAATCTTTTTAATGAGTTTAAAAATGAATTAGTTGTTAAATCCCCTACTACTTCTAAATGCACTGCCTTTGTAGACAAACAAATAAATACACATAAATACGCTTTGACGATTTTACGATTCCTTAATTTACCATCCTTAATTAAAAAAGGACCCGCATAATCCACGCCTGTATTTAAAAATGGTCTACAAGGTGTTACTCGCTCTACAGGTAACTGTCCCATTTGAGGTTGTAAGAAATTTTTCTTAAATCGAGCACAAGTGACGCATTTATGTAAAATCCTTTTCACAGTACTACGACCGTGTAATACCCAATAATTAGCACGAACTGCTGCTAATGTGCCTTCAGTTCCGCAATGCAAATTAAATCAGTGAAGGGGTGCCTTGAAGACAAAATTATAGGGTATTTTTGCTCGTAATAAACATTTGCCTTTAACAACCTTCCACCTACACGTAGAATACCTAAATTGTCTAAAAATGGATTAAGAGAAATTAAACTACTACTGTTTGGCAAAGATTTTTTAAATTTTAATGTTTTTATGTCATCTTTAAAGTTATCTAATTGTGCTAGTTTAATTAAAACGTGTAATGATTCGTCTAATTCTTCCCTTTTTAATTCTCCTATTACTTTATGAAATTTATGCGCTTTAATATTTTTTATGAATCTTAGAATATATGCGGTTACGTTTTTTAATTTTATTAATGAGGAATATTTTAAGAAAATACTATTGTCAATATGAATTTTGTGGCACGTTTTTACCGACCATTTTCTTTCAGGTACGTCATCGTTTATAATAGATGTAAAAGGAAATTTACTATTAATTTCTAACCAAACCGGGCCTAACCACCATAACTCTAATTGTTTTGAACTTAAAGTGTCAACACCTCGCGATATCAGATCAGCCGGGTTTTCATTAGAACTAATATGTCGCCATTGGTTCACGCTTGTTAATGTCTGAATTTCAGATACCCTATTTGCTACAAAAACTTGCTAATTATTTGGCTCGGCCGCAATCCACGCTAACACTATTGTTGAATCGCACCAGTACATGCCATCATCAATTTGAATATTTAATGCGTTTGACACCTTGTTAACTAACTTAGCTAACAATACCGCGCCGCAAAGTTTTAACCGTGGCAGCGTAAGCTTTTTTAAGGGAGCTACCCGCGATTTTGCGCATAGTAAACGAATACAACAATTACCTAAAATATCTGTAGTTTTTAAATAAACACAAGCACCATAAGCTAATTCCGACGCATCACAAAAACCAAGAATTTGAATAGCTACCCAATTTTTGATAGTGACTTGTCTGGGAATTTCTAAAATTGCTAAAGAATCTATTACGTTAATTAATTTGAACCATTGCAATCGAATATCAAAAGGAACTAAATCGTCCCAATCTAAATTTTGTTTCCATAAACTTTGTAAAATGAGTTTTGCCTTTATAGTTACTAAACCAATTAACCCAAGAGGATCGAAAATTTGTGCTACGACAGATAGTATCTTTCTTTTTGTAATAACGGTATGATGTTTTTTTAAAGTTATCGAATATTTAAAAATGTCTAAATTTGAATCCCAAAGAACTCCTAATGTTTTTGTATTTTTCTCGCATATGTAATATTGGGGGATATTGCTATTCTTATCGTCTTCATTAAATATATTGGGTTCGTTTGAGATCCATTTTCTTAATAAAAAACCTGCGCTTTCTAAAATTTTACTGACGTCTTTTTTTATTTGAATCGTAGATTCTATTGTGGTTGCACCTGTTAGCAAGTCATCCATATAGAAATCGTGTAAAATAATATCACTTGCTTTAGGATAAATGTTACTAAAATCTAAACCTAATTGTTTAAGACAACGTGTTGCTAAAAAAGATGCGGGCGCAGTACCATACGTCAAAGTGTTTAATTTGTAATGAACTAATTTTTCAGATGGGTTATTTCTCCAAATAATTCTTTGAAAATTAAGTTGATTCGTATCTACATTAATCTGACGATACATTTTGCTAATATCTGCTGTTATCACATAATTATGAATTCTAAACCGTAATAAAATTGACAATAAATCATCTTGTATGGTAGGTCCGACTAATAAAATATCATTTAATCAGCACCCTGATGACGTTTTCGCAGATGCATCAAACACTACGCGTAATTTAGTTGTTAAGCTAGATGTTTTAGTAACGCAATGATGGGGTAAATAGTATGTATGATTGTTATTAATATCGTCCGTGTTTACTATTTTTGTCATATGCCCTAACGTTTCATATTCCGACATGAAGTCTTTATAATTTTGTTTTAATTCCGGATCGTTTGAAAATCGACTTTCTAACGAATTAAATCTTTTAACGGCGTTATCTAACGAGTTTCCTAATTTTAATTTTTTTGGCGAAAATGGTAATGTGACGCAAAATCTACCATCGTTTTCCCGTTTAACCGTTTTTGAAAACAAATCTTCACAAAACTGTTCATCAGGCGTTAATTTACGTTTTATATCGCATTCTTCAATTTTCCAAAATTGTTCTAATTGATTTTGAACGTCAGAATTTAAGGCGACACAAGAAATATTGTTATAATTTTTTGTATAAATAGATCCAGTAATTATCCATCCAAGTTTTGTTTCATGTAATGTTAGATTTCTTAAATTTAATTTTATGCTACGCGAACCTAATAAATTCCAAAATACGCTCGCTCCTAACAATACATCTATTTCTCGCGATACATTAAAATCTTTATCGGCCATATTAATATTTGTTGGTATTTGCAAATTATCGATTTTTATGGCATAATTTGGTATGCTTTCAGTAATTTTGTCTAAGATTAAAAATGATTCTTTAGTATTAAAGGAATTGACCCGAGACCTAATTTTTAGTTGCACTTGCTTTTTTAAATAAGTCAATTTATTATTGATTCCTGCAATAGAAATATTTGTGTCGTTACTAGGAATATTTAATTTATTAAATAACCGCAACGTGATAAAATTGGATTGTGACCCTGAATCAAGTAATGCGCGACATGTTACTAAATGTCCGTTAGCATCTTCAACGTGTATAATCGCTGTAGATAAGATGGTATAATTGTTATGTTGTGAAGAATGCATAGACGTACTCGTTTGTGTTTGATCGCTTATTACCGGTTGGACTTGATTATCAGAATATTAGAAGGTAATTTTTTTGAAGTTTCAATTGGTACGAAATCCTTATGTAGGATAGTATTGTGGTTGCGATGACATTTTTTACAACCGCGTGACTTATAATTATAATTGAAATGATTATCTTTAAAACAATTTACGCACAATCTTAATTTCTTTATTTCTGACCATCTATCTTCAACGCTTAATTTCATAAATTCGGGACAACAGTGCAAAAAATGATTGTCTTTACAAGAAGGGCAAATTGTTTTATTTGACGCGACACATGAAAATGATTTGTTAACAGGTTTTTTAAAAACGCTTTTAACATTATTTACAAATTTATCAGTATTTACAGTCCTATTTAACGACTCTAAAACGAAACACCTATCATTCAAAAATTTAATTAAATCTTCGATAGTTGGAAAATCTCTTTTATTGATTAAAGTTTCTTCCCAAAACCTTTTTGTACTTACATCTAATCTATTTGTTATTAAGTGCACTAACATATTATCTACATTTAACGCGTCTAATTTTTGTAAAGATCTCAAATTTCTAGGAACCGAATCGACTAAATCCCTAAGCCCTACATGCGATTCTTCTTTAATAGTGTTTAATTCAAAAATTAGTTTGAGGTAAGTATTAACCATCGCTCTTTTATTTTCGTACCGCTCTTTTAACATAATCCAAGCTACTTCGTAGTTTGAGTCCGTTATTTCAATTGATTCTAAAAGTTTAGCAGCTTCACCTTTAAGGACCGATTTTAAATAATGAAATTTTTGAATTGACGGTAGTGATTTGTCCGCATTAATAAGTAAATTAAAGGTATCATAAAATTCCATCCAATTTTCATATTTACCGTCAAATTCTGCTAATTAAATAGTAGGTAATTTAAGCGCTTTATTAGAATTAAATTTTGTTTCGGAATTACTATTTTCTGAATGCGTTAATCGAGTACCGTTTGAAATAATTTCTTTAGCTTTAGTTGTAGCTTTATATAAATATATATCAAACAATTGAAGTATGTTCTTAAAGATGATAAAATAATTGAACCATTGAGTGTTGAGTGTACCTTAGCAAATGGCGTTGCAGAGTAAAATAATTAAACGGTAGTCAAAATTATACGTTGAATGATGTTAGAAGCAAATATTCTGACTTTAGCTTGATTTGCAGGAAAAAACACAACAAATTAAAAAATAAATGTATTACAAAATGTGTACATGAAAACATTTACTTTAAAGCGCAGTCATAAAAGAA
The DNA here is from genome assembly GCA_035610365.1 of Aquatica leii. Classification (NCBI taxonomy): domain Eukaryota; kingdom Metazoa; phylum Arthropoda; class Insecta; order Coleoptera; family Lampyridae; genus Aquatica; species Aquatica leii. The sequence goes on along the minus strand of CM069433.1, from coordinate 48,336,315 downwards.
AACGCACGTTAGTACAATGAAACTATTGCCTTAAATAAAAGTAAAAAAAATCAATATAGGAATAATAAAGTATTCACATAAATTCAAAACTAATCGTTTGTGGAATTAAATATCAAAATTTGTCAAAAACAAAACAATTGACGTGACCTCAATAAAGCTTACTAAAAAAATAGCAACACATAGCATAAAAGGAGCTTCTAGTCTTTGCCAACCAAAAAACTCGCTGTCCAAGTATATATGTCCAAATAGAGTATAAATTTATAAAATTACACAGAGAAAAATTACATTTAACTGATACTAGAAAAATATTAATAAATACTGCATGTAATAGTAATAAAAGCATCAGTAGCTATACTTATTATTAATTACAACTACAACTAGCGTGTAGCATATTAGTGAGATATGTTTTAGATATAACTGCTTTTAGTTGTTTACGCGTACTACTACGTCGTTGCTATTAATACAACTACAAGATTTGTGTTATATAAACTTTACCGCTTGTATTGGTACTATCTCTTGGTTTTTACTATATAAATATAATTGGTATATTATAGGTGTATATAAAATTAGAATTGTAGGGGTAATACATAATACTTACTGTAAGTTCACCTTAAACTTTTACTATAAGTAATAAAAATAACTGCATAATTTTATTTATTTACGTTTAACAATACATATAACTTTAATGTTAAAAAAAATAAAAAACAGTTTTAGACAGTATAAATTGTTTTCATATTTTGAATATCTAAAAATGTAACTACATATTTGGTTTTGTAACTAAAGACAAAAGTTATGATTATGAAAACTCTCGAAGAAAAAAAAACAGATAATTCTCAAAACACCATTGTACACAAATATTTTAATTTACTTAAATAATGATACGTTTATTACCAATTTCTTCCAATGTCGGATTATTTTCCTTCGTATTCCCAATTTTGGAAAAAGTTGATTAAAATCCTTTTCTTGGCGAATTTTAAAAGCTTTAATGTGTGCAATATTCTATAAAAAAAAGAAACACGGTGAATGTTTATTGTAAAAAAATGCAAAACTTATTATGTGTTTTCTTAATGCATTACAGGTATGCGTTTCAAAGGTTACACATTAACACAATCATTAGGTACATCGAAATACTAACTTTTGAAAGTGTCGATAACTTCGGATAGATTTAGCTCTTGCAAATGTTCAGTTTTATTTAGGTTATCATTTTGACAAAATATAATAATGTTTGCTAAGGTCTACGTCTTTTAATTAATTAATTAATTAATATGAGATAAATACTACAGACTACAAGCTCTTTACATTTAATAGTACGTAGTTGTATTGTATGTTACATGTGCTGTACTAATTTGTAGTTGTAAATTACTGCAACTGCCTAGTCTTTTTATTCAATACGCTCTTTTTAAAACATAACATAATGATTTTACGAGTTAGTAGTAGTACTTAATAATTTTGTACTGTAATTAGGTAAATATACAAGGAATAACAAATACTGCAGTTAGAGTTTTTATACAACTTTATAGCAACAACTATATAGCATTATGTAGATCTACTGCATTTCTCTCAGTGTACATTAAAAGCAAAATGCAGACAAACAAACAAAAACATAAGAATAATTAACTGACGTTACAAAATTTAATATTAATAAAAATTCAATAGATAACAAATAAATTAAATTTGCAAAGACCTTTGTACGCTTGATAATACTTTTTTTATGTAAATATTAAAAAAATAAATAATCTTAAGCTAAAGTAAATAATATTATTTTGACGTATTTAACAAAATCAGTTCAAAAATAGTAATTACTCAAATTAAAATTACATTATCTTTTAAATAAAACGTAGAATTGTCATAATATAAAAGTAACACCGCAATAAACAAGCTACCAGATTTAGCTGATTATTTTAAAGTTTTTAATACACTTTTGATTGAGCGAAATTCTCCAATATGAAAAATTGAATTACTTTTAGTTAGATTAGAAATGAACTGGACAGCGGGTTTTGTCGTTTAACAAAGTATGCAGAAAATTATCTATCAAAGTTAACGTTAACTAGGCCAAAAAGTTATTTCTGCTGTGTACAAAAGAATCAGAACTGCATAGTGAAGACCTGGTAACTATTAATCGAAGAATTATCCTCCAATACCTATGCCTTGTCTTATATAAATACTTTGATTGCACAGGCAATAGAACTAATGTGCCAAACAAGAGTGCAAAGAGAAGTATGACGTAAACAAATCCTTAGAAAAGCGTGCGCCACAAAACATTTACGAAGAGTCGGCAAAAGATAATGTTGTCATAAAAAGAAATACTTCTTATCAAAGAAACTTTTTATAAACAAAGAACATAAGATGCGAATTTAGAATTTGCATCAATAATTGGTTATTTATAATAAATTGTCAAAAAATATTATGTTAAAAATATTTTTGTAAGGTTTTTTTTTCGATGGCGTCTTTTGAAACACCGGAGGTTGCTGAGTACACTTCCGTTTTGAACGTTAAGAAAATTAAACGTGTGCTAATGTCATGCCCAGATGATTCTACAAATTAAGAGTCCTAAATCATTCACGCGAAGGTTCATTACATAAATTGCTGTTTCGGATGTATTTATTGTGAGAAATTTTCTGGACTAAAAATACATTTTCATTTTACAGTGTGATTTAATTTGTTGTGTTATCGTACCAACTTTGGTTACCTGCACATGTTATTTTTCCGTAGAAAGTTCCTATAACAAACTCATAAAGCATACATAAATCATGAGTACTGTTTTAGATGTGTGTTCTGATAACCTATGTTACATGAGAATACTGAAACCACTGCTTAGATTTCTGTTATTACGACTAATTCGAGGGCACACCTGTTTCGATACTTTAACTTACTTTGAGAAGCTTAGCTCACTTTGTATTTCAATCCATCGTATGAAACTGAGCAATTTATTGGCGGTAATTGTGTATACCGGAAGTTCGTTCTCAAAGTCGAACATAGGAATCTAACATGGTATTAAACCTTTTTGCTAATTGTTGCTCGCCAATTTAACTCACAGAAATAGTATCAATAGAAAGAGAAAATTATTGCGATTCAAATAATACTACTGACAAGACTAAAAATGCAAATAATTAATTTAAAACACTAATTTAAAGTGTGTTAATTTTTAAATAGTATTAGTCTTGTATTTAGAATTTGACAGCAAATGTTTGTTCTAATTACGTAATAAGGAATAAATGGTTTTTATGGTGAAAACCTTTTATAGCGGCGCTAGTTTCAGAAGACTTCGAGATTTGTTTGCCAATAATTTTAAAAGTCCAATACCATCTGTCAGTACTATTAAAAAATATGTACATAAATTTAAAAGATTTGCAAATATTTTGCAAGAATTGGAACATAGAGGTAGTATGTAATAATATTTTGAATTTTGACCAAACATACAGTTTGCGGCAAATTTCTGTTGGTTTATGCAAGTCGCAAGTATGGAATATATTAAAAAACATAAATATCATTCCTATAAGCCACAATGCCATCAAGAAGATATAGTAGAAATACGTTTGCTATAAAATAGAAAAGCGCGTGAACAATGATCGCCTATTTCTGTCGTCAGCGTGCAAATGTTCAAAACACGCGATATTGCGTTCAGAAAAACCCTAATTATAATATTTCCACCAAAACTCAACTTTTTTTAATTTAAATTTTCTTCAATTTGAAATGGGCTGATAATATTATTATTAATTTTTTTGGGAGAAACAATAGTTTACTTACTTTACTTAATCACTGCCAGGCAATAAACGAACGTAAGAAATTGTTTCTACAATATAGACTAAGAAATTGCTAAATTGAAAACGGGAGATTATTTAAATATTTAATGTAATTTATTGCTTTGTTATTATAATTTTTTGAACTAATGATAAAAAATCTAACTAGATTTAATTGTCTATGTTTGACTTTGAGAGTAGACACTCGGTATATGGAGATGATGCTAGTCCATAAATGCTCTAGAGCACAAGCCCCTAAGACGTTCATTGAAACAAAAAAAAACGGTACAAATTATTAAGAATTAGATTATTTAAACATATTTATATAATATAAGTATCATCTACTTTTTATTACTCTAAAACATTAGTTTAATATAATTTTCATTCAAAGCAACGTATATTAAACAAGTATTTCTTTATATTCTAGCAACCATTATTGGTTTGTATATTTACCAGTGCATTGTAATGTAACGTTTCCGTTACTGTTATTATTTGATTTTAAATTATTTGTATTATTTTAACTAAAATTTGCGTGTAAACCTTCCTTTATTTTTATTTTGTGGAGTCGCTGCTTTTCAGGGCGTTGTCACCTTGAGATTCATTCAGTATTTAGCGTTTGACGAGTACACATGTGGTACTTTGATGCCATGTGATTTTTTTTATATTACCTTATATCTACATTATCGTTATTTAAAAAGTCTGTGTTAATAATACAGACTTTTTTTTTGGTACCGATTTTATCTTTAAATGAAGTTATCGTTACCTATATAATTTGAGTGGATTTGGTGTATGAATAACACCGTCAATGCCAATTATCCAAATCGATTTTCGTGAAGAAAATATACCTTAGTCCTCAATTTTTGATGGGAAAATTTCTCAAGGCCATCCGCCAGCTTCAACTTTGCATTTCGTTGGAAATTCGATCCGCATGCGTGAGTTAAGTTTTATCTACATTCCTTTCGTTGATTAAAGACTGCTTTATCAACAAACTTGTTTTTTTTCTTACAAAATAACATATTTGAACGTAACTTATTAAATATAAATATAAAAATAATAAAATTTCTCTAATTAATATCAAAATTATATTTGCATACTGCAAATATTTAAAGTAACTTAATTAAAATTGTTTCTCTTAGTTGTAAAGAAATACCGGTATTATCTTAGTTTTAAGTTTAATTAATTAAATAGTGAAAATTTCTATTCTTAGTTTTAAGTAAACGTAATGAGTATTTACCTTATTGTTTTTGTTGTTTTGTTTTTGAATATAAGATTATAACTATCTTTTGAAATTGAATCAATGAATTTTTTCTGTGTAACTTTTTATTTCAGATAAGACTTTAATAGTTTACTCTTAAAATCAAACTATTTGGCATCCTTGACTTCGGAAGTTAATTAACCAATTTTGACAATTTTTCTAATTGTTTGATTGATTTCTTACATCGTTTGTTAGCGCGCTCTTCGCTTATCTAAATTCCGCTACAGTAACGTAACGTTTTGACCCCCACTACAATTATATGCAAATTTAACTTGCAAAAGTGCTCGAATGTTTGTAGCTTGCTGCTTGCAATTCAGTAAATATGAAAAAGACAAACGGGTAGGATGTGTTCTAAATGAAACGGTATATTTGACGTACATAATTTTCAATAAATGGAAAAAAATAAGCAGACATTGTTTGAAAAAATGAATGCGTCGTTAGTTGAAATAAAATCTCTCGGAAAGTTAAAAATACAGCATTACAGTTTTATCGAAAAGAAAACAATAAAATGAAGTTGATAGTGTATGTATCTCAACAGTAGCCGTTGGTTTTTTTACGTTTATTGTTAATCAGCAATGAGTGTCCAAAACAATCGTGTCCTTAGCCTTATTAATATCAAATCTCAATTCAAACAACACAAAAATTAGTGGTTTCGGAAACCAAGTCAAGAAAAGGTTGAAATAAGATCTTTTTGAAGATCTACTTCAAATTTAGAAATAAATCAAGCCAATAAAACTGAAAAACGTGATTTTATTTAAGTTTTATTCTAATGGAGCTAATAAAACTTGGTCGAGGTTAGGATGTAGGTACAGATTTAAAACATTTAGATGAGAAAAAACTGTATAAATATATCAGTTTAATTTGCACGAATTTTATGAGATTTGTGTTGGATGTGCCATCAGCGAATCGTATATTTGGAAACGCTGATTGTAAGTACTTTGTTTCTCACATATAATTTTTTTTTGCTTTGAAGTTGGTCGTATAGACGCACGACTAGACGTACACATTACGTTTGTTATCACGATTCAGTATACAACTTTTTTTGCATGTAACAAGTTAAACGGTGCGCTTTGTTTCGCATAAACTCGTGATAATTGACAATTTTGTTTTATTCACCAACGTGCACTTATTTGAATCATGTAATTGTAGTGTAGACCAATTGATTTCTTATAACGAACCCTTAGTTACTATTTATTTGCTTGTTTTCAAAAGAAAATTACGTTCTAAAAAAATTACAAAAGTACTCGAAACAAATCGTCGATAAAATTAATTATAATGTAACATCGTTCTAAAACTCTATCAATGAATTCATTACCGTAGACAATAACTAAAACAAACAAAAATACCGAATTTTTTTAAAAAGTAAATGCACGGTATTAACACGAGAGTTAGAAGTTAAGTCAATGAATAGAGAGTGCTTTAAAACGAAACACCACAAATAGCTTTGATAATAATCGTTTTCTAACATTGTTTTTTCATTTTTGCAGAAAAAAACATGGATCAAGTAATACATAATTGAATGATGTATTAGAAAATTTTTTTTTCAAAGATAACAAATCATATTGCTTTCAAAATTTTTTAATGTGTTATTTATGTATGAAGAAAAATGAACCTAGTTAAATCCAATATTTAGACAAAATGTTATGTTTTTACATTCTGAAAATGACTCGTTATTTACTAATAACACCTAAATGTGGACATAATTAAGAAGTTTTGCTTTAGTATTTGACTAAAATTACAGGTATTAGAAGAAGAAACGGGCCAATAAAATGGCATCCATGATCACCTAACTAATCTAAAATTCACTTTTTTCTAAAGTGTTACGTTAAGGATGTAGTTACATTACAAGAAATGATATGAAAATTAAAACTACACTCAATTTTTTTTAAATATTTAATCCAACACATTTAAAATTTTATTGATTTCCTTGAAGGTTAATTACACGGATTTTGGTAGAAAATTTAAGTCTTTGCAAGATGTCAAATTCCGAATTAGATCGCTTCATTTAACCTTTGTGCGTCGTTTGGGTTCTCTACGATTCAGTTGCTGTTTTATTTGTTCCTTAATAAATTATTGTTTTTTCTATAAATCTAAGCTTTTAGAAGAATAGTTGTAATTAGTAAAACTTAAATATTCTGTAATTAGACAGAAAATATTCGCTACAGTTTTATTAGTAGTTTGATTTTACATATAAGTTGTTTGGGTTATTTTGTCCTTTACTGTTTACAACCCGAAACAAGCTGAAACTCGCATAATCAGTGTGAGTAACACGAACAGCAACAAGATGTTAACCATGTTAACCTCTCCAGTATTTCATATTCTACAGCGCCTGCATATCATTTAGTTAGTGTTCAGTCATATTCTGTGTGCATCTTGTGCGGAGTAACTTTTTCATTATGACTTTAAAACAAACAACATTTGTGCATTCTTTACCCCAAAAACAAATAAAAGAAGCAATTAACAATTCAAATAATAAAATATTTGATTTTTATGATTCTTCTAAAGGATGGGAACTGTCTGAAAAGGATGAATGCATTGAAATTGAGGATCATATACTTGTTGGTTCAGAACGTGACTCAAAAAAATGAAAAACAAGAAATTTAGAAGCAAGTACCTTTTTAGGCAATAGATGCCTAGTAAAACTGCTCAGTGTAGAACTGAATTTCTGGTATTATACGAAACAACGTATGTATAAAACATACAACATTATCTTGAAAAACTTTCTGGAAGAGTTAGAAAACAGAATCAGGATATACAAGTTGTTTTGGATCTATCTTACGGATTACTATGTGCAATAATTTTTTTACGTTATATGAATTGGGCCAGATTTTACTAAAACAAAATTTAACAATGATTGATTGAATAAAAAGAAACAAGACTTGTATTCCATCTGAACTCTTATGAACACAAGAAGTAACAAAAATGTTTTTAAAGTTTGCATTTACCTTTCCAAAAAATTGAACAAATGCATTATATTGCAAAGTACAGTACATACGGAAATATTCATCCACAGATTCAAAGAAGAAAATACTTCCCTAGAACAAAAGCTACAAAGAACGTTGTTGAAGAAATAAAATCTGCTACAGCAATTATTCAAGATGAAGCAGCTTCAACATCAAATCAATTCAGAAAGAGAGGCAAATGCCATATGTATATAAAATAGACAATAAGTGTACGAGTTTGTGGTGCAAGTGTGAAAACTATTGTTATAAGAAACATTTAAAGCAAATTTGCAAAAAGTGTTACAAACAGTTCAATGGACTTTTTTGCTTTTATGAATTTTTTTTTAGTTTTGCCAATTCTTTACTAAATGTTCATTTTTAAATTTTGCAGGGTTTATTTTAGGTAATCGTTTTGTTCAATTTTTTTAGTAAATGAAAGTTTATTTTTACTCTATAGAATGTTTACATTAACGGAAAAATGGAGCTAGGGAAGATTAACCACTTATTTTCACACAATAGCTCGATTTGGACACTAACACCATGTGTTAGTGCCAAAACGAACGACTCACCAAGGTTAAAAAAATTGAGTTTGGCTTTTTGAAACTCTGCATCTTTGACGTTTAATACAGAAAATCTGTATTACACAATTACATGTTCAAAACTTTTATGGATATCTCAAATAGTGCTAAACCTCATAGCTAATTATCATTTCGATACAAGATGTTGTTTTTTAATAGCATATCATTCTTCTTATATCATTGTGAAGTAGACTTCAAGGGGAATCTATAAACGTATTAACCCATTAGTGCATAAGGTTTATTTAAAGTAGTAGAAAAATAATTTTTGTTTATAGGTTGAGAATTATGTATAAATACAGACAAATTCACACAAACATTTGATTTTTATTTAAAGAAAAGTTTTAAACTTTTTCTTTCAGGGGATGTCATGCATGGAAGACTAAATTGTGTGAAAAAAGTTTTTGGGGTGTAGAACGATATTGCATTTTACGCAAACAAAATTAGCCTTCTTTCTGCATTGGACATCTTCTGTCTGTTGAGGAATAATCCACGATGTGGGTTTGTTTATCATATCTTACTATGCCGATAGGTTTAAGGGGCACTTTACTTTTAGTGTTTTTGTAGGTATGCAAAAAATGCAAGATGGAATTTCCTCACAAGCAACCAGGCATTCGTTGTCGAATCCTAGTTCTGTAATTGGTTCTTATTCTAATTAAGCTAACTTCTAAAGCGTTTTCAAACTGCATTAAGTCATTTTTATTTGAATTTAAAAAGGAGTCATGCAGTTATTGCATAATGAGTATTAAAATATAAAAAATTAGACATTATGATAATATTACTTAATATGAAATTGAAAAAATTGTAATCAGACAGCATCAAAAATTAAGAATCCTGTGTACATAATATAATTTTGACTACTGTTTAATCGGCATAAAATTAAAAAAAAATCAAGGAGTATTATGCATTGTGCATAAGCAAAAATACGCAGCGTTTCTTAAAACTAGAAAAAAGTTGTATTTCGTAAGCAAATAAACATGACTTTTTATTTAAACTGTAACTTGCTATTGTAATACGTAGTACAATTAGTTACGAAATGGTGCTTTCTACACATTTTGTTTATTTTTATTTTATTTGTAAATTAGTAAAAAATAATTATAATTATATACAAATTATATGCTTGCTTACATTTTTACAAAATCCAACTAAGTGTAAACACGATCAATGTGTAGATATGTTAAACTTATATTAATTATGTGCTTTTTTACTTAGACGCATATTGATATAAGAGTATTGGAAATAAGTCATTAACACATAATAACTTTTAGTTAATGTATTTTAGACGGTAGATATACGTTGCTATAGTACGTACGCAAGTCACAACGAATGTTAATGGTAAATAACTAAATAATAGTACTCGCGCATTTACTTCTTGAGCTGTACTTTTTTGTATAATACGTTAGAATATTATGACCATGAATTGACAACTTAATAAATATATAAATAAATAAATTGAATCAAACAAAATAATATTTTGAGATAACAAAAATGTACATAAAAAAACTTGAGTTATGTGGTAGTTATTACTATCGATTTGATATATTTGTATTTGAATTGACATTATATTACGTAATAATCTTTTTTATTAAAAAAAACTTTAACTAATGACCAATTTTTAATTTGGTTATGTTTATTAAGTAAACAAATAGTAACGAATAAGAAACTTAGTGTATTTTCCATTACCAAACTGCTATTAAAAAATTGAAGTATAAAATTTACTGATTCTAGAAGACAAAAAAAGTTTTTCATTTTTACAAAGATGTTTAGCAAAAACTACAAAACTTTACATGTATTAACGAAAATGTATGTTGTACATAATTTAGCAAAGTAACTATCTTAAAGACATTAAATTTTATATTATGTACTAGTTTTCATAGAAAAATTAAATTAATTGATTTATTAATTAATACACATTGACAATGATTAGCTAAAATTTAATACTGCACTGGATTGTCACGTTATGTGGGTTAGTTAATTTAGCAACGCCACATAATCAGTAGTCTCTGCAATGTAATAGCAATTCGTAGCGTTAATATAGATATCTGTGTGCTTAACTTCATTAATCATATATATTATCGTTGCCAAATAAACCAATTTATACACTAAATATTTTATTTAATTAGTAAAATTGCATCTTTATAAATACCAGAACGACAGTAACCACTGAGCTCAACTTTTTTTTAGTTTCACATTTACTATTTTTATACCTTACTTACTAACAACGAATAATTTATTAAACTACGTAATTTTGAACATAGTTTAATAATATTATAAACTTAAAATAATTATATATTGATATACAGTTAACTTTAATAAACGTTTAAATAATTAATTTAAGTATTTTGTGAAAGCACAAGAACGCTGCACTAAAAGAAATCAGATAAACAACAGATAAACAAAATGTTAAAAATGAATGAATAATGCAACAATAATAATATATCAAGTTGTCTTAAAATGTATTTGTTTAGTTATTTAAAGTTTTTGTGTTTTCTTTTATTAACTAGATACTAATTTACTGTTTTTTTTATAAAACCGCATATTAAAATATTTTTTGAAACAAAGCAGTATATAAAAAAAAGTTAATCTTACATAAAAAATTGAAAAAATATGCTATAAAATTTTAAATTACACTTAAACATTATTTTTAACATACATTTTTTTTAAACGTTATATAAAATTAGCGAGATAATTATAAAAAAATAAATATAGCAAAGATCTAAAAACATTTACAAATTGAATGTGTGTGACAAATCGTATTTATGTATATACAGCTCTTTACACTAGAACAAAAACGTTTAATTTAAAATAAGAATAAACAGAGAAGAACATCGTTTAATGTTCTTTCTGACAAATACTTTAAGTAGTTTATTAATATAAATTACTTATTACAGATAATTAACTAACAATATAATTTTTTTATTTATTATTGTTAGTGTTTTAATACATTTTTCTTAAATAGCAAATAAGTAAAATATATAATCAGCGTTTTATTGTTTCTTTCTTAAAAAAATAGCTTTCCTAATTAAATTATAATTTATTTATTTTGTTTGCAAACAAAGGTTTTAATTATTATTGTTAGAGTATTATCTTAAGTTTTATATTTTTATTTTTTAACTTACTTGGTTGCGTAATTTATGGTTCTATTTTTAATCGCATGGTAATTCATCATTCTTAGTTGCTATTTACGTCATCGCAAAATAAATTATTATAGTAAGGTTTATGTTTATATTTTTACAATAATAAATTACATTATATTTATTTTTTTTGGGAATAAAGTACAATATCTTACCTGTCTGTCTTATCTGTTGACCTTCTACTATAAAAAGTAAACCAATCAATTTTCGCTAGATTTAGAGGCTGTTAAGTTAAAGTGAGTTTTTTTAACCCTTTGTTAGAAACGGTAAAAAATTATAAGAATAAGTTTGTGCATATTAAAAAAATAATTTTATTTCTTACCTTATGTACCAATTTTTTTATTTCAAATTTTTTATTGTATTTATTTTTATTTAAAAATAACTAATGCTTACTGCAATAGCTTTACGTTTTACTAAATTTAAATTGTACATAAAAATACTATTAGTTGTAATTTTGTAATAAAATTAAAAATTTTGGTTTATGAATAGTTTATAAAGAATAATTAAAATACATAGTTTTAAAATAGTTTAAAAACATGAATCAATAAAAAGAAATTACTTTAATTTCTTGATTTTGTTGTCAAAAACATTTCTATTTTGTGTTTTTATGTCATTTGTATACTAAAATCATTTTATATTTTTTGTTTTAAATTAAATGTTTTATAACTAACAATTTTTTTAAATTTAAATTGTATTGGTTTATATCTCTCCATATTTTAAATAAAACTACCAACCTAGGAACCTAACTACAGTGGGTTTAGTTGTGCCTTCTTTCTACATTGCGAAATTCAATTTTTTTTTTAAATTAAAGTACTATTAAATTTTATATAATTATTTTGTCCTTTTTGTTATTAAATGTTTTATCACCATGTTTGTTTATTTAGGACTAAGGTAAACTTTAAACTTTAGTTAAATTAAACTCAGTTTAATTTTAAAATCTGTCATATCATTAGTTATTAGTTTTGTGGTAGCCAATAATATGAAATTTTAAATTACACTAGTTTAGTCAATACAGAGTTGAACTGTAATTGTTAAAAGTACTTTTAGATATTAATAAAAATAATTGTTTGCAGACAAATTTTGCAAGCTAAAAACTTTTAATTAAGCATTAATTATCTAAAATACTAAAATGTTTTACAACTGAAGTATAGAATACTCTCCTAGTTTATTATTATTAAAAACATAATATTACCTTTAGATTTAGATTAGATTTAATTTAGTTTCAATTTGTTAGATTTTTTTATAAAAAAACAAAACTATATTAAAAATTCTTACAAAGAACCCACATAAAAAAAAGAATGTTACAAAAAAAGTACAATTGTATAACTAATTTTGCACTATCTTATAATTACTCAAATCAAATTTTAAGTGATTTGCAACAATAGTAATTCATATTTGCTTTTTAAATTAATGTAGTTTGACGTTTAAATTTTTTTGTACAACTAATATTTTAAATAATTGAGTAATTGTTTTTTAAAGTACGTTTAAATTACGGTATGCGACAAGCAATTAAATCAATTAAATTCAAATTACAACTAAATATCCATTGTCGTTCAAATTTAAATTAAATTTTTTTGGGTTATTTAAATTGAATTTATTTTAATTTTGTTATTTACGATTACATTTTAGTAGTGTATATAGTTTTAGTAATTATTTTATTATAAAAAATTAACTGTACTTTAAATTTAAATTTTAAAAGTAATGTGTAATCAATAATTATTGAATTTTGAGAGGATTATAAAAAAAAACTATTATGTGTTATAAATTAAATTAATGCAAAGATTTTTCTATTATTATTATATTTCCTAACTATCTGATATTTCTAAATACAATAAACAACTAAATTTAATAGAATCTTTATTTAAAAAACACCAAATAGTTCAAAAACGAATATAAGCGTATTATAAAAATGTAAAAGACTATATATATAGAACATTCTAATACCATTCGGTAGGTAATTAAAAAGTAAATTTCCTAATATATTAAAAAACATAAAGTACTATTTAAATTAGTCGATGTATAGCCACTTAAATTTTGTTGTTTGTTGCAATTGAGATATAAAATATGATGTTGAAATTTTTTTCCTATTCAATTGATAGGATCCTTCAAGGTGGAGGAACGGCAAAAATAAAATCAACCTCGTATGTTGTTAAGGCAACGTTTCGTTGGCTTTAGTGGTCAACTTCTTCAGGCCAGTCTATATAATTTAAAACATCAACAATCAGTAATACATATTACACATCAATACAATAGTTATAACATTAAAATCTATCATTGACAATTAAAATCTTATTTTACATTAATATGAAAAAGGTGACTAGAAAACCAAATCGAAAAAATTAAAATCACACATACTCAATTAAAGTACCTTAATGCAACTACAATATTACTAAATATAATAATAAGATAATATAAAGCAATAAAATAAAATAAAAACAATTAAGAAACGTCGCCTTAACAACATACGAGGTTGATTTTATTTTTGCCGTTCCTCCACCTTGAAGGATCCTATCAATTGAATAGGAAAAAATTTTCAACTAATTAAACATTTTAGGAGGATCTTAAAACTGTATTTTAAGAAATATTAAATAAAATATGATCTATTGTTACACTTCACTGTAGTAAATTTTGTTGATATAACTTAGATACTTCTAAAGTATTTCAAACATGAAAATTGGGTTATATGTTAACAAAATTTAAATTATCTAAAAAATTTTAAGGTTTATCACCATAAACGTTAGTAAAACACACACATTATTTTAATCGGAGAACCCAAAAATGCAATAATATACATGGGATTTCATTTAAAAAAACACATCTTTGATACTTTTTAAGCTTTTACAACACTATGTATAATATGAAAATAATTTTAAAAAACAACTATAATAGTCACTTATATACCTCAAAAGTGAAACTTTTTGACAGCCACGTATTTTAGCCACAATATTTTGTGCCGTATAGTGTGAATAACCCTGTATAGTTATCCCGCAATTTGTGAAATTAAATTATTATAAACATTAAGCAAATTATTAAGATTTTTGGTAAAATTGATTGATTGATTTTTGCATATTGATGTATATTATTTTTAAAATTAAACAATTTTTTAAATTATTTTCTATATCTAAAATCGTGGGATTATTAAAATTGAGGTTGTGGTCTGTATCTAAATGATGTGCTGCCAAAGCTGTTATGGTTTTTACGCTGCTGTTGTATTTGTGATTGTTAATTCCATTTTAACAATTTTGTTTGGTTTATCCAATATAACACACATTGCATCTAGTACAGTCTAGCTTATAAACTACGTTGTATTTTTCTGTTAATTCTATCTTTAGTATTAGTGTATAGCATGTTGTAAATAGTGTCAGTATTACACATGGTAGTTTTGATGTTATTTGCTTTTAAAAATGAAATAATTGTTTGTATTAGATTTGGGACGTTTATAATTTTAGTGAATAAAATGTTAGTGTTAAGATTAGTGTTAAGGGTAGTCTTAAAGTTAGTAACTAATTATTATACTATTAGAATAGTTTTTCTTCAAAATGTTAAAAAAATTTTCATAGAATTGATGACTGCTCAAACCTATAATATTATTTTTTATAGCTTTAATTGTACTGGTTTTTTTTGTGACGTAAATGTTTAAAGTAAGTTTAAGCAATTAATTTTCTTATTCAAAGCTATAGATTTAGTATACTATTTAGTAAATATCACACTGGTACTAACACATCTTATAAGTCTAACATTTAAAAATGGTAAAAATCCTTTTTTTTTATTTTAAACGTAAATTTTAGATGTGCATTGTAACTGCTAAAAACGTTCACAGCGTTAATTATGCTTGTTTCATATATACGAGCAAGTTTTTAAAGTAAGTACCGTTTTGAAATTAGGCTGTTGCAACGCTGCGCTGATTTTTCATCTGTTGACAAGCCACAGACGTCATTACGGCAACAATCGTCCGTGTTTCTACTGTTTTGTGCATATTTAAAATGTCCTCGCTGATTGAAAATCTCTCCGACTGTGAAATACGCCCTGTTATCCGTTTTCTTATGCTGCATTCACAACAACTAAATTAGTAATTTGCAGTATAATTAGTCTGTATACGCAGAAGTTCGCAACGTTCATTCTCCAAAAGCATTCACAACGGAAAAATTAATAGCTCCACTTAAAATTAGTAGTTGATGTTTGCAAACTCCAAATTTTTACTTATAAGACTTATAGCGGGTGGCACAAAAGATAATTGATCGTTAATTGGAGTTTAATATTTGATTAAAGTATGATTATCTTTTAATTGTAGTTTAACGTGCCATTGACGGTCAATTAAATATTTAAATAAAATCGACGTTAATCAGAGATTAACGGTCAATTAACTATATTTTGCGTTGCACAAAACTTTAATCTCCGATTAAACTCTTGTTAACAATTATCTAATTGGAGATATTTGGCTGATTAATCTATAATTAAAGTTTTTCAATAATAAAAAGTTCATGATTTACAGTCAAAACTAACTAATAAATTATAGCTACGTTTAATTCAACTTTCGTTTAATACAAAATTATTAAAAAAAATAATTATTAAACAAAAATAATTATGTTGTTCCATTTGTCGTCTTCTTCCTCGAGTAGCTTTAAAGACAGCATCGCAGCATAAGGTTTATACGAGATAAAGAAAATCCTTTTGAATTGTTAGACGACATTGATTTCAAGAAGAAGTTTCGATTAAATAAGGCCCCCATAATGAACTTGGTACATGCAACTAAAGATAGAATCGAACCAACAAGCTATCGAAACTAATCGTTTGATGCAAGAGTACAAATATTAATGCTCTATTCACCATATTATAAATGAAATGGTCAGGCTCTCCCATCAATATATAAAGATGTCTAGAACTACCAAAAAGTTCATGGAAATAAAACAATGGTTCTTTCGCATTTCTGGTTTTTTATGTGTTGTGGGAGCTGTTGATTGCACACGTGCATATACAATCACCCGATAGACTAAATGCTGAATCGTATCACAACAGAAAAGGATATTTTAGTATTTGCCCATTTTTACTAAGGATACAAATTAATATTAGATTTCATTGTAATTATCTCCCAATTTACCAAAATAGTAAGCTGTAAAGCAATTCAAAGCAATTTCTAGGTGGCTCACTTTGGTATGCAATGTTCGCCAGCAAAACCTCCTGATCGGCAGTTATTAAGAGGTTGAAAACTCCACGAGAAACAGATTTTTTCATCATACATAGTACAACTTTTAAGTCCTATTTTACATGTCCTGCTTCACAGATCTGTTTTATCTTCAGTTTCATATACACAAACAAAGTTTCGGGTATTTTGCTGTTCGGAGGCCTATTTTAGTCGATGCATTACATTCGTTGGTGATGCTTGTTGACACCGAACATTTCGTTTCAACTATAAATCCTTTAGCCAGTTACTCCTTTATATTGTTATGTAAACTAAAGGATAAAAAGAATTAAGCAAGAAATTTTATAGAATTAGAAATTTGTTATCGGTAAACATAAAATAAAACTTAGCTATCGATACAGAAGCAATATTTTCCATAATGTAATATAGTAATACCATTGTAATACTCACTTTACTACAATATTTATTAACGTTTCTTTCTTGATTTAAGTAAATATTTGTAAATAACCTCCTTTTTGGTAGCCATTTTTGTTTCATAAACTGACATTAAAACGCGCGGTTGTCAAGTTGACTAGCAGTTAATCGTCGATTAACTAATGGACCGTTAATCATAGATTAAATTGTTTTGTGCAACGGAATTGAATGTTAATCAACCATTATCTTTAATCGACGATTAGTAAATCGCCAATTAACCAGACTGTTGTGCAACCGGCTATTAAAGTCGCTTATAATCATAAACAAACTAAAAATAAAATATTAATGAAAGAAAAAAATCTCAAAGGGATTATTATAATCTCATTCAAGAAATGAGACTAGAAAATAGAGTATTTTTTTAATTATACTAGAACGCGTGTCTATCAGTTTGATTTGTTGTTGTCGTGAGTGGCGCCAGTAATTTAAAAAACAAGTTACAGAGAACCTATTGGACCAGGAGAAAGATTAGCACTAACACTCAGGTTGTAAAACGTTGTACATTTTAAAGCTTTTAAACCAAAAATTAAATTAATCTTAGGCACTGGTGACAGTATAGCTACTTTAAGTTATAGCTTCCGTGTTGGAAAGTCCATAGCTTGCAAAATTAATGAATCTTGTGAAGTCTTGTGGAATATGCTACAACAACGTGTTCTAAAAGAACCAAATGCCAAGGATTGGTATAACATTAGCATTCTTGTATTTTAATTACAAGAAATCATTTTCAATAGTGTTGTTTGCGATCTGTGATCACAAGTATAATTTCACGTATGTGGATATCGGTGCTCACAAGTCACAATGGGGGTGTGTGCTACGAAATTCATCATTTGATCATAAACTCAATGACAATTATTTAAGTCTGCCCTAAAACAAATCATTTCTTAGTAGAATAGATGACAAAGAACACTATTTTGTAGGACACAAAGCATTTCCCCTACAAATGAATTTAATGCGACCATTTGGAGGACAACATCTTTCTCAAAATAAAAAAAATTACGATTACAGATTATCACGTGTACGTCGATGTATAGAAAATACATTTGGAATAATGGTTGCACGATTTAGAATTTTTATTTCTACAATTTTTAAAATGCCAGAGAACGTAGATAAAACTATAAAAGCTTGTGTCTGTCTACATAATTTTTTTAACAACAAGAAGAGATTGTAACGCCAGTTAATCATCGTTATTGCCTACCTTCTTTTGCTGATCATGAAGTTAGAGGTCTTAAATAAAGAAATAGGTACAAAAAATGCTACAAATGATGCTATAATGTATCGAAATTACGTTAACAAATATGTAAACAGTGAAAAGGGAAGTGCAAGCTGGCAGCTTCAAGCAATAAATACATAAAACAATTAGATGTCAGAAACATACATTATAATTTTAAGATTAAAATACATTAATTTCTACAAATTAGTCCTCTTTTTTTAATTAATCACTTCATTAATTTATCTTTAAAATCTTCCCCTATATCTATGGGCATTTCTTGCATTTCCTGCTCCAAATTCTTGCAAAATGCTTCTACCACATTAATTGGTGTTGGTAGTGCTAACTCAGTTAGCTGTTACAACCTTTTCGATAGCTAAACACACACTATCTTTATTTGTTTGGCGTTTCTTCGGACTAAATTAATTTAATGTAGTAAACTTTTATAGTACATTTAAACAACATTTACTCTTGTCACTTGAACAGGAAAGATATAATATTTTTAAATTTTTTTTACCTCTTATTGAATCGACTTCTAACAAAATGTGACTTGGGTTATTCAATTCTATAACGTGGCTGTCCTGAGTATAATTTGCTTCTACAGGTATAGTATATATACATCCATTAAAGACTGTAATTTCGAAACGGCTTCTTTCATCGTATTTGTAATTGTCCTAAAATAGTTATAAATAATTATCCAAATTTATAAAATGTAATACCATACTTTCTTGGTTTTGAAACTTCATACAAAAACCTCAACAATTCAAACAAAAGCCATTTGTCTTTAGTAACAACTCCACTTCTGCTTCTACTTGCGTTCTCCATTTCTCTTTTGACACGAAAGTACCTTTCTCGCAATGTTTTAAAATATTTTTTGCATCTTCGCCTACACAATATTAAAAATAAACAACAGTAATAAATGTACATTTAAATGCTTAGAAAATAAGTTAAATTGTGCTCCTATATTCCCCCATGATGTGTCTTTAAGAGAAATAATTTTAAATTGAGTTTTTCTTTTGTCAAAAAGATAAGGGTGTTTTTCATCGGCACTTTTTACCATTGCAACCGGTTCAGACAACAAATACACCACAGCTATGTTTTTAAAACTAACAAATGTAGTGGTAAATGAACAAATAATATAATTCGAGATCAAGAGGTTATGTTCACATTTAATAAATGTGCGCAGGTGCTCCGATAAACTTATTAATTAATTAATAGATAGCAGACCGATCTACATATTAATTTTAATGATAAATTGAAACTCCTGTGAATGTTAATTGTAGGATATCGTTAACTAGTAATTCCAGATGTTAATTCTGCATGTTAATTTTGTTGTTGTGAATGCACCTTTTGTGTTAATAGCATGGAAACATCTGAAATCTATTGTCAGATCTGTAAAGTTTATGGAGAAAACATCATGAGTGATGGAATGGCAAGGAAATGGAAGCTCTTAAAAATGGTCGTAACAGTGTTCATGACGAGGAACGGGCTACGCGACCTTTTGTCATTACTGACGATTTGTTGCAAAAAGTTGACGAAAAAGATACAAAAGCTTGTTGTTCGATATAATAAATAAGTCAATAAAAGTAAAGGTTTTCATGTAAAAATAAAATAAGTATAGACAGTTTTATAGTTTGTAACACAATTTTCCATTTTGGATAATTTCCGTGTTGTCGTTATTACACAAGCTGAGCTTTCGTCACACGTCACGTTTTTAACATAACATAAAAAATGTTTTATTTATATTTATAAAAACGTAGAAAAATTTAATTGTTGGCATTCTTATTTATTTATGTTTTATAGATATAAGAAAGTCTTCCATAAAGTTGCTCATGTTCTTGGTCTATTAGATTCTTCCCCTTTAAACTGTTTTTGTAAGTACTATGTTGTAAAATTACCTGTAATTAATTGAGTTGTAACTGTATCTCCTCTTAAATAAAAAATTTAATTTAGTTATCATAATACAATAGACGAAGATAAACAATTTTACCAAAATAAACAATGTTTTTATATTTATTAGATTCTAATTTAGAAAATATATTTATTGCATAGTAATATTTTTATTATTAAATGTGAAATTGAAAAGATAAGTAATTTTTTTATTTATATCTATATACTAAATCTAAATATACACTATAAAGCAAACCCTCAACTATTAAAAATTAAACTCAGTACTTATTACATACACAAAATGGTCCTTTGCTAATTAGCCGAGTAAAGCATCTAAGAAAAAAAACCTTTATTAACCCGTATCTGAGTAAGCAGAGTAATTTTAACCGAAGCTTGTAATAAATATAACTTCCATTATCTTCTACATCACATCAACACTATGCTTTATAATTATATCACTTTTAGAGATAATGCTAGTCGGCAGCGCACTTAACAGATCCTTTTTGTTGGATTACTTTAATATCAAGACAATTATGTTGGTATGTATTAAACGTAAAAATGAATATTTTGTGTAATAGTTGTAATTAAATAAATTTGGTGTTCGTTAAAATGTTTTATTATTACTTTTATAACCAATTTTAATTGATGTTATTATTCAAAATTCGTTTTTATTAGACCTCGACAGTTGTATATTACTTTTTATATTTATTTTAAAAAGAAGTATTTTAAAATTATTAATTTAAAAAAGAACGTGACTAAAATGTTTTACGTAAATTACCTAAAGTAAAATATATTTCTTGGATATGAGACAAACGCAACAGTATTCTAAGGCGTAGTAAACAAAATGCGTACGTTTTTTATTAGAACAGAACGTTACTAACAAAAGAATCTGAATGGCCAGGTCGCATTAAAAGCATTAGGGTCTAATGAATCAAGATTAGAACTGCTCTTAGAAAGTATTTGTAGATTAAACGTATTTGAAACAAAAACAACTTGAGGTTGTAGAAACGCTTAAAGTTTTCTTAAATAAACAAAATGTATCTTTTTATATCATTTAAACTAAAAAATATATTATAATAACTTAAATCATAAAAATAGTTTTCTTTAAGTTTAAGTTAGTTTTTGAGACGAAAAAACGTGTAGAAGAAACAATTATTTTATTTATTTATTTATTTTTTTTTTTTTTTGAATAATATAGCAATCTTTTATGAATTTTTAACTAGGACAATGTTAGTAGTATTAATTAACTCTGTCGTATAGTTTTCTAAGTGTAGTTGTTTTTTAGGATTTTAAATAATTGTTAGTTTTGTACCATTAGTTGCTGCCAGGTTAAATAAATATGACCTCTATTAAACTGCCAATAATTTTAAAACTAAGCAAATGTTTCTTTTTCTTTTTTGCTCTAGTTTTTTAGCGATACGTCTGGAAGATATAACGGCGTCTAGTCTCGTGTTAACTGTTATACAGTAGACAGATAAAAATTTAATTCGTTTGTTTATTTTTATCAAATATGGTAGGTTTCTAGAAAATGCTAATTCAGGACATTACTGTTTTTGACAATAACGATAACAACATTTTTTATTGTCAAATTGGTACTATTTACGCACTGTTCGTAGAGCAACAAATAAATTACTTAAATAATTGTGGCATGTTTGATAATGGAAACATATGTACATCAACTTCGTTTCAGTTATAACTAATACTTATTAACGCTTACAAAAAGAACATATACTTTAATCTAGAAAGGTTAAACTAAAATTTAAACTGCAAGTCAAGAGTAAACTGTTTTTTGAAGTTTTCTATTGCAAACAGTCCCCTAATTCTAGTGTAAAACATAATTTTTTTGATGAGAAAAAACATTAAAACACGGTAAGTGTCTATAGAAGGCGACGTTTTGTGCGGCTGAGTGCGTACTTCTTTAGGCTTTTGTTTTATTAAAAATTATAGTTACTACATGGCAGGTAAAGATAATCATTTGTTAAAGCCTATTAATACTACAATAAATTTTCACTTACAGTTATAGAGTTAGAAAAGTAACATTAATATTAATTAATTAACATTAACATTAATAATAACATTAATAATAACATTAATAAAACATTAAAACAATTTTAGCGTAACCGTAACATGCGTAGACTTGACATACATACTACGAATTTTTTAAAATAAAGTTGAATTAATAGAATATTACGAACATAGCTGGGGAAAGCTTAAAATTACTTTATCTTGGTGATAAGATTTTTATAAATAGTACTTACATTTTGAGTATTATTGTTACAGTTAACATTATTACTATACTTTGTTTTTTTTTATAATTTTTGTCTTGTTCCAACATGGTGTAGCGCTAACGCTGGTTCAGTTTATTTCTTTTTACATTTGTATTTGTAGTATTTTAACCGGTTAACTGTTTTTTGTTTTGTTTGTCCTCTTGTCTATCGTACAGACAACATGATGTCTCGAACCAAAAGTATTTTTTTCAAGTATTTTTTAGCATTGAGCTGACTTTTCATATTTTCCCAGTTCTATCTAAAGATGGAATTGATAAAGAAACCGGAAGTGGGTGTATCCGCCATTTTTAACAGTTCTTCTTATATAATTTCGTACAATGTATTCAAATAAATTTTTTTTCTAACATTAATAGTTTAGTAGATATTTGATTTATAATTGAAAGTCAACTCCATATATGATCCTAGGTTCGAATCCTGTCTACGACGATTTTTAAAAAAAAAATTCCATATCTTAAGAGAAAAGCAAGATATGTTAAAAAATAACAATTTTTTTCTTTTTCAGATTCTTATAGAGTTAACTCTTCCTAACAATTTATTCCAATAAAAAAATTTTCTAACATTAACAGTTTATTAGATGTTTGACTTGTTTATATACATAGTGCTGCATCTTATTTAAATTATCTTTGGATGTACCCACGATGACTCTCGAACCAAAAGTTCTAGTAACTTGAAATTTGGTGTAGAGCTGGCTTTAATATTATCTTTGTCAAAAGATGGGTTTGATAAAGAAACTGGAAGTGGGCTTATGCGCCATTTCTAACAGATTTTCTTATATAATTTTGTACTTATGTAAATTATTCGAATTATTTTTATAGTTTCTTCAATCGTGTACATATCACTACAAAATGGCTTTATGAGAACATAATAATAATATATATAATATAAATATAATATAAAATAATCATTCCTTATAGGAAAGTCGTGTGGTAACCACACCAGTTTTTTGTTTGTGTTTTCAGTAATTGTTACTGACTGAAATGCATCATTAAGAAAAGCTAGGTAATTTTTCTATTTCTAGACTAATTGATAATTTTTCTTGAGCGTCAAACTTTCTAAAACTCGTTTAAATTGATAACTTTTGCTTTAGGTTTCTAAAAGTTATCTTTTGTACTGTCAGCATCCAAGTTAAGTATTTTAGTCGTCGTCGTGTGTTGAAGGTGGTAATTGTTTAATAAAGTTAAACCGCCATACATTAGGTGTCTAACCAAATAGTTTATGATTGGGAGGTCATATGACTGTGTGTTGTTTACTAAAAGATTCGGTTGCAATTGTGTTTATGTCTGATACTTATCTTAGCTCAGTTGTGGAGTAATGCTATTTTGATTGTTTGTGTAAAACATTGGTAGATACTAGTTGGGTTTAATGTGAGTGTAGTTGTACATACTGCAATTGCGTGGTATTTGCGTTAAATTGAGGGTTATGTTGCTGTTGAACGTAGTTGAGGTTGTAATTTCTATTTGAAATTGCTGCTGGTATCAAAGATAAGAAAAAAAATTGCACAGTTATATGTTAAAAAACAGTGACAACGTATTACTACCACCGACATCTACAATTTTACAATAAATTTATTTATATAACCTGATATTCATAAATACAAATTTAAAAAAAACTGATACTGATTCTAATAGGTACAATTACTTATAGTTTTGTTTTTTCAAATAAAAAAACTACTTTAAATTAAAAATTAATTTATTTACACAAAACCATATTCTTACATATAAAAAACATGAAACAAATACACATTTTGTATCAGAAAATATAGAATAATTATTTATTTAATTCATTGTGTTAGCTTACGCAGCTTGTGATACATCATAAATTATTACAAATTGCAGACAATTGTTTTTAATTAAATTCACAGTTTAATATAATTTTGAAAAAAATTGAATTTTTACAATTTTTGAACTTTTTACAATCATTTATTCTCCTGCCAATTGCTTCGAAGGTGTCATCTAAAAAACACAATAAAAACGTTATTAAAATTATAATATAAATAGATACAAATCAGCTATTTGAAGCAATTTTGTACAGTTAAAACTGGAAAAATGTGCGCCCTAATGTGTCCACATTTTTACTTTATTATTGTTTACAATAAGCAATTATGCGTAGGCAGAATATATAATATTACCACTTGCATTCCGACATAACTTTATATGAGAAACATTCAAGAATGCAATCGGAGAAAAAAAGCAGCACATATTTTTTTAAGAAGCTGTAGTTTTTTGCATGTTGCACTATTTCTAACTACAAATCACGACGCCCTTATTGAAATACAATTTTAACAATGAGAGGAGCATCTTTTAGCAATACCATTGTCCTAAAACGTTATTAATGATCCATAAATTTGTATTATGTATTAAAACTTACCGTCTCATTGATATTAAATTAATTATACTCAAGAAAACAAGTAGTAATTTTTTTAAAAACTTCAAAAACGGTCACAAAACTGATTAATAAGCAGTTTCAAAAGTGCAAAATGTACATTATCTTAGCGCGTAGGTGATTTAATTGTACGTGGAGCTGTAAACTAAAATGACCAACATTCCATTGTAAAACTGTAAGTGGCACAACAATATTTACATACAATTTTTATCAACTAAATAAAGCCTGTCTGATATAGTCCACTGCTGTTTGATTGCAAGTTTAATTGTTACGTTATTAGATTGTTGTATTGCAGTGATACTGTACTTTCTAAACTTTGAAATTCAAAATAAAGCTGTAGTAATATTCATTTCGTTTTGTTTTGTTTCAGCAAAAAACCTTTTTTGTATATTCCTTGTTTGATTATCGTTTTAAGTTCATTTCGAATTATTTTTTATTAATAATATAAAAATACAATTGATGTAAAGATATATTTATGTGATTTAATTAACTAATAACAATAAAAACAGTAAAGTTTGACAAAAACAATAATTACATAACGATAAATGTAATCAACACCCATTTGCTTCAAACTAAAATTCTAGTTAAAACATCAGTTAACTATTGTTACGTAAATTCAATCGTGAATTAGTCTAAGCGGCAGCTCTGCAATAGTTTTCATAGAAAAGTAGGGTTAACTACAAACCGCTAAACAGTTATTGAGACAAAACTCAAACATCTTAAGTTACCACTCTGTGAGTCATGCTAATGGTGGTTACGGTAGTTTTTTTAGGCAATTTATTTTTATAAATTTTGAATGTACTACGTAAATCCGTAGAAACCAGTTTTAGTGCACGAGTTTTTGTTTATAATTTATTGTGAGTCCAATACTTCAGCTTAAAAATATGAAGCATGTTGTTTGTGGCTGTTCCATAACTCGAAAAATGATGAAAATTAAATTGCTTAATCTCACAAAAACACCAATCATACCCATACGCCTTTAACAATCGGATACGAGTAAACCGTCATATTAGATGACCACCGCGGTTAGCTGTATTTTACTCATAGTTTTTTTCTTTTTTTTTCTAATTTTATCGGATTGAACCCATCAATAATACACATCGTAACGTGAAGGCCAATAAACTGGTATACGAGCCTATTTCTAGCAAAAAACTGACTAATTCTAAATAAACAATTGTCAATGCCCTAATTAAGAATAAAAAGAACGTTTTAATTTTTACGAAAAAAAAATTCATTTATAAGCCTAATGATCGTATATTTAAAAAACTTACTACAATCACTAATTTCAAACTTGTGCTACAAATATATGACATTGTCAATCTTAAAGTGATGTAACTAAAAATAGTAATAAAATTCTGAATAAAACATTAAGAAGTTAACGTTTTGTCAATAATTTTTACAACAAAAAAGTAAAATTCTAAGTGTCATAAAAAAGCTAATAAATTTTGACCGTAATAAAATGTAAAAAATTGTAAAAACAAATTCTAAACTTGTTTTATATTTAAACGCTTGTAGTAAACATCTTTATAACTTATTGTTTAATTTATGTCTTAATATCATCGAATTTTAAATGGTAATAAATGTTTGGTGTCTAGTAAAATGCATATTTTTTTTTTAATTCATTTGAATTATGAATTTGTTTTTAAAACAGTTTAATTTAAAAATTGTTATTTAATTATTATTTATAAGAATGCTATAAATACTGTAAAAAATGAATAAATGTTTTGTAAGGAAATATTTCAAACAGTAAAACTTTAATTTCGCATTGTATAGGTGCTTAAAGAACTATGAATAACTGTAAAAAATATTTTCAAAAACTACTGATACGCAGATATATTTGCAAATATTGTTCGATGACGTTAACGATTTTGTCATTGTAACAAATATTATTAAAAATTTTCAACAAATTTAAGAAATTCGCAGAAATGCGTAAAATATAAATTCAAAATTAGATTGTTATATTTTTGAGGAATGTCTTAAACGCAAGTGTGTGGACACACGGATAGTAATAAAAAAATTAATTAAAAAAAATTGCTTACTTACAGCAATACTAAAAATATTTTTTTGTTCTTAGTCAACAATCGGAAAAAATATGCGTGTTAAAACAAAACGTCTCTGTAGTTAGTGATTAATTAGTTTTTAAATGCTTTGTTTTATAGTATGTTATCGGTTCAAACTTTAATCAAATAAAAATTAGACAAAAACACTTGGTTTTAACGTATCTAAAAAAACACAAAATATAAACATTATTGTCGTGAAATGTACCTATATTGTCAACAATCTCTTGTTTTTGTGGTACAGTTTACAACTCCCAAAATTCATATTAGTAAAGTACGGTAACTAATTTTCTTATTATTTTTTTGTTATATTTGTTTAAACTTTTATAATCTGTTTATTTATTTAAACGATTTATTACTTCTTTTACACAACTTCTTACAAAACTATTTAAAAAAATTATAAAAGTGTCACCATCAGTTTTAGTATACTACTAATGAGATTACTTTTAACGTTTTGGTGTTTATTAAACGCACAGAAAAATTATTTTTAACACAAGCAAAACGCAATAGTAAAACAAACAGCAGTAAAATATAATTCATTACTGCATAGTTTTTATATGAAATAATAAATATTCAATTATTATTAATTATTATTTATCATTTCTATAATATAACATATGACTTTGTATTTTTAGTATTTAAATTATGTAATTATTAATTAATCATCTCACGAATTTTATTCCTTAATTATACTAAATTGAAAAATTTTAAAATCTTAAATAATTAATTAAAATCTACATATTCCTATTACAAAATTTACGTTTTTAAACAATGTAGACAAAATGGCATCAGCTGTATAATATACTGCAAAAGTTTTAATCAACGTTCTTTTTGAAAAAAGTATATTAAAGCTATAGAGTCATTATTTTTCTTTCAGATGCATTCATAAAGAATTGTAATACAGTTTAATACTTAATACAAAAGCTTTGATAAATTTTTCTTGTAACATACGTTTAATATATAAAAGAAATTCAAAGAAATAACTTTTTTACTTTATTTCGTTTATATAAGATTTAATCAATTACTATAATAAAAAACCATTTATAATAAATTAAAAACATTTTAAGAAAAAAAGTGTTTAATAGTTTTTTTTAGATATATTAAACTTAGTACATCTATGAATTTTAAACATTTTTGTTGTTTACATATTTTTTATTTTATTAAAATCGTGTCTTATAAGATTACTAAATTAAAACCTGATATAACGATTCATAGATGTCTTTTTTACTGTACGTTTGTTACGAACTTTTGAAGTTTAAAATACACTGTTACACCAAAAAAAATTTTTAAATACTATTTTTTTAAAAATAGTTAATCTATAATTACGGAAAATTTAAAATATAGAAAATAAGAAATTTATTTTGTAACACAAAAATTGCTGAACGTTGGTCGCTAATTATGTAGCTAAACTTTAACATAATAATTCAAATAATGCGCTAGCTTATATAAATTTATTTTAATAC
Source organism: Aquatica leii (assembly GCA_035610365.1). NCBI lineage: Eukaryota > Metazoa > Arthropoda > Insecta > Coleoptera > Lampyridae > Aquatica > Aquatica leii. The sequence continues at coordinate 48,307,771 of CM069433.1, read as the reverse complement.
AAGCAAAAAAATATAAAATATAGAGCAATACGACAAAAATTTACAAATTATAACCAGGGTCTGGGAATTCTAACCGTACATTTAAATTTACAATTTTAATTTGCAAACTCACAAAATTTTAATTTGGACACCACAATTCTTTTTATACTGTGAAGGGTTAAATATTAACACCCAAAACAAAAATAAATCTTAAAAACTACTACTTAATTAAAAGTTATTTACGTACGTGTCACTGAAGATTAGTTATCAGTTTTCTTGCATTTTTGTTACCTCGGGGGCGTCAGGCGTGGTAATCACGTGACTTAATCAAATAACGTAATGATATGTAATCTTCAAAATTCGTAATTTATTAGTTTCGTATAATGATTTGCTTTATCCTTTTCACCTAAGATCGATGATCAATAACCATAACGTACGTATCATATATTTTTCAAAATCATAATGCACAGAATAGCATATCGTAATATTCGTAATTATTAACGAACAAAGTAAACCATCTTAATCGTACGTACCGAAACAAACCGTATCAAACGTATCGAACCAATTGTGCTCGCACAAAATTATGTCGTAACGAAAAAAAAACAGCATCATGCCAAAAAACAAAGAAAGAATTGCCCCTATCTAATTACCGGTTTTTCCATTTCACAACTATGGCAGAATTGCAATCGAAAGCAAATTTTAATATGTGGACATTTTGTGCACTTAAGACTTGAAAAGATTAGAGGGCTAAAAACGTATGTGCAATTGCGTAAAAATATTGTGCAAAAGAATTTACAAATACAGTTAATATAAATATGTTAATTAAAATCAGACATCGAAAAAAATGTGTTTGTTACAAAATGCAGAAAATGACTTTTTCCGTCGATCGTTCATTAATACTTGTATTAACGTATAATAATGTATCAAAAGTAGTGCGGTAATAGCCCCTATTACCACACTACTTTTAAACCAATGAAATCAACGAATTTCTATTAACGCTTGATTTTTTTCTAACCAATAAAATCGTAGAAGAGAATTAAGATTTTTATGAGGTTACGTATATCGTATTAGTTAGCGTTTTTAAATAAAAAATAAATTAAAAAATTCACCGGTGCATTATTATAATTAAACATTTCCAATAATTGTAGGTTAAGTAACCTGATCACTAAAATGATATACTTTGGAGTTACCAAGATGCTAAAAGAAGCTGATAAATAAAGTCCTTGTTAACAATAATTGTGGTCTACATCATCTGACTATTTTATGAGCACACAAATTGTCAATTGGTTTTTATCGATGATTTTCAGTTGCTTTTACGGAGCCTTCCTGATATCAAAGTTGTGATGTTTGTATGTTATATAAAATGGTATATAAAAATTATTATAAACATATTTTAGTTTATTACATAAATAACAACGTATATTTTGTATAAACCAATACTTATCATATAACTGTGTTGCAGTGATACTCGTGTACTTCTTTTGCATACATACCGAAAACATTACGTATTTATAAAAATAAGACAAAGAGCATTAGTTATTGTTACTTTCTTCGACATTACCTTCTTCATCTAAGCAACTACTTCTCTGAGATTTGCACTAGTTTGTAAAACATTGCTCACTATATGCTTTGCTAAACTACATATGAACTTTTATCAGATTCAAATTGTATCGATAAGTTAGTAAACAGCATTTTTTTAGTAAATCATAGACTAAAAAGATTAACTAAACAATTGTGTTACTAAAATTCAGCTTTTTGCATGCTGTTCATTTAAAAACTACAATGTGGCACATTATGTTATGGTTAATATGACAAATCTATAATACCAACAAACGATTATGGATTTCTCGTATGTACATACCAGATTCTTTTCTTTACATTGCCATTACGTAAATACTGTTATAAACAAAAGTAACACAATGATATGATAGAAAATATATATTTAATCTATAAGTAGGTGAACTAGTTTCTTCTCTCTAAAGCCATCATTCTTTAGCGTCAACACTAAACTATAATTCGTGGCATTTTTGTACTCAAACCTAATCTGTCATAAGAATTTGTTTATGACATCTGGTTCACCGTTGTAATTAACATTCACTTACATTTTCCAAACTAAAATGTTTATTGTTAAAACTTTCTTATCTACAAAAGTAAATATGTATTAAAATTACCATTGTTTTTGTCGTAGAAAATTAATGTTTCCTGGTTAGCCTATAGTTTTATTCGTAATAACAATATTTGTCATTTATGAACCATTTTTAAATGTATAAACACTTTATTTGCTTTATAAATAATTTTGATTTGCTTGGATTTGCTTTTTACAGCTAGTTCAGCTTCTGTGTACAAAGAAAACAATCCCACGATTACCTTTCGGCTGATAAAGAGAACTTTTTAATGTTTCGAGATGTAATTTTCTTCGATTACCTAGCATACTTTTAATCACATAAAACTAAAAAGATTTTGCAATCATTGATATTTTCAAAACTAATTATAATCAATCCGATTAAAATTTAATTGACGCGTTGGGGTTATATAGCATTCCCATTACTTAAAAATCCCACTACCGTTGATACAAAAATAAAACAATTGCTTAGTAGATAAAATTATAAAATTATAAGTAAATGCAAAAAATTAATAAGATACCATCGACGGAAAAACTTAAAAACCAACTTGTTTGATAATATGCAATTAATAATCTCGACAACATTAACGCTCTCGCTCGCTGCGCTCGCTCGCGCGTAAAAATGTCTCGATGATTAATTGCTTTCATTACCAACCTTGTTGGTTAAATAACTAAAACGCAATACTAACAAAGCAAACAAATTTTGAGTATGAGATCACTAAAATTGTAGTAAAAAACGATTTATATTAATAATCCTAATATTTATATTATTAATAACAAATAGCGTAAATCTTAACAAAACGGTTAAATTTATTTATGTATGATTATATTTCTCAACAAATTAAAATATTTTATTGTAACCTACTTATGTTCTTTTTGCCAGATTAAAAAGTCAATAGATTTCTACAATCATTTCTTACTGATTTTTGTTACTAAAAGCTGTATTTTTTGCTGTAAATATAAACAAAAAAAATATATAGATTTAAAGACAATTAACAACACCATTACTATTTTTAGGATAAAATTTAGAACATTTTTGATAGAAACAAACAACCAAATGAAAATAACATTTAAACGATTTTGATTTATGTATCAAGGTAATTATAAATTTAAGGAGAATAGTATAGAAAAATAAATTTGCGTGCAAGTTATGTTGCTAATAAGAAAAAAAATTCGTAAGTACATATTTACGTATTTAAATTTAATTGCTCGTGTTAATTATTTAAATTACAGGTTTGTATACTTCTGATTTCATTTTATTTTTAGTATTTTAAACAGATTTTTTTTGTGAATTGCTTGTTTTGAATAAAAAAAAATTTTTTGAAAAAATTAAATATTTTTTGTGTTGTCCAGATGTGGGCGTTTAATCTCTACAAGAAAATATTTTTGTTTAGGTACTAGGTATTGCAATTTAGCAACTTGTACAAACGGTTTTTTCTGATATTAAAAATTATATTTTTTTATCTCGAATAAAGAACGATTAAACCGATTTTAGTAGTACTAAAACACTAAAAGAATGTTATCATGTTAGTTGTAATACTTGAATTTCAATACATTGTATTTTTATATCAATATAGAAGGCTTATAGGAGTGATTTTAAAGGAATCTTTTAGGGTACTTTATTCTTTTTCTATATGCATTGTTATAGAATCAATATGGGAACGCCATTAGGATGCTACATTTCTATTCCAATCAACTGCCAATTGTAATGCTGCTATAAGCACTTCTTTTTTAAATAAATATAGTATCCCATAGGAGTGTTTTTAAAAGAATCTTTTAGAGTACTTTATTCTTCTTATATAGGCATTCTTATAGAATACGATTTAAATTAGGTGTGTTATTAGAAGTTCATACACAAACTACTATTGGAATGCTTTAGAAATGAATATTTGGGAATGCTAATCGAACCTACATAGAACTTATGGTTTTGTGGGTATTATTACTTTTTTACGGTGGCCGCAAGATTATTTTTTACCTCTTTGCGTTTATAAAATAAACCCTTTTATTATAGATAAGTTAAGATTATTAAATTTATTATTAAATGCACTAAAAAAAGCAACTAAAATTACCCAAGAAATAAGGTCCTTCTAGTTGTTTGCCGACATACACCTCCAGATGCGTAAAAAGTCTTTGAGTTTCCCATTGCATAAATTTTTAGCCCATACTTATTCGGCTTGTTGAGAATGTATTGAAATTTTGAAATGGTGTATACGCAGATTTACATTTTTTGACAAATGAGTCAAATGTTTCTTTTATTGGGCAATTCGTCCAGATTTAGACGACTTGACTTTAGTACTGCTGCCAAATAGATTAAACTAATTAGGGTTTCAATCCCAGGTATGTCGGTTTCTTTGGCATTTCTTTCACGGGCGTAATTTTGTTTATACCTCTTAATGTGTTTGTTTGTGTATTCAACAATTTTTCTAAGCATGTCATAGCCAATAAAATATTTCCAAATTTGAAAACACTTTTCATGCCCTTTATAGCTGCTTTAGGACTAGGTAAACGTGTAATAATATTTTCTGAACGAGTTCTCATTGAAGGAGGATCATGTTTTGACCACTTGGATCCATCTTTACCAATAAAAAATGGATTTTCTGGAACAGGACCTTTAAGCTCATCTTCAGAAATGTCCTGATCCATGCCAGAATTCAATTCTTGTGCTTCTACTATATCCTCTTCATCGTCATCTTCATGACAATAGTTGATAACTTCAATTTCATTTTTATCATCCTCGTTCAGGTACTCTAATAGCAGTTTATGCAGTCGTTCATGCTCTTGTTCGTTAAACATTGCAGAGTAATATATCTATAATATGTTTATATGCATATTCCAGTTTAAAGTTTAAAAATAGGTGTCCACCAAGTCAAAAATTTAAGTTAAAGAGACGAGCACGAAACTATGCAATTATGTATTTTAATTGTACGTTAAAAGACGAATGTTTTGATGTACAATACTTTTTAGCACCTAAGTAGTTTTACTCTGGTTAATATAGCGCGTGAAGTTGTCCTCCGAGTCTAAAATTTCAGTTACAAAGACGAGCACTAAATTCTGTAATTACATATTCTAATATAAGTTAAAAGACGAATGTTTTGATGTGCAATACTCTTGTGTACCTAACTTTTTAAGGTAGTTTTACTCTTGTTAATATAGCGCGTGAAGTTGTCCTCCGTGTCCGAAATTTTATTTACGGAGAGCATCAAATACTGCAGTTAAATACTTTAATTATACATTAACAGACAAATGTTTTGGTGTAGGTAATTGTTTAGTGCAACATATTCTTAGCAAATGTTATGTATCCTCTATTGATCACTGATATACAAAAACAGAATTTTGTTGAATTGACTATAAAAACGCAAATATTTTAAAATTATATTAGCGGTTTCTCAAAGCACCTATTTAGCACTTAATTATTGCAGGTTTTATTTTTCGATTAGTATGCATGGTATTGGTTTTTTGAATGGGGGGTCCAGCTTAATGTTAAGTCTGCACCCCCCAATATAAACTCAATTTTCTGCCAAACCCGTCGAGCACTTAATTTTAGAGCTTAGCACTAAATTAGCACCTAATTAGCACTCATAAAATAAATAATATTTTATTTTGTGTTGGTGGGGAGGCTAACTTTCACCACGTTAAAGTGAAGGTATCACTAATTTTCTTAACTTACATTCTTGAGAAGAAGACAATCCGCGATAAATAAAACATAGTAGTTTTTAAAGAAAAATTTGTCTTAATGTATAGATGGGAGTTTAAGAAATCATTTAATCGGTTTTTAATCTTTACTTGATAATTTTAACGACACCGTTTATGAAACTTTGCTAAACCATTATTTGTTTAAATTGTTAGATGTGCTTTTAGAAAATTGACGTGAACTGGTTTTTCAACACTATGAATGTCTCTGCTACAATTGACGCACGATAAAAGAGTTGTTTAAACAGAGGTTTTTAAACCGATGGATTGGAAGAAGATGACCTATACCATCGTCTGCCAGGAGCCCGAAACCCCCTAGATTTTGACGTATAGGAACATATAAAAAAAATTGTGTCTAGTAATGAAATCATTAAAATAACTAATAAACAGAATTCAAGAAACTGCAAGAATTTTGTGAAATCATTTTTCTAATAGAATTAGGAAAACATAAGTTAGAGAACTGGCTCATGCTTGCATCAAAAGTAGATGCAGTAATTTTGAAAACAAATTATAACAATAAAATTGAATCTATCAGATGTATTAATTTTTATTTATGTATTCAATTTAAGTAATAAAAACAAGGAATCTGAGTTACCAATTTCTGTACTATTTATGCAATTAAAAGATATTTCTTAAAAATCTATACCTTATTTAAAAACTTATAAAGCAGCAGCATTGGCGGACTGTTTGATAACAGTTTTTTGCATAACATGTACTGTTGTGTATAGTAACGACAAAAAAATACTACTTTTGTAAAGAATAATAAATTATTAAATGTTTGAATGTTTAAATGAGGTGTTTCCAAAAGCATACGGTTAGGTACCAGTCACCTTATACTATATTACCTACAGCCATGATCCCTTTTTTTCTTATTTTATTTTTATAACAACAGTTATAAAAGTTATAATAATCAACAAACAGTTTGTAAATACTTACTCTAGTTATTTATTTGTCAAGCGTTGTCAACTGTTTGTTTATTATTCTGAATGACAGATTCTAAAACAGTTAGTTTGCTTTACATGTTATTATTTAATGTTTGTTTAAAAGTTTTATTTTGAGGTAATAATATTAATATTAAATGTATTTGCCTAAAACAACTGTATTTTATTGTTTTGTAATTATAATGTTTATTCTGTTAGAAATAAACTAATCTGGGACTTAAAATCTAAAAGTGTTTTTGTTAAAATTTTAATTTAAACGTAGATAGTTAGTTAAATTATAACAATACTTTTAAACTGTGTATATAATGCACACTTAAGTGAAGTTTAACAATAGTTTTACATAAACCAAACAATAAATAAATATCAAAAATTCAAATACAATGTCTAAATCTAACTGATAAGATTAATATTTATATAAAAAATATTTGAATAATTTTAATTAATTTTATGTACTACATTTCTTAAATTATTTCAATTTTGTTAGAATAAAGATTTTGCGCCAAGTGTTTCATTTGCTTCCATACAGCTTAGCTAAAATTATGCCTAGTTTTATTTCATATTATTTTAGTCAATAAAATTTAAATTTACTAAAGTTTTTAGTCGATGAAGTTGTCTTTTTGTTTAAATAAACAGTTTTATTAACTTCAAAAGTAGTGTATTCGCAGAAATGTTGTTTCTATAGAAAACGATATATTTGCATACATTTCAACATAAACCATCAAACCAAAAAACACACAATTTAAACAATAATTTAAAAAAATATATTGTAGTTTTGTACTATGTAACTAAAAGCATCGTTTCAAACTCAAGCTTAAAAAATAATAAACTAATTATGTTATTATATGATGTTCTATAATTAAACAACAATTTTAGTTTCTTTTTGAAGTTACGAATCTTCTTATAGTTGTTGTAGAATGTTCAAATTAACTATTTACTAAATAAAAGCACACATATATTTTAATTTTTCAGTGTTTCTACATACAACTTAAACATTTATTAGATTATGCAGTTAATATTATAACCAAATCACGGTTTAGATAACAAATATCTTGGATCTGTACAATGGTAGCGAAAGTGTAAATGTAAGTAGGTATTTATCTTAATATATTTTTAACATTCTAGTGTCGTGTTTTACACACACGATTCATTTAAATTTTATTGAATTTTTTAGAACACGATTACCGTAACAGCTGTTACTAAAAGAGACATATATATTTCAAAGATGTTAGTACTTTAAATTCAGACGATATAACACGAAAATTAATTTGTAAGTAGTTTTATGTAAAGTAAATGCAAATTAGTTAATAAAGATATAATTACGTAGTATAGAAGTTATAGATAAAACCACTGCTTAAATTATGTAAACAAATTTTAAACCAGTAACAATTGCATAACTTATCAATCGTGAATTGCCATCTATGTAATATTCATTTTATGCAAATTACTGCATAAATGAAGTAAAGTACTAAGTAGATACAAACCAAAAGTATGTATTTAAAAATCCATAATAATATTTAAAAAACTTAAGTAACCAAAACATTTTATGATTGTAAATTAGCAGTACAATAAAACGTAAAAACATTCCGATTTTACAAAATCTTAGTAAACATATATATATACATCAGTTCTGAATGAGATGACGTAACGTAAAGACATAAAAATATAGTTTCAGCTGCATCAATATACATTTCTATTTTATAATTTTACATAGATTTATTAGTTTGGTAAAAAAGTATATAGCTTTTTATTTACTTTGTACACTCTATCTACTCTGAAAACCGTGATTACAAAATAATCAATGTAACTTCTCTTAATTTAAATCTTACACGTTGCATAAAACCAAATTACCATTTTTAAACAGTGAATTTATAAAGTTGGTGCAGTTTTAAAGATAATTACCATAATTGACCGGAAAACAGAACTTACGGTATATTATATTTTATTCAACACTTGAAATTCATTAAAAGTTGTTTTAGAGGGTGTTACAAACATGCACAAAAAACGTAAAAAACTATGTTCATATAAGTACTAGTCAAAATAGTATTATTTATAATTAAATAAGAATTTACATAATAATTCTACAAAAAATAGCATTTATATCTAGTATTAGAAAAAATATTGAAAGGCAAACGTTTTGCACTATAAGTAATTAAATAAAATTAATATATAGAATTGTTTTTCAAACTTTTGTAGTAAAGTATATTGAACAAAAAGTCGCATTTTATTGCACGCGCCTAAGTTTAGAACACGAACTTGCAAAAGAGACGACAACAAAAGATTTTATTTGCAATTAAATGTTTGTCAGTAGAATAATCGCATATTTATTGCATCTTAAGTGATGAAAACGCTTATTTTAAAGTGACTGGCAACTATTTATATTTAGATAAAACAGGAATTATGCTAACGTTGCTTATTATATGAAAGCAAATAGCAAAAATATAATAGTTTTAATTTATAGTTATACCAGAAAGTAGTATATTATGCAACTAATACAATTTTATTACTATTAATAGCTACTGCTTAGTTTCAAAATTTTAGATATAAAAAAAACATAAAAAGAATTTATTCACTGTTGTGAACTGACAAAAACACAAAACTACTTATTAAAATTTTTATAAAAGAATTCAAAAAAATTTAAACTCACGTGCAATGTTTGAAAATAAGTTTTGGAGATGTGGTGGTTTGATAATGTACCTAAATTTTAATTGTTTATGTAGAGGTCAATGGCTTTTCATAATAGTAATATTTTTTTAATAATAATAGTTATTGAGTTAAACTCAATAAATTTAAACCATACAGTAATAGAAAAAATTAAATGCTGGTTATGTAGTAATTTTATAAACGAATGAAAGCAATCGTAAAAAAAACGTAATAAAATACTACCTTAAAAAAAGCACTATACAATAATAAACCGATGTAAGTAAAAAAATAACAACAAATAAAAAGGTACATTAAGTATGAAATGTTAGAATATATAACAACAAGCGATTTGAGAAACGCAAAATAAAAAAAAGGTGATATCTCTCTATATTAGCATAAAAAGTTAACAAGAAGTTACAACAAACTACCTAGCTTCTGTAACAACGCAGTTAAAAACTATAAGTAATACTCAATTTTATGATGCTTGTCAAAGCCTCGGTTCTAAAATACAAGAGATATTTTAATTAGCAAGCTGAAAGTAAAATAAATGCACACGTAAAATATTTCCTTCAAAGTTCGTATTTTAATCCATTGGCATTAATTTTGTACATAGTTTTCCAAAGCTAAGTATTTATTATTGTTATAAAATTTTTTTAGTAGCACCTGTAAATAATCTAAGATTTAGCTTTTATTTTAAACCGATTGTATTTTTGTTTATATATTTCATTATTAAATTTGTATCATTTAGACTTTTTACATATTTAGTATAACTAAAATAAGTAATTTTAAGATCAAAACCTCAAAATAACTGTATTGTTTACTATTATCAGTATCTTCTTGCTGGTTTCGCCTTATGTCAAAGCTTGCGCTTTACGATTCAAGATAACTATACTAATTTTCCGTCGCTTGGTCTTTCTATTATACCAAGTGGTTACTCTCAAAGTCGAACGTAGTCAGTTAATTAAATGTTTAGTTAGGTTTTTTTAGCATTAGTTCTATAATAAAACGGCAAGTAAGTAGCAAGTATAAAAAGGTTTTTTCAAAAAGTAATAGTAACTAAACAATAAATTATATTAAATATTCAAATAATCCTCCGTTTTTAGCTACGCAATACCCTATTCTATTGTAGAAACAATTTCTTACGTTAGCCCACTGCCTGTCGCTAATTAAGTAAAGTAAGTAAACTATTGCTTTTCTCAAAAAAATAATATCTAAGTCGGAATTTTTAATAATATTATTAGCCCATTTGAAATTTAAGAATATTTAAATGCAGATAAGTTAAGTTCTGGTGGAAATATTAACTTTAGCGTTTTATCAATATCGCATGTTTTGAACATTTAGTTTGATAAAAATACACTGCTCGGTGAATCACGATCACGACAGAATCATTGTTTGCGCGCTTTTGCATTTCATAGTAAAATGCATTTCTACTTTCTTCGTCCACAGCAAAAATCTTTTGATAGCATTGTGGTTTATAGGGATGATATTTATGTGTTTTTAATATACTCCATACTTGCCACATGCAGAAACCAACAAAAATTTATCGCAAACTTTATATTTGGTACGTATTTACCATCGCGAAAACACACTCCTCTGTGCGGTCAACAATTTGTCAATTTTGTGTGATATAGTTGTTATTTTATAATATTTTATTTTATTCAAAATATTATTACATACTACCTCTCTGTTCCAACTCTTACAAAATGTTTGCACATTTTTTAAATTTTTGTACACATTTTTTAATAGTACTGACAGATCGTACTATTAAAAGTAACGGTAAATAAATCTCGAACTCTTCTAAAAAGTTTTCACCATAAAAACCATTTCTTCGTTAGTATATATTACGTAAATAAACTTGAAAAACCTCAAATTCTTATTGACAAACAAGCAGTACAACAAACATTTGCTGTCAAATTCAAAAATTCAAGGCTAATACTATTTAAAAATTGACATAGTTAGTGTTTAAAAAAAATGTTTAGTCTTGTCAGTAGTCTTATTTAAATCGCAATAATTTTCTCTTTCTATTGATACTATTGCATTTTCTCTAAGTTAACTTGGCGAGCCATAATTGGCAAAAAGGTTTAACACCATGATAGATTCCTATGTTCGACTTTGAGAACGAACTCCCGGTATATGCCTAATGTGTATTCAACCTTGTCTTTATTGCTCTATTGACCACGCTAAGATGATACTCTTTGTTTCTGTTAACAGTCTGGGTCTTTCTATCTCTATGACTTCTCTAACAACTCTCTCTCTGTAATTTTTGTAGTAATTATTCTACGTTGCCAAAACCTATTTTCTTTATTTTGTATGTACAATCGCTAATTTGTGCAACTACCTTTTCAAAAAACGAGTGTTACAAAGTTCAACTTTGTGCAACTTAAAGTAGTGATTTTTGTGTATGTCAGCTGTCAGAACTGTCAGATCAACGTATTGATCGTATTTTTTTAAGAGGGAATTGTTAGGTTTAAGTTGAATAAATATGTTAATAAGATGTTGCTACATTTGGAAATTAATAAAATAAGCGCTTTAAATACGTAAATATGTCAAATCTTCTTTCTTTGATAAAATTCAATGAGTTTACATAACACACAATTGGAATAATTGCACGATTTAACCTTGCAGCTTACAACCAAATGTAATAGTGCAGATTACTTTATTTTGTAATTGCAGTTCGTTTAGTACAACTTGGTTTGTCAAATATAAATTTGTTCTTCTCATAAGAGTTTATTTCTAACTTTATGTTTTGAAAAATAAGTAAAAATAAAAGCAGGGTTGAAAAGTTTATAAAAATCAACTATTTTCGTACATACTGTTTTTATACATTTGATTACAATTACGGCTGTTTTATCAATTTTCTAATGGTGTTGGTAAAGTTTTATTTCTATATTAGAAACACTGCATTTTTTAAAAAGTGTCAGAATGTTAAATTATAAAGAGCGAAATGATAGTCATTTACCACAAGTAGTAAAATTTATAATACGATTCAAAGTTTTTGAAGTGCGTCACATAGGTTCCAAAAGCCACATTTGGTATCAATATTTTCTGCTTATGTGTATGATACATTTTGTTTAATTTGTTTACATTTTTTTGTCTGCACCCTAACAAAGGTTACTACTGTAGTAACCTTGAAATTTAATGTACGAAAAAATAAGTTGAATCTGCAGAATATATATAGTTTATCTTTTGTACATATACAAAAGTATCGTTTATTACAAGTTGTCATTATCGCAGTATAGAAATGTTTTTAACCTGGTATTTTTAAATGTTAACTTGTCAGTTTTTATGTGGTATAGTATTGAATTTAATATACTTCTTCTATAAAATTTTTCTTGTCCGCTTTAACAGAGCTAAATTGCTAAATAGTATTTCAAGCATTTGCAACACTTCAAAATGTTTATAAACGTCTAATCTTTTTCTAATTTTGAATACTTGCTTTTAAGTTTTGACCTAAACAGAGAAAAACAAAAAAAAAACATAAACTTTATAAAGTTATAGATTTACAATTATACAACGTGCTATTACTGCCACTGTATTTCACAGTATTGCCAAAAAAAAATCTGTTTTTTTTTGTTGTTGCTTTTGTTGATATAAATGCTTTTACATTTCCTTACAAAACTAATACACATAAAATGTAGATTCAGGCAGGATTCTCATTAGAATTGCACAACAATTTCTAATACCCATAAAATACCCGAAACTACATAAAATCCTCAAATTTTGTAGAATTCTACCACAATTAGCAGCGCTGGTTATTTACTTCATATATTCAAAACGACGTGTACTCAAAACAGTTAAAACTATTTTTTTAAAAGACGACATCTGTTTTAAAACGTCTAAAGTTCATAAAATCTCGCGTTCTCTTTTCAGTACACGAAAAAAAAAATTGAAGTTGTTTCTTAAAAACCATTATTATCTGTTATTATTTGGTATAATTAAAAACAAATGCAATCTAATCAATCTAATTAATAATACCTTTGATAAGACATTAATATAAACATTTATTAGTGAGACAATTTTGAATTCCGATTATAAACAACTTTTGGCTAGAACACCCAGATTTTTTGGTTTGGTCTTAGTCTCTGCTTGAAAACCAAAATAAGAAGCAGAACTTGGTTTTTGTTGTATTGTCGTTCGTAATCCCAAACAAACTGATGTTTTGCAAGACATAGCAGTTTGCACCTTGGGAGTGATAAATGTTTCTCCGAAAATTTAAGGTGCAATGTCTTGCAATCAAAACGAAATAAAGAAACTAGTAACAAAACTTTTGTTACAATTCCTCTTTGTAACGCTCCCACTCTGTTTAACTTGCCGCCTGTTAAAAAAGCTTACTCGCGTTACAATGATCGTCATTGTAACACTCGTTTTACAATATATGTGTTCAGTTTTGTGTTTGTGTTTTGATACCGCCAATTGTTTAATTTTTTTAAATTTTATATTTCACTCGTGTTCTTCTCATCTTGTTTTGTTTCGACTATTGCTTAATATTTCGTATTATTGTTTTGTTTTGACACATTCAGGTATGTTTGTCATAAGTTTTTGCAGATGATTCAATAAGTAATTTTTTTAACTATTGCGGTAACTTAAATTTATGCATCTGTAGAGCACCAAAAAGTAAACACACTGGCCAGTCTGTCTTTTACGCGGAGAAGAGATAGACTAAAAACTAGAAAGAAAGAAGAAGCTACGGTTAATTTGCTATATTGATTTAAGAATCATGCTAAATGTTTACAAACGCAAACAAAATCTATTTCTGTAAATAGCTGTAACGGTTAATGGAATCTACTTCTTTGAGGCAGATAAACCTCAGATGACTTACCGCATGATATAATAACTGTAGCTCAAAAAATGAGTATAAATTAAACCGCAACGCCCTAACATTACAGTTTGGAAAATTGAAAACGCTAACATTGTGAGAGTACGAGATCTAACGTCCGCAAAGCATCGTTCAACATTACTGCAAAAACAAATTAGTGATTACTTTTATTAATTTTTTGAAACTTTAATAGAGCAGAAATAAAATACATATAGTAGAGCTAAATACATATTCACATATTTCAAAAACTTTTTTGTTACTACGTAGATATCTGGGTATTTACTTTGATTTTTAAACAGATATAAATTTTTAAACATCAATAGAAAAAAATATTCCATCCAGATCTTTATTGTTTAAGTAATTTTAAAAAAAGTCCATAATTGTTATCAATTTGTAAATAAAATAATTATATTACACTAAAGTAAAATACTGCATAGGTTACTATACTGGACACCCAGGTATCCAGTTACATGTTTTTTTTAAATAGTTTCTGTTAATAAATATTATAAATAACAATTGTTATTATAAAAAACGTTTATTAAATATTTGTTTATGATATATAGCATTTGTCAGATATAGGGCATTTTTACAAACACCTACATAAAGATATGGTATGCTCGTGGGGTACAGGTTTTTTGCAATTTTTGTCACATATAGCTCAACAATAATTTTACGTTCAGTAGAATCATGTATTTGCTGGAGTTATGACCAAGTTAAAAACAACATTTGTGCGTGCACTCAATAGCTAGTTATGCTAAGGGACATATGTCCTACTACGTGGACTTTGTTGTTCTTCTATTAAAGGTGCACATACTTCTTTGCCTAATTTGGTTAAAAGACTTGTTGCCGATCGTATTTATGCTTGATTATAGTGTTAAGCTGCCGAAACATGCAAAGGACGAACTAATTTAACATTAGAAAAGGTAGTATATAAAATATTAAATACTGAAGCGTTCGAGAAATTATTCTCAAGTTTGAGAGCTTTTACGAAGTTGTTATCCATTTCCTAAAACGTTCACCGAAAAATATAGAACATTTGCAAACGATTGTCAAAATGTATAAATGCGGTACAAACGAATCATAGGTCAGTTATTTCAGTAATTCGAAGTCGGCAGTGTTAAGAAGATTATTCAAGTTCAAATAAATAAGTGATTAACGCGTGTTGAGATAAATATAAGGAGTATAACCTTGTACGTGACTTTAATATAAACAAGTGTTAAACTAGAGTTATTCGCAGACTTTATTTTTCGTGTAAGTGATAGTGCTGTATAAATTACTGTAAGTGTTTTTATTAAATATTTTTAGATTTAATTAGTTCGGTTCGTTTATAAACGTGTAGATATTTTTAGTATAAATAAATTAGTTTTAATGATTGTTACAATACATAAACGGACGATGGATGTTTAGCACTAATACTTGCTGCAATATATCTAAAAATTTGTATTAATTAGATTTAAATCATAATTTTTTTAGAAGTGGATACCTAAGTATCCACCTTAGTAACTAATGTGCAAAAAAATTTTTAACAAGGGTTTAGTATGTTTCTGTTATAAAAACGCTTAATAAGGTATTCATTATGACATTGATTACTTTATTTTTGAAAATCTAAACAAATTTAAACACCACTAATCTACAACTAGTTTAAATTTTTGAGTTCTTACTGTAACTGAATCTATCAAGTTTGAAGTTGAAATATTTTATGTAGTACTAACTTTTAAATATATATTACTCTGTTTAAATTTATAAAACCGTTTTTCTTCTAATTATAACTAAATTTTAGAACTTTTAAACAGATTTCCACGAAACACACGTTTCTACTTAAACAAAAATTGACTTTCAAAGCATTTTCAGATACTAGAACGGTTCTACTATTATTCTAAACGTAATAAATGCTTTCTACAGATTTTAAATTTATACAAATGCAAAGAGTAGTTGCTTCTTGCTCTTGTTTTATAAACAATTGTAAAACCAAAAACGATTAAAATTTTTGCAATCTCAGCTTTTTAAAGTTCGGGCAATTGTGAACAACAATAATTTTTTGTATTCAAAATGCCAAATTTCCTGGTAATGTTTAATTAAAAAAAAAATAATAAAGTGTATACAACACTAAATTTTAGTTTAAATTTATCGATAAACATATGGTTTTGTTCGTGTAGACAGACAAATAGTAAATACAACGTTATCTTACTCTCATCAGCATCAGTTGCTATTGCCACTACATCGTTATGTATATCACTAAGTTACTAATACATACAATAATACATACATACAATATTACAACAATACTAATAGGTAATACAATACTAATACAACAAGAATATATCTAAATCAAAAACAAATAATAATTGTTTATAAAAAATTTTACAATTTAAATAAATTTTAAACTTATTTTCTGCATTGAAAAAAATTTACATGCAAGCTGTTGTGCAAACCATAAAATATTTTTCAAAGGTTTGTTATTTAAAAAAAAATAATTTATACAATTAACATATGTAAAATTTAAATTTGGTTTTCTGCAAACGCATTCTTTTTTACAATTTGTTTTTGTGTTACATTACTTCCAGAAAAACAATTAAAATCTAAATATTTATTAATTAATTCTTTTAACAAATAATGTAAGTTTTACTTTGTATTGTATTGTTTTTAAATATTACACTTTAATTCAATTAATTTATTTAAGCTATAATATTGATTAGAAATACAAAGAAACAGTGGTAATGCGTTGCATAATAATAATAATAATTTTTAATTAAACAACAAATAATTTATTATTTTTATGTTTGCCATCATTAAAATAGTCTAATACATATGATTACACATACCAACCGGAATTCTTTCTTTGTGCAACTTGTTTGAAACTATAGTTTATTTAGTATAAACATAAAATTAAAAATGTTATTATGTAATAACTGCATTGCATAAAAACAAATTATAATAATCATAAACATTATTATTTAGTTCATAATTAGTAGTTATGATTTAATTATTTGAAAGATAAATAATAATTTACTGTTTTTTTTAATACGTTTGTTCTATATATGTAAATCTATAAAATTTATTTTTTCATGTTAGTAAAAAAAATATCTTATAACCACTAATAAAACATATGCGTTTTTTAAATGTTTTTCTCTTTATAAAATTTGTTTCACATTGTGTTTAATGTTTTGTACATAAACTTTATAGTAATAATAAAGTAGTATTATTAAAATAACAAAAATTACTTTCAAATTTACAAAAAAACTAAAATGACCAAGAACTGCTAAATAAAATTTTTCAATTATTTAAACACAAATTAAATAAAAAAATAAATAAAAATTAAAATTTTCATACAGTAGTATTTTTTTATTATTGCTGTAAAATCACTTATTACGTTAATAATTAATATGATTATACGTATTTTCATTAGCAAACTGATGTTTAAACTAACTATAAGAAGCATTAAATTATATTGGTATTTGCCCTATATTCCATGTTAACTTGTGTTTGTAAAACTTTTACATCTAATTAAACCAAATAAAAAGAGCAAATAATTATTACAAAATAAAAAAACTCAAATTAGCAAAAAATTTTACTTGTTTTATTAAAAACATTAATTATTTAAATAGCAATTTAACTAATTTAAATCTAGTACATAATTTAATTTATTTTACTTTAAGGTTATTAATTAGTATATTAATTAAGCTACCTAGTATTTGTTCTTTAACATTTGATTGTCTAGCAAATACCTGACTTGAATGTAAAGATTCATCGTAATAACTTCATTCCCTTCATTTAAAAATACCATTATTTACGTGCGTCACTAAAGGGAGATGCTCTGACAGTTAAAATTTTTGTAACAAAGCTAAACATTTGCATATAAAATATTACTACATTTTTTACTTATTAATTTATTATCGTGTTATGTTCTTATCTACACTAAACTTTATATAAAAGAGGAACATCTATAAGTAGACACAATTTGTTAGATAACGTTTAAAAGCATTTACAAAACAAAATTTAAAATAGTATGAAATTGTGATGCATTATTCATTAATGTTTTGTATTTATAAAGTTTTACAATGACAAATGTAAATGTGTACCTAATTGAAAAAAATTGAAGTGTATAGCTTGAAAAACATTATCTTTTTTTCAAAGCACAGAAAATCTTGACTTACAATATAATAACCGAGGAACTATTATTTAATAGTAGCTTCTAGAACGCTTCTAGTCAACTGTTGAATTTTTGTGTTGTTTCCTAACAAGTGCTTTACTATGGTTATAATTTGTTTTGTTAAATTAATAATAGTTATTGTTTTGTTTTATTTATTATATCAATGCACATTGTTTAAAAGTACTATATTTGATATTTTTAGTGCAAATTTTAGTTCAAAATTTTTTTACTATATTTTTTAATTTATTTAAATAGTTAAGATCGTTAGGTTTTCCCAGAAAAAAAAACATATATTTTCAATTTAAAAGCAACAGTATACCTACTAAGTAAAAATAATTTCTTTAAAATATACTCTAAAAACATCTCTTTTGCTTTGTTTTTAATGTTGGAACTGTCCATTAAAACAATAGTTTTTATAAATAAATTTTATTTGATTTTGAATAATAACCGTTGACTAATAACTACAAAAAGTGCTGTAAATTGTATTTTAGCATTATTTTGAGTATTTTTGTATCGTATAAAACTTCTTATAATATAAGATAGGTTAGTATACTTTGTACAAAAGTTAATTAATTATTAGAATCAAACTAATACATGTCAATTGTTTGCCTGATTTATTAGAGCTATTTCTTTTATTTATTAATAGTTTTATTAAGTTGCTTATGTCTTGAGGTAATGGATTTCTCCTCTCAAACTTTTTTTAGTCTAAAAAGGTGCACACTTGACTGCACGAAACATTGCTATTGCTACGGCAAAAATACTTAAGTGGTTCTTATGCCTCTCCTAACCGTATAACATAATGAATTTCTGTGTAATAATTCTGTTACGCATAGGCATGTTCCTATTGCCAATTTTCTAAAAATTTTACATAAAACAAATAATAAATAAGTAGGTAAATTTGCGATTAGTATTTTTTTAATTTTTTTTTAGAAAAATGGCAATAGAAACGCGAATATGCGCACAGGAATTCATTATGTTATACGGTTAGAAAAGGCATAAAAACCACTTAAGTATTTTTACCGTAGCAATAGCAATGTTTTGTGCAGTCAAATGTGCACCTTTTCAGACTAGAAAAAGTTTGAGAGGAGTACTCTAATTATTTCAAGACATAAGCAACTTAATAAAATTATTATTTAAATTATTGATAAATGAGAAAAACAGCTCTAATAAAACAGGCAAACATTTGACATGTATTTGTTTGATTCTAATGACTAATAAACTTACTAAATAAATAATGTTTGTTAATGTTTTGCAATGTAAAAAATGCATTTTCCAAATTCAACAAATTAAATAATAACGTCCAAAATCTTCAAAAGCAATAATTTGATTATCTATCAAATTCTTTTTACCTTTGAACAAACAAAATATAACCAACAAGGTAAAACCAATTTACGTTTTGTTTATATATCAAAAAGATTGAAATTGAAAAGGAAGCAACTGTAGCCGTATTGATCAAGCGATCATTTTTCAAAAGTTTTGTTTAATATTGCTACTAAAAATAAACAAATACAAAAACGTAATTGTATTTGTTTTAAAAATCAATAATTAGCTTAATAATAATAAAAACGTCAATGTTAATTTTTATGGACTATTAAAGTAAATATAAGAGCAGTAAATTTATTTATTTTAGTATATCATATTTATTACCATTTTACAACTTGTTCAAATTTAAATTTAAATTTTTATACTGTGTGAATTTTAAACGTGCAATCTGGTCAGAATCATTAAAATTGCGTTTTATTTAATAAAACAAAATAATTATTAATGAATAAGAGTTACTTTAAGTCTGCATAAAATCTAAATTTAGGCACATTTAAATATGTAATTTATAAAATGTAGTTACAAAAATATGTATGTTGAAACAAATACTTGTTTAGAAGTTTAGAAAAATTTTAAAAAAATGTACAACTCAGATTTATTATTGGATAAATAGAATTGTTATTTATATGATTATCACGTAGTATGAAAAAATGTACGTTTCATGTTCCATTTCGTTGTAATGGGTGTCACATGACTATACTAAAAAAAAACCTGAAGTTATTGTTATTCAAGTAACAAATAATCTTAATGGGTTTTGTCTCACATCTGCTTGCCTGAATAAATAAAGATTATTAAAATTTATAGTTTGTTTATAGTATGCAACATGTTTACGTTGCAAAGTACGATAAGAAACACGATTTATCTTTATTAGTAATTAGTTTTTTTAAAACGTTAATAATAGATTTTGTCAAAATATTTAACATCGGTTTTAGTATTTTAACATTTAATAATAAGCATATTTTTCTTGAGATAAAATAATGTTATGTACAAAGTAATTTTAGTAAAAGAAACAGTAAACTAACAGACCGCCAACGCTCAATTATTTGAGTAAAGATTCAAGAGGCACTTACTGTTTTTAGTCAGCGCTGATAAATTTTGTCTTTTTATATATTCTGTATGTTAACAGTGATAAAATCATATGACATCCATGCATACATACATAGAATGTTATTTGAATAACTTTTACATTATTTGTTTTATTATTAAAAAAAACATATTTGTCCGTCAGAGCAAAATTATTCAATTTTCTACTAGCGTCGACCAGTTTTATAAAAAATTTGCAGATTATATATGTATAGTAATAATGCAATACTTTGCATTTTTTTTGTCTCCTGTTTTGTAATGAAATTAATCATATTTATACAAGTTTAAGAATTGCTAAAACATTAAATTTATTTGTCTGAAAAATTTAGAAATAGAATACCCTTACATCTTCTAAAACAGGCAAGCTATTTTTGTTTAATTGTTTATACTATAAAACAAAAGTTAAAAACCAATCAAAAACACGTATAAAAATGCGATGTATATTAACAGTTTACAAATTATATATTTTCGCAGCGTCAACGCATACATTAGGTTTGTTAGTATACCTATCATTACGGTTTAATTTTTTGTAATGGTATTACACGTTGTAAGTAGCGAACATTACAAACCTAAGTAGTATCAAACCATGCAAAATAAATTTATAATGGATTTTTTATTTATTGTTAAGTTTTGTTACATACATATACATACATACACGCTACTAAACCCGAAGCATAGAGTCTCAATATCGTATGTAACTAAATTTGTTGATCCCGGACTAGTTCTGGGTCGTGGGTCAATGAATCCACAAACCATATATCGCAGACAAAAGGTGACTAAAAGGGCGCCAAGAACGATGATACTGTATAAATACCAACAAATTCAATAGGAGCTATAGTCTCTCTCGCTCTAAAAGCAACACTAAGGTTGAGAATCGGTACGCTACTGGCTGAAATACAAATATAACAACAAAAAAAACACAATAATCCCAACAAGTCCGCTTCTATATTTATAAACAATCAAATGCAAGTGAACAAATAACGATATATATATATATATATGCATAGATAATTAATATGGGTGGCAAGGGTGATGGTAATGGGGATGATACTTTACTTTAATTACACAAAATACAATGATTAAGTCAATGTGATAATGGTGAGGGTATTTAGACAAATTAATTACACAAGTTATAATGAATGGGGGTTTGAACAAGCTACTTTAATAACTGATATATATATATATATAAATTGTTACAGACATAAGCCAAAAGGAACTACTATTGATTCAAGGGCGATGGCTAAACGAAACGTTTCTTTTAGGTCTACCCAATGTTTGTTGTATTCTGTATATTAGTCACACAAAAATTAAAGAATAATTTTGGGTAGTTCTTGTTTCTTTTCCCTTACACAGCAGGTATTTTATTTAAATAGTAGTTAAAACGTACTATGCCACATAACCTTAATTTTTAATGAATGATAAATAATTACATGTGATTAATGATCGATTGCTGTTGAATCTATACAAAATCGGATATTAACGTATGTGAATATATATATTTAAATGAATGTACTAAAGTTCACAGTTGAAACTGGATAATACACACAATACTTAAAACCTGAAGGGTAAATATTTAATTACAAAGTAAACTTCTTCCTCTCATAACCAACAAATTCAGATCTCCACGATACAATATTATTTTATAGGGGGCACAATATGATACTAGGGTACACAAAAGGTAATTGGACAAGACAACAATGACTTCTGATCTGCTATTCGGTGATAATACCTCTCCGATGACGAAGGTCGATGATCGAGCGGTAACGTAAGGTTTCAGCCAAAGTAGGTAATAACGATAAGGATCGGGTTAACTTTCTCGATGATGCAGATGATAGCGATGGTAATCCACACAAAAACCATGCAGACGGAGCCCTGAATACAGGAATACAGGAATCTTCCGGAGACGAACACCCAATATACTTTTCTTAGCGGGACTTCAAAAATACGAACAGGTACACGTAGTAAATAATTGAATAATGCTGGTGCTTGGATAACAATAATACTCGTAGAAAGACGGTACGCTACAATACTGGTGGCAGAAGGTAACACGAAGATCAAACGATGGATAAAACCACAAAAAAAGAAAAGAAGAGAAGAAAAGCTGAAATAATATTACGTCTTAGGGATATTATAGGAATATAAGAATGGTACAAACCTCTACGATCTTGGGCGAGCTACATGTGGTATTAACACTGGTTGATAAATCCGCCGAAGCGATAAAATCTTCACCCAAAACACAAGTTTCCATAAAATGGTGAGCGATTTTTTATAAACTAATGCACAATTTCATTCAGATTCTTGAAATTTCAAGGGATACAAAATATACTTTAATGAAATGGCACAACCATGCGTTCAGCACCAATTTTGATTGTCGAATCCCCAAAATGGCTAACAACAGGAAAAGAAAAACTGGGATTGATAAGAGATAACGGGAAAATACACTTTTAAAACTCGAAAATCAACAAGGTCACAAATTTTTCTTAGTAATAGGCAACAAACAATACACAGGAACATTTAAATTGTAACAGTTTATATTTGTGTTACTAAATTAAATAATATGTTTGTTTATGTATTATAGAAACTAATTAAAAGAAACAATTAACAGAAAAATGTTATACAAATTTATTAATAAAAATTTAGCTTATTTTTTAATAAATTTTATTATTGATAAAAATGCAGTTTTAAATGTTAAGAACACTGTTATTCATAAAATTTATGATCTACAAAAAAATGCGATATTATCAGTAGCGGCTCGTGAGAGTAGGGTGAGCTACATTTTTTAAAATGCTTGTAGATAATGTGAACGTTTTCAGATATGATTAAAGCGTTATGTAGGTAACTACCAAAGTGTTTTGGAGTTAACAAATAAATTCTGTTCAGAAATGTATATGGCGTGCAAAAACTTTTTTTAATTTTCTCATTTACATGTTTCCAGGTGTACCTACAGCTTAAGCTTGTTAGGCATCTATCGTATCACATTCACATGCCCATTTTTTCTTATTATAAACTGCACTGGAAAAATGGCGTGTAAAAAATTACGTTTTGCAGTTTTATCTGATTGATTTTCTTAGCTTAGTCTTTAATGATTTGTCAAGAAAATATTAATGCTAATTATTGTGTATGATACAAAGACTTTAGTCGTGTCAATTTTTACAGATTTTTTCTTGACAGGAAATATGTTCCAAAGATAGTTTTGTTGTAATTAATCGTTTCTAAAAAAGCTTCTGATTTAAAATTTAATATTTGTTTTACATGGATTAAATTTCTTACTTTAAAACTATTTTTAAATCACTTACAATATATCTATGTACATATATTATACAAAAATAATAAACACTTACAGTTTTTAACTGTTTGTTTACAAAAATTTAAATTTGTCATGACTATAATAATTTAAAAAACTGTTGGGGCTTGCAGTTTAAAAATGTGGGGTTTGAAACCTATTTGTCTCGATTTTGTGATTTTACAAATAGCAGCTTTATTAAGGACCAAAAAATGCATTTTTCATTTTTTTTTTTGAATAGTTGAAAAATTTTGCATTTTTCCAATAAAGCATTTTATTTAATTTACTGCTTTTAATCGGAAACCACGACTTTTTGTTTTGTGTGAATTCAGATTAAATATTAACAAAACTACTATAGAGACCATTTTATTCGGAAACTCATTGCTGATTAACAATAAATGTAAAAAATATTATTTGAATATATGTAGACGTTCAAAAATGTTATTATCATCTAGTATGATTCAGCGAATATGTTCGTTCAACTTCATTTTATTGTTTTGTTTTCGATAAAACTGTGATGCAATATTTTTATAGCCTTCTAAGAGATATTATTTCATTTTCAACGATAGCCGTACAAATTAATTTAACAAATTGTACAGAGCCTTTTTGCGTTTTTCGAAACTTACGTACGGAAAATATTCTGTTTCACTTACAATACGTAGCATAACTTCTAACTAGTGAATTGAAATCATCACGAACTATAAACTCCATATGAAATCTCGTAGTGGGTGTCGTGACATCACGTTACAACGCTCTTCTACATATACAAGCATGAGCTCAAATAATTGTAGCCCGAACATAAAGAAATTACCTATTTAATATACGTTGCTTTGAATAACGACCATATTAAGTTAACATTGTAGAGCAATAAAATGTAGTTGATCCCTATATTTTAAAAATATGTTTAAATATTCTAATTCGTAATAATTTGTACCGTTTTTTTTATTTTAATAAACGTCTGGGAAGCTCGCGCCCTAGAGTCCTTATGAACCAGTCGCCACTGGATTTTATAGTAATGGCTTTTCATACAAATTTTAAAGATTGGGCTTATTACTCAAATCGGTAGTTTCTAGAACAAGTAAAAAAAAAAACTAAAGGAAGCAAACAAAGCTAGTTTATTCTAAAAAAAAAATTTGTAGAAAAGTTACGTAGATACTTCTATATTAAATTAAAATGCATGCATTCTGAAAAACAACTACAACGTAACTCAGCTAACACATGTTTAATGATAGTTAATGAAGCAACTAACTTAAATCTGTACGTGTCACACAAAGTAATAACAATAAAATTAAAATGCGCTTTTAACTTAACTTTATTTACTTAATTTATTAATTATTATTACTTAAAACCTAAAATAGAAGGGATGCAATTCCTACTTAATCTAAACATTTCGTCTCCCTTCAAATTATTAAAATCAATACATATAATATCTAAATGTTATATAATATTAGCATCTAATACTAATTAATGCTAATTTCTAAACACTTATTGAAAAACTAAGTCGCAATTTACTTTGAAAGAACACAACTAAGAATTCATCGGTAATATTATTAACCGCACTGTAAGCTTTTCGAGAAGGAGTACGATCCTCTAGCA
Organism: Aquatica leii; assembly: GCA_035610365.1. Lineage (NCBI taxonomy): Eukaryota > Metazoa > Arthropoda > Insecta > Coleoptera > Lampyridae > Aquatica > Aquatica leii. The sequence continues at coordinate 48,282,151 of CM069433.1, read as the reverse complement.
TTACGTCTCCATCCGAAAGTATTGGGCCATTAGATGCCTTCTATTTTATTTTAGTTTGTGCAGGTCTACTTTTTTCAAATAATTGCTGCAAATTTTGTACACATTTCCAGCGAGATAATTTGTTAATTGTTTCAGGTAAGAAATCTCCTTCAAATTAAGGCTTTAAATAGTCGCCAACTTTTATAGTTTGTTATAGAGATAATTCTTGCTAACAATATATTCAAATAAAAAATGTTTTTATCATTAACAGTTTATTAGATGTTTGTTTATAATTTAAAGTGAGTTCCATATACACTCTAGGTTCGAATCCTGCCTACGACGATTTTTTTAAATTTCATATCTTGAAGGGAAAGCAAGATACGTTTAAAGTAACATTTTTTTTTTATATTCTTGTGACTTGTTTATACACGGAGTGCTGCATCTTCCTTACATTATCATTGAATGTGCCCACGATAACTCGCGAGCCAAAAGTTCTAGTAAATTAAAATTTGGTATAGAGCTGGCTTTTCATATTCTCTGGGTTTTATCAAAAGATGGGTATGATAAAGAAACCGGAAACAAGTGTATTCGCCATTTTTTATAGTTTTCCTTATATAATTTTGTACGTGTATGTAAATTAGATGAATTATTTTTACAGTTTCTTATAGAGATCATTATTCCTAACAATTTATTCAAATTTTTCTAACATTACCAGATTATTTGATATTTTATTTTTAATTTAAAATCAATTTACAAATATAATCTATACTCGAATCCTGCCTGCGAGGATTTTTTTTAGAAAAAGATTCCGTATCTTGAAGAGAAAGCAAGATAAGTTAAAAATAATTATTTTACCGATTTACTAAAAGAGAAAGCAATATCGAGACGCACAAATATAGAAGTTAGTCAATATGACAACATATATTTATATATGCTTAATGAAATCGAGGAAATAAATTTCAAAAAAATTATAACATGCTAGAAGTCAATACAAACGTGTACATATCACTTCTAAGTGGTTTAATAATTAACACAACCTTAAAAACATATGTAGACATTCCTTTATCATTCCTAATAAGAAAGTCGTGTGGTGACCACACTAGTTTTCTAAAAATGTAAGTTATCTTTCACGCGCCTAAAAATTTGTGGCATTATCACAAAATAATCCTTTAAGTCATTCGCGTCTAGAAAAAAAAAGTTTTCGTAGTGTTCAGGTTTTACAGCGATACAATTGTACATTTTTACTTAGTTTCGAGATCTGCTAGGACCTACCTTAATGTAAAAAAATTAAAAATATCTGTCTCGATCTTCAAAAAAGGTCACTAAACTACTCTGACTACGGGCAAATCTACCATTTTGGCTCAGTATTAGTAGGATTTTTTTTAAAACAAGTTATGCAATTTCGTATCATATTTTTAACCCTAGTTCTTCCTGAAATAGGCCAAAGCCGCAATTTAACTAAGGCTAGAGCGCTTTGTACACCACTGTGTAGCATTTCCTGGTGGTACTGTGATAGTATTAAATTACAAAACAAACTTTTTGGTAACATAATAAGATGTTTCCTAATAACTTGTAAATTGGAATAAACTAAGCGACATCCTACGCGCACAATGCCTTGTGAGTCAAGAAATGGACTAAAAACGAGAATTTTAGAAGTTGATTTTAACTGACGAGAATTTTTGAGCTAATAAGTCTCGCATTAAAATGTTTTGTTCTAATTTTATTATTGAGTCTTCTCGCTGTTCAATTCTTTAACTAATAATTGTTTTACACCTTTTTTGTCTGTATTTTTGCAGTTGAAAGTAAATCGTCTGCATAGAGCAATAATCTGTATTAACTTTGCTAATGACGAATATTTTGAAAATACTGTAGGCAAATTTATTTTTTAGTATTTTATGTAAACGTGACAGCAACGCATAAATATGACAACAACGAACGGTGTCGGTAAAGTAGGGAGGAAAAGTTGATGGTTGTTGGGTTGGGAAAAAATTATGCTGATGGGATGTTTTGAACAAGAATTATTATGTGTTGAGAAAGTTTGGTAAGAAAGGACGCATTTAGTTAAGAAGAAAAATGGCGGCCCGATTATGTCTCAATTTGATATTTTAAGAAATATACAGTATAAACAAAAAGAAAGTATTTTTGTGAAATTGAACGCCCATCCACAATACTTAATTTGCAAACTCATGCCTATGCGGTGTATAGTGAATATATAGAAACAACAACCCGTATAATCAAACTGTATTTAACCTATATCGCTTCTATATTTAAATTTTTACTCTATAACGAAATCTATATTTTTTTGGTACAGCGACGATACCGGTTTTAATACAGTTGGAATATAAATAATGCGTTATATTCTGAGTACGGAATGACTAAGGAACATAATGCTAAATGGATATCGAACCTGTAAATACACCTATACTAAAACGAGTTTTTATTTTTGAAAAAAGTAAGTAATAAATCATTGTTATTTAAAGTACAATACTGCTTAGTATCGCTACAATTTATGATAAACACATATTGAGCGACTCTTTCTATAACATCTTACATTTGGTCGAAATGAGGTTCAAACCTACAACTAATTGTACTGTACTTCGAAAGTCGGCGACTCTTGTAGTTGTGTCACAAAGGTGTTTGTATATTTTAGTTATTTCTGAGTAGTTAGTACTACATGACATTGATTTGATCGTTCTTTGTCTAAATAATATTTAATTGAAACTTTTTGTATTTTTTATTGGTGACCAGTGTATGTTGCTAATGTGAATTATTATTACTAATATAAATTTGATATAAAACTAAATGTCAGGAAGTCAATGGAAAAATTTTTGGCGTTGAGCTGCAGTATGTACCTAAATACATTGAGAATATAAATCTCGTCGATTCAATTCGTGTAACTTTAATAGTAGATGGTAAGGCTTATTTTTTGTAAAAAGACGCAAGTTAGATTTCTCAATAAATTTGTTTCACATAACCATTTATTCATGAAACACAATGTAAAACTGTTCCGACGACTTCTGGTGTCGTTCTAGGTTATCTGTAGATCAATCTACGAGTACAAGTATGATAATTTATTTGCATTTCACTATGATGAGGTTATAGATTAAAAATCGTTTTCCGATAAACTGCATGAATGGACAGTAAATGAAAATATTGAATTAATTCAACTTTCAAAATTACTAAAAATATTAGTACACGATGGTCATTATAGGAAACTGCTGTTAGACGCAAGAGCATAAGAATTAAAGCATTCATTGTATATTTTTGAAAAAGGGAAGTATGTTTATGGTCTGTATCAGTAATCTTTTTTATGCTGTGTTGATGCGTTATCGAATAAAACAACACTGTATGTATACTATATATATATATAAGCTATAGATTCTGTACAGGATACGATTATACGGACAAAAGTTATAATTACCATTTATATATTTTTGATAAAAGAAAGTCCGTATGTGGTCTGTATCGGAAATTTTTACTTATGCTGTGTTGGTGCGTTATCAAATAAAATGATGATACTGTATGTATACTATATATAGAAGCCATAGATTCTGTATAGAATACACCTATACAGACGAAATTTATAATTACTATACAGATTAAATACAAAACATAGCTGTAAAGAAAGTATTTATTTGTACTATTTAGTTTCTATACAGTTAAATTCTTTATCGACTAATCTTTATAGATTATTGTTATATATTTTTATTTAAACGTTTGTTATACATGTTATAAAGTATAACTTACATTATATTAATACTAGTAACTACATATAATTATATTTTACATTGTGTTTTGACTGATCGTTCACGGTCGGCTCGTCAATCGCCGTTGTCTTTCAGTCTTGGCAGTGTTGCCACTACTATCCTAACAATTATGAAAAGATGTATACAGTTCACGGAAATCTGTATCACGGGAAGACCTGATCCCAACACGAAGGAATTACGCTATCACACATTGCGTGAGTGAAGATGTTCAGATGTCTAAAAGGGTTGCAATAGTATTTAAAAATTTTGGACGGCTAGATGAACTGCAAAGACATCAACCGGCCGTCGGCAAAGTCTTCAAAATACGTGATGCAAAGCCGTTATCAGAAAATCTGCGGCTAGCATTATAAAATCTAAAGAAAGAAATGGAGTTCCACAACATTAAGAACTACTATTTTTACTTTAGATTGCTTGAGATAACACACAATTCCAGATTTTTAAAAATCTCTCAGTTACCTTTTTAAAAGATTTTTGGTTACGATACAATGGGCTAATAAACAAAGCATTTTGATGAGCTGCCTTATAAATAAAAATCATATCCATTTCATCTTTGGAAAAATTTATTTTAGAGAAAGACTTGTAAACAATTATGCAAAAACACAAAACTTTGACTAATACTCTAATTATAAAACAAATGTTAAAACCGTAGATGCTATTGTTTCTTTTTATTATGAGCAACTAACCTATATGATTATATGATTTTAAGTTGTAGTATTGTAAGAACTTTTTTAATCTTATAGTATTTTTACATGAAAATGTCAATTTTACATCTTTTAGTATTTATATTTTACGTGGAATCAAAAAATAAAATATAAACACTGTGTTACATTTTGCATAAACTAATAGTCCTATGTACTTTAACTAAGTTTTTAAAAAAAAATCAATACTTATTTTGAAACGCGACTATTGTCAACAATGAATGACGAGGAAATTGAAACATTATTATGAGATCCCTGGCACTATGGTTCAATGTTATAAAATCTTGATTCTAAATAGAAAAAAGATTTAAAAATTCAAAAATATAGAATGTGTTTTATTTAAAAGAAAATACATTTAAGTTGTCATATTTTTGTGAAACACTCTATACCTATATTTGCCTAATAGTTCTTTATAATTGCCAGCTATTTTATAAACCGTTTTTTTTTTGTTTACTTTGTTAAATTTTGAAAATAAACAAAATGTAATAATTAATGTAGGTAATTTGTGTTTATTTTATTTACTTTAAATTAAAACACAAATTACAACAATTTTATTAACTTTTTAATATTGTTTATTTTTTACTTAAACAATGTAAAGCCGTAAAAGTTATTTTAATTTATTGGTGTTTAACGTTTATAGATTCGAAGTTTTAAGCACATTAATATCCGCATTGGTAATTGTTAGTAGTATCGTTGTCTGTACTGTACATCATTCTATATATACTTATTTCTTTTAAAAATCTCTAACTGTTCTTACAGGGCAGCTGCCAATCAGCATTAGAATCAATTCATATCTAATAATAATAATAATAATAATAATAATAATAATAATAATAATAGTAATAATAATAATAATAATAATCTTTATTAAACAGGATAAAATTAAGTACATTTAATACATAATAAAATAAATGAAAATAATAACAATAATAAATAATAAAATTAATTAATTCTCAATTCCTGTTTAAAAGGTGAGAGATCGGCTGTACGCCGTTTTTCACTCTTTAACCTTTACTACATAATCTGTTTTATACTTTTACTTAAAGTACATGTAATTAAGTCAGGTGCCATAAATATTTTGTAAAAGTTATATTGATTTTGTAAATAAAGATTTGCACCACCTACGCATTTTTATTTCGGGCCAAAAGAGTTGGTGCATAATAAATGATATGTAAACAAAAACATTTTAACTTTTATAAAAAATATATGAGATAAATTTTTTTATATTTAGTACTGTATTATTCGAATTATTGTCATTAAACTAAGTACTTATTAGATATTTAAGATTACTGAAATTATTTATTTTTACTTAAATGTAGTTGTAAAAAACAATTGAAGTAACAAATATAAATTTTGGTACATAATTAAGATTTGTTAAAACAAATTTAGATATTGTAAATTTGTTAAAAGTTTTATTAAAATCATTTTTGATATTTTCAAGTCAAAAATTTGTTTTATATTTTTAGATAAACAGAATTTCTACTAAATATAACATTTTGATTTTAAATTGTAACCTGTTCTTGAAATTGGTAGCATAATAAAAATTCGTTATTCAAATTGCCAAGACGAAAATAAACAGCAATTTAAATATTTTATTTAAGCAAACCTTTTTTAGTTATTTATTAAAATTGTTTAACAAATTAATCATTAATTTCTTGATGATTTGTTTTAAATTTAATTATTTATAAAACTGACATTCGCAATGTCATACGATCTACGCTTGAATTTAAATTTATAAATATTATGTAATGTATCTTTTAACTACTACTATAATCATATAAAATTGTTTTTATTATTTTATGGTACAAAAGCAATTATTGATTATATAATACTATATTTATTCAAAAACAAAAATTATTAGCTATGCTAAATTTTATTGTATAAATTCTGTAGGTAATAAAAGCTAAATAAACCATAACCATAAATACCAAATAGAGATTACTAAGAAGTGAACTCTTTTAATATTTGTGCTTGTAAGAATGATTTAAATATTATTATTGTCTGCAAAAATAAAGTAATTACAAAGAAAAAAAAGTGTAAATGTAAATACCTACTATAATGTTTTAAGATGTTTTCCCAGAACTAACAATTTTGCCCAATAATTATCAATTGAACCTTGCATTACTACAACATAAATATTAACGGTTTTAGTAAGACCTATAGTGCGAGCCATCGCTCTATCTATAAATTGATCCTAATAATTAAAAAGCAAGAATTTCCTCTGTAATAAAGCAACAACATCTTTCGAATATCTTAAAAGTACCTGATGCGTCCTAAATACAGTGAGCGCCCTACCGGACAACAACTTCAGAGGCGAAAAAAAATAGTGATTGAGTAGTATTACGAACTTTACTAAACTTGTCGATACGTATAAGAAAATCGAATAATGAAACATTACATTTGCCAGAAAATAACAAATGATAGGTTAGAATTAGACGTCGCCAACTTAGAGAATTCAAGAAAAGTGAACTACTTTGACTTTCTCCGACCTAACTTTTTAAAAAGTTGTAACTCCACAAGTAAATTATTCAAAACATCTCCTCTGAACATGAACCCACAAGTCGTAAATCTTTTTTAACCCGAAGAGCAAAACAACTGTTGGCTTTCACGTGCAGTAAACACCGTACCGTCTTACGCAAATTTTCGACATTAGTATCGTTCTTAATGCTCCTTGAATAAATAAATAAATAAATACATATTGAAGTCTTATCCTAATCAAACGATTTACATCTATCTTCCACTTCGTAGCCATCCTAACTATACTAAATTAAAAAAAATAAATAAAATTTTTACAACAAATCCCAAAACAGGAACTGCGTTGCAGCTATCACTGGTACCTAAGCCGGTTATTTTGTACCAAAATGTTGACACGAGTCAAAAGACTCCAAACAAATAAGACGGGTAATCTACTTAACACTAATCTAGCAATTTAATTGACACTAATTACAACTAAAAGAAACAGAAATACATAAATCTCGGGCCCCACGTTGGGCGCCAAATTTGTAACAAAAACTCTTTGTTTTGTTGGTTACATACATAAACACCATAGCTAGTTGGATAGTCGGGAGTGGGTGTAGATAAAAATATCACAAAGAAAGACAACTTGAGCTCCACCTCTTAAACCACTAGTAAAATATTTAGTCATAGAACCATGTGACCAACAATAAGCCGTTAAAAGTAAAACCTTGTTTAAATAAAATTTAGTTTGGCGGATGTAAGCTCACAACCATAGCTGTATATAAAGTACTGAAACTCAGGTCAGGTGCGAGCTACCCTGTTATTTAAAGATTACACCAAGAAAATGTTCTATTGTATGACAACAAAATATTATAAGCTTAGCTAAATCGTTTTGTATAAATTCTGTAGTTAATAACAGATAAATAAAGCAAATAAAGATAGGTAATGAGTGAACTCTTTTAATAACTTAGCTTGTAAGAATGAATTATCAGACCAAATATTATTTTTGTTGCAACTAACATTATTACAGTTTTGTCCTACACGCATATACCCCATTCATTATCGATGTTGACGTTGAATTGTACGTTTGTAAAGAATGAAGTCATAACAAAGAATAGTGTAAACGTAAATACCTACTATATTGTTGTGTGATTGTGATTGACACAGTAGTCAATTTTACAGTTTTCTTCGTTATTACGTAACTACCCTAACGAACAGAATATTGATGTTTACGATAAAAACCAAGCAAAACGCAAATATGAATAATAAACGAAATAAATGAGTTATGTTATGACACTTTTAACAAGAATTAAATGCTTTGCTTTGCGTTATTTTTGCCAAATTTAATTTTTTCTTTAAAAAAATTAAAAAAAATTATTACAAACATAACAGGCGCAGTAACAGATGCTAACAACTCTAAAATCTACAGTGCATTTTTTAAGGGTGTCTATAGGGATTTACATAATAATATTTTGACCCCATGTTGACCTATGTATCTTTATCTGTTTGATGCAACTTTTTATTTAAAAAAATAAACATTTTTTTCTGCTGCCAATATCGCAAACGCCATTATTGGTTTGTTACTGTATTTACGTAATAGACGAAAAAAGCTCTATTGTGGCAAAATGAAAAATAGAAATCCACATCAAACTAAACGTTCAAAGTCAATTATTATATTAGAACGAGTATGCGACAGGTGGAAAAGTCATGTAAAAATTCAGTTAGAGTTGAAAAAAAGACGATGTTAAAACATTTGACAGATTTACTAATAAATGTAGTAGCAACATTATATCTCTGGTATTTTTTTATTTTTTCAAAAAAGAATATAATTTTACAAAAAGCAACACAAAAAATAATGTACGTTACTCTCGTCGAAAATTTCATAGCATAACTCACTCACTCGCAACTAACTTTCATTATGCTATGATGTACTTTTCGACGCTTGTTACGTAAATTACTATTCTATAGAATGAGCATTTTACAAACACCACGTATGTTTTTATTTAATTTATTGTAGCATACGTTCACCATGCAAAAATAAGTTCATGAGAATCAGTTTACTTTTGAAATTTGCAAAACATTCTATAGTTTTTATTGAAATGGATTTCAGATGTCAGTTTGATATAAAGTAAAATACTCATTGCAATAATTTAATAATTTTATTAATTAAAAATTTTTTACTTTCAAATGCCTGTTACGCAACTAATAATGCAATGTACTGCATTTTCTGGTCTGCAGTTTTATTTTAGACACAGGATAGGTATTTAAAAATGGGGTTTCTATTTGAACGTGTTGTTTAGTAAGAATTTGATAAAACTATTAGCTACGGTGGGCTTTTCTTAAAATTAACCTATTAACCTAAAAGATGAAATACGAGTTAATAATAGAAAAAAAAACAATGTAAGAATAATGTAAAATTGAATTAATTGTTTAAAGTGTTTTCCTTCAGTTGCTAGACAATATTCTAAACGGTCGTAAAAACGTCTTTTGCAATTCTCTAACCATAATACACTCTTTTTTAATTTTTGAACAGTCTGTTGTCGTTGCCAAATATTGTCGTAGACTTTATTCGCTAAATGAACCCCACAAAAAATTTAAAGAACCTAAGTCAGGGTTTCGTGCGGGCCATTTCTAGGCTCCAAATCGGCCGCTGCAACTATCAGAAAAAGTGCATTTGCAGCAATTTTAAATAGTTATTATGACTGGGGCGTGCCTGAATAAAAAACGGCTCTAACAAAAAATACCCATTCAAACGTATATTTCTATTGGCCATCATGTATGATTCTTTGGTTTTTGCAGGGATCATCTCGTGTGCTTTTTTTGTTCATTTATTTTTCCGTGCAATGTAAGAGTACTTTCATTGGAGAATAATCTTTTGTTAAAAATATCTTCATCATCGTTACATTTGTTCGTCCATAATTTATAAAATTATATCCTAGGCAGATAGTCGCTTAGTAGCAGTTTATGAACATGTTTGGCTTTGTAGAATTTATAATGTTTCTTTTTCAAAGTTTTAAAACAGGTACTGTTCGAAGTTTGAAATCTATCAGCAAGCGTAGTTAAAGTACAACGACGCTCATCTTCACCTGCCAAACATATATTTAATTTTATTTCTTTGGTGTTAACTGTAGGCGTACTCACTCGTTTTTAATGATTATAATTGACACAACCTGTATTGCAAAAATGGAACATAGTAGTTTAGGAAGGAATAGGGCGAACAAAATGTGCGACTGCAAAGTTGTTCACAATTTTTTGATAAGAGCTACCTTTAATGTATGACATAAATTTGATTCTTTCTTGTAGAGTAAATACAGCTTTTACAAAATCGAACTTAGTTTAAAACTGTCCAAATGTCAAATTGATTTAATATTTTAGCATGACTACTTGATTTTTGCACTCATTTCTGTCTTAATTAATTTGAATTTTTAATAGTAACACTTCTAAACTAAGCATATGCATATTGTTTTAGTTATGTACTACATTTTGTAGTAGAATGTGTTTTCCATTACTATCAATAAAAAATTCTTCAAAATCTACAGCAAAACTTAAGTTAACACGGAGTATAATTTTTACCATGTAAAATGTTTTGCCGCACATTCTGCTTAATAATAATTATAATATGATATTACAATAATTATTTTAGTTTACGTCAAACTGACATCTGTTATCTATTTTATTAAAGTTCTACGCTTACAATTTTTTGCAAATTTGAAAAGTAAACTGATTCCCACGCACTCCTTATTTGCATAATTATTTTAACTTTAAATGCTGCAAAAATTATACAATGTATAGTACCCTACTATTTAAATTTATGAAACTTTTTTTTTCAATTTTAACAAACTTTTAGAAACTTTTAAATCTATTTTTCACTAGATATAGATTTCTATTTAATTAATGATTGACTTTAAAAACATTGTTTTACGTGGATTTCGACGAACACTTTGAAGCTGTATCGTTTTCTTTTGTTATTAGGTAACTGCACTAACGAACATACAATAATGTGAGTTTTTAGTCAACTCATTTTAATAGTATTTTTATAAGTATTATAAATATTATTACTGTATACTACTTTTAACTTAAACATTTTTTGGTAAACGTCGTTTCTATTTAATTTAGTTTACTTTGATTTAACGTTGGATGCACTAAATTTGACAAACCTGTTAACACCAGTTGTTACGTAACGCAAATTTAAAAAGCATAAATTAAATTTATTTTTTGTGACAACTCTGTATTTATATTAAACGTCAGCTTCGAGTTTGCGATTCCAGTCTTTCGCAACTATTTCTCAAGCAGTTGCAAACGTTTATGTTTTTGTTACAACAAATAAAAAACATACATTTACTAAAATTATTTATAGTAATAAAAACACGTTTCTCAAAATGTTATTAATTATTGGCGTTAAAATTAAATTTAAATTTTAATTGTTACATTATTTTGTTATTTAATTGCACTAAAAATATATTGTTTAGATAGTATAAAAAGCATTCCTAACATTAATATAAAATATTTAAAAATAATTCTTGATCTAAAATTGACTTTAAACGAAGAAAAACTTTTTTATTTTTATAGAAGTAATCAATTATTTTGACATTCCTTTAGAGACTCATGTGATAGTCTTAAGAAAGCCATTTGTCCGTCGATCGTTCTTAACCGTAGTTTAATAGTTGAAGTCACGATCTTGATGGTGTCAAACAAAATGTTACCACTAAAAACTTCACCTTTTTTTCGTGTCAGCCATTTGTATTGTCATGAAGGAAGTAGTTTCATTGTGACTAAATTGTACAAAATAAGCCATTTAAGAACCCACATTTTTTGTTAAATTAATTTTATAATAAATTCTTGGTTTTTGTGCCTGTAATTTTTTAATTAAATAGAATGATATATACATTTATAATGTTTAATAAGATTTTAAGTTTATTACAATACATTAAATACAGTGTTAACGATGCATTTGGAATAAATATATAAAAATAATTAATTAATTACAAAAATACATTTAACAAAACCGTAAATTTGTTGCAGGAATTATGTTAATGATTGTTATAATAAGTACTAAAAGTAATTAACAAGAAAACTTAATAAAATATGTATGATAAGTTACATATTTAATTAAATAAAATAAGTCATTATGCATTATAACTTATGCAGTAATGAGTTACGTACAAATAGACGTACAATATACATTTTTTTCAAATAAATACAAAAAATGCTTAAAAAAAACAAAGGCCAAGTATTTGTTTAAAAAAATAAAAACATAAACTAAATAATTCTTGATGGTATTATTGTATTTATCATTTTAAAATTATTTATCAACACTAACAATTATTTTAAATTTGTACTTCAAGCCAGTTAGAACATTTCTAAAATGAAACAAACTACTGTTGCAGTACGTGAAATTGTGATACATCATTTTAAAAATAAAAGATCTTATTGATATTGCAAAAATGATTACTTGTAGTTCAATACATCATTAACCGTTATAAAAATGAAAATTGTAATGTAAATAAGGCAAAAGTAAAAGTTAAATTTTTTTTGTGTATCTTAAATAGCTGCAAATATCGAAATATATCTGACCATAAAGGTAAAGGTAAAATTAGAATTCGGCAAAAACCTAATGAAGAGATGAAATTTGGAAATTTGAGTGCGACTGTAAAACGCAGAAGTGAAACACAAATGGTGTGGAGGTGTTTCTACAAGCGGTGTTTAAAATTTAGTATTTGTGGATGCCATTATAAATTTATAAAATTATTTACACGTTTTAAAGAGCAATCTAAAAAACAGCGCAGAAAAAATGAATATTTTAGATAGACCCGACATTACTAATAAAGAACAGTTGAAGAAGGTCCTTCAGAAAGAATGGCGAACTATCAAAAGGGAGTTTATTGAAAATTTAGTTAGATCATTGTTTTGTAGATTACAAACTGTGTTCGATAATAAGGATTATCCAACAAAGTACTGATTCATTCTTATTTGTAAATATGATTAGTCACAAAATAGTCATATTTAGAACAACAGAACACAATAAACGTCAAAATATGTTAATGATGCTAATTCTTACGTTTTAAAACTGTATTTGATGCAAATATAGCATCAATTCTTACAGCATAACCTACGGCAAATGTTTTAAAGAAGATAGAGGAGAACAAACATTTGCAGGGTTTTGCTCTGAACGACTAAATAATGATTGGCATAAATAAACACAATGTAAAACAGCGTGAGCATTAGTTATAAATTACATTAATTGTAATTAAAATAGAATAATGTATATCAAAAAAATATAATTAATTAACTATTATTAAAAAAATAGTAATATTAAATTAAAGATGTTACGGTAAACGAAAGCTTTGCGTCTTAAGACGTCTTGTACGTGCACTCGGTTGAAGTGCGAACAATTAATTGTAACTACATCCACAGCAAAGAAAGGCAACTACAAAGCGCAGATCAAAGAATAAAGTAAATAAAGTAACTAATAGAATTCAGTCTTCGATGTGTCGATTATAACTAGTTAAAAAAGCGCCAAAACATGAGAACTACAAGTGTTTGTTTTAACTTTACAACATTTAACAAATAGAACACAACTAGAACAACTAAAACTAAAACAAATAGAACACAACTAAACCAACACGAATTAAATTTATTTTAACATCAATTTTTAAAAAAATTTAAAGGCAAGCAAGCTGATTTTTTAGTTTTCTTGTTAAAATTCAAACGCATAGACGTTACCGGAAGAAAAGCAGGACACAATCCAATACTACTCACGGAGTTTAAACTGAGCCAAACCAAATGTTCAAATAAACTTTCAATGACTGCCAATTAATCATATAAGTTTTTTTATAATGTTCGGTAACTGAAATCGAAATTTAATCTTTTGAGTGATTCTACAAGAAAATATCAGTTGCTGCTAAAACTAGGAATCGGATTGACCAGTGATGTATGGGACACCTATCGCGCTTAAAACATAACAGTTTTGCTTGTTTAATTTAGCAGACAAAGAACATGTGCTTTTATTGCCGAAGGATACTTGCTTTATAAAATGTTGGTTGCTATTAGCTGTATCCATCATAATTTGGCAAAACTGTATTTTAATTTTTTTTTTATTTTTGATGATGTGTATTTACTTGTATGATCAAAGTGCTGAAGGTTGTAGCTTTCAAGTATTTTGCTGTGTTGTTTTTTGCAACACTTCAAAAACAGTTTTCGTTGTTTCTGTTATTCTACTGGCGTCTTATGACACTTGCATAAAGAACTGACAGCAACTTTTTTTTCAAAAATGTATACTTTTTTTAGATAATTTTGTCAACGACTGTACCACAACGTTTCTCAAAACTTTTGCTATTTTTCAACAGGTGGTTGCATCAAATTGTCTAATTCATTTATTACCTTTTATTTAGTTAAGGGGTTTTTTAGCATTCAGCATGGCATAAAACTCTTTTAAGCCATTGATTCAAACAAAACTCAAGAACATAATGAAAAATTTGAAGCAGACGACAAATCACATATTTCAGAAAAATGTTTAGAAACAATTTTGAAGACAATTCTGACGAAGAAGATAACTTTAATATGCTCTTAAGCATGATATTGCCTAAAACAAGCAGCAGTTTGGTAAATTGTGAAAATATGACATACCACAACAAAATAATGAAAAAAAATATGAAAATCATAGTAACAAGAACAAAGCCAACATGGATTTGCAAATTATAGATGTGCTTATTAAAGGAGAAGGTAAAAAAAGAGGAAGAAAGAGAACAAAATACAGAGAACAATACGAGGAACAATATTAATTAAAAAATACGGGTAAACATGCAAGAAAAAATAGACAGTGAAGAACTAGCAAGAATGGGAAAGGAAAGGAAAAAATACAACAAAAACTTAATATTATAATTAACGAAAAACAAGACAAAAACTGAAATTTTAAGAAATAATAAAAAGAATAAAATGATCTAAAGTATAAATTGAACAAGACTACACGGAAAAGTTAGTAGTGGAACGACAATTATTAATACCACATTTAAAATCCGCTAGAAATTAGGCACAAAAAACAAATTAATAATAAATAGTAAGACATATTATGCAGAAGATCTACTAACGTAATATGTAACAAAAAAGATTAAAAGAATGAGAATGTACGGAAACAATCACTAAGGGACAGACGCACAAGTATCTAACAAAACAAAAATAACAGTATATATACTATATACGTACCAACGCTGATATATGGGCTAAAATGTAATATTTAAGAAAAGTAACAAATACCAAAAGGATAGATAACGTAAAAAACATGCGAATAAGAGAAGAACTAAACATAAAAGCCTAGGAAGAAATAATAGAGATAAGGAAGCTAAGATAGTTTGGACATATGATTAGAATGGATAACTACCTACATACCAGAAGAGTATGGGAATTCAGAACCACAGGATAAAACAGAAAACGTAGACCACGCACAACACGGAACACCAACATAATAGAAATACCAATGAAGGGATGGAAAAATAGAGTAAAACCACCTAACTAGCCACAGACAGGAAAGAGTGGAGGAAATTTATCAACAGTGTAAAATAAACTTGACATATTTTAATTAAATGTTTCAAATTAATATAACCTCGACATCTTAAAATCATAAAAAGTACTGCTTATGTTATGATGATACTGTTAGTCTATTCTGACGAAAAAAAAACTTAAAAAAGTAGATTAAGCATCTGTTTTAATGGTTACATCCAAACAGCAAAAAAAATTCATTTG
This sequence comes from Aquatica leii, assembly GCA_035610365.1. NCBI lineage: Eukaryota > Metazoa > Arthropoda > Insecta > Coleoptera > Lampyridae > Aquatica > Aquatica leii. The sequence goes on along the minus strand of CM069433.1, from coordinate 48,266,511 downwards.
ACAAAAAGGTCAAAAAGGACACAGAGCGGTACTATTCCATCATCTGGTTACACAAACTCATGAAAAGAACGCCTAATAGTAGTAGGTTTACCATAATTTTTTCTATCTGCATCATTCTTCAATGTGCAAAAAAAAGTTTGGCCGTACTAAAACCAGTAACTGTTTGCTTTGTACAATTTGAAACCAATTGAGCCTTGCCTAAACTATCTTGCCAATTAATGAACGGTTCGCCTCCTGGTGAGTGGTAATTTCGGTTTTAATCAAATTAATGATTCCTTCTTGTAGGAGGTAGGATGAAAGCAACTACTTCAGTACTATTGCGACGTTTCGTGCTCGTGATGAACACTTCATCAGGCTCGCTAACTTTATTGTAAGAAACAAACATTTTAGTATACTTTATAACATAAAAACAAAGATTAAAAATGTGTATAAAAAATGTGTATAAAAACATAAGCGACAAACAAGACAGCACTATGAAATTTAATTGTTTTGAGATTACTAACATTATTATGTTTAAAATTGTTAATTCTAATAAAACCTTGAGTCAATAACTAGTAACTAACCATTAAATATTTGTAATTGAAATATAATGAGGATGAAGGGTTTACTTACCACTGAGTCACGTAATTTTTTTCTAAAATAATTAAGATATAATTAATACATTTAAGTTCAAAACGTTAATTTGTACATCGTGCACATATTTAAAACGTACGAATGATATAAATTTTTGATGATGCTATATGGACAAGGTAAAAGGTTATTGATAGGAGAGGAATTTTTGTTTGGTAAATAGGCCATTAAGTAATTATTGATTATTGAATAACCACACTAATTATACAATTTTATTTTACAGGTGTTATCAACGGGCAGTTTTTTTGTTTTAGTTTTAGTTTAATTTAATTAAGAAAATAGTTAGGTTAGTTAATTAAGAGTAGAACATAAGTTAGTAAGTAAGTTAGATAGGTTGTAAATATTCTTTTTATTTGTGTTTTATGTTCGTTTTTATTTTTTAATTACATTATTATATACCGTACTGAGGTTTTGAGTGTCCGTTCTAAAATTGACGTTGTTCTCATATACATTAATAAAAATCATTTCTGCAACAAGTCTTTTGTTAAAATTTGTTTCAAAATCTAAAATCGTAGGGTTATTAAAATTAAAATTATGTTGCAACTGGGTGTGATGTAATAACAACGCGGTTTTATCGGTCTTGGAACTATTGGTTTTTTTGCAGTCATATATATGATTTTGAATGCGGTTTTTTAATTTTTTCTTTGTTTGACCAATATAACATCTGTCGCAATCACTGCAGTCAATTTTGTAAATGAGACAAGATTTCTCTAAATCAGTGGTTTTATCTTTTAGTTTCGTGTAAAATCTGTTGTATAGCGTGTTGTTATTATATAAAGCTATGTTAATGGTATTATTTTTTAGTGTTTTTATGATTTGGTGACTCAAACCCGGAACGTTGATTAAGCTAGCATAACTTTTATTGTCAATGTTAGTCGTACTTGACACAGTAGTCGTCGGTGGAGGATCGGAATTAGGTGTTCGAGTGTTGTTGTTGAGTAAACTTTTAATTATATAGGAGGGGTAATTGTTATTCTGTAGGATTTTTTGTAGGATTTTTAGGTTTTTCTGATGGAACTGAGGGCTGCTTAATGTCAAGATTTTGTTTTTGATTGATTTAATTATGTTAATTTTTTGGTTATGGGGATGTTTTGAAAGGAAGTTGATGATTCTATTTGATGCCGTGGTTTTTGAGTACCAATCTATTAAGATGTTGTTAGAGTTTTTGATCAATAGGATGTCTAAAAAGGGAATTTGATTATCGTTTTCGACTTCTATGGAAAATTGTAAGGACGGGTTATAGCTGTTAAATATGGAAAGGGTATAGTCAATTTGGTTTTTAGGAATGCAAGTTATTATGTCATCTACATACGAGAATAGAAACATTGGAGTAAAGTTTAAGTTATTCGTCACCCACGTTAGTAGATCATGCATGGTTAAATTAGCAAGGATCGGAGAAAAAGGATTGCCCATTGCAGTACCAAAAATCTGTTTATAGAATTGTCCTTTACATATAAAATAACTAGACTCAAATAAAAAGGTAGTAATATCTATGAATTCTTTTTTACTAAGTGTAGTAAATTCTGATATCTTAAGCCAATATTTATTGATTAGTTCTATCGTTGAGTCTTTTGAAATGTTAGTAAACAGCGACGTAACATCAAACGATATAAGTATGAAATTGTCGGGAACAATGACATTAGTAATTTTATCTTTTAGTTCAAACGAATTCTTAACATTGTAATTAAAAATATGTGAGATGTTAGCGACAATATTTGACATAAAAGTAGATAAAAAATATGTAGGTGACCCTATACATGAGACAATTGGTCTAAGCGGATAGTTTTCTTTATGAATTTTGACCAACCCGTAGTATTTTGGAGGTAAGCCTGTGTAGCAAGTCAGTTTTTTATACGTATATTGGTCTATGTACGTTTTAAATATGTGCACGATGTACAAATTAACGTTTTGAACTTAAATATATTAATTATATCTTAATTATTTTAGAAAAAAATTACGTGACTCAGTGGTAAGTAAACCCTTCATCCTCATTATATTTCAATTACAAATATTTAATGGTTAGTTACTAGTTATTGACTCAAGGTTTTATTAGAATTAACAATTTTAAACATAATAATGTTAGTAATCTCAAAACAATTAAATTTCATAGTGCTGTCTTGTTTGTCGCTTATGTTTTTATACACATTTTTTATACACATTTTTAATCTTTGTTTTTATGTTATAAAGTATACTAAAATGTTTGTTTCTTACAATAAAGTTAGCGAGCCTGATGAAGTGTTCATCACGAGCACGAAACGTCGCAATAGTACTGAAGTAGTTGCTTTCATCCTACCTCCTTCAAGAAGGAATCATTAATTTGATTAAAACCGAAATTACCACTCACCAGGAGGCGAACCGTTCATTAATAATTCCATCCTTCAATTATGGCGGCACAGAACACCTTGCCGGTTCACCAAATATCGTGGCACGAAGAAATGAAAAAAAACTATAGTCAAAACACGTACAAATTAATCAAACGCATCCAAGATCTGACCATAAAAGTAGCTAAGTACAACAATAGAAAAACTTTCTTAAAAAATTGTAAAACTTTAGATGTGACACCAAATCATATACAACAATTTTTTAAACACATACATTTGATACAAGCTGAACACACGCCATATAACAACAAACTTAACTCGACGATCAATCGATTCAAACGATCAGTACTTCACATTGAAATCGATATTACGTATTGGCGTCTGTTCAACTTGAACAAAGAAATTAATAATATAAAACGACAATTATCTAACTTACTAAATGTTAAAGACTTCTATACGTTGACCAAAATTTTAAAAATAAAAAACAAAAACAGCAGGCGGAAAAATAAAAACAAACTCGATAAAAAACTTGATCGTATAACACGAGGTCAAAGTTGGAACAAAAACATTAATACAAAAAATTGCATTTACAATCTCACTATCATACAAATTCCCGAGAAAGTAAACCAATGTCTCGCTTTAAGCCCTAAATTCACTTTTTAACTATAACCAGAAACTACCGATGGTTAATATAATTAAAGATTGCGAAGACATACTTACTCGTGTCAATCCCGACGATAAAGACGCCATCAGAGGTAGATTAGTGAACATAATTACCAACTTTGCGAACCAAAATAACATAAAAAAACAAAACTCCCAAGATCAATTTATATTCAAATTAATAAATTCAACAAGTAATTTTATAAAAAAAGAAAAACATCTCATTGTCACAAAATCAGATAAAGGAAATTCAACAGTTTTAATCACTACACAAGAATATAATAACAAATTAGATAATTTATTAAATGATATAAAAACTTATAAAAAAGTGAATTTTGATCCAACTAGTAGTGTTCAAAGGAAAAACAACTTTATTGTTAAATCTCTTTTTGAGAAAGGTCACATAGACCAATATACGTATAAAAAACTGACTTGCTACACAGGTTTACCTCCAAAATACTACGGGTTGGTCAAAATTCATAAAGAAAACTATCCGTTTAGACCAATTGTCTCATGTATAAGGTCACCTACATATTTTTTATCTACTTTTATGTCAAATATTGTCGCTAACATCTCACATATTTTTAATTACAATGTTAAGAATTCGTTTGAACTAAAAGATAAAATTACTAATGTCATTGTTCCCGACAATTTCATACTTATATCGTTTGATGTTACGTCGCTGTTTACTAACATTTCAAAAGACTCAACGATAGAACTAATCAATAAATATTGGCTTAAGATATCAGAATTTACTACACTTAGTAAAAAAGAATTCATAGATATTACTACCTTTTTATTTGAGTCTAGTTATTTTATATGTAAAGAACAATTCTATAAACAGATTTTTGGAACTGCAATGGGCAATCCTTTTTCTCCGATCCTTGCTAATTTAACCATGCATGATCTACTAACGTGGGTGACGAATAACTTAAACTTTACTCCAATGTTTCTATTCTCGTATGTAGATGACATAATAACTTGCATTCCTAAAAACCAAATTGACTATACCCTTTCCATATTTAACAGCTATAACCCGTCCTTACAATTTTCCATAGAAGTCGAAAACGATAATCAAATTCCCTTTTTAGACATCCTATTGATCAAAAACTCTAACAACATCTTAATAGATTGGTACTCAAAAACCACGGCATCAAATAGAATCATCAACTTCCTTTCAAAACATCCCCATAACCAAAAAATTAACATAATTAAATCAATCAAAAACAAAATCTTGACATTAAGCAGTCCTCAGTTCCATCAGAAAAACCTAAAAATCCTACAAAAAATCCTACAGAATAACAATTACCCCTCCTATATAATTAAAAGTTTACTCAACAATAACACTCCAACACCTAATTCCGATTCTCCACCGACGACTACTGTGTCAAGTACGACTAACATTGACAATAAAAGTTATGCTAGCTTAATCAACGTTCCGGGTTTGAGTCACCAAATCATAAAAACACTAAAAAATAATACCATTAACATAGCTTTATATAATAACAACACGCTATACAACAGATTTTACACGAAACTAAAAGATAAAACCACTGATTTAGAGAAATCTTGTCTCATTTACAAAATTGACTGCAGTGATTGCGACAGATGTTATATTGGTCAAACAAAGCAAAAATTAAAAAACCGCATTCAAAATCATATATATGACTGCAAAAAAACCAATAGTTCCAAGACCGATAAAACCGCGTTGTTATTACATCACACCCAGTTGCAACATAATTTTAATTTTAATAACCCTACGATTTTAGATTTTGAAACAAATTTTAACAAAAGACTTGTTGCAGAAATGATTTTTATTAATGTATATGAGAACAACGTCAATTTTAGAACGGACACTCAAAACCTCAGTACGGTATATAATAATTTAATTAAAAAAATAAAAAGACGAACATAAAACACAAATAAAAAGAATATTTACAACCTATCTAACTTACTTACTAACTTATGTTCTACTCTTAATTAACTAACCTAACTATTTTCTTAATTAAATTAAACTAAAACTAAAACAAAAAAACTGCCCGTTGATAACACCTGTAAAATAAAATTGTATAATTAGTGTGGTTATTCAATAATCAATAATTACTTAATGGCCTATTTACCAAACAAAAATTCCTCTCCTATCAATAACCTTTCACCTTGTCCATATAGCATCATCAAAAATTTATATCATTCGTACGTTTTAAATATGTGCACGATGTACAAATTAACGTTTTGAACTTAAATGTATTAATTATATCTTAATTATTTTAGAAAAAAATTACGTGACTCAGTGGTAAGTAAACCCTTCATCATCATTATATTTCAATTACAAATATTTAATGGTTAGTTACTAGTTATTGACTCAAGGTTTTATTAGAATTAACAATTTTAAACATAATAATGTTAGTAATCTCAAAACAATTAAATTTCATAGTGCTGTCTTGTTTGTCGCTTATGTTTTTATACACATTTTTTATACACATTTTTAATCTTTGTTTTTATGTTATAAAGTATACTAAAATGTTTGTTTCTTACAATAAAGTTAGCGAGCCTGATGAAGTGTTCATCACGAGCACGAAACGTCGCAATAGTACTGAAGTAGTTGCTTTCATCCTACCTCCTACAAGAAGGAATCATTAATTTGATTAAAACCGAAATTATCTTGCCAATGCTTGCCATTCATAGTTTAAACAGTAGTCAATGTTGTTTTGTTTGTTTAACTTTTTTAACTTTTCTGTTTGATCTACTTGTTCCGTGGGAAAAAATACATCTACATTACGAAAGAAATAATGTTTATTAGCTACAAACGCATATCTTTTGTTAATACTTTTTTCTATTCATTTACCAAAAATATCAACATGAATGATATGCTTAGGTTAGGAGACGTGTATCTGATTTTGAGACAGTTGTTGTGATTGCGATTTGTTACTAACTAAATCATTGATCTGAAACTACAGGTAAATAGTGTAAGCAATGATCTTTTTCTCAAACCGTTACAACAGTATGACATTTTTCTACTGTCAGGAGTCTCTAAAGTTGACGTTTTCTTTACTGAGAGAAAACAAATTGTATCTTAGCAACAGAAGTAGTCATTTTTAATCCTAGGAGCTAAAGTTGTCACTTTTAATCCTAGTATTAAAATTAATTATTTAAATTAAAACTTGGTACTTTTAATTTGAGAAATTTATTTTGCACAGTCTTGTATCTTCTTAGGTACCCCTAAATCTTTGTTAGATTCCATTTTTACTAAGTTTTCAACAAATTGCACCACAAAAAATCACAAATAAACTCAATTATCAATATGGCGACTAATGTTTGACAAAGTGTCCATGACTACATCGATACTTACCTACTTTGTTTTATTGCCCCAATTATATTATTTTATTGTAATAAATTCAAAGCACAAATTTATAGTTAAATTAGTGATTTCGGTTAGAGATATCTGAACCAAATCAAGTAATCATCACATTGATGAAAAATTTGTAACCAGTCAGAATATGATAAAATAACCAAAATCATAAAAATTAAGTCATTTTTAGAATCAGATGTAAGTAAAGCAGACGCTTCTTCATTCAAGACAATTCGAATCAAACAAACAGGAAAAATCTCATCAGATTTTAACTGCAGCTTTCAGAAGCATGGCCTAGGTTGCACAGTCACAAATCTTTGTTAAGTCTTTACGTTGCAATAGGCTGTATCATCTTCATTGATGTTTGAGATGTGTAGCTTTTTAATTTTTGAAAGACGATGATAGCGCTCGACGCTTCGATCTAGTTTGATGATCAGAATGAAATAGCGCTGAATTACGTGTAAACTACAAGTAGGGGATTACAATTACGCTAAATAATAAATCGCTTTTTTAGATTTAAATAGATTCAGAATATTTAATATTAAATAAACCGTTCCATCAATTAGTGACCTGTTTTTAGTAACATTAAAATTTTTATTTATTTAGCTTCAGAAAACAGTTGAATTAAAGCAATTTGTTTTGCCCACACAATCAATTCATGTAACAATTAACAACTTTACTCTTTCTAAAGTTGCACTACAATTTACACTTTTACTTGAACTTTCTTGTCCTACTTCTGATCTCAAAGATGTAAGAATATTGAAGGGGGCTTCAATGGGCGTCGTGCTGGGTTAGACTGCATCGGCATTTTATTTCAAAAGAAAAATGGACTGCACTGATCGTTCACACAATTTATTTACTATTACAAAAGTTATGATTACAAATTTTAAACAGTCATTATTAAATTAAATTTATAAACGTTTAATGAGCAAACACTGAAACAAACGATCCGACATCCGTTTTTTTATCTTTTCGAGTTGTCACAATCTGCCTCTTTTTTCAAGTTACATTTCGTTCACATGAAATTTTAATTTCACAGACGGCCCTATCTCTATTATAAAGCAATTCCACAAAATATCCAACCCTCATTGGTTGATTCTAGGTTATTAAGTTACAAAAACTAAACATTTTAAACATAATTTACGGCAACACAAAAAACTAGTGCACCCATTCCATAGCCGTAGATCAACTTATATTTGATGTCGACGACATATTATATAATTGTTTTAAAATAGAATATCACAAGATCTATCATTAAATTTTTATGTAATAATACATAACAAAATCAAATTATTTAAAAATTAAACAATGAATTTCTTCTCATGTAAACGCAACTTTCAATTCTATCTAAGTTTTATTTATTATTTTTATTACTCAAACTATTCTTTGTTGAAGTACTTTAGAAAATAAATTATACTCTGATATCTCTTAAAATTTATTTAAAAGTGGTATTCATTAGCAACTTAAGAAAACTTCAAGATTTTATTAAAACGGTCCTTAATAAAAATCACACATTAACAAAAAGAAAACATTTGTTTTTATAATTACGCAAATTTAATACTTTTTTTATGAAATAAAATTATTATGTTTTTAAAGACTAGTTATTTTGTTTACAGGTAATCCTAGAGGTTCAATTAACTTTCTTTTAAGGTAAGAATACAAAATATACTTCACACACATTCAGTAACAATTAATAAAATTAAATTACTGTATAAATAAATGTGATAATAAATAAATTGTAATAAATTTACAATTCTACATATTATTCAAAAATAATTATTTTCCAAATAGCTTGACACAAAAATTACGTTTTGATTATCATTAAAAAAGTTTAAACAAAAGTAATTTAAACATAAATAAAAATGTTTATTTAATCTACATCTGTAGAAACGTACATATTTAGTTTGTTTTTTTGCTCTATTGTTACTTACTACTTCAGATTTACTTAAAATGGTACTTCAAAAGAGAAATGTACATATAAAGCATGTTTTTTTAGCTTACGTAATCTGTACAACGCAACGCAAGGAACAAAACCTAAAGCTATAGAATAATAATCGTTTGTGTTTTTATGTAAAAATTAGTTTTCTTTGTACAGTTATAATAAAAAAAAATAATATATTGATAATTAATACATGTTTTTGTATTATTTGTTTTTTTTTTGTAAATGTTCGTACGGTCAGAGTGTAAAAACTAAAGCTCGTGTTGTTAGTAGTAAGAAAATAAAATTAAAAATTTTTAAAATACTGTTTTTACGTTCATTAGAGTCTTAATTGTTTTGTCAAAATAAAACTTTAAAATTTACCCTTTATCGTATTATTAATTGACAAACAAAGACGGTTATAAAGAGAAAATCTAAATTTATTTCAAAGTAAGTAACTTTTGTAAGGAAATAAACTTTTATAACTTAATATTTTCTTAAATACACAACTAAGGTTTCAAAAGAGAAAAGGTGAACTTAAAGTATAAAATTATAAAATAAATATTTGCTTCACAAATTTGTACTTGTAAATAAAAATTATAATGTTTTTACTTTTCTACATTAAATTTAGATTTAAAGTATCCACCTAAGTTATGAACTCTTTTATTGAGAACGAAACATAAAACAGTTATAAAACTAAATTGTGTTTTTAATTAATTTTGTAAAACTACAAGTTGACTTTGATTATTCTCAAATAGAATTTCTAATTTAGAACGCTAAGTAATTAGTTGTTGTCTTCAACGGTGCATTTAGAGAGACTAGTTTAAACATATCTGTTTCAAAATTTGAATGCAAATATCTGCATCAACACGATATAAATACAAATATGATTTTAAGTACTTTTTGTACTTTTGCACATAATATTAAAATTATTATATTACTGGTTAATATTAAACTATTCTAATACTTTATTTATTTATTATTGAATACTTTATTTATTTATTATTAAATATTTTTCAACGTAAAATAAAACACAATGTTTTCATTATGTTGAAATTTTTATGCATTCTTGTAAGTACATTCAAATTATGATTAAAAGTTTAAATATTTAGTATTGTCAGTATAATTTTATTGATTTTTTAAAACTCGTTCATTATTATCAAACTATAGTAATTTAATTTGCTCTTGAGATTAAAAACAGAGTGTTCAATATTTACGTATACTTTTATATACGACATTTTATTATCTCATAGACGGTCAAAATTTACTGCAACAGTTTTAACATCTTATCTTAATTGTTGTCGTCAAAGTGATGTAATGATTCAAGCACCATTCCATAGATACACCCCCTATTGTTTAAAGTACCGGAAGCATGCCGCGACAGTTAGATAGCAGTTTAGGGTACTCAAAAGAGATATTCTTGATTGTAAATTCTGCACCCGATAAACTCCGTAGTTGATGTATAGTACGTAAAGAGAATACACAAATATTTACTGTAACCGCAAACAATGTATAAGTTATACATTACAATGTACACTTTTTTGTTATAATTTTTTAATAAAATTTTTAAAAAAGTTATTTTTAAGTATATTTTAGGTTATAGTTACAAGAACATTAATATTTAGTGTATGATTTACATTTGATTAAAACTGTTTAAATTTTTTTAAACAACAACTGTTTTATAAAACAATCTATTGCCAAATAAATTACGATTTATAAAAAAAACAAATTATTTGTTTTAAAACTTATTTAATTTTTAAAAAATTAGCAATACATTTAAAAATATTTTTTTAAATTTGCTATAATTTTAACGTTATTTTTTATGTGAATTTTTAAGTTTAGTTTGATAAAGGAATAGCTGAGGAAATGTAAGAAATTGAGCAAGCATTGCGATTTATTTTGCGGAAGTAGAGCGATAAGGTAGTACTTTATTGATCGTCTTATTTTAGAAAAAGACACCCGTCACTTTACATGTTACTTAGAAGCTAACACTAGAACGCATAAAAACACTCTTTATCGAACACGTTTTTAAGCAAACTGCTTGGCAATATCAATTTAGTTTCATAGTTCAAGAGAACTTTGAGACATTTTTATTTTTATGTTGCTAAATAACTATGTAGCTAACCGACCATTACTTATACAAAACAAAAACTTTTTTTAGTTAACAAAACGTTTATCATACTTTAATTTAATAATGAAGTATTAAAAAAACTAGTTACGTAAAAACTGTATTTAATATAGAACTTTCTAGTAGTATTCAGAATATAAAAATAATTTATTAAATAATAAGCATTTTTAAGTAAAAACTTGTTACAAACGCCAGTAAAATCTTAAATATTAAGTTTAAAAGTAAGTTGCAATTTATAGTCAAGATAAACTTAAGCTTTTTTATACGTTTAATAGCTATAAGTTGCAAACATGGCGTTAATGTAATTTTGAAACAAGCTATTTACATCTTAAACAGTTTAGCAGGTGGATAGAAAGCATATTTCTATTTTAACGCATTTTTTTATTAAAACAATATATTTAAAATTTTAAAATTTATTTAATTGTTTGTTTGTATTTATACAATTTACTTTAAACGACATAATAATTTTACACATTTAAAATAATTGGTTTTTATTATTACCACCACCAAAATTATTTACAGTAATCTAAACGTTTAAAAAAATATGTTAACAAAACGTATTTAATAAAAACAGTTAACGTAACGCTTGGTTAGAATAAGATTATCAACCAATAAATGTTTATAAAATATATTTATTTAATATTTTATTAGACAAAGCAATTTACTGCAATCAATAATTAAATTTAAAATAAAAATAAACACCTTATTCACACGTTTTAATTTCAACGCTACAAATTTTTTTTTATTTGTTTGTATTTAATGTCATTTTTGTAAGAAATTGTAAAAGTATCAGTGTGAAACAATTTGATCTAAAATGTTTAATCACATTTAATTTAAATAGTTAAAAAATGCTTAAAAAGTTTGTTTTGTATAAAACGTAAATTTTATTATTTACTTTTTATAAAAATTAAATACATAACGACATTTTATTTAAATACACCAAATAAATAATTTGAGTTTTAAATTAACTTTTAATTGGTTGTGTTTTATTTAAAATTATCACGTTAGATGAAACTCAATAATTGTGCCAAATGTATTAGGGTCAAAATGTCATATTTAAATGTATTATAATTGCCAACAAACTTTGAACAAAGTCACAATAGACCATGAATAATTTTATAACCAAATTTGGCTTTGAAATAGAATTTTATTGGGCGGAACTAATTTTGTCATCTCTATGCATAAAATTATAAATTTTTGTTTTATTTAAAAGCATTTTATACATTTTATAGATTACATTTAACGTATGTAATATTTGAAAAATATAACTGAAAATAGTATAAATAACACATTTATGACAAAAATGATGAAAAGTTTCTTTTAAAATATTATTAAAATATTTGACCTTAGATTTTAATTTGCTTAAATAAACGAAATACAAAGTTAACATTGTAAAAGTAACAAATAGTAAAATAACACGTTTAAAAAAAACGTTTTAATCTTGCACATAGTGTTGTGTCGTTCCGTTCGGATTTCTTTAAACAGACAGAATTCACTTGAAGATCGGGTTGGCCCGAGTCCACCTTGTAATGGATTATTAATTAATCATAATTAATGCTTAGTTTTATAAATTTGGTATGTTACATACAATAGATAAAATAAATACTTCATATTTCTTTCATTTTGATATTGATTTTGATTATAAAAAACAAATCGTTCCATAAACAAGTGCATTTGTAACGTTCTTAGTTGAAATGTTTCAATTATTTCAAATTTAACCGGCACCGGCAGCTCTGTTATCGGAAAGTGATGTAAAGAAACGAGTACAAATCGTATTACTTTCAATGTGCAGATTATAACCTATCAAACCTGTAATTAAAAATTTTATTTATTGCGTTTTGTTAACTAATTATCTTGAATTTGAATGGATTATATTTTTTATTTTTTTTGCTTCTTTGTACACTGGTCGCTAAAAAGACTTTTTTGTTTTAAAGCAACTGGTAGAACAATTTTAATTTACAACAATTGTTTTTGTGTTTTTTTATTTTCTTTTTATGCAATACATTTTGTTTCGCGTTTAAAAATGTAACAAGCAAAGTCAAAAAACGTAAATTTGAGTTTAACCATCCGTGCAATAAACACGGCGCTTGATATTTTTGTTTCATGTTTTTCGTGATACGTAGTAAATGGTTTGGTTCTACGCAAACATAAAGTAAAAAATAGTTTTTTTATTGCTTTGTTCAAATCTAAAATAAGAACTATTCAAAAATTGTGTGTTGAACTAATTTGTTTTAAAACCGTTTAGACACATAAATATATACAAAATTATTATCTAACAATAAATTTAATTAACTTAATCAACATTGTCTGACAATTTCTTTCATTTTGGGGATTTAAGCATAGGAATTTCCAAGCCTGCACATGCATTTATAAACAATAGATCACTGAGCTAAGCCAACAATAGGTAAAACTTGCTTAATATTACTTAAAAAATGTATAAAATATCTAGTTAACTGCAGCGGATAAGACAAAAAAATCTCTATATGTCATTCAAAAACATTCAAATATATTATAGAAAGGTAGTAAATATAAAAAGCTTATCTATTTTGACAATTGCATCAGTATTTATTCTCTTCAAAACATCGCATATTGCTTTTAGTAAAAACACATGTAGGAAGTTTTTAAATACATTTTACTCTACTGTACTACTTTTTTTTTAAACAGATTATTTAAATTTCTAAATGTTATTCTGTGTCCAATTGTACTACTCGGGTTACGAAATCACAAAAGTATTACCGTCACCATAGTTAATAACAAATTTTATTCAATAGTAAATAATTATTTTCTGTTTACTGGTATTCTGTCGTTATGGCTATCAAACAGTGTTTTAAAGTAATCATGACCAACAATTTATTTGTAGGTATGTATTTATTTTTTAAACGTAGTGAAATATGTATTTATTTAAAACAAAAACTTTTTAGTTTTTTAACTAATCAACTGTTTTGTTTTATAAATAACAATTTTTTTTCTGATTTTATATAGCATGCTTAATTTTGTTAAAAAAGAAACTAACTTGGCTTTAGTATTACTGAAAATGTATTTTAAAACAATAATAGATTTAATCAAAATATAGCAACTTTTATGTATTTTGTAGGTGTGTAACTTAACACAATGAAAGACCCTGGCTGTTCAATAAATCATCTTAAATTAATGTACTTTGGTCTTATTCTGTGTATTTTATACTTTTCAAGTCTAGAACTAGGTTTAAAATGTAGATAATATATAATATAGAAAATAAATTTTAAAAAATGTATTATTTGAAATATACCTGTTATGGTCACGAACAATTATAACAAATACTATCACGATCCTTTGCTTGTGTTTGATTAACAGCTAATTTAAATGAAGGTGAATTAAACTGGCTGAACGTCATTTACGTTATCAGCGTATGCAGGCGTTATAAATAACCTATGTTATAGAGATTAGCATTACCAAAAAAAAGTGAAAGAAATTACGATGATGTTATCTTTAAGTTGCCAATGAGATTCAAATCAATTTTAGCTTGTGTTGACTGAGTTTTAAAGTAAATGTAGTAATTGGTTTTAGTGTATTGAATTCACAATGGTTTGCTGTTTAAACATCGACGTTTTGTAATGCTACTGTGCGCACTTTATTATAACCAATAAAAAACGGGTCCAAGATAAGCTGTCCAATTGTACTGGTCACGATTGTAAAATTAAATAAATAAAAAAAAACACATTTACAGTTACTCTAGAAGTACAATAACAAACAAACATGCAAACATCTAGCCGGACAAACATCATATGATTGTGTTGTTTGTAAATTGTTTTTTAATATATCATTGTTTTGGAAAAACTTTTAAAACAAGTAAAAATTTCCTGTTATTACTCTAAGTACAGAAAAATTTGGTAAAAGAATTTGATAGACCGCTTTTGCGGTTTTCTTGATTACGATTATAAGCGACTTTTGACTTAGATCGCGTTGCGAACACTTAGTCTTTTTAGACTTGATCAGAATCTTTTTTTGAGAGTCAAAACAAGAAGTAGAACTTGGCTTTTGCCGTATTGTCGATTGTAAATCTATCTATCTATATTATATATCTAATCTATATTAAGAACCTGTGGGGAATCTTTTCTGCGCGACTTTCTAAATAAATTGGCGTAGTAAAACGCCAATTATTGTGTTACAAAAAAAACAGTAAACATTGAAAAGTTCAATTTAGTTCAAAACCATGTTTTTGAAATTAATTGCTTTAGGAACAACTGCTAGTCAACCTTCAGTTTTAAACGTTTCTATTTAATTTAGTAGCTGTTATTTTAGTTACTTATAAATGAAATGGGGTTTTTAAGTAATGTAGTTTAGTTCTTCCTTTAATATTGATTTAATTAAGATTATTGTATAGTACTTTGATAAAAGGTATTTGTTTGCTTACATAAACTTTAATTTAAAAGTATGTAATCAATAAATTCAATACTTTATTTGTTTTTCGATACGCGCGTTAAATTTTCAATACAGTAAAAAAAAATGATAATCTGCCTTAATGTCTAAACTCAAACTCAACAATTTAGACTTAAATTTTTCAAAGTATGGTGCTGAGCATTTTACAAGAAAGTTCTCTTTAAGTTACAATCTTACATCGAGATTCATAAATATTGTACATGAAAGTTTAGTAAAAACAAATAAAATACTTCTGCATTATACAATTAGGTATTATGAAGCAATTGGTAAAAACACAAAACTACTGTTGAAAAAGAAGCCCGGATGGTTTTAAAAATGTAATAAACAATTTTTTGCGGAAATCGTAATTACAAGATTATAAAAAAATCGTTAAAAAATTGTTAAAAAAGCTTCATAAATCAGGATGTAACCCACATAGCACACGAGATACAGTGAACATACATACTTATCCATTCGGCATACATTGATGAATATCCATCAAGTAATGTACATTACAGCTCTTCAGTATATACATACGCGCACATCCATGAACGTATATACATTAGAATGTATTTACATGGATGTTTTAAACCACATAATCCGAGTAAGAATTGTGAAACGAGACGTCAGCAGAAGACCCACATTTTTTCATCTGAATTTTCAAGAATAATCTTAAATAAAAAAGTATATTTTGTTTTAGATGATTCATATTAAGGATTTTTTTGTTGATGACTAAAAAAAGTGGATTTGAAGATCAAATTACTTGTTTTCTAATTATAATAATTCGAATTTATGATTTGGTACCGAAAAAAATCGTTTCTTATCTTATTGGTTCATTATAGTAAATGTTGCCGCTTTAATTATTTAATATGTATAACATTCCATACATTCATTTATTATTTTATGTATAATTGATAGTTATGTAACTACCTTTATATCACTTACATTACAGACAAGTTTCAATTCATGATTATATAGGAAATTTGAATATTATCGGCAACGCCGCTATTTCTTACCCATAAAGCATTGTGATCACATTATGGTAGTTCGCGAGGTTAGTGATTTAGCGTTTTTCGTTATTGATATAAACATTTATATACAAACTACTACAGAGGTATTAAAGTTTATGAATTATTTTCACTGTGAGCGCCCTTTGTGATTATATAATTGCTTTCTAGAATAGTTATTGTACATTTTTGATTTTTTTCAGGAAACGATCAATTTAGAGAAACTTCAAGACAGACACTGACATTATTTTTATAATTCTATCGATATTTTATAATCAAAAAGTAAACAATAAATATAATATTTTTTTTTTAGTTTATTTTAACCTAAGTACCAATATCTAAAATACATATTTCAATCTACATACAAGAGTATATTTGGAGGACAGTGGATATGCAATAGAGGTTATATCTGATGAAATAACACGTCCATTGCAACTCCATAATCTATACCTTTTGGAATAGAAATGGAGGTACCGTTGATATACAGTGGAGGTCATATTTGACGAAATGTCACATCCATTGTAACTCCATATGAGATCCATAATGTTTATTGTGGATGTACATTAAACCTCCATAACCCATGAACATCACATTCATTGCATATGTAATGGACCTTTTTGTGTTATGTGGGAATATGAGCATCAAATTTTATCTTTGCATGCCCATCTTAATTTTCTTTACAATTGTGGACAAAAAAATTCAAAACTAGAAGAGAAGTTTTATTAGAATATTAAAAAAATACAACAAAAGTACAAAAAAAGTAGAATACAAACATGAGGTCCGACTACTGTTGGTGTAAAAACAAACAATTCTGAGTGTGCTTAAAAACAAAACTATTAAAGGCCCTTTTAAAAAAAAGAATAAATGTCTGATTAATTAAACGTTTAAATTTTGATTAATGCAATTAAGCAGTTATGTATTTTTCTTTTTAATAACATTGTAATCAACTTTATATATTAGGAAGAAGAACGTTATATACTGTGGTAAAAATCAACACAAGTTTGTTTGTTAAATTATGCTATATCTGGATATAATAAAAAAGCACCTTTACAATTACAACAATGTAATTAGTCAATGTCACCTATTAAAATTTTAACTACAGCTGTCTGATGTGTCTCTTTCTACGTTCTCTTCTTCATCAAAAAAGTCAGTGTTAATTTTTGTTTTTATAATTTTGCTGCATCTTACACACATAAGCACAAACTGCAGCACAGTTTTTTTTCGATACTTCAATTCTAGAAAGTATGCTAGTAAACGTAGCTACGAATGCGCGTACTCGTGCAGCAACAAATCTAATTTGTTTACCCTGGTTTTCAACTTATGCTGCTTAACTCTTATAGAATTTAACTCAACAATTCAATGTTTTTGTGTTCAGAAATAGAAGAATCATATGCAAAAGGTATTTTTTTTCGTGTTTTTGAAAAAAATGATACTTTACAGTTTAATGTTATAAAATTAAAAATAGTATGGTGCTGAGCATGTTTTTCTTTATTCACGGTTTTAGATTTTTTTACAATTGTTTTGTACATCTTTTTAGATGTGGCAGTTGCTGTCATGACTAGTTTTTTTTTTTGTATTTGGTGATCAGAACGTGTAATTCTTAATTATTTTAAACACACTCGGCTTTCTTCATCGTTAAAGTTACAACAGCAACAATCTGCTTCGTTGTAAATCACCTTGTTTTTATTGCTATACGTTTTATGAGTTGTCAAATCCATGTTGTTAGTAACTCTGTAACAATAATCCATTTGTTAGTTAACTCTATTAAATAATTCAATTAATAAAAAATGGTACTGCAGCGGTAATATTCAAAAAACCTGTGTTAAAATTTTATTTTATATATTACGTTATAAACAATACATAGACATTAAGAAATCATGGTAACTATAAGTTTAAAATACAAATTGGTTATCATGTATATTTAGTAAGACAATAATTTGGAAAATTGTCTAAAAAACGACACTTTACCATTAATCAAATTTTAAAAACTTAAGCAAATAAGACAAATTCTGCAACAAAAGCAATTTCAACCGTTATTGAATTAGAATATTCCTTACTTTGTACGAATAAATTTGTTATTTCGTTTTCGTATAATGCGCATACCACGTGACAGCTTCTTTAAATACACAGTCTACTTAGCTAGCAAAATAGATTAACATATTTAACGTAGAGAAAATAATTTATTTTGGTTCTGTACAATCAGAATCATATGACTTTAAGTAAAAATTCATATTTAGTGTTTTTTGTACAAATTTTCTTATGAAAATGGGTCAGACTAGTCATTCATCTTTATATGGATTATTATGCAATTTTTTCATTGCGCTGTGTAAGTATCATTTGTTTTCAATATACATTATTACAATATTATTACTTAGAATATTTAAAAAATTTCATTGAAATAATTAATTTGTATTCTGTTAAAACTATAGTGATGACCCAACAAATCTTACGAATTAGTTATTAAACAACAAGAGACTTCGAAGATTTGCGCCCAATCAATTATCAAACAGATTCTAATTACGTTTAAGTAAGCTTGCTTTAGTTTTAGATGTAAGTTTAGTTTTTTAAGTTATTTTCCTATTAGTCTAACAAAGTCTAAAAACCTATGTGTATAAGAAATGTACTAATGAGTACTCTTCAACATATTGAAATTAGGAACTGTCAAATAATTTCTTACAGATTGCAAATAAAGTGGGATTCTTTAAAAAAAATTGTTATAATTAAAAAAAACAATAAAAAATCAAGAATAATTTTTTTATAAATAATAAATTTAAAAACAATTGCTTAGGTAGAAGCTAATGATATTCAATAAAATTTTATTATAAATGCAACGGTCAATAGTAAAGCGTAACTAACTAGTAAAATTCCGTTTTACTTTACTATTTTTACTACTATACTTTGAAATTGTTTATTTTAGCTCAAATCAATTCCAACTAGCTTTCTTTTTTTAATAATGTTTAATGCACTAAGTGTTTATATAAAACTACTATATTGTGAGTGGTCCCGTAATGACGAAAACGCTCACATTGTTAGCTCACAAACAAGCAATTAACTGATCTTTGAAAAATACAGTGTAAGTACTAAACTGTAAGGTGCACGCATAAGGAGACCATAAAAGCTTAACTTGTTTCGGCAAAGAATCAGCATCGATTAAAACTTATTTGTGAGCAATTTGATTATATAGCGGCCACTAACAAGTTAAAATCCTTAAATTTAAATTGCTGTATAAATAAATTGAGAAATATTTGATAAAATAATAAATCTTCTAAGATTTGTAACAGGAAAGGTGTTAAATCTTTCTAGTAGAAGAGGGCGATGGAAAAACAGTACTTAGTGTGTTTTTTAGGCAACGTTTCGTGAACTAATGTGTTCACTTTCTGTAATTAATAAAAAACAACATAATTTAATTAAACATAAATACAAACAGGTAACTAGTATTTAAACTAATATAAAACCAACTATTCAAAAATGTTGGCACTGAAAAGTAACAAAATGAAAACTCGAGGTCATGACATTTTATTGATAAGATTATTGTATACAGTACTAAGATTATTAGTATCTGTATTAAAATTTACGTTGTTGTCATGTCTAGTGATAAAAATCATCTCAGATATTAATCTTTTATTGTATTTAGATTCCATATCTAAGGTCACTGGGTTACTAAAATTGAAATTGTGACCAGTATTAATATGATGCAAAGTAAGATCCGATTTTGCTTTTCTATTTTTGCAATCAAATTGATGATTTTTAATCCAATTGATAGTTTTTTGTTTAAATTGCCTCGTATAACATTTATTTTTATAATTTTATATTAGTTTAAATATTAGTTCTAATTTCCTGTTTGTATGTATGCTTGTTTTAATTATGTTGTGTTTTTATTAAATACAGTGGCCTGAGGAAATGGACACATAAGTAAGTACTAAGTAGTGTTTTTCTATCTGCTACTAGAAAGATTTAACACTTTTTCTGTTAAGAAATAATATTTATTGTATTAGTAATTTAAAAAAAAATGGAATTTATTTATTGATATATTCTAACTAAATAAATGTGCTACGAATTTTTTTTTACAAATTACCTACATTAGAATCATTGTTTAAACTTGTTTAATAAATATTATACAATTATTTTAAATACAGTTAAAAATTAATTTAACTTTTTTATAATAATGTCATTAGTAATTTATTGCTTAATTGCTTGTATATGTACTAAACTTTTTATAAATTTATATCTACCCATAGTAACAAAAAAAACAAAAATGTTTTATTCAAATAAAATTAAACTGTATTAACTATTTTAAATACGTTTTTAAAAATACAATAAAAGTGCAATAAGTTATGCAAATTTTTCAGTATCCTGTTACAGTTTTCAACTTAGCGCAAGCCACAAAACTACATTAACATTTTTCAGTTAGCAAAAGTATAAAAATTTTACAACAGAGGTGTAGTTTCCTAGCGCAGTTTGTGTATTATATGCAAGTCCCGTTTTCCTTCTACAATAAACCTACTTCACTTGCAAACTGAACAATATTTTTGAAACTTTTAAACTTGTCCCTTGAGAACTACTCTGCAAAATCGTATTTCAACACTTTCAAGATATGAATCTTCTAAAGCATGGCGATTTATAAAAATTTATTTTTACAACCACCAACTTTTATACAAAGTACTTACAAATTTATTCAGCTTATTACTTTTAGTTACAATTGTTACTTTTTTTATATGCGTATTTATTTTTTGTTAAAAATAGACTGTTGTATAAATAAAGAAGCTAAACTATCCTTTTTCACAAATTATTATACTTACCAAATTGTGATATTTTGCTTTGCACATTTTATACTACAATTTTTTACCTGTATACTTTTTAAAAAATATTTCGAAACGGAAATTAAAATTTTTGGCAAATTAATTAACCGTAATGTTAAAAATATGTTAAAATAGAAACTTAATTACACTTAAAAAGATTTTTTTTTGATAAGGTATTTAGTTACTTATTTAAAGAGAGCTTTTAGAATTATTACATTTTTATAAAAACAGTTTTTTTGTAATTTAATATAAAATACCAAATGTATAAATTTAAACATACAATAACAGTATTTAATAAAATATTCGCAAATTTTGTAAAACAATAAAAAGTTTGACAATTATTGTTAAACAAACATATGTAATATAACTGTAATTTTAACTTATTTAACCAACAATAGAAACTCGTTACAACATTTGTAAATAATGTGTTCAGTTTAAATACAACTTTTTAGTATAATTTAAATTTACAAATAAAAAAATCGTCTGTTGTGCTAGCATACGTAAAACTTCATGTAACTTCTTCATAATTAAACTTTATAAACTAGCTTTATATATACAATTTTTTTAGCTGGAGTTATCCAATATAAACTTTTGTTCAAAAATAATAGTTTTACTTTTAAAATAATGTAGCCAAATGTAAAAATTGTTTTGTTAATTACATTGTTACAGTAGTAAATATTAATACAATTTTATAATATAGTTTTATGTAATTTGTTGTAGTGTAAATATATAATTTTACAGTATTACACGTAACTTGTAACTAATAATAAACAAAATCTTTTTAAATTCATCTAATTTCTAGCGTTTTGTTCATCCATCATGAACACCTGAATGTGACTTTTTTTATTGCTTATTGATTATAAGAATGTAATATTATATAGACTATTATTGGTTTTTCTAGTAAGATTTTTTTTGTTATCAGATTTTCGTTTAATTTTTTTCGAACTGTAGTAATAGCATGCGTATCATAAAAAAGATTGTATAAAAGTTTTAAACGTATTTATGCCTAACAGCATTTACAACAAATTATTGGTTTTTTGATTATGTGTTAATAACGTTTTGCAAAACAATATTTTTAAAAATGTGATTTAAATTTAGTATTTGTTTTTAAATGTTTATATGCCATTTTATATAAAAATTGTTGATATAAATAATTTAATCAAATTTTGTTTTGTATTGATATAAAATTTTGTAATGAAAAATTGTTGTTAATTCTTATGTCGTGAAAAACTATATATTTGTAAAAAATAATTGCACCTCTATTTTGTCAAGATTTAAGTATCTGTAAATGTCTAGCAGGAACTAAACGAAGAATTATATAATATATTACAATTTAAATATTAAAATACATTACAAGAAAAAATTATTAGTGTAATTATCCTTTTGTATTTGTGTTCCAAAATACAAGACAATGACTAAAATAAATCAAAAGAAAGTGTTAATATTTTTTCATACTAACAAAAGTTATGTTGGTTTTTTAGTGCTTCCGTTCCATTTATTTAGCATAAAGAAAACATACTTCTAATAATTGCTTAAACGTTATTATTAGTTAATAATCCGTCATATTCTATTATGTTTAATGCTTTCTACAAATACAACTTTTGTATAAAAAAACTTTACTGTTATTAAAGACGCCAGAGAAAAGTCCTTAGGGAAGTGCCGTTACTACTACAACTTAGACAAAGTTTTATTGAGGATGATTTTTTACTGCTTACGTTAAAAATATAAATAACTGTTTTAGTACCTATCTGTTCTTAAAACAAAAACTGTTCATTAGTTTGTCATATAGTTAATAGTTAGTAATTCAAAAGAATAATTTTTGTAATAGTGTAAAAAGTGTAAAGGTTTTACTTTTGTCATAAAAGTAAAATTAACTAATATTACTTATTACGTCAAACAATATTGTTACAAGTTAATACCAAAAAAAACTTTTGTCGTAATTTCTTAACTTTATTATGATAAAAACCATCTGTTTTTTATGTAAAAACTTTATAAATATCATTAAAACAATAAGAATTTATAATTTTATTCAGTTAAACAAGTAGAAATTTATGTTTTATAAATTATGCCTAAAGTACCAATCTTTTAATTTAAATGTAAAATAATTAACTTTTAAGTAAGTTTAATCGTTAAGTAATAACAATAATACAAAAATTTTTTAAAGTTTAACTAGATAAAAAAACTGGAGAAAAAAACTATACAACACATTTTTTTTCTAAATTCTATTAGTTAAAAAATAATATTTGTTTACAATTTTTATTAAACGTGTCAAAAAAAGCAAGAAAATACAATTTTCTTGGAAATGTGCTTTTTTCTAATTATAACCCTTGACAACTTTGTAAATTTTTTTTTTAATTTTTAGTTCAGTTTATGTGCAATTACTTAATTAATAATTGCGTTACGTTATTATAATTTAATTTTTTTAGTTTGACTAATACATGCTATTATGATAATCTAAGACATTTTGGTTAATCCTCGTCTATGTACTATAAGTACTACAAGCATTGTTTTTGATTGTTGTGCACGTGTTAAAACCTCAACTGCATTACAGTTTTCTAACATTTTTTTGCTTGTATCTTCAATGTAAAAGACAAGCAAACAATCAATAACGAGAGAACGAACCTCTTTGTTATATATATTTTCCTAATCACTAACACTAACACTGTTGTTTCACCACCGAAATATACAAGTAATGAGCCAATGTACTACATTAAGTAAAATTTTTATCAAACATTAACACTTATTACATGTAATTGCAAAGAAAACTTTAGTTTTTGTCTGACAAGACGTAATTATAAATTTATCATAAAACAAAAGTTTCTTAGTACAGTACCTGGTTAAACTTGTTATTTTTGTAATATTACTCTTGATTTTTGTGAGTGTAAGCTTAGATTTAACGATTTAATCTAAAGCACAAGCAAGCTTTTGCAAAGTTCAATTATAAATTTGATTGAAGATAAATTACTAAGGGGTTGTACGGACAAAGGTTGTACTTAAACTAATCTACTCACAGAAAATCTAACAAGAAAATGCCCAACAAAGAGCGCCGGCCACCAGTGCCGTGTTAAAAATATTATTACCATACGAAAACGTGAATGGTTATTACTAGCGACACAAAACATCTTTTGTTTTCTGGCAGTCGCATTCGCGCGCTACTTGGCATTTGTAGCTTGACTCTAGTTTCATTTTTCTCTAAGTTAATGCTTAATAAGATTTGGAAGTATTAGAATTGCTGTTTCTAACATAATTTATGTGTTGGATATTGTGCAAATTTTTGGAACGTTTAAACATTTTCGTAGTTTCAACAATGAGATTTGTGAGTGCAAACCTAATTTTGTCGTCACATGTTTTTCATATGGTCACCTTATCAACAAACATCATTGACCGCGTTTTTTTGTTTGGTCTTGATTTGCGTAATTTTGTAAATGATTCGTCTTCACATTTAACTTTGTGATGATCTTCGAACTTAATTGTAATACTTAAAATCGCGACAAAAATTTCTGGTAAATATAGAGGAAACTTAATAAACGCAACAAATTTTGATGTTAAACAAATATTAAACAATAATGAAATTACGAGCAACACAAAAACGTTATCTGTAAAGAGAACGTTATCAGGTAGCAATTTCTAAACGCATATAACTTTTGAAAGTGTGCTCGAACTGTTATGTAATTTTAAGAAAATATTTTTAATATGATATACGTTTAAAAAATGCAATAACTTTTAATTATCTAAACCGATATTTCTTTATATTAAAAGCACGTACACTAATTTATCTTAACACACGCGTTAAACACTCAATTTATTTAAATTGACAGTCTTCTTAACTTCCGACTTCGAAAAATTAATTTCAGCTTTCTTTGTGTCTAGAATGTTCAACATCCTTCTGTCATTGTTCGAAGTTAACAATAACTTCGAGAACGTTTTAAATTAAATTAAACTATTGATATAGCCTTAATATGGGAAGCATGGTTAAATCCTAAAATTACTCTTTTAGGTTTTGGCATAATTCAAAACGGCAGAAGCGATAGTAACTAAACAATATTAGTCTCTAAAAAAATTGTTTTTAAACAAACTAGTTTTAATAACAACTTTGGTGAACTTGAATTATGTGGTGTAGAAGTTTTAATTAACAATAGGTAATACAACTTTATCTTTATTTATAGAGCACCTACAGTGAATATCACTATCAATGGGTGAAATTAATTTCTACTTTCAATAACAATGTTATAAGAAGATATTTTAATACATCATGGTCTTTAAGGGAATTTTTACTCTAATAAAGAAGGCGTTATTAGAAGCCATCAATAATACAAATTTTGATTGTTAGAAATACAGGTTTACCCACTACACTAGTCAAAAATGTCAAAAAATCTTGTGTGGATATCAGTATAGCAACACCAAATTTAATTACACAATTGAGATGGGACGTAGAATACAACAGTTTAGGTTTGGATCATTTTTTTATTATAATTAGATAAACTAGTCTACTACATAACAATAAAGTTATTTTTTCTATTCAAAAATGGAGTGCAAAGTCTGCCAATTGGAGTGAGTATCGCACGCTCTCAAAACATTATTTTACATCTGACTGAAATGCAAACAATTTAGAAGACAGATTATGACCAGTTTGCCATCAAAAGAAAAAACGTTCTCGCTTTATACAAAAAACAGGCAACACGCCAAGAATATTAAAAGGGACTCCGCAGATATCACAATTTCTTGTGAACTTCCTGAATATATTTTAAATAGTTAAACACCAACGTGTGCAAACAACGATTGCCTGTTTGCCCTTTTCTAATCACTCTTTGTCGCAAAAATTTACACTAAAAGATTTAAAGAAATCTATTAAGAAAAACTATAATACTTTTGGCCCAGAAAATATATGCTATCCTATGTTATCACATATAGGATTTTAGGGTAAACAATATCTTTTAGGTATTCTTAATGATATGTGGAAATCTTCAGAAGTATCTAAATTGTTTAAAAATAGCTCCATCATAGTTTTTTATATAACAGGGAATGATCGTGAATTTTACGGCAGTTACAAACCGATATGTCTCTTACTGTGAGTAACCAAAACGTTTAAAAGGTTAATCATGTTTTGTTTAGAATATTGGCTATTTGAAAACAATTTGTTTCTCCCAAACCAATATGATTTTAAACTCAGGTTTAATACGGTTAATGCAACCGTGCATCTTGTTACGGGCTTTTAGCTCCAGAAGCTAGATAAAATTCAGTATAAAGCCATTAAAATGTGTATGAGAGTTATACAATTTTCTAATCCAATATTGTCTTAAACATTTAGAGTAACCGCTGTAGTTCAGAAAACTTTTTTTAGCATCCAATTTCTATCAAAATTAAAACTTAACAACCCGAATGTATTTAATAAAATTTATAGTTTACAAATCCGAAACTTAACCGAGACGTATTGGATAAAGGAAATTTCCCCACCACTCACAAAAGTATTTGGAATATGCCACCAACTTAATCTCTTAAGCCGGAAATATTTTTAGAAACCGGCCATCCTCATTTTTATATATTTTTACAAAATCACAAAATTGAAGAAATATACTGGTGTATGTGCTATTGTTTCTGTTTTGAAAATTAGTTGAATTAACATTAGTTTTGATGTAAGCTTTGTTGTCATTTAGTAAAAACTGTAATAACCTCAACCTAGTCGTAGTCATTTGCTTGTCCTTGAATAGTAAAATAGAACTAATTAGTATCATGCTCGTAAAGTTACATTTCTCAATCAAGTATGAACTACAATTTCTTCTAATCTAACAAGCGGAAACATTATTTGGGTAAAAGTAATAGTTCAATTAAGTATTGCCTTAAATACTTGCTATTAATTGAAACATTTAAAGTTGGTTGCTAGAACTACTTCCAAAGTTTAAGTTTCGGTTGAAAATTATTATTAGAATGATAAAACTGTGTTTTCTTATTATAATTCTGTTTATAACTTATATTATCTTTTGCTTTGACATAAATAATTTTTTTTGGATACAATAATAAAATAAATATAAAATTTCAGCATTTGTGTAATTATTGTATAATGTATAATATGCTATCATTACTTATTTTAATTTTTTTATGAAAGTTTAAAGCATTAAATCAGATTGTGTTAAAAAATATATACATTAGGTATTGTTTTTAATATCCAACAACACAACTTGTTTTAATTTTGTATTTGGTTTATTTTAAAATATTAAAACAAATAAACGCAAGAAAATGTTGCTTTCATAAAAAAAAGTTAAGTTAAAATCTACCAAAACAACCATTTTTCTTAAAGTAAATAAAACAAGCTTCTTTTGAAATGAGAGATTGTATAGAGATGCTTAAGAACTCAATTGTTTGCAGGAAATTGAAAACATTTAGAATTTTCTCAATGGTTTATTTTAGAAGTGTACGAATGTAAAACATTATATAAAAGTTAATGTAAATTTGATTAAATTGTAAAACATTGATTAATTTTAATATCAAGTTTTACATCAATCGTTAAGTTTACACAACACTTTGCGTATCGGTTGTTTGTTCTCGATTTTATGTAAACTGACGTCAAAGTTCTCTCAGAGAACTGTAGGTGTAAACTTTGGTTCAAGACACAATTGAATTAAGTTGATTCTAAATGCGTACAGTTTGGAATGTAATATTGAACTAGAACTTTACGCGCATAGTATAATAAACGGGTTCGCACATGATGATTATCAAGCAGTTTTACAATAAATCTAAATAGAGTTAAACCACATAAAAAGCATAGTAATTAAGGCTAAGTTTAATTATAACTAAAATTAAATAAATTATTTTAATATAACTTAAACTTTATTTATTATTTAAAAATACCTTATTAACGTTGTGTTAATATACTACGTATTAGCAATATATAATAATAAAAGTTTAATAATAATGTTACTCTTAGCTTATTAACAAACCAAAGTCATAAGTTACTAAATTAACAATAAATAGTATACGAGTATATAAATCTAATACTATGCGTAATTTGCAATAACTTCTAATATGTCTATATTAAGACACGGAAACTATTAATGCAAATACACGCATTGTCAGCATATTTTTAAACGTAACTAATTCGGTCAATACAAGTTACTAGCGAGAATGTATAAGTACAACTAAAATGTAGTTACTGTAAATATTTTTAACCTTTACATAACATTATATAACTAAACAGATTTGTTTGTTACAGTTTTTGATAATTTAAATAATTTAAAGATCATATAAAATAAAGAATCTCAAAACATTTTCAAAATGTCTTAAAAACAAGTGACTTTAAACGATAAAATAGAAGTAACATGTAAACAAACAAAGTATTAAACAATTTACATAACTAATTTATTTTTAACAAATTGCAATCAATATTTAGCCCCAAATTAATAGTGAAAATACAAAAATGTTCCATAAAATAAGTATTTTTTTTGTGTTAAAGTTGTACTATAAACGTTGATAAAAATTTATAACTTATATAACTATATTTTATAACTTATGCAATTATTTTATAATATTCAGTTTAAACAGTAAATTGAGATAGCCATACGGTTATTGTAATGTATATTTTACAAAAATTAAAATAAAATAATTAACAATACCTATAAAAACATAAACATTGTATAAATCTATAGAATAAAAATCAATAACCTAAAAACTTATTTAAACAATTATATTAACAGTTGAATAAGTATAATACATTTTTTTTTATTTTAGTTATTTTTTATTCTTTAACCTAGTCAAAAGAAAAAATAGAAATATAATTATTTCATATGCTTTGTATAATAAATTATAGTTTTAAGTTTACTAAGTAACATCAGCTTGCTTGTTTGCAGGTGTTGTTAAATTGTATAAAAACTTTATAATACTTGTTTCTCACGTAAGATATACATATGTTAGGCAACCAACATTGCTTCAATTGGTATAAAGTAAAACAAAAATTACGAAATGAGTAATTTTATTTATAACCTCTAATTAAAGTTATTAGTTAAAAACAGTAACACAATAACAACAATAGCAGTTTATTTAAAATTAAAGGTAATACAAACTATTTAAAGTTTAATACTGATGATCAATATGTTGTCTTTCAGAGACGTTAACTCTGCAAACTTTGAAGAATATTACACAGCTCATTAATTTTAATATTTTAAATTGCATCATTAATTGCATGTTCTAAGTCTTTAATTGACAACCGATTCTTATATTCTGTATGTTTTAAACGCCTGTAATCATGAAAATCTATTCACATAAAACATTTGGTTTATCCCATTTCTATTGTAGAATTGTTGGACAAATTCAATAATCAACGTTACAAGAAAATGAAAGCACGTAGTTCTTAGTAAACCAATCAATTGTAAAACATGTCTAAATATAGTAACTAAAATTTGCGTTTAATATAAATTAATAAATGCAACTTTGAAGAAAATATTGTAATTGTGGATACATTTCAAAAATGTGAAAAATGGAATTAATATAAATTACACAAATTAGATAACTTCAAAATTACAGTTGTTCTTCAGTACTTGCCCACAAATAACACAAATATTGCTAAATAATAATGATAATAATTGTTTTAAGATATAAAAATAAACAATAAAAAAAACTAAAAAACAAATTAAACTCAATGTAAACAAAACGTCAGAATAATCTTTACAAATGTTACACTACCAGCATAAACCGTCATAAGTCACGTGAGAAATGTCTGCAACATTTTTGACTTTTAAAAACTTGTAATAACGTTAATAACATATATAAACTAAAATAAATACACTTTATTTCTATAAGTTTTGTTATGGTTCTAGATTTTTACACCAATAATCCAAGACTAAAAAAATACTGTACCCAGCCAAAACGTACCCAAAAAAGTATAGAAATTGCACAAACTAATATCAGTCGTACAAATAAAATTTCTAACAGAAATAGGATAATCCAAGTATACAAAGAAATTACCCATAAACCTGTAAAACAGCATACTACAGCAGTTTTAGCTGGTAGAAACGATTTTAAAGTTACACACAAGTTACAAGTGAGGATTTAGTTATACAATTTATTAGAGCTATCAATTCTGATAAAAAACCAAATTCATTGACCAGTTTTAATTTTTTTAAATGTTTATATTTAATTATACCAATATATAACTTTCATTTCCCACAGCACAAGTAAAAAAATTAGTTAAAGAACAAATAAATCTGACTTTTATAAAACTTAAATCTTAGTTGTATTTATACTACTAAAAAGTTGCAGCTATTTAGAAAATTAATAGTTGAAACATATGTTTTTCTATAAAATAATTTGATTTATAAAGACAGATTATAGTTTTTTTTATTTTTATTTGTTTATTTGTTTTTATTGTCTAATTACCATAAGTAAAAACTAAGTAGCGCTTTGAACAAGTAACGCGGAATTATCTATCTTTGTACTCAAGTTGTATATTAAACGTATATCTACAATTTTAACTCAAGATAAAATTCTTCCCATCATCTCTGTAAAAAATTAAAATACAGTAAACAGTCAACTAAATTGATCTTTCTGCAATTTTGAAATAAATCGTCCAATTTAAATGATTTCTTGGTATCAAGTACAATTTTTTTTGTTTCTCGTGCACTTTTAAAAAAATTTTTTTCGTCTAGTCAGAATTCTTTATTTCTAAAGACATATCAAAAATATACTTTTTGAACTTAATACGAATGTTTAACCTACATACCTGAATCACAGATCAATTAATAAAGTTTTACAAATCCTCAATATTTACTTAATTACAACTAAACATATTAAACGTTTCTATAAAATTACATAGAAAATTTAGAGTTAATATTTTTTGTTGTTTAAATTTGTAGTGTAGATAATATTTTTTATGTTGTTCTATGCAATATAACATCTAGTTGTTTTAGTAAAATTATGTTACCACAGTAATAATTTAATGAACATAATTTGTTGTTGAGCGTTATTTAAGGATTTAAAAGGAACTGTGTTTTAATTAGTAAGAAACAAGACATGGTGTCACGTGTAAACTACGTTAATTACAAATAAAGCAGTAAATATAATAAAAATAAATAATAAAACTTTAGACTACCAACTAATTTTGTGTTAACCAAAATTGTTAATGATAACTGGACTGATTTTAAGCAAAACTTTGTAATTTTTCTAAAAACTACAGAATTTCAACAGAAATTTGATAAAAATGCTATGCTATGAAACTGTTTAAGCAAAAATAGTTTAAGATTATATAATACTTTTGACATACCAGATGCTGTCAAAAATAAATACAATAAAATAATTAAAATTTTTGATTATTATTATTCTCTTGGAGATAATTTTGTATTTTTAAGAAACAAGTTTCTTAAACGTATACAACAAGAGAATGAAACATTTAAATTTTTTGTTAAATTTTCGTTTGCTTTTTCAAGTTATCGTTTACTTTATTACCTTTTCAGAGTTTAGATTATGGCTTGTTTCACAAGTGGATAACTTAAATTTTGAAAAGTTTGTAGTTAGATTTCGGTTGTTTGTTTGAGTTTTGCTTTTTATCTCACGCCCTGATGAAGCCCCTTACGAAAGTGGGCAAAACGTTGGTAACAATAATGACACGGTCCAAACCCGGAAGACATTTTTATCTTAGTATAGATTTGCTATTACCTTTCGTATCGTTTAAACTGAATATTAGATTAAATAAAGCTATAGATAAATTTACTGAAAATAAAGTTAAAAATAAATTGTAATATAAACAAGTTACAAAAATAAAAAGTCTTTTAAGGTTGGGGATAATGTAATGTAACAAAATATAGCTTTAAAGCAGTGGAGAACCTGCTAAAATAATTTCTGTAAATGATACTCCCAGGCCATATAATGTAAAAAAAGAAAATAATAATTTAGTAACTAAGAATAGTTTACATTTAAGAAAATCTTTTATTGAACAATGTTATGACAAATGTATTATTGATGTTATTAATAAGTTTTAAGAAAGAACTGAATTTTAATTAGCAAGAAACAAGACAAATAATGTACGTAATCTATTATTTTATTTTATTCACACAAATTTGTTTATTATATTTATCTATTAATATTTTTTAAACCACAAGTTATATTATAAATTTTTGCTAAAATGACTTAGGGTTTAGATTTGTTTATATATTTTACCATTAATAAACAATTGTATCTTCTTCTGTAAACCATCTTTTGTGAAAAAAGTTATTAGTCTATAAGTTAAAGTAAACTAACTATTACCTTTTTTAATTAAATTAAATTTAGAAAAAAATTTTTGATTTTTTTTGGTTTCTATTTAATTTTTATTTCTTTACATATTTGAACTTAAATGCATTATTTATAACACAAAAAAAATATTTATTGGAATAATAAAAGGGATCGTTTCTGAAATAATGAAAATAGGTTATTGTTTCAACTGCAGCTTTAATTTAAATTGTTGGAATAAGTGTCTGACCTTTTTCGACTACCAACTAACCAACTAATAGTGAAAATATAAACAAACCTTAACTTATTTTACATAAACAAAATTCTTGTGAAAACAATTACTTTACATTTTTAGTGTGGAATATTTTAAATTTAAGTAATAATTTTTGTGTAAACACATAATTTACATTCAATTGCATCTCAGTTGTTTCAGAAATGCTTATCAATTTACTAGAAAATTAGCTATTGAAAACCAATTTTTAAAACAAATTTTATAACAGCAATTTCGTAAACAAATTTTAAAACGAAACCGTAGTTTTGAAATTACTTCTTTAAGAGAAAGTTTTTAACGCCAAACCTTTTCTTGCCAATTTATCAAAGTCCATGGTAATAGAAGTGATGGATCACAACCATTTTCCGCAATCTTGTTAAGCACATTTTATTCAATGACCCGCAAACACCGTCTATCAATTTTCGTTGCTTATTTACAAAACAACTATGTAAACACAGTACATCTTAAGTGAAATAATTTTAATTAATATTTTTTATAACATACGTTTAAAATTTATATAGGTTCGGTTAATAAAAAACATTATTTTTATGAAAAATGAAAGGTGATATAATAAGATTAAACACATAAAGACCAATTTGTATTAAAAACTACTAAGATAAAAATGTTAAAAATGTTAGAATAAACAAAAAAGAATTAAAAATTATAAAGTATAAAGTACAAGTATTTTGTTAAATACGTGTTTTAAAGAAGCCATAGATTGTCTTGTTAATGAACATACGAGAAGTCGAGTGTTAATTGCACGATGCCGGAGGAGGATAAGATTAGATGAGAACAAGGCAGCTTTACCGTGTTTCCGAGGAAAGTCTAATTTCCTTTAATTTTGCATTGACATACAATAACTTTTTAGATGTAATGTATTAAATAAAATAAAATTTAAATTTGCTGTTGATTTACTGTTACGGTTTAAATTGTTAACAAGAAATTAATTTTATTATATTTAAAAAAAGTATAAGAAATAAAATTTAAAAATTGTTAAATCACAACGTTATATAAAAAATAAACTACATCTGACAGAACACATAAGCTAAAACCTAATTATTAATTACTACGTTGAAATTCATACGGAAACCATAAATTGAAAGTGTTGGCTGTTAAAAATCGGATAACAGTTAACTTGTTAAATTTTTTTTTTTTAGTTAAATGATAGTTTTTTACATTATAAATTTGATGTGAATTATTTGGATAGTATAGATTATGTTAAAATGTAGTAAATGCAAATGGAATGCATGAAATTATATATTGACATAAAAGGTAAATTCAAAAATAATAAATAAAAAGATAGTATAGTTTATTTATTTTATGCCACACAGTGTTATACAAAAATTTATGCTATTTTATATTAACATTATTATACTGTTTCCTTCAGCAGCTATTTTTTACTTTTTTTTTTGTTTAATTTGTTTGTACTTTTTTCCTAAATATTTTTTAGGTTTTTTTCTATTGTATTCATTTTTCTTACCAGTATTTTTACCCGTTCATTCAAGGAGATAGAAGAGAAGTTCCTTATTATCTCGTTTTTGACATTATATAAATGTATATTTATTTTAGTTACTACGTACTTTGGAAGTTCGATGCAAACTTTTAAATGTTTTACACTTTTAAAATGCGATTGCTATTACCCACTATTATAAAGAAATAATATAAGCTAAGCTTTAATAAATTATTATTAATATTGCACTAGTTTCTCATCTTTAGTATTAATTATTTTTTTGCTATTTAGAGTTTCCGAAGATAATTTGCCAGATCTAAAAATAGAATAGAAAATAGGGTGCACTGTTATTGGTATCTGGGTTGTAACACATGTTTTAACAAATAATAGATCTTCAAAAACACTATAGATAAACGATTTGGAACTTTGAGATTATCAAAAGAAAAGAGAATTGGATTGTACTCTAAAATGACAGTTATTTGCAGCGGCTGTTATAAAAAATTTATGTTTAATACAAACAAGAATAATAATATTAAACAAAAGTGTTAAAAATGGGTACATACAACTAGCGAGTTTCTTGCAATATGAGATATTTCAATGTCAAGAAAAAAAGGATGTAATGGTTTGAAAAACGTGGGAAAATGTTTTAACGAAACAAATGAAAGAAAGTGCAAAAACTGAAAAATTGTTTGCTTAAAGACAATAAAATTTAAAACACAAACTACGATATATAACAGTTATAGTAGACCAAAAAGTCTTATGGTCATGGGTACACATCTAATTCAGGTGTAGCGTGTATAGTAAGACATAAAACCAAAAAGCTTTTATATATTGGCGTAGAAAATAATTTTTATTTGAACACAATTCAAAACCATGTCTGTTTTAAAAATTATTGAGATTTTTCAACCAGTATGAAGCAGAAAATTATTGTTAAGAGATATATCAATTGCAAAAAAATATAAAAATATAAAAATAAAGTTGGGACTTATATCTTTTATTACAGATGGGGATACAAGTGTGTATGCTCGAATTATTCAGAATGTACCTTATGCTCGATTTGTACATAAACTAAATCATGTGACACGAGCGTTTAGATCAAAACTACATAGATTACCAAAAATACAAAATTTGATATTTCTAGGAGACCTATTTTAAAATCAAATCTTTAGCACTTGTCTACTTCTTTAAGTTGTGATATATTTAATGATAAAAGAATCAGTACATTACGTCAATATCTCATTAACATTTTACATCACGTCTTCCGAAACCATTCCAATTGCAGATCAGGTTATTGTAGAAGAATAAACTCTAATGAGAAAGGTTTTATTTCGTTACAAACTAGTTGCAATTTATTTGTAGCAATAGTTAAACTAATAAAAAATATTGTGGGAAAAGCTGATCGCCTTGTTGCCAATAAAACTACTAATAGTGACAAACGATGTCTTTAATATCAAAATTTACTAGGGTAAGCAAATCAATTTTACTTCAGGAAGATCTTACCAGTGAAAATACATTATTGCAGGTTTAGCGTTTAATACAGACTTTACTTGGCAAGTGGTTTTCTGAATACTAGTCTTATAGTAAACTACTGTATCATTAGACAAAAAAAAATTAAAAAGAGTACGACAATAACTATGGCAACGGCTAAGGAAATGTAAAAATGTAGACCATACCACAGATCATAAGAATTATGGTGTTGATGCTGCTACAATTGATATTAGCTAAGAAGGCCTAAACATTCAAAAGCAGAAGATTCTTGATACAATACAAGAAGAAGCGAGTAATAGAAATACTATATAGAATAAGACTGTGAGACAAGCAAACTATATGTTGTGGCATAAAACTAGACGACATAAATTAACAGTATTTAGTTTTTACAATGTATGTGTTTGAAAAACAACAACACCGTGTCACAATTTTTTTTTAAATGCTCATAAATCAAAATTTATGAAAGCTAACTAAACTAGTATTTACTTACGGTAGTATTAACAAGAGTGTTGCAATTAAAAATATGAAGAGTTGTATGGGGTAAAAGTTGAACAGTGTAGTATTTTCATATCAAAAAGTAATCTTTATTTAGCTGCCTTCCTGTTGGAAGAATAGGGAATACGAAACCTATTGTATGTCTATATTCAATAAGAAATAAAAATATCATTGAAATTGCAAAATATAAAAATCCTTTAAGCCTACCTACAGCCTTAAAAGTCTGAGTGTTTAATTACGACGCGGTATAAACCGAAAGTCGCTTTTAAGCATAAACAAAATAACCGCGAAAACCTAAGATTTTTTAAATTTATTTATTTTTAGAAAAAAAATTCATATCGTTAAAAAATAATAATTTTTACTAATTTACTAAAAGAGAAAGCAATATCGAGGCGCACAAATATAGGGAGTAGTCGATAAGACAACATAAGTCCATTTTGTTATATTTCGGTTATATCTTAACAAAATCAAGGAGATAAATTTTAAAAAAATTGGTTTTATGACAACATAACCTAAATCAAAATATGTAGACTTTCCTTTATCATTCCTTATAGCAAAGTCGTGTGTTGATCACACCAGTTTTTTTTATGTTTATAAAATGGAGAAAACATTAACTTGTTGGTAGTTACATCAGGAAACTGATGTATAACCAATTTTGTTGTTTTTAACACTAGTTTCTGTAAACTTTTTAAATTTAAAGATTTTGTCATAACAGACTTGATCTCATTTAAAGAAATGTCGTTAAATAAGAGTAACTATACTAAAATCAATTTATTGTGTAAAACAAAAATTTAAAAAGAACAAAAATACCAAAATGAGGTCTCATTTATTAAAAAGTTTACCAATTATACTTGAAAATGTAAATGTAAAAAAATGGATTTTTTTACTTTTTTGTTGTCAAATATATTTTTTAATAGTTTAATTGCATTAGCGTATTTTCTTACATAAAATATTAAATATTGCTTTTTTTTATTTTAGTGACATTTTTTTTACAATGTTATTAAAAAAAATTTAAATTGTTAACAAACTTTTTAAATTATTTTAAATGTCCTAATCTATTTGTTTTTATTTAAACAACTTTAAGTAAAACATTTTTACTTGTTTTTGTATATATAAGTTATATCAAACATTCCATTGATAAATGAAAATAATGACCGACACCAGGTTTGCAAAATATTAGATTAGATTCATAGTTGGATCATAGAACAGCAAAGCATTTTACATAAAAATACCATAACAAAGATTCATTTTATAATTGTGCAAAATGCTCGGCTGAATAGAGATAAGAAATATTATATAAGGAAGTTAAATTAGATAAGTAGTAAGTTATTAAGTTTACCTTGTAAATAAAACACGAAAATCTATCTATCGAAGTTTTTGCCTAATAAATAAATAAGTTAAGTTTGTATTTTTTAAAAACAAAAAATCCGAACGAATAAATATAACTGGCGCAGTCGTTAGGATTGTTAATACGGTTTAATTACGCGAAAGTTTATCGAAAACGAGT
This sequence comes from Aquatica leii, assembly GCA_035610365.1. NCBI lineage: Eukaryota > Metazoa > Arthropoda > Insecta > Coleoptera > Lampyridae > Aquatica > Aquatica leii. The sequence goes on along the minus strand of CM069433.1, from coordinate 48,228,897 downwards.
GTAATTAATCGGCGAATTTAATTCCTTAATTAACAACGAGCAATCCAAGGGTAACCAGTGAATCACCAAAGGTGCATCGAGCATCGATTCCGAACAACCCAAAGGCAACCAAAGGCAACGCAAGGGGACCACCGCAGGTGAATCGAGCAGCAGTCCCAGGCAACACAGCGGCATCCGAGTCTGATCCAAGTGACCATCCAAAACTGCATCGCGCATAGGTCGAAGATCGCCGGAAACAACAAGGTAGGCACAAATAACTCACATTGTTAATCGCTAACAGATAAGGCATTTCCTTAAACAATTTTGTTAAATTTTCCATTAATTGGAAATTGCATTTGCAAAAATTAATTAATACAAAGAAACTTTTACAAACTGGACGATTTAGTTAATTCACTAGATTCGTTAACTTTACAAACAAAAATGACAAACCCAACAATAAATTATCAACTTTTCAAAATTGAATTAGATACAATTCCTTTATTTGAGGGAAAAGAAACCCAAATAAACGCTTTTACAGCATGCGATAATGTTGATACCTGATATAAAGAAGTTGCAGAAGTTCAAACAGTGATTAGAGCAGCAATTTTTTCAAAATTTAAAGGTAGGGCTTCTGAAATTTTATCACCTCGTGATGATTTAAATAATTGGTCATTAATTAGAAGCGCGATAATTCAACATTTTTCGGACTCGCGAGATCTAGAACAACTTACAGTAGAATTTAACAATATTAAAATTAATAAAGATGAAAATTTAGTCGAATACGGACACAGAATTAGATTGTCATTAGGAAAATTAATAGCGAAATTAAATTTGTCAGATTTACCTCATAAACCACTCCGACAAGAAATTTTAATTAATAATGCATTAGATCGTTATTTGGTCACCATCCCTTATCAAATAGCCATGCAAATTCGTGCTAGAAAACCAACAACTATTGAACAGGCAATTGCATATGCTCAAGGCGAAGTAAACTTTGCCCAAAGATCAGGACAGCATTTACAATTTTCTAACACACAGACAAAAAATTTTTCAAAACCATTATTTAATCCATTTCCAAAAAATTCTTTTAACTCTCAATCTCCACAACCAAGCGCATCTAAGCCAATTGTACACGATTCTAAATTTTCTTTCAAAAATCCTCAAAGAAAAATGTTTCCCAATCAATTTTAACCGAATAAACCAACTTCAAATGTATTCAGACCCAATCAATATTTTAATTTCCCGAAACCGACCCCAATGTCAAGAATTTCTAGTATTAAAAACTATTTTCAAGAAAATCTCCCTGAATCAGTTATTTATAACGAAGAAACTAATCAATAATTTGCCCCTATTGATATAAACCAACTTAATCAAAACGATTTTGAACCAACCGACGATGTAGTCGAACAAACAGAAACAAACAATGATCCCGAATCAAATTCAAATTTTTTCGAGGCTTTCTCAACAACAGAATTGACATGATAGATAGTTTACCCTACATTAAATTAAAAAACCCACCATTAAATATATTAATTGACACTGGCAGCGAAATTAATATTATCGACCCCAGAATAATTTCAAAATTTTATCCCAATTCAATTCAACCCACAAATTTAAAATTAAGCACAGCCAATGGAATAAGCACAATAAAAAATTTAGCTACAATACCCTGCTTTGACGAATTGAAAACAGCCGGAAATTTAAAATTCATTGTTTTAAACTATGACGAATATTTGGATGCATTAATAGGTATACGCGATTTGAAAAAACTAAAATTCAACATCGATTTACAGAACAATTCATTGACACGCTTAGATAATAATTATTTTCTACTTTACTATAAAAAACCTATTAAAATAAAAGTACAATCTCGCACTAAACAAAATTATACAATACCTTATACAAAACCAAATCAAGATGTCTTTATACCTGAACAACATCTTAACGGAATAAAAATTGAAGAAGGACTACAAAATTTTTAACGGAAATATTAACGTAGTAATTGAAAATGCAACGGATTACAAACAATTTACACGAAGAAAAAATTGATCCCAATTTAATACAACCATTTTCTTTTCCACAAGAAAGCACACTTAAAAATTTAAACAACCTAATTAGGATGGACCATTTAAATCAAGAAGAAAGACGAATGATAATTAAAACATGCAGAAAATATATTGAAATATTCAAAACACCAGAAGAGAAATTAACAGCAACAAATTTTATTAAACATAAAATTAATACGAAAGATGAAGAACCGATATTCCTGAGGTCATACCGAACACCTTTTACAACAAAAGAAAAAATCAAACAGCATATCGAAGAGATGTTAGACGACGGAATAATCTAACCGAGTATTTCTCCTTGGGGATTTCCCGTACACTTAGTAAAGAAGAAAACAGATGCTTCCGGAATCGAAAAAACTAAAAAAAAAGCGTTTCCCGCTACCAAATATTGAAGACATTTTAGACAAACTTGGACGCGCACAATATTTTAGCGTACTAGACTTATCATCCGGATACCACCAAATCGAAATGGAAGAAAAATCAAAACAAAAAACAGCATTTAACAGGGAATTTAGACACTACGAATTTAATAGAATGCCGTTTGGACTGAAAAATGCTCCAGCGACGTTTCAACGCATGATGAACAAATTATTAAAAGAATTAATTAACACACATTGTCTTGTTTATTTAGATGACATAATTATTTTTTCTCCAAATTTAGAAGAACATCGAAAATCATTGGAAAAGGTATTTCAAAAATTAAAACTACACCATTTAAAATTACAAATAGACAAATGCGAATTTTGCAAAAAAAGAGACGGAATTTCTAGGACACCTAATTACAAAGGACGGAATTAAACCTAACCCTAAAAAGATAGAATCAATTAAGAACTACCCTTTACCACGTACTCAAAAGGAAATTAAAGGATTTCTTGGACTTCTCGGATATTACCGAAAATTTATCAAAGACTTTGCAAAAATTACGCGACCTCTTACAAAAATGTTAAAGAAAAACTCGGAAATAAAAATTACTGAAGAATTTATTTAAACTATTAATAAATGTAAAACAATTTTGGTGAACGACCCGATTTAAGAGTATCCCGACATGAACAAGGAATTTATTTTGACAACAGACGCATCTAACGAAGCAATAGGAGCCGTGCTAAGCCAAGAACATCACCCAGTATCTTATGCATCACGAACCCTAAACGACGCCGAGAAAAACTACAGTACCACCGAAAAGGAACTGCTAGCAATCGTATGGGCTACCAAACACTTTAGGCCTTATTTATATGGAAATAAATTTACTATAGAAACCGATCATAAACCTCTTACCTGGTTATTCTCATTGAAGGACGCAAATTCTAAATTAACACGATGGAAACTTAGACTCATGGAATATAATTACGAAATCAAGTATAGAAAAGAAAATGAAAATTTTGTAGCTGATGCTTTATCAAGACCCCCGAAAGAAATTTACTTTAATGACATAGATTGTAACGTGTAGATTTTTTACGATTGAATAAGTCTGTTTTTAATTAACATTTTTGTATTCACTGTTTATATAAATTCTTTTGCGCAATAAATTTGACGCACGCACATGCGTTATGAGCCTTCCTCTTAAGTACGAAGTCGTCCATCTGCATCTTACGTTTCGCGATGTAGTGAGCGGACATTTTTTTGCGTGTTGCAAGTTATGCCGGCGTTTGTAGAAGTACTTTCGTTTGGTAGTAACACTTGCGTTTAATAGTAGTATTTGCGTTTTGTTGTTGAATTTACGAAATTAATAAAGTAAACCCGTTAATTCGAAGGGGTAAGTCATTTTTGTTTTGATTCGTATTTTGTAATACATCGCAATTTACGTTTTAGTTTTTTCTTTGTTCCGGATTTTTGATTTTTGGTTTTTTTATATGGTACTTGGTTTCAAATCTACGAAAAAGAATTAAATATACGATTTACGAAAATTGCATCATATTGCGTCATTTCAATGAGTCATATGATGACCACGCCTAAATAGCAAGTTGCGCAATAAATTTTTTTGTACGTTCGAATTGGAAGTTGTTGCTTTTGTTATACGACTACGCTTTCTGATTTGTTCGATGCTTTTTAATTTGTGTACGTTTGAATTCGTTTATGGTTACGAAATTTTCGTTTGGATACGTACGCCTTTTTACGATTTTGATGTTTGAAATGTGATATTAAGATATGGTTTACGCTGCACGTTTGATGTTAGTCACAACGTCGCTGTTACGAAGAATTTCCGTTACGAATTATGGTTTTTATGAGTAAAAATCGATAATTATTCATGTGTTACGTCTGATAAAATTTGAGTTGGATGTTGCGAATGATTATCATACGCTACGTTTGTTTTACGATGTTCTGGTTAATGGATCTGTACGAATATTAGATCAATCAGGATAAATACGGAAAATATGGAAATTTGAATATGCATTTCAAGAATTTCGTAATGTTGCGTCATCGCATAAATTAGATGAGAACGCGTCACTGACCTCACCAATTCGACTTGCGCATTAAAGTTTGAAATCAGGTAACTTTGATTTTTATACTTAACCTTCGAAACTGTCAAATATGTAAATATGTTTTTTTGTTATTATGTTAGTGTAAATCTTTTGGTTTTAATATTTAACCATTCATATATATAAAAAATATTGTGGCGTCCAAATTATAAAAGTTTTGTGTTTATCAAATTGAAAATTTTTAATCTTAAGTAACGTAAGAATTCCCACGACTCTAATTAAATAAATCTGAAAATATCTTATTGCTCTTATGTAGTTTGTTTGTTATGTGTGTTTTAAATAAATATTTTTGTGAGCTAGCACGGTGCATTTTAATTCATTTACTTGAGTAAGTTTATTTGTATGTTACAAGATTTTGACACACTAATAGCATATGGAGACGGACCTACTAAAGAAGACTTAGACGAATTAGACAAAATATTAGAAAACTTATCTCAATCAGAAGACGAAGACGATACCGCAACAATGCATACGTCAAGAGGCGAAGTGCAAATAAACATCCCATTTAAAGCAACCATTTTGAACGTAGCGAAAAACCAAATTATATTCGATACTCATAATAGCAGCCCCGAAGTAATCATAAAACATATACATTTATTTGGAAATACAAAAAAAACGAATTTATTGTAACTTCCCCTTTGGATTCAATGAATCTGAAATTTTAAAAACTTTAAAAGAAATAATAATACCAAACACAAACACAAGTATTTATTTTAAAAATCATAGAATGGAAAGAGAAATCTTGAAAATAATGAGAGAAAATTTCAACGACACGATAAAGTTAAATGTAACTAATAAAATGTTAGAAGACGTAGAAGACCAAAACGAGCAGACTAAATTTATGGAATATTACCATACCGGTAAAACAAAACACAGAGGAATCAACGAAACACATAATTCCCTAAAACAATTATACTATTGGCCAAATATGGAATCAGACGTAACGACTTACATTAACAATTGCGACATATGTAATTTAGCCAAAATAGATCGCAACCCCCAAAAAATAGCAATAGCACTAACACCAACAGCAGAAAAATCATTTCAACTAATACACGCCGATTTATTATTTATACAACGAAAAATAATTTTAATCATTGTAGATGCATTCTCAAAGTACGCACAAGCATACCTACTTCCGGACAGAAACGCAAAAACCATATTGGAATATTTAACCCTATACATGTCACATCACGGAATCTTTTCAAAATTAACTACCGATAATGATCCATTGTTTTGTAATAATTTAGTCACAGATTTTCTTAAAACACACAAAATTCACCACCATAAAACTTGCACCGAAAATTCTAAATCGAATGGAATCGTAGAAAGATTTAATTCCACATTAATAGAAGCATTAAGAATTTCAAATGTTGAAAAATCTAAGTTACCTTTTGAAACTCAATTACGTTTGGCAGTTATTTCATATAATAATAGTATCCATTTCACTACTAAATTTACCCCTTTTCAAATTATCAACGGCAACGAAATAAACGCTCTACCATTTGATCAAACAGTTAACAAAGTCACCGAAGATTACGTCAACGAAAGGAATAAAATTATGGACCTTATTAATCAACAAGTGAAACAAATCATTACCCGAGCCAAAGAAGTCCAACAAAAACAACCACAATACGTATTAGAAGAAGTGGCACCAGAACAAACCGTTTATGTTTGAAGGAACCCGCAAAGGAACAAACTCACACCTTATGCAGAAAAAATAAAACTACAAAACGTAACGGATAAAACAATCACGTTTAAAAACAAAAGAAATAAACTTACAAAACTAAAACAAAATTTGGTAAAACGAACTAAAAGAAATTCGTTGTTACAGGATGAAGATCGTAATATTGATGATCCTGGGCCTAGCTCAAGCAAACGAGGAAATCGAAGTTAAAGAAATAAATAATTATATTTTACCCTTAGAAATAGGAAAAGCATATAAACATTTATTTAATCATAAATTAGTTTTTACAATAGAACGTAGTGATTTACGCTTAGTAACTTCCAACCTAACAAGGCAACATGATTTAATCTTTAAGAAATTTAACGAAATTAAACGCGAAGAAAATAATGTTAGAGATGTAGAAATATTTGCGAACGAACTGCAGCATTCAATTATATTAGGGTTTAGAAACCAAATACACCCCTTTCTGTTATCATATTTACAAATCAGTAAAGAATTAAACTACTTAAAAACTTTGTACCCAAATGGTATGCTAAATTTAGAAAATAACCATTATTACTACTCAATCTTTTTTGTAAAAGTCGGATTAGATACCGAAAAAATAACCATATCGATAAAATTTCCAATAGTGGAAAACAATAATGCTACTTTGTATAAAATTTTTAAAATGCCTTATCACAAAACTTACGTACTAGAGCAATGTGATTATTTGTCTTGGTCCTACAATAGTGCAGAATGTGTTACAGACTATGTGGTGATAGAAAATAAGTATTTAATTAGGAATAACAATAGAAAATTTGACAGTAATGATTGCTTCAGTAACCTGTTGCAAAATAGTATTAGTAATTGTACGATAATTAAAATAGATGATGTAAAAACTGAACTAAAACCATTAAATGACGCTAATTATGTATTAATCACTAACATAAACAAATTTTTTAAAGTATCAATGTAACACCAAAGGAACAATCGTAGTAAGAAAAAACTCTTTAATTAAATTACCTTTAAATTGTTCAACAGAATTTGATAATCAATTGTACACAAATAACAGAGATGAAATTTATAAAGAAATGATTATACCTGAAATTGTTAAAATAAAGTTAGAAAGCGCTACTATGAATAATGTACCAGTCAAATTAAACGAAATTAATTTATAGGAAACCCTGAAAAAACAAATTGTAAACGACGAATTCGTGTACTTAAAGGAAATACCTTTACGACATGAAATCTCACATTTCTTAATAATTAGCATTGTGATTAGTTTAATTTTGCTTTTAATATATAAACTTAGAAATAAAATAAAATTTAAACTGCACTTTTTAAGAAATCCAGATAGGTCAACACCAAATTTTTCAAAGCCTGAGGACAGTCTTCCAGCTGGTCATGGAGGAGTTATATCAAACATTTCATTGATAAATGAAAATAATGACAGACACCAGGTTTGCGAAATATTAGATTAGATTCATAGTTGGATCATAGAACAGCAAAGCATTTTACATAAAAATACCATAACAAAGATTCATTTTATAATTGTGCAAAATGCTCGGCTGAATAGAGATAAGAAATATTATATAAGGAAGTTAAATTAGATAAGTAGTAAGTTATTAAGTTTACCTTGTAAATAAAACACGAAAATCTATCTATCGAAGTTTTTGCCTAATAAATAAATAAGTTAAGTTTGTATTTTTTAAAAACAAAAAATCCGAACGAATAAATATAACTTATATATATATAAGAATTAATAACAAGAAACGTTTCTTCAATTAAGTTATAAATTTAAATATATTTACAAAAATTTTGAAACAGTAAATAAAATATAAAAATTGAAATTTTACGTTTTTTTAGAACTTACGTAAAGAATGAACGTTAATTAATAAAATATCTTATAAGAAAAATTAGAACAGTAATAAAGAAATACAAAAGAAATTTTAATTATTGTGAAATAATTTGTTACTTATATAAAGAAATTGTAAAATTCAAATATCTTAAATTGTACAATTCTTTTTATATTAATAACACAACAAGCAGTGTATTCGCTTCTACGAAGAAGATGCTTTCTTATATTCGTATATACAGTTAACTACGGTTATTTAATTCAAAATACGATAAAGCTTATCTTAGATGGGAAAATTTATCATTTTAGTAAAAAGGCAGTTACGTTTTACATAAAAGATGGGCATATGAGATAGCAGGAAGCATACAAAATGTTAACTAAAGTTATAATATGAATCGCATGTTTGCATGGTTTGGTTGTTACGTGCAAAGTTAATTATTCAGGCAATTTTTGACAGTTTAATGAACGATTCATTCCACTTAATAATTACTAGTTACGTCCATTAGCAGGTATGCAAAATTAACATTATCAATCAAAATATTACACAACACGTTTTTACAAAAATATTATTTTTGTATTTACGTTTTATCAATGTGTTTTACTAATATAGGTCTTCAATAAAGTAATTAAACATAACAACACATATATACGCTTAACACTACGACAAAAAACAAATAGGCATTAAACAATCTGAAAAGGTCTTTTTTATACAATTTTTAATGTATTTAATTAAAATACATTACAATGACAACGTTATACGATTAACGACACCTAAGAGGATTCTAAAACGAAAGTCACTCACAAATTTAACTTTCTGTATAATTTAAAAAAGAATGAAATTTTTAATTAAGCAAATGCTATTCTAAAGAAATAAAATAAACGCAAAATTACGTTGCTATAATAAATCGCATGCTCAAAGCACACCGCAGTTGCGAATATTCTCTAATCAAATAAATCCTGGGATTAACGTATATTGTCCTACTGTGTCGACTCTGACGAAAATGGTTTTGTTTATTTTCTAGAAAATAAACAAAAGTAAAATATTTTAGATGTTTTTTATTTACTAATAAAAATCTATTATACATTTATTTCTATGTACTGTAACAAATAAACATTTCTCTTAAGTTCTTTTTTTATTGCTCAAAAAAATAGAAGTGTGTTTGAATAATTTTGCAAAATAATAAATATATATTTATGTAAATATGCATGAATCACATAAAATATATGTTTTGTTAGACATCCTATATAGACACATTTTTAGTAATAAATTTGTTTTTAGTTTGATTGACATATGAAACTTTAAATTCAAATGCAAACTCAAATTTTTTTGTTAGATATAAATATAGTGTAGACATATAAACAATCAAATTAAGCAATATTTTTTAAAATCAAAATATAAAAGGAAATTATCAAAGCAAAATTAATTAACTATGATTTTATTGTTTTTTAAAATTACTACAATGTAATTTTTCATCAAACACAATTTTTGGAATATATCGTGTAATTGAGATGCAAAATTTATGATGTGTTTAGAATAAAATAAATTAACTACAGTGATAAAGTTGCAGTTTTTACTTTATTTTAGAATTTGGTAACACTGCAAGAAAATCTAAAAATAAAAATCGTTTGAAAAAAAAATTATATTAATGTCTAAACGTTGTAATAACCATATTTTATTTCTGTAACTTAAACGAAGTTATTAATTATAAGATTTTTATCTGTATCGTTGGTTTGCGTACAATTTTAAGCATAATTTAGTGCTATTAATCACTGTAATTTACAAAGTTATTTATTTTAGTATGTTACCTTATAAACTCTTAAAATATAAAGCAATTAAAATTTAGTTAAATGTATCTGTTATCATTGCATTGCAGATGCACAATTTAAATTGTCAAAACTTGTAACTATTAATAAATTGTAATTTATATAATATCATTGCAGATTTGACAGTTTTATAACACATTTTATTAATTATTAAATTAATTCCACTTTGAGACACAGATTGCTTTAAATTATGAAAAACAATTAATAAATAAAACGTTTTGTAGTAAGGAGGTATATATATATAACAGATATGTAAAAGTGTAATTATATTTTATAAATTGTGCACTATTTTTTATTAAAATTTTTGTTCATCATAAAACACATTTGTTTTCTTTGAAAACTAATAAAAAATTAAGTAAACAAAAAAAAATTTTTATTAAATTAATTGTAATAAATGTTTCTTAATACATTTATACATTTGTTTTTAGTAGTTTTTACAAAATATAAAAGTTTTACGACCCAAAAGCTTTACTAATAAATAACATATTCTGAAAACAAATTCTGGTTTCATCAAAGCAAAGGAGTAATTGAAAAAATAAATGTAAAATAAATATTATTTCAAATAAACAAATACTAAAGTTTTATATAAACACAGCTAATAAATTACTTAATAAAACCAGTTTAAAAATTTCAATAATAAATCTAAATTATTAAAAAAAAAACTGTTGAAAGAAAGTAATTTATTAACTGAGACTATTAAGAAACTAATAGAAAAAGATCAATAGTTGATACTTTACATCTTTATTCTTTTTGTTTAATGGTGAATACTACAAACAGATAGATGGTATAGCAATAGAATTGCAATTTCTTCATCTATTGCTAATTATTTTATGGAAAATTTTGAAGAATTTTTTTTTCTTAATGTATAGATAGAAAGAAAACCAAATGGTACTTTAATATATTCAGTTTATCAAAAATTCTCATTACCACCCAGCTGAGAAACTTGAAAAGATTTGAACATTATATAATTGTGAAACAATAATTTGCCACAAAGATAAATTACAAGAGTTAAAACACCTTAAATTTTTTTTGGAAAAAATGGTTTTATTAGAAAGCAAATTAAAAAGTTTTTTAGACCAAGGACAAAACCTACTTTAACAGATGATTCAACTATTAATCAAAACTTTGTTATTCTATCGTTTATTTTCAACATAAGTTACAAAATTGGAAGAATACTAAAAAAAACTAACATACAAGTTGCTTATAACACTACAACCAAAATTAAAAACTTGTTGAATGCTGTAAAAAAACCATGCATCTACGACAAGGTATATTAAACTGAAAGAACTATAAGTTCTAGATTAAAAAAATACAAAAAACATCTTTGTTTACTTCAGCCTACTAAGTCTGCCATTGTAAAAACATGTAATTGACACACACAAAATAAGGTTTAAACTAAAACAATTTCTAAAACAAGGAAGGTCAGAGAAACAATTGAAATTATTTCCCAATAATTTCAAGAGAGATAATAGTTAAAAACTATCGGATACCTGGTTTCCTGTTATTTCCTATTCTTAATTTTTCCACCAATTACACTTAAGCTACGTCTTGAGTTTTTATGATGATTTTCTTTTAGGTTTTTGAGCAATTGCTGTAGATAAACAAACTTGCGCCAGATTTTAGTTTACATACGATTTATTTTTTTTAGTTACCTTAGTTTTATAATTGTCAATTTAATTTATACCGCCTGACAATAAACGAAACTCAAGTTCAAAAGCTTGTAGATTATAATTAAATAAATACATACACCATTAACCCCATAAATGATTACTTTTTTAATCATGGTGGTTAGAATATGCTAAAAATAAACAAAACAGAACAAAAATGTAAGTAATTTTTTTTGTCAGTATAACGATATTTCACAATTATAAATTATTTTGTAATAAAATTTAAAATCTTTATAATCTAACGCTTGATGTCTGTTAGCGCTATTATATAAGAACAAATCTAAAAATTAAATATGATAATCTTGAAAGTCGTATCCGTAAAAATTGCTTGTTATTTTATAGAGTTCCAAAAAAAACACAATGAGAACGTGGTAGATGTAAATTCTTCGGTTATTGTTAATATGAAAATCGATTTTTTAATGAAATTTCATCTATTACTATTATTTACAATTGTTATCGAATAGGACAGTTCAATTGAAATTTAATTATATAGAAAACTATGAGGATGTAGTTAGTATTTTGAATTTAAACCACACAATTTCAAACTATTGTTTGAATAATAGCGGAAGATTAAATTTACTATTGTCTGTTTTTTAACTAGGAGGAGCGTTTTGAATATTTCTCGGTAAATTCTGGACTCATGATTTGCTAACGCTGACCCTGATTTACACACACGAAATTGCAAAAATTTGGGAAACATAGCCTGTGTAAACATTAATGATGTTTGACAGAAATTTGACATTTTTTTAAACTGAACGCTTTAAACCTTTTTTGTGATATGCACTGCTCCAAATCCAGTTTTAAACGTTTCACCCCCAAGAAAACGTATGCATTTGAATTTGGGCCACCTATCTCTACCCGAAAAACAGTGCATAATAAATATGTACAAGCAAATTTTAAGTGATGCTTCAAAAATGAAAATTTCTTATGTAGTACACAAAATTAGTGAAACGTTAGATAAGAAATTTTAAAATTTAATTCTGGTATCAAATTAACGGCTATTTTTTTAGGTCTTACTAAATCAACTATTTATAGTGCAATAAAAAAGTATCGACAAAAAGGGGAATTTTCTTCTTCAAAACAAAGTAGAGGCCGCCCGTCACTAATTAAAACATTCAGAAAATCTACTCAAAATCGAGTACGGCAGATAGTACTTAGTTTTTTTGATAAGAATGAAACTCCTACTTTGAACAAAGTTTTAATTGATATACATAATCAGTTGCATTTGCCAAAATGTCTTTTTCGTCGTTATATAAATTAATGAAACAGATAAATTTCAAGTAAGTTTGTAGTACTTAAATCCAAAGCATGGTAACTAAAAATTTTTTTGATAATAGATATATGACACGTAACTGAAAAAGTACTTGAATTGAACCTGATAATATAATTTGTTGGTGAAGAAAACATATAAAAACTGTTAAACAATATAGAAGGGAGGAACAAACCATTTATTATATATATTATATCGTGGTTCAATGAAGGTTATACAAAAGAAAAAATATGGATGTACTGAATATAAGACAAACATTTATTAAATGTTTATCTACTGTAGTAGGTTTTGTTGACAATGGATTGTTGCTTTTTGAAGGCAAAAAGACTGCAGATTATCATGAAGAAATAAATGATAAAATGGTGAAGACGAAAAATTGAATTGTATAAAGGTTGCCTCCTTATCATTGTGAGTTAAACCTAATAGAATTGATCCAAAAACTGTACTTTTAAATTAAGGATGTAAAGCAACTATTTCTACAAGTCGTTTAAAATGTTACACCTACTGACTGGAAAAATTGCGTTGATCATGTTATTAAAGAAGAAGAAAAAATGACATAATGGATATTATAATCTAACCATGAATTATTTCCCTTGGCGAGAGCAGTTTATCTGAGAGTTTAGATTAATAATTAATTTAAGTTTATTATTGTTTTAAATTTACTAATTAGGAATCATAATGTACATGACATTCTTATATATTATATAGTTTCTTATCAAACAAATTAATTTAGTTTTCAGTTATTTTATGCAAATAAATCTTATTGTTTACATTTTTTTCTAAGAAATTTTTTATTTACTTCTCAGTTTGTATATGATGGAAATATCCTATATTTCTCAGAAAAATCTTGTATATCATTAAGTAACAATTTTTTTAGTAATTTCTAGGATTACACCGAAAAATCTTATTTTTTATAATGTTATAGATACCACCCGCATTACATGCCAATAGGAACAGTTGTATAAGAACATAGATTATAAATCGCAAAATTTAAATTTCCCGCAAAATTATTCTAGTACCTTTTTTAGTGATTTTCTATAGTGTAAATTATGCTTTGATACTTACTCCTCCTAGTTAAAAAAACAGACTATAACACAAACGAAAAGCGTTTTCTATATAATAATTCACTATTAGTGGCTCTTGTATCTACGTAGATGGCGTTGACCACTGATTTTGCAATTGAAATTTAATAAAATTAAATTTATTTAAAAAAGCTAAAAATGTCGTAGCAAATAAAAATTATTGAACAACTAATACAAACATTTTTGTATTAGTACCTAACTGTAACAAAGTTATAATAAAAACAAATAAATTGAAAAGTATCAGTAAGCAAACATTGAAATCTGTGAAAGAAATAATACACAAAATAATCAACACTAAAAACCAAAAATCAAGCGTAATGACTATTGTTTTTATTTTAATTAAACGGTGCTTTTTTAAAATTTTGCATTTTGCATTTCACTTGCTGTAGAAAATATTAATTCTGTAGTTATTTATTTGTACTATTACATAAATATAACTGTAATTTAGTGCAGACGGTTGTTCAAAACACTTTAGAGAGAGGAAGCTAATTACAGCGCCAAAACGGTAGACATACTTACTACAAATCTTGCTATTATCTGTCAAACACCAAAGAAAAACAGGTTGGAAAACACAAGTATAGCAACAAATATATTCATTTCTACAAAGATTAAATTTTAAAAACCATGTTGAACTATATCCGACAAATAGCAATTAAGGGTTCGTCAACAAATATTTCAATTAATAATAATGATGCAGGTCGCTTAGATTAGACAACACTTTGTAGGTGTAAATAAATTAATTGGCTTAACATAACATTTAAAATAAATTTTACGTTTGTGAATACCACACACATGTCAAATATCACAAACTTAGGCGAAACAAGCACAAGCGTTTAATTTATTGTATGCAATAAAAGTTTTATACTTAATTATGTGAACAAGCGTAAAATGTACGCTCAGTCGTGAGTGCATAAAACTGACAAAGTAAAAAAAATATTTGCAATAAGAAACAAAGTACTGAAAATTGCGTTCCAGAATATGCAATTAGCTAATGGCACATCTAATACAAATATTCTAAAATTCCCGAATAGTAAACTATTACATATATACAGCGTTACTACAAATAAATGACTCAGTTTCATACGATAAAAAACCAAGTGCGCTAAGTTGACAAAGTAAATGTAGATATTTTAGTAGGTGTGCTCTCCAATTTAGTCGTAATGCTGTTTGCGATCATAGCAATGTCTATTACTTTAGATAGTTTTACATATTTGATTGGTATATTGCAATTTCAACATATGAAATGGGTACTTCTTCAAGAAGATGATAGATGGATCGAGTTCAGTGGGCATTATTAATAGTAAAAATAACAACGGATCTGCATTTTTTTGTTCACTACTTTTCTAATACGCAATTATATAATTATAAGCATAATAGCATTACATTCTGTTTAACCATTTTTGACGCGGGCATAAGCAATATTTGCTTGTTCGAAAAAAAACTTTTAATCAGTGATGAATAAAACCTAAAGTAATATGACGATCACCGCTATTTAGTTTATCTGGAAATAATTTTTCCCTGCAAATGATAACGTACCAGGCTCAAAACAAATTGATTTTTCAAAATCGTCAATCATATGGTTTAATACATTGTATTACTGTTTAGAATGATTTTCTTTGCAAAATCATAATAAACAAATACATTATAGTAGAATTCAGGTCTCTAATTGTACTGATAGTCATTAACAATATTCGCCAAAATTTTAGTGTTTTCAGACATAATTTTATGACTCGTTTCTAGTACGTGTTTCGGCACGGCTGACTTTAAAGATTGTTTAAGATGAATACACCTTTGATGCTCTATAATACGAATTTCCACGCTTTTATCTGTTTCTCCTATGTATGCATGACCACATGAGCAAGGAATGCTATAAACGCCGTCAGATTGAAAAGAAATAATTCCTTCACCATTTAGAAAGAGTAGAAAACCGAGTAACAATTTTGTGTTTGGACAACATTTTTTCTATACGGTCCGTAGTACATACATTTGGTAGATAAACGATAAACACTTGTTGAGACACAGACACTTTGTAATAGAACGCTCAATACCTTTTTTATTGTCATTGTATGCGATTAACACCTTTGTTAGATAATTCAACTCTTCTTTAAGATTTTGACTTAAAAAACAGCTCTGTACACTAAAGAATTCACTACTGATAATTTTTGAGGAAAGTGATGAGACAATCCGTTTAAATATTTATCCGTGTGGGTCGTTTTCTTTCTATAGTAAAACAAATATTTTGATGAATTGAGTTTAAATGCTATAGAAACTCGTAAATTTTTTTGCGTCAACTTTAAGACCTAATTATTCAACAGTATTTAAAAGGTAATGCATTTCTTAAACTTCAACTTTACAGCATTTGCGCAATCAGCCAAACTCTCTCCTACTATTAATATGTCATCAAGTAAAAATGGACATTTGGTATATCTACTAAAATTTTTTGAATAACTGACTAAAAGATTGAAGGAGCACTTCAGATACGTATGTAAACTTTTACTCTTAATTGCGCCAGCTCAATCCAACAGTGTGAAAACTTTCCCACCTCATAAAGAAGCAAAAATAGTTTCTGTAGTTGGCATTAGGTATCGTTCTAACTACATTACTTTAATAGGAATCACTCTAAAATTTGTACAAATTCTTACATCTCTATTTTGTTAAGAACACATACAATAGACAATACCGAATCACTCATTTTCACTAAAACGAAATTACCAAGTACCAAATTTGCAAGATGTTGCCAGTGCTTAAGTTTAGTTACATGTTTGGCAATTGATTCACCTGCTTTTTGCAAACACTTATTTAATTTAAATCTATCCAAAATCACAAACACTAGTGGATTATAGTGCTTTGTCAATATCTCGCATATTTGGGCATAAATTTTCGTTTAAATTTTCTTCTACTACATTTATTTTTAACAAATTGTCTAACTTCTTTAAATATCATTACAAATTTTCTATATTTTTTTTAAAGTGCTTTATTGTACCAATGGAAGTTATTTTTTAACCTAAGCAAGGCGTTACAACGTACTTTAATACAGTATACCTACTAAATACTAACGAATAAACATTTAAACAATCGCACAATATTGTGAGATATCTTATCCGATTCTTGTCGCCAAAAAGACAATTTTAATTTTAATGCTTTGAATTTTAAGGATGTATCAGAATAACGACAGATACACGCTTGACAAACTTTACTGTAATAATTTTGTACATCCATGGTTATTTGCTGTATTTACAGGAAGATGCCCAACTATTTGCTAATAAGTGTGAAACATGACTTTTTTCACCGCGCGCCCTTTTATATTAATTATCTGCACCGACTACTGTCGCCACAGACGGTTAGCATAATACCATATCAAATATTTGATCATTTTACAATCCATGTTGCCATGAGGTATACAGTTTGATTTAAATGTATTTCAATTTCTAAACTAATCGTGTTACTTTTCACCTATTTTTTGCGAGTAGCAAATTAATTTCAAGTGTAACTTACTTTTATATTTTTTGTTTTTATTATTTTTTTAAATATAATAAAACTTGATACCGATGTTTTTTTTAGCAGTACAAACATTTCATATTTGTGCACCTCTATGATCGTTAGAGATGATATTTACTTCTATCATTATAAGCCGAAATTACTGATAATGAGCTTTTGTTATATTATTTTTCACAAGTAACAAAATAGCTTTTTTAATAATATAAAAAATTTGGATTATTATTAAAGAAGTTAAATTTTTTAATTATGTTTTTAATCTTTATGTTTAATATGCTGACTAAATAAATATGTAAATTGATGATACATTGATTTTAAATGAAACCTATAAACACAGATTACCACCAAAATATTTGAAATGTTGATAAATTTCTATTATTTTCTTTTTATTTTGATTAGTTAAAACTAAACGGATTTGAACTTAATGATATTTTTTATGTAGGAGAATTTTTATTGCCATTATTATAAATCCGTCAGTTGATGGCTCAAGGTTATCGGACAAGCAAACGTGACTTATCACTACTTAAACTATCACACATTAAAATTGTGGGTGGTCAAGGTTTTAAATGTCAATAAACCTCAAATATTACCGATTTATAAAAATGTTGTTTCTTAATAGCCTTTTCTGTTATTATTAAATAAATTAGTACATAAGATAAAATCAAAATTCTGCTGTAATCTACGACAATCAGCAAAGTGGTTAGTAAATATGCTGACCAACAGATGGATCAATCAATGGTTGGTTATCTTTCAGTAAATACTACAATTAACGTTTCCACTTGTTTACCAAATACATTATTTTACGACGTACATAATAATTATAGTATTTAATTTATACAGATAAACTCGTTAAATAATATATTATAAACGGTCAATACAATTTATATAAAATCACGAGAACTCTGGTTAAAATTTGCTTGTTGTACTTTACATTATTGTTGACTTTTTGACAACATAATGTCGATTCACCAAAGAAGTAGCAAATTAGTAAAGATTGGTTGGATCAGTATTACAATTACAAATGTTACACTTAGTTTAGGCTTTTATTCATTCAAACTAAATTAGTTCTTTCTTCTTCTTCTTTTTTAATTTTTATCTTACAGTAAAAAAACTTTATCAATAAATTTATATCTGAACATCACGCAATGCATCTTTCAAGTCATAATTTGAAAGTAAACTCATTTACGGTACATATTACATAGGCACCTTAAAAAACATCAGACGCTATTTGTAAAAGATATTTGAAAAGTTGCAAAATCTACAAAATATATAAATAAACCAACATAATGAAACACAATGTAAATTCATGCGTAGTAACATTGTTCTCAAATTCTAATTAGAATAGAGAAATAGAGTTAAAGCCTAACAATTTGATTTCGAATATGAATTTAATTTAAAATATAGCAAAACTAAAAATTACCCACAGAATTAATTTTGAAAATTGATGGGTTTTTTATGTTTCGGATTTATTTATAACTGAATAAATTATTATTTTAAAGTCACATAAATCAACAAATATTGATTCAAAGGGAAAAAAATGAAAAGATATTATTTGGAAATTATGTAAAATGACTGAAAGCATTTAATTTCTTTTACTATTTTTTTTTCTGATCTATAAAAACTTCTCATATGACAAAATTAAATTCCACTATTTTTTCTAAAAATCATTACATACTTTTATCTTTTATCGTCAACAGTGTGATTTAGTTTTAACATCTGATAGCTGCTCGATACTCAAATCTAACTTTTTATAAAAAAAATACAAAATGTGGTATACAAAATTGAATTCACACACCGGTATTTGCAATAATACAAAACAAACTGTTTTTATAACCCGGTTTAAACCGGGTTAGAACCTTTGATTTCAATGTTTTTAGAATTTTTTTTCTAGTTTACTAAACCTTGTTCAGAGTTTTATGGTTTTACTTTTATGTACTAGTACTATTTGCGGTAATTATTTTTTTCTTATCTTAAAAACCAATTCAACCAGCGTTTTTTTTATCGTAAAATGTGATATTTACTAATTCATTAATATTTAGATATGTATATTTTTTAAATTTTAATATCATATTAATATTTTAATTTTGTGTACAACCGAATATTGCCATTAAAATAAAATAAAATTTGATAAAGCGATGCGCTCAACGAATAGGCAATAAACTATACGAATGATTAAATTAAACGCAGTTCTAGCTCTGTTTTTACAAATCTGATTGCTTATCGTATTTAAATTATACTGTTGTCGCAATTTTTAATTGGAATATTGTGTTAACAAGAGATTCCACTATTTCTGATTCTATTATGTTCTTGTTTAAAAAGTTATGGTGTTTTGCTACAACGATTTGCAGTATTTGTATTAACTTTTTTCGAATTGCGCTAGAATTTGGATATTTTTACAATACGTATTGTGCAATTGCTAATATAAAATTATTTGTTTTATTAAATGTACTATTAAAACTTTCCTATTAAATAAATCGTTTATTGGATTTACTGTA
This sequence comes from Aquatica leii, assembly GCA_035610365.1. Taxonomy (NCBI): domain Eukaryota; kingdom Metazoa; phylum Arthropoda; class Insecta; order Coleoptera; family Lampyridae; genus Aquatica; species Aquatica leii. Next base: position 48,209,021 of record CM069433.1, on the reverse strand, counting down.
ACTAAATACATTTTTTATCCACAATCTTTAAATGTTACTTCAGCAAACAACTACAATAAAGTATTCAATATGACTTTTATGTACGATCCTCAGCTACACTTAAGCTTAAATAAATAGTCTAAAAAAATATACCGCGACTATAAATTCTTATCGTTGATAACAAATCGGAGTTTGGCAACAGTGAAAAAGTAAATGGGTTGAAGGGGACATTGTATCTTTGTTTTATTCAGAAGGCGATTTCAATGTGGATTTGGGGAATCATAAACTGGAGTCAAGGGACGCGAATCGTACGATTCAGTCATTTTATCAACGCCGGTCGCTATCATAAAAGATTCAAACACGTTTACGATAAAATAATGTTATACCTTACGTATTTATTATTTTGTTTGTTAATGTAATTCACAATTAGTCAATCAAACACTATCTCTACGTAGTATATAGAAACGGGTTTACTTTAATCTATTTCAACACCTACAACTTACCATAGTACGTACATTGAAGAAGAGCACGTTAGAATTCATCTGTGTAAAGCCTCTCAATTACTCAGTTTATGTACCCTCACGACCGCAATATGCAAATTAAAGTTTGCACGGTTGAACTAGGTGTCCACACTTACTTTTATTAAGACTGATGATGTAAAATGAACATTTTATATTAAATTTGCACTAAAGATTACATTTTATATTATTTTCTTTAACTTTTGCAACTCTGGGTAGAGTGAAAAATTGTCTTAACTTGTGTATTTTTATTAACACTAATAGCAACTATAAATGTTTTTTTTTATATTGCGGTACATTATTCTTTACTGTTTCAAGTATAAAAAAACAAAAACATTTTTTAGGTTTAGGTTAGAATGTTTAATTTTTATAAATTACTGTACTAAAATGAGTTCCGGGCGTATATTTGCCACGCAGGGAATTAGTTAATATAAACCTGAATTAATTAATTCTATAGTATTTAACATTTTTAATTATAATGGTTTTAGTCATTTTATTATTAACAATATTTAAATTTGGTAAGTATTTTCTATTTATACATATTTTAACTTTATTTTTTTTTTAGTTGTGTTGATCATGCTAACAAAACTTGTTCCATTAATTAAATAAAATAAACTATAAAAACATATTTCAGACAAGATTTCTGATTAACTAAGTATTGATTATTAAGTTTTTATAGTTAATATTTTAGTTTATAGTTACGTTTTCATTTAATATCAACATGTGATGTGTATACTTTATATTTTTATCAAACGTAAATTAAAAGATTATGCGAAGTATATGTCTAAATAGCTCAAGCGTGATAAAATACAATTTCTGTGTAATTGTAATTTGTAATTGCAGTTAAGGCTAATGGTTTAACTATTTCTAATGCTGAACTTTCATGCAAGTACGCTGACTGCTTAATCACACCTAATTTAAAACTTTAAGCAGTGTTATTAGACTAAATGTAATATTTTGTTATAAAACACTTTAACGTACTTATTATGTTTTGTTTTTTGTTTAAAACAAAAACGATTTGCATTTTTACAAATATAACTAATAACTTAATAATTTCTGATAAATGTGATAGGAAATTTAAAATCAAGTTTAAAAAGAATACTAAATTTTATTAAAATGAATTTGTTTTGTTGTGTACAAATGCTTTTATTTTTTTGATTTGCATTTTATTATGAATTTTTTAATTTTTATTAGTGATATAAACATGTTTCATTTGTACTTAAAACAACAAAATTTTTGTAAATTGTGTTTTAAAAAATTGCTCAAAATTTTCTCCACAATATATATACGTTCATTTGTTTTAATCTAAAAAAAAAAGTTTAATTCCTTGATTACAAATGGAAAGAATTTCTTAATCTTTATTTAAACTAAAGAATGATTAAAATTTAAGATGCGATCAGCAAACAAAGATTTAGGGGAGTAGTTATATGTATTATTATTTTTAATCCTCAAATAATATTCTAAAAATCTAGTACAAAATTTACGCCCTATCTATTTAAAAAAAATGCAATCACTACATTTTAATTGGTAACCTCCTGATTTATCAAGAATGTCAATTTTATCTTTTGTATTAATTAATAACAATTTTAAATTATTTTTATATAAAAATAAAGTATTAAAATCACAACTTTAAAACAAATTTTGAAATTTAAATGAAGAAATTCCTCTGTATGGAAGAGAAAAATAAAATGTATGTTCATTGGAATTGAAAGCTAGACTTTTCAATTTTTTAATTTCTACAGAAAAACTAACTTTACGTTAAAATCTTTCTATAAAATGTAAAGGATATTCATTAGTATTTTCTAAATAACTAATAATTTTAACTTCTTTATTAAAATTATGTTTATCAAGAGAGAAATTGTATAAACGGTTAATGAAAAACCTTAAATGACGCTAATCTATGTAAAAGAGGATGCAATAATGAAAAAAAAATAACATGATTAGTAGTAGTAGATTTTCTATGAATTATAATTTTAAAAGAATTATTTAAATTTTTAATAAATGAGTGAAGAAAATTGAGTAACTTGTTAGATTCTTTTTCTAAAATATTTTTTTCCAATTAATGAAAAGAGGTTTGTTACCCATAGGTAAACCTGTTTTTGTATGTAAGTTTTATTATTAAATATAAAAAAATTGGCCTAAACATAAACTTAAACAATCAAGAATTAAGGCACAAGTTAGATATGGAAGGTCGCATTCATTAAAAATTGTTTTAATTATTTCATAACTTCTAAGAAATAGTATGCTAAAAAAAGATAAAAAATAACAAAAAAAAAACAAGCATAAAATTTTTATAACTATTACAATTAAAACACGCCAAATTTTTAAATAAAACTTGTGACTAGAATAAGAAAATTGAAAATTAATACGAGAATATAAAGTTTTATTAATTTACGATGAAACTTTAAATAGTATAGTGTTAGTTAAAGAAAAAATAAGTTTTATTAGATAATTAATTTTATGGATTTTTGGTAAAGCATAGAGAAAAAGTAAAATAGGGTTTATTAATAGGAAATTGTAATATTTAATATTAAAAAAATTGTACAAAATGTTTTAATTTTATTATTAAAAACATGAAAATTTAAATTAGTAATTTCAATATCTTTATAGTTTAGAAAATCAATAACTTTTCAGGATAATTAGATTTATGCATAATAAAATAAGTTTTACCTTTGTCTGCTTTAATTAATACTAGATTATCATTTTTAATTTTTGATTTAATATTATTTACATTATTTACTGTAGCAACTAGAATACTATTTAATTTTTGGTTACATATAACACTAAGATGATCAGTGTTCCAATTATTAGCTATCTTATGTAAAATACATTCTAAATCAATCGTAAATTCATCTGATAGCAATTGTTATTATGCTTAAAACTAATTTTCTTGTATAAATTTACTAGTCTATCATAAAAGGAAAAACTAGAATTTTGACTTATTTTTTAGTTTAGTTAAGTAAAAATAAAGAAGAGCTAAATTCTTGAACTTTATCATTTTTTGGAACATTATTCATGCATTAAAAATAATAATATAATTAACTATCCATTGTACATTCGAAATTCGTCGAGTAAGGTTGTGTATATGCACTCCCTACACGCGATATCAAGTGAAAGTGATAACGCTCACCGCAGGTCAAATTACGATATCGGTTAGAATTAACTTTTATTTCATATTTACCTTAACTGCAACTGATTCTGTTATAAATACAGTCGTACAGGGTGCCGCCTAAATAGCCAATATCCTTTATTTTAATAACACACCACCTATGCAATCAAACCCATTGGTGTACAATCAAAATGCGCCCCTTTAATACATTCTTACAGCAAACCCATGCTTCTCGCAAATGTTTCTACAATCACAGCCACCACTCTAAATAAATTACGGTCAATCCAATATGCACACAATAGATCAAACAATTTACTATTTGCAACCAGATTTTCCAAGACTACAGAACACACAAGATACTTGGCAATCAGTAAAAAAGGGAGAACGTTTACGACCTGCCAATGATAATGAATGGATTTCAAGGCATACCAGTTCCAACAAATATTGGTTAGGTAACAACAGATTTAGTTCCTTACCAATACAAATAACAAAACTCAGAAAAAGAAATCAAAACCGCCACCAGTTTTTGTTGCTAGTAGAAAACATAAAACCGTTAACCGAAGAAGTAAATAAAATAGCTCCTAAAAATATTCGTACAAATCCCTAACTAGAACCAAGTGAAGATCGAACCTAAAGATAGTCAGGCATATACCAGTATAGTCAATATTAAAAATCGTAGACTACTCTACAGACACTAAAAAATAAAACGAAACATATAGGAATTAGAACATGAGGTAACAAACGTCTAGAACATCAGACAACAACACTTTTGAACACACGTCTCTTTATGTTCTTCATAGACTTTAAACAAAACAATAATAACAAAGACATCTATAAAGTGAAAATGCTAATGAAGAGCATTGTTACCTTTAAACTACATCATGCAAAACGCAGCATACCTCAATGTATGAGATGTCAGCAGTATGGATATACAAAGAATTTTTGCCATAAAAACCCGTGTTGCGTGAAATGCAGGGTCATCATTTGACATCAGGTTGTTCTCGGAAAGTATAAATAAAGATTTCCAATGCGTCAATTGTAAAGAAAATCACCTCTCTAATTATAAGAGCTGTATTGTACACAAACAGCTGCAACAAAAGCTGTATCTACCTTTGAAAAAAATTGACATATGCCCAAAAGTTGCAATTAAATTCACAACAACTCAACGCCACTATCCAGTCGCAGCAAATGATAGTTAGCCCACAAGACAGTGATTTATCCGAACTAAAAAATATGATAAAATAATTTATTACCCAAATTGACACAATGATGAACTTCATTACCACGTTAGTAACTAAAATGACATAATAGCCCAGTTACTTAAAATCGGCGTCTTGAACGCCAATGGTCTGTGCCAACATGCGCAGAAGGTTAATTTGTTTATTAAAACTTATAATTTAAATATTATGCTGGTATCAAAGACACACTACAATCAACACAACCATATCTAAATCCCAAGATTCCACATATATAATGCTAAGCTCCCTGAAAACGTCGAAAGCTATAGAAGATAATCTGGGAACACTAAAAATATGGAACATTTATTGCCCACCAAAATATAACAACAAAAGAAATGATAATTATTACTTTAAAACTTTGGGCAATAAATTTTTAACTGCCGGTGATTGGAATGCAAAATAGCAACATTAGGACAAAAAATAGAAAAATATTTGCAGCAACTAAAGCAAATAATCTAACTACCATATCATCTGGCAAACCTACCTACTGGCCGATAGACAAAAAAAAACTTCATGACTTACTGGACTTTGGAATGATAAAGGGCATGAGCATTAGGCAAATAAAAATACTATCTTGTTATGATCTTTCGTATGACTCAACAATTATCATTACACTTCACTCACACATAACACTGGTCTGCAAAAAAATATTTTTTATCGAGCCCTGACACTATTCCGGGTTATTTTTATGTAAAATGACGTCCTGAATCCAAATATGTTCCGTTTTCTTCCATCACCCACCATTTTCGAGGGAGCCTTAAATCTCTAATTTTACCACTTTTCGATAAATTAATTATAATTTATTTATCGAACGATAATAATAATTATAATAATTATTATAATAATAAATATATGAACATGAATTTAATTTAAATGGGAAAAAGAACTATTTTAGCTATAAACAGTAATAAATAAAAAGATAGTCATCGTTACTTCGTGCTTGCTTTCCTTTTATACCCTGAGGTTTCAAAAACTAGCAGTACTCTGCCAACATGCTTGCATTCCACTTCCCTAAAAATCTCTTTTCCAGCTGAGCGATGTCTTGATGGAACCGTTCCCCGTGTTCATCCAAGACTGCTCCTAAATTTTCAGGGAAAAAGTCCAGATGCGAGTGAAGGAAGTGAACTTTAAGAGACATGTTACATCCTATGTCCTTGTACGCTAAAAGCAGTTCCTCGACGTGAGCGACATAATCTTTACTTTTGTGGTTACCCAGGAAGTTCTTACAAACGTTTTGAAATGCAAGCCAAGCTTGTTTTTCTTTTCGATTTAGGTGTTCAATAAACGTCAAATCTTGGAAGAGTTGTCTAATCTGGGGACCAACAAAAATGCCTTCTTTGATCTTAGCTTCGCTAAGACGAAGAAATTTAGTTTTCAAAAATTGAAATGCGCCACCTGTCTTGTCCACTGCTTTCACAAACTGCTTGGTCAATCCAAGTTTGATGTGTAAAGGTGGTAAGTAAATATTTTCCTTCAGAACCATAGGATTGTGAGCGACATTTTTCTGACCAGGAATAAGATTTTCTCGCAGAGGCCAGTCCCGTACGATGTAATATTTATCTCGAGCTCGGCTATCCCATTCACAAAGGAAGCAGCAATATTTTGTGAATCCTGATTGCAAGCCCGTGAGTAGAGCAACAACTTTTAGGTCAGCGCAAAGTTTCCACTTATAATCATGATAACTAATTTTATCAAGGATTCTGAAGATGTTTTTGTACGTTTCCTTCATATCAACAGAGTATGCAACTGGAACTGATGGGAAGTAATTCCCATTTGCCAACAAGACAACTTTTAAGCTTGTTTTTGATGAGTCTATAAACAGTTTCCATTTGTCTAGGTCACATGGCATTTGTAGCTCTGTCATCAATAAATTTGTATTAGGGCAGAACACTAAACCTTTATCTTCTGAGAAAAGACATTTCAGGGTTGCTTGTCTGGTCCTGTAAGAAGATATTTTTATTCCCTTTTCTAAGAGATTCCACTAGTGAAGTCGCAATCCTAGGAGCTGAGATTTAGTCTTGGGTAACTGCAAATCCTTGACAAGATCATTTAATTCCGATTGAGTAAGGAGGTGAGGTTGCGGAAAAACTAAATCTGCGGAATACTCTTCATCATCATTGAACGTATCATTCAAAGCCCCAGGTTGTGGCTCAGAATCTTTTAAATCAATTTCCGGCTCTAGAGTATAAGTGTTTGGGGGCTCTGGGATTGGTAAAGTATCGTTATGAGGAACAGGTTTTAGAGCTGACGGAATGTTGGAATACTGAATTGTATGCTTACTTTTGCTCAAAAACCCGACGGTGGAAGTCATACAAAAGTAACAATCTGTAAGATGACAGAGAGGTTCACGCTAAACCATGGCCACAGCAAATGGCATTGATTTACGGGTACGTTTGAGCCATTTGGTCAAACTACTGTAACAAATCGTACAACAAACTGATGGAGCCCAAGTCTTGTCCTAGTCGCCAACTTGACAATCAAAGTACAATTTATAAGCTGTTTTAGCAAGCGGAGAAAGGGGTTTTCGTTGCGCTTTTAAAGTTAATTCCCCGCAGACAAAGCAGAAGCTATCGGGATGATTTTGACACTCGCGTGGCATAATTAAACATTAATTTAACGCCCGACATTAACCACAAATCACACTTAGTCATTTGAAAAAATCCGTAGTAAAAGTAGTTTTACTGTTTTACACAAATGAACAAAAATGAACACAAAATCCAGCACGTTTAAAACGTCGGCAAGTTAACTCTGCAACAGCTATAGATGTATTGATCGAAGCAGTTAAGCAAACAATGTAATATACTATAATGAGAAGAGTAATGCAAGTTCAAGCCTGTCGAAAATTCCTGTTCAAGCCTGCATGTGGTATTGAGATCGCCAGCGTCGTGCAGTGAATCTTCCTAACTGTTTATTGATATTTTTTTACTGTTTTTATATATTTGTATTTTATTCTTGTTTCTATATACATTTTATAGCAAAACTTTTACTATATACTTTGCTATAAATTTTATTACCTGCTTTGGGATGTTTAACGGCTATAAGTTAAAATTCTAAAAAAAAATGCAAAAAATAAAATAAAAATGGGGTCCCCCCAAAATAAATGGGTGATGGGTAAAACGGAGCTCATTTTTGGATTTAGGAGGTCATTTTACATAAGAATCGTCAAAATGGTATCAGGACCGATTTTCATGCAGACCAGTGTAATAGAAAAACCAAACAACCAATCTTTATGCTAGACGTACTAACTGGGAATCATTCAGACACATTCTGGATGAGCAAATAAACCTAATTCTTTCTTACCTGAAGAAATAGATGCTGCATCACTGAAACAACACAAAGAACGGCCTTATCAGCGACTCCAGACCATTACACTCTACTGCCCTATAAATGTATTGCTTATTCTTTCTAAAATGTTTGAGAAAATCGTCTTGCAAAGACTACAACCAATTTTAGATAACAACACGCTCATTTTCGATCATCAATTTGACTTTTGTAACCACCATGAAACTATCGATCAAATTCACCAAATAATAAATATTATTCATAATACCTTTGAAGCGAAAAAGTACTGCTCAGCAGCGTTTTTAGACATTAGCCAGGCTTTTGGTTAAGTCTGGGATGAAGGTCTATAGTAAAAAAAAAATAAAAAAAATCACCGAACAGCTACGTCATTATCTTTCAATTCTACCTAATAGAAAGACATTTTCTTGTAAGACATGTAGATGAATCTACAGACCTACAACCAATTATGTCCGGGGTACCACAAAATGGTGTCTTAGGACATCTGCTCTATCTCCTATACACAGCTGATCTTCCAACCACTAACATCATCGCGGTTACCACATATGCAGATGATACTGCTTTACTCGCCGTACAACAAGATCCAACAATTGTACACAGTATCACAGTATCTTCAAGAACACTTAGAAGTACTCTAAATTTGGATTCATAAATGGAAAATTAAAACCAATGAATTAAAATCAATATATGTCTCGGCCTTGAACTACAACAGATGTTCTGGTTGTTTGAAAGACATTTCCATCTGACACATGAAAACAGACTCCTGATGTACAAAGTCATCTTAAAACCTATATAGAGTTATGGGATACAGCTGTGGGATACAGCAAGTAACTCAAATCTGGAAATCTTGCAGCGCTTCCAAAATAAAGTACTACGGCTAGTACTTGACGCCTCCTGGTATGTTCCAAACTACTGCTTTCACAATATCTTCATTAGTATATATACATATTATAGGAGAATCTTCACTCTCCTGCATGTCAATTATTGTATATACATATCTGCATTTAACTGTCCCAACAATGATTTATTGTCCTACATACAGATTGTAAAAAGAAAAAAAAGTTACTCATGTAAAAAAAAGAAAAAGTATTAAGAAATGTGATTGCATTTGCCTTTTTAAGAAATGATTATTAAGCAATAGCATAGATCTAATTACAGGTGCAATAAATAGTTGTGTGCAATAGTGATGTGTAATCAACGTTGAAAACTCCATTATGTATAAATAGAAGTGGATCAGTTAAGTTTTAACATGCATATAAAATGCAGCTTGCATCTTCAGACATTTACCACTCTGAAGATGCAAGCTGCAATGTCTTGCGAAACTTCAGTTTGTTTGGGTTCACGAACGACAATACGGCAAAGGCCAAGTTCTACTTCTTGTTTTGGCTCTCAAGAAGAGACTATGACCAAGCCTAAGTCTGGGTGTTTTACTACGACGCGGTCTAAGCCGAAAGTCGCTTATAATTTTAACATGCAGTTCTTAGTAGATAGTTAATGGTAGTGTTTAATAGATGGTGGACAGTTAGATAGTTAGTTCTCAGTTAATGTAAATCGAATTCGTTAAACAATTATACTGCCATCACATTGAGCTCCGGAATGATACCAAAATTGACTACAAATGTACCTGTAGCGCAAACCGCCATCTTGGAAAGGTATATAAATACTAACCTCATACCGTGCATTTTTGATTCCAATGCCGGGCCACTACCGATCCGACTCAGGGGCGTACCTTGTATTTATATTCTAAATAACTTATGCTTAAGGTTATATTCTTTTTATTTTCTTTTGTATAAAATAAATGCATTAAACCAGATAACAGTTAATTAATGAATCCTGGTCAAGCTGACTACTCGATTTCGGCCAACATCGAATAAAAATATAAAAAAACCGCACGAAGGGGCGTTTACAATATTTATAGTTGTCAATGCTATTTCAATTTATTGTCAAGTAATTTTTGCAATTTATTTATTTTATTTAAATTAACTTGTTCTATTTAACTTATTATCATTTAGAGGCCTGAAGATAACATATATTGTTGAAACATGTCGCCTTAATTAATTTAAATAAACAGCTAATACTAATATATTGTAAGTAAAGCTTTTGGCATTTTTAAATACAATTTATAACACCTCAACCCATTTGGAGAACATTTATTAAAGCATAAGTAATAAACAAATTGTTTAAAATGTTTTATCTTGTACGAGAATATTTCTAGTAAATGTTGTGCTTGCCTTTAATTTTATTGTTTCTATAACACATTTAAAATAATTATTCTTGTATAACCAAAGTTGTTAGTTTAGAAACAAACTTATACGTACCTTTAACTGTAAATGTATATTTATAATAAGTATATATAAAACAATACAATTTTGAAACAAAATAATTAAAAAAACATTTTTTGATTTTAAATGGTTATGAGAAAGTTAAAATAAAATATAAACTTTTATTACAAGGCAAACTAAAAGCTATTGATGTTACATGACTAGTTTAGCTTTCGTCTATATTGCAATTCTAAATCGGATGCGCTAAAGTTTGCATAGTTAACCTAAATAAGAATATGATTAGTGTGTTACTATTAAACTTTATTAAATGATTAGACGTTTATAAACAATGTAATATTTGATCAAAATCAAATTTATTTTGTAAATTTGTCACTGCTGGTTAAAGCTATATTCATTTTATGTAATATCAAGTACTCCTTTGTCTATACTATTCTAGACGTTTAGAAAAAAACAAACTTTATTGGAATATTTTTATACGTTTATAAAGAGAAAAATGCAGGAACAAGACTCAAACGCAAAAATTCAGTAACTAACGTCATTTTTACGGCACACAAGTTTGCTGCAATAATGCAAAATTGTGATTGAATATCTATTATTTATTTTTGCTTTTAGGTTGACATTATTGTTTGTTTAAAAATAATCTAAATTGTAATAAATAAAGTATTTGATAACAATGTTATATTATTTCGTACTGTCCCATTATAATAAGTATATATAATATTAATTAATATTTTTGATTATTGTGTTAACATTATATTTGTTTCGTGGTCGTGTTTTGAAGGTGATTGAGTGAGGACGTGTTTAATAGTAGTGCGGAGTTTTGGGTAATTTAAAGTGATTTACAGCAATTAATTTACGTGGGCGTGGTGAGGAAAGTGAAGTGAAGAAAGGATTAGAAGTACAATTGTAATGTGAGTAGTAGATAAGTACATTAAATTATGGATAAGAAGATATAGGAGGCTCAGATAACGTGTGCGAATGCGAGCGGATATCGCGGACTTGTTTAAAGGTCAAGCGCGCGCTTGTGATAACAGTGAAATACAAACGTATATTTATATACTTTTCTAATATTTGTGGCGGGCGTTAATTAAATACAGGTAGAAAGAATCATAGTAACAAAAAAATTTTAAAATTAATAAAGAAAAAAAAAATTAAATAAATAACTAAATTTAAAAAAAAAATAAATAAAAAAAAAATAAATAAATAATAAATAATAAGTAATAACAAAAGGGAGAAAGGGATGAATAAAAGAGAGAGAGAGGAAGAGGAAAAAGAAAGGCAACAAATATTTGAAAGAGGAAAGAAAACAATAAGATCACCAGACATTAAATAGATATCGGAGGAGAACGAAGGAAAAACCTCAAGAACAGAAGGAGGAAGGAAATAAATAAAGGAGTTAAAAGAATTAATGAGAGAAATGATGAAACAGATGGAAGAAAATATGCAAGGAATACGACAACAAATCAAAGAAATGAAAAAGAAATGGGAAAAAGAGAAAAGAAGTGGGAGAAAGAAAAAACGAAACTGGTGGAGAGAATAGAAAAACTGGAGAAAAAAGCGGAAGACGAGGAAAGATGGAAAAGAAAGAATAATATCGTGATAAAGGGGTGGAGAAGTGAAAAACCACAAAAAGATTTAGCAGTGATGCTGGAAGAAAAATTAAATGTAAAAGACATTTAAGGTGGGAGAAAGGGTAGAGTCAGACCATCAACCACTGGAATTGACAATGGAAGGAAGGGAAAGAGAAGAGAGAGAGGAAGAGGAGAAATACATAACTAAAAAAAAGTGGACAGAAGAGAGTATAAAAAGATATAAAGAGAGAATGGGGAAAACGGTATGGATAGGGAAGGAATTACAAGAAAGTGTAGAGGAAATGAGAGAGATGATGGAGAAAGCAACAGAGAGAGTCAGATTTAGAAGATGGAAGGGGGAGAAAACTGGATGGAAGAAATGGTGGGATAAGGAATGCAAGGAAGCAAAGAAAAATGCAAGAAGAGCATTAAGACAGTGGAAAAAAGGGAAGAAAGAAAAAGAAGAATACAAAGAAGCAGTAAAAATATACAAAAAAACATGCGACAGAAAGAAGAAGGAGCAGATTAAAGGAATAAAAACGGAAGAAGATGTATGGAAGTACCTAAAGAAGCAGAGGAAAAGAAACAAGACAACAAAGGGAATAAAAAATGAAAGAATGGGAGACATATTTTCGGAACCTGATGGGAGGGGAAGAACAAAAGCAGGAAAAAGAAAAAAGGAAAGACGCGGTAGTAAGTCAAGAAGAAGGAGATAGGGATAGAATAAGGGAGGAAGAAGTAATAGAGGCGATAAAGAATATAAAAAAGGAAAGGCGACAGGAGAAGACGGGGCACAAGGAGAAGAGTGGATATACGGGGAGAAAATGTAGCAAAAAGGATGACGGAAATAATAAACAAAATATGGAAAGGGGAAGGATTCCCAGAGAGATGGAGAGAGGGGATAATATGCCCAATACATAAAAAAGGCGAAAAAAATAAAGTCGAGCATTATAGAGGGGTAACATTATTGAGCTCGGCATACAAATTGTACGCAACAATACTGCAAGAAAGATTACAGAAGGAAATAGAGGAAAAAAGTTTGGTACCAGACGGACAAGCGGGATTCAGAAAAGGAAGAAGGGCGATAGACAACATATATATAATGAAACACTTAGCAAATAAAGAACTAGAAAAGAAAAGAGGGAAAATGGTAGCACTATTCGTAGACCTAAAAGCTGCTTTTGACAAAGTGAATAGAGAAAAGCTGTGGGAATATATGAAAAGAAAAAAATCAATGACAGATTAATACAAAGAATAGAGGAAATATACGAAGAAACGAGAAGCAGGGTTAAAGTGAATGGGGAAGAGAGTGAGAAATTCATAACAAAGAGAGGGTTGAGGCAGGGATGTCCACTGAGCCCAAGCCTGTTCTCGTTATATACGGGGGATCTGGAAGAGACAATGAGAGGACAACAGACTGGAGGGATAGTGGTAGGGAAATCTAAGGTATGGTCGTTGGCGTATGCGGATGACATAGTGCTGATGGCTAAGGAGGAAAAGGAAATGAAAGAGATGATGAAGACGCTAGAGAAATATATGAAAAAAAAAGAAATGGAAGTAAACACGGAGAAAACAAAGATAATGATATTTAGAAAAGGAGGGGGGAAAAGAAAAAGAAAGGAGTGGAGATGGAGTGATGAGAAAGTGCAACAAGTAAAGGAATTTACATACCTGGGCTACACGATGAAGCAGGATAATAAAGAGGGAGAACACATAAAGGAAACGGTGAAGAAAGGAAACAGGCTAATAGGACAAGTCTGGGGTGTGGGGGAAAGAGTATTCAAGATGGATATAAAAAAAAGAATTGCTGTTCGAAAAATTAATAAAGGGGGTGGTAATGTATGGAGCGGAAATATGGGACTGGAAGGAGTGGAGGGAGGTAGAGGGGCTACAGGAAAAATACTGGAGATGGGTGTTAGGATTGGACAGGGATACACCGGGGTATATTGTGAGAGAGGAGGTTCAGATAGAAAAAATAAGGATTGAGACAGGAAAAAGAGCAATAAAATACGAGGAAGAAATGAGGGAGAGAACAAATTGCAAAATTCTGCAAGAATAATGGAAAGAGATAAAGGGAGGAAAAGTGAAGTACGGGCAGGAGGGCAGAGAAGAGTATTACAAAAGAAACGGGTACGCGAGTGAAGAAGTGGAGAGATTAAGAGAAGAGGGGGTAGGGACAAGAGAAGAAATAATAAGGAGAGATAGAGACATCAAAAAACAAGAGAGATGGACAAAGATAAAAGAGAGCAGATATAATAGGAATTATAAAGATATCAAGGGTGAAGGGGTGCCTGAATATTTAAAAGACAGTGAGACAAAAAGAAACAACAGGAAAAAAATGGTGGCAAGGTTCAGATGTGGCAACGAGGAGCTAGGGAACAAATATTGGAGAGAAGAACCAGAAAAGTTGTGCAGGCTATGTGGAGAAGAAAGGGAAGACATTAACCACATGAGAAAGAGATGCAGGGAATTAAGAGAAGTGGGGATGAAAATAGTGGATATCTTAGATGAAAACGGAAAAGGAGCGGAATGGATGGAGGAAGTATGGAACAGGAGGAAAAAGTTAAGGGGGGAGAAGGGATAAGAAAATGTAATATATATGTAATGTAATAACACGACCAAAATTTGTAAGCCAAATGGCAATGAATAAAGTTAAACTTATATATATATATTTGTTTCGTATGTTTGTTTTATTAAATGAACATTGTAAACATCTAAGTAACTATTGCAAATTGAATAATAATACTAATTTTAATGTTACTGTAATAAGTTGCAAAAATTTAGTACTATGTTATTTTTATTAATATAAGTTAAGGTTTAAATAAAAAAAAATTGCTGCAAATTTTTAACTAGTTAATTGCAATGTGGTTACATTGCAATTAACATTTTTAATTATTAATTGTAAATAGAATATATAATTTTAAATAATATATTTATTTTTATAAGAAAATATTACGTTCTTTAATATTGATCTGAGAATTTGATTGTTATAGAAGACTACAAACAACACAATATTTAATTTATTTTGTTAAAATTAAATATAAAATTGTGTTAGTTTTTAATTGTTATTGTCCATGTTATAATTTTAGTCATCGTTACCTTAAATAATGTAAAATTTTCAATATAGTAGTAAAATGTTTGTAAAATCAATTTGTGTTTAAAAAACGCGTATCCGTAAGTAGTCAGCTTTATCCTGGATAGCGTATATTATAACTAGGGTTACCCTAAATATTTGAGAAATTTAAGTTATGCAGGCAATGGCCGTAAAATTTTTCGTAAAGGAATTCACATATTCGTCTACTTTTAGTAACTGCGTGCAAAACAAGGGTTCTAAAATTTAATGATGTACTATAAATCTTTCTTTTCTATATGGGTAAAAATCAAAAATGAAAGTTTAAATTTTAACTCGCAACAGTGTGTTGCTATCTATGCTTATGTTGTATAACTATACCAAAGTAAAATTTTAAAATTTTTTATTATAAAAAAATTAACTAAATAAATAACAATTTAAAAAAAAACAATATATAATTACTGCATAAACTTATGCAATTAACTAGTTAATTGTGGACATTGTTATTACAAAAGTTTTATATTAGTTATTATTTTGTTATGAAAAGTTCTGTTTTTTATTATTGATGAGTATAAAACAATTATCAGTTGTGTATATATTACTACAAGCTGTACTCTAATTAAACAATACTCATAATAAACAATTACATAATTAACTCAAATACTAAATGCATAGAAAATTAATAGATTGTTTGCACTGACTAATTAGCTGTATAAGCATAAATGCGCTTAATATTTGCTCTAGTATTTTTCCGACAGATGATAAATTAGAAAAGAAATGTATGGCTACTAATTCATATCTAGAACAGTAGTTTCATTTTTAGGAAACTCAAAATTAAAATATTTTTGTGTAGATGACATTGATAAATTAATTATAGTTTAACACTAAAATCTTTATTTTATATTTTTTTTAATATGTTATTTAAACGCTCTATGAGTTGTTTAAAAATATGTATATGTTTTAAATTAAAATTTATTTAAAAAAAATAAAATAATAGTTTAAACACAAATATTAATTAAAGGTATTTTTGTTTAAAAAAAATGTAAATTTTATATGATGCGTAAAAATGTACACTATCCAGCTTATATAAATTTAAATAGTCGAAATAAACAAAATTGTAAAAACAACACAATATTTTTTTTAGTTTATTGCACTTTTAAGTTTATAAAAATTGTCATTAATAATAATAATATATAAAAATGCAAAGTTTAAATTCATTTAAGTTGAGACAAATGTTTGCATAACTTTATAAATTAGAGTGCGTAAGTCTTTGACTTTATCTTTTTAATAATTTCTTGACCATAAAACTGTTAATTTATTATACAAATAGTTGTAGACGCTAAAGTGTAAACATAACTAAGCAAGCGTTAGATTGCAGTCGCTACAGAAATGTCACATTGATGTAAAACAAATTTTTACTTTCTTATAAGATCGAGCATATCAATCTTTGCTGCTTACTACGACGTTTACAGCAATGTCGATGTGTATAAACATACCAAAGATGCATGGATAAGTGCGGTTTAAGTAGAGGTCAAGGTGACTACTTTGATGTTACATCTATCTATAACATACTTTTACTTTTTTATGACACCGGACATCCAAAGACGCTTTTCTCTCAGTTTAAATGCCAAAACAAAATAGTTTGTTTCTTATCGCGATAGAAAAAACAAACTTAAAAGCAAAAAAAAAGAAAAGAACATTTATACCTACTCTAATAAAATGTACAGGGTTCCCAACGACCTAGGAAACAAGGAAATGTCAAAAAATAAAAAATAGTCAGGAAAATCATGCAAAAGTTAGGAAAAGCATGTAACTATTCACCAAGTGAGGGAATTTTTCAATCTTCTTTGCGAGTTTTTTGTGCCACCCGCTCATTATATTTATCTCTATTTTGCTTGTCACATAAACACTTTAATTCGGAAAGATGACTAGTTAAAATCAGCTTCTGTATAACATGCTGTACACAAAAATCAAAGATAAAACTAACACATTTGATAGACACAGTGATGTCTATAACATCGACTGTTTAAACTGTAGTAAATGTTATGTAGAACAAACAAAACAAAAAACAGTTAACTGGATTAAAAAACCACAAATATGGTTGTGAAAAAAAACTTGAATCAGCGTTAGCCTACATCATGTTGAAACGAGACATAATTTTTAATTTTATTAACCCGTCAATTTTAGATGTTGAACTAAATTACAGAAAAAGATCAATAGTGGAATTGATTTTCATAACAAAACATAGTAATTATCCACTTGATTTTATTCTGTAAGTTTTATGTGTTAAAAATTATCTGTTAATTTCATTTTGTTGTTACTATGTGTTGACTTACGAGTTCAATAAATTACAGTTGGCCTGAGGAAGTGCTAACCTTCAGCACGAAACGTTGCCATAAAAATAAATTAAAGTGGTTTTATATGCCCCTCCTAAACGAAGAAGATTGAATTAATTAGTATATAGTAATTATGTAAATCTTAACAATTATACTCAAAAATTAAATACTATTTATAAGAATCTTATTACTAAGATAAAGCAATGTAAGGTTTTCCCAGCTATGTCCGTAGTATTTTATTAATCAACCTTGAATTTGAAAAGTTTACTGTATGTCTAAGTTCACGTTTGTTACTGTCGTGTTGTATTTGTTCTTGTGTTTAATAAATTTATTTTCAATATTAACTTAATTGTTTGGTTGTCTTTATAGTGCAGTCCGAGACACACCACTTTTCTAGTCTATGAATGTATGTGTAATTCATTGTAGTATTAATTACTGATAACAACTGTTAATTTTACCTGCCATGTAATAACTACAACTTTTAAAAAAACAGGTGGCTGAAGAAATGCGCACTTAACTGCACGAAACGTCGCTTTATATAGACACTAAAAGTGTTTTGATGCCCGTCCTCATAAAAGACCCTTAAAAAAATCGTGTTAATTCTTTTGCCTTTTAATGTTCCATAACCTATACTTAAAAAATCTTAATTCCTAAATTATAACACCAATGGACCTGAAAGCCAACGTTCGATAATATCTAAACGTCAGCAGTGTTTATAAACAACCAAACAAAATTTTACTAGAACAGGTCATAAAAACAAATTTTAAAACAACTGAGCCAATACTACTAACTGGAGATCTTAACTGCAAGAACACGACATGGGGATGCTGAAACACAAACCCTAATGGAGTTAAACTATTAACAAAATATGTGTTTTAAATTAATTATCTCTAATTATTATTGATTCAAATTTTAATCTCTTTATCCTTCTAAAGTAATTAAAATACAATTGTTGTTAATGACTTGGTTTCTTTCTTCGTTTCTACCGCTTTACTAACATAAACAATGTTATACAATCTTCGAGCCTCCTGTGCTGATCTAGCAGGAGCTATTTCTGCAAAAAAAAGATCTGGCGCCCTATTAGAAGTTTGTAGCAAACTGTCACTACACAACCATGTAAGCAATTTGAAACTGTACACATCCATAATTATATAGAAACTCACATGCCTAATTCATGTATGAATATAAAAGTAACTGCTTCTTGAGAAATAGATAACATAATTAAGCAACTTTGAAATAAAAAAGGTCTCGAACATATTGTAATAAGTAATATGTTATTAAAACGCATAACACCAAGAATTGTAACCAATTTAGCTAAGCTATTTAACGCTTGCCTAAGACTAAGATACCTTTCACAAATGTAGAAGTTTTTACACATATTGATGTTTTCCACGAACACTTAACAAGTTACAGCTCTATTAGCCTGCTATCATTAATGTCTAAACTTTTAGAAAGAACTTTGCGTGTAAGATTAAATGAAGAAGTTTCCACTATAGGTGTTGTGCTTCATTTTAATTTTTGTTTTAGTTTGGTTTAGTACAACGCATACACATGTAAACAAATTAGAAATGCTACAAAACAAACTTTTAAGAATTGCGGTAAATGTTGTGTAGCATGTAACAAATAAATAGCTACATAATGAATTATGTATATTGACAATCAGTGACTACATTAAGAAACTAACTATTAAGTTTCACCGAAAATTAAATAACTGTGAAGATGCAAAATATTATAAATTAAAATATTCATACAAAACTAAAACGAAAGTGAACACAAGACTATTAACAACTTTTGATGGCAGAGCCATCTCATAGTATAAGTTACTATGTATAACAGATAACTAGATGAGCTATAACGACGGTAAACGTTGTAAGTTGATTTTACACCTGCGTATTTCAAAACAGTTTTGTATAAAACTGCGGTACAGAACTACAACGGAAAATATATTGGTGGTATTTACGGTTAACACAGAACGTTTATTTGTAGTGTTATTGTAAGAAATCCCTTTTATTTATATTTTAATCCTTACCTGTTTTTATTTTAATGGATGTTATGTAGTATTAAGCGATTATAGTGTTAACATTTACGTATTGTAAAAATTTCAATAGCAGTACTACTGGGAAACACAGAAATAAATATTGGCAAAAAGAGAATGTTAGATAGTAATTTTTTTAATGGTTTATTTTGTGTGTTTTTTAAACTTTATTTAGATTTTTTGGGCCTAGGAGTCTTTTTTAGAGACTCTTTCCTAAACCTTTTATGTTAGATTCAAAGTCAAAGATGTAGTTTGATAGAAACTAAATTAATGACAAGTTGTTTTTACAGTGCATGCCGTTTATTGAAATCACGGATAATGTTATCAGTAGGGTAATGTTACCCCTTTATTATAGAACGAGCCGGACGTATGATACTACATAGAAAAAGCACCGTTTATAGTAATCATAGTTTTGGTTTATGTTATCAATTTTTTTCTCAGATTTGCTTCTATACACGAACAATAATTTATTTTTATATAAAATTAATGGCTGAATTTTTACAACACATTGGTTTAGAGTAAAATTTTTTATTATTGTACCCTTAAAATAGTTGCATATACATCTTTATTTTTACAGTGTTATTTATTTATTCGAGCATTTTGGCTGACATACAAAACATTAACTCACTTAAATATCTGTAAATAAGTTATTTTCTAAAATTAACTTGAAAAGAGTGTGGGTTCTTAGAATAACAATTTCATTTAACTATTTCTTATGTGATAACGTTATTTTTTATTTATGTTTATTTTTAGTGTGCACGAATTACTGTAAAACAATGTATAGTTCTTAGAACAAAGAATTAAACATTATAACGCTATTTTGATTTATTTTTATTAACGGTGTTAACACTAGAACGGCCGGAGCGGTCAATTTGACCGGTAAGCGTTTGGTTTCATCTGTTATTTGCGCACCGCTTATAATACACATATATGCTTTTGTGACATTTCCAAAAACATTTATTTAAATGTTATTAAACAGAGTCTATCAATATTTCTCTCTGTAGTTAATAGATATTATCACATAAACCTAGAACGGCCGGGAACGGTCAGAATGACCGTATCTGAAAACTTTTCTACAAAAAATATTTATTTTAGAAAAAGAATTGATTAGTTTAGCAAGTACATTATAACCATACACTCACTACATTATAAGACGGAAAGCATGCGCGTGATCACATTGTTCAATCACCTGCAAGTGTTTTAGTGTAGAGTTGTGATTTAGAATGCGTAATAGTTAGAAAATATAAGTATGTTTTTTTGTGGTCTTACTGACAAGGAGCTCCTCGAAGAGCTTCAACAAATATTGGAGAATAAATCCGATGGCAAAGAATTATCTGACAGTAGCAAAGATGTTCCTAGTTGTCACGAAAGAAGTAGTGATGATATGATGTACGAGTAATATAATACAATGAACTTGTGTATAGAACCGTCTACTAGTTCCAAAACGAAATCCACAATAGGATAGTTCAAACTTCTGTAACAAATATCAAAGAATAGCACGATATGGAATATTCTTCAGTCTGATGAGAATACTGCATGTCGCTTGCAACAGCAGAATATTTTACGAAAGAAATTCGGTCTAACACCATATGCAAAACGAAACATTGATGACAAGGTAATTAGTGCTTAGCGAATTCTTATTGACCAACAGATGTTTCGACACATTCAGAGATGTACAGAAGCTGAATTTCATAGACAATTACAAAACAACAATTTGTTTATGACTAACGGTGAAATTGAAACATTTATAGCAATTATTGATGCTCGAGGTGCATATGGCACTAATACACTTTCGGTGAAAAGTTTATGGTCTCAAACGTGGGGACCGGCGTTTTTTTTTCAAGTAATGTCTCGTAATAGATTCAAAGGGATTATGAGATATTTGCGTTTTGACCTAAAGACTCAACGAAGCAAAAGACTTCAAACTGACAAATTCGCACCAGCCTCGCAGATATGGAAACGATTTGTTGAAAAACGCATCCTTTTTTATAAACCCGAAACAAACTTTACAGTAGACGAGCAGTTATTCCCCAACTAAAGCTCGGTGTAGACTCACCCAATATATGTTTAATAAGCCAGACAAATTTGGCATCAAGTTTTGGATGGCTACGCATGTTCAATCAAACTACTTCCTAAATGGTTTTCCAGTAGGTGAGTCTTTATCTGAAACCGTTGTGCTGCGCCTATTAGAACCTTTCCTCAATAAGGGAAGATATGTAACAACGGACAATTTTTTACCTCATTATCACTTGCTGAAAAGTTGCGAACAAAAGGGACAAGCATAGTTGGAACAATGAATCGCATTAGGAAGGAATTTCCACCTTTTGCGAAAAATAACAAGTCTCCATTGTATACAATCAGCATTCTGAAACATGAGACATATACGTAGAGTGTATACCAGGGAAAGATCAACAAAAATGTGTTATTGCTAAGTTCAATGCATCTTACAGTAGATATAGGAACTGGTCCTAAAAAACTTCCCGAGACCGTCAAATTTTATAACAATACGAAGTATGGTGTAGATGTAATGGATCAAATGGCCAGAAAATACAGCTCCAAAGCTGGATGTCGACGCTGGCATACACAAGTTTTTTATACCGTGCTAGATATTGCTGCTATAAATGCATGCATTTTGTACAGTTCGATAACAGGTAAAAAACTAGAACGCAGAGATTTTATTCTTCAACTAGCAAAAGAGCTTAGCAATAAATACATAACTAAAACCAATACAACATCGACAGCAAATGTTGCCGGTAACCGGAAATGACGCCAATGCGGGACAACAAAGTGTGGAAATAAAACAATGAATTTTTGCAAGCAGTGCCAGAAGGCTGTATGTGGATAATGTACCGGAAAAACTGAAGTAACGTGTATAAAGTGTGCTGACAATCTCTAATTACCAAGTTTTAAAAAATGTATGACATTATAAATTAATGTGATAAATATAGATTTGGTTGTTATTTGTGTTTGATTGTGTTATTTACGGACACAACTGAAGTAAAGATGTCGGTCAAATTGACCGCGCACGGCCTTTCTAAGTATCTAGATGGGGTCGGTTGTTCTAGTGTTAACAAACTATTTATTAATGCTACAGGTTCGTAATTTTTTATTTATTTGACTCACAGTTTTGTAATTATTTTAAGTAAGTAAATTTTTAAAATTATATAAAACTATTTTTTTTGCTTGTATTGATGCTATGATTTTACATTGTAAATTAACAACCTGTTAATCAGGGACTTACTGATTTTTAACCAATAAATATTTATTTTTTTTTCTGAATTTTGAATATTGTTATCATTCGGTTATTGTTATCAAAAACCCTAAGTTCCAACTTGATTCTATGGCGTGTATTGTATAACAAAAAAAGGTAATAAAATAACTATTCAATATTGAACATCATTGTCGCAAACACAAGACTTACTAAATAAATAGATATTATATGCTACATTATTTGGGTTAGATTTAATTAAAAACTAAATATGTAGATGAGCGTGCAGAAAAAGATTGCAAAATAACCATTTGTTCTGAAAATTTAAAAAACAAATAAAGTTTATTTTTCTGGTCTAGAAAAAAAATTAATTTAATTACGTTTTTTTTTTCTAACCTAAGAAGATGGCCGTAGGTTATACACATCAGATCTAAAAAAACAATGGCATTCTTTTTCAATCGGTAGTGTTATTGTCTGAAATGTTTAAAAATGACCGATGATAAAACATAAGTTTAACTTTAAAATATAATAACAGTTAAACTAGTTAATTAAGTACAAAAAACCAAAATATGATTAAACTTAAAATGTCATAATAACAAATTATGCAGCAAGCTTTTATCATCAAAATTAATTTTCTTTTTTTTTGTTATAAAAATATCATAGCGTAGTAAAACTAGTTTTTACACTAAATTTCAGTTTAAATAACATCGCATATACATTTTATTAAAGGATTTGTTAATTTTGCACTTTACCTTTAATAACATAAAAATAAATTTTTACTTTTATGTTTACTTACAAAATAAATTTTACGTTTTAATAACGTTTTTGTTTGTCAACTAAATTATATTTTATGATATGAAATTGTATTTTGGTTTATTTCATTAAAAAAAAATATGTTTGTTTTTAAATTTTTTATTAATGAAGTAATCTAATAAAAAAGGTAATGTTGTTTGTGTATTTTATAAACAAAGAGATTTTCAGTAACAATTTGCAACTATCTCATTTTTTGTATACCATTACGTTGTGCTTATCTATACTGTTATTAAACGTATGCTACTATTATATTATTATCCGAAAGTTAAACGGCACTTTTATAGTTACGACGAGATTATTGCATTAAGATAAATACTTCATACGTTTTTTAGTTAGAACGCCTTAGGTTGTTGCGCCACTTGAGAAACGTATTTTACTCATATTTTTTCAATATTCCTCAGGGATAAAAGTTTCAGAATGTGTTCAATTTTTCCATAAAACAGATAACGTTTTTCTATAAAATATTTGAAAACACTACATTTATTAAAACAAAATACGTTTTATTCTATCCACAACAATATAACTGAAAAAAATGCGATTAAGATTACAGGGCGCTTTTATGAAAACGTAAGTGCGTGTGTGCAATTTTCTTTTGTGCTTGAACGACATATTCATTTCCCAGCTCAGCCGGATTCTCCCGATAACGCATATTCTTGTTAAATATCTGACGCTACATAGCTGTAAGATTGCCTTATATTCTACCTACAAAAAACTATTCATCCGTGGACCCAGCAACGTTTTAGGAAACTGACATTTTCTCTGAACTCCTTTCTATTCAAAAGCAAATGGAATTTCTATTTGTTTAGAAAATGTCCGGCAGTACGTAAGTTTGTTTTATGTAGCTTTTTCATGTGGAAATTTCTTAAATTATGAAAACGATTTTAACTAATACACATAAAATAAATATGTTCTTTATTTATGCTTTACGTAATATATGTATTTAGAAAACAAAGGAAATTTTATATTTTACGGTTATAATCATTTCGATATTGAATTAACGTTATTAACACATAAGTTCTAAAATACTGCGTTTTAAAGAACTTCTTTTGTTCTAACTAACTTATTAGTAATACATTTGCTTTAAAATTAAAATAACTAAAATGCAGAACAGAACAAAATTTACAAAAACTTAAATCTAATAAACTACGATATATTTCTTTTTGCTAATTATTCTGACCTCAAAGTAAGATTAATTTGTATAAAAAATCTTACATAAAATGATAAAAACATTCAATTAAATTGAAGTAAGAGTAGTTTATGTGAACGCAAAAAGTAACTACTTTGCGTTACTCTGTTTTTAGTTTTGTGTAAACCATTAAAAATTTTGAATATAAAATTATGTAATTTTACTTCATATCTTATATATATGAAACAAGTTAGAGATTGTAAACAAATAAAATTTATTGTGTTGTTGTGTTTTTATTCATTATTTGAATAAAAATGTAATTGTAGAAAAATATTTAGTATTATACATACAGCTTGTTTTTAAAATAGTACAAATTCAAAGAGTAGTTTCTTTATGGCTTACTAAAAAATAACTAAAATTTTCGGAACGGAATCTAGAGATTAACTGTTGATTTTAACTACGCGGTAAATGCTGTAAGATGCGTCTTCAAAATACATCGTAAATAAAATAAGTACAACTTATATCAATCTTTATATCTTCGTATTGACACTGACCTTCATAAAATGTATTTTCTGTTCTCAGTTAAGTTTATATGCGCTTGTAACCAAAATAAGACCAGCTAAAGAAACAAAAAAATGCAGTGTAAAAAATATACGTTCTAAATTTAGTTTTCCTAAAGCTCATTTCAATATCTTGCTTTATATGTGTTTCAATCTGTCTAGTTAGTGCTAAGTGATTTCCATAAATTACCTTCGATAAACTTTACTTTGACGTGTGTGTTTTATATTTTAAAAATATAATAAATCTTAATTTCACTTAGCAGTGTTAAAAAATGATTATAGTAATTGTAGAACTAGATCTGCGCGAGCTTCCGCCTTGTACGCTGTAAAAACGGTACAATATAGATAAAAATTGCACATCAAAATTCACTAAAATAAGTCCGCGGGAGTGTATAATTATATCTAATAGTTTAAGAGTTACATAATTTTAATGTATTGTGAAACATTTTCGTGCAACTTTGCACACTTATATCTTCTCAACTGTTAAAGGTAATTGTATCCTTTCGCAGACTTTTTTATAGTAAATCTTGTTTTCTATAAAAATGTTTATGTGCAACTTTTCTGTATCTTGCACCGTTTTAGGGTAATAGTTTATTGGGTAATATAAGTTATTAAACAAATCATTTCAATACAAACATTGTGACGGTTTCGATGCAGGTATGATTTACAAGAAAAACAACTCTAGATGATGTAATATTACGACTCCGACAAAGCTACCCTTAGCCGCAAAATAAGCGGCGGTGGTCACCAAAAGCAATTCGGCTGAAACACAGATGTACTACTGAACCGATAATTTATGTTCAAATTTTAAAATGCGTAAACAAATTAATAATTTAATAAATATGTTTTATAAAACTTTATAATAAAAACTATCAGTAATTACTAGTTTAAGTTATAAACGGTTTCACTGAGAAACGAAAGTATGTAAAATAAACTTTGAGTAAATTTTGAATGTTAAAATCGTACCAACAGTCAAGCAATTGTAAAAATTATTAGCATTTTAAATCTGTTAAGACTAGAGAAAGGATTCACGTTAAAGTAAAGTTTATCTCTTTAATGCATCAATAGCGCATTTGTTTAACATTAGTAAGAGAAAAAATTGTAGAATCGGTAAATTTTTATTTTATTTGAAACCCGCAGTGCCGCCCAGTAACAAAACATCGTAAAATTTTAAGGGTAGAAAGAAACATAACGCTGTTTTCAACAGACTGAATAAAAAAAGAAAAAATGGCAGATTTGGTAGTGAGAGCGTTCGTTAACTAATTAACCAATAAGAAAAAAGCGTTTTAGGAGATAAAGTTAAAATTGCATACAAAGAAGGGTGAAAGTTTTAAACGAAGGTTTCTAAAAATTTTGACGCGGTGCAAAAACAAAGAAAGTTGTATACGAGAGTTCTTTTTTGACTTACTAGCAAAAAAGAAGTTACTGTCGGACTGTTTTTTAACGTACTCGCGCAAGGGAGTTAATTTACGCGTCTTTTTTTCATTTATACGAAGAAAAGTTACTGACAGGTGGTGTTTTTTTTTTGTACTTGCGAAAGGAGGCACTGACGGGCTGGCTTCTTTCACGTACATTTATTATTATTATTTTTCTTTGAGCGTACGTTTTGTATAAAATTATATAGTTAGTGACAAATTGTTACGTGGTTACTTACCTTGTCCAGTCAAGACTCAACAAACCTCAATTAGTTAAATTTATTTGGATATGCGTTTGTAAGATTTTTATTTGATTATTGTACGAGAGATGCGATGAGCTGAGATACTGTCTAACGCGAGAAAATTGAGAAATATTATTTAAATTTAATTCTATCGTTTAAACAAGATTTTTTGTTTGTTTTTTTGTTGTAAACGGAGAGAGCAAATTTAATATTTTCTTTTTTTTGTCTTCGGCATTGAAAAAGTCGCTGTAAATGTTTTTTAGATATGATCAAACTTTTGATGCACATTTCCAAAGGTGAAATATCTACTTTGCAACTTTTACATCTGAAAGAATGTGGTAACGTAGCTCGAATTGTGTCATAATCTTAGAAGCTGTTGAACTGTGAACCGCTATAAAACTCGGGTAAAATCCCGTAATCATTAAGTTTGAGCTTTGCGAAGGTGACTTTTTGTCTTGAAAATATTTTGTGTCAAATAAAATTTGTTGTTTTGAGATTTTGTAGTTTGCTTTGCGTTTCTTACCCTACATTATTGGAAAAGAGAACCTCGCTTAGGTACCAACACAACCAAAGTATTTCCTAATACTAGTTGCCTAAACAAAGCTTAGATTTGAGAAAGTAAATAAGTATGGTCAATCACGACATTAACGCTTTACCACCAAAACATCGCGTCTCAACGTTAGTACCAACAGTGGAATACTGGTGGTATAAAGAGAGTCGCGAACTTTTGACAGAGTTTATTGAACAGTTTGTTAACGATTTGAAAATATTAGCCCAAAATACTCAGTTTTGTGCTTTATTAGAAAAATTTTCTATAAAAGATGTATCCTTGAGTTTGTAATAATTTCGCACTAAACTATTACATACTACTAAAGCTATAAATAGAAAACAACAGCCGGGAGTGTTTAGATTTAAAGTTTTTAATACTAATTTAATTCCAAGCACAATTTCTGTTCCTCTTAGAGGGATAAAAGGCAAACAAATTGAACTACAAAAATGGAAAAAAATAGTAACGCCGGCCTATTTACATGCCATCATGTTTGTTTCGGGTTTCTCGTTAGATATGTCACTGGAAGCTATGTTTTATCAGCGCGGAGCAATCCTTAATAATGAATGGTATTTTTCATAATTTGTTATCACAAAAAATTTCTATATCAAAGTAATTGATGTTGCTGATTTATCATCCAGCAATGAAGAGGTTATGGGAAACAATTCTCAGGCATTTCATGGACAAATGTTAAATACAAACAATTGGTTAATTATCATACGACTATTCTTGTTTACTATGCACCTAAAATACTAGTTATTTGTGATTTTTTTATTATTTATGTATGTATTCTTATTTTTAAAAATTGTACTAAATCTTGTTAATCATATTACGTAGGTAATATTGTGCTTGTTTTCAACACCCCTCGATAATTGCAAGATTTGCGATATTTGTGAGTTTTTTTTAATAAAATGTAAACTTAAATATCTGTTTTCTATGCATATGCAAACAGTACTAGAAAAATAGCTCGCAGAGTTAACATGTTCCATAGTACGGTACTCCGTATTTTGAAAAATTATTCTTTGTTTCTCTAGAGTGTCGAGCCAGTTCAACTGTAACCAATGTTGATTTTAAACCGCAAAATGAATTTTGTGAGTGGTTTGGAATAAAAAAAACTTCATTAAACCCAACTTTTAGTAGAGGTTTTCGATTAATATTTAGGCGGGTATTTTAGGAAGTACTTTAATTGAACTGTTTATTTTACCAGAAAGATTTACAAGTGGCTTGTACTTAACTTTTAAACAAAAAACTTTTTTACGAGAATTTGATAATTTAGGCTTTAAAGTTCTCAGAACAATGTGGTCTATGCAGGCTCGATCTCCATATAATTTTTATATGGATTGTTCAATTGGAATTGTCTTAGACGCTAATAAACTAATTGTCCAAATATTAACCCCTTAAATCTTGTTTCTAAGGCTATATAAAAGGTAAATTATAAAAAAACCTCGTAACTACATAATAAACAAGAGCTGCAAAATCGATTTTTTAGGATAACAAATGAAATTAGACTGGATGTGCAATTATTTACGTAGCAGCATGTTAAATAAATAACACAAATTATGCTAACAGTAGAATGTCTTTCGGGTTTGGATCGTGTCATTGTTGTTGTAACCGAAGTTGCTAACGTTTCGCCCACTTTCGTAAGGGGCTTATTCAGGGCGTGAGATAAATTGCAAATCTCACTAAGAACTTCTCAAAAGTTAGGTTATCCACTTGTGAAACAAGCCATAATCTAAACTCTGAAAAGGTAAGAAAGAAAACGATAACTTGAAAAAGCAAACGAAAATCTAACAAAGAATCACTACCGAGTTAGGTAATCAACTTGTGAACCAAGTCAGATTCTAAACTCCGTAAAAGTGACTTAAGAAGAAATAGTCTCCGTATATAAAGGAAAAGGATCGTCACGGATGGTTACGCTCGACTCTGATTGGGTTACGGTTGGTAAAGGGCGTGCTTTCTATAAATGATTAATAACCGGAAACCAAAGCGGGGATAGTTCGAAACCATGATAGCTATTGAAGTTATTGGGGTGTTTGATGATTTCTATGCTTTCTCGGAATTTTCTGTTGAAAAAGAATGGAGATTTGGCAATCAACAAAACATTATCAAAATCTATCTTGTGACCTGTAGTAAAATGATGTTCAGCAACCGCAGACTTGGAAATATACCTTTTCCTTATACAACGATCATGTTTTGAAATGCGAGTAATGACGGAACGACCGGTTTCACTAATGTAGACTAAACCACAAGAACACGGAATTTGGTATACACCTTGAGATGAAAGTGTAGGAAATTTGTCTTTGGGAGAAGAAAGAATTCTTACGAAGAAGTTTCCCTATTTGATCTGTCCAAACCCGGAAGACATTCTAATGTTAGTATAGATTACGGCCGTGGAAGCCTTCGCTATTACAAACACAAATTATGTATTAATTGTTTAGCGACAATAGTATTTTCATTAATTAATTATATAATATTTTTTTTAAATTATATACTAGCGCTTTAAGTTTTCCAGATCAACACAACAATGATCAATTAATTGCGAAGTAATGTTGACGGATTAATTTTATTTGCTTTCATAAACACGTTTGTGTTTGAATTATTTTATTTTGATATCTGTTCAATTACATTTTGTTGCAACTTTTCAGTATGCATTTTATCAGCTTTCTTAGATCTAGTAAGGACGTGTATCAACTGTAACTGTGAACTGTGGACATAAATAATATTAATGTTTTAGTTAAATTAAACTATTCTATTAAATATAATGTTACACTTACGTGGCTGTTTTTGGTTTCTTAAAAACGTTTTTTATATTTGTTTTGTTTTTATTGTTTAGAGTTAGCTAGATCTTTTTGATGTGCGTTTTCGCCGCCTGTGACCACGTTGACCAAGTGTAGGTCATAGTCAATTGTAAATCTATCTTTTTTTCTAAATTATAGATAATCGCACTTAAATCAATGTTGTTTGTTATACAGCAAAAAATTAATTCAGACCTCGCTGATTTTACGGCCCCACAAGTTGAGAAAACGACAGATAACTTAAAATTCAAATGGTTTTTATTATACGTTGTGTTCTAAACGGCACTGTTTACGAAAAGTTTTTAAAGTTTTAGCCGTCTGCTATTTTAGCTCAATAATTAACAACTGCTATTCTTCAAGAATCGAAAAATTTTAGAAATAAACAAATACTCGGGAAAGTAAGTTGCACATAGCTACGATGGAGCAGCAACTATAAGTAGAAAATTTGAAAACGTGCAAACAAAAAATTAAACAAATATATCCCACGGCCATTCTTATCTACTGTTATGCTCACTAACTTAATTTAATATTACAAAAAGCGGTTAGCTAAAACAGAACAATACAATTTGTTTGTACATACTTGTACATAGTTTTTTTTTGTCAAAACAGCAGTTTTAGACGCATTTGTGAAAAGTAGATTACCAAAATCTGCACTGACGCGATGGTATTATAACAGTCAATGTTTAACATACATAATTGAAAAAACAGACGCTAATACTATAAATCAAGCTTTTTATAAAATGAAAGCTTTTTGTACTAGTTGAAATTTTTTTATCTCATACCAAACTGCACAATTATTTTTAATCAACTTCAAAAATGTGGCATTGATGTTATAAGTTAAAACTGATATTAACAAATTCTATTCAAAAAATACAAAACAAAACTTTAAGTGATGATACTTTGTGCCAAATCTCCATATTTCTAAATACAAAAATCTCTCTAGAAGTGTGTGATATAGTGTTATCTGAAATTAATAACCGTTTTAGTTTCAGTGGCCCAGTTATTTTATAGTGACCGATTTGAAGAGTACAAGTTTGCAGACCTTGATTATAATTTAGTTAAAAGCAATAATACAAGCATCAATTTGTTCTCTGTGAAGTAGTAATTTTTTTGTATTTTTGTTTTATTACATAATTTGTATTTGCAGTTATTATTATGGTTTATATTGTTGCTAAATAATAAATACCAAGCCCACACAATATGAACATATGCATATAAACTTTAATTTTAAACAACTAGAACATTACATTGCAACAAATTATTTTACTATAAAGAAAACCGTATTATGAAGCAATGTGACGATTGCCGGAACCATTCCCAATATTTATCGCATTTGCAGTTTATTTTTATCATTAATTTTTTTTTAAATATTAGTTTTAGACGTTTTTTAACAGTTTACATCAAAAAAAACTTAATTACATTTTGTATTTAAAAAAAATAATTAATTTTGATGAAGTTGTTATAGAAATTAGCAAAAGTCTGAAATGTTTTATTATTTGTAAAAAATAAATTCAAGTTGTCAGATTCAAACTTAAAAAATATTTTTTTTAATAAATAATATTTTGATGCGTTAAAATAAACATGCAAATAATAAAATTTATTATTCCCATCTATTGAAATAAGTTATAATATATTATAGTATATTAGGCAATGCAATGCATAAAACAGGGTAAGTTACTGTACTGCATAAAGTTAAGCTAACGTATAAGTATGATGCGTAAAATTTTATTAAAAAATATTGATTTTTTATTTGCGTTTAACTAGGTTTTGAATTTACAGTGACACTAAATGAGTGCTGCAGTTTACATACACTCCGAAATCTACCTGTAACATGACGAGGGTTTATTATCTCTTTTTCATTAAAATGTTTTTTTATTAAACAAGAAAAATATTTTTACAACATTGAATAACAATCATGCAAACTTTATTTGTTATTTTAAAACACATTTTTAAAGATACGTTAAAATCGTACATTTTAAAAGCAATTCTTGTTGAAATTAGTATTTTAGTTAATATTAAAAGAAAGTGAAGGTAAATATTTTTACATTTATTTATTTTGTAGAATATACATTTATTTTTAGAAAATTAGATTGTTTCCATGATGCTGAACAACTTCAGGTAAAATTTAAGTTTTCGAGATGACGATATTGCTTTTGGAGTTCCTTATAAATTCCCTAAATCGGATTTGCATAAATTGTTTGACGTATCTAAAACCGCTGTTCTTAATATGTATTTGCTTTTGAATACAAT
The DNA here is from genome assembly GCA_035610365.1 of Aquatica leii. Taxonomy (NCBI): domain Eukaryota; kingdom Metazoa; phylum Arthropoda; class Insecta; order Coleoptera; family Lampyridae; genus Aquatica; species Aquatica leii. The sequence goes on along the minus strand of CM069433.1, from coordinate 48,176,627 downwards.
ATATACACTACATGTACGTATAATACAATAGGTTATATTAAAAGTCGTGTATTAAAGTTTTATTTCGTTTCTTATTGCAATGTTAATTCTATTCCTAAAAATAGCAAATTACTGTAACGTTTTAAAATTAATTTTAATATTTAAGAAAATATAAGTCATGAAATAAAACTAAATAATTTTTTTAGTTTTATTATTTGAATTGTTTTTTTTGTTTGTGTAAATTGAAATTCCTTAAGGAGGATTTTCAACTTTAAAGAATCATGAGGATTTTTTCTTATTTTGCAGTAAATCATTTACAAGTTAGAGTTTTTCGTTATGTAAATCTTACATTTCCGTTTGGCATAATTTATAAACCAAAAAGGTAGAGAAAAAAATGTAAATTGGATTAGTTATTTAAAAACACGGTTATAATGTGTTTTGTGCGGACGGTCAACAATTAATTTTAAACTAATATTGTTTAATTTTATTTTCTAGTAAGCGTTTTTTATTTTTATAATAATTGTTTTTTTTTGTCTTTAATTTTTATTGTAAAAGTTACTATAGTTTCATCACTAGTAATAATTTTTTTTAAACAAATAATGTATTTAAACATTTGGGTTTTATATATGTATTTAGACATTGTATTTTTCCTGTATTGTAGTAATTTTAGATTTTATAAATTTTTGAATAAATTAGATATCGTTATTTGTGAGAACACTAAGTCGTCTTTTTTTTATCGCACGATTTCATACTTTGGTATGTTGTCCTTTTGCAAACAAATTAAAAACACTTTATTTAATACGCGTTGAACTTGTCAATAAAATTACGAATCTTACATAATTTTCTAATATTAATTCGCGGGGTCAAATAAAACGCGGTTTTGCGTTTTAATGCGCGGTGTGCCTTTGACTTAGAAATAAAAAATACATTAAATAGACGTTACATAATAAGAAACTTTTTTGTAGAACAAACTAAAAAATTTATTGATGTCAAGATTATCAAAGTCAAGTCATTATCTTGTAACGTTATCTTTACTGTTATTATTCCATTTTACATTATCTGTATTAATTTAACAAATCGTTGTGTGTAAACCTTCCTTTATTTTTAATTTTGTGGAGTCGCTACTTCTAAGGGCGAGGTCATGTAGCTTTTATTTTACCTTATATCTACAATATCTTTATTTGAAAAGTCTGTGTTAATAATACAGTATGTCTTTGATTTATATTTTGTTACGTCTATCTAATTTCTCGTTTTTAATTGTTTTAGATTTTTTTTTATGTACCGAATTTATCTTTAATGACATTGTCGCTACATTCATATCTTGAATAGATTTGGTGTATCAATAAAACATAAATGCCAATGATCCAAATTGATTTTCTTGAAGAAAATATCTTTGTCATTGATTCTTGATGGGAAATTTTCGAAGGTTATCCGCCAACATTAGCGTTGCATGCATTTGAATGACATCAACCTGAAATTTGATCTATATGCGTGAGTTACATATATCTATATTCGTTAATTACAAATTTCGATTTATCAATTAACCTCTTTTTTCTTTTTACTAAATAAATTTACATTTGAACCTAACTTATTAGATATTAAATATTAATATTCTCTAATTAAACCTGCGATTCAAATTTGTTTAATTAGTTATGTAGAAGCAATCAAGTTTAGCTTTCTGTTAACTAAAATAAAAGTTAAATTTGCTTACCGCAAATATTAAAAATAACTCAATTCAAATTTGTTTTTCTTACTATGTGTAAAGAAATACCAGTTTTCTCTTAGTTCTAAGTTTCATTAATTAAACCATAAACTGAGAAAATTTGTATCTTTAGTTTTAAGTAAAATTATTGAATTTTACCTTATTGTTTTTGTTTTTGAATATAGGATTATAACCATGTTTTGAGATTGCATCTATACATTATTCCTGTGTAACATTTTATTGCAGATAAGACTTTAATACTTTAGTCTTAAAATCAAACTATTTGGCATCCCTGACTTTGGAAGTTAATTGTCTAATTTTGGCAATTTTTCTAATTGTTTAATTAATTTCTTTGCATCTTTTGTTGGCGCGCTCTTTACCTAAGAAACTACATGAGAGTCTATGTTACAATCTTTCCAATATTGGTAATTCTTCCCAATTTTTTCCGACACAAGGATATGCCTATGCATTTACTTCTTGAGTGTGCTTTATGTAAATGGTTTTTCAAGTACACGGCAGATAAAAAATTTAATTTTATTAAATGTGCAGAAAAATTATTTCTGTAATATAAAACTTTTTCGCCTCTTTTGCTATTACAAAATCTTCAATCTTCACAATCTACACACAAAGAGAAATCTGTAATCACTAATTATGAATAATATGTGCATAAATTACACATTTTATAAAATTTATAAAATATGAATTATACTATGATGTTATGCGTAATACGCATACAACATTTCTAAGAATGCAGTTTGTATGTGTTTGGTATATTCATATATTATGAATATGGTTATAAATGTAATCAAGTTATGAATTGTTTTCATATTTTGCTAGTTATCACTATACTTATTATTAGATCTTGAGTTATAAACAAACCTTTTTATATTATGATTCATCAGGAAAACCAGCAGAACGTTTCACACGCAGATAGTGTGTGCATTGCATCATCTAAAGAATTTATTTTATCAACTGATAAAAAGGTAAACAAAATGTAATACTGTCATATATTTACGTTTTTTGAGTTCTAATGTTTGTATATTAATTATTTTTTGCAAATATACATAAGATACAAATATTAGTACTTATAACACATTCACATACAAATTTAAAATTCTTGCGTAAGCTAATAGGTACACATTATGTAATATAACGAAAATATATTACATTATGTATTTGTATGAGGTGTACAAAATTAATTTGCCTCTCAATATGTGCATGCAATGCGTTTTTATTTTAGCTTGAGTAGCATTAGATATACAAAGTTATCTGTTTATTTTTATTCCTATTTTCATTAATATTAAAGCTACCAATTAGGTTAACCCTTCAGCACACGCGTTTAAATACATTTCTCCAGTACACGCGCTACGGACGAAACCTCCGCATGCAGTAATACATGTTTTATTTATCAAATAACATAGGCTATCAATTAGTAGATGCACTTTATCTTAATACAGACAATAGACGTATTCAAATTACTTTTTGTATACACTAATTTATAAAATTAAAGATAAATGGCTCATGATTTTCTTATACAATAGGTATATCAAAAACAAGAAAGTTATTCTAGAAATCTTGTTAATGTTCATATCATCCTTTTTGCTACTACAATTAAGGCTATCCTGGATATATTTTCATATTAAAAGTGTAGAACGATTTAGCATCGACCAGTGCCATAATTTTTAAGCCATATTTAGCAGGCTTGGATAGTATATATTTCCTGAAAGAACATCTTTCTCTAAAGGGTTCTAGCATATCATCAATCGTTGCAAATTCTGAAATTGTATAGTTTTTCTGGCAGTTGCTAACAAAGTTTAGAAAAAAATCTCGAATAGGTGCTAATTTATTAGTCTGCTTTCTGGCATTCCTTGTGTTTACATCATCAAACCTTAAAGCCTTCAATAGGAATAAAAATCGATTCAATCTCATAGTAGGTCGGAAAAACTTTGTACCGGTACCATAATTGCCCAAATCTGTTTTACATTTGTATGATGTAAATGTGAAAGTCCTGCCATGTATAATAATCTTATTAGAGGTTTTAGTTCTGATAGGTTCGTATCGGTTGCGTCCCTTTCTATAGAATAATTGATGCGAATTATTCGTATATATATGTTGGTGTTGTCCACAACTTCTTGTAAAATATTGTCGGGCACAAATGATTCCCAAATTTCTAGTTCTGTTTTAAATTCTTTGTATTTCTTGTAGGTCCAGAAAATTCTCTAAATATATTTTGTTTTCAAGTTTTTAGAGATTTATTTTTTTCCGAAATCATACACTACATAGACGAATAGTCTTTACCTACGTAATATGGTACTTCATTTTTGAAACTAATTTTTGTTCGGTGTCTGATTCACTATCCGATACATTATCTAAACATTCATCAGGCTCACTATAGTTTACCACGTCAGAATCTGAATTTTGGTTGCTTAAATTTTCATTGGAACAATCATCATAAGATTGTAACAGTGCCATTTGCAGAATTTTACACACACACGCACACGCGGATGAATCGTCCACAACTAACTTTTTCGCACTGTGGCATAAAGATCTTAAGTAAACCATTATAAATGCATATACCACATGACTTCTAAAATGTCTGAAAATAGATAGCTTAAATGTTAAAAAAATTGAACAAACAAATAAGAACGAATGTAGGAGTTTACGAATAGTTGTTACAAGCCCACTTGTAATTAAGGGGTGCTGGTAGCTTAGGTGGTTGTCGTAGAGAGGATCGCAGGCTTCGTGCGGTTTGATTATAATGTCAACGTAAAATAGGCGCAAAAAACGGAGAAAGCAGAAGTGGGAAAATAGATTCCGTCTTAAATCTATCACAAAGCGTAGAAGAATAAAAATCAACACATAAACAATAACACCGTGTAGGTTTATTATCACAAAAGGCATAAATAGTAATATCACAAAATATTCAGTAATCGTACACCCCTAGTGGGTGAGCAACACGCCGTACAACAATGTAGCTTTGTTAATCTGACAATTTATATAAGAATCAAAATATACAAAAACACAGAAGTAGCGGTTTGAAAGGAATAACCGTAATTCTCTAAGAAAGAATTGCAACACCCCGTAAAGTTAATTTATTTGCATACATAAACACAAAAATAGAAAAAATGAATTGTGTACAACACTACTGATGTACGCACGTCGATAATACTATTGTTTGACGCATATCCCAAACAAAATTAAATCGTAATAGCAATAAGAAAAAGTACTCACAGTTACAAGTCTCGCAAACGTGATAACTACTTATCCAGCTTTTGAGGAAACCTTCAAGCCTAAAAGAAAAATGCTGAAATAAAAAGTTCTTAGTCGTACATTGGTGCTGTCACAAAACCCTGATATTCTCAAAGTTTAAATAAGTTTGACGTGAGCAAACAGATGCGTCGAATTCTACTCCTAATTTAAATAAGTGACTTCTGTACTGGAGCACACAGGGAATATTTCCACATTAAATGTTCAGTTCCAGGCTTAAGGACTCCAAAAAAATATATATCCGCAAGTAGGATGTTCGAAGATGGCGTTATCGCCGCTGACAGGTGAGCATGGAAAATTTCCAAAGATAAAGACCTTATCACTATTCGCCAATTCGTGCGGGTATGATAGCCGCTATAAATTATTACAACCGGAATTAGTTTTGACGATTAACTACACCATGGGCGTGTCGAAATCGACATAAGATATAAGGTGACATAATATACCGGACGTTTCGAACGTAACATAGTGCGGAGCTTTCCTCCGCGTACGCGTGTTCTGAAGGGTTAAATTAGCAAAGTTGAAACACTTTTTGTGGATTACGACAGTGGAATCAAAAAAACAATTGAACCTCAAATTTTATTAATATTCACAGAAATACATTTATTTTATCTTCTTCAAATACGTTGTATAATCTCTCTGATTTGGTTTTGAAATTTTAAAACATTACGGTATTGCTGCTTATATACTTTGTTTTTCTGCAAAACCCCACAAAAAAATTAGTGACGTTAGATCCGGACAACGTGTAAGACAACGTATTGATGCGTTTGTGCTTATCCGTCTTTCATCAAAAGTTAGGATTTGTGATGCAGCAAAAATTCATTAAGGAAATCGTTTAAGATTTTTAATAGTAAATGGACATAAAGCTCTCCGGCTACACTACCCGGATAGAACACTGGTTCAAGAACTTGCAAACCTATTACATCTCACTAAATGTTGAGACTAAATTCATTTTTAGGAATTTGCAAACCTACTACAAGAGGATTTTCTCTACACCAATGTCCACATGCTTGAATGTAAAAAAAAATATTTTTATCACATCAAGTCTTAACTGAATTAGAAAAATATTTGTCTGTCTATAGAACAAATTTAATGTTATCGTTTTAAAAACACTTTCATAGTTCTAAATTATCTATACAACCTTAAAAAGTGCAACGTACGTGAGCATTTATTGAATTCTCATTAATTATTGAGTAGTAGTAAATTAGAAAATCAACAAACACTATTTTATTTTGTTGCCGACAACCTACCGTTGTTTTACAAAAAATAAACATGTCTAGCTTTGGTACATTATGGTTAAATGTCACAACTTTAAGCGCCTCTCATTTGTTTATTTTTAAATTTAACGTAGTAGTGCAAAAACATTTCTTATTCAGAACTTTGTTTTCTTAAAATATTCAAAAACATATAAGATGTTGCAATAAAAAAAACGATATTTTTAAGAATATTACTGAAACTCGATGTTCAATTGTTTTTTTGATTACACTGTCGTAAACTTTAGAGTAAAGCCATTGTTTACAAGATTTTAAACTACTACTTGTATATTTGTTTGTATCGTGTCCGTTATGGTGAAATAATTAAATACTCCCAACTGCAGAGTTTATGCAAGGATTGAAAATAGCAGCTTTTGCCTACACATAAGTACAAGGCACAAAAAAAATGATCACAAAAGCCTACACAAATAATCGAAAATGGCGATAGTGGCATTTTTAGAAAACTTTAACATCCTGATAAATTGACTAGAAGGTCTAGATTTTTTTGATATAGCACGTGAGAAATCGTCAAAAAATGTTTTTTAAATTTTATTAAAATTAAGGATTAATTAGAAAGCAGTTGAACACTTATTAGTTATTTGTTTTATTTTTGCTACTTCTAGTAAAATTGTAATTATTGTTTAGAATTTAATTTCAATGAAATAATTTTTTTACAAGTTGCTTATTTTCAGCAAAACAATTTTTGATTTCTCGATTATTTGACAATCTAAAGTTTTTAATATTTTAACACACATTTTTTAGTTGTCAACATTGCCAAGGAATGCCAATATGTGTAATATTTCGATTCTTCAAGTAGACTTTTGTAATTAATTTTGTTTTCAACTTTTTATAGTTAACAGTTTATTTATAAGGTATACTTTTTATATGATAAACAAAGTTTCACCGGGCAAAATTAAAATTTTCTAACCTTCTAACCCCGAAGTATAAATTGTGATCACTTTCTATCCATTTACATTTTCTAATACACATACTTCTTATTTCTAGAATTGCGTCGCTTAACAAAAAAATTGCAAAGAGTGGTAAAACCTAAAGGTCCTAAGAAAATAGACAATAAGGTATAGAAAGTTAGCATTGGAGATACATGAAAGTTTTTTAATTCTGAAGTGAGAACAGTGGCAGATATGTGTGTACCTACTGTTATAAACAAACGGAAATAATCTTGCATCAAAAACAAAATAATCTTACACTATTTCTAATAGTAGTAGATCGTGAGGATGACAATAATCTAGTTTGTTTTAATAACAGATAATATTACACATTTATACAATAATTTTCTATACACTTTTGATGCCTACTTTAAAATAATGGATTTGATAATCGTTGCTGCCTATATGATAAGTAAACCTATTACAAAAATTATTTGTATTAATGTTCTTCAACTTCAATATAAAAAACCGTTTTTGTTAAATTATTCTGACTGCAATAGAAAAAAATGTTTGTGGTTAGCAACATGTAAAATTATTCTTTTGTTGTTGTTCAAGTTCTGTTTCAGTGTTGTTTATATTATTTACCTTTTATTTATTTGAATAATGTTTTATTTTTTATAATAATATATATTATTATATAATACTATGTATTATTATATATTACTATGTGTTATTAGTTATGTATTAGTTCTTGTATTATGTGTTGTATTTAAATTATTTAGTTGTAGAAGTATGGTGGTGTACTTATAGGTGCATTAAAATTCTGTAATCATCATAAAAAAAAATAAACATTTAAAAACTCAAAATATATGTTTTACTAATTTATAAAGTATATTGGAGAAATATCTTATGATTACTTCGTATAAGAAGAGTAAACTTAACTCCGAAATTATGATTAATATTCATAATTGTTAATACACTATTCTGAATATCATTTAATAAACAATACTTTATTTATCACATATTATGATTGGCTACTTAAAAAGTTATTCTTTATATAATTAGAGTTTATGAATATTAATCATAAATATATGATTATTAAGAATACATAATGAAAATACTTCGTTATTGGATGTGAATTATAATCATAATAGATGTGACTTAAATCGCATATTATGATTACCTGGTTAAAATTTTATTCTTAATATGATCATTGTTTGTGAGTATTATTCATAAAGATCTGTTTATTACGCATATATGTATAACAAAATCGTTTACTTCATAACTTATAAATTATAATCAACATATATGCTAAGATGACCATTCAGAAATTATACCGATGGTTCATAAATTTATGAATAGCTAGTAGTAGTTGTATTTTATGCTTAAATTACGCATAAGTTGTGCGTCTTACGAATGATATGTGCAAACATTTCTCTGTGTGCAGTAAGATCAGTTTTTGCACGTCCAGTAGTTTTTTAATGTAAATAAAATTGCTTACAAACAAAACATTCTTGATTTCTCAATTTTGAGAAAGAAATGTTCATTGCATGTATATGGTGGTTATACATAAATGTTATTGATATGCCACTTAGCCTGTTCTCTTTTGTAGTGAAATATTACGAGACGAAATGATTTTATATGCTCTATAATTATATTTCTATTAACTTTTGTAGCATTTGGGTGACGTCTACGCATGTCCTGCTTAGAAACAATGTCTGAAAAATTGCAACAACGCACGAATTTTAATACACAATTATTATTTTATATTTATTATAATTTTTGTTTTCGAATTAGCCTCTTTTGCGTATAAATAGAGCGTTCTGACATCTCAGCGGTTTTTATTGCGTTATCTATCATATTACATAAAATATCCCCAACGAAAGTTTGGCATTCAAATTTTACGCTTTTCTTAGGATTATCGTTCCATCGTTCCCATCATGTAGTTGCTCTTCACTACTACTAGAATTACTACTACTGTTATAACTGCAGCTGCAGCTATCTATATTTTTTGGTAAAATGTACTCCGGGTCATCGTTGTTTTATTACTTCCTGTTTCTTTTGCTCTTTTACCACAGAAATTTATTTCTGCAATTCCTTGTTTAATGCCAACGTTACGATTTTCTTCCCGCGTTCTAACTTAGTAAATAACATGTAACTCATGTATGACTACTAATATTTGCAAAATTCTAAAAATATAGAAATTTGCAGTTAGGACGTTGTAACTAAGTACGGAAGAATTAGTGTACACATTTTTATTAAAATCAAACAGTATATTAAACTAAGATGACTTAATTATAAGATTTTGGTTTTTTAGCTATAGAGATATAATCTTTTTATACATGTATTTAACTAATCATAAATATTCGTAAACAATAAATTTGTTTATGAAATACTTTGTAGTTGGTTGTTTGTATTAAATCCTAATTTTAAATGTAAACCTTTAAACGCACGTTTATATTAAAAAGTATTTATATTAATTATAAGATAAATAAATTATAAAAACATTATTAAAATAATAATATTAAATTTAAACGGTTTGGATATAATAATAAATAAAAAATTCATTTTACAAATAATGTCAATAAATAGTATGTACTTTATTATTGTCATATTTACTGCATTAAAACTAACATCTAAGAAAGGTGTAAATGAATATCTCTACTATATTTTTTTGTATATTCATTTTAATTGTATAGTTAAATGTATTAGATTATTTTTAATTACTTCTATGCTATTTACTTACATTTATAAATTATTTATCATTTTTATTAAAATAGTAATCACATTTAATCAAATTCATCAAAGTACAGTTTTAGGTCAAGTTTATCAAGCACTTTGCTATTAATCTTTGTGAAGTAAATAAAGTTTTTATGAAAGAAAAACGATTTTTTATAAAAATAAAAAGATTCTTATTAATTTTCTTAATTTTTTTACATATTTATTTAGTTTTAATAAGCAATAAAATTAATGTTTTTTAAACGTTTATTGTTATTTTGATTAGAGTTAATTTCAAAATAATTTTTTTAATTAAAAATGTTTTTTTTAAATTTATTATGTGATGTATTAATATATGTTTTTTTTTAATATTATTTTTTTTTAAATGATTTAAAATGCAGGAAACAAATAAAGTTGATAAAATTAAGTTTGAAAATATATCCTATAAAAGTACTTTAAAAAAAATCCTAAAAAGGCGTTGCAATACGTGATGTACGGATGTGGTCTAACATCCCCACACTCGGAATACGTTAGGATGTGCGACTAAAGTCCGTAGATTCATAAATGCAGGGATACGTGATTTCTCTAAAGAATACCAATGATACAAACATTTTATTACTACCCAGTTATACCTGTCATGAATGCTGATTTTTATTTGGTTCACAAAAGTTAATTACACATACACAAAGCTTGTCTGGTATAACCAATTCATTAATTATTCTAAAAACGAAAAATATGCAATATACATTGTAATAAAGATGAAACGTTAATTAAATTTTTGTGTGATATTATGTAGTCAAGTACAAAGAACACACAGAATATAATAAATGTGATCCATGTGTTGAACAAACTATGCATTATAAACATAAATAAAACACGTTCTGAAGTATTATGCATAAGCGTATATAGGTTGCATGAAAATAAACATTATATTAATTAAATTTATATAACAGTTAATTAACTTATTTCTAAGTCACTTAATTAAATGTTATACGAGCGATTTACATAAACAACAAATATTATGTAAGTGATGACGTAGATAAGTTTATTTAACTGAAATTATTAGTAATTCAAAGTTTATTTTTACACAAAATTTTACGTAAATTCTTGTTTCTAAAACATGCAAATCATAAAGCAATACGACTTGATAAACCATGTTAAATAACAAACGATAAAGCAATAAAATTTTATGTTTGTAGAAACTGTTTTAGAATATACTCGTAAATAGGGTGTAAAAATGAACATTGTGTTATTTTAAACAAAAGCTAAATACAGGTCTACAGAAACGGCTATTAAAGCACTACTTAGGGCTCATACTAAGAATTTGTCATAAAATACCTCGTCTAAGAAAAACGTGGCATTTTGTTATTATTACCCATAAAAACAATAAACGTTTTTATTGTCAAATAAATAAGCTTAATTAATGTTTGCTTTCTTAAGATATCTTTATTCTTTATTTTTGTTATTATTTGTTTTACTTCTTTTTGTTTTCGTTTCGGTTTAATGTTATAACTGATTTAATTTAAATGGATTTGTAAAACTGTATTTGTTTTTCTACGGCATTAATTATTTGTTTACTGCAAATTGCTTTATTTACTCAGTTTGACAATTAACTTTTATGTTTTCTTAAATCGAATAAAATATTTTATATCAACAGTTGCAGTGTTTGTAAAAACTTATGCAATAATCTTGTTACGTTGTCTCAAACTACTTATGTTTTATTAAAATATGCGTAAATTTAACAAACTAATACTTTTTTTGGCATAGTTTTGTGTGTTTTTTTTAATTGGTTTTACTGTTATGTAATTTATTGTTAATGTTTATATAAAATCAATTTTCATTGGTAAAAATAGTTTTAAATTTTAAGTACATTTAATAGAACAATTAGCATTATGCAGCTAATCTAAAATCGTTTTAAAGTGTAACTTTTTCTTGTTCTGTATGTAGAAAATGGTTTAGTTTAAAATTTGTAATTTGTTACTGACTATTAACGTGTTATAAATATTTTTTTTTAAAGTAGCCTTGTTGAAATGTTCGTTTTTTAATTACGTTTTTCTAAGAAGTTTTGATGTTTAAACACCTAGTTGTACGATAATTGTGTTTTCTTTTTACAAAACCTTTCTGAAAATTTAATTTTAACTAAATCAATTGAAGCACATATACAGAAAATTTATTTAACTCCGTTTCTCAAGTGACTTATGACACTTACATTAACATTGTTTTAGGTTGGTAGTACTACCATTATTATCATTCTGACGTTTTGTTTACATAAAAGGTCATTTATATTTTTGTTGTTTTTGTTATTGTTTATTCTTATATTTTAAAAGAATAATTCTTATAAGAAATTATTGTTTATCTGAAATAAAAGTGAATATGATACTAAACAAAAAAATTACATAACTATTAGCGTATAATTTTGCAAATAAACAATATTTCTAGAAATAGAATTAGAAAAACGTCGTGTTAATTTAAGTGTATCTAAAATATAAAATTTTTTTGTGCTTTGCAAGTCAATTTGCAATATGTTCTGTACAATTTTTTTTTCATGCAATTAGCACGAGTTTAAGAGCAATTAATCATAATTACTGTGCTAAGCATTACCCTAATGTGTCATCGTTCTTCTGTTGAATATAATTTTTTTTACAATTTGACAGCGTTTCACTAGTAATACATCATACTAACATTTTTTATGTATTAAAATAATACTTTTAAATCTATAGAGAAAAACAAAAAAAACATGTATTTTATTAATTTCGTTATTTAGTTATAATTTTATTATAAACTTTTTTTAATTAAATTGATTTCGTACTAAAAATTCTTTTGTTATACATAACAAGTAAATATTATATTACATAATTTATTTATATTAGGTATCTGTTGCTCAATCATGTAACGTTTATTAATAATTAGTTAAAATTAAAATATATTTGAATTTATTGAACTGCGATTGGAACTACAATTTACAGAACAAAATTAACAATAACTTTTATAATGATATAAACACCGTTGTTATTATTATAATTACAATTAAAACAACTACAAAATTTAATTTAGAGAATTTGTGAAAACTAAGGTTTGTGGTCTTTTTTGTTCTTCAGTTTCTATAGCAATCATGTAACAAACACATGCAGTTTGTTTGGTTTTAGGAAGTGACTTACTTATTTTATTTTGTAATGTCATTCAAAACATTAATGTATATTTTGATTTTGCACAATGTTTTTCATTCTTATATTTTACTATTGCTTAATATTCATAATTAAATCGTTTATTACAGAAAAAAAACCAAGTCATATTTGGCAGGTTTCAGGAAACAAAAAAACTTTAGGTTAAAATTGTTTCTGCAAATGCGCTATAATCTTGTATACCTTAGATAACGATTGGATTGTTTCAAAGTAGCGAAGATGACAGTGAGTAATTTGACAACCGTAGCTGATATTTGTTTCGCAAATACCTTCCGTTCTTGTTAAGTAATAAGTTTATTTTTCCGGTGTTCAAAACTTTGCATTGTGTTTGTTGTTATATTCCTGATGTTTTATTGTTATTATTTGTATGGTTTCAATTTCTTGTTACTTTTTTTGGTCTCGTTCTTGTCGTTGCGTTGTTCAAGATGGTTTTAAGTTCAATCAAAACAATAGACATGATCTTCGTTCTTGGAGAGTGTAATAGAAATCTCCTGTTGGCATCGCAAATTTACTCGCAGCGTTTCCAAAAAAGAAGAACTTTTAGCCAAAACAGTTTTAAAAAGGTATTAAAAAGGTTTCTCGCCAATGGCTCCGTGAATACCTTACCGAGGAACAGAAGAAATTTGGTTCGCATAAAAGAAAATCAGTTCTGAGTCTTGTGAAAATAAGAATATCAGCATAAGGGAGATAGCGAGAGAAACTGAAATTAGCAAGACAAAAATGCAAATAATCTTAAAGAAACACAAATATCATCCATACCACATTCAGTTACATCAAGAATTGCTGCGTAGGAATTTTCCGTCGCGGACGACGTTTGCAAAATGGGTAACTAAATAAATTTAAAAAAGAAATTTTTTAAAAAAATATCCTCTTTTCTGATAAATCGACTTTCCACAAAAATGGGTTAGTTAACCGACACAATTTTTATTATGATACTGATAACACTTGTATTTCTTGTACAAATTCCCGATACTGTTGGTCACTGATCGTATGAGGCGGAATTTTGGAGGATCGAGTAATCAAACAGTACTTTTTCGATGGGAACCTGAATGAAAAAATGTACAGTAAAGAAATTAATAAACAGGACACCGCGCTACGTTTTAAAAAAAAATTATATTGTATTACGAACTTCGTTCCATGACCCAGAGATTTAACCGCAGGTATTTGGCCCTTCTCAGCAGGGTTTTTATATATTGCAACTTTCTTTGATGTGGTCTTTTTACGGAAGCCTCCAAAACTGCATTAGTTACTGTTGGGTAGCAACTTTTAACCGCATCTGTAACGTAGAAATAAATATTTTATTTCTATACATACATAATCATAGAGTTACACAAAATTAATTACATTTTTTTAATCAAAAACAACACAAACTTAATATAAATATTACTTTAACAATCATAAGAAAGATATAAAAACACTGTGAATACCTTTAGCTGTGCATAATCGTATAGAAAACTTGAAGAATTGAACTGTAATTATAAATCCTAAAGTATCATCAGATTTACGCAATAATCTACCTTAACGCAACCATGTGTGTTAATATACATTTTTTTTAATACAAATCAAAACATGATACACAAAGAACAAAAATGATAACAATATTGATTACAATTATGAATTATAAAAAAATGTTTCGACTTACCGTTTATTGTTCCATTTCGTAATTGTACACACAGCATCACTTATCAAACTACAATCGAACAAGTGAAAAGATATCAATTTGCAGCGCAAGCGTTGAGGACAGTAATCAAAAGTATAGCAACGACTAATGCTGACTAATGACAAAGTATTCGTTTTGACTAAAACGATTCCACTGTTTTGAAAATAATTCAATCTTATTTAATCGATCTTCAAACAATTTTAGTTATTCAAAAAATATTCGGTTTTAATAAATCAGTTTTTTAGACGGTTGCTGATTATGGAAAAAAATTGCAAGTACTGAAACGGTTTAAAACTGATTGTGAAAAATCGGAACCCTTTCAATTTATTCACTGTCAGTTACGTGTAAATGATATAAAAATGGAACTAACACGAAACAACGTAATAAAACCATTGTTTTAATTTTGTGACTGTAACAGTTTCAATCCGTGTTTACTGGGTATTTATTAGTTTTAACTACCCCCTTCTCAAAAATCATTTTTGCATTTTTTGTAGATAATCATCTTTCATGCCTCAATTGAAATAAATATTGTATTACGAAAATTCCTATTTCAATGGTTAAATAGACATATCGTTGTGACAAAAAACATTTATTAGTGAAACAATAAAATTACAAAAGACTTTTGCATTACTTGTGGTATAGATTAAAAATTGCTTACAATACATTCTTTAAATTTCTATCCTTAATTTAATTTTTATAATTTAATCTTTAAACATTAGTTGTTTTTTTTTTGTCACAATTAACACGTCTAAAAGTCATTATTCAAAAACTTTGCTCGATTTGTCAACTTTAAATACGTTTTGTTTTTATTTAAAAGATAGCACTGTAACTCATTTTGCGTATGATAAAGAAGTAAATTAAAAAAAAAATCGTCAATGAGCAGACGCTTTTAAGAATATATTTACAATCAAAAATAACACACTTAATAAACCATATAAAATACAGATTTTGTTTGGCTATGAGAATAAAATTAAACTTTTGCATTGCTTGGGAAAATCGTAACTTATTCAACTTGTTTTTAATTTTATTGTTTAATTTGAAATGTAACATCCAATTATTAAACTTTTATAAACTTAATCCGTTGCTCTGATTATGTTTTTAAAAAATCTTTCACCGTTCAGTAACAAACTTTATAATTTAAAAACTTCTTTAAATAGTTAATTTTCTTAATGCAGTATATGTTATTTGATGTCTTCTTCATTCACGGGTAAAAACCCTGCTGAGAGAGTTCAACCACCTGCTGTTAAATCTTTAAGTAATTGGACGAAATCCGTAATACAACATAAAAATTTTTTAAAAACCTGCTGAGGTGTTCCGTTTATTTGTTTTGTAACTGTACCTACACTTTCTATAAAACCAGCTTTACAAGTTATTTGAAGATGTCCCCTTGGCAATAAGGCAAAATATGTGGCTACAACACGACGGAGCACCGTGTCATGCTACTCGAGAAATAAGGAATTTCTTTAATGCACATTTCTAGGATCGCTGGATCGGAAGAGAAAAGCCAAATAGCCAGCAAGATCGCTTGACTGTACAAAATGCGATTTCTTTCTTTGGGGCTACATACATAAAGTTTATGCTTATCAACCTACTACTGCAGAGCCCAAGCGACACAGAATTACAGCTGCCTTTAGAAACATTACGCCATATATTTGAACAATGTCGACAACAAATTTAAAATGCGAATGATAAACTGTTTAAAGCACAAAGGTATGTATTTCGAGCATTTGCTGTAATTTATTGTAAATTATGAAATCTTATTAAACTGTTTGCAAATTTTAAATTTTGTTATTTTTAAAATAACGTAGTCAGCTGTCTATTAAATTTTGAAGCAAGCAAACCGTTATCCAATGCATGTAAGATTATAGTGCATTCACAGAAATTTTTAAAATCTCTAAATATCTCAAAAACCGCTTTCACAAACAAGCAAAAAAACACATGCTTTTATTATAGAAAAAAATTTATTGACGTTCGAAAAAAAAATTTTGACAGTTAAAAATTTCAATAATTTTTAACAAAAAGTTAAAGATTCAAATCGTAGTTCGTTTCTTTTTAAATCAAATGGTCTAAACCGCATTGCTCTAAATGCGATGATTTACGAGCAAAAAGCAGTTTTTTCGGATTATCTCGAAAACTAACGGTTTTAAGAATAAAAAATGCTAATCTTTATTTTTACTGAGAAATTAAAAAATACAATAAAAATGTGATTATTTTATTTAAAAAAATGAAGTTGGGTCCGGTTCAGCAGATATGGGACACCCTGTATAACTGAAAATAACTTTGGGAGATAATTTTATATTTTTATTAATAAGGGAGTTATCGAGAAAGTACGCTTAAGTGGGACACCCTGTATACATACTAATAAACGATAAAAATTGTATTAAAGAGATTGTTCGTTAAGAAGGTAAAAGTTTGGGATAGAAAAAAAGCAATAGCGATAGAGCTTGGTTATACTATTTAAAAGTTATATTATTAATATTTTCTGTTAACAAAATACAATAAAATTTTATTTTATGTTACCTAAAATAATAGAAAACGCATTGTATTGTTTTTAAGTTTAAGAAATAAAAGTAAAAGATTTATATTATTGTTAATTTATCATTTATTATTTTTTTACAAAAATTTGCAATTTGTTAATTAAATTTTATAATTAACATTGTAAAAACCCCAATGTCTACAGCTTGTAATGTTTTTTTTAATGTGTATCGATCTATTCAAATGTATATTTTACTTTTAGTTTTTAATTTAACATACAAACACAGCATTGAAATATTGGTTTATTTTATAATTCTTACTAAATATTAGCTTTATTTTATAAACAAAAACGCTTTATAACTGAAAAGGTTATTCTATTCCAGGTGATAGCATTCAAATTGGTTCTCAAAACGCTTAAAGCTCAAGTATTTCGTGCACAGTAATTTACATATACATATATTTAACAATTGTGAATAGAAATAATTTTAAAACTATGTTGTAGAAACTATATAAAAGTTAAAACTGTTGTTGTTGTAGATTTTTGGTTACTAAAATTATTAACACCTGAAATCTTAAAAACTTTGTTTACTTTACTTTACTACTTCAATTTTATGCATTTACAAGTAATAACCGGTAAAATACAAAAGACAAATGTTAAATAGTAATTTTTTAAATCAAGTTATTTTTCATATGAAAGGTATAGATGCATTTTACTAAAATTTAAAAATATTAAGATCATACAAAATGTATTAAACTTAAATGTTAAAACCAGTAAGAGATCAGTTGTTCGTTTTAAGAATTTAAAGAGCATTCGATAATAGGACGTTATAAATAACGTTTGGCCCTTCTGATAGGTTGTTATATTGTTCCGGTTCCGTCGATAGCGGTGTAACAAAATTACCTTTCATTCAGCTACATCAATAGTTCATGCTAATGTCTCCATTTACCCGTAAGACATTTTGTGATAAAACTTTGACATTAAAAAGCTATTAACGTATACATTATAATATTTGCAAAACAACACACAGTTTGAAAAAGCATTTTAAATATTTACACAATTATATCATACTAAAGAAAACAAATACACAGAAATGTACACAGATAATTATGTGTCTAAGTGATGGATTTTTTAAGTAATTATCTCATGTTTATAGCAGATTTAAATATTAAAAAGAACTGTTCAATACAATATTAAATAGAAACATTAGATAAAATTTAAAGTAACTATTTTTTTTGTTTTTGTAATTTTTGTTTATAAATAATTGAAAATAATAATAAATATAATGTAGTTTTGCAGAAAAATATACAGTTACTGCACCGTATGTAGCTTTCATGCTGCGGAAAGATTTATTATGTATTAGGTTCCTAAGCTTCTTTCAAGCTTTACAAAATTTATTACTTATAACGTGTTCAAAAAAAATTTTTTATGGACACCTATAAACGCAAAGATGACAAACTTTAACAAAAACTTTAGAGGTATTATACTTATTATTAAAAAACAACACCGTACTTGCTTTACAGGTTTCTGTTGTAAAATAACACAACTTGCAATAATTTTCTATGTAAGCATAAACTATAAATTCCTTCTAAACAATATTAAAACAAAATATTATTATTAGTAATATAGTTTCACATAATTTTAATAATATTTATTAATATTACTAATAAACAAACTGTAATATTTATTAAGATACTTTGTTTTCTGTTTTACTTACAAAATAAACATAACTAAAATTTCAACAATTATATTAAGTCATCAAATTGTTATAGTGTCTAATTAATACCTTTATAAAAATTAACGTTTTTAATAGACTTAAACAAATACTTAGACAAGATAAAGCACTTTCCAGACGTAGTACTTAAATTTTTTTGCAATTGTAACTTTTTTACTTTTAACAATTATTTAAAAATTTTGAAAAATAATATTACCTGATCTCTATAATAATATGGATAGCTGATACTTATGAGAAAAAAAATTAAATGTGGGATTAGACTGTGTAGAAGACAGCGCCACACAATACTGAAATTAGAACTAAATTAAACGAATTTTACTTGACAACAGTACCGCTAATTTTCAAAAATTTTAGGATCATTCATTTTGTTGAAATTGCATAACAATTTACGGAATTGCATAAAACTGTAAAACTTAATGAATAATCAAATTTTAATTAGTTTCAATAAAACTATTCAAAAACAACACCGTTAAAATCATTTTACCTCGCTTAAGAATTAATCACACATGCTTAACACACTTGTAGATTTAACGATCAAACGCATGACAAACTTGCAAAGAAATCAAGAAAATTAAAGAACATAACATACATATTAAGGTTGGGATTTACTAGTATGCTAACAACGTATACAACACTGCTACATTAAAAAGTGCTTTTCAGAAAAAATATAAAAGGTATGAAAAAAAAGTAAAAAGTATTTGCATCTACACATATGCTGACAGGACCTAAGCTGTTTCTTATCTTCGGATATCAATAGATTAATTATTTATGGGTCCATAAAGTTTCGACTCCAATTTTTAACTTTAAAAGTGCTAATAAACTAAAAATCAACGTAAAAATAAGCTAATTTTTTATTTATGTCCTGTAGAAAGACAATAGTTAGCATTCTAGACTAATTTAAACTGTATAAAATGTACAAAATCTGTTAAAAGCATTATATAATTTTTTTACTGAAACGATCATTTTTGAATTAGACGCAAGCGCAATAAACCACTTTTTACAGTTATTTTTCTCTAGAAAGCTGTTCTATAATTTGGCATCCTCATAACAGAGGTCCCTGCGGCAAATTACTTTTGTAAGGCAACTTGAAACCTGACACCGTAATGTAGATAACAAATCATTTTTTATATACACATTTATTTAATCATTTTACTTATCTTCCAATAACATTTATTTATGAATACCAAACCATTTTTTAAGTTGAAAATTTCAATGAATGAATTCAGAAAACAAGACAAATAGATGCCTTATTACAAAATGTTGCCATAGTTTTTGACTTGAACATGGCGATTGTTTGCTGCTTATTTATATAATTTATCGCGTTTCCTACAAAAATACATTTTGCATTTAAAACTCTTATTTAATTTTCGGAGATAAGCATATTGTCAACGGTCTGATGCTGCATAAAGAATAGTTGCGCAATAATCTAAATGCCTTTGCACGAAGCAAATTCGACAAAAATAAGCCTCGAAGCATATTTTTTGTGGTGACAGGTATACATAACTTTTATTTTATATTGCATATTTATCAGTAATAGCAGTGACTTTTTTCTGAAACCTCAGCTTTTGATCTTTCTGTTAAAACACATACTTAATTTTAGATTCTGCTGTGTTACGGATTTTATAATAAGTTTTATTATTTTGTATTTTTAATTTTTTTGCCATTCAAGCCGGAGCAGTTACAAAGATTTTGAAGATTTCAAAAAAAAAAATGTTGATGTAGACGTTTAACAAACAAAAAAGTGAATAACGTGGTAATATATTTTCAATAAATTAATTCAAGAAACAGTAAAACTGAAGTTATTTTACAAAGTAAATACCGAACTGTAGGTACCATGATTCCCTAATGATTTGGCCTGTACCTACGTGTCACCGAACAATACAATCTCTTTGCTAAAGGTTTATTGAAATTGAATAGAAATAAAAATGGTAATTAAAATAATGCATTAATCAATTGATACCAAATGTTATAAACTAAAGAAAATAAGACATAATATTTCTTATAAATTTTCATGTTTCTGTTGTAAATTGAAGATTAATTTTGATTTTCCCTAACATGCGAATATTAGTTTGTGATTATACGAAAGTTTATAGTTTAATTCCTGCAATTCTCGTCATATAAATGATATCTTGAAAATACTTTAATAACGAGTATGATAACGAGATTACTTTCTGTGTAAGAAAAGTAAACATGCATATATATTGTCGGTGTTAGGCAAACCTAATTGGTGTTAGGTGACACTGCAATACCGCCTACGCACATTTTGACACGTTCTATTATCTTTGTTGTAGGTAATAATAATATTTTATCTTTAACTTAGAATCTATGACTTGGCGATAAAAATCTTATCTAATGCTAATTTTAAAAATAATAACATCGCTATAACTCTAGATAGGTACATGATCTACAAGCGAAATGTACATCGTAAACAACCTACCATTAGCGGTAAAAGCCTTTGTGACAAATAATTTATTTAAAATTCTTAGTTGTAATGTATTAAATTATTTATTAATACTTGGCATTTTTGCATAGATTGTATAAGTCATATCGATATCGGCTAATGTACTAATTTGTACCATATTTTTTGTAATTTTTCATTTAGCGACTGCACCATCTAGTGTCGAATAGAAGAGAAAAAATATATAATTTGCTTTTTGTAATAATCGACAATTATGAATAACTTCACCTATGCACCGTGGCAAGGGAGCCACTTTATTGCTCTTAATTTTGCCTTCTTGTCTAAAGGGACTTCTCATTTCACTAAATCCCAACCTTAAAATAAGAATCTAAAGCACAAGCTACTGCTGATGCTCCCAAACAATTTTCAAAATATTTTTAAACATACTAATCTATTTAGAAAATATCTTACAAAAATATTAATCTTTATGACAATTGCACTGACAATTAAACTGTCACGAAATGGTTAGCACTACATTTTAGTTCCTGTCTCAGTAATGAGTAGCGCTGATGCTTTCTCTAAAGGTGTCAATGTCAGACTAGAGTATATAGAGATCAGTGGTTTGACCGTAGCAACTAGTCAACCAACCATAGACAATTTTAAATACAACGTTCGTGATCACTAATTTTTTTTAATATTTCGTTTTGTTAATAAGGGATGAAAGAGAGAATAATAAAGAAAATCGCTAAAACATATTGTGACAGCTTGCTACCTTTTTCGTTGCGAAAAATTCGTATAATTGTCGTATTTGTTTCTAGAATTAAATAATCATTTTCGCAAATTTGAATTTATCATATCTTCCAGTCCCGTCATCGCACGCAATTATTTTTCCACTTAAAAATCAATGAGGTGTGACTAAATTGGGTATAAAAAGCGATGCCTCCGATACATTAACTAACTTTATTGGAACCGTTGAATTTTCAAACCGTTTCAGTCCTAAAACCTGAGCCGTTACTGAACCAGGTTAATAAGAACCTCTGTGTGACTAAATTAGGTATAAAAAACGACGCCGCCGATAAATTAACTAACTTGACTAGAACCGTTGAATTTCCAAACCGTTCCAGTACTAAAACTTGAGTCATTACTGATCCATGTTAATAACAGTAACCTTTGCGATTTACGATTAAATTTACATAACTGCCACTTTATATTTCATAAATTCCTGTAATTGATCGTTTTCTTGTTGATCGCATTGTATGTAATTCATCTCATTTATCACCAAATATTTTTAGTCTTCTTTGTTATCACCTGTAAATAATTAATTAAGTTAGAATTAGATTATTGTATTTGTACCTAAAATCCTTTAAAAATCCAGACTTCAGGATTTACATAAGCGTGGAGAGTACCGCTAGTTTGTATAAATAAACGCAGCACGACACCGTGCCAAGATATCTAAACTTTTGAGACATAATTTTTACATTCACCCACTGTTGATGGTGTTAAAGTAAGTGTTGGAAACGCCATTACTTTACCCGAACAAACACAGACTTCACCGTGCCGATTGATCTTATACTGTTTTGAAGATCACTTAGACATTTATCAGTCGTTTTTTTGCCGCATAGATACCGAGAACAATACCGATAATTTATGTTAACAAGACGCAGCATTTCATTGTAATTCATATTAAATATTGCTTTTCTGTTTGTTTTGGATAGATACTGAAAAATATACCGATAGCCCATCGATTGCATTGTAAGTAATCCTGTTATTTGAGCTACCGTGATTAGGAATTTACTTGCCGGTAACACGTGTATTTAATCATAGTAACTTAACCTGTAAAAGCATGGTACGTTTTATTTTATCATTTGCAAATCATTTACATCATTAACATACCTGAACCCTGTAATCATTTCCTTAACTCCAGAAGCCTTGTGTAATTAATTTAAAGTCAATCAGTTACAATTGATATTTAAGACCGCCATTAATATCAAAAGTTACAGATTAAATCTGTGACGTGTTTGATTAACCGACGCAAGAAAAGACCTACAGTGTTGCATATTTTATTTTAATTACATACTCTGTATTACAAAATAAAGTTTTGTTTCTTTATAGCTCTACTTAGTGTCTAATTAATAAATAGCCGCCGACCGAGTCATCAAAGACATAAAGAAATTACAGTATGATAGATAAAACTCAGGTGTAAATTGAAAACAGGCACATGTATATTTAAATATGAAAAGTAAATGGGATTAAGAAGAGAAGCGGCACAGATTATACACCAAAAAAAGTTTGTACTTTGGAAGAAGTAAATAGATTTTTTGACGGGAACTTCTTATAAAAATTTCTTGTTACTTTAGAAACTATTCATTTAGTTTAGCAAAAGCCTGCAAGCGTAAAAAAATAACAAAAATGACATTTAAGCACATAACTAACAAAGACAAAGCACAAATTAAAAAAAAGTTAAATATTACTTTTTTGTTGTAAATGTAAAATCTAAAATTTCAAAAAAAAACCATTGATCAAAATTAAGTAATTACTTTCGGAACATTTTCGTCAGTTGTTTTTGTATGACAATTGAAAATAATTTTGTTTAAAAAACTACAAAGAATATTAAGATTTTATTTTCAAATATTTTAAAATTTGGATGTTTTTAAAAGCTTTTTATAAAAAAAAACATTTAATTACTTTTTTTAATTTTAAAAGATAAACTAAGAATTAAAAGAAATGAAGCGCATACGCTTTAAACAAAACAATAAAAAAGTTGAAATAAACTATTTAATTAAAGTTTTTAACCTTTCCGACCCACCAGTGATTTGTTAAACTTTTGATACTGCAAATTATTATTAGTTGATCATATCTGGGTTATTTGAGTAATTTAATAAAAGAAGAATTAATAAAAAAACGTTTTCGTATTCATAAAAATTACGAATCTTAATTATCTGCTCTATAGTCGTTTCTATATAAGATCCCTATTGTGAACACAAATAATGTTATATTCCTACTAACTTAACAACAACCATCCGATAAGCTTTTATATATGTATATATATATACATATATTAACTTTCCAACCTCAAATTGTAACAAACGATTTCTTCGGTGAAATTTAATTTGTTTTTCTCTGGCTTTAAGAAAATCAAGCGTAGTCAAAAAATGAAAACATGTTTCTATATTTCTTAAAAAAATAATTTATTATTTATAAGAGTATTTATATTTTGACTAGTGTCTTTTTCATTTATAATTTTATTTCATGCGTATTTAAAAGATTAAAAGATTTTACCGAATTTTCAGCAACCCCTTTTGTAGACGGGTGATAAAGAGCTGACGTAAGGTGTGCTATACCGTTATTCTGACAGTATATTTTAAATATTTAAGATAAAAGTTTTTAAAAATTATCTAAAATAATTGTGTTTGGCAAACCCAACCTTGCAAAAAAATTTCTTAGTTTATCAAGCGAATTAACAGCATTGACTTTAGAAATCTTATATACCTTTGGCCAGTAAGAATCAGTTATTATTCTTACCATAAAATGGACTATGAAAGTCAACATGTATTCTGTCAAATAGGTGTCTATCCTCATTGGGCTTGAATAAATTTAGGCGGGTTCACAAATTTTTTTTGGCAAGCGTCGCATTCTTTCACAAATTTCTCAATATCATAATCTAGCCCTGACCACTAAAAGTATTGTCGCGCTAAGGCTTTCATTTGAACGACGCCGTTATGTTTTCCATTCAATTCTTCCAGCATCTAACTCAGCGAAACCTCACATCAAATTGTCTTTATCAATACTAAGTTCTAAAGCTTTTTGTAAAATTGCTTTAATTCATTGAATAGCTCTAAACCCCAACCGTCTTTTACATATCGATTTACTGTACTTAAAATAACGTCAGAACGAATTTTTTTTATATCGGACGAAGTAATTGGAATTTTGTTCTCAATTAAAAAATTGGAATAGTCTAGTTTGGTCTCTAAACTTTTGGTATCTTTCAACGGAATACGCGATAAACCTCCCGTTGCCCCATTCTCAGATCCTTTAAAACGTTTAAAACTATAACTAAATCTGATTAATAATAAAGCCCATCTCTGAAACTTCTCCGCAGCCATTTGCGGTATACCTTTATTTTCACAAAAAAATGTCATGAGAGGTTTAGGATCAGAACATAGAATAAAATTGCTACTCATTAAATATTATAGATAGATAGATAACGCCTCTTTATGCATAACAGAATACTTAAGACCATGTTTGTTCAATATATGTGATGCAAAACTAATTGCCTTTTCATTGCCATGGTTATGAACGTGTATCAAAACAGCGCTCAATCTTACATTAGAAACATTGCCTATCAACTATAAAGTTACATTCGGATTGCAGTGGGCATGTTGTTTTTTTGATTTTGAGAATGCCACGTTGCATTCTTGTGACTATTCAAAATGAGTGTTGCGCCGTAACAATTTATACAAAGGTTTGATTAGCAATGATAACCCTTTAATTTTTTCTGGGTTCTTATACAACCTCTCTGTGTTGATAACATGTCTTAAATACTAAGTTTTAGACTCAAAAAATGTACATTTTTTTGTTTAATTTGAACCCAGCTTTGAAAAGTTTTTTAAACACTAATCCTAAGTTAAGCAAATGCTTCCCGCAATTTTGTTCTGTTAGAATAATATCGTCTAATAAATTAATGGTTCTAGGAATGCCGAACAAAACTTTCTCTTCTATTTTCTGGAAAATACTACACGCTGGTTTCGTATCTATTTGGTTTGTAAATGCCACGATGCGTGCTCCAACATATTTTTTTCTTTCTTTTGTTTATTCTAAATAATTATACGCGTTTGCAAAATCTGACTTTGTAAAATCTTTGCGCTACAAAAATTTCCTCTATTCTAGGAAGTGGATATTTAATATCCTGTATTACACGATTAGCCGTCACCTTATAATCAGCACAAACACGTATCGTGCCGTCACTTTTAAAAACTGGTACTAAAGATGTAGCCCAGTCTAAATTTTTAACCCTTTCTATTACATCCTTTTTTTCAAGCTTATTAAGTTCCTTATCGATTGCTTCTTCAAATAAAAACAAAACCGGTCGCGGCTTACAAAACGTAGGTTTACAGTTTCGGTAAACTTTTAATTCGATTTTTTCATATCTATAATTCCTTAAACAAGTTTTCATAATTTTTTAATACTTGATTTAAACTTAAATCAAAATCGATAATATTGACATTCTCATCATGATTATCATTTTCAAAATTTCACTTTCAATATGTTACAGTGACATTTACCACTCTAAAGATGCAACCTGGAATGTCTTGCAAAACGACAGTTTGTTTGGGTTCACTAATGACAATACGGCAAAGGCCAAGTTCATCTTCTTGTTTTGGCTCTCAAGGAGAGACTAGGACCAAGCCTAAGTATGGGTGTTTAGCTACGACGCGGTCTAAACCGAAAGTCGCTTATAATCATATGTCAACATAATCTAAGTCACATTTAGGCTCACTTTAAGCAGTAGATTCTACAAAATTAGTTTTACCACATACCTTAGCTAAGTATCCTACTTGTATACATAGTTTTATATATACTATAATTTTAGTATTTGCAAGTTTTAAAGTTGTAGTTTTCTTTGCCGCAGCTGTAGCACCTTGCTGCAGTTTTTTGCGTATGACTCCTTTCTTGATCTGTTTTTCCAAAAATCTCGCTTGCTTCAATTTTTTTATTAATATTCATTGCTTTGTTTGCTTGTACCTTCAGTGCGTTTACTTGTGTGTAACTTTGACTTTGAACTAGTGCTGATTCTTTCTTTAACGTTACATCAATTTTATTCAGGATATTTACCGTGTCCTTTTTTTTGCACACCTTATCCAGTATAGACCTTCTTTTTAAGCCTAATACAAACTTGGTTTTTTACAAAATTTGCACTCGATAGCCTTGTTTTTTGAACGAACATAAAAACATTTAACCTGTTAATTTTACGATTGCTTCAATGCATAGAACTCCATTCGTTCTCTGAAAACAAATACTTTTTTCGTAAACTGTTCTTTCAATATGTTGCACAAAACCGTATATGATTTATCTTTAGGACGTACAAGATTACACAACTTTTTAAAGGTGTCATACACATTATCACCAATAGCGGTAATTAGAACCGCTACCTTCCTATCTTCTTCCACGTTGTAACCGGTCTTGGCGTTGTGGAGACACCCTAGGTGGAAAAATGAGTATTCGAAACACAATTAAGATGTATAATATAATAATTATTTGTATGCCTTTCGTCAAATCCGTCGGCAGCGCCTTCTATTGACTTGTGTACGACTCTGTCTCTATGCTGTTTCAGCTAAAACAAATTAAAAATATGGTTTTTATATCTGTGTTTTCCGGTAATTAATTAACGCAACTCCCTTAGCCAGCGGTGCCTTTTCTTACGTTTATCTAGATAAAAAGAAAACAAAAGATTTGACAGGTAAGTTTCTAAATAATTTTGTCAAATTGTTCAAACGTTGATTTATTTATGGCAACGTTTTCTATAATTTTCCAATATCGCAACTGGACCTTGAACTTGCGGTGTAAATGAGTAAATGAAATGGAATAAAATATACTTCAATATGTATTTATGAAGTATGTAACACGACGCAGTAGCAAAACGAATTACTGTTGTATTTGTTTATGTCACCAGTACGGAGTTACATAAAATTGTCGTACAACTCGAGAGATGAATAAAACCGCCTCAAACACTTACGACGAGCACTAAAGTACTCTACGAACAAATATCTAAGGGCTACTCATCCAGGTCGACCAAGGTGCAACAATCCAGTAATAGTGAATAACTTTTCGGTCATCTACGGCGAGCACGAAGGTACTTTACGAACAGGCAACTTCAAGTGTTCGACAATTACTAACAAGGATAACCAAATACAACACTCCAAAACACAACAATTACACAATATATATGTGCACGGATTAATGAAAATACGTGAAAATGAGTCACTGTTTGTTGCGACAGGTAAATCGCAGGTCCCGAACGTTACAACAGCCGGTCAGGATTTAATCAAGCGTAGCTAATGCTCCAACTACACGCGGTGATGGTTAATTGGCTTACTGGTTAAGTTACGGTTCGAAAGACGGTTTTCAAGATGTCCGAGGTGTCTTCAAAGACGCCGCTTGGACGACGACAAAAAAGATGCCATCCTAGACGGTGCAGCCGCTTTTATATCCTTTTTTTTCCTTCAGTGACAATTTTAGAGCAGGGGCCGTCTAGGCGCTGGTGGGATATATGAAAATGGAAGTAAAGTCCATGCACCATTTTAAAATTCGTTTTCAATTTGCTTACGATAGTAGACTTTATGTTCGTTTTGTTACAACGTACTTTGCCAGAAAGTATTCGTCCAGCCACTCTGTTTAATACACCCTTTTTTTGTACTGCGTATTCTTCAAACTCATAAAACATCGTTTTTGATCGGCAATATAAACGGTTTGATTTTGAAGCTTTCTGCTTTCTAATTAAGCATCACTCTGCTAGAAAGAAGTAACTATCATCAGATTATTTTTTTTTAATAATTTTTATTTTCATTTGTTTTATTTTTTAATCCTAATACAAGTTTTTAGACCTCATCAAAACTATTTTGTTTTTGTAAAAGGTTGAATGTCTTAACTCCAATATTCTCAATTTCGTATAGAAAAAAATAATATAATGCTATAATATTAATTGGATTATCATAAAGTACAAAAACGCACTTGAAAATAAAATGTTTCAAGTTACATTTATTTAAATGAGTAAATAATTTATGTTTACCGTCAAAGTAATCAAAGTCTGTTCTACAAACATAATTATATAGCGGTTACGTCATTTAACAGTTACAATTCCTTAAATTTAGCGCTAATGTATAGAAGATTAAAAATCGTATCCCGCGTTTGCAATAAATTACAACGATTTTCAAATTTCCGTAAAATATTTCTTAAAGGTAAAAAATAATACGTGTACACGAAAGGAAATGATTCCATTTAACTCATTCCTCACGAGCAAGGCATTTTTCTAAGCAGACGGTGCTCAACCATCGACAAATCATTTTAAAGCATTAGCTGAAACAAGTAAACCAAAGGATATTAGGTAAAACGTACGACTTAATTTTTACGTTATTTATTAATTTTTAATCTATATAAATTGCATAAATCTATTAAAATGACTTTTAATTTTGTCAGTTAATGTGTAAGCTTTATAACTAAAATTTTTAGTGCTCAAGGTTTTGTAAAAGTTAATCTTACGTATAACTAAAGAATGCATTATATAAAACGATAACGTTTATGTTAAGTTTTTATTACTTTTTACACGCAATGATAACCTTTGGAATTTGACAGTCAAACAAATGAAACTGAAACATAGGCCGGTTGTAAAATACGTAATTCTAACTCTCTATGTTTCACGTGATTTTATCTCCAAATTAGTCTTTAGAGGTAATACAATACGTCATTACTCTATTAGAGAAGTGATTACTATTGAAACTGTTAGATAACATAAATAATTATCAACTATAAATATGTGCAAGATATATGAACATAAAAAATGTTACTATTTTGGTTACAGACTTTTTCATAGGCTACAAGTTAATGATTTAATGCTTTTATTAACAAAAGATTTAATGTGAAATCAAGAAAATAACACTGCAGACGTATACTTTTCAGAAAAAAAGCATAAAGCGTAGTTAACTCATTTTTTTAAAATGACATATTGGTTTTATAAAGCTGATTCTTTGTCCATGTTTAAGTACAATGTTTTAAAAAAATTAACTACACATTTGAAATAATATATTGAAACAAACAAATTTAATTTAATAATGTTAATTTTGATTTTTACGTTTTAGTGTTGAAAACACTTATAGGATGCTTGATTCGTAGGTTCATGTAACGAAACGGTGAAACGCTTAGATGAAACAAAGCTGGAATTTGCGGTGGTGCCCAATTTCTCTTCATCTTTTGTCTTTTTTGGATGAAGTGTTTATTATTATTAAACAAGATAGTCCTTATGATTCATTTTATGTTTTAAAAATATAATGTCTAATTTTACTCAGCAGTGCTAAAAAATAATTATAGTAATTGCATAATTAGATCCGCACGAGCTTCCGCCTTATACACTGCAAAAAGTGTACAATATAGATAAAAATTGCACGTAACCAATTTATTGAGCACAAAATGTACTACAAAAAAGTCTGCGGGAGTGTATAATTATCTCTAATAGTTTAAGAGTTACAGAATTTTAATGTAATGTGAAACATTTTCGTGCAACTTTGCACGCTTGTATCTATTAAAGGTAATTGTACCCTTTCGCAGACTTTTTTATAGTAAATTTTGTCCTCTATAAAAATGTTTATGTGCAACTTTCCTCTATCTTGCACCGTTTTATGGTAATATTTTATTGGTTGATTTAAGTTATTAAGCAAATCATTTCAATACAAAAAAGTGGGCGTTTTGATGCAGGCATGATTTACAAGATTACACCGACAAAGCTACTCTTAACCTCAAAAAAAGCCACGGTGGTTGCCAAAAGCAACTCGACCAAAACACACATGTTCTACTAAACCGATAATTTATGTTCAAAATTTAAAATGCATAAAGAAAGTAATAATTTAATAAATTTGATTAAAGTTTTATAATAAAAACTATCAGTAATTACTAGTTTAAGTCATAAACGATTTCACTGTAAAGTTATCAACATAGGATGAAAGTATGTAAAAAAAAAATTAAATAAATTTTGAATGTTGAAATTGTACCAACAGTCAAGCAATTGTAAAGATTATTAGCGTTATAAATCTGTTAAGCTAGAAGAAGGATTCATATTAAAGTAAAGTTCATCTCTTTTTTTTTCTTTTTTATAGTCAGTAGCAAATTTGTTTAATATTAATAGGAAAAAAAATTGTAGAATCGGTAAATTTTTATTGCATTTGAAACACGCAGTGCCGCCTAGTAATAAAACGTCGTAACATCTTATGAGTAGAAGAAAGCATAACGTCCTTTTAACAGATTGAGTAAAAAAAGGAAAAGGCAATTGGCAGATTTGGTACCGAGAGGGTTCGTGAACTTAACTAATCAGAAAAAAGCGTTTTAGGAAATAAAGTCAAAATTGCGTACAAAAAAGGAGAAGAATTTTAAACGAAGGTTTTAAAACTTTGACGCGGTCCAAAAACTAAGAAAGTTGCCTACGAGAGTTCTTCTTTTGGTTTACTCGAGAAAAAGAAGTTACTGTTGGGTTGTTTTTTTAACGTACTCGCGCATGGGAGTTTTTTTTACCTAGTCGAAAGAGTTATTTACGCGTTGTTTTTTTTCACTTATTCGAAGAAAAGTTACTGACGGGTGGGGTCTTTTTTTCGTACTTTTGAAAGGAGAGTTACTGACGGGCTGATTTCTTTTACGTACATTTATTATTATTATTTTTGTTTGAGTGTACGTTTTGTATAAAATTATTAGTTAGTGACAAATTGTTATGTGGTTCCCAACCAGCGTCCAAACAAGGCCCAAAAAACCGCAATACGTGATCTTCAATTTGAGGATTAGGAGCCATATAAAAAGGTCAGAAATTAGTTAAATGTATTTGGATATCCGTTTGTAAGTTTTTTATTTGGTTATTGTACGAGAGATGCGATGAACTGTCTAACGCAAGAAAATTGAAAATGATTATTTTAATTTAATTCTATCGCTTAAACGAGGTTTTTTGTTTGTTTGTTTTTGTTTGTAACGGAGAGAGCATATTTAATATTTTTTTTGTTTGTTTTTAACAATTAGCAAGTTGCTTATAAAAATAGTTTTACTTTTTTGCGCCAAAAGATTACGCTAAGAACACTTAGAGAATTTAATAAATAGGCGACGTCGATAATTTTGTGCACGAAATGTTTTTATTGCAATTCCAATCTGCTGTAAGTCTTTTTTAGATATGACAGGGAATCGCGACAAATTGTTGAAAAAAATCTAGTTTTTAAACTGTGGACGCACATTTCCAAAGGTAAAATCTTCACGTTGCAACTTTTACATTTGATGTGGGATGTGGCAACGTAGCTCAAATTGTGTCATAATTTTAGAAGCTGTTAAACTGTGAACCGCTACAAAACTCGGGTAAAGTCCAGTAATCATTTAGTTTTGTTGTTTTTTTAATGCGCGTCAATTAATTAGAGTGCGGTGTAACAATTGTCAGCAATCACGCGATATTAGTTGTTTATTTAATCATTGAATTATTTATTTAATCCAAGAGTATTCAATCAAAGACTGGCTAAATTTCTGAAAGTTTTACTTTGGCTCTAAAATTGATTGTGTCTAGACAAAATTTTACATTTATCTGAATGTGGACGTGAATCTCAAGCGCAAAATGGTTATTTAAGCTTTGCGAAGGTGACTTTTTGCCTAGAAAATATTTTATGTCAAATAAAGTTCGATGTTTTGAGATTTTGTTACTTGCTTTGTGTTTCTTGCCGTACATCACTTGGAAAAGAGGACTTAAGCGTTACCAACACAACCCAAATATTTCCTAACACTTGTTGCCTCGCGTCTCAATGTTGATGACAACAGTGGACTACTGGTGAAATAAGGAGAGTCGCGAACTTTTGACAGAGTTTATTGAGCATTCTGTTAACGATTTGAATAGATTAGCCCAAAATACTCATTTTTGTGTTTCTCTAATTATATATAACAAATTACAGTTGCTAATAACAACCATAGTTTTATTTTCATATAAGTTAAATTGTAATAATATTATGTAATTGTCAAATTAATTTCAAAAACAATTGAATTTCGTCATTACAGGTTTTAATTTTATCAACATATGTTATTAAATTTTATAGAAAATCAATACTTAAATAACTATTTTAATAAATTTATGCTATAACGGTCAGCACAAAAAATTTTGTGTATCACACGCCCTAAAAGTATTTTGCGAGTATTCGCATTTTGTAGGCCTCGGCCTACAAATATGCTCATACTCGCAAAATAGCACTTTCTGGACTAGTGATACAAATAACTATTGTGTTATTAAATGTAAAGACGAATAATTATTGTATTATACATCTTAATTGTGTTGCGAGTAGTCATTTCTCCATTTATCTAATTAGGGTGTTGTGAATACAACCACCACACAAGGCCAGGACCGTTTACACCCATTATTATAAACATCGGTAGTAAAAAATAGATAGATAGATAATAGATTTTGGAAAACAACAAAATAAATAGATTTTAATTAAAATTCATCTAACTCGAAATATTGATATTTTAATAATTGAAGCGGTGAAGTGTATATGCAGTTGAAGTACCGCTGGCAAGAAGATGGTAAACACCTCGTCTAATATCTTCGTTTAAACCCAAACTAAAAGGATTATATATCATAAAAGTGAAGGTTTTTGTATTTAAATAGAATCCGGTTGAGGCGTAGGTTCGGCAATACAGTAGCCGGTAAGTGCAATGCTGAATTTGAAGTATGGTACAAACTATAGATAAAAGTTGTTTGATCAGACGGATCCAATTTTGAACTAAAAAATGGTCATTTTTCTGAATCACATTAATAATAAAAATTATTTGATATCACGAGAAGATAAGAACAAATGCAAGATAAGGTTGACTTTGTTTTTATTCTATTTAAACAATTTTGGTACAGTTGGAGCCAAAGATAATAAACGAAAGATGCATCGCTTACATGTTAGAAAACGGTTATAATGTATTACCGACATCAACAATTTTGCAATGGATTTATTTATGTAACCTAATACACATACACCAATTTCTAGAAAAACTATTACTAGCGGCATCTCATAGCAACAAAAATTTTGATTTTTATTTTCATAAATAAAGAAACAATTTTAATTTAAAATACAACTTATTTAGACAAAATCATATTCTTACACGTAAACAACATAAAACAAATACACATTTTGTATCAGAAATGTAGTACAATTATTCAATGACTTTATCTTATTAGTTAAGGCAACTTGTGATACACCAAAAATTATTGCAAATTTTCTAATTATATCTACAGTTTAATGTAATTTAGAAAAAATTTAAAAAAAGAAAGATGTACCTTGCACTTATAAAATTTTTTTAATTTTTGATTAATCTGAAATGTATTCAGTAAATTTCCTTTTTCTGATTCTGATGTGTAATATTTTTTTAAATATTATTTCTTCTGTCAACTGCTTTTAAGGTGTCATCTAAAAATCATACAAAAAAAACCTTTTTTAAATCATAATATAAATAGGTGCTAACCAAGCTGTTGCAAAGTGCCAGTTACTCGAAGCAACGTTGTACAACTGAAACTGGAGAAATAAATGTCTAAATTTGCACACACTTTTACTTTCTCCTTGTTTACAATAAACAGCTATGTGTATAAAGCAAAATATTTCATTTCTCCAATTTGAATTGCATCCCGACATAAGCCTCTATGAGAAGCATCGGAGAATACAATCGAAAAGAAATATGCAGCACATACTCTTTTAAGAAGCTGTATTTTTTTCCATTAAAGTCTCACGTTGCACTATTTTCAACCACAAATCACGGGGCTTTTATTAAGATGCAATTTAAACAATATGAGGGACATCCTTTTGCAATGCAATTATTCTAAAACATTATTAAACTATTAATGATTTATAAATTTGTATTATCTATCAAAACTTACCATCTCATTGATATTAAATTAATTTAAACTCAAGAAAACAGGGAACTTTATAAAACGTACAGTATTTACGCGCGTTGGTGATTTAATTATACAGGTAGCAGTAAACTAAAATGACCACAATTCTACCGTAAAATTATAAGTGGCACAACAACTGACGTTATTTAAACGAAATTGGTCTGAAGCGAAAACCCCATGGTTAAAGCGCGTATGTTTGAACAAGTGTTAGAGAAAAATACAAACTGGATTGCGTTTTTTCTAGAATTAAGCATATAGGTAGTAGCAAAATAGTTTAAAGTTGTATGACAGCAAAAAATGTTAAAAATCTTCTTATATACAAAGGTTTTAAGAACAGTGAGACCTATACTGACATGTAACAATTCAGTTTCAACTAGACAACGCTCTTTACAACACGTTTCCAAGTAGAAATCGAAAGGCCTTTATGTATTCTGTTGGTTTACATAGTCACTTTAATCCGATTAAGCATTTGTAGTCGATATTGAAGAAAAGAGATCACAACACAACTGCATTTCCAAAACAGGTATAAAATTATACACACTAAGCGGAATAATCAGCAGCTATGTGTAACTTTTTATTGCAAAGTATGTCAAAAATATTAGCAGCGATTATTAAATCCATTAGAAAGTCAACGAAATATTTAAAATTGAGTTTATAAAATATGAATCAATATTACTTGATTGTTTTGTTATTTATACGCTTCTAAATAATTAAGATATCTACGTTTTATTACACAGAGAGAAATATTTGTATATTTTATCTACAATTGTTAATCAAAAGTGCACAAATTGGGTCTGAAAAAGTGACAAGACCAATTTGTGCAGTTTTATTGCATTCATTTGTGTAGAATAAATTGTACAGCTTTTTTAACAATTTGCAGTAAAGTTTTGCACAATGTTGTGATACCTTTTTAAAACTATGCTTGAAGTATTTTTACCCAATGGTATGTTAAATGTCTAACAGCGTTACGTTATCTAGACCCATATTCTCTTTGGTTAATTTTGCACAATATTGTGCAAATTATTATTATTTCGTTTAGCTTCTTATTGTACAACTTTATGCATCTTGGTTAAATGTTATTTACTTAAAAATAACATATATTGGGTAAATTGTCAATAAAACATTACAAATCTTAAAAGCATTATTTATTTACATTTAAATGGTATACTTATTTTATATACTTATTCTTTTCGTCGAGGGATATCTTAAAATTCCATTACTTGTTGTTATCGATTCACACAGATTTTTTTATAAATGTGGTTGATTTGCCCGCTACAGCTACAGCAGTTAGCAGTCACATTTTTAATAATGTTTTTTGCTTCGAAATGATGGTTTTCTTCAATTTCGATTTCATGTTGATAAATAATAGCTGAAACAATACAGAAAGTAAGTAATGTAAAAATCTCCAGCAAAAATTAGCTGTTGTTCGTAGAATTAAGTTAACACTAGAATTAAATACAGATTTTAAAGCGATGAATGAGGTTATGCAAAGGTTATACTTAAAAATGTTATAAATACACTTACCTGGTTCAAATAACAGCGTTTAAAAGTCTTGACAGAAACTGACTGAATAACTACGAATTTTTCAGAAAACAGGAGGTAAAGATGTAAACAAACCCAACGCAATCAAGGAATTTTGATTGTAGACATTTTCAAGCGGATATACTTGCTAATTGTGATTGGTTGAAACATTTATCTCTTCAAATTTTTAAAGTTAGTTCACATATTTTCCGAGAACTTTGTTTACTTCGACGCTCTGCATGCGGTCTGTAAGTGTCAACATACAACGCGTTATCGCTTATCGTTATCGTTCAATTTTTTTCTTTGTTCCGAGTTTAAAAGAATTGCATAATCTTATTGTAATTATCAAAGCTGTACGAGAAACTAAAACAAAATTGTGCAAAATACTAGCACATTGTTGTCGAATACAAAACATACTAAAGTTTATAATATTTTTCAAACAATTTGTCAAATAAAACTTCATAACCTATTTATCCAAACGTATTAAATAAAAGCGTGCAAGCCTATGGTATAAATATAAACAATTGTAGTAATATCATCAACAATACAGTTATGCACAATGTTGTGCAAAATTGTGATACAGCATTTCTCTCTGTGTATGGTGATCTACTATTATAGCCAGTTATATTTGAATAGGTACATATTTAATAGGTATTTTTCAAGTGCATCAGTAAATTAGACGTGGATGTAATATCAACCTAATATAAAAATAAACTAAAATAATTGTATTTACTAGAAAATTGTTGTGTCATTAAAAAACCGCATTAATTGTTTTTATAAATATGAACTATTTTATAACTAAAACTTGGTTATAAATACCACAAAAACAATGATTATATTTTGTAAAAATACTTTAAAACAATTTAAAGTTCTATAGAATTTCTTAAGATTTATGTTTGAGATTGTTTCTACTGTAATGATTAATCAAGTTTTTGTGTTAAATGTAATACACTACTAAACTTAGAGATAGTAATTAATATACTTCAATTGTTGTTTGATTACCTCATAAATTATCCAAGTTATTCAAACCGTAAACTTCTACCCGTTTTGCACTAAAACAATGTTTTATTGATCACATAATACCCAAGTTTTGTTTTCTAACATCGCTACAAATTTCTAACTTTTATTGTTTATATTGTTTGTTTTATTTCTAAATAAAACGTTAAATATATATTAATTATTATATTTATTAATCATCACGAGATAAAAACCGTTACTAATATATTAATATTACCTACTGCATTACTGTGTTACCATTTATATTGTTTTATTTATTTAATAAAACTATTCGTTATTGCACATATTTTAATAACCACTCCTATCCTCTACATCGAAGTATTTTAATAACTTAATTATATTGCAAGACAGGAAATCTGGTTTTTAATTTTTTAAATGTTAAATATATATGATTACTCCATTTAAAAACAACTAGAAAAAATACTATTATAAAAAGCATAGTGTAAATAACATAAATAATAAAATATTATTGTAATACACAAAGAAAATAACAAACAACTTTGACCAAAAAGCTTAATAAAAAGACGTACTGATGACATTTAACAATATCACTTGCAGGATAATTTTAATTTTAAATAAGTAACAACATCTTTAGCAATTTTTTGTCATTATTAAAAACAAGTTAAAAAAGTTTACAAATTAGCATAAAAATATTTAGAACGTTAGAAAAAAAAACAGTAGTAATTTCAATAATGTTTCAGTGCACTGAATATGAATTAACGCAACCCTAAAAAGTATTTTAAAACGTTAAACCTTTACCGTTACGCATATAAAATCTAACAATGAATCTCGGGAGATGCTTGAATGTGCCTTTTCAACACATTTTAATAAATCTGCATTTAAAATGTGGCGTTATTACAATGTCGCTGAGCGTGTCAAATATTCTCTTGTACTACTGGCGACTACTGAACTAATTTATTCAAATATTCTGCCATGTTACTTCATTATTCATTTAAAGAAATATACATCTGTAAAACAAAAGTTTTTAAACTAAAGCTGCTTTAACAGTAGTAATAGTGCAGTTTTAAAGAATTGTTGACTTTTTTGTTGAAGTTTAAAAAGTATGTTTTAGATAAATACAGCATATTGTAAACAACTAAGTTAAATTTATCTACCTACAAGACTTAAAACACGTAGTAAATTAGAAGACAACTTCCTTATTTATTCTGCTAAAGAATTGTAATGAAACTTAATTTGTAACAGTGAACAATTAACTGTACAGTAAAACTTTGTTGCAGGTGCTAATAACAGTGGCGGTTTTAAGAACTTTCGAGATTTCTTGCAAGAATTACCTACTCCTGGGACCGGGCCCTACTTTGATACAACTGTAAATTCTAACATAACTGGTCTTGTTGGAAGAACTGTACATTTACACTGTAGGGTGAAAAATCTTGGCAACCGAACGGTAAGTGTACTCTATATTTAACAATATTTAAGCTAGTTTATCAACAACTATAAATTTTGTATCCGGTGTTGAATTTCAAAAACGATGAAAACGAGTAAAATTAAGAATATAATACTTTTATATAACTTAATGAAATTCTGGTTAATTAAAGTTATTGTGATCATTGGTAATAAAAAATTAACAACATTTTTTTAGTAATATAACTACAAAAAAAATTTAATAGGTTAAAACACAATTAAAGTTGTAGTGGTAGATTATACATTATTTTAGTTTGTGTAGACTTTCTATAAACTAATCCGTTTAGTAAGTAAAGCATTTACCTGACGCATTCTTTGGTTAATTTTGCTATGTATAACGTATTTTTTCTAAATTATTGTTTTTATTTTTAAATTTTGTTTATACAAGTATGTATGTCAACATAACATAGTTAAATACACAAAACGCTGAAATCATTTTTGATTTGTTAGACAGTTAGGTTAGATTTATTGAAACAAAAAAATAGCAATCATATTTATATTTACTTTACTATAAGCCTACACATCGGATCCTACGTCACATCATATTATTTCAATAATCAGTTATGATAAAAGCATGTGCAGTTTCATTATATAAACATATGTCAAGACTTGGATGTTATTAAAAAAAATTGAATAACTATAAAAATATTTTAACTATTAGTGTAAGTGAAATGTTAAGAACAAATACTATATTTTGGAAATATTCAAAACAAATTAACCAATAAACGTAATAGTTTATTTTGTTTTTAAATTTTATTAGAGAATATTTTGGATTACTCAGTTAAAATCCAAATGTTTGTTTAATTTTATTTTTAAAAAGTTTGTTTTAATTGCTACCATTGTACTTTATTATTAAATTGGTCTACATGCGAATTGGCCATAAAATAAATGTTACTAGTTTTTATGTAAAATAATGTTCTTGATCTAAAATCGTTGTTTTCTTTTATCACACGCCGATATTTATTACTGCTTTATAATGTTATACGTAGGTTTGATACATCTTTTTTCATCGTTAAGTTACCTCAATGTTGTAGCCGAAAATTCTGTACTTTTAAGATGTTTAAATTATGTAAAACAATTGAAATTTTTTTGCTCCGGCAGTTGCAGTAGTTTGAACAAAAAGCTTAAAAATACCTGTAAATTAATTCCATTTTGTTATGCTTATCTTATCCTACCGATTGTTATTTTTGTATAATTTTCATTGTCAGATTCTCTAGCAAAAATAAATATACAATTTAATATCTTATTATTGTTTCAATTCCGAGACTATTTTGCCAATTGTAGTACCTTCAAAAATCAATACTCTATAGCCAAAAACAGATTTGGAAAATTTACAGTCACAACTGGTAAAAGGTGTTCATTTAGTTTATCACATCGGCAACCTTACCTAGTTTAAATTAATAGGTTTAGTCAAGGATTAGTAGTTACCTATAGATAAATCTTAACTCGCAGTCAAATAAATGCTGCCCACGTCCTTCTGGTATCTAAAAAGTAAGCCAAAAAAAAGTTGAAATAAAATCTCTTGGAAGGCTATGTCCAAATTTGAAATTAAATCAGAAAGATAAAACTACAAAAATTAATTTCTTTACAAGGCATTCTTTTAGGGCAGTTGACATTAAGAATAAATCGGTATGTGGATAGGATATGATAAATGCCTGGATGTAACATTTCTCTGCATTTTTTACTTTACAATAGAAAAAAGCAAACACCACATAAAAATTTACTTATTATTCTTTACATTTATTTTCTATTTTTAAAATTTATCGTATTATTTTACAATAATTATATTCTCTTACATTTATAATTTCATTTTTATTTATTATTTTCATAGCTAACATAATCTTGTTTACTATTCCAAATCAAATTCATAGCCATAAATATTATCAAACGATGAGGAAACCAAAAGGATACTCTCAAAAACAATGGGCAATGAGAGAAAACGGAGGTTAGATTCAAATTCAGGAAGTCAAAAAAAGTTTTGTATATCAGTATTATAACTATATCTTGTGAATTTGCAATTTTTGCAAAACACTTTTTTTTAATTAGTATTTAGATTATGTTCATTAGATGAATAGTTAATCATGACAAACCCTTATTAATCATTTATCATAATTTCAAAAATGTAAAGAAAATGGAAAATCATCCAAATGTGTTAATAGCGTTTAAATTAAAAAAAAATGATAATAATTTTTCTACGTTGCGTTGTACTATTAACACGTATTTTCTTTTAGAAAGTAAATTGCACATTAAAAAGAAAACTTTGCAATAAAAACAAAATAACAATTATTCCAAAAAATTTAAAAACAAAAATCCGTAATTGCTTATACAACAACTATAAAAACAACAAAAATTACTTTATACTAATACAACAAATAACTGTAAAAACATTAATCTACAACTAAAAAAAATAATAAACATTGATAACGTTTAGTTCAAAATTGTATTAACGGACGCAGCTTTTAACAAAATAATATTAAAAAATAGAAATACCAAATTAAGACGTTTTTAGACAAAACTTCAATTTATTCGAAATGTAATAAAAATAAATTTTGACAGAGTAGTATATAAAAATATGATGTGTTACAGTTTTGTCACAAGTAATGCATTATTAAAAATTCTGAAAAAGCTAATCGTAAACTTTAAAAGAAAAAGCAAAGCTTGTTAAAAGAAAATTATGTTAAAAAAATTAGGTGTAATAAATGAAAGAATAATACTATGAGAATAGATAATTTGCAATTATTACGTTTGAAACATCATCAAAACACTTTTTCGTGTTTATTTTTATAATTTTATGTAGCCTGCATTACCTTACACTTGTGGGGTAATCACGACCATGGCTGCTATTACCCACAGGCACTTTAATTATAGACAATAATCACAAACAAAGTTATCTTGTTCGTCATTCGTTCCAAGCTTTATGAGCCACACCTCACATAGATTACACTAGAACCACAGTTCTCTATTTTTACCGAATTTGCTACAAAAGTTGTTTTTTGGTCCGGCGCTGCTTCTCGCGTAATTGTCACAAGCTAACGGTTGGATTTGGTGAGATGTGTGAAAAGAATTCTAAACATTGTTATCCTATGTTTCTTGCAATAGTTGGCAGCTGTTAATGTGCAGTGACTTGTCTGTTTGTTCAACACCAGAAAAACAGTATTATTTATGAAAAATTTCACAGTTCTCAAAATGTTGCAGCCATTCTGTAAATAAAATTTCTTTTACTCAACCGTTGTCTAAACAACCAAAAACCGCTCCAGCTGGACCATTTTTTGGTAACTGAACACTTATCCTGCTCCGAGTGTAGATGATGAAAAGCGGTATATAAATGCTAGATGCACATAACTGTTGTTGTGTTCCTTCTTTTCCAACTAGTCACACATCTTACACGTTTTGTCATTTTTGTCCATAAATTGTGTTGGGACGTTAGACATTTATAATGCTGGTCTCATTGGCATTAAAAACTCTTGCTTGTGAAAACTTGTCTTTTTCT
This sequence comes from Aquatica leii, assembly GCA_035610365.1. Classification (NCBI taxonomy): domain Eukaryota; kingdom Metazoa; phylum Arthropoda; class Insecta; order Coleoptera; family Lampyridae; genus Aquatica; species Aquatica leii. The sequence goes on along the minus strand of CM069433.1, from coordinate 48,134,272 downwards.
ATAAGCGAGTTCAGGTTTGCGTAGAATATGGAAACTTCAGTTTTATTAAAATTTGTTATTTGGTTAAGACTGGTTGGTTCGAGTCTTCTTAAAGCGGATTTTAAGATTTCTTTTAAGAAACCCTTCCAACTAATCTTTTCCAGCTGTCTCCTTGCCTAGTATGACAGGAGCCTTCAAATTATTTCGGGTTGCATACAAAAAAGCGAACCGTTTTATTTGAAATGTTATTTTATAAAACAATTTTGTCATTTTTATGACCTGGAAGCAAACTTTTGTGTCTTCAGAAAAAACTGGTTTGCTACCTAGTCGCGCATATGTTGTGGACTCGGATTTACACGATCTTATAAGATGCTTCTCAGTATATTAAAACGCCAGGAAACTTTTCTTGTACTACGTTCATTTGCAATTGCATAAAGGGCAACTTGCAAATTTTCAGAAAACCAAGAGGCCTTCAACGTGGTTCTTCAGCATTTTTGAGCTATCTGAAATAGAACAAATAAGTCACTTAAATCATATTTCAAAAAATGCGTTGTTATTTTATGCCGGTTGTAGCAGACATTACTGTCAAAAATACAGTAGGCATTCAATAACCAAACTCTCAAATAAGCAACAACTTTATAACATGGGAGACTTGTAGTTTACAAGAACGGTTTATAACAATTTTATTGTTACTGCTGTAATAACTTTATGAATAACATAGTATACGATACATACCTTTACATAAGTATAATCACTATAAGAACAGCGATAATTTGAAAAATAGTAAAATTGTTTTAATTTTGGAATGTAAAAGTTAGGCCGACAAATTTATTTTATGTACGACGTGTTGTCCAACCGAAGGAAACTTGCATCATAAATTATTGTGTGTGATCTGTACCTACGTACTATTAATTGATCGCATTTGTGTAAATTTACCTTGCTTCTCTTTTATAACTTCTTTTTATGTAATAAAATAAAAATTTATTCGTGTTACAATCTGTGTGTTGCCATTTGTTCTTTTTTAGCTTTATATAGATTTAAACGGTGTTTTCCATTCTAGTATCCAACCGTTTTGGCGTTTTTTAAATCTTACTTTATAATTAATTAATTAATCAGTTCGATAAAATACTGGCTCCTGTTCAGACTGTCAGCAACTGCTGACTCTATATAAAAGATAGATGTGAGTTTCATTCAAATATGTTACTGTTTTTTTGTTAGCTATAAGTCATTGTTATGTCGTAAATTGCGTAAATAACGCAAATAAATGTAGAAGTATAACAAAAGAGAAACAAAAATTATAATAAAATAAAACCAATACATTACATAAAAGTTAGTTTTTTAAAATAATGTGATTATAAATATTTTAAAAAATTATTAGATGAATGTATAGACAAATTTGGCATGTACGATTGGAAACCGATTTGTACACCTATGGAATAAAATTTTATCTTTATTTTATTAAAACTGAAAAAAATTAAAAACTACAAATGTCTTGTACTGGTATTGTGTGTGCTTAGTTAATTTTAAAATTTGATTTATTTATCTGTATTTCAATGTTATCACGTTACCAAAACAAAGGTAGTTTAAAACTATATGTGTTATTAAAAAGCAACAGATGCTGATTGAATAGGATACAAAAAATAAAGACAGTGTATTGGTTTTTGCAGCTGAAGCGTAATATATATTTTTAAACATGTGTAAAAGTAAAACTGGTTAATAACAAAATATACTGTATGAATTAATTTCGACACTTAACTATACGGTTATCTTTACTAAGGATAATCGAGCAGCAATTAAAAGCTCAAGTTTTCATGAACAACTTAAAAGAATAAAACACTTAGTATTAAGTATCATTTTGTAAAAGATATATGTTACAAACACAAGTACTTAACGTTAAATACATTAATACAAGTTTTGCAGATATGACAAAAACATGTTTTAAGAATCAAGATTAATGTTACTTAAAAAAATGAAATAATTATAAATTAATTAATTATTGTAATTAAATTGTTTATAAAGCAAGTAAAAACTCTCTCAATCTCTTTAAATTTAACTAGGTTATTTTCTAAATAATATAAAATTAATTAATATTTTTAATTTTTGTTACTGTAACTATTTAAAAAAACAGTTAAATAAAATCCTATTTTACACGTCAAGGTTTAGTATAATTATTTTATTGATTTAAGAATTCAATGTACTCACAATTGGAGGTTACTATTTTTCAAGTGCCCTATTTAACAAACACCGAACATTTCATGTGCTTATTTTCAAATTTCTAATTTTTCTCATAATTAATTTCCGCCTTGTCTTTGATAATGATTGTGTTAGAAAAAAATTAAACTTTCTTTTGTATTTTAATATGTTTTTAGTGTTTTTAATATGTTTTAATTTATTTTGATAAAACTTTACAATAAATCAAATAAAATAATAAAAATGTAAAAAGTATTATAATTAAACTACATATGTAATTACGTAATTGTTATTTCTAATACTTCATAAAGATTAGGATATGCTAAAAATTCAACATATTAAAATAATAATTACTCAATTTTCTTAAAATATGTTTTTATTTTGTCTAATAGTATAATTAATATAATAAATTTTATTTTGTTTAAAGAAGTTTCTAAATTTAGTTCTAAATATAAATCTTTTTAGGTTAACTGCTTGATCAGGGTTTTGCATAGTTTCTTGCTCTGATAAACGTACAGTATCTTATTCAATGGTTGATGGCTGTCGAGTTAACATTCCCTCGAGTATAAACTAAATAAATAACAATGCAAACGTCAATTTACTACATTAGTAAAACTTTATCTTTTACGTTTAACAAGTGTGTTTGTTAAAATACAAATTACTTTATTACATAAAATTATTTATGTTTTGTACTAACGTAGGTATGCAATAAATTAAAAAAAATAGTTCTAAATATTATATAATATTTTTAATATTCACAATAAAAGTAATAATAAATGAACAAGTTGCTTTAATACTAATTTATAAATTTTTTATGTTTAAAATATAACTTTCAAACAAACTGCAAAAATATTTATAAAACTTACAAATAAGCATTTTTTGATCAAAGACGAGCTTTAAGAATAAAAGAAAATACTTTTTACAAAAGTATTTGTAATCTAAACGTTTTCTTAAAAAGTTCTAATTGTTAGCAACTACTAATGTTTATGCAAACTGTTATTTATAAGATCAAAATACTTAAAGCTTTTTTTTTACATTTAAACAGAGATAGAAAAATATAATAATAGGCTGATGTACTCTTAAATAAATTTTTATTTTATTAGAACAAACATTTTAAAAAAGAGTTATATAAATTTTGCACGTTTTTATCTATTATTCTAAGGTTGCTTAATATAATCATAGAACAGATTTATAACCAGTACTATTTTTTTAATCGCTGATGCATATTACGTTTTATTCTGTCAAGGTTTATCAATAACACTTTGTATTAATTTAAGCAAGCAATTTTATGTTTGTTTTTGCGCAATGTCAAAATATAAATATTTAAAATAATTGACAGAACACTTTTAGATGATTTTAGTGAATGTACGCATAATTTAAACGTATTTATTTGCCAAATGTAATCAAATTGTGTCATACTTCTCTCATTCTGTCACCATTAAAGTTTATAGTTTAATTAGAGTTAACAATTATTGCTAATATTACCGATTCAAATAATGCTGTCATTGATACCAATATCTAAACGCATTTAGTAATAAGCCAACTTTTACTACTATTACAACTATTTACTTTCTTTAAAGAATAATTTCGCTTAATAAACAAAATAAGTATCACTATACAGTAACTGACTAAATACTTTAAATAAATACAAAATGTATGAGTATACTACTGACATTTTTGATAAAACTTTTGTTTTTAAAATATAAATGGAAAAAAATTATATAGCAATATAATGTCTGCGTTTCAGCTAAAAAATGTATCCTTTGTTTGTTATAAGTTTATTTAGTCATAATCAACAAGAAAAAAAACATTTAAATGTTTTTCTTCAACGTTTCACAAAATGTGCGTAAAAAATATTATCTATATTATCATTTTTATTATATATATATATATAACATATTAAAAATGTTACAATAATGTACAAAAAATGCATAATCAATACTTTTACACTTATACCATGATTGTAGACACAGTAATTATGCTTGTACCTCTCAAATCAAAACAGAAATTAAGCAACTTGGCGAACTGAGTTCTAAAAAAGCTGAATTTAGAGTTTATACTTCTTACATTGCAACGTTTTTGATTCTTTTTAACTAAAGTCTTGTTTTGGTTACAACCGCAGATAAACGTAATCGAGTACACAAAGTACATTTTATTAGGTAGGTAGGTGTCAACACAAAGAAATAAAGATTGGTGTCTGCTGTGTTTATATTACTAACAATTTATTTTGTAGATGACGAAAAATTAAAGAGAACAATAATTAACGCAAAACGTTACAATCAAAAGTCAATATTTACTTATTTAAATAAGCAAAACGGGTTTTAAAACTAATTCCAAATACAGTAGACGTCGCTTATTAGAATCACGAATTATGTTATTAGTCGGGTAATATTATTACTTTATTAAAGAACGGGCCGGACGTATGCTACTACATAGAAAAAACCCCGTTTATAGTAAGCACAATTTTTGTTTATGTTATCAATTTTCATTGCTGGTTTACTTCTATACAAAAGGAATAATCTATTTTGCGTGAATTTTTTAGCTGAATTTTCACAATACGCTTGATTAGAGCAACAAAGTAATCATTGTACACTAAAAAAAAGTTATTTTTCATATTTAGCTTTATTCTTGTGTTATTTATATGTTCAAGTAATTTGAATTAAACAATATAACGTTATTTTAGGTTTTGTTTTATTAACGGGCGAACAAACTATTTAACACTGATAATACACATTTATTTTGTAGGGACACAAACTGCACATTGGGGTCACAGTGATCCACTAAACAAAGAGCAGTTTTTTAAAGTTGGCATTTGTTTTTTGATTATTTTTATGCTTAGAATTGTTATATATTCCAAACTAAAGCGAACAAAAATAGCTACTTCCAAAAAAATATCAAAATGGCAACAAAAATTAAAATGATCAAATTTTTGTTATAACCAACATTTCACTATGTTACTAAAAAAATTAAAATCATACCAGTTTTTCTTATCCTGTAGTTTACATATCAGTCTTACAATTCTTGCACATCATTGCCTTGTGTTCACTGCAAAATGGTTTATGGCACATGTTGTACAACATTTTGGGTTTTTTGTTCTTTTTCCTGTCGTAAAAGCTACAACAAACCTTTTTTCTTATAATTTTGTCGTTCGGTAAAAGAAGGATCTAAAGGAAGATCGATTAAGATTTCTATAATCTTTTGTCGCAGTAATCTTCTAAGCGTTGAAATCTGTAATCATTTTCTGAGAAATGGTATTTTCAATCTTTTTAGAAAAATCCTGTGTATAAAAATTATTGAAATTATTGCAAGTGTAAACAAAATCATTGCATTGATACCACTTGCTTTAAGCATTTCAAAAAAAATTAGCATAGGTCACCAGTTTGTTTTCTATGCTGTGGTAAATGAATGACACAGTTGATAAAAAGTATTTGTATCTCCTTTTGTTGAGTTGTGTGTTTCTATTATAGTTGATTTTTTTGTTTCTTGATCCATAGAGTCATTGTGATGCAAAATAGACAGCAAAAGCACGTTTCTATTTTTCTTTACTGTGAAAAAACCAGAGTTTTATTAGTAGGATTTCTGTTTTATTTTTTGTAAGGTTTTTAGCAGTAAGGTATCAAAGTAAACTAATTATTGACAGTTAGATTGCTATTAGTATTGTGTATGGGTTTAAACAAATTTTTAACATAATAAATTGACACACTTTCATTATTTTCGCATTGCATTTTTCCACATATAGTATTTCATTCAACATATAGTAAGTTAGCATCATTTAGCATGACTATTTTTAACTATATTTAGCAGGTTTACTTTGTAACGTTCCGCTTGAATTTATTACATTTCAGTATTCAATTTTGCATTCGCATTGAATGAGTTTGGTAACGTCTCGTTGTAATTGCTTTCGACAATCAACCTTTGGTAGACACTTTCGTTTTTAACCACGTCAGGTTTAGTACGTTTTAAGTGATGTAGATAATTTTTAATAATGGCATAAAAACGTATACAAATTAATTTTTTTTTCAACTAATTACTGGTAAGTTTATCTTTGCTCCGATATAATTTTTCTATTGAGTTCAACATTTTTAGTAATTTCGTAATGTGACGCAATACTTCAACAAAGGATTTATTCAAGGCCGTTGTATAATTCAGTTTAAGTGTTTCATGTGTAATAAAAACCATTCTAATCATTTATATTTAGAGATTTATCTTTATTTGTATTAGTCTTTCTCTTGACTTTTTAATTCCGTTGTAATATTTTGATTCGTGATTTTATGAAATTTGGATGTTATTTTGATCTGAAAGAAAACATAACACTTGAGTGAAGAATGTGCAATAACGTAACATTTGATGAGTCAGCTTTAGATTTATTAACTGTATTGTTGATTTATGATTACGCCTTAACTTCAAATTAATTAAATTGTGTTCTATTCCATTATCAAGAACTGTTTGAAATACATACTTTGCAACGTTTATTACTTTTCAATTTATCATCAGTTGAGATAATAAGATGTTTTTTTTTCGTTTTAATGCAAATAGTTAGTTTAGTAATTTTATAGTTACAAATAAATTATAAGAAATACACACTTGTGTACTTTTGTTTCATTTAAGCTCACAGCCAAAGGTCTGTGTTCCGACAGCTGCTGTGGTAAAAATAATTTTCTTCTAGTAAATAATAATTTTATATAATTTTTTATATTTTTATTTTACATTACAATTTGTTATGTATAGTATGTGAAAAAGCTACAACGGCTACGAAAACCTATCAATTGTTCAGCAATTGTTTAACATTTGTGAGGTGTGTAGTAAGACTTGCAGTTACTTATATATTTATGCCATATTTGCCTGATTGGAGCAAATTTAGTCTGTCGTCGTACATGTCTATACATGTTATCATCAAAGCCTAAGTTATTAGCTAAAAATTAAAACCTTTATTAGGACATTGTTACTCGGAAAATTTTATTGTCAAAAGCAACAGACTACAATTCATCTAGGTTGCAATTTAAATTTCGCAAAACGCCGGATAAACACAGAAGACCAATGAAAGCTCTTACTTCAAGGACGTTTATGTTTTTGGTATAACTGAGTTTAGTGGTACCGCCGCGTTTCTTTTCAGTCTATTCATTAGTACGTATGGTATTAATTTCAACTATGTTTTCACTAATAATGAAACTCCATGCTTATAAAAGCGTACTTACGTTTCTGATATTACTTTTAGAGCTGGACAAATGAAGAAGAATGTTATCTAAGAGACTACTCCATTTTTACTTCTTATTGTGCTTGTATTTTGCCTCTGACCCTGGAACGTCCTTTATTTTCATTACTTTGTTAATTTTTACTATCACTGTTCTGATCATTTTCACTGTCATTGTTCGGTACATTTTTAGCACTCTTTAGTTTATTTACATCACTTTGTTGACTTTCAAATGCACTTTGTTCATCGGTTTCCTTATCTTCCTCCAATTCGTAATCATCTTCGCTATCCAAACTTTCAGGAATATTTAATTAATTTTTTTGGTTTGGACTACTTCCTATATTATTTACAGTTTCTTCTAACTCAGCATCAGTTAACGGTAAAATGTCATCCCATTTAGGCCTTGGCATTTCACTAAAAAATAATAAGCAATAAAACATTTAATAATAAAAATGTAGTTTAATATTGCACACTGTGGTCTCAGTGACCCAAGAACACATAAAATCAAATTTCAAGCCTTACCTATGAGTGATCAAATGCGTTTGCTTTTTGCCTCTCCTTTTAATTGAATTTGCATGGTAATGGCTGAAGATTAAAATAACAAACATGAACAAACGGAAATAAATAAACTGCACGTGGGTCATCTTGACCTCAGTGTGCAGTATTAGGGTATAATAATACAGGTGCGTATTGATTTTATGATTTTAACTACTAAGTTAACAATTTGTTAATCAGATACACGCTGTATGTAGTTACTGCTTTTTAATCAATAAATATTTGTTCTTTTCTTTGAATTCTGGATATTGTTGTCATTTGGTTATTGTTATCAAGTTTCAACGTGATTCTATTAAGCAACGTGCACTGTATTTAAAAAATAGACCACTTTAGACCAAGCCTTTACAGGGAGAATTTTATTTTATTTTATTTAACGCCAGAAGAAAACTTTTCCTTAAGTCAAGCGGGAACGCGTCAGTATACACATTAAAATCTCGCATTGTAAATTGCTATAATTAAAATATGTTTATTGTGTATTTCTTATTATTAAACTAAAAATTAGATAATTAAGTAAATGTTATAAATGTTACTATAGATTTAGGTTTATTTATTAATATTTTTATCGCCCCACATACAGACGCGTTGTCACTTCACTTCAGTTCGAAGGCATGAGGTAACCTATGCTAGCAGTTAGATAATTATTTATACTGTATCAGTGAGCTGTAAAACGAACTGGGTACGTGTTCCAAGACTATAGACTAATTTTGCAAAAGGACGAAGAAACAGTTTGAAAGCTTGTAAAACCTTAAAAACCAAGCAGTCTCTATCCGCAAACATCAAGCCAAGTCAAGCTTTTATTTTTAAAACGCTTGACTTTTACGCTCAAGCTAAGCTTTTACGTTTCCAGTCAAGCTAATTGGCTTGGTGAATTTTAACACTAGCATCAATTAACGTTTTTATGCCACGATCAACAATCACAATTTCACTTTCAGTAAAAGGTTTACTACAAATAAAACAAAATTTGAGCATTTTTTTTAATTAAAAACGGCTCAAATTTTTTTAGAAAGTGTTAGCAATAACTACGTGTTTTCTTAAAAAGAAACGTTTAAAATAAATAGCATTTTGTTTAAACTTTGTTAACATCTACTTAATATACGCACCGTACCAAAAAAAACATAGTTGACGAAACCTTTAAATAGAAAACACTTTCTCAACTTTTAGAATTTCACAAATGGTAGAAACAGAGATAGGTTTACAACTGTGTTAAAACCAACAAATATCACTTGTATACAATCACAATGATGCATGTTTATCAGTTATTTAACAGTCAGAGCTCCCACTATTTGTTTACCGTTTCAAAGTCAAACATAAACTGAAATCTCAACACATTGAATAGATAAGTATTTAACTTCCTCTTGCTATTTGCAGGGAGAGCAATTAAGTTTGTTTGTTGTGTTCATTTTTTTTTAAAGCTAAAGTTTAATTTGTATGTAAATAAATTGTGCAATTTGCGTATAAATGTTATTAAAGTAAGTTCAGTTTTGATTATTTTTTATACGTTTACAAATAAAAAAGTATTTAACGTTGCGTTCTGAAAATGTCACTACTGATAAAGCATATATTTGCTATGTCTTCTTGAGAATATTTGCTACTATTATGGTTAATAGAAAAATATATGTGAACAAACTTAAATGTCAAAGAGCATAGAAATTTTCATTCGCAGATGCTCAGGTAAATACGCTTTTTAATATCTAATAATCCACATTGCTTCTTTAGTAGTTATGTCTATATATTTTTTGTAAATAGTAATTGTAATAAAATGGTTCTGGTAAATATATGCATTAATCTACTAACAAAATGACACGATTATACAAATATTATTAATGTACTTAACCATAAACATCATACGTAATTAGTAGTTATATTAATTACTTTTAATTTTAGATACTGATGTCTAAATGTAGTTAAGTATTTTTTAATTGAAAGAAATGAAATGTAATTTAAATACAAACATTTATAAAACTAAACAAGAAAGGTATTAAGTTATTTTACATATTTACATGGTCGTAATTTCATTTTACTTGTTTTATAGATTTATATTGATGTTTCAGGGAAAAAAACGTAGACAAAGTTCTACTAAGTAAATAAGACGTAGCATTTTTGAACATTAGTTCTAATGTAATGTTCAGACGTATATATTAAACCGATTGTACTTAGAGTCGTATTCCATCTACCATTTGGCCGAGTGCCAAATAATCATTGCGGAAATCGAAAATCCTAACTTATTTTGCCAGGGGCGAGAAACGACGCAAATGGATGGCTTTGCGTTATGAGGCAATAGAGTGGAGGGTCTCCCAAGTAGTCATATTGCTATGTTCGTTTAGGAAACCCGGATATCTCATTCTTTCATTAATAAATAGAGTTGAACACCCTTTATTTTCGCGGACGAAACACAATTATAGCTTTGTTAATTTGGTATCGAATTTAACCGTTGTTATTATCAAAAAAGGTTCATTTGACATTTTAATTATAAAACAGGTGGGTATTTAGTCCCATTAAACACTGTAAATATGAAAACACGTTAAACGTTGTAACTCATTAATTTAACGGTATCTACTTACATTACAAACACGTAAATTTTTCTACACAAAGTGTTGTTATAAATTTACCTTTTAAAAAATATAAAAGTTTAGTTAATGTTGATATTACATCTTTTTTAATAAAAAGCAGCTGTTACATACGGTAGTTAGTTTTTACATCATTGCATGTAAACTTATTATTACAAAAACTTGCCAGATAATTTTCTCTACAATCCTTAACAACTGCAAAAAGTAGAAAGCGGTTACGAAAACATAGATTTGCTTGCAATAGAATAATAAATTTCTTTCAACGACTGCTGTTAGTAACCAAAGCGTTAACAACATATTGTAGCAGCAGAGTAAATTATATTTTTTCAAATGAATGATGTCATAGTTAATGCTTATAAAATTTAAATTTGTTTAGTATTTTGGCATTGCCAAAGAAATTTCAAGATCAAAGGGTATGAATTATTCATGTTACTATAAAATTCTAAATTAAGCTTTGTGATAAGTTAAAACCAAAATGCAAATACGAAAATCCTTCCAGAAAGATTATTTTTAATTCCACAGAATTGAAAACTACAAAAGAATTTTATATAAACGTTAAAAAAATTAATGACTTTTTTCTTTGAAATTATTAAACATACCGCGTATTCTACCAAATAACTAATATAAATGTAGTTTACTTATAGTACATGTACTTAACTTTATAAACTTCTTTTTAAACAATTAATAATGCAATCACAAGCATATAATAAATAAAAAAAATGTATTTAAAATAATAAAATTGTAGATTTACATTGTAATTTTAAAGATTCAAGTAATTTTAATTTTATATTATTGCATATTTTTGTTTAGGATTATTAAAACAAAAACATTTTGTTTTACAAAAATGTGATTAGTTAAGCTAGATCATCCATCTGTAAATCCAAATGTGACACTAATTTGACATGTTATTGCTTAAAATACCCTAACGTAGCTTACATGGTTATATTTGTACAAATTATGAGAAACTAAATTAGTATTTGAGTAATTTGACAACTAATTTTTTATAATCGTATTAAACGCACAAAAACGACGATATTTTTATATAATTTTTTAACATTATTTGTGTTTAGAAAAAAAAAACGTTTAGTTATATATAGCAATTAGTAAAAATGTACTTAAACAATTATTTTATAGCGTTTGATTTAACACCACCAAGAATAAAAAATAAATTAATCATATTGTAAAGATTAGCCATTTTGTTATAATTGGTTATTTTACAAACACTTTATAAATATAGTAAAAACTCCTCTGTTTAATCACTGTCTTGGTTTCACAGTAGTACGTAACTGCACGTCACACCACGATTTTGTATATTTGCACTTTGGTCTTTTGAAATAATAGTTTACTTCTTAACAAATTACTAGCGACGTTATTGTCTTTCACGATATTTTTCTAGTTAATTTTTAATGTGATTATTTTAAGTTACTAAGACTTTAAATACACATAATAATCCATTTTCGAATTATTTTTTTGATTTGTTCTGTAAAGAGTATTCTTTGTTTTTGTAAAAATTTCAATGTAATCTGCATAAAAAATACAACCTGGTAATTTTTGTTTTTTTTAAATTTTATTTTAATGCTACATTGACTAATGATATTGACAGCAGATCTTTTTGGTCAAGTTGCATCTCAACACTTTATCAAGTTATAAACATGTTTAAAGGCAATGAATGCTAACGTTTGTTTGAATGTATTAAACAATGTTGCTTGATGCAAAGTAATAATATTTTGCTGAACTCATTTCAAAATAATAAACAATGAAAGTTCAGCAGAATGTTATTACTTCGAATGAATGATACATTTACTAATGACACAACATAACAATCATTATACCAAATTAATATAATATTTTGTGAAAAAGTAGCTGGTTAAGTCACCTACTTGGGCAGATGCATTGATTTTCTTTCTGAGTCCGCAAAGAACGTTGCACCGTCTGCATAGCAAATAATCTTGATATGTTTTCTATTATGTGACATTGTATACGTGTTTAATTATTTTGTTTATGATTATATTAAAAAGCAACGGACTAAAGAAATATTCTTATTGCACGTCTATATTCAGTTGCATCACGACTGTCTTTAGTGATTCTGTTCTGATGATGGGTAGTGTATCCGGTGTTGGGTTGAATAATAATGTCTACAATGTTTGAATCTACTTTTTCTTTAATATTTTTATTGCATTTTGCAGTTGTATTATATCAAAAGTTTTTTGTCAAACCAATGAAGCATATACAAGGTGTAACTGATATAACGAATAATCTCTTAATATGAGGTTGCAAAAAACATTAAATATCAAATTAAAATCATAATCTGCAGTATTTTTAACACGAACTAAAAAACTAATTCTAAATAACAAAAAATACCTATCCGTAAATAGAAAAAAAATAAAATCAATTACTAATTTCTAAAACAAATGCACTTAGTCTATGAACTCAAAATGGCGAAAACTTATCTACCACCCTACAATCTGACTAAAACTACTAAATCAAAAAAAACTAACGTCTACTAAGAAATTACAAAAAGATTAAACAAACAAGGATGTGATAGCAACTTTGCAGAAAAATAAAGACAAAATGGACAGAACAAGAAATTTTAATATTACTGTACCAACTTATTTCGCCTGATTGCAATAAAACCGTTAGCAAAACAACCATTGTCACTTTTAGATACGGTTGCTATGTGCTGGTAACTATTAAAGTACCTGTGTCAGACGCTACTTGTATTCCGGTTCAACCAGGGGACGTATCTAAAAATTAAAATAAGATTTTCTCAAGAACTATTAAAAAAAGACTATATATTTATGATGAAAATATGCTCAAAATAATTACAGCTACCCTCCATTAAGAGATTATGCGTTATATCAGTTACACCCTGTATATGCAGGTTTACTATATTTTGTGGCTTTTTCTATGACTTTCTCGAGAACAAATACTACGTCTACTCGTTGTTGCAGAAAACAAGTAAACAACTTTTGTTAAATGTATTTAGTGGTAGTTTGATGGGTTTAAAATTTGTTTGAAATAGTAATTTTTTCAATTACCGTTACATTTTTTTTGTCAGTATTGTGTTATTTTGCCGTTTTCAGAGTACAGATACGTTTTTTCGTTCTATATATGCCACTTTTTATTTCTCTATTAAATTCATCTAATTGCTTTTTTAATTTATTGTATTTTTAGGTTTACTCTGTTTCTTGTTTAAGTAACTATTTCATATAATTTCTTGATAATTTGTTGAATGTGTAGTTTAGATGTGCCGTTTTCTTATCTGTTGATGCAAACGATGATCCTTTTTTTATGTATGCTTGTATTTTTATTACTTATATTTTCCAGTGTTGCTTTTGCTGCTTGATTAATGTTTTTTGACAAGTTTTTAAGAATCTTATAATGAGTTTTTTAAGGTTCTCGGGTATGGTTCTCTTGGCCCTTGATTACCTCTTGGCAATTTTGTTTAACCAGGTGGTGGTTTGTCTTTATATATAAAACACAGATTTTACATCTTTAATTTGCGTAAGTTTTACCGTTCTGTTGGTTATTATGTAATCGCGTGTGAATATTGTTGTAATTTCACATTCTTAAAAAGTTATTTTATGTTGGTGTTTGTGGTCCAAGTAAGCGTTGCTGTTTCTTAATTTGATGTGTGTGCAGTTTACCGTTTCTTCGTTAAATTTGTTTTTGATATTTTATCATATATCGTACCGTCACAATGTTCTAGTTGTTTTTCTGTAGTCTTATGATTACTTTTAGCATTTGATCGTTTTGATTTTGGTTATGTTTTCTCAAAAACTGTAGTTGATCAAGATTTTCACTCATTGCTTAGAAAATTGGGTTAAGTAGACTTCATATTATCATATTATTTGTCTTTACTTCTATTTTTGATACACGAAATAGTTTTTTCAAACAGTTTTATAATTATAAAATAAGTCCATTGCGTATTAAAAAAATACTAACCACCAAGAGGTATAGTAATATACAAAGATATATCATAAATTTTTTGACACGGATCTAATGTATTGATCGATTTGCTAGCACAAAGATTGACTGTAACGGCAGTTATATTACCAATGTTAGTGAACGCATTAACATTAATGGTATTATCAACGTTTATTAAACCCGCCATAGACATTCACAGATATCGAAAACCTTGCAACTATCGGAAGGTGTTGAAAACAAACACAATATTACCTACGTAATATAATGAACAAGGTTTATTACGAATTTAAAAAAAATTAAAATAAATAAAAAAAAACTAACATTCTGGGTACGTATTAAACGAGAATAAAGCCGTTTGGTAATTCACCAATTGTTTGTATTTAACATTCATTCATGAAATGCCTGGGAATCGTTTCTCATAACCTCATCATCGCTGGAAGATGATGAATCAGCAACACCTATGACATATGGAGAATTTTTGTGATAACAAATGATGAGACCGTTTATTATCAAGAATTGCTGCGCTATGATAAAACATCGTTCCGTACTTGTCTGTGGACGTTTGTGTTGTGCATCTTCACACTCTATTTATACTCTGTCTACACGTATTATTTTTGTTGTGTTCCGGTTCTGAATGTAACATACCGTATACATTTTGCTCTATTGTGCGGTGCTTGAGCCGTTCCCGATATACAGAAACTCGTTCCGTACTCGCTTGTAAACGCTTGTGTTATGCATTCTCACAATTTCAAAATAATTTTAAACGCTTTATAGACACCGCTTTAACAATCACTTTGTTGTTCTAAGTTTGTCGCTTTTGCTGCCGATACAAGCGACTGCTTTCAGCAATCTTAATCAAACTGGACGGACCAGCCCCTGTATCCATACACACACTTATACATCCCGGGCCGCTAAAATGCAATAATAAAAATTATAAAATTAAAAAACCAAACAAATAATAATAATAATGTTTTGTTAATTCGACCACAAATATTTAAAAAAATCTAAATAAATAGATAAGTAATTGACTAATGCATTTGATTTTTGCTTAACTTAGTACTTAGTACATTAGACGGTGTAACTACTGCATCCTCGCACACGTTATAATTTCAGTGTGTGCCTAATAATATACGAGAATTAAGAATTGCAAAGTTTAAGAAGCAAAACGAAAGTAATATGTTCAAGTAAACATTTCACTCTAAGAGAAAGAAGTGACTAATTGACTAACGTTTGGGCAACCAGCTGTCGTATACGTTTAGTGGTTTCGTAAATGTTTATAATAATATAAACGTTTAAATGGTTACACGTTCAAACATTCCATCCATAGTCTAAAGGCACCCTAATGTATTTAGTAATCTTGCTTATTTGGAAACAAGTGTAAGTACTTACCTCTCTGTTTATTACTAACCACCACATCGTTACTCAAGTATGTAGTGATAACACGCTCCATCTTTAACTACTGCCAATGCCAAACCACCACAAATTTACTACTGGCCCATTCTAAGTACCTATCCTGTATTGACATTTCCTCCTTTTATTTTTGTTCTGTACAGCAAACAGATATAGTTAAGTTTCTCCCCATAAATCCGCACTAAATTTAAATAAATTTTTTTTATTGTTTAAAATTTTCAAATCAGTATCACAACAAACACCTGTATTTTAATAACATACCTCGGTTTAATGTTTGACATTTTGGTTAACTTATTCGCAATTTTAATTTTCTCTAATTTTTAGTCATTTGACAAATCCTAAATGTCTTTATTTATACAGAATGACATTTAAACTCTTATAAAATATGTAATGATTTTAGATCGTCAAATCCCTTAATATGCAAAAATTTAAAGAATCCCTCGTTTATAGGCGTTTTTAATTTTTACCTGCTTCCTCCAAGTGTTATTTAGTACATCTTTAAAAACAATTTTGTAACTAAATAAATAAATATAGTTGTAACCGCATTTATTTGTTATAAGTAGAAATTTTTAATTTTGTACATTTATTGAAAATTATACGTCTTTTTACATACTTTCAATAGTTTATAAGATACAAATGTGCAAAGTTACACAAAAATGTCTCGCATTACATTACAACTCTGTAACTCTTAAATTATTAAATATAATTATACCCTCCCCGAACTTTTTTGTAGCAAATTTTGTGCTCTATAAATATGTTTATGTGCAATTTTTGTTTTTTTGTTTTTTGTTGTTATGTGCAGCGTACAAGGCGGAAGCTCTTGCGGATCTAATTTTGCAATTATATCATTATTTTTCAGTATTTCTGAGTGAAATTAAGACTTATTATATTTTTAAAACATAAAACAAATCATAAAGAATATCTTGTTTAATAATAATAAATACCGCATTCAAAAAAACAATGGAGTGATTTATTTAAATTTATTTTTCAATTACTACAGACAATGTAATAATCACAAAAGATACTAAAATTAGTAGTTTTATTACAGACATAACGGATCAATAGTGAGAACAGTCTGCTAAACGTTATTTTGCGTTTTTTTCTTTTATAGTGTTAGCAGGTTTACAACATAACATAATAATAAAACATTGCAAAATATGTTATTTATTTTAAAATTAAGTTCAAACATGTTTTCTTTGCTTAATGTTATGTGTATTTTGTTATTTATTGCTGCTATGTATTTTTCTATTTTAATATCATATTGTAAATGTTCATATGTTTGTGTAAGCAATTAGTAACTTTTTTCACTTTTAATCAAATCTAAAAACCGAATAATACATTAAATAAAATTTGACGCCTTTTTAATTTGTTATATAACTTAGGATCACGAAGCTTACGACCGAAATCTCTGAATTCAACTGGGTTAGTGGCTGGCAACTTTTGTTGCGAGAAAAAACGTTTATAACAAAATATTGTTAGTTTTTCTTCAAATAATCTGTATACACAATGTTTTGAGGTGACATTTAAAATTTTTATTAATAGAACAAATTATAGTAGCTTCATTTAGCAGCATAACATTAAATGTTAAGTTTAAGAAAATTGCACACAGCTGATTAAAGGTTACAAAAAACAATAAAGTATTTTAACGCTGTTTTTAATGCTATTTTAAATTTTAGAATACCTACATTCTAACCTTAACCCAATAAACTTCTTATCGTAAAAGTTTTCTGTATTGTGATATCACAATATGTATTTGGTTTAATGTGCATTTTCTGACAACTAAAAATCAGTTAGTCGACTTTTGCAACTGTTGCTAAAGCAACTTTGCCAATGTCGGCGCGTGAAGACGAGTTTCTCGTAAATTGGTTGAATTTTGGTCGACAGTCGGTTCGATTTCCGACCGGATGCAAATTAGATCTTTGTGGTTCAAGTACGTTGCGTGTAACTAGTGTTAGGACGTAAAAAGATCGGTAAGAAATACAATTTTTGTCATGCATCAACATCTATCTTATGGGTACTTGTCTTCTAGAGAAATCTACCTTAAACATCGTATTTAAGTGGTTAAAAAAGCGACGGCAATATGTTTTCCGAGTCACCTGTTCGGAGATTGCATTGGAGATTAGTACATACTTGTTTCACACGTGGTTGCAATTTGAAATTGTTTTTGCTTATTTTAGCTCTTATTTGTACTTTTATATGTCAATCTAATTGCGAAATTTTTGCTATCAAGGTTGGTAATCATTCCCGACGCAATTATCCGCCAAAACGGGGTGATTCTTAAAAAAAATAGATGGAAACACCGAGGGATGCTTTACGTTGTCATATCCTATTGTAAGGTGTTTATTATTATTGTTTATATTTATTTCTATTCATACCATGGTGAATAAGCGGGAACACGCATAATGATGGGTCAACACGACCGCGTGCTGTACTTTGCCTTTGACGAAGTGGTAATTCTCTTTAGTGTAATAAACACTCATTGGACGCGTTTACTAATTTAACTGTTCTAATTGATAAAGAATCCGTTACGGTGTAAAGAACACTACATGTGCGCGGTATTAACTTAAATAGTCTAATTTACACAATTTACTAATGAAAGCGTCATTTATTGCTAACATTTATTTTAAGTCGGTTGTTACCATACAGTAATAATTTTTATGTAAAGGAATTGAAAGCGGCGCAACGCTTGTGAATACTCATAGGGTAATTAAAACTCACTTCTATACCTGACGTCAAGGATACGGGTAGATTTTGATCTCTAATCATAAGATATTGCAAAGGCGTTTAGCTGTTATTACTACCGCCTTTAATGAGTTAATGCGGTGTATTTAAAAAAAAAGGTGGCGTTAAGGCACTGCTTACCCAAAGGATTCTATATACTGACAATCCGACTCACGACCATCTGCAAAGGAAGCTAGCCAAAAAGTGATCCGAATATCTATCAAATTTTTTTTTCTTTTATTTTCCCAATTTGTTCGTGACAATTTTATGGGTGCTTAATCTGTTCTAGTATAACTATGCGTAAATGCATACATCATAATAACCGCCTATTTAACAACAACAAAAACGTATAGTCTAATTACATATCTAACAAAACACCTAAGAATATTATAACCATAATCAAACTACAACTAGATTTGTTAACTTTAGTTATACAATTACAAACAGTATCAATTAAAAAATGTCATAGCTTAGATGCAAAAATTTTGATTTCAAGATAAAACCAAAAACAGTTTTATTTGATAGAACTTCAAATAATTTTATAAACACAGGAATAGAGAATTTACATTTCCATCCGACAAAAAAAAAGAATTAAGAAACCGAAAATACTAGATAATCAAAAGAAACTAATCAAAAACTACTACTGAGACCGATGGTGAAACTTTTTGCTTTTTGCTTTTTTTAAGTACAACTAAAAATATAACAATTAAATAAGGTTTACATAACAAAAAACAACGGTAGTAAGTACGATCAAGTGCTACAAAGAAACTCTCAAAGCTTTAAATAAAAACTCAGCGGTTATCTAACATAAAATGCCGCAGAATAGTTGTAGGCTAGTTATTATTAAAATATACAAAATAAATTATACAGAAAAATACAGTTAAAAATGATAGGCGTGAATGTTACAAGTAAAAGTGTTTCTTCAGACCCGTTGAAACAGGCGTCCAAACTCAAAATTAATAGTTCTAGAAGTGACACAAAGTAAACAAACAGTGAACAGTTCCATCAATTAAATTTTAAAAGAGGTTGTTATATTACTTTATACAATACAAGCAAAAAGCACATACAAGCTATTAATTAGTACTAGAAGCGAATCTAATCAAAAATGTTAATCCCTTATAGGACTTTAAAATATTTGATGTACAAATAAAGCTATTATCGTGGCGACACTTATACAAATAATATACCTACTTTGATTCAATTAACATTTACATAAATAAATTATTCTGCAAACATTAACAAAGATAAGAAACTAATGAGTAATCACGTTCGGTGGCTTCTGAATAAATCAGCTTGTTGATGCAAAAGACTATACTTATCTATTTATATGTCTTTTTTGGTATTTTCTCGTTAGATTCACACATTAATTTATTTTATATATAATTAGAATATGTATGTATATGTTATGCTCTTACTAATTTAGAACTTGCCAATGAAATAAATACTACTCAGCTTAATTTATACGGCTAACCAATACAAGTATTTTTTCTTGCGTTAATTACAAGGTATTGAGCAGTTTACAGCCTGGTAAAACATAAGCTAAAGTTTGCTACCCGAGGGTCTTCGAAAATATTACGAGCTATGTTAACAATAATTAAACTAATGGCACATTGTAGCAAACTACTTAATACGTTGCTAGCGAAAGTGCAACAAATCTTAAAGAAAATGATGTAATTTAAAACTACACGTTACAATACAATTTGTAAGTAAATACTTTTATATAAAACATTTCTTTTTTTGTCATTGAAATAAATATAAGTAAGTAACTGAAATTTAGATTGAATTTGTAAACAAAATTATTCTTACAAAATGTAAGTAAAAATAAAAAATTTAAAAAAAAAATTGTTTAGTTATACATCTTACAATTTTGTTGCACTTATTACACAAACACTAAAAAAACTAAAAAAAACTACATTTGTAATTAGTATGATGTTTTGTACCACACGCTGTGCATGTACAACTACTTTCTACATATACAAGTTGTGTTAGTGACTTTTTGACGATAAAATTCACAGTAATATCTTTACACAATGAACTAACCTTAGCTTCATAATGTAGATGCTTGATTTGACATTTTTATAAAATTTTGTATAAAAACAATTTATTTTGAACTAACTAAGATCTATACTAAGATTAATATATCATGTAAAATTGCAATTTATAGATATGTTGCAATACAGTGTTATATTTGCACTAGTGTAATATTCCTTTATAAAATGCGCAATTTAAGCTTTACATATATTGACTGTAACAATTTTTAACTGCATATTTCTTGTTGTCAACAATCATTTTTAATTTGGTTTGACAGAAAACAAATGTAAAAGTGTAATTTTAATACACAATAAGTAAACAAAAAAATTGCTACATATAGAAATTAAAAAAATTACATATTATTTACTTTACTATAAACTCAAAATGTTCTTTTAAACACCGAAATCGTTTCATTTTAGGTTTGTCTATATTTTTATTTATTGAGTTAAGTTTAGGGTCAAGAAATTTATTTTAAGTTGTTTCACATCTCATAAATAAGTCGATAGGACAGGGCAATGTATATTTATCAGTTGATACACATTCAGCAGTAAAACGTATTTTTGTTTAGAAGAAAATTTAGATCTAACAATTCAATTCCACTTTTCTTTTTATTCATTGTTGTTCTAAATTTTTTTTTATAAACATTTGATAAATTAAGAAAATTTAGTTATATATAAAATTATATAAATATTTTATCGCATGGTAGTTAGAAATGCATTTTTAAATTTTTAATACTGTTATAACCCTGCACATTAATGTGGAACAGATGGTGCCAAAATGAAAATGATATATTACTTAATTTAATAGTATCTAACTGTAATAAATGCTTTGCATATATAAAATGACAAAATGAGTTCAAAATTAATTAATTTAATACTGTTAAAATTAAATCTTAAGTAGGGCAAGTACAAGAGTAACTTTACTGCAGATAATTAATGTTCAATCGTGTATATAACGATTGCAAAGTTTGTTTTATAAAATTGTAGTTCAACTATTTTAATAAATGATTTGCAAAATTATTACTAAATATAAATTTAGAATATTATATGGTATTACAAAGACATCTGATTACACAATATGAATAATAATAAAATATTTATAAATTATATCTTAAATATAATAACACAATTTTTTTTGTGTGTATACAAAGACAGTTTTTTTTATTTTATTGTATACAAACTTTAAGTTTGTTTGTTATTTAAATTAAATATGCTTTTGTGAAGTAGTTTTTAAACGTAAACAAAAATTCTGCAGTTTAGTAACCAATTTAATACTGTGTAATTTTTGTGATTAATTTTTTATTTTTAAATCTTTCAATACGACATTGACTTCATTAAAACCTACTCTTTATGTGATCTGTAACGCTTACATCGATATTGTTTTAGGTTGGTAGTGTCATCATTTGGTAACGTTCTTAACGATCATTAGGAAGTTTTGCTTACTTATTTTTTTGTAAGTTTCTTTACTTTCTATTTTCGTATTTTAAAACAATTATTAGCATAACTATTCAGCAATAATTGTTTTTGTGGGTAAATACTGAATAACAGCTGTAATTTTTGTGATTTTATATTAAAAGAGGCGTTTAATTCACGCGAGTTAAAAGATGGCGTCACAGTATAATTTGAAACCAATTTTCTATACTAGCTTACTGCATTTACATACAAAATTTAAAAAATCTGATCAAAGAATATGATTCTCTACATGTTACTTCAGGGAACCTCCTATTCTGGAATCATAAATCCAATAAACACAGAAATAAATTGAAGTCAAATTTGAGTATTTTTGAAATTTTTTTAACAAACTTGGAAAATTTTGAGATATACATAACCCAAAGCAATCCTTAAAAAGCCTATATTTCAATAAAATTAATAGTACGAAATCGGAAATAATAACTAAACTATGTTGTATAGAAGATTAGCGACTTAATTTTAGGTTATATCACTAAAATGTTTCTAGCAACAAAGTGTAGCCATTTATTAAAAGAGGGCGCTAACAACTTTGAACTACGTATTAAATATACGAAGGTACTCTAAAATAGTTGCAAAACCTTCCGTATAGAGGGTTCTAATTTCGATTTTAAAGAATTTACAAACTAAAAGAGGTTCAAATATGTCACGTGTGTATAACAGATTCTTTGTTTTCATAATACAGTCAGTGATATCAGTAATATTCAAATTTCTACTATAATAAAATGAAAAACCTTTGCTTTATTCAAAATAAAAGTTTGTATCTGGAAGCGAACATGCTTATCTGTTCGAAGTATTGAAATTGAAACTCTGCTGATAAGAAACTCATATATAAATGACACAATACTTTTTATATTGACCGGTTAAGTTACCAAAGGAAATATTTGACTTAACTGTTAATTGACCAACGAACATTTGCTTATCTGTTTGATGTACTAAAATTGAAACTCCGCTGATAACAAACCCATATATTTAATTCACGTGTAGTTGATATATGCCTGTCATTATAAGAAACTAAACCAATGAAAAATGTTTTACACACATAAATCATAAGCGAAAGTTTGAATTTAAAACAAAGAGGTTAACATTTCTTTTTTCTGTCTTCTTTTCTTAAATACAAAACTGCATTTAGATTACTTAACATATATAGTTTTTAAACTATCTGAAAAAGTAGCGACCCACCTAAAGGATTTAGCAAGTGTGTGTCAATGGTTGAAAAAGTGTAAGCGTATTACTAAATTCTAAATAGTAACGAACATCAAACGTAAAATAGTAAATGCATTATTTATGAAAGAAATCAAGCGACCTCTATATTTTAGTGGAAATAGTTAGTTGAAGAAAAACTTTTTAAAAAGGTTTCTGCAAAATGCCCATTAGTGGCATCTAACCATGCATAAGTGCCTAAAATATTCACTTTGTATATATTATAGCGCCATCACTAAGTTTTCTTTGGTAATTCTTTATAAACGCCCCTTTTAACAGCATTTTACAGTGTTTACTCTTGGGCAAGATATCTTTATTGTAATGACGCATTTTTAGAATGATAACCAGAATCCTAATTGAACATGGTCGTATTTTCTTTAAAGTAGCATCGATCAATTTATCAAACATTTCTCAGAAGCAAACTTTTAAGTTTCATATTTCCCGGCAACATAAACACGCTCTAAATTATCGTTTTTTAAATAAGAATTGCATTTGGAACGCAAAATACAGAGAGAGGTGAAGAAGAAATTTGCAATTCCATGAAACTCCTAATAAAGTGGTAACAAAATCATATCGGGCACAGGTGTAAACTCATTTGTTAACGAAACTTCCAATCAAACAAATTATTTCTTTTATACCTCGTGTTTTCTTTATAAATGGGCGGCTGTCTTTTGTTAATTTTAAATGTATTTTAGTTTGAATATTTTTGTAAAGAAAGGTTGCGCAAGTAAAGGACACGCAACCCTAGCTAATGTTACCAAAGACAGATTCCGATTTGTTTTTATGTTATCCACATGTACATATGTAGTGTTAAATATATAACTTTACAAAACTATGAATCGTGTTACAATTATTCACAAACTGCATAAAAATTTAACGAACTAGCGATTACAACTTAACATCATTCTAGGTTTAATTTTTTATTTATAAACATACAATTCTTAGGATTATTAGTAATTTACCAAAAAACATTAGAAAAAACTAAGTTACGATTTAATAGAACTACGTGCTTTTTACATATTGGAATGCGTACAATTTTGAATTTTGTATGGTTCAATCAAAATCTAATTAACGATATTCTGTTTGATTTAACTTTTATGACAAACAAAGCAAAGCTTTATTTAACTGCTTATAAAAAAACTAAAAATTATTGTACTTGGGTAATTAAAAACCTACATACTCTTGTGACATCTATAATAACAATTTTTAAAAGTTAGTGCAATTTTAAAGAAAAAGATAATCAGTTCAATATTTTTTTACAATATTGTAAACGCCAAACGTTATCTTGATATGCTAAGTAAATTTTTTTAGCAAATAAACAACTTTTTTTTTAGTTACTTTCTGCAAAACAATGCAAACTCTCATATGATTTGAGCTACAATTGAATTTATTAAACCATTATACAATAAAATTGTGATAAAATTTATTCTTAGAAATTTTCAGATCTTACGTTATTACATTTTTATCTTTTCGGGCGTTTAAAAATACAGTATATTAGAATGAACAATTGAAGACTTGGAATGTGCAATTACTGATGTTATTTGAAATATTAAATTTAGTGAGTTTTATAATGTTTTATAAAGTTTAAAAGCTTCCCTTTTAACACATGTTTCAAAGCTGAAGGACAATATATTGAATATCGGTAAAAAATTTTAATTAATTTTGACTTATTCTTATTTCAAATACACAGGTATTGTTGTTAATGTGATACCGTTTTTAGTTAATTACGTTTCTTAAATTAAGGGTTACAAGTCAAATTTCTTATTTAATATTTTTTGTTTTATTTTATACCAATCCAAGCAATATTGGTTGTTTGTCATATATGTCTCGTTAGAAACAGTTATCTATGAAGTCCTTGTATTTGTGTAGTACAATATTAACTTTTATTTATCTACTTGAAGACAAAGAATTACGGTCACTTTCTTTAAATTATGAAATTTGTTTGTAGCATAAATGTTTCTCAATCGTATCATCGTGTGTATTTCGTGCAAGTTTTGGTTAATTTAATTATTGTTATTTCTTGTGGTTCTTTTATTTAATGTTTTTTAATAGTGCAATTATGCTTAAAGTGCATCAGCGTAAAAATTACGGCTAATTAAGCAAATCGCTTTAACCGAAACCAATCTACTATCATGCGCTGTTGTCAAGCATTAAAAGTCAGAATCATCGTAAGAACTGGGAGATGCACACTAACTAATAATATGCATCTTTGACTTATAGCAGAGATCAATTTTTTAGTACCATATTAATTACAATTCAATCGTTAAGGTAATTATAGTCCTCCTGTAACCCTTCCAACAGTTTACCGACAAATCAGAAGTTTTGGATCGCAATCTTATCGGTCACATCTTTTGCTACTACTGACGGATCAACACCAACATCAACGTTTAGTGTAATGTAAGTTGCGACTATATTTGAATCTAAAATGACATAAAGTAATTTTCAATGATGAATTTTAATTTTGTTTAAAAATGATTGATGTCCGTATGAAAGTCAGATGAAGACGTAGAGAACCGCGTAATGTTCAATTTTCTGTTGAACGGTATATGCACCACACTAGGAATTATAGTATAAGGTGTTATCGTCTATAGGAGTAAATTTCGTTTGGTATTTATCTGAGGCAATGTGATATGTTAACGAGGTATTAGATCCTTATACTATCCCACAGCAAGTTACTTTATGGATCAATTGAAGAAACTAAAGCAAATCTTTTACCATAATCACCCAGATACCTTAACCTTTTACCTAATGAACACGTGCATAGGAGACTGAGAAACGTAGCGCATCCTCCACAGACACAGTAAACCTTCCGGCATGAATTGGAACAGTAAGTTAAAAGGAAGTTGGTCAACTGCTATAATCGATGCTACAGAAAGTGTAAAGTTAATAGAAATTATGAAAAAAAATTGTGTTAGGTTAAAAACATTTTTGTGTGGTTTTTGTGCTGTAGAAATTTTGCCCAGGAAAAAATGTCATTTACACACTAGAGGTTGTTGATGAATATATTTCCGCTTCGAACGTTAAGCAAACAACATGTGTGTTAACGCCTTGCCTAGATATTTCTACATTTTAAGTATCTTAGATCATTTACGCTAGTAATGAGTAAATAAATTACGATTGCAGATGTGGTACTTTAGAGAAATTTGCTGAGGTAAAAATACACTTTTATTTTAAAGAGCGATTTGATTTTTCTTTTGTTATTTTAATAATTTTGGTCACCTACACACGTTCTTTTACCTTGGAAGATTTTTATGAAGCATGCAATAAAGATGAGAACTATACCAGATGTAAATCCTTTCAATCTGCGTTAGATAAAAAAATTGACATTACCGTTTAAAGTTCTGTTACTGTAGAAAGTATTACGACAAATTAGAAAGCACACCTGTGGATATACCTTAATTTACTTCTAGAAGCTTAACGCATTGTGCTTTTAATTAATCGTATAAAAGTTAGCAGCTTATTTGTGCTAACTGTGTACATAAGTATCAGCCTAACTTGAAAAAATTTTAAGAGATTTGTGTTGGATACGCTATAACCTAATCGTATTTTTGGAACGCTGAGTAAGTACCTTGTTTCTTATATTTAATTATTTGTTTTAAGATTGGTCGTTTGCACGCACGACTTGACATATTACGCTTGTTCACAACTAACGTACGCCGCTTTTTTGTAGTTAACAAGTTTTTATGATGCGTTTTCATATTAAGCAATTACTAAATTTTAATTCTAATTTAGTGTTTTTTGTTGTTAATTCATTAAATGTAACTTTAAGCCATTTACATTTGCTGCTTATGTGTTGCCTAACTTAAGGGTTCTGTAGGATTGGTCGCATATTGTTGGCGAACCTATAGTTGTTAGATGTTTTTTATGCTATTTGTGTTTTTTTGAATTTTTTGTGCTCTTCATGAAATAAATATATCTGTTGATAGACTTGCATTAGTTGATTTACCTACCTTAAGCGTTGTTAGATGTAGACGGGAATCTGTTGTGTATATTTCTTTCGCTTTGGCACTTTTTTAATTACATTATAATCACGGTTACGTAATCGCAACCTACTGCGCGTTTAGGTTTTTACTGTAATACTATGCTATTTTTCTCAATTTATTAAATATATTAAAATAATTACAAATATTTGACATGTGATTGTATATTTTCTTTGAGTAAATAACAGTTATTTATGCACTATGAGCTTTATTGCGATGACAACGCCCAGATTGCAAAGCAATACAATTCTTAAGCCTCTGGTCCGAAGAATGTATGATGCTTAATGGGCGTAATTATCCAGTAACGTTAGAGGTGTAATTTAACAATCATAACGAATGTGTACAAATTATACCTAAAAATGTTAAAACAAATGCACGAAACAAATAAAATTAATCTAAATCTAAACAAAAATATCATCATTTTTGAAAGCGTAATCAGGGGGCGTAATGAATTTATAACGGCTTCTCGTCGTGTTTTTGTTGTTATGTATGTTTACGTATCTCGTATCCTAAGGATTATAAGTAAAATTTAACAAAGTAAAAAATATACACATAAATTTATTTAAACAGGGTTTTACAGTGTTTTTTATGTTGATGTAAATTATTTTAGAAAATTATAAACTGCAGATTTTAACTTTTAACAGTTTTGAAATAAATTAGATCTACACAAAATACTCTTTTCTTAATGTCTTTAATTAATTTTTTGTGTAGATTATTGGGTAACAAGAAAATTCTAATTCCACCTTTAACGAACTAAATATGTTAAAAAGTTTATTGTATCGTACAGCGTTAGACAAGCAGTAGATTTAATTATATCTAAAAACCTGTAATTTTGCATTTACTTTTAATCACAATTTTTGTTATTGCACATGGATTTTATATCTTTATAATAAAATTATTTGTTTTTGATGTATAAGCCTATTACAAAAGTTACTTTTTTATTTTTACACGACTCAATTCATTATTAAAGTTTAATTTTAAAAAATCTTGTTACAACTAATACATTTTATTTTTAATTAAATTGATACAAATGTATATTTAGTTAAATATTTATTTAACAATCACACAGTTTTAGTCAGTTTTATTTTCATATTTAAATTTTATCAAACTGTGAAACTTGATTTGTATGTAAATCTTTTAACTTCCCTCAGGAGCAATAATGTAACCATCTCATAGTTGGAAAATTGTATAACTTGTTTTTTGTTTTATTAATAATTAAATAAGTTTAAAATTATAATTAATTTTAACTTTTAGACATTTACACTTACATAAAATGTCTTTTAATTATAATTATTTTGAACGATTTTATTAATCAGTCTGTAGTAATTAAACAATTAATTATTGCATACTAAACATGGGAAAATTTCTTATATCGTTCTTTACTTTTTATTTTATATTAAATTTATTATGAAATTTGCATTTATTTAAAGGTTTTGTTTAAGTGTGGCTATTAAATTATACCAAAAATTATACCTTAGAATTACTAGAGGTCGTAACATTAGAAAATTATCGCATATAAAAATCGAACGTTATAGTTTTATTGTCTCTAAAAATTTATAAATCTAAATTTTATTAAATACGCATAATTTAAATGTTAGATACATTTGTTGGTAGCATATATGTATGTGTTAATTTATTACAGTTAAATTAATCAAAAATTGATGTATAACAGAAGATTTATAATTTACACAAAATCATACGGTAACTTTTACAAATTACAATTATAGACTAAAAAAATTTTTTTTCAATTTAAATAAACTAATATTTTTTTAATCATAAAAAATTATAATTGTCAAAACCAGACCGGAAACACCTGCGCATTTCATATATCAAAGTTATAAATTATTGCGTCGCAAAATATAGGGTTTACATTAAATGTCTTCTTCAAAGTTTAAAAACAATTTTTTAACAATAATAAACAATACTCAACAATTGTTTAATGAAGTTACAAATACTCAATATTTGCAAGAACTTTCTAGATTTGTAAATGCCAATATTTAAAAATTTTAAAATATTCTTTTATAACGATATTTGTACCATTTTTTTTAGTTTTTACTGCACAAGTAATTAATTATAGATGACAATATAAATCTAGAAAAAAAAAAGATTCTAAATAAATGCCAGGGAGTTCCATAAATTTGAAAGTTTGGCAGTATACTAATGTCATTCCAAACATCAGGCTAAAATGCATTTAAGAAATTTGCACTTCTGGTTATACCGAAAATAGAAGTTGCTTATTTTAAAAGAAACGTCCTGTATATTTATCCATATTTGGGTTTACTGTACAGTTCTACATATATTTCATGTATAATGCCCTCTATACCTAACACGCCCTTTAGACGCTGCAATGTGTTGTACTACTGATCGTAATGAGTTGCACTGTAAATCGAGCAAAGAGATCGTAAAGAGTTTTTTCCACAGATGTAAAAACATTTCACAGCGATCAGTATAACTATTTATAGTGTTCTCGATGCGACAAACGT
Source organism: Aquatica leii (assembly GCA_035610365.1). Classification (NCBI taxonomy): domain Eukaryota; kingdom Metazoa; phylum Arthropoda; class Insecta; order Coleoptera; family Lampyridae; genus Aquatica; species Aquatica leii. Next base: position 48,104,569 of record CM069433.1, on the reverse strand, counting down.
TTTAAAGAATAAAATTGCAGCTCTAGTTGTCTGAGAGATGCAATTAATGCTGAAGAACGATTAACGCTGTGATATTTGCCTACTGGAAATACTAAGAAATATCAAAATTCAGTACAACTGCATGACCTCCGTCTATAGGTCAAGTTGTTTCTGAAACCTACTAAGCCAATTATATAACACTAAAGGATGAATATTTGAAGGTAGGTAATGACAAAGTTTAAAAACGAATTTTTTGTTATGATTTTTTACTACAAAATAAAAATAATGTGGCAAAATACAAAAATTTTTATTTTTATGCATTCACATAATACTAAAATAATTATTAAAAACATTAAACGAATCGATTTGTAATGTCAATCAATATTTTTAATCGTGTAATTCAATGGGTTGGTAATTATTAAAATAGTTCCTTACATCTAGAGTATCACTCTTTGTTAAGTGCATGTTTTTCGACCTAAAGTAGGTGTATTTTTGCGGTCTTGTTGTAGTATAAATATGCCAATATTGGCTTCATATGGACGAGATCTATTGTATTGTGACGAAGAGTGTACTTAAAACTGTAATATAGTAGATCTATTAATATTAGTTTGAGCAGATAGCCAATTTTCGTATAAAATATGATATGTGACATTACCTTTTCGGCAACTCTATACTTATCGTTATTATATTTACTTGCAAATATAGACCAAATTCAGGGCATCCCTTTTTTCTGTTGAAAAGAATTACTGCTTCTTTTAGTACTACTTTTTTTTCGAAAAGTGGCGGTAATAACGCAAAAATCTAGTAGTTGATGTTATAGCATGTTACCTTGTACAAAAATTGTCTGACTGTCCAACTCATCAAAAGAGTTTGAAGGTGTTGGCGATGCAGATTCTCTTTCATATTTACTACCATTCTCAGCATCCATCTAAAAAAAATATAAAATATAAATTCATACGCATATATCTATTTGTACTTACAATAACACTTACAATGTATTATGTATATATTTCAGAATCTATCAAATAAACAATAGTAGTAACAAATTGCAGGTGATTTAGAAAAAATTAAAGACGAATAAATCGTGATGAGAAAACTTACAACTATCGCCTTTACAAAGCTTGCCGAGTTCTTGAAATCGTGTTTGGTACCTTAACATCACGATTTGCAGTTTTTTGCAACCATATGCTATAAGTTTGAAACAGTTTCAGCCATTGTTCTTGCGTGCTATGCGTTTCATAACTTTCTGCAAAGAATATCAAAAAAACTCATAGAAGCATCTGTAGATTTGGAAGATATCAACAATAGTGTCAATGTGCCGGGAGAATGGAATCAAATCACTAATTTAATAAAAAAATGTATACAATTCCGCACAGAAAGTAAGAGATTTTGATAAAAGTTATTTCAATGCTGCTGGAAAAACATTTTAAGAATAGATGATTTTGTAGACAACATAATAATTATATTTATATCAATAATTAAATACTAATATGCATTTTCTATACATATCCTAAACTAAACTAAGTTAAATTCTACTCACTGTGTTATTATTTTGTAATAGATCATATTTACCTTTGTTTGTCGACTTGCTTTTTCTACCGCATTCCGATTGTGCTGTGAACAGCAGCAAATCGTAGTAGCGTCGCACAGTGGGCCAAATGTCGAAAAAGCTGGCCAAAATTCAAAAAAAAAAATTTCAAATTGAAGTTTTTTGACTAATAGGTTTTTAACTCGAATGTTTGGGCTATTGAAATCCGGCGGCGTAAACGGTTTCACGTTTATACCGAGCGTGCTGCTTCGCTCCAAACATCTGGGTGTTTAACGTCCGTTCTCACGTGGTAAGACAGTCGGAATTCAGTGTCATGTTCAAAGTGTTGTAACTTTTCTTGTAACAAAGATTTATAATCAATTCAAAATGGACGCTGTTCCAGGAGGTATGTAGAGTGATTGCTTATAATAAATTGTTAACGATAATGAAAAATAATACATTGTTTATGTACATTTGTTTATGTAAAAAAATACTAAAGAAAGCACGTTTCGTGTTACTAAAAGTAGTGAAAAAGTTATATATACCGCAATATCCTGCCAAATAATTATAATTGCAATGAATCTAAATGTATTTAGAGTAAAATAATGGAAAAATTTGATGTGCTTTTTTGTGCCACGTGCAGTAAACACTATCTGAAATATTAATTGCATTATTCACGAATTTTCAACATTATTCAATCATATATTTTGTTAGTATTTTTCAGTACAATTCTTATGTAGTTCTAACAATTTTCAAACGTGAATCGTGTTTGTATCATTATAGCTTCCGCATTATTGCCTATTGGTCAACTATCCGAAGAGGCTCAAGAGTCATCGAACAAATTAATCAAGAAGTTTCGACGAGACAATTCGCGAAAAAGCTCGCGGACTAATTGTATGAAAGATGTATTTTTACGTCTAATGGCATGTTCGGATCCTCTGATCTCAAATTTACGAAAACTGCCCCGCAAAAAAGTAAAATTGTTGTCACTGGAAGCACTGGATATGTTAATTTTGTCTAGTGCATCGTCAGAAATCAGCGACAGTTCCGCAGAAAATTCGGATGCTTCATCTGCGTCTGAAACCGAAAAAGAAGATAACTCCGACGACGAATCGTGGAGCTTTTTTTGAGTTTCTTAGTTACTACTTGTGTTTCAATTTGTTCCATTAATTAAAATATATTGTTCTATTAAGTAAAGTACACTATTGTGCAATTATTTTTTCCTTATAAACTAATTATATTCATATTTTACATCATTTAATAATGATTCATTAAATTTATGAAAAAAATTGTATATATGGTTGACATATTGGATCCGCCATTTTGAATTTTGCGATTTTGACATCAAATTCGTCATCAGCAACCCTAAAAATGATAAGACTTCCACTAATTATACTCATATTTTACAACATTCAATAACGAGTTAGTAAACTTATGAAAAAATGTATCTATGGTCGTCATATTGGATCTGCCATTTTGAATTTTGCAATTTTGACATTAAATTCGTCATCAACAACCTCAAAAACTATTAGACTGCCACTTTTGAGCGTTTATTACACTTTTTGTAATTTTGCCCAGCTTTTTCGACATTTTGCCTCCATATTGGATCCGCCATTTTGTTTTTGCATATTTTTTAACATTTTTTATGTAAAATAATAAATTTTTTCTTGAAAAAAAACCCTAAAAAGCAGTTTTTGCGCAATTTGAACCATTATTTAACAATTTAGTCCGCCATATTGGATCCGCCATTTTGTTTTTTGATTTGTTTCGTCATATTCTTCATCAGTATCCTGAAAGTATCCATCATACAAAATTTCAGCCAAATCGAACAACGCTATCCTATTTTGGCCAGCTTTTTCGACATTTGGCCCACTGTGCGTCGGTTCATATAAATCATCTCTTTCCGTGTGTGTACTTTAGAATCTTTTAGTACCTTAAATCTTCAAAACCCCATTTAAAACCTCGCCTGATTCACAACTTTAATAATAATAGCTCACTTTCTTCAGTTCCTTTTTTGAATGCCGTTCTTATATTAATACTATTTTTTTTAGAAAACACCAAACTTGCTTCATAGTTAACTTTTGCTAAAAGCACTTTTATAATTTATGTCCAAAAGTTTCTATTGCTTACCTTCGTTAACACTGCAAAATCTTGCACTTTGTACGATACAATTGCATCGTACGATCAATTGAACTACAACGCCACACATATTCCAATTATTGTTCAAACGGTAGTACAAGGTGTTGTATTACAAATTGTATCGTCAGTGGGGCGTTTTAGTCTAATCGATTTTGTCATATTTAAATTTTATGTCAAAAATTACGTTTGCAGAACAAGACATAATTGTAAGTTCTTTCTTATAAGAAACTACGTATTATTTAATATGATTTGGTTTTCTTGTACAAGAAGGTTGATTTTAGTAGCCACTTATAGTTCAGCAGAGTTCTAAAAAAATTGTGTTTTACCAATATACAACTTACCGTTTTTATAATAAACTTATTTTGTATCCGATAAACAAAGCTCATAAAAATATAGTTAATATATCCGCTGCCGATCTGTTTCTCTGACATTAAGATCATACAATTTTTGAACGAAAACGCAATACAAAATACAAAAAATACTTACAAAATTTTGTTCTCTTTATTATAAAAATGTTAATAAAATAATGTCTTATTTGCGTTTATTTTTTGACAGTATGTAAACGTTTGAAAGTCGTATGAATTAATTATATTGTCTGGGTCTTGACTGATGATAATAATGTTTATCCGGGCGCGGGGTTCGATCCGTTTACCTTCGACTGACACTAGTATGCAATCATTTAATCTAACTATGCTTACATATGTATTTTTTTTGTTACAATAAATATATTCTGCGTGCAATTATTATTTATAAATTAGAAATAAATACAAATTAAAGTATTTCTGAAATTAGAGCAACGGGTTATAATTTTGCTTTTGTATGTGCAAAGTAGTTTGCAGTGTTGTAAAAACGGGTTCAGCAATTTTTTTTTCTATCAGTAATCTTTTCATAAACCGTTGCATTACAAAAGTAATTTTATTTACATAAAGACAGTTATTATGATAATAATGCGATAACAACGTAAAGTGAACTAGCCTTCAAACGCTTGCGGTAAAAATTGTGCACATCTTTTCAATTATTGTAATATATACAAATTACTTATCATAATTCATTTCTAGAATATTGTACTTTCTGATAACTAACATATTTTCTTTTATTAAATGACTATTTTATTGACGAGCTAGCTTGTTGTAGGTTTGTATATTAATTGTATTTAGTGTAAATTATAAATACATAAAGTAAAAGGCAAGAGTTTTTTATAGAAAAAGTTTAGTACTAAATTATGATATTTTATCAAAACAAACGGTGAATAATATAATTAAATCCTTTAGTAAGTAGGAGACCAAGGAAACTATTTTATGCGTAAATTTATTAAAAGAAAAACAGCATAATAAAAAAGCAGGTAAAATATCAATCTATCGTAACTTTTTAAACAAACCCTATTTAATAGTTAATGGACAATTACTTACGGAAAACAAAAACTAAATAGAATGGTCAAGGGTCAAAGCAGGAAATTTTAGTAATTAGATTATATACTGTACTTGTTGTTAGTATTAGTATTAAAATTTACTTTGTTTTTATGTTGTGCAATGAATATCATCCTTCCGATTAATCTTTTATTACTTCGAACCGAAATATAGTAAAAGACTAATCGGAAAGATGATATTTATTGCATACTAGCGTATATATAAATCATTGTGCATTTTTAGAAATACTATAGAAATGGGAAGATCGCAAAACAGCTATTTTACATCAAACCGTCAAATTTAGACACCGAAGAAAAAGTAAATCAAAACCGAGTAGTAAAAAAGACAGTGAAGTAAAATTATGGTGTGATGTACCAAAATTATCAGATTTTACCAAAAATCATGTTAAATACATATTTTGCTAGGATGTTACGTGCAAAAGCTGAAACGATGAAACTTGCCTAAAATAAGGTAATATATACAAAGTTTTGCCGGTGCTCAGTGAAAAAAAGGTTGGATTATGTTTAAAATTGCGTGATCGTGTGGAAAACTAAAAAAAAAACAAAATAAAAGACAGAATCAAAGGACACCAGAAAGGAGTAAAACTAAAAGGAGTCCTGGCCCTTGCCAACCACAAGGCAGGATACACTCTGAATTGGATTTATTTTATTAGAGTGTATCACACTACAATTTAAAATAAATTAAACTCACATAATGCGCAGGCCGGCGGAATTAAAAACTTGTTTACAATTAACTATTCAACATATATTTTATAAAAAAAAGGCAAATATCTTAATTACCTTATGCACCGTCGTGACGCATTACTAGAAATGAACAAAATACAAAATAAAACAAAAGCAATTAATCTTTTTTAACACAAGATTAAAAATCTTATTGATAAATGACGAGGTTAGTAAATTTTTCAGTTTAACGTCAAACATAATCTTTAAAACAAAACTTTTGGTTACATAAAGTCTTCATAAATAGAATTCGCAACAAACTTTATTCTGTTTAAGACCTCAAAGCTTTTAATACACTATTATCGCGTAATTAAATTCACCAAATTGGCTTAGTATATACCTTAAAATACCTTAAATTTTTGGTAGTTGGTCCAAAGGTAGCCAGCTGTAATCGGCCAAAAGATCAAAAAACTAACCCCAGTTAACAAGAATCCGTTGGAAAAATCTCGAAAAGCCGCCACTAAGGGGAAATTGGCACCGTGTCGCACAACAACTCACGATTCTACGGTACGTAAAACGAAAAACACTTAAAAGCACGTAAAACCATAAAGGGCCGTAATCTACAAATTAGAAAACATTTTTTCTACCACATAACTAATAATTTACTATGCTTTCTATCTTGTTGACTTTTGCGGATATCTCAACTTTCCTAGGGTTGATTCAAACCTACACCTGAACTACATTCCGATAATGTTTAGTGCTTGGTAAAATTGAAAAGCCTTCCCCTTAACCCAAAATCACTAATATTTATAACCTCAGTCCGCTACCACCTCTCTAAACGTTGTGTGCGAAATCTTTTTGAAAGAAGTCCGCAAAACAAAAACGTGGGAAAAAGATGCAAATAGATTTAATTACAACGTAACAGTAGAGTTTGAAGACGCCTTTTTTATTGTGAGAACTGCCATGACAACAAAAATATCTAAAGACTTAATTACGGTCATAAAGATTACTTGTTGTACTTAAATCATGCCAAATGCAATTTAATGCAATACAACTTAATAACGTACGTTTGCACTGAGAATGTACTTAAAACAATAAACTTTTAAACAAACTTAAAATAATCAAGCTGCTAAAACATATTTAATTACAATAATATTTCGAAAGGGAAACATAAATTACAACTGGAATTTTGACAAGACAAAGAAAATACCAAATCAACGTACAATACAGAATACGAATGTTTAAGCAGCGTAATAATTTCGAAATAATTAAATACAAAAATTTTATTAACGATTTTGATTGACAAAGATGAATCTGAAAACTTAAAATAACTTCTCAAAATCAACGTGAAATCAATCAGACAATCTCAAAGTACATAAAACGAATAACATCAATTTAATTACCGGATCTTTGACGAAAGAAATTGCACAAATTAAAACGATGGTTACAAGGACTATGGGTAAAAGCTATTATACGTTGATAAAAAAAATTACGGAAATTAAACGATCGTAATCATAATAGTAAATCAGTTTAACGCATTTTTTAGTTGCATTGTTCAAGTACAAACAAAAGATTAAATTTAGTGATGTTTTGTTAAGGAAAACCACAGTTACTTCTACACGTAAATGTCGCTATTGTGCACGTATTGTTATTCTTCGGAGAATAGTAAAAGAATGTGTAAAACTAATGTATGATTTCTTTTATTTGAATTTTGCAACGCGCAAAAGTATATAATAATATTTAATTGTTGTAAAATTTTGTGAAAAAGTACCTTTCTTTTAGAAATAATTGTGTTAAAATTTACTGTCGGAATTTATCAAAAATTATCTTAAAACCTGATAATTATGTGATAATTGGCATCACTAAACATTATCTTCTATAATTCCTAAATAGTTTGAGAAAATGGTCGTTAATAGATGGCAAAATTACTATTATCATTGTATATATATTGTTATAGTAAGCCAATGTAATAGAAAATTCCAACTCCCAAAAAGTGTACTACGTTAGTTGCCGATAGGTGTCGCTTATATGAAACTTTTTAAAATTAATTATAGATACGAACCTAAATATGAATTAATATGCGAATATAAGACACTTTGATAAGACATACGTTTTTAATCGTTTGTTTACATGTTACTGACATAACCTCAATAATTAAAATATTTAATATTTTCTTATAAAGTAAGTACCTACTTTTAGGTGGCAGTTTTTGCATTAATTTTTTTATCATATTTTTGTTTTTAGTAAAACAAAGGAGTTACATTCGGATTATTACGATTTACTACGTTTTTTGGGAAAAAATGTTCTTCATATCTATTGAAGTTAATGACAGTTCAAAAGTATTAAAATTCAAAGGTTGAAACAAGTAAAATTAATACGCACATTCCAGCACTTAAATAAAAGCCTTATGACAAATCTTTAACTTACGAGATCATACACTGAATTCTTCTGGTACAACGACTTGGAACTAAACACAAAACGGGGTGATTAGCACATCAGCATTTAGAGTTAATTTCAACACGACATAATTTTATATATTTTAATTATGTTCTGATTTCTGGTCTAGTTTCTAACATTAATGTATGTACGAGCATTGCATGAGATAAAACAAATCGATTATTTATTTTTTACAATTGCACTTGTGTTATTAATCACATTAAATATAAATAATTGACAAAATTAAACGTTTAATTTAGAATTCTTGGTAATTATTGCATATAAAGTTAATTTTACCAGCGACCAATATCACTTGTAATTCGTAACTAAAAAAAAAGGTCGTAAAGATTTTGACAATGCAAAAAATGAAAAAGTTAATAATTTGACCAGTAACTACAGTAGTAACGGAATCACTGGTAACTGGTTTTGTATTTTTATTAGTCGCTGATATTTGAGTGATCAAGAAGTAACAATGACAAAGTCACCGGTAACAATATTTCGCTCATCACTAGTCTGAAGGAAAAATTATGTAATTTCGTCAGTTACTTGAACAACCACAATGAGTTCATATTTCCTTTATTGAGTTTAAAAAACTGTTAGAGTAGTTAGTCATAGTTAAATAGCATGTACAAAAATTATTTAATTACATAATAATTTTATTATTGCACAATATGTACAAGCATTAACAAATAATTCTTATATTCCCATTAAGTGCTTAAAATATTATTTATAAATATACTTAAAATGTCGACAAAAATCACTTTGTACTCTTATTCTTATTGCATTTGGCATCTAATATTATTTTAACATCTGATCCTACACTTTTCTTTTGTAATCAACTCCAGTCTGTGGATAACACAATATATAATAATTGTTACATTTCTAAGGTTGTTTTACCATCTTTTTGTCCCTTGCTGCTGACGTTTCAAATAATCAAATCCATAGTTCCTTATCAATTTTACTACATGAAAATATTCTGTGCATTTAAATTTTCTGGAAGATTCAACATTCTGGAGAATGATCCAATTTAAACAACCCTGTAGTAAAATATACTTCATTTTTCACAGAGATGATGATCATCTGTAATAAAATATTTTGATAACTATTTACATACATAACGAAAAAACTTAAAATCAACGTTTGAAAAATTTAAATAGCAAAATAGCTGCCCTCAAAGACTTTGAATTTAAAACTGAATAATCATTCTAAATCGCTTTAAGAAACGAATCCAAAATTGAAATTACTTGCTTAATCTTGGCCAATTGAAATGCATTGTGAACTTGTAATTATGGTATTTAGAAATGCATTTCAATTGCACGGTGAGGTCCACGAGTTAAGCTTCCTCATCAAATTGTGTTGAGCATTGAAACCCATAATTCTTAGTTGGTGTAAAATTTTCTATAGGTTCTCTGAGTTCATATTAGAATTCTAATATTCTGGGAAAGCGTCTACTTTTAAATGACCTGTAACTAAGTATGCCTCTTTTATAAAATGATTTTCGCAAACATATTTTTTTTGAATAGTTTTTGGAGACAGAGATCTTAGTGAAAGATTACCTTAAACAAAATATTCGGTCACATATCTATTTATATTCTTTTAATTTTCTTATTTCAGTCTTACGGTGATTTTGATTTTCTAAATGAAATCGTATTTGTAAATTTCGTTTTTATGTACGTGCGTGTAGTCAAATACGTGCACAAATGTTTGGCGAAAGCCTTATTAGACAAAATTTTATGTATCGACTTCCATGAAAAAACGTACTGATTTTTAGGTCAACGTACTTTTTAACCTAACTCGAACAAAACGAATTTTTGAAACTGTTGTTTATCCGTAGGAGAAACTAAGATTTTACAAATAATTCGATTTTTATGTATTTTTATTTTTGCGTATGAACGGACAGCAGCAAACCTAGCTTTAGTCAATGAAAACTTTAAAGTTGCTACAAACATACCTACTTATGGCCTACCTTTCAAATCCTTGTTTGTTATAATAATTTGTTAAAGAAAACCTGCTGAAATCAGTTACAAAAGTACCGATGTACTTTTAGTTGAGCAAAAGTACTGAGCTCAGACTTCGGCAACATTGTTATTATTCCTACATCTTTGACATATCTGTGTTATTTATTTAGTTATCGCACGGCGAGATATCAAATTTACAAGCATTCGAAAACGATTCGTTTAGTCAGGAGCAACCGAAACTCAAGGTTGTCATGTGACCTGAACGAAACAGAACAATTGAATGTGTAAATTTTTACGCTTCAAATGGGGTTACATTTTACAACTACCACTTTAATTGACGCTATGCAATGCTATAATCAATTATTTTGTAAAAAGTATTATACCTTAAACTACAATGCTTTAACTTCAGTAAAGTTCCATAACTCGAAAGCGTTGTTGTGTTTTGTTCATTTTGATTTTTTACAATAAATAACAGAAATCGATCGTCATTTATTTGACAAAAAGAAAAACACAAAAACTAATTTTTATACCAATAAATAGCTTATTTTATAAATTCAATACACAACTGAAACAATTTTAAAATTGACGAGTTGATAACAAAAACTGAAAAACCTGTTTTGTCGTAATATCACGTAACGTATAAAGATAAAAACATTAATATCTGGTCAAAGAAATTAAAATTAAAAAAAAAACTACAATTTCGAAAACAGATTCAATCGTTAAGTATTCTTTTCGGTTTAAAAATGGAAATAAGATCAAAACCAAAAATCACAATGACGTTTTATTTTAGGAGTTATCAAAAAAATTAAAATGGTAACTTTAACACTGATAAAATATAAGATATTAATTTTCTAATCTTCGTATTTTAAAATCAAATAAAGTTTTACCAAGTTTTACGTAAACTTCAAGTGGTATATTAGAATACAAAACATAAATACAGTTTTGAAATTCTCGAATATCGCGTCTTAAAGAAAAAAATTTCCCGCGTATTTATTACTGTCATAATTACTAGAGCCAAATTGTTTCATTAATAAAATTTTTGTTAAATACTGCGGTGATTCAAACCTAAGGCGATACTTAGCAAGAGTTCTTGAAAAACAACCATGTAAAATGAAAATTATTATTTAACGGTGTGTGAGGTAATTGAATTTGTAGATAAAACATCAAACCATCAAACAGCGTGCGAATTTGCTATCGGTGGGCAGACAATAGCACAGCTACAAAAACGTATTATACGATGCAACAATGATAAATATTGTTTTAAATTAAAGAAGTAGTAAGCTAAAGATTCGTTGTATATAGAGGAGATATGATATTGTTTATTTACAGAGCATATACAAGTCGTGTACCTCTATTCACACATTGAAGTGAATGACCTGGAAAGGCAATACACTACAATAAAAGATATTTTGGCAAATAATTAAATACTTTGTAGAGATGGTATTCATTTAAATAATCGTGGTTTGGCAAAGCTTAACAACCACTTGAAACAAACACAGCATCGTGTACATTTTGCCAACGATGTAGAAATATGTTACTTTTTTTACTTCACCCCATTTCCTTTCTTTCGTCCCAATTCCCTCACATTATCCCAAGTTACATCGTCATTTAATATAATCTTAATATCCTTCTCTTGGCAAGTAATGCTTAATACCTATCCGAGGTACTTGCTGTACAAGTAAAATGCATTGAACATCTGCTAATTTATATGAAAGAACTGAGACACTATTTTCAAGTAAACGAAACATTTTATTTGGCTATACTTGAGCACATCCCATTAAAAAATATATACTTATTGTATTCACAAATCACAAGTAATTTAACATACTGTGCTTGAGTAAATTAAAATTACTAATAGAAACAATTGAACAATTAAAAGAATAATAATCGAAAGGTTAATGCAATCAAGAGAATTGATTGAATAGAAAAATCATCGTACAGAGCATGAAACTTATTAGCAGTGTCAATTTAAACATTTTGGGTTTGGATTTAAATAAAATTCAATTTCACTTACCGTAACGTTCAATCCATTTTGATAATCTTGAACTGTCATGTTTGTCTGATGGAAACCGATGAAATTTTAATTCTGGCGTTTTCCTTTTTGAATTCCCACAATTTTTGTAAACACATTTATTTCCCGACATGTTCTACCTAATTACCTATTTGATTAAAGTAAAAATGTTAGATGATTAATTTTAGAAATATTTCCTTATTAGATTCCAATTCTAATTTAAAAATGCAGATAGATTTTACAATCTGCTTTCTACTTGGTATTCTACAAAACTTTGGTTATGTTTGGGTTATATTTTAATATACATAAAATAATATAAACTAATTAACGATATACGTCGTGCAGATTTAACAGGTTGCTTTTTAAATAATTTTTTTCTTAGTGACATCTGGTGTTTGCATCCTAAAACTAGCGTTTTTTTAATTTTGGATGCAACCAATAGATGCGCTACAGTATTCTTGCATCCAAAAGTGGGAGTAAAAAATTGATATTGGATTGGCCTACTATAACATTAATATACAATGCTATTATATATTCGTACACAGAAACCTTTCTCTGTGCATCATTTTAATTGTTGGGTTTAGATGGCCGTGTTCAGTAATGGATGAATGTTAGTTGGTAATTGTAATGTACCATTTGGAATTACATAACAATTTTCTCGTATAAGAATTTAAATTCCGTAATAATAATTGTTGCTTGGACAAAGTAAAGAAAAATACAATATTTTGAACATTTCGAAATCGCTGTTGCGTTTACTGATCTAGTATAATCTTTTATAAACGTTATATAAAATTTTTACAAAAACAATTATTATATAGTCAATATATTTATATATGTAATTCAGAAATAACCAGATTTTAGTCAAAAAAATTAGCAAAATAAAACGAACGTTTCAAACGATTCTACACGTAACCGTACAAAAACTTTATTATAACGTTACCAAAATTGTATTAATTCTGACATATCAAAATAACAATACCAATATAATACTGCACTATCAAAGTCAATATAATAGTGCAACAATAACAAAACATTTTTTTAAACAATGTTAGCAAATTTACTGTTTAATGACCAACTTAATATTTATCGGGTATCTTACATCTACAATTAAAGTTGCTTAATTATTTATTTTATGCAATGTTTATTGGTATTCTATTACTTCAAATAATTTTACGTATACCTACTGTGTAATAATAGTAATGATTACCTGTAATAAAAAATCTCAAAATTACACATAAAATTTAAAAATAAAATAATATATAGGGTGTTTCATATAAAAAAGACCAGTTTTGTAATGCTTTGTTTTTCTGAAATACTTTATAAAAATTTTATTGGTAAAGTTTACCCACAAAAAATTAACTTACCTATTTTATCATATCTTTGACTCATAAAGTACAATGCGAGGTACACACTACATATACAAAGAAGATTTAAAAAAATTAAATATCCTAAATAATTATTAAGCTCAACAAGACACCGTAAAGACTGAACAGAACTATAATGCACAATTTTGATTAAGACCATACAGATAACTTTTAAAATGTAAATATGAAGTAAAACATTTTTAGTCTGTAAATACATCCAAACGTAAATCAACTCAATAAAGAAACGGAAATACAACAAGTTAGTAAGTGAGTAAGTTACAGCTGCAGTTACAGTTTATATAATATAATATAATAATAGTATAAATTTATGTTAAAAAATTTATTAGGAAACAGAAAATTTATAGCATTACTTGTTTATATGCTACTTAAAAAACTATACCTTAATCAATTTAAATAAAATTACGTAAAGAAAACAACATTAATAATTCATTAACAGCACAGATAATACGTACATATATTAACTATGATATTAATCGCGCCAAACTCAAAATCGGTAGTAGTGTGGTAGTAGCATAAAAGCAGTTTTCTAAGATATTGCATAGTTTGGCAATTTCAAGAATAAAATATCATCTGGCTTTATTAAAACATAAATAATTATAACTAATAATTGCAATATTGTAATGGCCAATATACAATTTATATTGCGTCAACAATATTGGCATATAATATGATTTTCAACATACTATTAATACAGCATAGCAATTATAATTCTATAAAATATTAATTTTAAGTTAATATTGTAGTAACAACTAATATGATCACAGACAATTTATTTTTTAGCATTACCTAGTTATTGATTAAATTATATAGACTGACATCGTTTAAAATCAACGGTTTTACATGACTGTTAATTAAGCATTAAATAGTATTGATACACATATTAAATTGCTTGTCTAAGGTTTCAATGCTGTTGTTTTTATTTAATTGTAATACGCTAATCTCCTTTTACTGTTATTCTAAACATTTTATAGATTACATAATTGTTATCCATACACTTTTGAGTTTAAAAATAATGAATATGTTGTTTTGTAACATTTGTCTGATGCAACAGCTCTTAAACTAATTTTTTTATGTACATTTTTATTAAAGTATATGGAATTTTTTATAATAATGACAGAATGAACGGTTTTGCAAATGAGGATAGAAAAATCTTGTAAAACTTCGCTTTCCTTACTAAATTTGGGTCGTCATAGTAAATACTTAAATATTTTACATAAATTCTAAGTAAAATAATAGTATATTGTATAACGAGTAAGGAATAGTAGTCATTGCCAACGAATGTGAAAGTTTGCTGTCGACCCGATAGACAAAGCTGCAAACCATACGAGTTGGCAATGCACATTCCTTACGAATTATACACTATACTTTTTCTGCGACTATATATATATATATATTTAATTATTTATTAAAATTAAATAAAAAAATAAATTACAAATTTAGAAAATAAATAACTTAAATTTATAATTATGTGTTGATAATACCTAAAATGACAATTAAGAAACTATATGTCAATTTGTTTGCGTTTATATTATAAGTGTTACTATTATTTATTTCTTGATTTTTAGATATTCATTTTTGTTTACAAAAACATTAAGTTATCCTCAAATTACTTACTAGTTTAGTTTTTTAAATATGCTAGTTTCAAGAAAAATTTGATATGAATGAGCTAGATCAGTTTTAAAATTATTAATTATTATTAAATACGTTGAAAGATTAACCTGTAAAATTAGTTCTTTTTTTATCTTGATGATTCTGGTCAAGACATAACGGCAAAATTGTCATATCATTATATTGTTATCAATGATTTTACAGTAAATCCGTCAATCATCACTAATTCAATTCAATATAAGCATCTAACAGTTGTTTCTAACATTAAATGTAATTTCTAACAAATTATGTTTAAAAATGATCTATTTATTAAAAATTTTTAAAAACAGTTTGCGATGTCTGTTATTTTATAAGAAAAGTTAATTTTATTATGATGTTTAAAATTAATTAACAATTTAAAACATCATTGGTGATTAAGTATATAGACAATTTTTAAGAAGACAGTTGTTGAAAAGACTATTCGTGTTTATGCTAAGTCATAACAATAAATTTAACTAAAAACTTTCTTAAGTATCTGTGTTTTTACATTTTCTTAATGCCTACTTTAACTAAATCGATTGAAAACTCATTATATTGAGAAAGCTATTTATTTCAATATTAATCGATTCTAAAACAGATATCATCTTTATTACAAACCATTTAAAATGCTATCTTTAAGTAATCGAGATTTTTTTTAAATATATTTTAATGATTTATAAATCTTTTGTAAACGTACACAGTTTGAGCTTTGATAGATTGTAGATGGTTTCAAAATAGATTCCGTATCTGTACTTTACATAAATTGAATGTTGAATTGTAAATAAGTTTTTATAAGTTTTAGTCATTTAAAGCTTATAATTTATTTTTAAATAAATAAAGTTTTTTTTGTTTTGTCCGCCTTGTATACGCTTTCATTAATACGTTTAATAGTAGTGGTGAAGTAACACTTTTTTATCCGTAGGTAAAATACTACTACTACTAGCTAATAATTACCATATTGACATTTTTTGATAATTCTATCACAACTTTAACAGTTTACAAAATTGTCTAAAAAGCCCAGAGATTTTTTTAAATGCTATTTTAATAATTAAAGTTGTTTGCGCTTAATTCAATGTAAATATTATAAAATTAAATATATTTAGTAACAGATAAAAAGGTTTTAATAGTAGAGGAAAAATTGTATATAGAATACGGTTTAAAAAATGACATATATCATAATCATACACTTTTCAACATTTGCATATAAAAATACTACTAGGCCGGTAAAGTGTAGCAGAATTAGAACTAAAAGTTAGTTTACACACAAATCGTTGTTGTCTTGCATCACCTATTTTGTGAGATTTCTTATTATAAACGTGTTATTGTTTAGAATACCTAACATTTTCTTAAAACAAACTTAATAAATTTGTTAGTATCTTACAATTGACGAAACAAAGTATAATTTTTTATGTAATGTAATTATCAATATATCCACAAAAACAATTAAATTTTTAATTACAGATATTAGTTCTTTTAACATATGTTTTTTACAAATATATATAACGTGTAAAAGTTCAATCTAATATTTTTATATTTTATTTTAGTTATACGTTTTATGTACCGTTATTGTCAGTTTAGTTGAGTTTCAATGCAGTGTACAATTAAAGACCTTAAGTCAGTCAACATTTGTTAAAAAAAATTTGTAGGTCAAAAGAATGGCAAAAACTATTCATGTTGACACGATTTAGTGTTATTTTATATAAGAAAAATTAGTACCAAATAGAAACTTCCATATGATTATAATAAACACATTTTGTTAATAGAATTTATATTAATGACATTAGCCAAAACAAATTGCATCAGTTACGTTTAAATAAATCTGTAAATTAGTTTTTTTTAATAAAAATTAGTTTTTAATTTTAATTACAATAAAATCTTTTTAATTTTTTTTGTTTAATTAAGCATGACAATTATGTACATATTTTATAACGACTAATCAAAAAGTACAAAAATAGAATTTTAAAAACTTTAGCAATATGGATTGTTTGTATTTTAAGAAATTATAATTGATATTTAAAATTAATTGATATTAACCAGGGTTTAAAAAAATTCTATTTTTTTAATTTATTATTTTACCTTTACTGGAATGAATAGTCTAAACAATATTTGCCAAAGAAAATATCAGTAACTTAAACAATTTTTTTTTCAGTATTCAATATTTAGTAAAACATACATTTTATTTAAATTAAAAGTAATAAGTAAAAGAGTTACCGGTTCAACTGATTGTAATTAATTTGTACACAAGAAAGATAAGTAATCATAAACACTAATTATAATGATAACACTATATGTTATTTAATTATTACAGAACTAATATTTTAGACTACGGTCAATAGAAATTAAACAATTAATAAAAAATTGATATCTTAGTATCTGCAGTGGTTAAAACTTTAGGGTTCATAGACAACATCCGTTACAACTCTCACCAACAAAAGCTTTTGTGATCGAAAATAAAGTTTTCTATTTCTGTTCATAGTCATTAAATACCGTATAAAAGCTTTTGTACAAGTTTTATCAAAAACGCTTTTTTTGCAATTATGGTAAATTATTGATTAATATTTAACTATAAAAATGTACATAACTGTACTAACTTACTAAATATATTTAATAGCTTTGTTTAATTATATAACAGATACATAATTTTATAATACTCATGAGCGGTTGTACCAACACGACTTAAACTTAAGCAAAACTTAAAATTGTTAAAACCTCAGCAACGATTGTTTTTAAGCATTGCTTAAGTTTAAGTCGTGTTGGTGTAACCGGCCGTCAGTTTCTTAGGTATTTTATTGATGTAATTTAGTATATTTCTGAGTTTGTTGTTTTTGTTGTACGCTAGCTACGTAAATAAATGATAGAATAAAAATATTAATACTTCATTTTTAGTTTTTCAATTTAACACTAGAAGCACCGAAGATCAAGACACCTTTTGAACTGCCGCCGTGACAAATTTGTTCAATTCTGTTTATTATTATGATCATTGCTATAATGCATAAAAACTTTGATTAAAACGGTATGTAAAATATTATAAGCACGTTTATTAATTAAATTAAGTTATAGCAAACGGCCATATTAAAAAATTAACCAAAAAATATAAGGTTTTTAAGTACAGTTATTTTAAAAAATATAAATATTATAAGCCTGTAATTATCAATGAATGTAAATAAAACTATGTTTTTTACAGTAATCTAGGTATAATCAGTAAATAAAGATACATTGTAAAACATTGATATTAAGTAGTCATAATAACAGACATAAAGTACTATTTTGACAAAATTGTTACTTATCTCTAAAATAAATAGCATTTTAAGAAAATATCAGGCTACTGAGTAATATTATTACTAATTTGACTCTTACAAACTTACGAATTTTAAATAACTGTAGGTATCTAAATATCATTTAGTAACTTTTTAATAATTTAGTAACACTTTAATAATTTAGTAACATTTTGCTGTACATTGTTTAAGTTGCTAGATCGTTAGTTACATTTTAGTTCGTTTGTTTTATGTAAGATGACAACAGTAGTTTTGTTTGTTTGTTGCCAAATGTATTTGCTTTAATTTGCATTTATCTACTAATTTTCTTAAAAATTTACAGTTTGCGTTAGCAATGAAATCATTTTTATGTTAGTTTTTTGTTATATTTAGTACTTTAATATTTATTATTAAAATTTAAAAAGTACCAGTTTATGTAATGTATAGAAATAGCGATAGTGCTGGCGGCAACATTGTAAATATTTAAAATGGAAATATCTCTTTAAATTAAATTTTAATAGCTTGAAAAACAGAAACGTAACCAATTATATATTAATCAAATATTTTCCAGTTTTGTAACAAAATCATCACAACTCACATGGTATTTCTAACTGAAATAATTTTATAATTATGAATAAATTTGCTATTTTAATTTGAAAAGCAAATAATGCATAAATATTATTCTTTACTAGTGCAATTATTCCAGACAGTTTTTTTGCACAGGTGGCACTTCACAGATGACTTATTATTTGAGCATTTTGACTTGCCCTCACACCTTGTACGTATATGTCTCTTTGGTATGTATTCTATATAGCTATAGTTATAGGAATGGTTTATTGTCTACTACTGTTGTAGAATACACTGTTACATTGGGATGCATAGTGCGTAGCATTTTTATTAGATTTATCCTGATAAACAGTCAAAAATGTATCACTGGTATTTAGTACAAACAATAGCATTTTTGTTCCCCTATCAAAAGTAAAGTCAAAAAGTTTTCACACATTCCAGTTCTTATTGATGCAAGGTTCCATAAATTTTTTTACAACGCAGTCACTTAAACGTTCCAAGGTAAAGAAACGAATTTATTACTTAATTGTCATTTTTTTCTACAGCCGTTTAAAATTGTTTAACGTATTTATTTGGTTTAGAGCTTATAAGTTAGGTGAATTGGCAACGGAATTTAGAAGGAAACAGTGGTTTGCAATCAAATTGTAGGTTCTTTATTAATTCACAAAAACGACTACGAGACTTTGTTGCTTTTACTGTAGGACTACTCGATTTTATCGATAATAATAAATTTAGATCTAAATTCTTTGCTACAATTGCACCACGTTTGTAAATTACACCAATAAATGCTTCCAATTCTTTCATCGTCATATACCAATTCTTGTCTAGTAATTCACATCGCGCTTATTCCATAGTATATTCTAAGATATGCTGCACCGTGTTTTTTGGAAACATTAGATGCTAAGCACTTTTGCATGTTTTATCTATGTTACGTTTTGCATATGGAATTGGTCAAAGACGATTTCTAAATATTTTTTTTTACCAGATTTATTTCCAGCTTTAATTATTGCCTAAGCTGTTCTATCGGGAGCAACAAATATTCTATTTGCGCTCGATGACGTTAGCTGATTAAAACCACAGAACTTATTTGCGTTATTTTCATCAGTGCGAAGGTTTGTCAATATTGTAGAGACGTCCAAAATTCGTTAGTTACTTTGTGCTGTCTTTATCTGAGTGGTATTTTTAGACTCGCTACTTGAAAAATTAGAACTACGTTCTAATATGTCATCATCATCAAAATATTCCAAAGAACCATCATCCAATTTGTTGTCCAAAACATCATTGAAACAAAACACAATTTTGTGCGGTTTCATTATTTTATCACATTGACTAGATATATCTATAACAGGCATCCGTAAAACTATAAGGTACGCTCCTTACGCAAGCGACTACCTACGCCCAAAGCACTGCTAAACACTATTTCTCCGTCGTGGAGTAGTTCCTTTCCGCTTTTAAAAAAAAATCTAATATAAAATCTGTCTCTACAGTGAGATGCGGGTTTGAACTGAGTCCAAATTGAAAAGTTAGATTTGCGGGCAAAAGGAAGTATACTAGCAGCAGAATGTTAAATAGAGATCATTCATCAGAGTCAAATAAAAGTGACGCTGAAATCGAAAATAATCGAAACCATGGTCGGAGAATTGATGGTCCGTGGGGTTTTGGGTTAAAGCTAAGAGATGAGGTTTGTTATTTTACCTACCTACCTACCTACCTTACTTCCTTTCATACAAAGAGAAGTTGAAATTGGTTCTTCCATTCATTCTGATGAATGGGAAGCGTATGCCAATTTGGCACAATTGGGTTACGCGCATTCCACAATAAACCACCAACAAAATCACGTCGACCCGCAAACAGAAACACATACTGAAAGAATTGAAAGATAATGGTTAGACGCCAAAGTAAAAATTTTGAAAAAAGGTGTTCCAGCGCATACTTTGCAATATCATTTGAATTATGTCGCATGGAATGTATTGCGAAAAAACGAACCCGATAAGTTTATTGCATTTTTAAGAGACATTAGAGATGTATGTATTCTGTAGAACCATATAATTCATTAAGTACTTGTATCCCATGTATATATGTAGTTCATTAAACATACCAAATAAATTTTTTGACGCTTATTGAACCGCAATATTTCACCTATTTTGGTCTCCACATTATGTAGACCGCATATTGAACTAGCTACTCTATGGTAAATCGTATTATACGTGATAGACCGCATACCGAACTGGCACCGATATATTATGTAATTTTTTAAGCAAAGAGCATATCAAAATAACACCTCAAAAATCTCTGGTTCCACATCTTAAGTTCCTAGGTTGTCTTTTAACTCGGAACACTCTGAATCTGATTTTACAACGATTTCACTCTCAACAATTTGATGTAACTACTGTAAAACAGTACACAATCTCTTTCTAAAAACTAATTATCTTTGTGGGGTCACTACGGTAGTTGCATTTTCATGTTGCAGCTTACTAAACTTTCTAGGTAGGAGTACTGTTTTTCCTGTTTGAAATTGCGGGAAGGATCTAACCTTATGGGCCAATGATGCGGATTTGGTAAGGAAAACTCAAAATTACAGAAAATAAACCGTAGAAAAAATAACAAAATAGACGGCTTACCCAATCTTTTGTTTAGAGTCGGAAAAGCGGACGTATAGAAGCGTACGGTTTTGACTATGAATATCAAAATTTAGTTTAGAAGCGGGAGGTTTGAATAAGAAAATCAAAGTTCAATTTAGAAGCGAACGGTTTGACTAGAAAAATCAAGGCAACTTTATTATAGAGACGTCGGCATTAAATAGTGCACGCTATCAGTGATATCAAATGGAATTTGCAAACTCTGACATACAAATTGATTACATATAAAATATTGTTCCATTTAAATAAATATAACTTTTTAGCCCGTTATACAAACTAGTGGAAAATTTTTGTGTAAGTTTTAAGCAATTATTTATAAATTGAATAATTAAAAAGGAAAAATGGCCACAGGAATTTTGTACTCTTATACTTTTTCTGCCACATATTGCAAAACCAACTTACAAAACTGACAACAATTTTAGTACCCGTATCAAATAATTCCAACTAAAACATGGGTGTGTAACGTGTAAGTGCGTCTGCAACGGTTGGATTCGCCTGCGAGTTGGCGCAAGTTGTCACAAGGTTGTTATCTGACACAAGATTGCCTGCCTTGTTTTCAATACTAATGAAGCACTTCACGTGGATGCTAAACGGGATACCATATATACAACAGTTAATTATTTTTAAATTTATGTAAAAAAAATAAGAACCAACATAGTTAGGTATATTTACTGATAATAATTGAGGATTATTAGCAACACCGAGCAGTTTTAAACAAAATGCAAAAAATACACTGAAAAAATCTGGCATATGAAGTAAACACATATTGTAAAATATTTATTACGAATTATACGAAGCCTAATGTATGTAGCAGATTGAATCATTGTGTATAAGCTGGACAGCATTCTAACTTGTATTGTTTTTTTTTGCAATTGGTACGTGTAACAGCAGTTTTATGTTACAACTGGAGAAATAAAATTTACCTTGGCTATGTTTATTGCATATATAATGTTTTCTATACAATATAATTAAACACAATTTTTTTGCGAATTTTTTATTTAGAATGTTTTCATTATTTTTATATGTTTTATTAAATTAAACCTACATCAAACAAAGGTTGCATTTATATAAAAACACAAAGCGTACATATGCTCTAACTTGCAAAAATTGATAGTTAATTAAACTGTTTTAAACAAACTAAACTGATTTGTACTTCCACAATTATAAACTTAAAAGTTTAAATTTCTTTTAAGGTTCAAAAAGAAGAAAACTTAATTTTCCACATTCTATACAATTATATTCTGATTTTGTGTTTGACGTAATTATAATTTAATAACTAATTTGTAAGGCAAATATTTATTATATCAACAAAAATTAAAACGTAGTAAATTATAAGTTTAGTTTGTAAAATTCAATAAATACTATTATAAACATTGATTTGGATTTATGTTATAAACTGCTATTTATAAATTATAAACTACAGATTACCTAGGTTTTTTTAACCATTTAGTAGTTTATGTTGTTTTAAACTAAGTTTGAATTTTTATGGTAGTTTAAAATGCACATAAAACAAAATAACTTAGTCAATAAACTTTTATTTAAATGAAAACACAATTTATATGAGGTTTTTATGGGTATTACTAATAAATTGTCAAATTAGTTTAATGTAATTTAATTTAGATGAATGTATTTAAAAATTTATAATTTTCTGTAAAATACTTTTTTCAAAACGAATACAAAAAATGCGACAATATTTATTCAGAGAAATTTATAACTAAAGTTACAAAATGGTACGTTTTTAGATCCACCTCAAATAATTAAAAACACAAGAAAATTACTAGAAAACATTAAAAAGAGTTAGCTTGCGTGAATCTTTATTCTTTCAAAGAAACAACTTAATTCAAAACTTTTTATTATGACAAATGTTGTAAACACTTTTAGTTCTACAACAATCACATATAACAAAAGTATACAAAAGTATGGCGCTCGTATATAACAAACGGTACAAGTTTACGCATTTCACTGCTTAACAGTCTAACTTGTATGTGAAGTCACGTCACAAGTAAAGCTACTGTTATTACTTGCTTACAAAATCACACACACAACAAAAATTTCTTGTGTTTATAGCTTAAAATTACAGACATATAACGTTTAACATGTTACGTCTACAAATAAACTAATATATTTATATATTGTCGTGTTTATTTTTCTCACCAACTTTTAAAAGAATGTACCTAAATACTTAAACTTAGATTAAAATGAAACAAACTGTTTAACTTAAAAATTATTTTATTGCGATCAATATTTTATTCGAAGTTGTTCAAATTTAAATTTATTGTTGTTTTAAATTATTACTCTACAATCGAATTTCTTATCACCCAATTTAATTATATTTTATGTAAAAACTTGACAGTTTTGGTTTGTCTACATTAATGACGTTTAGACAAGATAAACATTAAAACCGTTGTTTTAACTTTCAATTAATTGGAATGCGTGTATTTAATATTGATATTATGTACTAGTATACAGGGTTAGCGATGCATTAAATAATTTGAATTTCAAATGTTTGAATCAAACAGTTTTAAATTCAAATCAAACTAAATCAAGTAGTGAAGGTTAAAAATCAAATTAGACTCTTCTAGTCTAGCCTAGTTATAACTTTTGCTTTTGTGAATAGTTTATAAACGACGTTTTTCAACAAATTCAGCAGAGCAGGCAGAAGCAGAACGTTTAGTTTAACCACATAATTGGAGTCATAGATAAATACCTAACCCATAATTAAATTTACAATAATAAAAATAACAACTAATGTTATTAATTATGGGCTAGGTACGTATGTAATATGTCAGATACAAAAAATTATTCATAAACGGAATACAATTGATAGACAACTTTTAGATTGTAGTGATGGGCGACGTCTACTGATTTTAAATAGGGTTGTTATTACGTGATAACATTGACTTATAGTCAATATGGTGATCTTAGAAATAGCAAATTTCTTATTATAAGTTTGAAAATTATTGGTTACGTTAAGATTTAAGAATATAAACAGAAAACATGTGTACAAAGGTAATATTCAGAAATACAGAACAATAAAAATCACAAAAGCTAAGAAATAAGTTAATTAAAAAATGTTTGCTTTGAGAATTGTCAACTTTTCCAAACTTAAATGATGTTCAATTTGTTTGTAATACTGTGCGATTTACTGTTGACTTTGGTTTATTTTTTATTTGAGTTTATTTCCTTTTATTATTTTCCTGTATCTTCATTTGCCAATGACCTACAAGTTTTCGCAGTTGTTTATTGTTTTGAAATTTATCAAAGTATACATTTTTATCGCATTATATGACTTAATTTAATCATATCAAAAAAAGATAACATAGTAGAGTCTGTTAATTATTTAGAAAACAGTATTGGTTTACCCATAAGAAAATTTCTAGAAATCATACTTTTTTTTCAAACATTGTACGGTGTAATTGAATGTACGTGTATATAAGTATCAATCAACTAATACACTAATAAGAATTTGGATTGGAATTAATCATAGCAACAAATGTATACAAAGATAATTACGTAATTACATATTTCAAGTGTCACTTTAATATTTGA
Source organism: Aquatica leii (assembly GCA_035610365.1). Taxonomy (NCBI): domain Eukaryota; kingdom Metazoa; phylum Arthropoda; class Insecta; order Coleoptera; family Lampyridae; genus Aquatica; species Aquatica leii. Next base: position 48,079,412 of record CM069433.1, on the reverse strand, counting down.
AAAAAGTATACAAAATTCTCAAGTTTATTCGTTCAAAAGATTTTGTATTTTCAGAAGTATCTACAGAAAATGTTTAACCATATAAGGAACAGGACGCTAACAACAGTAAAACTACATTAACATAAGCCTAGTTTCAAAAATAGTCATTTAAGGTACGCAAATTGAAAAGATTAACCGAACAGGTTTACGAAACAAGTTCATGTAATAGAACAAAACAGTTCGAACCTGTTCACACATTTATCCTGATCTGTAACACCACTAGACACTGTTTGAAAGAAAAAAGTATTGAGTATATCATGATCTATTTTTTTTTCTCTATAACTGAAGAATAGTCATATGTTTTTATTAAATGATTTGAAAATAGTATAGAAACGTAAATAATATATAAATAAATTATAAAATTCATTTTTATATTATAAAATTATAAATTAATGAATTATAAAAAGTTTGTTTAATTATTACATTAAATAAATAAATAATTTTTATATCTTCTGTAATTGAGAGCCACGAATTTAAACACAATAGACTTGGAACAAATTTTACGCTTAATGTGTTTCTAGTTTTGGTTAGGGTACGTGCAACCCCGGAAAATTCTTTCTCTACTGAAGCGAACGTTGCTGACCATTACGAATAAGTTTGGAAAAATATGCTCTTGACCATTGTACGATATCTGTTGTGCTCTCCGCTAGATATTTTAAATATTGATCAATTCTACCACTCACTCTTGTTACGTAGCGGCAACTTCTTAGACAAACCTAATAAATCGATATCAAATTCACTGAGATGCTTCTGTTCATCTGTTTTTGAAGATGATACGACTGAAGTTAAGTTGGTTTTGTAATAATCCCGTTTAAAAATCTTTTTAAATTTATTCACCGCATTTTTTTCAAATTTCTTCCCCAATCTGTATTAACAAAAGTTTCCACTTTATGTCTGGGGTCTAACATAAGAACAACACAATACATTTAATTACTTTATCCGTAATATTTAAGAATTTTATCTCTTGCTGCTTGAATGCTTAGAATTATTTTTTTGTTTATTTGATCCCTTCTACTTTTAAATCCAACTTTATCGACCGGTCTTCCAATTTGTCAAAAAGCATATTTATTCCAACTATTACTGTTGGAAGTATACAATAACTCTCTCCTTCTAAAGCAAAAGAAAAAATTTTAAATATCTTCAAATGCCGGCAGACTTTTTCTATTAACAACCAATCCATTTCTGTTAATCTGTGTATAAAAGATCTTCTTTAACGAAAAAAATTGATGGGTTTCCACAAAAGTTCCTTTAGCTAGACATCTTTAATTCGAAATTTTTTTGGCATAAAACCGTCAAACAAAATTTGTTTATTCGTCTATACGTGTAATGCATGTCTGCCATTTCCTCGTTAGCAAAATTTATAATTCACTTTGTAAATGTGAAACTTTGTTATTTTTAAACACATGTATATAGAAACTTCCAGTTTTATTCCATACTTCACACGGGTATAGTTTAACGAAGCAATTTAGATGCACTCTGTATACGAATCAAATACATTTTTTTGTTAACTTATATTAAAAATTAAACTAGTACATTACATTCTTTGCATTTATGAATTTTACAATATAAATCTGTAATTAAATGTAATTTTTCTTTTAGATAAACAAACATATTATACGAACGCATTACTTTTATTATTTTACATATTTTTAAATATTCATTTTTTTTTAAATTGCCTAATTTTAAAAAATTGTAACAACGTACGTTCTTTTGTAAATTCAGTTTATGTTTTCTTTTTGTTAGCTACCGTCATTTATTTTAGATGACCGTTGTCGTTCCTTTACATAAAAGAAGAGTAAATGCGCAAACTTTTATAAAAACGATTTGAGATTATATGTATGTGAAAATTATAAAAGCAAACATTTTTTAAGTTTCAAGGCGTACAATAATATCTATGACAAAACACGATTAAGAAATAAATAATACTAATACTTGTGTATTCAGTTATCAATATATACCAAATTGTTTTATATAATTTGTTTAAAAATAGTAATTATTTTAAAAAATATGTAAAAACTACTAAAAATTTATTTTTCTTAGTAATAGCCGTTTGATACATATTTAGTGTAAACCAAATGTAGTATTTAGAAAAACATTAAATTGTATTTTTTATTGTAAAACTGACAATATTATCAAAACCTTAAATTGTTTATGAAAAATTCTTTCAAGCTTACATTTTGCTGTTATTATACGATATTTTATTTATCTAAAAGCTTTGCGAAGTTTTTATTACATTAAGGTTGTATGCTATAAAGCTAAATATAGTTCTTAAGCATGTTGGGAAGTTAAATTTTATTGCGTGTTACGTTACAGCAATACGTTTAAATAAATGATACAAGTTAAACTGTAATTTATTAGTGCTAATTATAAACAAATTCAATTTGTAAACCAATCATGTATTTTATTTATTAACATTTTAAATCCTTTCTTAATAGAGCAATTATTTTACTTATTCAATTTGTGTACATAAACTTATATTTAGATACGCATAAAGTATAAGACTTAAAAGGTTATTTAAGTACTTAGAAATCAAGTAAAAGGTACAAAATGTGTAACACATTAGGTAATTAAATTTTAACTCTTAATTTAATTTTAAACTTGTCGTTAAAACGATTAAAACAAATTATTTGTTTACGTTTTATATAGTATTATAATTTTTTTGTCCCAGAGTATTCAGTGCTACTGTTTTCTTGGTATTAAATATTTTATTTATAGTTTTTCTATATTGTTATTTTAAGTTTCTCTAACTACACCTGTAACAGATAATAATTATATTTATAATTATTGTTTTACTTTACACATTTGCTTGATTTCAGAAATTATTATTTTATTTATTGACGTAAGTGGTTTAAAACTTACGGTTTAGCTTGTCCTACATTGTTTGCTTTAAAATATTGTTATGCATAGATAGATTAAACTTGTATTCTAACTATAATGTAATCTTAATACTTTTTGTATTATTGGTTGTATCAGCTGATTGATATTTGTAATAATGTATTAATCATTTTAGTTGTGCTTATTTAATTGACAATGATATTGTGTAAATTGCTGCACCACCCGATTAATGGTTTTTGCCATTTTATCCACTGCATATTTTGTTGCAAAAACTGGATTTTTCTAAATTTTGATATGAAGATTATCTAACACTATTACAACCCATTTTTCTAAATTCTATAACACCGACTCAAACCAGTTTTCAAATACCCCATGATTTATTTCTTTTTCAGCAAATCCTGTATCTGATCCTATGTGTAGCATCGTTAAACACTTGCCTTTACCATGAAGAAGTCCGGTAGATAATCGAAACAGTAGGTTTGTTCTTTGAACTGTTGCATCTGTTTAGATTTTTGTAGTAACATAAAATAACGTACATACATTATAAACACATTTTTGTTTAATTAAATTCAACCATTACGTTAACCTATTTTCTTTCAATAATGTTTGTAACGTAGCTGCTTTAAAGTTTCTGTAATTCTCATCTTTGTTAATGCAGGCCGTAATCTTTCGTACTGTTACGTAAAAAGAAGGAATGCACAATATCTCTTTATTTTTGATACACGGTACACTTTTGAAAAACGCAGTCGAGGCGTTTCATTATATCGTAAACTGTGACCATAAGTTGACAATCAAAACTAATAAAAAAAAATTGACTAGTCTAAGTGAATATCAAAAACGTTACCTTACTTAAAAGACAAATACGTCAACGAAAATTTTGATAATTTAAAAATAGTCAAATATTTATTAAATTAATAAATTAATAAAGTCTACTAATAATAGAGATACATAAATGTATTAATTCTTTAATTGTATTACCATCTGTTTGAAGCTTATAAAAATAAAGCTCATCTTCATAATGGTACTTTTTTGTAAATCGTCAAATATTTTGAGTAAGCACATTGTATGCAGTAAATACGAAAACATCTATGTATAAGTAAATTTAATATAAATCTTTACATTTTATTATGTAATGATCTGTTTTCGAACCATTTGGTTGGCTTTATTTGCAAGTTTTATAGATATTTTGAATATTTTGTTTATCAGATACTGATAAACGTTTTAGTCTACGTTTTTTTATTGGCAAAAGGTCTACAATAATCTATTAGATAACCTATAAAATTGTATTTAATATTGTCAGTTGGTACGTTTTTTTTTTAATTACGTTTTTCCTTGATAGCAACAAAAGCAGATGATTTTTAAAAAATTACTTTACTTTTACTTTTTTTTTTTTTGAATTCTCTATAGTATTTTTTATTGTTTATTATATCTTATTCTATATTTACAAAAAAAAATTGTAATATCAAAAATTGATATTTTTTGTTGGTTTTGTTTTTAGGGGAGAAGGGGGCAGGTTCGGCCACATAATTGCTTTTACTCTATGAAAAAATTCTAAAATATTTCAGAAGTATTTCACCATTAGAAATGGATTGTTTGATCCTCTTTGCTGTTATTTCACATAGGAACTTTGTTGAAGGTTTGTAGCAAAAAAAGTTAGAAGCCAATTACCAAACGTCTGCATAATGGCCGATTGTACCCCATGTGGGGGCACCATCAGCCAGGTAAAGGGGTAGTTTCGGCCGTTTTAATATAAAACAAAAAACAAGTAAAAAAAAATTTATTTGACATTAAGGCTACTAAAATTATAGTAAAATGTAAAATATGAATCTCTCCTGGACTTAGCAGGATTTGTAAGTTTGGCGTGAATATCATCTCTGGTGCATATTTCTATGTCATCCACTTGAGGAAAGTAAAATTTATTAGTCTTAGCTCTGCGCCTAAGATACTTCACTTTATAAGAATTTTCAGAAACAATATTTTCTACACACCCAATATAATGCTGAACAATATTGGGAGAAGGAAATTTTACTAAAATAAAACTGTTTATGTCTATGTTATCATCTTCTTGTAAAGACCCAAAGCTTAAGTTATCGTCTGAGTCTTTGCTACATTCAAAATCTGAAAGAGACGACTCGCTACTTGAGCTATCAATAAATACTTTTTTTTTTACTTGTTTAATCTTTTTCATTTTCACTACATCACTGGTAGATGGACTATTTACATCTTCAGAGGTTCGTTTTAATTTTCCCTTTTGTCCTTCAGACTTTTTCTTCTGTTTTTCTATTTTTGCTTCTTCAATTTCCTCTACCCTTCTTTTTTCTGGACTTTCGGTATATATTCTTGATTTTTCTTGGTTTACTTTGGGTCGTCTTAGAGTTGTTGTTTCTTTCTTAACTTTTGGAAAAGGCCTCACAACTTCGGGACTTAACATTTTACTTTCAGTTTGGCTTTGAGTTGGATCGATTACAGCATCTTTTGAAGTTGATGGTTGATTTCGGCAACCCTCTGTTTCAGCAATTTGATTGGGTATATTTACATCCCCATAATCATTTTGAAGATTTAACTCATCAGATACTGGCTCTTTTATTAATTGGTCTTTGTACACCAAAGTAGCATCAAAGTCCTCATCTACAAAAGGTGAGGAATTAAGTGGCCAAATACCAGTTTTTTCAAAGGCACTGGTAATATTACGGGGCGAAAATGCTTCCAAAAATGGATTTTTTGTAATCCTGGGAATATGTTTTACTGAGACTGTTTTCCCAGGATTACTGGACATCCAGTCGTTTAATGAGACAGTGCATTTGCTTTTAAAAGGCCCATAAACTCCAACATCAAGAGGTTGGAGTTTATGGGATGTGTGCGGTGGGAAAGAGAGGAGAACAATCCCATTTTCTCTTGCATAAAGTATAGCTGCCAATGTTGTATGGGATTCATGATTGTCTATTAGAAGCAAAATTTTGTTTTCTGTGTTGCATTTTGTATGTTTCACAATATGCTCCAATGTCTTAACGAACAAGTCTCCTGTCATCCATCCTGACTTATTTCCAAGTGCTGTACTTAAAGCTGGAGCATTCTCTAAATAATCTTCTATATTTCTTACCCTTGGAAATATATAAACGGGTGGGAGTGCATTTCCCGTAGCACTTATGATTCCTACACAGGTAACGAGTTCTCCTCTCTCAGCCGATGCTACAAGACCAATTTGCTTTTTCCCTTTCGGAGCTACAACCCTTGGTGGCCTTAAAACTGTTGTTACACCAGTTTCATCTAAATTGAAGATTTGACTGGGAGTAAATTGATATTTCTTCAAAACGCTTTTGTAGTTCGTAAAAAATTCTTCCACTTTAACTTTACTAAAACCCAGACCTTTAGCTAAACTAGTGCTCTCTGGCTTTCTTAAAGACAATGTGTCATTTCTTTTCATAAAACCATATAGCCAGTCAGTACCTGCTTTCTTCTTCAAGTTCCAACTTTCTGGGTATTTGCAATTAGGCAGGATCTTTGCATAATCATATACTAGAACTTTGATATGTTCATATGTCAAACCGTAATTCATGTTTGAACATTTTTTTATATATTTAACCAGTAAATCTTCTTGCGACTCGGAAAACACTTGTCTTGTAGCATATTTACCTTTTCCTTCTGTATTACTTTCATAACCATCATCATCAAAACGCTGCAGATATTCTCCGACTGTCATAGTGCTACAAATTTTGTTGATTTGTGACTGCAACGTTTGCCTTTTTATGCCATAAACTCGAGCAGCTTCTCTTTGAGATTTACTTTTAGATAAAACGTCACGCAGGGCCTGACGCATAGTAGCCTCATCAATGTTGGGCCGATCAGTTTTGGATTTGTAATTACGAACCATCTATAACAAATAATAAATTATGTATTTTTATAATAGGTATTTTATAATTGGGGCATTTTCGGCCGCCTGCCGAATGTACCCCACTGGTTATGGCTGAATGTGCCCCTAGCGCCATTCTACACTTCAAATATTTATTACTAGACAAAGGAGTAAAACACAGGTTATGTTTATCGAAATATACAAAATATATATATGTATGTTAGTTTATGGAAACTGTAAGCGAAATACACGTTCAAAAGGAGCTATATATGGCACATTCAAATATAATAAAAAAACTTACCTTTATTTTGAAATAACACTTAATCAAACATAAAGTTTACACAAATTTCACAAAACACTTACAACGATGGTACTCGATATGAAAACGCTGCTACCAACAGTTGCGCCCTAAATTCGGCGCGAAATCTTTAACATTTCAAATTTTATTCGCGATGGCCGATTGTGCCCCAATGCCGAACGTGCCCCTATCTCCCCTATTTGAAAATAATTTCTTTTTATCGATGGTGTTCGTTTTCTGTCAAGTGTGTGTTTATTGTTGTTTGTTAGTTTATCTTTTATTCTAATTATTGTTGCTGTGATTACTGTTGCACGATATATTTTTAGAAGTGCATTTTTTAAATCAAATTTTTTAAATTCTTTTGAGATAAAATTATTGTTATGTATTTGACTGCAGATTGCAATGTTTTTATTTTTTTATCAGTTTAGAATTTATTGAAAATCTACTAAAGTGTTGTTTAAACTATTTGTTAAAAGATTGTCAATTTTGATTTTGATTTTTTATTGTTAGGCTTTTATTTTATATCAGTAAACCAATAAAATTTTATTTTAGTTTCTGTTTGGTGTTTTAAATGTTTGCTTGCATCTGCAGTTTTTGGGTGGTTATAAGTATTATTATTATTATTATTATATAAATATTTTTTTGTGCTGATATTTCAGCTATAAAAATTAAACTTTTGTTTTGTCGCATTTGGGTAGTAGCCTACTGTATATAAAGTTCGAAGTGAACCTTCTTAATGGTTTATTTTGTTTTAATAATAGTTTTTACAAGAGAACTTTCTCTTTCTTCTTCTTCTTCTTTCTGCCGCCCAGCTCAGCTTTGTTCACCAAACCACAGATGGCGCAACCTGTGCATTAAAATTTAAATATTGCGCAAACATCTCAAGTGCCATAAAATACAGATTTCAACACATATAGTAGTAATTAGATCAACTAACTCAAACAACGAATACATAGTATAGCAACATATAATTAAAAATAAGTGTTTTTGTTTATACATTGAAACGTAACTTAAAAAAACATAACCTTTACCAAAAAAAAAGGTTTTTCTCTTTTTACAGTTTATCTGACAAAATACAAATTTTCGTCGCACTGCGTGTTAGCACATTTCCGCGCATTTTTACACTTTTTACACGGGTAACGTTGTGATTCTCTCGATATAGTTTTAGAAAGCATGGAAAGAACATCGTCTTCTTTTACAAGTACGACTTTTTCTACCTTACATTGGTTGTCGCTATCAGGATATATCCACTTTACACGAGTTTGTAACTCGTATTCCTTGGACCAGCACTTCCAAAAAAGGTTTTTTTTTCTGAAGTCCTTGGTATCGTTTTAATTTATTTTTAGGTTTGTCAGTGTAGTCGGATTAGGTAACCTGGTAAGACTTCTGCCGATGGGAAAGTGACCTGAAGCTATAGCAATAACATCAGGATCGTTTGTAAGAAGGCAAAGTGTTCAGGAGTTTGACAACTGCCTTGATCTAAATCAAAATTGTTACCAAATTCTCGTAAGTAAGGTTCGCGTTACCTCAAAATCTTTTTAAATAAGATTTTACGCTTTTTATACCTGCTTCTTAATTTCCACCGAATGTGGGAGATCGTGGCAGGATAAAACGTTAAGAAATATTATCTTTGCTCAATTTATTATGATTAATGACCTCAAAATTATGTTTTATTAACTTACAAAAGTTTTTCAACTGTTTAGATGCGCTTACAAAACTTTTATCATTATTTGAGTAGATGTTGAAAGGTTTTCCTCTATAAATCGTCTCAATGCTGCCAAAAAACATTAAGTCGTAAGATCTAAAACAATTTCTAAGTAAATTCCTTTTGTTGCAAAGCAAATAACAAATACATATAAATAACAAAATGCAAAATTTCTACATGTATATATACATGTAGAAATTTTGCATTTTGAGTGACTCGTTCTTTTAATAAATAGGGACTAGCATAATCGATTCCGACATTACTAATTGGAGGACTCGGTGTTACGCGACTTGTGGGTAAACTACCTATTAAATATTTCTCTTGTTGCAGTGCAACAATCGTGTATATTTGTAATTTAAAATTATTTTTGTGAAAATATGCTTGTTTGGCAAAATAATTAAATTTTTTTAATTAAATAGATATATACTATTTTTAAGACGACCACCTACTCTTATAAGATTGTAATTGTCTATAAAAAGATTCAACAAAAATAATTTGTTTCTCTTAGGTACTAAACTTTGATTCAGTAAATTCAAATACTCTTCTGGGAAAGATTCCCTTTGAGTCTGTTTCAGTAACACATTTAGCGATGTTTGCATTTCACTTATTGACAATTGTGCAAAATTACAAGGCACATTTGTTTCGAATTTTGCATTTGAAATAAATCTTAGGCAATATGCTGTTACGCGTTAAAGAGTTAGCAAATCGATTGAAAAATGAATTTCAACTGTTACGTTTGTATTTTATGGGTACTAAAATCGCATCCCATGATTTGACTGGCTGACCTAGGGTCTGCAATGCTTGTAAATTGTTACTTACTGTGTTGTATAAATTTTGCAAATCTTAATTCTTTGGAAAGAAAAGGAAAACTAATATTTTTTTAACGGACTTTCAACTATACGTTTACTCTTTTTGTATGGATTTGTTAAAGATTGCCATTTTTTTAATGCCTATTCAATTGTTGAGCATGAATTGTAATAATATCTTTCGAAATTATCCCTCTCTATCTCCTTGACTTTCAGCATATTTGAAAGTAATTGTATCTCTGATTGAGTCAAATTGAAATCGTTTATTAACGGGTTTAAATTATTAAGGCGTCGTTGTAATTCTAATTAGCATTTTTTGTCAATTGATTGTTAATTTAATTAGCTTAAATACGTTTTGCATCGCGTTTTTGTTAGACATTATTCGATTCGAAAGACACAAACAAATATGAAAATAATAGATACATTGGAATAGACTCACTTTGACTTTGGAAAGACGGTTAGCACAGTTTACCTCGCATAGATTTGACGCACAAAATTCACTGAACCAATGTTTTGTCGCATTTGGGTAGCACCCCACTTCAAATAAAGCTCAGAGTAAATAGTTTATTTCGTTTCAACAATAGTTTTTACAAGAGAACATTCTTGAACCTGGTTGCTTACATCGCCATGTTCTTCTTCCTCCTTCTGCTCAGCCGCTGGTCATATCGCTCGTTAGTTTGGTTCAGCAACTACAAATGGCACAACGTGTATAATATTAAAACTTAAATATTGTGCAAACAACTACATTTAAAGTACTTTATGTTGTTTTTTGTTGACCTAATAAAATCAACCTTATAAAAAAATATATTTGGTGTAACTATTATTTGACGCACATCTCTTGAAATAGTAATTAATAATTTCTTAAAAATGTGCCTTTTAAACTGTTTCGTTTGTTTACTTTTATGTAAATTTTTTATCGTTTCTAACTTTTATTTCTTAACTTTATTAATTTTTTATTTATTCTGCGTCTTTGCTTTATTTTTTACTGTGTGTATATCAAAAAAATTAAAGTCTTAATTGTATTTTTTCTTAAGTTGTTAAGTTTAATATGTGTTTTATCAATAATGTTTTTTTACAAATTATTGTGTAATATCGTTTTTATATTTTTTTGTAGTTTAATGATGTTTTTTGTTTAATAACAAGACATTTATTTTTTTATCGTTATAGATTCTACTCTAGGTAATATTGCTTTGTTTCTATTACCATTCACTCTACTTTTGTGTATGTTGTTAATTTTGACTTTGTCGAAGCCGAATTTCATTTCTATGTTTTCATTGAATTCATTGGCATTATTTATTTATTTATTTTGTGTTGTTATTTGGATTTGTTTTAACTCATTTTCTCTCACTTATTTTATGTATTTTTTTAGTTTACTAAAAACTATTTTTTAATAATATTATTTTATAAATAAACAAAAAAAGTACATTTACTCAAATAAGTACAGTAAGTTCTTTGAGATTATAAGATATAAAAAAAGGTTTTTGTGTTTGAATCTAACTAAATTGCTTCTAATGACCTACTTTTCGGAATGATAACCAAATTAATTGACCATTGTTTCATTTAAGAGAAAATTTTTATAAAAGGATTAGTATAGGAAGTGCAAATAACATATTATTTTTTGAACTCATTGAAATAATTTCTATTACATGTTTTTTCTTTATAGCACTTGTTGATTAATTAGTTAGTCAAACTACAGTAAATTGTTTTTGTTATTGTAATTTTTATTGTGATAACATTAATTACATCTGCATTATTCCGAGAATTTGCGCAAACGTTTCATAATTAGAAAGGACAAAATTATATTTTACCATATGAAAAGTAATTGCATTTGCTTGAATAAGATCATTTGTAGCAAAAAAGTATATAACGTCGTTCACTTATATAAAGATATTTCACAACTTACCAACATTGTTGCTAATTAAATTGACTTTAAATATTAGAGTTTTTAAATCAGAAATACAAATCAGTTAAACTTTTTCTACAGTTCACATTTTTAAAACTTTTTAAAAAAGTGTTTTTTTATTGCATTTACAAACAAACAAAAACAAATTGTTTACATTATTTGGTTTTATAGAGAATATTTATAATATTCATATCGAAATAACTATTTTACAGTTAATTTCCAATGTAAATCTTTACTGCTTTACACTTACCTGTTATACAATGGTTTCTAATCTTTTGATAGTACGCAGTAACCGTAAATCTATACGTTAAAAATCAATAATATTAGTTTAGTAAACGAAATATAATACGGCACTAATTTAATACGCATTAAAGATACAGTTTTAGAACAATGTGATTATAAAGCCTATAGATTAAATTACTGTTTTATCTATAAATACTTAGGTAAAATGGTTTAAAAATATAACGTGTTTCTATTACAGTATTAGGTCAACAAGGATCGTAAAAAAATTTATATTAAAAAATGTGTACGTTCTTAAGAAGTTGTTTGGCAAATTGGATTTTTGTAAAGACAAATATATCAAAAGGTCGTATTCGATTACTTAGTTTCTGTATACGTTTGGATGCTTTATTGAAATACACAAATCGAATGTACGTAATCCCTTTTTGCATTTTAAATCCTTTTGCTAAGTTTATTTCTATTTATTCTATTTTAGTCTAAGAAAATTCTTTAATACAAATTACATTCAACTTAAAGTTCTGTTAAAATATGTTTATGTTAGAAAAAATATTGCTTCTGTGCTTGATATATTTTGATTTTTTAAAACAAAAAAAAAGATCTCTTTTGTATTGGTTACATGCGTATAAGTAAATTAAGAAACACAGAACGATTGTGTTTAGGTAATCATTGTAAAAATATACGATAGTCGTTTACGAAATTTTATTATTAAATAAATTATGATTACACAAACAAACTAAAGTAAAAGCATTAATAAATATCTTAACTTGATTCTTTTTAAATGTTTTTACGATTATAATTGTTTTTTCATTTTGTAATTGAATCCGTATTGTCATCATGACTTTAATTTTTAGAGAAAAAATAACACATTACATTTTTTGTAAACGTAATCGCTAATGCGTAAATTAAATATGATTTAAAATTTATTATTTTTTTTGTTTGGTAAATAAATTGTGTTATTTTTGAACAACTTTGTTTTATCTTTTTTTACAGATCAAAAATTACTATTTTTAGTTTTATTGAAATTTTGTAACTTTTTCTACAACACCGTACAAGTTGCAGAAACTATTTGTTTTACTAAATTGGTTATTTATTTATTTTTAAATTATGCCAAAATTTTAAAAAAATTCTTAGCATCGATTTGCGTGAATTTGCTAAAATTTGCAAATTATGTAATAACAGTTGAACAGGAAAACGGCAACTTAACAAACAAAGTAGGGTGCACTATACCACATAAGTAAAAGTAATGTTACTTTACAGTTAGTTTGTAACCATGTTTTGTTTATATAAAAATTGATGTACGACGTGTTTTTCACTTTTCTAATTTTTTTTTTCTAGAAAATAGTATTTTTTTATTTAATTTTTGAAAATTACACATTTACTATAGTTTTAAAAAGTTTTTGAATAAAAAAAAGTAAAAACATTATTCTGACGTGTTTAATAAATGCGCATAGTTTTTTTTTTAATTTACTGAAAACAAAAAAATAAAGATGACTAAAAATCAAACCATAAAGCAAGTTACTATCAGATATTAGAAATTTAAGTTTAAACCAAAATAACGTCAAATTCTGGTTCTTTAGCATAGGTAATTGACTATAATTATAAATACACTAGTCATTTTATGTTTCACATAATCTATGGTAATAAACATTAAACGCTGAAACCATTTATATTAACATCTTATAAATTTCAAAACTATATCAAAAATTTAAATATTTTTTTTGGCTACAATACTATTTGATTTAAGATTGCGTAAAGTTACAGACTTTAGGTTAAAAAAAAACTACTATTACAAAAACAAAAAATTATATACGTAAAATTAATACACAAACTACTAGGCATTATTATATGTCTTATATCACATTCAAATTTGAGTTAGTAATCCAGTATATTAGTAGTAAGGATAAACAACTATAATTATTTATGATCCACAATTTGCTATTTAGCTGAGAGTTCTATAACCACAGTTGTTATTACACGCTATGGCGTGATTTGCTCTTACATATCTGTTTCATTTTGTAAAAAATTTAAACAATGATACCTATGTGCAATTAATTTATCGTCATTACTCAGTTTTTCTTTACCGGTCTGGCAATAAACAACAGTTGCAAACAAAAAAATATTTTTTGTATCACCTTTTTTTTAACTGAAACCACCACTCTGGAGTAATATAATGTTAAAAAATGAGTTTTTGTAAGTAATACATTTTATTTAATTTACAAAACGCAGTATTTTTTTATATGTAGTGTTTATTAGTAATGCTTACTGTTACGTCATATTTTATCTATAAAATTTTATTGTTTACTGATACGACTTAAAAAATGATTTATACAATAGTAGTAAATATAGACTACATTTACATACATATATACAACAACGAAATATTGTAATAACTAGGCTTTGATAAATCCCGATATATTTTACATACATTACACTACATATTTTAAATTATAAACAAATCTAATTGTATCTTGTAACTAACATCAAACAAATAGAAATTTGCAACAGACCTTTGAAATTGTGTTGTACAATTAGAGATTCACGCAAAGCTTAATTTAGTGTGCGCGATTTTATTCTATATACAATAAAAGCAATTTAATGCACGATTGACTTTTGCACTAATAACTCGTAAATATATATAATTATTGATTAAAATAATTTGTTATCAATTGTAACAATAAATGAATATGAACCGCCTACTTACAAAACAAAAAAAATATAGTTACGTCTATTGTAAGGTTTATTTTATAAACACGACTTATACAAATATATTGTAAAAGTCAGTAACATTAAGAAATCGTTGTTAGTTGCAATTTTTTAATTACAAACGATAGCATTCCTTTGTGTTAATAATGATCTGATACTGGTGTATGTAATTCTAGTTAATTAATAAACTCTTTCTAAATTTTATTATATAATTAGAATTACGAATATTAACAAAGGAAACATAATCCGCTGAGTTAACAGCAAAACCATAAATGTTTCTACAAATCCTTGTTTACGATTGTTTTTATTGATTATGCACTTATGGCAACATCTTAAACACATTGAATGCACGTTTTTATATTTGAATTTGAAGTCATAAAATGTTATTAAAAAAATAGAATTTTTAAGCATACGTAACGTAAAATCCCGTCACGAAACCTGGCAACAGCAGCATATGCACAAAAGGCGCGTTTGAGTTCGGATTCCATAACCGTACGTTTGATTAAGATACTTTTGAACCTTGTTTTCATAAAAAGAGATTAATAAAGAATCCGTATTTATTCTGCCGAATATTGTTTCTCTTAATTTAACTTACAAAGTAATTGGTAACAAATTAAAGATTTGCACATCTTTAGAAAAGTATTATACCTACGGCACTGGAATAAACATCGGCTAAGTCCGGCGCCGGCAATCACTAGGTTTCGTGACGAGAACTGTAAACAAAATTTGTCAACATTCTAAAGATAATAATTTATTTTTTTAGTAGTTTTAGCACTTCATAGGTACTGTTTTTAACTTAAGGTCGGTTTTTCAATCTACTAATAAGCTTGCTAATAACATTTATTTAGATAATAGATTAAATAAGCATCGTTTTTCATTAATTCAACAATATTTATTTAGGCAATGGCAGCTTTAATCTATCTAGTATTTTATTATTAGCTTGAACCACCCAGTTACTTATTTATTATGCTAATAACACCACGAGAAGATGCAGTTATGATCGATTCCTGATAATGTTTAATTCACTGTTCTAAGAACTACACATTTTTTCTCAGAAATTTGCAAAAATAAAAATAGATTTGTTATGCTTTTATGCTAGTATACACAAATATTAATTCGTACATTAAAATTATTAAAAATGTAAACTATAAATAAATTGTAATTAATTTCTTTAAAATCACGTTAAGATTTAGCTTTGTTTGCATCCAAGATCCTGACCTAACACAATTGTGACGTATTTACTAAATGCACGTGTTGTAAATTGTTAAAAATGTAGACTCAAAATAAATCGAGGTCTTGTATGATAACATACAGCTTACGGATCAAAGTTTACTTTTTTATTAATAAAGATAAGTTACTAAAATATAACATTTAAGGCGCGTCGTTATCTGTTTACAGCGCTATCTACGTTATAATGAATGAACCTATTATTGCTACTAAATTAAAATTTTGTTTGTCGGTAGCTATTTTTTAACTCATGTTTGCGTTTTGTATGTTCAATTTTTGACCTTAATGACAACGCAGTATAATTGTTAGCATAGATCACTGGGGACAGGACCACTCAAAAACTACCTAACGTATTTTAAAAGTAAACCCTCAAATGAAAAGAAAAGATTTACATCTTCTTCTAAGCTATTTTATAATTTCCTCATTTCAATAGTATTAGTATAGTTTACAGGAGAAGTAGAAAATTATTATTAAAAAATAGCGCTTACTTTGTGACTTCTTTTATGCAAAAAAAAATTTTTTTCAAGATTTTAAAATACCTTACATGATGCTGACAACATTTTTCTTTCATAGCAACACAATTTTTGAGATGTCTTGTCCCCTGTGCACTCGAGTGTAATATATAAAATACATAGGCGAAATTTCAAAGAACGATGATCCGAGTGTAATCTCTGGACATTTAAATGGCATGCAACAGAAAATAAAAAACACATCTCAAAATTTAAAATAAGCAAAATTCTTATCAACTGCAAGACGTATACCATTTGTGACTCGATGATCTTCCAACTCCAAATTAATTAATGCCATTTTTGAAGATTGGGAACAATTAAAAGATGTGCTTACATTTAAAGCAAATTACGAAAAATCTGACAATAAATCAATACAGTTTTCAAAAAGATTTTTACGTGAATGATTTTGATTTGATATTTTTGGCAATAGTTTTTAATGATATATTTTCTTTATCTGACATACTGTTTAATAACCTTAAAAAAATTGGATATTAATTTTTGCATTTCCCAAATAAAAAACTCGTCAATTGATGAAATTAGTTCCAAACTTAGAATACTATTTTATGAGATTCTAAATTATGTTATAATAGAACTGGATACTAAATTTCAAAATTGTAGCAAATTGCAATTTATGTCTTTTGCCAATACAACCAAATTCGTAGAATACATTTTTTGTTATCTATCTAATGATTTTGAACATTTAAATGATAGTTTTTACGACAGAACAACTTCTGAAATATGAATTAAGTCTACTGTAGATCAAAATAATATATCCACACAAAAAATGATCCAAAAACTTAATGAAAATAAGAACATCTTTGCAAAAGCTTATAAACCGTTTTCACTCATTTCAACTCGTGTATCAGTTGCGAAAAGTTTTTTTTGTCTTAAACAAATAAAAACCTATTTAAGAATTGCATCATCTGAAAAAAAACTTTTTTCTTTAGCAAATGTTATTCAAAAAATATTTTTACTAGAATTGATTGAGAATTAACCATTTTATGAAGACGTAACGTGTTACAGAATAATACTTGATTTATTTTTTAAATTTAAGTTTACCATAATTGATAAGTAAACACGTAAAATTTACCTTGATTGGTGTTGGTCTTCTTGTATTGTCTTCCACTGAGAAAAGCCAGTTTGGGCTTTGGCATAAGCAGAAGTTTTAGTAGTTACTTCTGGATTTAGCAAAAAAGCCCTGATTAATTATTGCAATTAGAAAATTAATAAGAGTAATAGTTATGCAATAATCAAACCACTTAGTGGGATTTATTTACCGTCCAAATTAGGAAGAAAAAAACATTATTATAAAATTATTTTAAAAAAATTATTTTCGTTGTTGGATTGTGGAGGTTTGGTTTATGGAGTTTATTAAAATGGTTTAGTTCAGTTGTACATGGATTTTTAACAGTTATTGGGAATTCAAATTAGGACCTAACTTTTAATCATTCTAATTGAAGTCAAAGAATTAGTTAAATAAGTGTAAAATTCTTAATTTAGCTCAAAATCAGTTTATAATTTAGTAATCACGTATTTGTAAATGTGGTACTCCAGCTGCATAGTTATGTTACTCATTTTATTATTCTATAGTTATTATTAATTTTAATATTTAAATAATAAATGCATACCGCATATTGGGAAAATTACCAAATACGTAATCTCGGGTCGCGGTCGATAAACGCAGGTTAACGCGTTTTAACGTTTGTGCGTTGCTTTATAAGTTATATGAAAAAGTGTTTCGAACAAGATCATAATTGGTTTGCGATTGTCAGCGCACGAGGTTTAGTAGGGGTCAATTCCACTCAGTATTTATCTAATCACAATTTTTCTTTTTGCCGTTATTTAATTTTGACGCTTCAGCCATCGTTTCCTTGTTTGTATAAAACATTTATTTATTGAGATAATTATTATTTTCCCAACAATTAAATATACGTCATTGTACATAAATAGTTTATAAAACGAATGGGTTGCACCAATAAATTTTGATTTGATTTTTGTCACTTGTTTATTAATTGTAGTTTTAGAAGAGAGTTAGTCTTCCTGGGGTTGATCCCTCAGCAAATCCGTCAGGTAGACTTGGCGCCCTGAAAGTTATAGAATTGTTTTTTTTTTCTCTAGCCGGCAACCTTTATTGTTCACTGTCTCCCTTATTTTACAACAATTTTTAGACGTTCTTGTATCTTTATTCAATTTTGTCTTTTTTTATGTAAGTACTTCATTTCTCATCCATAACAAAGTTAGGTAACCCGTAATAAACGAACAAATATGCGGCGTTAAATGATAGAAGGATTTATTTGATTTACAAAAATTAGGGTCCTTTTATGACAATATTACAATCTTTTTGCCTATTTATTTACCAACAGGTCACTACTGCAATAAGCTCACGTATTTCAACGGTTGACAACATACGCTCTATTCTTTTCTAGCACGTGAATCACACGCACAATGTTTTCCCTTTTCTTCTACACTAAAATGCAACAGATTTCACAACTATAACGCTAACATAAAATGAAAACGTTTAATAACGTATTAATATTTAGCGTAAATTACACTTTAAAAAAATAAATTAACAATATAATATATCTACTAAACGACTACAAAATGTACTTAACTACAGTTTATTATTAAAGTAAAATTTGTTCAAGTATTAAATTTTGGAATGACGTACATTGAATACAACTAAAAAAATCATCTTATATTAGGACTTTTGTGTCATATTAAATAACGTATGATTGATATTTATCCAACCATAATGAAAAATAAATTAAATCATATTTATCTATGTCTTACAATACAATCCAAACAAAGAATTTTTTCAGGTAACGTTCCAATATTTATTTTTAATAAAAATTGTTTCGAATACAAAAATAATTACAATTTGCAAAACAATCTACTATATATTATATAATTATTACATTACAAATGTGAATTTTGATTTTGATTATTACGTATAAAGAGTGTTTACAAATATTGGTAGGTAATACACAGAAAAATAAAAGCAATAAATTTGAAATTACGCATTTGAGTTTGTTCGTTGACACTATTTGTTGTTATTAGCTTAGTTTGTTAGAGACTTAAACATTGCATTAATGCATTCAGTTAATTTTTAAGTTCGGTTTGAAGTTTGTAAACACAGCGGCATTTATGTTATCAACATACTTAAAAATGTAACAACTTTTTTTTTTTAGTAAATTTTGTTTTAGTAGTTTACCTCTCAATGTTACAAAAATTAAACTTTTTAATAGTGTTTTGTTAGTTGTTTAACAAAAGTAAATTTAGGATTTTTTGTAAAATAAGTTACTCATTGATTAAAAAAATAATATCAAGCTATGCAAATTACGTAGGGAGATTTTTTCTTAAAAACATAGTTTAACTATATAATTAGTTAATTAAAAATTCAATAATTTTAGTAGTCTTGGTTCCAATTTAATATAATAAAATTAAAGTAGTAAAACAGCTGTTACAATGGTTAAATTAAATTTAATCTAGAAACTCAAAAGATCATGATTAGACAAAGAAATTATTATAACTAAAAAATTTGATAATTCTAGTAGTCTTGACTTCAATTTAATATAATCAAATTGAAATTTGCAAAATTTGATAAATATAAATTTTGTATAAACACATAAGTAGTAAAAGAAATGTAACAATGTTTCAATCTTGAAATTAAAATAGATAACAAAACATAACCTTAAATGATTAACAAAATCTTACTAAACGACTCGTGTGCACTAGTTAATCACAAAGACAAGAAATATTTATACTTTGACTACTAACATTACAACTACTATTACATTATTGTACTATTATCGAATCAATAATTAAACACGCAAACTTTAACTAACAATAAACACTTTATTTTTAATTTAAAAAAAAAGATATATTTATTATTATATAATTTAATAATTAAACTTTTTTAATATCAACAATAAATTATAACATAATTTAATTTTACAATAAAGCCAATGCATCCCATACTAAAATCTAAATTTATTTTTATAATGTTAAATGTTTGATCTACGTTTAATTTCCAAAGTTGCGGTTTTTGAACAGTATTGATGCAAACAATTATTTTCTAAACTTACTGAAACATTTATAATTGTTTACTTATTCTGAAGTGCATTATGCTGAAAGTTAAAACAACACTTAAAGCAAAGAACAATATCCAAATTATTAAATTGAAGTAACTTTGTAATTTAAAAATCCTAAGTAAACAAAAACTTTAACAAGCTAATAATACGTTAAATTTAGATTTTATAACTTGTTTTACAGGCAAACATTACAAAAGCATGCTACTAATTAAAAATAACAATACGTTCAAATCAAAAAACAAAATAGTTTAAAACTTACAAGTTAAAAATTATTTAAATTAATTAAATGTTATTTTTTTAAATCCATAGATTTTAATGTTTTTTACCTATTAGAGTTTTTAATTTATATTTATAATACAACAAATTAAAATGTTTTAAATTTATTACAATCAATTAGTGCATGCTTACATATCTATCCTTATATTAGTATCTAAAACGTTGTAAGTTGAAAACACAGCTTAATAATTTACATAAAATTAACCAATTTTAAAAGTTTTAATAAACATAATTATTAATTTGAAAAACTTTTTATTATTTGTTTACATCAAAATTGCTTTGGAACTGCTATTTATTATTGTGTTATATATTTATCATATGTTACTTAAACAGTATGTTTATTTTAGCCTCATAAAATTTAGTACATAGTAACTTTTATAGAAGCTTGCGAAATACACTTGTTTACATTTTTTAACCAAGATTAGTTCTACAACAAGAATTTTTTAATTTACAAAAATGTCAATAAAATTACCTTATTACATTATATCATTATAGCGCTATAAAATAAAATAAAGCATATAAAAATCTAAAGAAAATAATAATATACTGCTTGTCTAATATAGCTTCTGTAAGAACTATCTAGTAAAGTTATAAAACCAACGCTTCAGAAAAATAAAAAAAAAACGCATAAAATGTTTCACTAGAATTTCCCATTTTCCATTTACGACTGTCGTAAAACTAAAGATATATTAAAACAAACATATTTATCTAAACTTGTTAAAAAATTTCACTTAAAAATGTATGGTATTGGTTCGATTATTAGCATTCACTTAAGCTGCAGATGGATTTTGAAACGTCAATTCAAATTCATTAAGTTTTCTAAAGTTATTTATAAAGGTGTATTTTATTCATTTGCATTAAGAAAAACATATTATTCAAATCAAATAATGTTAACGTAATCAAATCTATAAAAGTGTAGTAAACGTGATTATTCAATGCTTACTTAGTGCTTTAAATTAATAATTTGTTGCATTATGATTGTCGTTTAATAGATAAATTGCAAGTATATTATACAATAAGCTTATAATATTAGTGTTTATTGCACGACGGAATGTTTAGCGTACGAGGGAGCGCAGCGAGTGCAATTAACACCAAGATTATGACGAGTTGTATACGCTATTTTTTTTAGGCTAGCATTATAAATTTGTAAAATTTTATTTAAATCGACTTCTTGCATGAATATTAGATGTGATGTCCATATCGTTTCGTTGGATATGATTGTTGCTATGTGTCGTGGTGTACATAAATAAGTTTTGCTTTTCAAACAGTATCACATACATTTTTAAATAATTTATTAAGTTTTGGTTAAGCTTTTTTATTTTTTTATTAATTTTGTCGACTGTTTCAACTAATTTTTAGTCATCATCAGGGCTATAAGGAAACATTATATAGATAAAATATTATAAAACTTATAAATTTTTTACCTAATTAACATTTTTCAAATATAAAAAAAATTTAAATTTACAATATTTCAAACATGAAAAAATTATTTTGAAACATGCCTACTTAAAACAAAAATAATAATAATAATACAAATTTAAATTAAATTACTATAAATTTTACTTAAATTATCGATGTCACTATGATAAACTAAAAGCTTTGTCATCTACTACTTACAATATTAAAGACTCTTTTCAACTTTATCATAATTTAAAACTCAAGAATGTACCATTAGATTATAAATTAATATCATTAGATGTCTCTTCACTTTTTACTAACATTCCAATAGATTTAATTATTAACATAATCAAAATGAATATAAACCGCATCGATTTAGATGACATCACTTCAGATGAGTTTATAAATATGATTAAGTTATGTACTAATAATAGTTATTTTTTATATTTAGATAAATTTTATTTAATGATAGATGGAGTACCAATGGGTAGTCCTATTGCACCTATATTAGCTGATATTGTTATGAATTATTTATTGGATACCGTTCTTGACAAATGCAAATTCAATATTCCATTTATATATAAATATGTTGATGATCTTTTAGTATGTGTTCCTTTTGATAACGATGATTATATACTTGATTTATTTAATAGTTTTCATGTTAAATTAAAATTTACATTAGAAAACTCAATTAATAACTGTTTACCTTTTTTGGATATGCATTTAAAAGTAATTAATAATAAGATCAGTATTGACTGGTGGAGAAAACCACACAGGTCAGACAGATATTTAAATTTTTATTCTCACCATCCACTTAAACATAAAATTAACACTGCTTTATGTCTAAAATACAGAGCCACACATTTAAGTGATCCTGAGTTTCATAATAAAAACATTAACATTGTTATGAATATACTTTTAAAAAATGGATATCCTATCAAACTTATTAAAAATTTATTATATAACAAAAGAAATGTATTCCATAATGATAGTAATGTTTCTCCACTTGTTAATTACAAGTCATTAATTTATGTAAAAGGTTTATCTGAAAAAATAAATAACAAGTTGTGCAGTACTAACTTTAAAATTGCTTTTAGTAACCATAATAATTTAAAAAAGCATGTGTTTACTAACATGAAATCTAAAATTAAGAAAGACGTTGATAGCAATGTCGTGTATTTTGTTCAATGTTCTGAATGCAATTTGGGTTATGTTGGCCAGACTTCGCAGTATCTAAGAACAAGAATGTCACAACATCGTAGAGATATTAGACAAAATAAAGATAGTATAGGTTTGGCTAGACATTCTTTAGAAACGGGACACAGTTTTGATTATAGTAATGTTAAAATTTTAGATAAAGAATTAAATTTAAAGAAAAGATTAATAAAAGAAATGTTTTATATAAAGAAAAAACAACAAAATTGTAATAATCATAGTGACATCGATAATTTAAGTAAAATTTATAGTAATTTAATTTAAATTTGTATTATTATTATTATTTTTGTTTTAAGTAGGCATGTTTCAAAATAATTTTTTCATGTTTGAAATATTGTAAATTAAAATTTTTTTTTTTTTATTTGAAAAATGTTAATTAGGTAAAGAATTTATAAGTTTTATAATATTTTATATATATAATGTTTCCTTATAGCCCTGATGATGACTAAAAATTAGTTGAAACTGTCGGCAAAATTAATAAAAAAGCTTAACCAAAACTTAATAAATTATTTAAAAATATATATTAATGGTTAATAATAAAATAACATAGTATCACATACACCATTTTGGACGACATGGAAAACCACGTTCCAAATGAAATTCTACAAATAACTTTAACAGCAAAATCGTCGTTGATAAAAACGAGTATTCCAAATTTGTAGACTGAAAAAGAGTAAAAATGCAAAAAAAATTGGTGTAAAAAAAAGGAATTGTTTATAATCTTTAATCATTTCATTTAATGTTTTATTTAGATAAGTGATAAATTTATTGCCATTACTTTTATTTCCAAAAAAATTAGTTTAAGTTTTTTATTGCACAAAGTCAGAGGAGTGACTAAAATTTAAGATGTGATTTCATTGTCAGTTCTTGTATAACCTGTATTCTATTAAAAATTGTGTTCTTGTATTTTATACTTGCGTTTTAATAATTTGACCTTACTAACTTTAGTTAAGTCTACATAAGAAGTGCGATAACTTTATACGCAATGTTTAGTGCTTCAAAAAAATACCTAAGCAAAAGAAAAATGCAAAAAAATACGTCACTCTACGACTACGTCATCATCGTCTAGTAGTAGGGCGACGTCTTCCTCATCAACAGATAGCAGCAGCATTAACAGCAATAAGGTCACGCATCAACCCAAGCGTAAACGACAAAGAAAATTTACGACGAGGACATAAATCTGATATGGTACAGTTGTTGCAAAATATACTAAAACTCTAACAAAAGTTGATAAAGTCAAATTAAACGTTATATATTATATAATTAATGATAGCTATATGGAGATGGACATTTTAATTGGCAGAAATGTCATTGAAATTAAAAATATTATGCAGTATCGCATTGTGAGATTTTATCCTTAGAATATAAAGTAAGTAATTCTTGGTGGTGAGCAAACAAACACTTTATCAGATTTTACCAAGTTTTTATAGTTGCATATTTAAATGTTTAAACAATCTTAGTAAGGCACATTCAGTAACCTTATTAATAGACTTAACAACCAATAAACCAATGACTCATTGTGCTTACCGCTACACCAAAAAAAATAAAATTTGTTTTTCAAGATATTATTAGAAAATTACTAAACGCACATATAATTCAAGAAAGCAAATCTCCTTGTTCAAGTCCAATTTTATTTGTTAACAAAAAGGACGGTAATGAACAGTTAGTGGTTGACTACCGAGAATTAAATAAAATGAAGGTTAAAAATAATTACCCTATGGCATTTATCAAATAAGTAATTGACAATTTTAACGGTTTATAAATATTTTACTGCTCTCAGATATCATCAAATTTTGAAGGACTCAAAATCAATCCCGTACACCACATTTGTAACACCAGAAGGTCATTACAAGTACTTTAGAGCTCTTTCTGTATTTCAACATTTTAAGAATGAAATTTTGCAAACTTTTAGAGCATTCCATGTTGTACCATACTTAGATGACATTCCTATTCCTTCAAAAATATATTCTAAGGATTAGATTTATTAAAAAAACTATGGTTGAACTATAAACATGTCAAAATCAGTGTTTAAAAAAAACAATAACTTATTTATGTTCTGAAGTATCACTCAATGCTATCACTCTTTTGAATTCAAAAATCCAAGCTGTACTTCGCTTTCCTGTTCCGAAAAATCAAAAACAATTACGACAGTTTCTCGGTTTAATTGGGTATTTCAGAAAATTTATTAAAGATTTTGACAAACAGCTTTTCTCACAAAATTGTTAAAAAATAATTTGGCATAGAAATAGTCAAAAGATTATATAAAAGTATTTGATACACTGAAACAAACTATTTGTTCCAAACTAATATTAAGTATCTCTAATCTTAAATTACCAGTTACAGTGTATACGAATGCCAGTCAGGATGGTTATGCGAAAATTTTAGTTCAAAAGTACGATAATAAAGAAAAACCGATTGCATTTTTTATTAAACAAACAGTAGGATTTGAGAAAAATTATCATATTTTGAGCTGGAATTACTTGCAACAGTGAAAGCTTTAGTGAAAATTAAGATATTACTTAACAGGAAACAAATTTACAATAATTACAGACTGTAATGCGGTTAAAAATGCATTAAACAAACAAACAATTATACCACGTATAGCACGATGGGTTTTGTTTTTGCAAGACTATTCGTTTCAAATTGAGCACAAAAAAGGTTTACAAATGCAACAATAAAAAATTTCAATATTCTAAAAGTTTCAAGTAAGAACAAATATTTTTATTCTGAGAAACTGACTACTTACAAGAAGCTCAACACCAAGATAATATTTTGGCAATTAAAAAAATTGTTAGTTTCAAAAAAATGTAGACGGAAAATTGTTAAAGCTAACCACAATGACACAGGTCATTTTGTTTTTGATAAAACAATTAAAAGAATTAAACAGAATTATTGGTTTTCCAAAATAAATAAGTTTGTAAAAAAGTATAACAAACTTCCTTTACATTGCTTGAATCACAAAGAATATGGCAACAAAAACCCTAGTTATTTACACTCTTTTCCTTAGTATGGTAAACCACACTTTACTCTTCAATTGGATTACCTTGGCGCTTTTATAGAAACGCAGATAGGTAACCAATACCTGCTAGCAATTGTCGACAGATTTTTAAAATTGACTTACTACCTCAAGGCAGTACCAAACACGTCTACTATAGATGTACTGATAACAGATGCAGGTAAAACATTCATCTCCAGAGTTTGTCAAGAGTAAAGGTATCAGACAATTTGTAACTACTGTGTTATCTAAAGGCAACGAGCAAGTAGAACGAATAAAAAAAACAATACTTGATGTTACTACAGGTGCGGACATCCTAGACAATTGAGACAAACAGATTTTACAAATTAAGCAAGGTTTAAGCACCGGTCATCAAATAACAAAATACACGCTTGCAAAACCTTTGTTAATTTTTCACCTTAGAACCGATAACGATAAAAAAACATAATGATTTTTGATTAGTTGGGTTGGTTATATTAGTTACAATTATAACGACTTTTGGCTTAAACCACGTTGAAGTTGAACCCCCAGAATTTTTAAGCTTGGTCTTAGTCTTTGTTCTCAAGGAGGGACTAGGACCAAACCTAAAAAATCTCAAAAAAAGACTAGAACCAATCCTAAAAAATCTCAAGGAGAGTCTAGTATCAACCCTAAAAAGGGTGTTCAAATACGACGCGATCTAAGCTGAAAGTCGCTGATAATCGTAACAATAAGTAACCGCAAAGACTTAAGATTCTTATCGTGTATATTAATATTTGTTTTATTTTAAAAGTGTGTTTCAGGCACTACGAGTGTCAATTTTATTATAAGTGAGAAAAGTTTCAAATTCCTGCCTACGCAAAGCTATTCCAATTGCATTCCAAAGAGCTATTTTATGGCCTAATACTATAATAGTTTTGTTTTTATTAATATTAAGAGGCATGTTAAGCTATCTATTTTGCCATTTAATCTTTTTATTTCTGTTGTTGCTTGTTGCTGGTTTGCCACCGTATGTTTCAGAAATGTGATTATCTAATCATTTTATTCTATTGATGACTGCGACACTTGGTTATTGTTTGCATTTCCAATAATGGCGTGACTGTATGAAAAACAATTTGTTTTATTTAGGTTGCTCTGTATGTTTGATTATAATGGGGCAAGCTTAAGTCTTGTTGATTTCTCACAATCTGGTTTTCTTGATTTGAGTTTTTTAGATGCTGCTTACCGTTTCTGTTCCTTTTTTTGTAACTACACTATTTAGTGCTTGAAAATTTTTTGATTAACGTTTTAAGGTAGACCCTACAGATCTTGGTATTTGCCGGATGAGTGTCACTGCAAAGGACACCTTTAAATTACTTTTCTTCTCTTTTCTTCAAGAAGTTTTGCAATTATTTTTGTCTGCGCATTTATAGCAACGGTTGTAACACCCCCGGTGGCTCACAGTCTCGGCGTTGGGTTTAAAGCGTTATTAAGTTGAATACAATTAACATAAATTTATTATAGAAACTAAAAATGTAATTCTTACAACAAATACATGCACTTGGGGTCGTTTGATTCTCCTTATATAATTATTAACATTAACCCATTAATGCCCAAAACTTTTTTTTTAATGTTTTCCAATCTTATGAAAATTACAAGAGCTAATAATGTAAAATAAATAGAAATATGCGTATTTTTAATATTTGATGTAAACTTTATGCAAAAACGATGTTTGCAAAAACGCAACACCGAGCAAATAGGAGATATAGAAAGGCAATAATAGAATAAATGAAAATTATTTATTAAAAAAACTTTCTTGCAACTTATTCGGTATGATATTTAACAAAACATTTGTCATGAAGGGCAACGTTACATTTGATGCATTTTTTAATAGTCGTAGAACGGCACAGAGCACATCGTGTTCTTGTTTCTTGGGAGCTAATTAGATGGCCAACATTGTCATAACGTGCATCTAGTGTTGTTCTTCTGCGAATTGCCTGCACCGGTCCTGGTCTACTTGGTGGCGTGCCATAACGCGTAAGCAATCCCTTTGCAATATTTCGTCGGAACTGCAATAAATCCATATCCGGCTGATCTTGAACTTGTGCTCTCATTTTACGGTAAATAAACCAAGCATTCTGAACTGCAACATCAAGACCCCATATAAAAAGTGGCCAGTACCACTTCTTTGACCTTAGACTTGTTCGATAGTATGCAACATTTTGGTCCATTCTGTCCGTTCCACCCATACTTTCATTATAGTTTTTTACCATATTAGGTTGGACAACATTTATTTTTTTATTTTGAGCAAAAGAATATCTGGTAGCTTGATACGTTGGATTTGCACCTTGGCAATTAGAAGCAAGAGTAACCAAACTATTGTCATTCCATTTACACAATAATAATTCATCTTTTTTATCATAGTATATTTCATACTGACCCCTTACAGATTTTTTTGTTACTTCGGATAGCGGACACTTTTCTACCCTATTTGAACGTATAGTTCCTACATATCCTATGCCATTGGTTGTCAATTTATCAATTAGTTTCAAACCCGTGAAATAATTATCTGCGTATAAGGTATGAGGCATATATTCATGCTTCGAAAGTTTAGGAATTAGATCAGCAAACTGTAAGATTATACTTCCACCCAAACCAAACAGCGCTTTATATTTATTTTCCTTACCCTTAGCTCCTTGATAAATTTCGAAGTTGATTAGATATCCAGACTTTAGATTCCAGCACCAGCTTTTATAGCCGAAACGTATCGGCTTTCCTTTTATGTGCTGCTTCATTTCGTGCCGTCCATAGTTTGGGATCATGGCCTCGTCTATACTGGATTCTGTTTCCCAAATAGTGTATTCAAAAAAATATTTTTTTAGCATATCGATATAGGGAAGAATTTTGTACGTTTTGTCCTTTTGATCTATGTTTTGATTGTCATTGAAATGTAGAAACCTCATTATGGTTTCAAACCGGTTACGTCGCATACTATTGGAAATCATAATGTTTTTTACATCATCTGATTCCTCCCAGTACATACGCCTTCTAGGGTTTACATTATATCCGCTAACCAATAAAATGCCTAAAAAAGCTTTCAACTCATCAACGCCAAGTTCAAGTTTATGTCCTTTTTGGAAAGCATAACAAACCGTTTCTTTTACAACGTGGGTCAACAGTTCATCGGTAAAAAAGAATTCGAATATTTGAAGCGCGGTAAGAGGACGCGAATAAAATGAAGGCAGAAAACTTTTCCACTCTGATTTTTTTTCCTCCAGGCGAGATCTTAACATGTTATCGACAGGTAGATCACTTCGGACCCATTTTCGTACAATTTTAACTTTATTTGCTGCAGTTAACCTCTGAGGACCCTTTTCCGTTTCTACTTCAATAGTTGACTGAGTGTCGTTCATAATATTTCTTTGCTCGTCAGTTGTTGCATCTTCAAATATGCCCTCAATATTTTCTTCAACAATATTTATGTTGTTTTCGTCAATCCTGATAGCGTCTTCTTCTTGAAATAAATCAACCACTGCTTCCGCCTCAGACTGTAATTGCCTTTTACTTAAATTGTCAAATGTTCCGCCAAAATCTTCATCACCACTGTCTTCATCAGTCAATTCGTGTGGATCAGGAGGTGCTAAATATACTTTAGCACTGCTAGCTGACTGCATGATGGTTGATTCTTCAAGAAGTGCCATTATTTTATGTGTTCTAGCTTTATAAGTCACTTGTAGTGGATTAGTGCCCCGTGTGGATTTCGAAGATGAAGGAAATTCGAACATCTCTAATCCTAAAAGGTAAAATAAAATTAAAAAGTATATGAAACCTTTATACCCGGTGTTGCGAAAACGCAACAGTAGTAAATAAACAAACACCAAAGCTATAAATAAAAAAAATTTAGCACTTACTTGCTATACTGGTAACACGTAGTATCTCTAAAGGGCGACAGCACAAACAAAAACAGTAATTAGTTTAAAACTTTGAAAATATTTGCGTTTATGTTAAAAGGGGTGTGTTCTGACTTGGCGCCAAATCAAACTACTAACTTCATTCCTAAATTATGAACACGCATGCCATCTATTACCTCATATATCAACAGTTGTTATTAAAGGTAACTATAAGGAGGATAAATGTTCTAATTACAGTTGGTCCTGGTAAAGTTAATACTCAATAGGTGACATAAAGTTTACAATTTACACTTGTTGCGAAAACGCAACGTTGGGCATGAATGGGTTAATTAAGATTATGCTTCCGCACTTTGTTGAATGCGGCCAGTCCGTTCGGTTAATTTGTGGGTAGGCGATCCGTATCTAACCTTAAAAGACAAAAAAATCAGTAATTTCCTAAATGAAAGTAAACAGATGTAAATTGCGTGGTTGGAATCCTTTTGAAAACTGCTATAAATCAAGTTAATTACAGGCCGGAAAATTATTCAGGTACGGTAAGTAATAAGGGTTAAAGACAGGTGTAATTAATTAAGTATTTCAGGTAATACACTGCTACAGTTAACGGGGTTTAATTTCAAATTTACGACCACTGGTGTCTATTAATGACAAAGTTTTATACGAATATGACATAGCAGAATTCGATTACGTTATTAGTATTACTGGTTGTTACAGTTTGGTTATACTGTCAAACGAAAACTTCGGCAAATTCAGGTGAATATTTCAAAACTGACTTATTGATTTGAAATGATTAATTTTAGACCTCAGCCCGAAGCCAAAACGTAGTGATGCCAAACGTATTGAAATGCTCTAAACCAGCCCAGCTTGAGCAGTATTTCAAAATGCCAACCTCAACTCCGTTAAGGAAAGTAACTGGAGATTTAGTTTACGCTTGACAAATCCTACACCAGCCTGCCGCAAAGGATTTGTTAACTAACGGACTGAGTTTCGGTTATAACAAACACTACTCGGTGAAACCGGAGCTTGTGGTCAACTTGAGGGAGGGCAATTTGACGTAACAGGGGTTCTAATACAAAATGGAAAATTGAATACAAAAATAGTGAGAGTAGCTGGGTTCGAAGCGGGTCGATATGAGTTCAGAAAGTCCGGGTACAATAGCGGGTCGCGGTTAATCGGTACACACAATTACACAGCATCAGGATCGGTTCGGAAAAGAGTTAGCTGGGTACAAAAGCATTAAGTAGTGAAATAATAATCAAGTCAAGAACGGGTATCAGTATATAAAAGGTACCACCAAGACTAGGTCGTGGAAGAGAGAGAGCATTTTCAGCGTTGACGGCGGCTTTTATTTGGTGTTTCGTTCCGGTTGAATGATTATTCGGCAGGGGATAGTCGTGCGCTTCGAAGCGGTAGATGCGGTATTCATCGGCAAGTCCAAAGATCAGGCGTAATTGAAAACAATTTTTATACAATTATAGAAACAATTACGATCACCTCTGCCGTTTCGTTACACGCTATACCACGGTGCACTGCGTGAGTTTAGCTTTTTTACGGGTTCCCCAAACTGTGCAACCGAGTTTAATAAGTGCTTTATATTAAATATTTTTGTATTATGTATTTAGTTGATAAATAACAGATTTTTTAGAATTGACTTTTTTTTTATGCATAAATGTTTGTAATCGCTACTACTGAGTGTCCAAGCTCTGCCAGCCCATATTGTAGTTCTTCGTGTTCAGTGGTATGATTTATATTTCGCAGTACTACTCTGAATTTTTTCTCTTTATCTAGTGTGTACGTGTGCCTAATGACGTTTTTGTCGTTCAGTAGCTTTTTAGTGGTTCTATGGTGTACAATTGCGTTAACTTTATTTTGTTACTTTTTATTATCTAATAATTGCGGTAATTTTTGGTGATGGTCTAGTTTAGCACTTAATTAATTTCTGATAGTATAAAAATTACCTAAAGTGTTCTCTAAAAACTTGCCGAGTTCTCTTCTTTTTTATTACTTATCGGTGACACTAAACTTTCTTTTTTAATTTAGAAAAAATGCTGGGGTTTTACTAGAGTCATATCAATATGCAAATGCTTCTTTATGTCGATCATTTAATTTGTTAACCGATAGTGTACTTTAGTTACAGAAAAATGAACATTGAGAATATAATGTTTTTTTAAAACAAAGTAATAAGATAAATATGTTTTTTGCTACAAGAGTAATCCAACTTAAAATTATAAACGTTTTTAAATAATTAGACGTATCTTTTAATGGTAAATTCAAAAACAAAGTGATGTTTTATGATGGTTTATTAAGATTTCAAACATCATAAATTAAGAAAGTAAAAAACTAATAATCAATGCAATTATCTAAGTTTATACACAAACAGTAAAGTATACAATTAGATTTATACTATTGTATGTTGTTATTAAGCATGGATTAGAAAAGTTTATAATTGTCGTAGACAAGGAACGAAGGAACAAAGAAACGAAAGCAAACAAAGGAGGTGAACTCTCGGCGATATCTTATCAAAGTGATAGAACCACATATTCTTCCATTTCTATAGCATTTGGACAACCACTTTTCTAACAGAATAACGCCCATCTCCAATTAACTTTATGGATCGATTCAAAAAGGCTAATAGTAAACCGTTTACCATAGCCACTCCCAGTTCTTTGCATATTAAACATGTGTAGAAAATTATAGGTAAAAGACTGAGGAACTTAATTCATTCTGCACAATTACCAAAAGTTCTATGGCATGAATTGCAAGTTGATTGGGATAACATAACTTAAAAGAAAATCGACGACCCGTTGGAACTGTAGCCACGAAAAACGAGAGAGTGTGAAACCAATAGAAGGACACCAACAAATTATTAAATAAAAATTGTGTTCATTTTTGTTTCTTTTCTATAAAATTGTAATCATTTACACAAAGTATACTACAATAAATAAAATAAATAATATAGTATAAGATATATGGGTTTACCTAGTTCAAATACGGGTTTTTAATATTTGATTTAAGTTATTGTTCCAGCACTAAAACTTGTATTACAATAAGAATCTATACAAATTTTATATAAAAATTACTAAAAGAAAAATTTTTGCACGATTTGCATTGTGTTACTATTAGTAAGCAAAGCTATCACTTTTAAGAGAAACAGGATTTAAGAATACGTCATAAAATAGAATCGTTAGAAAAATGTTTGAAATAAAACAGGCGTTGTTATTAATATTCTTAAATTAGTAATTTACATTAAATCATCATTTTTAAAGCATATTGTAAAAGTAAATTCTTAAAACTGAGTAAATATTACATTACACGTTTAGCGTTGTTTAGTTATTATTAAAAAGTAAAAAGTTTTGTTTAAGTATTGCGCAATTACAGTAACAAAAGGTTAAATTTAACTTATGTACACTTATAAATAAAAATTCTTTAAAAAATATTAATATTATAAATTCTTTTAAAATATTTTCAGTGCCCATGTAAAAAAAAATATTAATCCTTCAAGTCAAAAAATACAAGTTACAGTTATTTTTATTATGTTTAATTAATGTTAATTTATTAAATAAGCTTTTGTTTTACAGCAATAGCTTTAAATAAAACGTTAAAATCGTTTACTCAAAAATTTATTAATTCAATTAAGCTTCATAGATGCACCAAGAACGATAACTTTACTAATTTACTTTTTGGAATAATTTAAAATATTGTAATTAATTACTCAATTTATTACACTGTATATCATCTTTTATACTAACCATACTTTATACATATTCATTTTACACCACTCTCTAACCGCAATGTTTTATGAGGCCATGAATAAAGCAAACCGCTAAAATCGGAAACTCTTCATGTACCGACGCTTTTTGTTAATAACGCAGCGATAAATATCAAACAAATAATAACTAACTTTGATATGGTACGTATATGTGAATTTATGTACGTGTTATTTTTAAATGTTTTATGTAAGTTTTGCATATTTGTTTTTATCGTTAAAATTTCATTTAACATTAATAAAGTTTTTATCTTTATATACAAATGTTTTTAATTTTGTTGATATTTTTTTAATTTAATTGTATTTTAATAATTATTATTAAAAAAATTATACTGCTCTATAATTATGAAATTACATTTTGTAAAATTAGTTTTACCGTTGTTCTTTGTTTTAAAAATATATAAATTTTATACACATAACATTTTTATTTTGTTCTTTAACTACACTGTACATTTGATTTTTTTACAAACGCACAGTTAAAAACTATTTTTATTTTATTAAAATTCAAAATTATTTGTAATTTTTAGTTTATAACAATTAAATAACATTAAAAAAGTAAAAAAAAAACGTCAGCATAGTTGTAGCTTAAAATATAAGTAGAAAATCCAATTACTACTGTATATTACATTTGAAATATTTGTAAATATTTATTTTGTAATATATAATTATTATATTTAGGCCCATATTCATAAACGTCAATTAAATCGTGCATTACCAAATGTAGCATTTAAATATAATGAACATTAAAAATTAATCAGTATTCCCAAACAAAATTTGAGTTATTTAAACCGAGATTTGTAAACGCTCGTTAAACAATCCTACATTTAATTCTAGTAACTAATAAGGACTTTTTATGCAATTGTGAAACAGCTGATTGGTTCAGACCACGCCGTCAAAAATAATCTTGTTTGTTTAGCATTCGTTCGCGTTTGTATAAATATTCTATCCGTTCCAATCTTGTTATTATTATTGTTGTTATTTGATTTTCATTTAAAATAAGTTTGATTAAACGGCAGAAAGGCACAAACTTTTCTGATAATGAAATTAGTTTACTAATAGATGTAGTTTCAAAATTTATTGTTATCGTTGAAAATAAAAAGACTGATGGATCAACAGTAAAGATAAAAATGATTGTTGGCAAAGAATTGCCGATGAATTCAATGCGTCTGCTTTGGGGGCTTCGAGGAGTGCTGGTCAACTTAAAATGTGCTATGATAATTTAAAAAAAAGACAAGAAAGCAAAATGCAGATGATAAGGTAAGACAAATACTTCTATTGAAGCTCGTACCAAAGCATAGCGATTTTGTGTTAGAACACAGTTAAAACAAAATACTGTAATCGAGAATTAATCAAATATTAATTGTTATAAGCTGAATTCTATAAGACTGGCGGGGGCAGTTTTACAAAAAATTTGGGTCCTTGTGGGGAAAGACTGATAAGTATGTTAAAAGAGCAGTTTCGCCCTGACGATAATGCGTTCGAGAGTATTTCACAAAACACACCATGGAACCTGTACCAATAGACATCAAAGAAACAATTCACGATACAAATGATAAGATGTCTGTTGCCATTGAGAATCCTGTCATCATGTTTGCTTCAAAAATAAAGAATTTATTTACTTAACACAAGTCGCCTTATGACAGTGAACGTGTATCAATTGTAAACGTAACTTTACAAACTGTCAAAAAAATGAGACAAATGTCGACTTAAATAATATAATCCCAGAATTATCGCTCATTAATTTAATGTCGGATTTAACTACCGGTTACATATAATCGTTGTTTATGAATACGAAAATGTTTGTAGTGGGTTATTTTAACTGCCATTACCGGCAAATGCCGGATTAAATATATAACTTGCTTTTATGAATACGGGCATAAGTTTTCTATAATATTTAATTAAATACTGACGTACTAAATATTATTTTACAAACAATATGTAAATATCGCGTGATTTTAAATTGAATTGATCAATAGTATTCATTTTATGTAATAAAACAAATTTTCTTAAACGTTTTTTTCGTGTTACAAAACTATTTCCGAATGATACATTTAATAAGATGGTATCAAACTGATGTAAATGTTATTATAATAACACGAATAGCGTTTTTATCACTTGTTTGGGCTAATCTATTTACACATATTTTCTTGACAGCTAATTTAGAAGTTTTTTAATAATTGTAAAATAAATCAATTATTTTATACATATACGTTTCGTTTTTTCTTCTTTTCTAAAAGAAATTTAAGAAATCAATTAAAAATTTCTTATACAAATTTTAATAAAATTTATTTAGTCTTTAAGTTATCTACTATTCAATTTTTAAATTATTTATTGTTCTTAATAAAATTTTTTGCAAAAATTTAACAACGATAAAAACTTTCCACTCAAACACATTACTAAGACTATGTAGACAACGAACCATTCAAAAACGTTTCTATGCTACGGATGGTAAATTACTTTGTCTTGGAAGTGCGAGTAAATAATTTTTCAGCAAGTAACTGTAACAGAATCACTAGTTAATCAAAGTATTTGCATACCAAATAAAATTATAATTAATAATGATAGTTGTACAAATATATAGTTACCTCCCCGCAATTTTAAGGTAGCAGTACCCTCCTTTATAAGTAGTAGGTAAGTAAGTAGAAAATCTTAGTTATAGTTATGTTACTCAAGTTATAGGAAACGTTGCTAAAAGAAACACGCATTTTTATTGTACGTATTTTTCACCCGGGTGTGACACGAAGTCATTACGTGTTGCAATTGCGTATCAGTGTAATAAACACATGGTCCTTCGCCGGATATAATGAATCAGTAATTAATTCAATTCGTCACGTAAAACTCAAATTTTGAAGCGCGTATTAAAATTTTGCGAAACCAGGCATGGCTACAAGAAAGAGGTTTCTAGTTACCTGCTGACTGCAAAGACAATTATAAAGGTCAAATAATCCCATTTATTATATTTACTTTAACCCAAATTTTTTAAAACTGTTAACATTTCTATAAATGAGAGTAAATCATAATTGTATGATAATTTAAGAATTTAAAAAAAACAAACGTACTGTATTGAAACGTAGTTGTACTATTTTGCAACAATATTTAGATAAAATAGACGCATCAAAAAATTTAAGTCAAATTCGTATGAATTATGTAAAAAGGTTATTAATACTTTCAATGAAGTATTTGGAGACGTTTAAAATCTAGTATTTAACAAAGAATTGAAGGAATTTTTCCAAGAACGTTCAGAAATAGAAGCTATGTTTTTAAAACTAAAATAGAAAGTTACTGCATATTGTAAAGATAAACCACAAAGCGGGCCGTCGCCAATAAACTCTAACGGACTTAAATTACCATCGGTAAATTTACCTGTTTGTACCGGGAAGTATGAAGAGTGGTTATCCTTTAAAGACACGTTTAACACGTTAATAGATGTAAACCCAGAGATAATTAACATTCCAAAAAATTTGTAGTTTGCAGATCGAGAGTTTTATAAGGCAACAAACATTGGTTTCTTAATTGGTGCTTAAATGTATTTTGTAATTAATACACAACACGATAATACAGAGTAGCTTATTGTTGCGTTACTTAAGAAATCCGATCTATGTTTACTCGGACATTTTTTAGAAACTGCTAAAAGGACCTTTTTTAAACTTAGAACGTAAGTTGACACCAAATTCCGATGCTAAAGAGGATTACAATTTTTTATGAAGGAATTTATAGACATCGGTCACATGCAGCAAATAGGTTTACTTAATAATTACAGTGACTATGGCTATTTTTAATCCCCATCACACGGTTTAAAAGAAAGAAAGCGTCCGTGTTGTTTTTGATGTTTTCTGTAGAACAATCTCTGGAAAATCACTGAACAATTTATATTTTATTTATATTGTATTTAAGCATTTTATTAAAATTTTTAACTGGGGACATTATCAATATTATCAAAAAATATTGTACAGATTTAACACGACTGAGCCCATAAGAATTTTTATATTAAAAACGTACGGGACTCGACCAGTATCATTAGTATGAACTCGTTGTCTAAAGGAAGTTGCTTCCGAAGTTCAAGACAATGATCTTTTACTTTATAGCTTAATTTGTCACGATTTCTATGTAGACCATTTGATCACAGGTGACAATGAAGAAGAGCTTAGCTCAGTTCGTGATAAATTAATAAAAACACTAAGTAGTGCCGGGTGTATGCCAAATAGCAAAAATATATTAAAAGACTGCATTCAAATAAATAAAATATAGTATTTTTAGGTAAAGAATCAAAAAGATTAAAAACTTCAGATATTTGTTAGTTACCGTTAGTTGATAAAATTCAATACAACTGAAAAATTTATTGAGGGTGGTACAATAAGTAAACGATATGTTTTAAGTCAAATTTTGTTAATATTAAATCTACCAGGTCTGTTGGGACCAGAGTCATTATCGCAAAAGTAATAATACAAGACTTGTAGAAAATAAATAAAGGTTGGAGTGAGTTTGTACCTGTACCTAGAAAATTTGCGATTTATAAAGTTTTGTTTCTCATCGACTGGCTGAAACCCAGTCCAAATCGAACTCATCGTCATGGTATCACGATAGCAGTTATGAAAATCCCTCTGATATTATTTCTGGAAGATCTACTCTAATTGAACTTAGTTTAAACGATTTGTGGTGAAAGGGATTATTATTTTTTTTAAATAAATTTCAAACTAAAGCTTTTAAAAAAAAATTGATGGTAAAATCAGTACGAAGGTTAAGGTTTTACTTGCACAAAATACCGAATCGATTGAAACAATAAAAAAATCAAAAATTATATTATTTTTTTTCTCCTCGTTTACAAAACTGATTAGAATCACTGCTCTTTGCTTAAGATTTTATTACAATTTTTGGGTAAAATAAAAGTTAAACAATTGAACAATGCAGGAAGATCGTTAATATAAGTCGAACAAGAAATGCATTTCAAAAATGACATTAAAAATTTAATAAAATATAAGCCCTTAAATTTAAAATCAAAAATTTCTAGAACCAGAAAACATATTACGCGTGGGCGGACGTTTGAAAAACTTAAAATTTTAAAACAAACATCTCGTATTACTACTGAAGGGTCTATGTTGTAATTTTTCAATCAAACATATCTAGAAAGTATTATTACATAGTAGTACCCCAGGTACATTGGCGGCTGTTTGTCTGAAATATTGGCCAATTTCTGGCAAAAACCTAGCAAAGAAAAATTAAGAAATGTTTAGTATGTTGCAAACACAACCCGCAAGTTTGCAATTCAAAAATGGCTAATCTACCTTCAAGTAGATCGAGTGCAAAGCTTGGTAATGATTTTTTTGTCCACTTCACATAAAGGAAGGTTCTCGTACATTACGCAAAATAGTAAAGCTTTGCGTGATCTACGAGAACTGGCTGTGTATTCATTTGTATGGCAGTAAAACGGTACAATGCCAATTACTTAAACAATTGACGACCAAAGTGTTTATAGCCTGTTTTAAGACTCGGTTTACCTGAAGAAATACAAATCTTCAGCAAAGAAAACATTCTGCTGTGAGGTCCAAAAAGCTTAGACAAATGACTAAAAACTAAAATTTAAAATATAACAAGCAAAACTTCTAAAGAAACAGCATTTGTAACAGCATTAAAAGATTAAAAAAAATTAATGCAAAGATTCCAGTCAAGATTTGGAGATTATAATCTTTAGGTTGAAAACTTTATTTGTCCAAATGACTGAACGGGTAAATACGTTGTTAAATATTGTAACCAAACTGCTAGATTTATATAATTAATGAAATTATAACAAAATACGATGACAGAGCTATCTCATAACATAAATTTACTCTGTAAAAATAGTAATTTGAAATTTGTTATAAAGGTGGAAACGTTGACACTAAAACTGCAAGGTATAACATTGTAAAGTTAATCTATACCACGTTAAAAAATAGACTTGAGCTAGAACAGATGAACAGAACAGTGGAAAAGATTAAAGTATTTCTCAAATACCTCTGGTGTTAAACAATTTTGACAAGAAGAAAAATCTGTGAAACAGAAATAAACGAAATAATTAGAAACTACTTAAGTTTAAAGTTCCTGATGGTATAAACTTATAACTAAAAAAGTTACACTCACACCCATACTTATTGCTGTTTTAAAAGTTGGTCATTTTCTATCTCAATAAAAAGTATTTATAACTGTTTTCATTGTAATCGCCATATCGCCATACAGTCTAAGAACATTATTCTACAATTAAAAGATACACAGAATAGTTAACACTATAAGTAAGATATTTTAAAACAACAAGTATAGTTATAGAGAGCAGTGTCTTAGACCTATTACTTAATCTTCATTACACATTTTCTACTCTTATAAGGAACAATACTGCTGTTGACACTGCCATGTTGGTTATAAAGTCGGTTACGGTAAGATACTTGCAGTATGTTGTGATCACTTACCAATAATTTAATTATCTCAAAGAAAGTAGCGGTAGCTTAGACTTTTGGTTGTAAGCGTGTGATCAAGAGGATTTATGCTGATCTTTAATGTGATTATTATATTTGAATTAAAAGCGCGCCAAAACGGGGAGAAATATTACAGACGCCCGTTTTTACTTGACAACGCTTGCAGATAAACTGATCTAGTCTAACAACGACTACATTTACTTTAACGACATCATAAAACATTTTAGTAGTAGTAGCTAAAAAATATATAAAAACTATTAATTAGCCAACAATGTTGTAGTACAACTAGTAACCAGAAGTCTTAAATTAAGTAACACCTTGTACGTATAAACAGTAATTGGCTTAAAATTAAATTCAATAAATTATCGTTAGTAAATACAACAAAACATTGTCAATTATTACGAAATTATAGTGATTTCACAATAATAAAACAGAGCGCACTGTTAAAACTTGTTACACAAACACAAAAGGTTGCGTACGTTAATTGTGATAGCAAGGGCATATGTCGAATCGTGCGTGCATCCAACTGACTTTAAAGCGAATAAAATATAAAAAACAAGGTGCTTACTCGGCGTTCCTCCTAAAATTTTTAAAAATTAAGCTGATACATATACAAACATGTTATCAGAAATAATTCTATTCTATTCTAAACGTTTCAAACGATGATTGAAACCTAAGTGCGCTAAGTTTTCCAAAGTTTTAGGTATATCAACAGGTGTGCTCTTTAATTCGTCGTAATCCTTTGTCACAGCAGCGAAAATCTAGACGTTGGTTTCTCTGGCCCATCTAATCCAGATTGACATAATGCAAATACGGTATAGTTCTTGTATTCACTGTATGTCTTATTACAGTCACTAATTGGAACTTTCCAGAGAAATAAACAGACTAAAGTTACCCAGTGACAACACAACTAACACATCCAGCTCGCAATTTATTTACCCACTAAGATACTTAAAATGTAGAAACCACTGGGCACGGCGCGGCGTTCCCACACGTGTTGTTTGCTTAACGCTGGAAACGGAAAAATGATAATCAACTCATAGATGACAC
Source organism: Aquatica leii (assembly GCA_035610365.1). Classification (NCBI taxonomy): domain Eukaryota; kingdom Metazoa; phylum Arthropoda; class Insecta; order Coleoptera; family Lampyridae; genus Aquatica; species Aquatica leii. Next base: position 48,038,197 of record CM069433.1, on the reverse strand, counting down.
TTACAACTAAACGAAATTCAAACAGCACAAAAACTATACTAACATGTTTTTAACTTAACAAGTCTTCTGGTCAAATGTCCTCCCGTCTTCTCGATAAAATACAACAATAATGTAAAACATGGCAAAACAAATCAATAAGACAGTCACGACATGTCACATTTATTTTTCGCAAACAAATATGTCACCTTAAATAAAACATTTTTGAATAAAAATAACCGACCCATTATGACTATAAATAAATATCTTCTTCAAAATCTCAAAATCTCCAACTGCAGTGTGTTTAGCAAATAGGCTAGAAAACTTAACTAACATTAATTTATTATATTTAGAAAACGGTTAATGTTCTAAAATAACAATGTAACGCTAGAAAAGTTCACATGAGCCTTATCTGTTTACTGTTTTTGAACAGATAACAGATGACACAAGTATCAATTAATATTTTAAAAAAAGTTGTAAAATATACAAATCTTATAAAGTTTTATTTTTGAAATTAATATTAGATTTTTGATGCTATTGACTATTTTAATTATTTATAGGCAGAATATTGTATATGTATTTTAGTAAAAAATGGTTTTTTGTCAGACCTATTTAAATATCTTTGTTTTACTACGAAACCGTTATATTGTAGTTTGAAAAGTTGACAACAATACACAAAGTATAGATTTGTGTGATAAAACTAAATGTAAAAATAATAGTTCTATTACACGTGTTAGGTTTATATGTTATAAAGCGGGTTTGGTTTACTTTTCAAACAAAAGCAAAAGAAATTATCAAAAATTTTGTTTTTCGTTTCAAGTCACTTCAATAGAGCTTAGCATCTGGCTTGGTTTATTGCCTGTGTATTCAAATGAAACAATATATTACAGTACGAGTGAAGAAACTACGAGTTTCGCTCACGAATGTTAGTTTATAAATATAAATATACATGAGTGAGCGAATTAGTTTCTCACGAGTGCTGTATAGGATTTTGTTCAATCCTGATATTGAAATATTAAACATTATAATTTATAATAATATCAAAATATTTAGTTATATGAAGTATAAATCAACAAAACACGCCGTTGCTATGGTTCATGTAAATATAAATAACAAAATTCCCAAATGTCAAAATAGAAAATAATAAAATTGTAAAGATGGATCAAGTAAATGAAGTTGATATAACAGTTATTGTACCTGAAGATATTGTAAATGAAGCGAATGACGCTTTATTTCATTTACTACCTAACAAATCAAAAGACATATATTTGAAAGAGATGACAAAATTTCGGTCATGGATGGAATTAAGAAAGGTACGCGTTGTGACGGAGGAAATAATAGTAACGTATTTTAACGGGTTAATAGAAAAGTATTCGCCCTCTTCCTTGTGGTCCACATATTCTATGTTGAGAACAACTTTATTTGTTTATGAAAAAGTAGATATTAGCAAGTAAGTTTGAGAGTTGTATATTTTTAATTTTTTTTGTATGTAACATGTTATTTAATTTTAGATTTAAGACCATATTATAAAATCACCGTAGTCAATTTGCGTTGTCAGCAATATTAAATTTAGTGGTGGGTGAAAAATCTTTACCCCACACTTTCACCCACCCGTTTTCATAGCAACATTTTGAGTAGACAAAACAAAGGGTTTCTAGCTGCGTATCTAAGGATGAAACACCGTGTTTCAAGAGCAGGATTGAACAAATGCATTTGATTGGTCGATCATAAAAGTCTGATACAAAAGTTGCATATATATGACATTAAAATTTCTTATTGCATAGATTAATAATAAACTGCGGGACAAAACCTAAAATTCTTTTAAGAAAAACTGTTGTTTAACACAAAATACCAATCTAACAGTTTAATAAAAAAAAAATAATCTGTTACACAAAGGATACAAGTATTACGTTAAATATCACACTAAAGTTTGTAGAAATATTATAGATTTACAGAACACCGTTTGCTCTGCTTATTTGCTTGCTTGTTGTTAAAAATGTTTATTGGCTAAAAATGTATTTTAAAGTATGTGAGGTTTAAATTGTATTGCTATTTATTATTCGATTATGCTAGGTATACTAATTTCAATTCATACTATAAGTGATAAAAATTTAAAGTTATTTAATTTTCCATGTTTAATTTATTTGATTTTTAATTTTTTAATTAAATTAGTTAATATGAAAAATATGCTTTGTAAATTTAAACATTTTTTTTTTGGTATAAACTTGACTGTTTTTAAGGAAACGAAAGCCAGCTTTTTATCTATTTTTTAGTTACTTTCATCATCAATATTATTTCTGATACTAACAACGTTTGCTTTAAATTTATTTTTTAAATAATTTTTTGTTTACAGTCTAAAATTGTTTTTAAAGGAAATCAGATGGTGTACCAATCTACATATATCATTCGTTTTACGTTTATCCTAAAGAGCCCGGTTTCTTATCTATAGGTGTATTACTGCCGACGTAAGTCAGTAAGCGGTAAGGTTGCAATAACTATTATTGGAGATTGGAAAACCTTTTTATTATTTAAACGTTTTTATAAGAACACATTATACATTTATATTTTTAAAAAATTATTAATTTATATTATTAGTGGTCAAAAGACAGATCACAACACAGAAAGAAATATATTATATTTGTTATTAACATTTTCATATTTATTATAATAAATTGTAATAAAAATAGAGACAACCAAGTATTTCAGAATAAACCTTATCTAGTTAACTAATATGAATTCACATTTATTAATGACGCACAGCAATAGATAATGATTGTAGTTAATAAATATTTTTGTAAATAATAATAAATTTATTTATAGGGCTATATAACATCATTATACAATTTAATACACTATACAAAATGATAATAATAAAAAATATTACAATTACATTATAAAATCGGAAAGGTTTAGACAGGGGATTAGAGTATGTGAAGACTGCAATAAAGAGAACTGAAATAAAAGTATTATTTATTCAAAATTCTTATATAAAGCAAATTACTAAATTCAATGCGTCATACTACCAATAAAAATTTAAAATATGGTTTAACATTGTTTATAATATTTCAATAATCCAAACTACATAGTACGAAGATATGTCTAAAGTTAACCGTTTGGTTGGAGGCAATATAACACTCGAGAAACATAAAAATATTGTTTTTAATTACTATTATTTTACTAATTTACTTAGTTTCTAAAGAATGTAAACGGCGATTAAAATCTATTGATATACATTTGTGACAAAAAAATAAAACGTTTTCATTATTTTTTACAAAAACTTTACTCATTAATTTAAATATAGGTAAATCACCGTCAAAATCTAGGAATACTGAAGATCTTTTCTTATAGACGGTTTCACAAACAATAATCAATTTTTTTAAAAAATTTAAAACGTCAACTAATGTAAATGATTACAAATATGAAGTGCCGTTTTTTTAGGGCTAATGGTGTATGACTTATTTAATTATATTCTAAGTTTTTGAACTTGAACTAAGTTCGTCGTCAGACAGTATAAGTTTAATTGATAATTATAAAACTAAAGTAACTAGAAACAATAAACCGTAATATGTTTCATAAGGAAACTTTTATGTCTAAAATAAGATACGGTGTTCAGTTATTAACAAATTTAATAAATGTATGTATTGATGGGTTATTTGCTTTATAATAATATGTTTATTATTTCTCTTAATAAAATATAAAAATTCTACAAAGAGAGTCCAATTTTAAAGGTACAGGTGGCTGTGAAACAAACACCACAAGCAAAATTTTGCCGTCGTATCTATGTTGAAACGTGGTAGTAGAGTAAATATATAAAAATAAACTAAATTTAGTAGTTTACAGTAAACAAACGGACATGGCCTACGTAATCGCGGAGTAAGTGTTAAGTGGGCGCGGTTATCCGATTTTTGCAATCTGAAAGAAGTAACAAACACAAAATTCATCACAATTTAAAAGGTGTTTATAGCTCAAAGGTTTTAAGTTAAAAAAAAAAGGAGCGTTTGGTGCAGAAAATTTAAAGATGGACGAACGAACTTCATTTATGATCCAGAGACAAACAGAAGCAGACCAAAGACCTTACACACGAATGAAAACTGCTCAATTGCTGAAGGTTTACTTTTGGATGATCGTCGCCTTAAAGTTTGTGAAAATAGGGAAATAATAAGCATTTCTAAGAGTTGTGTCCATGAAATCATATGCGACTTAAAGTTTTGCAAAGTTTCGGCTTGCTGGGTGCCAAAAATGATCTTCGAAAACGAGAAGACCAATTGAATGAGTGCTTCACTTCAAGATCGTACCCTATACCAACAAAAAAGGAATTTTTTGATTAAAAACATTCTTACCGTAGATAAAACCTGGGTTTGTGAGTTTACTCCAAAGTTCATGATGTGGAAACATCCAGATTCCCCAGTTCACAAAAAAATTTAAATTCAACCATCTACCCGCAAAACCATGGCCACCGTGTTCTGGAATACTGAAGATTTATTACACTGCAAATTTCTTGAACCGCGCACAACTATTAACAGCGAAAGATACTACAAAACTTTCCAAAAATTGCAAACAGTCATTAAAAGGAAATGGCCGGGACGAATACAACAAGTTAAACTTTTGCATTATTTTAACTTTTTTTACTAAAAGTTTTGACTTTTACGTTTTATAAACTATTTATATGTAGGAGTACATTTTTTGCAAATAAAGTTATCAAAAAAGAAACAAAATATTATTCAAAAACGTTTTTATCGCTTAAATATTTTTTAAGGAAGTATTGATTAATGACTTTCTAAATATTTCTGTTAAATGCTAATAAATATTATACGCATGTTTGAACCTATATTAAGTATTCTTATTGACAACACAAAAAACCCATGTCACAGTTGATTTAAATTTAGTCTGAATCTTTTTAAATTTGTTTAGAATTAACATATTAAATTATTTTGTTGTCAGTTGAATAAATGAAACTATAATCAATAGTATAAATTTCGTTTATAATTAAAATGTTTAGAAAAACGTATAACATAAACAAAAACAATGATTATATGCTTAGTGATTTTTTAAAGAAAATAATTTTAAACACGTATAATCATATTTATTGAATTAAAGTTAGGCTTCAGTCAAATTAAATATTTTAGTTTTAAGTTTAAATTCTAGATTACCCAGTTGACAAAAAATTCTAAATTCAACCATCTACCCGCCAACCCATGGCCACCGTGTTCTGGAATAGTAAACATTTATTACACTGCAAATTTTTTGAACCGCGCACAACTATTAACAGCGAAAGATACTATGAAATTTTCCAACAATTGCATACAGCCATTAGAAGGAAATGGCTGGGACAAATACAACAAGAAGTTAAACGTTTGCACGATGGCGCAAAACCTCACACGTTAAATCGAACCAAGGAATGGTTGACACAGCGGAAGTCTTGCAAAATCCGCCATATAGTCCCGATTTGGTCCTCTCCGATTTTTATTTATTCGGACCCTTAAAGAAATTTTTATCAGGAAAACGCTTTACAACTCAACAGGAATTGCAAGACACAGTTGTGGGCTACTTTAATCGACTTGACAGGCAACACTATCGTGAAGAAATGTTTAAACTATTTGCACACTGGAATAAATGTCTTAATCTTTACAGAGAATATGTCGAGAAATAAACAAAAGTAGGTAGTTTCTTGTAGCATTTTTTTTTTGAGAATATTTTTGACCGTATTTGAAAGTTTTAATAGTGCAACAAAAATGTGTTTTTGGACAAATATTAATTTCTCGTTTGTCGAATTTCAGATTTGTATTTTGCTTACAAGTGTATTTCTGACAAATATATTTATCAATCGATATTAATTTCTGAAATAACGAATAATTCAAGATTTACATACGAAACTACTGCATCACAAAGGTAAAAAATAATCTTATATGCGCGAGTACGTAGTAAATTTGTTTGGTAAAGTGCAGTAATCATTTGTTAATTAACTCTTTAGTTCACATAAAAACTCAAGTAATTGTGGTCATTTCAAAATTTAAATAACCATATTATATTATTTTGTATCGGTCACAGTTTAAGTTATAGTAACACCGATATAAAATGTTATACTCGTCATAAAATGTTATGTTAATCAGCATAAATATTTCAGTATAAAGTTTTATTATATAATTTTGTTAGTCTGTATTAAACAAAGGTCATATTATTTACAAAGCAAATGATTACAGGTATAAATATAGACGTATTAAACTCGCAACTGCTTATGCACGTATTATTATAGGTATATAATTTATTTTAAACAGTATAACACAGGTGTGTATTAAATACTTCTTAAACATTTTTCTGGGCGAAGCTAATTTAAAAATTATTACTGATCTTTTATTTTGTTGTTTTTTGTTTAGTTCATAACAAAAAATATTAGATACGTAAGGTATGGCACATAATTTACAAAAACATTTTTTTTTCTAATCAAATTACAATTTTAAAATAATATAATAATAATTAAAATAAAAAACATGTTTTTTTTGTAGAAAACACAAATGTAGCATTTGGTTTAAATGTATTTGAGTAACGTTATTTTAAAATAAACAATTGTAATAAGAGACTTAAAGCTTGTTTAATTAAAATACCTCACAAATGATTTAAATTACATGTTAAAAAACGAAATTAAATAACGAAATTATTTGTTACGCATACTACAATTACTATATTTTTTTATATTTGTTTTTTCAGACTAATTTTTATTGTTTTAATTAAGTATTAAATTACTTTAACTTAACATTTTATTCAAAAAAGCATAAATGTAATAGAAACTATGTTTCTTATTTAGTAAATATGCTGTTCAAAAATAGAAAAAATTATATAAATATGATTATCATTTTTATTTATTATTATTGTGCTATTACCTTAAGAATTACTTACACAGTAATTGTTAAACAATTCATACAATCTGCATTGATGTAAACATTTCACACATGGCGTAATATTTTATTATCAATAACATTTTTAGAAATAAATTAATTACATTTTGTATTTATGTTAATAAGCTATTAATATGTTATTTACAAATAATTTAACAAATAAAAACAATACAAATTTGACTATATAATTGCAAGAAGTATTTGCACTTTCTCAGTACAGTTAAGAATTTTGTGCCAGGTTTTATCGAAATAATTTTTTTGAAGTTTATTATCTTTGCTATCTAACAGTTTTATAGTTTCGTAGATGCGAGTATTTCGTATGTAGTTCTGTTTCTAAGAGATGTCGTTCGTCACAATTTTTTGTATAAGAAATAATTTCACAAATATGGGTATTTTTGTATGTCAATATATTTTAAACTGTTACTACTTTTTTTTACAATATATTTTGATATAATTAATAACACCCTTAGAGTTTACAAAGACAGTCCGTATTAAAAATTATATCGAACAAATGAATTAAGTTATATAATTTTATTAACATTTAACTACTGAATACCAATCTCTAACAAAACTGTAATTTTGATGCATAACTTTATTCTAATTAGTACTACAGAATTTGATTACCACGGTTCAAAAATAAACAGTCTAATATTGAACCTTTAACAATTAGTATCTACGCATAATGTAAAATAACGTTTGTAAATCATATCTGCTAGTTTCTACTAATACTTCTTTTTAAATAATTTTATACGTATAATATTCAATATTTTAACTTTTTTTACTAAAAGTTTTGACTTTTACAATTTATAATAAATTAACTATTTATATGTATGAGTACATTTTTTGCAAAAAAAGTTAACAAAAAAGAAACAAAATATTATACAAAAACCTTTTTATCGCTTGAATGGTTTTGTAGGGAAGTATTGATTAATGACTTTCTAAATATTTCTGTTTGATGCTAGCATAAATATTATACGCATGTTTGAACCTATATTAAGTATTCTTATTGACAACACAAAAAACCCATGTCACAGTTGATTTAAATTTTGTCTGAATCTTTTTAAGTTTGTTTAGAATTAACATATTGAATTATTTTGTTGTCAGTTGAATAAATCAAATTATAATCGATAGTATAAATTTCGTTTATAATTAAAATGTTTACAAAAACGTATCGTATAAATAAAAACAATGAGTATATGCTTAGTAATTTTTTACATTTTACAAATAATTGTAAATTTAAATTTAAAGCTAGCCTTGCGTCAAATTAAAGATTGTAGATGATTGTAGTCTTAAGTTTATATTAGCTAAATAAATTGTAATTTTTTTATTTATTTATTTTTAATACACTAATAATCTGTATGCAAAATGTTCTTGGTAACCGCATTCTGTCAAAATCATACCACCTACGGTAAATAGAAAACTATAAGCAGTAGTTAGTAAAAATAGATATGTCATCAGAGCCCACGTGCTAAATGTAAATTTAAATATAAGTTTATTAAAACCAGTTCAAAATATAAAATAAAGGAACTATTTTCAACAAACATTAAATATTAACCAAGTAAATATAACATGGCGCAGTGGTAAAACAACAGATGATAAAGAAAATATATTAACAAAAACCAAAAATGAAGTCCCATCTCAATTAAAATTTGAAGGAAACCTGTCAGAGAATTTCAAGAAGTTCAAACAAAGTAAAAGTAGCGTCATTCTTGAATCTACAGTAGAAAAAGGCATTGAAATTTTTAATATGTTTAGTTTAAAGGAAGATGACAAGAAAAATTATGATAAAGCATTAACATAGTTTGAGAAATATATAAACCCAAGATAAAATATATACGAAAGATACAAACAAGAAAAAAAATCAGTTGATCATTTTATAATTGAATTGAAAACATTAGCAATGTCTTGTGAGTTTGGTAATCAACGAGAATCATTAATCAGAGAGCGTACAGTCCTAAGAATCAGAAGTTTTAATTTGCAAGGAAAATTGCTAAGTAAAAAAGCATTGCAGTTAAAGGATACAGAAATGGTCTATTGTGCAGCAGAAATAACAAAAAGTCAACTTTAAAATGTTCAAGAACTCACTAGTTTTAAAATCTGAGAAAAGTGAAGGGGAATATAAAAAAAAGTTTTTGTGTTACAGGTGCCAAACAAAGCATTGGCCGGGAGAATGCAAGGCATTTGGACAAAAAGTAAAAAATTATTAAATCGGAGTATTGAGAAACAAAATTTTATAAAAAAATTATAAAAAATTTTAGAAGGTTGCAAAGTTTTAAAGAAGAATATGAAATTTAGTTAACACAAAACTATAAAACAGTAGCAAAACCTGCGAGTAGAGTACCATTGGGTCTAAAGACAAAATTAAGACAAAGTTAATCAGTCTAAAGCAGTTAGGAATTGGGAAAAGATAATGGATTAGCAGTTTGGTAGTTGTAGAAAAAAAGAACGGTACACTAAGATTATGTTTAGAACCAAAAGATTTAAGCATTGCACTACAACAAAATTATTATAATGTTGTTATTATAACAGTTGAAGATAACCCAAAGTTACCGGACAAAAATTTGTTTACAGTACTTAACTTATACAATGTAGGTTAACAGGAGGGGTGAGTAATCTATGTGTGTTTAATAGTCCTTTTGGGTGCTATAAATTTAAAAAGTTACCTTTCAATGTAGCAATAGCACCAGAAGTTTTTCAGAGTTTTAAACAATAGTTTTGAAGATTCGAAAGCTTAAGCATATATTTTGATGATATTTTAATAGCGGTAAATATAAAAAACATGACAAAATCTTAAATACTGTAATGAAGAAAACAAATAATTTAAATATAAAATTTAATTCAAACCAAATTGAATGTAAACTAAATAATGTAAAGTATTTCAGGCATAGAATTAGTAGTAAAAGCAATTGTTTACATAGAATCCCAAAAAAATGTAAAACAAGTTTATCCTAAATTTTGCTAATAAAGAGCTATTAAAAAAGAATACCTGTTTTCAATGGTTACCAATACATATAAAAATAGTATTTAAAATAAAAAGTATTATTAGTAACGAACCTATTTTGAATAATTTTAATCCTAAAAATACCTATAGAAGCTGATGATGTATCCCAAAATGATTTAGGGGGTGTTTTACAACAAAAAGGAAAACCATTTTATAAGAATGTTTAGAAATAGTTTATGCAGTAACAAAATTTTACTATTATATTTCTGAAAAACCAGTAAAAATCATTACCGACCAAAAACGTCTGTTAGGAATATTTAAAAAAGAAATAAACAAAGTGTCATTGCATCAGTTATAAAAAATAAAACTGAAATATTAATTTAGAACATAGGCCAAGTAAATATTTTCATATATCAGACCTACTATCGAGATCATTCATTAAATATAGTGTGGTAGATGATCCTGAATTACCTAAAATTGTACACTCAATAGAAAAACACTTGAATATAGCGCTAAAATTGTTGCATTTGAATCATTTAAGTATAACAAAAACCAGGTTAAGAGCAAAATTGAGTTTATTTTAGCAATATATGAAAACAGACAGAAAATATGATAAAAAATGCACCATGTGAAAAGTACAGACACAAACCAATTAAAGAATATATGATTTTAAATAAAATACTAGATAGACCGTTTTACAAAATAGCGAGTGACACTCTTGAATTTATTAGAAAATTACTTTTAGTAGCTGTAGACTATTTTTTTAAATGGTTGGAAATGTTATCACTGAGAAATAAAACATCAGAAAGTGTTATTAATCATTTGAAAATAATTTTTGGAACTTATAGTATCCTTAAAGGAGTTGTTGTTGACAATATGCCATATGTGTAATTCATACGAAATAAAAAGTTTTTTTAAAGAATGGGTTATAACATTATTACAAGCACTTAACACTACCCAAACTTTAATTGGTTATCGGAAAGAACAGTAGACATTGCAAAAGGTTTTAAAAAAAAATCTGGCGACTTAAGTTTGTGTTTTTTGGTATACCGAAATACTCCAATTACTGAATTGAATGTGACGCCATCACAAATACTGATCAATAAAATTCTAAATTTAAAAATTCCAATTTGTCAGAAAATGCTGATTCTTAATAATAATTTATACAGAAAAAAATACGTTTCTTAAAAAAATCGTTAAATGAACCTACATTCAATAGCCCTCATGTTGAGTTTAATAATCAAAAAAGTGAACCTAAGTAAGATGATATCAACCACTAAGTTTAATGAATATATAATGTATTAAAAGTAATCAATGTAAAAAAGGGAGATGTTGCATAATGAAATGCTTTCTCATGAACGGTAACGCCACCATGCGCCTAAAATCAGTAATTAGTAAATATAGATATGTCATAGCTAAAGCAGATTGGTTTTCTTAACTAATGGTGTTCCTTAAAAATTATTTTACGTTTAAAGGTAGAAAAACAGCGTTCTTCTTCAGTTGACTTAGCTTACTACTTTAAGAAATACAATCATATAGTTTCAAAAATTGATCTAAATGTTTTTGTTTCATAAATACTAAGTGCTTAGTAAAACTAAATAGTTTTTTGGTTTTATAAATAATAGCATCGCATACTTATTTTGCTTCTCGGAAAAATTCCACGCAGTCATCGGTATTACGCCGTTTAAAAAAAGATGGTGTCAGTACAGTCCAAATTTTCACTGATGTTTTTTCTAATTTGAGTTAACTGATTTTCAAATAAAAATATCTTTTCCTTAATTATCAACCGCATTAATTTCGCTAGCTTGAAATTTGACAAATAACAAGTAAAATAAGTTTAGCTATAGAACGAAACCTTGGTTGTTAAGAATTTTGACAAATCCTGATGTTAGTACTGCTAACGTTTCTTTTGTTTAGATTTTTTTCTATTGCCGCCACAAAGCTTCCTTATGTTCAAATACGGTGCACACAAATCTGGAATTAAAATTACATCTTGTTGTAGTCGAGCAAGGCAAACGTTTCTTAACAATATCATTCAGTATTGCGCGTCTTTGGAAACTATTTGAAAAAAAAATATAAATTCTTTGTAAGTTTGCATAAAAATTCCGACATTTTTGTTTGTAGAAACATTTAGCAATATTAAATTGATAAGCATAACAGTGAATGTACATGTACCGATTAGGTCTTACTTGTTCTAAGTGCGATTCTATATTTCGTCGATATGCACTATCCAATTGAGCAGCAGTGTATACACTTCCAAAAAGAAAATATTGCACTGGCTACTTTTTCAACTCGACACTACATTTGTTAACTTTCTATTGCTACCTGACGTACGATTTCATAAACAGCACAATAAAAAACACAAATAAATTTAAAAATAATACTTAATTTAGAAAATTCTAATAAATTAACGATAAAAACAAAACAATAAAGTACAATTTGCTATAAAATAATAAAATTTGATTCAGTATGCTACCAAGCTTTTTCTAGTAGATCCTGTTGGTAACAAGTACGTCATTACCGCTACAATGAAAGAACGTAACAAATTGACTGTATATTTTCCAATCAGTAATAAAACAAATTCAGTAAAGGCTAAGCAGAATTAAGCAAAGACACGGTTACACATGGCAAATTGGTTAAACCTTAACTCCTGTTAGTTTTGAAGAATGTAAGCTTGCAATATCCTACTTGATTTTGAATGCAAATAATTTTTTTTAATATATACGTTTAGATTAAATCAATGTAAGCAGTAAAACTCATTTGCAAAAAAAGTTGAAGGCTGTATAATATACTCAACTGATAGTAAAATATTAATCAATAATCTCAAACACACTAAAAGTAGCTGAAGGTTTAATATAAGTAATGACGCTAATGGGTTAACTTGATTAAATACTACTGAAGGCACGATTTAGAAAATTGCAAATCCATACGTAACAGAGATTATAAAATTAAACACAATTAATAATGCTGAAAACGCAATATAGGTAAAACATAAGAGAAATGTTTTATAATTAGCGAAAGCTAGTCGAAATTAACATCCCTTTTTTGCAGTAGCCACTGAGGTCATTCCCGCATTCATCCCAACTTATTGGTCTGGATTGTAATTGATCCACAAATGTAAAATGCAAAATGCTTATACTTTTCATAAATATATTTCTAGAATACGACCCTATCTTTCTATAATAACCTTAGATTTTAGTAAAATGAAATATGGCAAGGATCAAGGTTACTAAATGAATAGGATTGCTCGATCGCTCGATTTATTCTGCCAAGATCATGTGACGCACTGACGTCACGCGGAGACCTCGCTCTCTATACTTCTATTACAATATGTATTAAGATGCACCTTAAAAGGCTTCTAAATAATGTTCATAATCGAAATATTTAAATTATTTTCATTTAAACGGAAATAAACTTTCACAAAAAATGAATAGCATTTCCTGTTTGATGCATTCACTTTGAACATTTCCACGGTGATTCTTAAAAAAAACCCACAAGTTGTAAAAAAATGAAGTATTAAAATTAAGAAAAAAGAAAACATTTCTCTGGACATTATTATGGCGTTTTGCAAATTAAGGACCGCCGCCGCGGCTTACGTTGCGAGAATACGAATCGAGCAATCCTATTCATTTAGTATCCTTGGGCAAGGATTGCTGTTTTGTTATTTGCACGCAGTTTTTAGTAACAAAAAACCAATCTAAAAAACTCTAAAAAATCTTTCTTTGCAACTCGTTTAATTGCTAAAAGCGTAATAGTAACGACGACGTGAAAAAAGGTGTTTACGATTGAACGATAAAAATTACTTCGCAAACAAGTTTCATATCAATTTTTTAAATCACTAAGCATATTTATAAAAAATTAGATTCTGACTATTGTCTTCAACAAAATATGCACCAATTAGCTCGAATATTTTCACAATAATATCAGGACGTTCAAATCTAAGAAATCGAGTTGTTTGTCAATTAATATAACCGCTAAGATGGACGTAACTCTTGTCTGAAAATGTTTTTTAAAAATGTATATTTTTTGTAAATTACCTTTAATATGCGATTGGAGTAAATTTTTCTTGTACGTTTGTCTGCAGCGTTTAGTCGTTGCCTTACTTAACGGTATTAATAACCTTTAATTGAATTAAACATCCGATGTGTAGATACTGAGTTGACATCTAGTTTTTCAACTCCAACTTCAGCTAAAAATACGTGCTGCGTTTTTGTTGGTACACACTGTTTTTTGACGACCTAAAGAACCTTTACGTTGACAGAATACGATACCAATGCGACAAAATTTAGGAGTTAATATTACACTTTTACTGCAGCCTACTTTATTAAACTAATATAAATTTCTTACTGACACTTGTTATAAGCTTGTACCATCATTTCTCTGCGGTTGTTGGAACTATTTTAAATTCAAATGTAACTGTAGCGTAACATTGTTACGTTCATTAATGACAATTAAGTAATAATTAATGCTTATTACGTAAGCAACTCCACAGCACTATAAATCTTGATACTGTTTATTTTAGGGATCTAAATGCAATACATTATAATTAAGAATAAGACAATATTTAATTACAGTTTTAATTATACTACAATAATTATTATCTTTGATTTTTTAATAATTATACTGGTGTAATTTTAATTAAAATAGTTAAATTAAATATTTTAGTATATTTTTTAATCTAAAATTTTGTAATTTTAGCAACACAAACGTGTCATATAACAAATGTTGATCGTACATGGTTTTACATATATTTGCAATTTTTATAAAACAAATTGGAATATGCTGAGTTAAGTTTACAGTTTCGTTCTAAATAAACATAAAACTTTACCCGACAGCAGTTTCAGAAAGGTAATATTGATCCTAAGGGATGTACTCATTGAGGTATTTTCAAGAACTTTGTCGTTGATTAACGTCGGGTCTCTAAAAAATAATCGTAAACGCAGGATTCCTACAGTATTGTTGCAAAACAACTTTAGTTTAAAGCTTATGCAGATTTTGCTTTTACAGTTTCCAACATGTACGAACTACAGTAGTTTTGTGGTTTTGCACGTTAATTTGAGAGAGTGAAATTTTGCAGACACTTTACAGTCAGACCTACTTTCCAGCGTTTATGTCAAGCGAATTAAGTTGATCCTCATAAAAGCTAATATCATTGAAAATAATTTGCTCATTTAAAATGATCGTTTATATAATTAGTCGATTATTATACATTAGTTGAATTAAAAGCGCCATTGAATATAACGCTCGATTATCTTAGAAATTTTATTGCAACTTTTGAAAATAGCACTGTAATAATTTTTACTTAAATTCTATTGTTATAGAATTCTTTTTATTATAAAACTGTATAATTCTTCTTTGAAACTAAACAAAATGCTAGTCTTTTAATAAAAATAAGTATCAAAAAACAATACATTAAGTTTATTTTTTTAATTAGGTTTTTTTTGTAATTACTTTCCGTTTTCAATACAATTTTAAATTAATTTTTTTATTAAATTATAGACATTAGTTTTTTATAATTCAATATCTTCAGAATACCAAGTAAATTTTAAGTAATTATAAAAATTAAAACTAAGTTTACATTCATATTAACCAAATCATTTCATCTTACTAATTTATTTTTATAACGCACATTGTATAATAATTTATTACTTAGTCACAATTTAGTATTTGTTTTTTCAAATTATAGATAGCGCTCAAAACGAAAAATTTTTTTTCTATGACTAACAGATAATACAATACGATATATGCTTATTTGCGAAAGATAACGTAGAGCATTGTGTTTTATAAATTTTATTTCCGTGCATGTCATTTCCGTACAGATCAAAGGGATTGCCGTACAGGTTAATAAATTAAGAAAACGTAATTTAGAAAATTTGTACAAATATTTTGTGCACTATAACATTTGAAAACATTATTAAACACCGTGGGGATGCTATTGCATTAGTTTTGATGATAGGTAAAAAGTAAAAAAGATTTGGTTTGTAAATTAAATATTTTAAATTATGTTTGCAAACGTTAGCATTTAATGGTGATTCTCGTAGTTAAATTTAGATATAAGAAAAAACAAGTGCAAGATAATTAGAATAAATCAAAACGCCTAATTTTCAACGTCAATACTGTTTTCTGGCAGAGTTTGTTTTATGAGAAAGAAACGTCAATAGTAATTAATCAGAATTTTGTTTTTGCAGTGTTATAAAAAAGTTGTAAAAATCAGCTATTTAGAAAGTTTACAATAATTATTTGGAATGTGCTCAAAATAACTTAACAAAAATTAGTAAATCGATCAGTTTTTTTGAACTGAATTACAATTCAAAAGAGACTAATTATCTTTTGGCGTTTATCAATAGTTGCAAAATACCAAGATGTTTCTTCCAAAAATGCCTGATATCTGTACATTATTATTTATGCTAACGTTAATGCAATTTATTTATGTATACTTTTACTCCGAATTACATTATAACTTTATTCAAACAATCAATTCACACAGTGTCGTTACTTCGTTAAAAATTTAATTATAAACACTTTGAATTTATGTTATAATAAATAAAACAAGATAAATTTTCCAAAACAATAAATTGTTACAAGACTAGTGCAAATCACTGAAACTATGTCGTAATCCAATATACTGTTATATTTGACAATTATTAATTACATGTTTCGGTCCATTAAATAAGCGGGGACCATCTTCAGACTAGAAATCATATTAAAGTTATATACAAATTATCAAATGTTAAGAACGCTTACCTAGTAGAAAACAAATTAACAAATTGCACAGGACAAACTAATAAAAGTGAATACTTGTTAACAAATAAAACTGTTAAAAGTTGGATATATCAAAATTTTTAAAAATTGAAGGTGAAATATTTTGAAACATTTTGACAACTAGAGTTAGATGGCGAAAGTAGCATCTTTCCACATTAAAATTATAATGAAATTAAAAAAATTAATTTGCAGTTAAACTGATCATTCACAATTATCTTTAAACATTTACAAATTTACTTTATTTGCTTTGTAATTCATATTCACATGTAATTTTGTTGCAGCCTTTATTAAAATAACGTTCACATACTAATAGCGTATTTGTTGGAAAATTAATTAACCATGTAGGCTACCCTCATTTGATTAATATAATAAATTTAAATCAAATTATTATTAATCTAAGTTATTTTAAAGTAGACTTCTAATTAGTAGAAAAATTAAAGCAATTCTACGAAAAGCATTAGCTAAATAAATGTATTTGAATAATATTTGTTTAGCAGAGCTTTGTAAACTTAAGTAAGACAGCTTTTATCTTACATGCTTAGTTAATCCAAAAAATTATAAAGTATTGTCTAACAAGACTACTGTAAAATTGTATGTCTTGTGAATATTTGTGTTTTCATTTTATGAGCAATAAATTTAATTTATGGTGATTGCATACTGTAATTTATAGAAAAATACAGATTCCACCAAGTTATGTGTCTAGCTTTATTTTAGAAGTTAATATAAATGTATGTAAATATTGGTATTGCTTCTGTCTTGTGTGTGCTTGCTATTCTGATCATCATCTATAGTGTAAAAGTATAAATATCAAATATAATTAGTTTTGATTTATATAGAGCGGCTATAAAAGTAAGTGCTTGTTAAAGAAACATTGTCTAGAAAATTATATAAATTTAATTTGTTGCTAACAAAAATAATGACAGTTAAAAAATACATGAATTCGTACTGCTTCTAAGTAAAATTAAGTTTAAAAACAAAATAATTCTAATGCATTATACAAGTGTAAATTATGCACAGTCGAATTTACTAATTTTGGAATACGTTATCTATTGCCGGAAGTATGTGTAGGACAACTTGTATATGTACATTAAACGCTTTACACAACATGTTAATTACTAATTGATTATAAATAATAAATTTAACAGATACTAAACGTTACGTCTGTAACGACATGTAAAATTATGTTAAAAATAATACACATTTTTAAATAGTGCTTGTGAGCTACTACAACTTGATATACGTTTTAATGACTTTATTAGCAAATTAAATATTGTAATTATTTTGTATATTAAGTCAAAACGTGTTAGATTATGTTACTCAAACAGCATACGAGTTTTATAACTAAAAGTATGTGATCTGAATGTTATTAGACTGATACCGAAATGTTACATAAAAGCAATATACTTTTGTTACAATTTTTTAAGATTTTCTTGTTTTTTAATTCCTATTTATTTGTTTTAATTTATTTTTATATACATGTATATATATGCTTAGTTATTTGTTGTAACTTTAGTTAGTATTTTAAGTTTGATGGTGGTATTTTAAGATTTTATGATTTATTGTAAACAAGTATTTTTTCAAGTTTTTTGTCCTTTGTCTATCGGATAATATTTTTTGTCTATATTCTTATATTTCTCATCAATAACTATTTACGAATTTTGCTTAAAAAAGAGTTCCCTACGAGTAATTTCTCGAGATGGCGCATTACTCAAATTAGGTGTTATTTTAAATCATCTTTTATAGCTAGATAACGCAAAATTCTCGTAAAAACTAAGAATCTCAAGAACTCTTCTCAGTTTGAGGGTCTTAAAGTGTTTTTTTTATAAAAATAGTGGTTAAATTAAGGTCAGTATAAAATTATTAAATACTAAAAATTTTGATTTTTTTTTATTTAATATAATTCTAAGTTGTATCATTTGTTTCCAAATCTAGCAGTTTGTAACATATTTTAAGCGGAAAAGCTAATTTTTTGCATTTAAAATTTTTTTTTACAAAAGTATATATCTAATTTGATTGCAAAAGAAAATGTTAGCATCGATGAACAACTATTTAAATTTCACTGGCGATGTAGCATTATTCAATACATGCCTAGCAAACCGGCCAAGTACTACATAAAGATATTTTGGATATGCAAATTAGAAAGTAGTTACGCAAAATTAAAAAACGGTTTTGATACTAAGATTTATCAAAACAAAAATAAGTTATAGAAATCCATTTAATTTACTGCTATTAATACCAAAACAGCATTTATAAATGCTCTAAGACAACTGCAACAAAATTGATTTTATTAGTAACTAAAATGTTGCTTTTAATTATTAAATGGGGTTAAAAAAATTTATAAAAAAAAACGTTTTGTTGCTAATTGAATTATATCTTGTTTTATTATTGTTTATTAAAAAGTATTACTTACTTTTATTCTTATTAGCATAATTTAAAAATTGTTTTTTATAAAATTACAATATTGTTGATAAGACGTAAATTTTTAAGTATTACTGAACCACTTTACTTGAGTGTTGACATTATTAAAATAAATATGAAAAGTATTTTTAGTACCATATGCTTAAGTGTAGCTAAGGACCTCCTCAAGTTTCGCATTTTGCAACCATATTTTCTTAACAAAGATTTTACATTTTATAAAATTAAATTTAAAGTTATTAAAGTTTTTACCTACAATAAAAAATAAAGTACAAAATACAATTTTTAATTTATAATTATTGCAAACTTTTTTGATAAATGCTACTAACAATACAGTACATAATAAATCGATAACTTTATTGTTGAATTTAAAAAAATATATAAGTTGTAAAGAAAAGTTTGTTTATAAAAATTTATATTAATTATAACAATAAACCTAACAAATTATTTGTTGTTAGAAGCATGCGTTTATTTATAAAAAAAATTATTGGAATTGGAATCTCTTAGTTTGTAAACATTTTGAAAACATGTGTGTAACGAATTTGCATCAATGTTTAGCATTCATGAGCTATTTACGAAACCACCTGTATTAAATTCGTTTCTTAATAGTTAAAAACAAGCGAGAGCAAACGTGTTAAAAAACCAAATAGACTGCCATTTATATTTTTTTTAAATAATCTTCTAAGTCTTTTGTTTTAGTAGTAGAATCGAAATTTTAAGATTACCAATTAACTAGCCTATGCATTATCTAACCTAATCTAACCTTAGGTTTAAACGCAAATTCTGTCATTACGTTCAACATTTTTATTTGTGTATCAATTGTGTTGTTTTTTTGTAAATTAATTTGTCAATTGATAGTAATTATAAACTTTGGTTAAGAAAATACTGCTTTACTTAGATAATTTTTAACATTGGCTACAAGAAATTTTTAAAATTTTATAAGTTTTACTTGAAATAATTATTTTTTTTTATTATTTGTTTTCAATTTATTTATCTCGTATAGTTAAAAATAAGTTTTAATATTATTTTATTCTAATCCTCTACTTTATTATAAATAAGATTCTTTAACTTAAATTTTCCCACTCAAAAATTTCAAATCAAATTTTTTTCTTATCAGAGGAGGTCAGTTTTGGAGGTTATTTTTGGGTTATTTCCTAGGGAAATAATAATTACTGGAACTTGAAGGTGCATGGTTGCTTTATCATTTCATTTAAACACATTTAATAGTAGATTTATCTGTGGCATCCTTACGTTGTTGTTCAAATCCGTTTTTGGTGATTTGCACTGCTGTTTGGAAAACCAATTCGTTGTCTTTATTGCCAGGAATTTATGTGCACTTTTCAAAGTACAATTACAATAAGCCACCCACCATCTACCTGCCAACCACCTCTGATAACAATTTAACTTAATGTCTTTTAAGCTTTTATTTTATTTTTCGTTGTTGTTTCGTTTACATGTTGTACACCTCTGTTGAAGTTGTCACCAGCATAAGGCATTGACTGTTTGTCGAAGCGGCATCCTCTTTCTGGGCCGGGCAGGCTAACAAAACCACAATAAATATCAAAAAGGGTACGTTTTAGATTGCAGCTACTAAGGTCAGAAAATTATAATTATTTACTTACCTTATTAACCATGCATTAATGAATCGGAGGTTATGTCCTGTTTTCTGTACCAAAGTGCTGGTTTTGCGTGTACTTTGCACTCACACGCAATAATTTAGTTACTTTACTTTTTTTATTATTAAGTAGTTATTTGTTATTTCCAATTTGGAACAAAAAAAACAGCGTTTATTTTTTTAAGAACATACGTTTGACGAGTTTGACGAGTTTGACGTTTACTTGATTTAGTGGCGCAAGTACCGCTACTGAGGATACAACTGGAACTGCAGTAAAAAAAAAATTTAATTTTATATTTTATAGGACATATCTTTTTTTTAGGAGGGTAATGCGGGTAGTGTAGGTATAGATTATTCTCAAACCACGGAACATTGTGGTATAGGTAAGGCAGTAAACATTCCTTAAAAAAATAAACTAACAGGTCACGTGGCTTGCGAGTAATCTCAACCACTCATTAGAAGAATCGACTTCAAACAATTGAATAGTTGATACTATTTAATATATCAGTTGTTAAGCTTTGCGTACTGAAACTCAACTAGAAAATTTGATTGAAATAACTAAATGTTATTACTTACTTTTTTGCAAACAAAGACTATCTGTTCTAGCAATATTAGTTGCTTTACATACATATAAGGCGCGTACTTCAAACTCTCGTAATTAAAAAAAATAGTATAATGTTGTTCGTTAAGAAATCTTTTAAATAATAAGTTAGGCCATCTTATCAATGTTAATACAAGAACAGTTCTTTGTAACCGTTAAATTATAAAGGTACACCACACAGTTTAAGTCTTTGGATAAAGTAACCCAATGTTCTGTAAAACTTTAAATATATACAAATTAGTTTTAGTTAATTCAATTACTTTACTGATACATAATGAGACTTATTAAAATGACTGTTAAACACTAACTTTTACGTGTTATTTAAAAGTGTTAGTTGTGGATGATGGAAATGATAGTTATTTAAAAGTATTGCGTAGCTAAAATAATGTATAAAGTTTAAATATTTTTATTAATATCAAATGCACGTAGTGTTATCGTAATTGTTAATTTGTTTTGGTTTAATATGCGTGAACTCATCAGGTTTTTACTGCACGTACAACTTAACTTGATTAAACATGGGCGAAATGTAAGCTCAATTAGCGTATTAATTTAGATTTTTTGGTAAATTTATGAACTGTATTTATCATAAATCTAAGGGTTTTAAAAATATTTTTTAAACAAATGCAATAACTCAAGCATACAATTTTTAGTAATTTATGTATTATTTGTAAATATTAAATTAAAAGGATTTTACATTTTTTTTTTGTAACAAACGACTACGCAAACTTTTACGTTTTGGTTAACTTTAGTTATAATTTTAATGTTTAATTACTACATAGACAAATTTTGTACATCTAGAATAAGAACAACAGTAAACCAACAACTCATTACTAGGAGGATTAGATTAAACAAGAAGGATTTTTTTCTAGACGGAACTATTTGGCCAACAAAGTAACGTCAGTAGCTATAATAAAATATTTGAATAAAAAATTATTTAAAAACATATTGTTATAATAAACTCAAGTTATTATAAAAAATAAAACAAAACAAGTACACTGTTTGAATGATGATACATGCACTTGTGTGGGAGAAATTTTTAGTAAAGGTAAATTGCTTGCCGAATAAAACGTTTTCAAAAATGTGATTTTAAAATTAATACTTGCTTAAAGACAATCTACCTAAACGTTGATGCAACTCGATGACTGACTTGCATAACATTATCTACATATAAACATAATTAAATAATCTTTTATGTATTATTTAGCGTACTTAAAAATAATGTTCAGTTTTTAGAATAACAGTAATTTAACGACACTTTATTCAATAACATTATTTTTATATATTTTTATATTTGGTGTCAGCAAACTACTAGGAAGAAATTTGGATTTTTTATAATTTCACGGTGTCAACAACCTTAAGATACTATTTAATGCAACACGTCAATTATTTACTATTTATTTTGCTAAAAACATTTGTTTTGACATTTTCTGCTTGTCTATAAGATTGAATTTCATTTTTTAAAATAAGAACCTCTTAATCAGATACACTCTATATAATGTGCACTGTAATAAAAACATAATCACAAACGTACCTAAAGATAATATGAAAAAATGGAGCCTGTTAAAACTTATGTAGCTAATTGTTTTTAAGGGACTGCAATACAGGGATTCACAAGCCAAAATCAGTCAAATGCAGAGCTTGTGAGAAGTATTTAGTAATGAAGCAAAAAAATCTACAGGGTGATGATAATGTGTAAACGTACAACTACAATATTCACTTGAAAGAAACAATGCAAAAAAATAAATAAAAACAACAGAAAGTGCCGGTATAATTTTTTTGATTTACAAAACGTAATTATATGTCTAAAGACAGAAAAGATTTTTATTTTAGAAAAGTAAACAAGTAAAAAATTTTTGTTTAGATTTTGTACCCAAAAAGGTCATAATCCACAATGACATTTTTTGATATTTTTCTGGTAAAAATAAATCACGCAATTATACAAAAAAATTGATTTACACCATATTATTATTTAAGCGCAATTAAAAAACATAATTTATCAATAAACGTACAAAAAAATAAAATAATTCTTTTGGAAATTAAAGGCAAATGCTCGCAAAAAATTAAACTAAAAAAAGCATAAACCACAGTTTTATTTACTTACGGATTTTGGAGATTCAAATAGTGATTCAGACTCTCTATCACTTGGATGATAATCTCTGTCTACTATACTGTCGTCATCACTAAAATCACTTTCATTATCACTACTGTTTATATCCCTTTCAGACATACTTCTCTTAACAGACATATGCAGTCGGTCGGCCATGTTGTGGCTTATGTCTTTTGTTGCCCCAAACGCTTTAATTAGACTCTTAAAGACCATAAACATATCCGGGCTATATGTAATTTTACAAATAAAAAACGAAGATTTCAGAGTACTCCTGTTGCGCTTAAGACTTTTCATACATAATGTAACAACTTTAAATCTAATTTATTTATAAGCCTAATATTAACCTGATTTAATTTAACTATTTTTAGCTTACACTAATAAAATGCAATAATATTAAGAAAACAACTTACATTAATTTATATATCACTTAAAAATTATGTCCGCGCATAACTTCTGTTTATCTAAACCGGTATTTGTTTATATTAAAGGCACGTACACTTAGACGCCGTTATATTTATCTTTTCAATTCAAAAAACTGTCTCCAGCTTTCTTTGAACAGTTTTTATATTCTTCCGTTATCTGCATTCAGAATGTTCCACGTTTTTAGATTAGCGTCTCGAAGTTTCTAAATACTTTGAGATCGCTTTAATAGTAATCCCATTTGCGTTTGTCACGATCTCAATATTTTTACAGAAGAAGTTTATGCTGAAGTACAAAACAAAATACTATCAAAACAAAAAGTTCACGGATAAAACATTAAACCGAGGTTGTCAAAAACTTGAATTCAAATCATTGGCTATATAAAATAGTAGTAGTTAAAACAAGAAAACCTATTGATGTTTTAGTTTACTACTAACAGATATTATCTGTTTGTTAATACATTATATGTTTATTTGCGATTAGGCAACGCTGTGCATTGTGATTGACCAATTTCATTTCCGCTCAGGTCAAAGTCATTTCCGTACAGGTCAAAGCTATAAACGTAATTTAAAAAGCAACAAATATTCCGTGGATCATAATGATACAAATTGAAAACAAAATTATTCAGGACCGTGTAGATGCTATTGCATTAGTTTTGATGGTACGAATAGAGTAAAAAAAATGTATTTGTAAATTAGATATTTTACGTTAAGTTTGTAAACGTATTTAGTAGTGATTTCTTTGTAATTAATTATGAATATATTTTAAAAGAACAAAATTTAAGGTAATTAGAAGAAACAATAAATTACCAAACTTTAATTTTTTTGTTGTTATAGAAAAGTTGCAAGGATCAGTTTTTTGGAAATTTTACAATAAAAACTAGAATTTGTTCAAATTAACTTAAAAAAGGTTAGTCTTGACTAAGCCAATATTTAAGTCTAGTTGTATGTCACTTCTTGTTTGTACAAGTTTTTACATTAATTTTGTCTTAAAAAACCTATGAAATTGCGAAACTATGCATTTCTTTACTACTGAATGGGTTGTTGTCACACCGAATAGTTTTTGGTATTCCAAAAGTGCTATAAAGTATTTTTAATTTGTTTATAATTTCTTTTACAGATTTAGTTTTTAAGGGAATTATTTTCAGCTATCGCATCTTTAAGATCAAGAAAAGTGTTAAACACATCAACTGCATCTTCACCCAAGTCAAAAATTAAATAATAAATACACTTATAACTTGTAGTATATATATATAAGTTTAACTTTATTCGTTGCCATTTGGCTTACAAATTTGATCGTGTTGTCTAAACATATATACTACATTTTCTTATCCCTTCTCCCCCCTTAACTTTTTCCTCCTGCTCCATACTTCCTCCATCCATTACGCTCCTTTTCCGTTTTCATCTAAGATTTCCACTATTTTCATCACCTCTTCTCTTAGTTCCCTGCATTTCTTTCTCATGTGGTTAAGGTCTTCCGTTTCTTCTCCACATAGGCTGTATAACTTTTCTGGTTCTTCTTTCTAATATTTGTTCCCTAACTCCTCGTTGCCACATCTGAACCTTGCTACCATTTTTTTCCTTTTGTTGCTTTTAATCTCTCTATCTTTTAAATATTCCGGCACCCCTTCACCCTTGATATCTTTATAATTCCTATTATATCTGCTCTCTTTTATCTTTGTCCATCTTTTTTGTTTTTCAATGTCTCTACCTCTCCTTATTATTTCTTCCCTTGTCCCTACCCCCTCTTCTCTTAATCTCTCCACTTCTTCACTCGCGTACCTGTTTCTTTTGTAATACTCTTCTCTGCCCTCCTGCCCGTACTTCACTTTCCCTCCCTTTATCTCTTTCCAAAATTTTTGCAGTATTTTGCAATCTGTTCTTTCCCTCATTTCTTCCTCGTATTTTATTGCTCTTTTTCCTGTCTTTACCCTTATTTTTTCTATCTGTACCTCCTCTCTCACAATATAGCCCGGTGTATCCCTGTCCAATCCTAACACCCATCTACAGTATTTTTCCTGTAGCCCCTCTACCTCCCTCCACTCCTTCCAGCCCCATATTTCCGCTCCATACATTACCACCCCCTTTATTGATTTTTCGAACAACAATTTTCTTTTTTTTATATCCATCTTGAATACTCTTTCCCCCACACCCCAGACTTGTCCTGTTAGCCTGTTTCCTTTCTTCACCCTTTCCTTTATGTGTTCTCCTTCTTTATTATCCTGTTTCATCGTGTAGCCCAGGTATATAAATTCCTTCACTTGTTGCACTTTCTCATCACTCCATTTCCACTCCTCTCTTTTTCTTTTCCCCCCTCCTTTTCTAAATATCATTATCTTTGGTTTCTCCGTGTTTACTTCCATTTCTTTTTTTTCATATATTTTTCTAGCGTTTTCATCATCTCTTTCATTTCCTTTTCCTCCGTAGCCACCAGCACTATCTCATCCGCATACGCCAACGACCATACCTTAGCTTTCCCTACCACTATCCCTCCTGTCTGTTGTCCTCTCATTGTCTCTTCCAGATCCTCCGTATATACCAAGAACAGGCTTGGGCTCAGTGGACATCCCTGCCTCAACCCTCTCTTTGTTATGAATTTCTCACTCTCTTCCCCATTCACTTTAACCCTGCTTCTCGTTTCTTCGTATATTTCCTCTAGTCTTTGTATTAATCTTTCATTGATTTTTTTTCTTTTCATATATTCCCACAGCTTTTTCCTATTCACTTTGTCAAAAGCAGCTTTTAGATCTACGAATAGTGCCACCATTTTCCCTCTTTTTTTTCTAGTTTTTTATTTGCTAAGTGTTTCAGTATATATATGTTGTCTATCGCCCTTCTTCCTTTTCTGAATCCCGCTTGTCCGTCTGGTACCAAACTTCTTTTCTCTATTTCCTTCTGTAGTCTTTCTTGCAGTATTGTCGCGTACAATTTGTATGCCGTGCTCAATAATGTTACCCCTCTATAATTCTCGACTTTATTTTTTTTTCGCCTTTTTTATGTATTGGGCATATTATTCCCTCTCTCCATCTCTCTGGAAATCCTTCCCATTTCCATATTTTGTTTAGTATTTCCGTCATCCTTTTTGTTACATTTTCTCCCCGGTATATCCACTCTTCTCCTTGTATCCCATTTTCTCCTGTCGTCTTTCCTTTTTTTGTATTCTTTATCGCCTCTATTACTTCTTCTTCCCTTATTCTATCCCTACCTCCTTCTTCTTGTCTTACTACCGCGTCTTTTCTTTTTTCTTTTTCCTGCTTTTGTTCTTCCCCTCCCAACAGGTTCCGAAAATATATCTCCCATTCTTTAATTTTTATTCCCTTTGTCGTCCTGTTTTTTCCTCTGCTTCTTTAGGTACTTCCATACATCTTTTTTTGTTTTTATTCCTTTGATCTGCTCCTCTTGTTTCTTTTTGTTTTCCTCCTTTCTGTCGCATGTTTTTTTGTATATTTTTACTGCTTCTTTGTATTCTTCTTTTTCTTTCTTCCCTTTTTTCCACTGTCTTAATGCTCTTCTTGCATTTTTCTTTGCTTCCTTGCATTTCTTATCCCACCATTTCTTCCATCCAGTTTTCTCCCCCTTCCATTTTCTAAATCTGACTCTCTCTGTTGCTTTCTCCATCATCTCTCTCACTTGTAGTATAAACGTTGACAAATTGACGTAATGTAAGTTTTGAGAATTATTTTTAATTGTCCTTTTTAGGTATTACACAAATTTTTAAATTTCTATTATGAATTTTTTGCGTTACTTGTTCTCGTAAAAAATTTAATTTTTGTTTGATTTTGATTAATAATATAGTCGTAAAAAAAGTACAATTCTTTAGTTATTATACAATACTCTTAATTAATTGTCATTAGTCAAGTTGCATTTAATTAGTTAATGGATTTTTTAACTTCATATTGGCTTTGACACAAAATTAATAGTAATATAAATCTTTAACCTTAAGTATCTAAAATCATCTGTGCTAGTTAGAACTTTGTAATTATAAGGTCGCAAAATGCATTGACTAATAAAAATGATTGTTGTTTGTTATATTTTTAATACATTTTAATGAATAACAACGTTGCAGTAAGATAATATAATATTTTATTTAAATTGATAGAAAATCACTACACTAATGCGGACATGTTTCATATGACAATGAAATTGGATTGACAATGTTGTACTAAAATATTACATTATAACATTATAATTATTACATTTTTTAAATAAACAACCAACACTGAAATACTATAAATACACCAAAAAACACAATAATAAACTATAAAATTCTATAGCTATGCCTATCATCATTAGCAGTACGTTAATACATTAAATTAAAACTATTTTGTTTACACCATAACTTTGTGCGGTTTGATGGCATGGTCGGTCATATAATTTTAGAATTTTGTAGAATGATCCTCGATCTTCATTATTCAACAATACTTTTTTATCTTTTATAACTTCCAAGCTTTCATAAGCATCAAGTTCGTTTCTATTATTAACTTGTTTGATTAAACATAGATATACTGTTTACTCGATGTCCTTTTTTGAGCATATGGCTGGCAACGCTGGACTTATTTACGCTTCTGTATTAGATGTGAGCCAAATGCTCTTGAAATCAAACTTAAATCGGTCTCTTAGTTTGTTTTACATATACTTGTTTGCAGTTATGGCAGTTTATTTTATATGTTCCGCATTTATTTTTAACCTCTGCTAAATCTTTTGAGTTTCTTAAATAAGTTTGTAAGCTATTTTTGGAATTAACAACTGTTTTGTTAATATCCAAGATATACTCTAATAATAGTAGTGTTTTTCAAATGTAATTTATGTTTCTGTATTCGAATATCCATTGTACGGAGCAATTTCTTTTATTGTATAAGGGTACCAAAAATTTTATGTTATTTTTACGACAGATCCACTAGTAGTCATTGTGATAAAACTTTTTAAAAATTAATTTTGAAATTAAAATATTACATTCTGCATAAAAAAAATTACAGAAACAAAAAGTTGTTAACAGGATTTGGTTTTTAATGTTACTATAAACTACTATGTTTATAATTTTTACGAGTGTTACCAACTTTATCTAATTATTTTTAAAACACATAAAATTTAAATTTCGAATGGATTTAAGCTAAAATACAGTTAAATACACGCAAATTTAACTAGCACATTAAAACAAAGCTTTCAATCTAACAATGTTCGGTGTGTTAAAACAAAAACTTTGGCAGAAACTTTTGATAGCTAATGTCTATATGTTCTTTAGAAGTTTTCTCATCAATAGAGCAAGTACATTTTAAATTTATTTACATAGCTTTTCTTAATAACTACTACAATTTTAGAATGTAAAAGGCATATTTAGCTACGTATACCCAAAAGTTTTCTGTCGTACTGAATACAAACTTAATCATAATAATTTAAAGCTGTTTGTGTAGTATGCATTACTAAATATTTTCAATGTAACAACGTGTATAATTTAATATCTAAAATTAAAATTTGTTTTAAACGTATAGTTTTTGTTGTAGATTTAATTACTTTCCATTATGCAAAATCTACTTATTATATTATTAATTTCAAATTTTGATTAAATTTACAACTATATTTATTTAATCATTAACTATAAAAAAATCAAATCTTAATTACGATTGCAGTTAGAATAAGTCGTATTGTATCAATTTAGTTAGATTTTTAAATTTGGTAATAACCACGACAATTATATTTAAAACAAATTACAAATGATTGTTAGATTAGTAATGTAAATTTGTTAAATGAAATAGAACATTTTGTAAATTTAATAAATTTGCAGAGAACGTTGTAGCAGACAAATCACGTCGTTACCCCAAAAACTGTAAAAAAAATCTATAAAACTGTATTGACCGACCGTCAAATAAAGATTGATAGCGTAGCTACATAAATAAATATTTTTATACAAAAAGCTTTTAACCAGGTGGTTTTTAGGTTTACTCATAATTTATAATAAAGGTAAACGTAAAAAAAATTGTAGTATTACGATTAAATTTATATTTTGTCGATTTATAATCACTCTGTATAAAATAAGTAAATAAACAATTTTATATGATGTTTGATATTTTTACAACATGAATCCTGTTTTTGTTAAATTGATTTTTAAATAAAAAATAATAATAGTGATAGTATTAATTACTTTATTGGAGTTGTACCGATTTTTTTTCGGCATCAAAAAGTTCAGTATTTCTTATTTGTAATTTATTGTAATAATTTCATATCTGAGAAAATAAATTACTATTTTTTAATAATTGTTAAACACAAAAAATAATGTTTTCGTACATTTTTACAAATAAAATACACAAATATTGAAGAGTAACATTTATTTTATACTTTTTAAATAATGCCTGTACTAATAGCCAAAATTTTGCTAAAAAAACGTAGTAATAAAACGTATCTTCGTAACACTCAACATTCAAACGTTTTTAAATTTTAGGTATTTTTTTTTAATTTGTTTTTTCTTTAGTATAGAGTATAATTTAGAAGAGACACTTAATTGTAAAAAAATAACAAAGTAGAGGGTCCAAATATTGCATATGTTCTTAATATTGCGTAGTCAAGTAGTTCATTGAACAGTGCTGCGACATATCAGTGGGCATTTATATTGCCTTGGTTAAATACCACCTGCGACTACCTTCCATAAACAAACATACCATAATCTCCACAGTTTGGTAAATATGTTGTTCAACAGAAAACTGCACATTGCAACGTTTTTCAGATCTGTCTGACTATCATGCGACAATAGTGCATTCCCAAGCAGAATTGGGATTTGTCACTAAAGACCACCCTATGCGATTCCACGTCCCAATATAGTCGCAAGGTACACTACTCTAATCGTCGCGGTCGACAAGGAGCCGTTAATCAAAGATGTCGGTCGTAGACCACATATGTCTGTCTTGGCCGTTCATTTAATCGTTTACGACGTTTTTGGCCTTTTTTAGACCATCCTTGATAACACCGTACTGCAGAGGATTGATTACGGCTAAGACGGTTAACAATTTCTTTGAATGAAAAACCACTTTTACGTAAGCCAATAATGCTACTTCTGTCGAATTCACTTAGTTCTCAATAATTTTTAAGTTGCCGCACTCTAGACATAATTGCAGCATTAAAACGCAAAGAAACACACAAAAACAAAAAAACTGCAACCACAACAAGATTATTTTAAATAAAATTTCAATCGATTACTATACCTTTTACTAGTTAAACATTTTTACTAAGTTTGGTCCAAAAATTCTAACGCCTTCGTGGTGTTGCATTTTTTTATTTCACAAAGTATATATAAAACGGACCTAAACTGTTTTTCTATTAAATTTTTCTTTAGGAAGAGTAATTAAACAAACAAAGTTGCCAAACAATTTGGTGTTCAATTATTCATATTGTCAACAAAAGATAGTTGTTATTGTTTAAAAAAATGTTTTAATGTAAAAAATGATTTTGCGACTTAAATACCATTAAAAAATTAGTTATCTGATTTCTAGAATATCCAGAAATATTGATATTAATCGTGTATGAATTTTTCGTTTATCAATGTATTCAAGCTTACTATGTAAGTTGTTTGGTACAATGAAGGATAGTAATTTTTGGGAATTTTTAACAGTACAAAATTTCAGCAAGATCAACCATCCTATACATTTAAATCTAAGAATCGTATAAACAGAAATTCGTACTCAATACCTTTAAAACCGACAAAGATACAAAACAAGTTGTTACTTGCAAAGTGAATACTTCTCTGCGTTCAAACGTCTCACGTCCAAATGTCTTGCGTTCAAATGTCCCTGCGTTCAAAAGTCCTGGCGTTCAAAGGTTTTGCGTCTAAACGGTTACATTCAACCGGTCGCGTTCAAACGTCTTAGAACGGTTTTTTCTTCATTCTATTTTATTACAAGTATTTTTTTTTTAGCTCTAACCGCACATTAAAATACATCCATATATATTTTTTAAAGCTAAGTCAGATTAAATTATCTTAAAATAAACCTTAACCTAAAAATAAAAAAATCTTGTATCATTTATTGACCACCGCGAGCAATAACTAGTACTTGTACATTTTTGTGCCACTTGTTATGAAATAACTGACAAAAATCTAATATAAAATAAGTATAAATAGCCAAAACTGCAACTTTATATAAATTTGCGAACACCAAAACATAGCAGTTTTTTGAGTTTTACTTTTACAATTAGAACACTTTTAACACACTGTTGATAATTTTGAGCAAAAATAACAGGTCTGCCAATTCGACAATAAAATATAACTGCTTGATGATCGAATGTTCCTGATACAAAAATAAATTATGTTATTAAAAAGTGGTCAATTTTTTGGTCCTACCCTATATGTTATACTACTCTATACTGGAATTAAGATTTGTTTTAAAAAATATACAATTTAGAATTTCTATTTTTATGGGAATTATTTCTACACTGTTTTTTCTGTTTTATAACGCTGTTTTTTATTTTAAAATTCTTTGATGAGAAAGGGCATCAAATACACTTTAGGCATCTGAGAATTGGCTACGTCTCGTGCGATTGTATATGTCCAGGACTACACTTCAAAACAGCCACAACAATTATTAACACTAAAAAAAAATGAATTAACACAAAATAAGACAACATTTTAACATTCACAAACGTAAACGCGACAAATTTATAAATTTAAAAAAATTCTAAAATCAATTCGAGTGTTAAATCAAAAAGAAGAAAAAATAAGAAAAACATATTATTATTAAAATCTTCTAAATAGTTCTAATCGTAAAATGCATTTGTATTGATAACTAAATTATTTAATGCGTATGAATTTATTAAAATTGTTTACAGTGGTAATAATGTTCTTTTATTCTCGTATAAAATGATTTGATATCAACTTTGTGAAAAGTCGCTGTATAAAACATACCTTAAGGGAGTAAATACATCTCTTTGACGTAGTATTGTTATTTGCCTTGCATGCCTCTGACATTTAAGTAATTACTGCTATTGATTTTTTAATTTCTATTACATGTAATCTCAAATTGGAATTTATTTTTAAAATATTTTCTGTTACAGTTACAAAATGTTTTTTTTATTTGATTTGATTTAACATTACTTGCTTCCGGCTGTATTAGACGTTTGTTTAGAAAGATTGTAAAATAAAATCATATAAACATATATATAAAAAAAATGCTATGAAGCCCATGAAACATTCGTATTAATTTTGAAGCTTTACTAATACTTGTTTATCTTGTATTTCGATTATGGTAAGTCTAAATTTAGAAAGCTTTATGTAATACAAGGAAATGCTATCGGAAATTACATTTATAATAGGATTTATAATTGAGAGTAAAATTTCTATCCCACGTTGCACATGATAGAGATGTAAAGTGATTTAACGCAGATAATTATTATAAATTAAAAACATTTACTGAATATACTAAAATTGATAAAAAAAACTTTTACAACACACAAACTAACAATATTTTAATTAACAAAAGATAAGCAATAATTTAAAAAAAAGTTTGACTTTATATCTTTATGCAGTTCTCTATATTATAAAATTTCACGATTTAAAAAGTTTTTTTGCTTGGCCTAATTTAAAGTTTTGTACTATCTTTTATCCTTTACTTATTTGTGGTTGTTGCACATAGTCACGTAATTGATGCATTAATACTATAGTAAATAAAACAAACTAATAATAAATCCGAATACTTTTTAAATGTATTTTTTAAAGATTTGATACATATTACGGAAAGTTTTTCAAGTACTTATTTGAAATAATGCATATAATTTTTAAATTTAGGTAATTAAAGAAACTGTCGTTTTTATAATTGTCAACTTAAATGTTTGTCAAAACAAAATCGGACACCATTATTTTTCGTTTACAATAATAAACATAGTTTGTTTATGTTACAATATTTAAAAAACACACATTATAACAAAATTATTCTAAACAATATACTGAAGTAATTACAAAAAACAAATGAGAACATTCTTTATCTGAGCTGGGAAGAATTTCTAAACAATTTTTTCATTTTCATCTTAAACTGGCAAATACTCTAACTCCGCATGATTGGAACTACTTCGACTTACCAGTAATCGGAAACGATACTACGGCTAATCACTATAGATGATTTTCATAAAATCGTTTGAATTTCAAAAAATAGTTTTTTAACTCCCCACATAACCAAAGTTAACCTTAATTGTCTAAAAAGTGATCATACTTTAACCTGAAAAGTTGACAAGCATGTGGTATCTTTATCGTGCCTTTTAGTCATTCATAAAAGTTAGTTCTACCGCGTGACCTTAATGGTTAACTTATTCACAACAAATAGTTATTCCTAATAATACGCCAAATTGTAAACGTAATGGTTACTTTTTGTATAAGGTTAAAGTATAAAATATGGCGACCTATCTCGTTTCTTATCCACAGAGGTTGACTTTTGGATAACTTTTCAATAGACAACTTTAATTGTTACTCAAAAGCCGTTTTAAAAAGTTAACTTGATGGTAACCATAAAAATTAACCTATTAAGAGCTTTCAAGTATAAAATGAGACTACTTGTTTTTTACTAACCCTATAAGTTAACTTTTCGATATCTTTTCAGAGATTTCTAATTAATGTCTTGAAAAAGTTATACAACTGACATCCTACAAAATTAATTTAATGTTAATCCTAAAAATTAAGTTTTTAGTAGCCTTATAGTACAGCATGAGACTACATGTCTTTTTAGTAACCACATAAATGTTATTTTCGGTGAGTTTTATAATCAATGTCTATAAAAATTGTGAAACAGACATTCTAAAAAGTTAATTTTATGTTAATCCTAAAAATTAACTTTTTAGTAGAATGTTTTTGTGTACAATAAGACTGTATCGCGGAAAAACGTCCTTGGAAGAAAAATCACCCTAAACCAAAATTACTTTTCTATATTCTAATAGTTACCTCTTACTATTATTACGACTTACAAGGAGGAACTAAGAAATGAGTTTACCAATTGCGTTTCTGATTTTTGGTGATTCTCATGGCAAAAAGTACCTTTATTTTGGTTTTTGTGCATTACCGCTTAGTTTTCAGATTATGAATTTTTAAAGAATTGATCAAAATCGTCAGAAGTTAGTTAGTCGCTCCGTAAGCTCTAATTACAACAAATTCAAGGGTATGTTTTTTTAAATAGACAAACACTTATTTTAAAAATATTTAAAAGCACTGCAGATGGAACCTGCAGTCATTGTTTCGCTAATTATTTGTTGTAATTCTTATAAGTATATAGGATCCGTAGTTGTATACGCTGAAACTAATTATCTTAGAAAAACTTGTATTTGAAAAGAAACATTTTAGTGGAGTTGTAAGTGTAATTGATTATTATTAATTAGTGTTTGTAATTTTAGTTACTGCTTACATTTATAATAAAAATCTAATTGGCTAACAATAAAATCCTTAGAAGTAAACTTTATTTTAGTTCCATCATTACCCTCGCACAACAGTTTTCTGGAATGTACTATTTTAATCCGATTATCGTCATAAACCTTGTTCTTTTTGTTTGTAGCCTAATGATTTTTAAATTTAATTTCAACCTAAAAATTATTTTTTTAAACAAACTTTTTTATAATTTGTAATGTGGATCGATACAAAATCGTATTGACAATAGTTCAAATTATCGCCCTTAAATCGATAAAAAATATCAAGTTTTTCTTCAAAGGCGTTTAGCAGGTTAAAGAGAAAGGATGAAGAAACGCGATGGCATCTTAATGTTGATTGTAAAAACTTTTTTTGACGTTTTTGTTTCATTCGTTACGGTAAATAATTAATTTAAGAACTTGTTTTGCATTGCGGCTGTGTGTCAACTGGGCACCAAACAATAGCCTTTGTGGAAATTTTAATCCTTTCAAGGTGTCGGTTTCTTCGACCATTCAAGGTCTTTTTCTTAGATATTGGAGTTTTAACGGAAATTTCATTCAAAGAATCTCATTCTGTCGATGCTGACAAATTTTTTTTAAAACAAATCGTTATTACTTTGAGCAGAGTTTAATATTCATTTCTGCTTTACCAAATCCGTTAAACAATTACAATATAAACTTGGCCTCTTGATAGCAAATAAGAAAACTAAATTTTTCCAAACAGACATACCGAACAAGTTTTGTATTTAAGCTTCTTTAATATTGTGACTCATAAAGGAGCTATATGCGCATCAATATCCAATTTTAAAACGTAATACAGGCAAATTTTAGTGTTTCTTATTAAAGGATAGTTTATTCACCATAAACGGTAAAAAGTATTATTAATGTCGAAAGTGACAATACAATAATTGATCTAGTGCTTCAAATGAACTTTCTGGAATTAATTCAACAGTTTTTTATTAGCCATCATTAAAAAAAAATTAAATTTCGTAAAAAAATTGTAACTTAAGTTTTCATGTCGCACTTAACAATAAGGATATGACATTTGTACTGATTATTCTCAACTTCTTATTTAACCTCTTAAAGCATTTGTTTTTTAAAAAAAACTACTAAAGAATAATTTTTTTTAATTTAAGAAAATACATTTTTGAACTTTATTTTGGCCAAAAGTAATAACTAAACACAAAATAACTGTCTATAAACACTTATCTTTGCAGTTTTATAATTTTTACATATTACATTACAAAAAAAGTCTTTCACTACTAAATCAATAATAATTTTCAAAAAAAACGTTTCTTTGTTTTACAACTGGACGAAAAGTAATATTACTCTAACATTTTATAGCTTACAAGACAGATGTAAATAAAAAAAATCAAAATGACCATTTTTTTCTTATGTTTCCTATAGCGATAGCGCTCGAATTAATTCGAGCGCTATCGCCTATTTTAGCCCATTTAGCGTAATAGAATTAACTCGAGCATGCACGTTACGGGGTTAATTTTAACTTAACAAAAATAGATTTCAAGAATCATTGAATTAACATTGAACAAACGCCCACCGTTTGTAAAATTTAAAATTCTGTTGTTGAAGTGGGAGAGAATGGGTATAGTAATTTAAATAACCACCGGGTTCTTTTAAGACTACTTTAAAATTGAACGTCGTTTTTTTTTACCTGCTAGACAATCGTTCAAGTTTTGTTGATGTGCGTGTTGTACAAGTCGAGTGTTAACTTCGTGTAATTGTGTTATACTAAAAGTTCCAGTTATAAAGGTAAAATATCTTTATACATATTTTTAACAGACATAAAAGAACACATAATTCATAACTGCAGATGAACGGTCAGTATACAAAAAGACATAGAAACAGGCTTTCTCTAAATTTTACATGTTTGCCCTGATTTTAAAATACCCAGATTTTTACAATTTTCTAGATCGCTGGGAATCCTGTAAAAATTAAATCAAATATAAATATTAGTGGTTTAGTTAAGTATTTTTTCTAATTTCAGCTTCCGTAAAATGAATAGTTTCCACAACTACAGAAATGGACGTTTTAGTGCCGACAAAGGTGTGGATTAGAAAATCGAGAAAAAGTGTGAAAAAGGGTTAAAGGCGATGACATTTATTTTAGATATTTTTAAATTTGTAAATAAATAATAAATATATATGTATTATATCGTATCGTATAAAATCTGTTTTTCAAGACTTGCACCTTTACTTTAATGTGTTTTATTTTCAAATGTTAACTATAAGATATCCGTTAAGCAACTGAAAAAATAGTATTTTTTAAGCAGTTTTAAAATCCAACAATTATACATCTTTTACAGTTAACTTCAGGTTGATTCTTGAATAAGTGCAAAAATTGTATATTTTAAACAGCTTTAAAATTAAATAGTAAAATACCCATTTAGATTAACTCTAAGTTATCCTAACGGGTTGAACGTTAAGCAAACAAAAATTAGTATCTTTTAGGCAGTTTTAAATACCAACCATTAACAATCACTTTCGATTAACTTTAGATTACCCTAACAGGTTGAACGTTGAGCAAACAAAAAATGGTATCTTTTTAGTAGTTTTAAAATTCAACTATGCACCGGGCATTTCGATTAACTTTAGGTTAGCCCAACAAGTTGACCAATGAATAACTAAAAAGAAGTATCTTTTGAGTAGCTTTAAAAGTGGACAATAAGTTGTCCGTTTCGGTTAATTTCGGGTTATCCTAAAAGGTTGACCGTTGCATACACGCAAGGTCAGTATAAGAGTATCCTATGGAGGGATTAAGTGGGACATAGTTCACCATTGGGTGTACTTTTGGGTACTCTATGATCACATTTGACAATCCAAAGCGGTTACCTTTATTACGACTTTTGGTTACTTTTGGCTGTGTGGGTCATTACTTCTCACAGCAATTTTAAATCAATTAAAATCCAAATCAAGTATTGTAAAAAATTATAATATAATAAATTATAATTAACAAAATTACGGCTTAAATATTTTCTATCTCTTCTAATACACAAAATAACATTACACTTGCAACACCTCATATTAACTCTTGCATGATAATTTTTGCAACATAACTGTTTTTTTGTGGAAATGGCCACCTTTATGTGTTAGAGTACTTGTTGTAACATTGGCATTTTGTAGATAATGCCAATCAATTATTTTTTTGTACAAAGAGCAATTTCCACAAATGTTTCGCAGCTGTTTGCCACTATCATATTTTAAACGTGAGTGGATAATACCTACCAATACATTTTACTTATAATATTTATTTGGTAACAGTTGACATGCTAACTTAACAGATACGGTCCTCTTATTATTTTGTTTTAAAAAGTAAAGGACATTTTTTTCATTGCTAATGACTACTGATTTACCTTTGCCAAGGGTTTTATTGCATTATAATTTGTCTTCAACGTACAAACAAACGTTTTAGTAACAAATTAGTAGCCGTAAGTATCTTTTTCTTCATTATTTTTGTTATTAGTGAGGAAATATTTCTTTGTACGAATATTTTGTACGATTATTTTGCATTCTTCTTGTGGGTTGATAGTCTTTTACGAGTTTCTATGAAGACGGAATAACCAGTAAATGAAAGATATCTGGCACCATTTTTAACCCTTAAAGCAATTTATTAGTTGTTTAGCTTTGCCTTTTAGATTTCTTAGGTTCACAATCAGTATCAAAGCCATAACAGTAACCCGATACACATAGTCAAATTTTTATAACCGAATATGACAGGTTATTTTGCGGAGTAGTGGCCGTAATATTTCATTACAATTTCATGAATAGAGCGAGAAACCCTACCGTCTGAACCTTTAGTTGACAAAATTTATGATCGAGCGAGCGTTGAACATTTCGTCATTTTCTCAATGCTGTAATAAATATCTTTTATGTCATAAAATTTGGGTAACAACTATGTGGTGGGGCCACATTTACACAATGGATCATAAAGTCATTAACTGAACCCTTCCAGGTTGAACTCACAGTAGGGTTCTTTACCTATTTACAATTTGATAGTAACCATAGGCGTGCTAGAATTTTGTTGTTTTCTTACAATTTTGTTCGTTGTTACAAATTTGTACAAAAAACAATTAAAATGTTTCTATCGTAATCTTTAAAGAAATTTTAATTATCAAGGAGAGTTGAATTATATGTGTGCCTTTTATGTTAATGATTTGTTAATGATAATCATAAGTGCAGTATGCAAAGGATTTGGACAACATTTTAATCCTCTTAATTTGCTATCGTCACCAATACTTACCACTTAATTAGGTTTTTATTTTCAAATTAGCAAATATATAAGAATTTTGATTGTTTCAAAATCAGTTTGAAAATTGTTAACGAAATGGTAGTTTTTAATAGTTTAACAAACTTTCGCCGCCTTTTCGTTCAATTCGGTCTCCGAGAATTTATTATAGTTTGGAATATTTTTCCTAAGGTAATTGTGTGTGTTTATTGTGATGGAAGTAGCCGCATAAATATCCACAGATATTACCTACTTTACCCTTGTGCTACAAGAGGTTGTAAAAAAAGGACTTCTATAAGAAGAAATACGTTCTTTAATAATGTTCGTATAAAAATGCAGTGTTTTTTGGAAGTAATAGTAATATGGATTTTAAAATATCCATTATTTCTTATAATAAGGGAGATTAATTTAAATAAATCTACCGTAAGAAAAACAATAAATAAAATAAGAACATTACTGACAGTTTACATGCTGGAAACAAGTGAACCCATTGGAGGCGTTGGAAGAATAGTCGAAATTGACGAAAGTGCTTTTGTAAAAAGAAAATACAACCAAGGACGAATAACAGCAACAAAATGGGTAATTAGAGGAGTATGTCGCAAAAACAAAAAGTGCTTTTTACAATATGTTGAAAATAGGAATGCTGCAACAACTGCAGATATTGTCAGAAGACACGTACTTCTAGGTACAATTATTATGACAGACATGTGGTAGGTAAAAAACCCTGCTGTGAGTTCGACCTGTAAGGGTTCAGTTAATGACTTTATGGTCCATTGTGTAAATGTGTCCACACCACATAGTCTTTACCCTAAAATTTATTTTTCGACATGCTCTTTGTCACTAAAAGATAATCAACAAAAATTCTCGTAGTAAACGGTGATACCATGTTAACAACAAAATTCCGCACAATACTTTCAGAGCATCATATTAAAAGAAAAAAATCAGTGAACATTTTTGTTCGCATACAAATTAGTTTTTGAAATAATATGCTCAATCACAACATTATCTATATTTTTCGTGTTTGGTGGGTTTGTCCTCTAATTCAGCCTCTAACATGCTTGCGCAATCTAAGTAAAAACATAATTGTATCAGTATCACAATCACTCTAAAATGTAGCACCAACTAAGAGGACAATTGTAACAAAACGGCAAAAATGACCGCAATTGTATTTAAAATTATATATCAATTTGTGTAAATTACGTTGTAACCATCGTTTAAAAATCGATTGGTTGTTTGAGTAATGTTTGGTAACGGACACAGTATTTGGATTGACGTTTATCATTTAATGTATTTTGAAGTTGTTTTAATGTAATTTTGGATTGAGTTTAATAAGTTATTTTACGATTTAAAATTCAAAGTTATAATTTAAATTGCTGATTTAGTTTTGTATGTTGTTACGCCGTGAAAAATTCCAGTGGTAATTTATGTTTCCCTTCTGAGATATAATCGTAATTAAATCTATTTTCGCCATTTGTTTATTTTAAGTGGATTTAAAAGTTCTTTGTTCGAGTACATTTGTACTTGAATTTCTTTATGTCAATCGTTTAGATTACGTGGAAAAAAATTAAGTCATTATCTTAATTTATTAGGCAGTTTAAATTCTTGTAATATAATAGTTTGTCAAATTGACAGTTTCACGTACAAGCGAAACGCTGTGTCCTAATTATATAAATATGACGTAATATGATTGTTTGCCTCTTTATTGCACTTCTTCGCGAGAGTATTTTGGTGTTTGAAGTTTCGAACGCAGCCTTTGTGGAAAGGGCAGTCGACAAAAGTTGATATATAGATGTGTTTTTGGTAAATGAGACGAGTTCGAAGTTGATTGGCAGACGTCAGAATGTAGTTAACGCAGGTGATAATTCACCTTTTATAGTAGTTACCGCGGAAGTAAGTGAAAATGGTACAGTGATGCTTAAGTGGAAAATAAAACTTTCCTTTTTCGTAATTACGGTTCATGGAGATCACTGTTTTCCTAATTAATATCGCATGTTTCGTTAAGTGAATTTTGTGCGTGAGTTTGTTTCGCAATCTCATCTTTCGCCTTAGGGGCGGATCAATAATAATTCTTCCGTTGGTAAATTTATTCATCTGGATTTGGTACCCTATCGAGGTCCCGGACGTTCTGCTGGCCTATGCTAACCAAAAGCCCGTCTTCGAGTAAATCAAGGTATTTATTTTGCACCATCTATTGATATGTGAAATTTACGTTTACGCGATTAAGTGTTAAAAGCTTTGAATTTTCAATTAAAAATTACAAGTGTTTCGAAGTTAACTTTAATGTAACTAATTAATGACCGTATTTTACGGTACTGTTTTATCCCAAGTTTAAAATTTATTAAACGGGACCGAATTATCGATTCAAATTATATATATATAAATTAGTTTATAAGTTTATTTCATTTTGTTTTTGTATTATATCGACACACACACGGCCGTGATCATAGATGTTTTAAGATTGATTAATTTGTGCTGTTTATTTCTTTAAAATTCTGTATTGTGTATTTTATAATTTTGTTTGTGTATTTTATTCCATTAACTGTAAATTTGTTTTGATCTAACGTGCATTCACGTAATTTTTTCTATTATTTTGCTACTGTTTTGTGTGATTAATTTTGTCAATCTCAATTCAATTATTTTATTATTTTATTCATTTTGTTTTTTTTTGTTCAAATAAATGTTAAATTATTAAATTGTAAAGAGCTTTTAATTCCGTCGGCCTCCGCGTGTGTAACTTTATTAGTTTATTTTAGATTTTAGCAAATGCACCCTCTAAGGTAAGTCCGTTGGGGGTGTATACTACAGAAGCGGACTTATGGTTGGCAAGGGTCATTAGTCCATTAAGCTTTACTCCTTCCTGGCGCCCTTTGATTTCGACATTATTATTTATCGATTTTGTGTTTTCGACAAGTCAATCCATTTCGATCACGAAACTTTTAAATAAAACCCACCCCTTCTCCATTGAGCTAGTGGCACAACCCCCGTTTATGTTACTACATTGCAGGCAGTGACTTTGTGTTAATTTTGGCATGTAACAACGTATGTTTTGGACTCTATGACGCGGATTGACTCTACTGTTTCAAAACACGCGACTTTCCCATGCCTAAAAAATCTTTTTACCGGAACAAAAGAAAATAGATAAACTGCGGTCTAAAACGAAAATTTCTTTTTCTCTTACGACCTGTTCTTAGTAGAAACCTTTATTTTGCGATCTGGTCCCAGTAGAACCTTTTACCTAAGATTGATATTTTGTGAGTTAATGTTTTGTAGCTGGCTAACTGACAGCGATCCTGATCCTGTAAATTTGACTAACAACTATTTGCTATTGTACCCGGACATGCTCCGCCCCCGCCGTATAACAAATGCCGGATTTCGAACTCTGTTACTTTCACGATTTTTTTATTTAACTTTTTTGTCGTGTATCCGCACCGCTGTCATCTTAAAATGTTTTCCCCCAGTGTTGACCACAAGTTTTTGCATCATCTATTCCTATTTGCAATTACCAAACCTCTGTCACGTAAGTAATTAACGAATAGCTTACGCCCGGTAAGCGCAATGATTGATCACGCAAACCAAGTTGGCTTAGAGTTGCCACGTAAAATCTGAGAGCTGGTAGCTACCTTATTTTTTCTTCCCTGAAACTAACTTTGGGCGGGGTTTCCAAACAAAACAGATGTTGAATATAGAGGGCGCTAAGCCTAATGAAACGCGACAGTTCTGGGAAGGCCAATGCAAAGCTCCAATCTAATTCCTAAACCCACACGCAAATACGTACGTCTTTCATCCCAAAATTTTACTTTAAAATTTAAACATAGTCAGCCAAATCACCAAATCTTCTAACGTACTTGTTAAAACCAAACATCGTTTTACCTCTTGTGTTAAAAACGACTTGATTTATACGGATTCTCTAAAATCCACGTACTATATTTTTTTGACCTAATTTAACTACTATCTAATCTCCTACTTATAAGCTAATAAAGTTTTTGTTGAATATTCTATGCACATTTACAAGTAAAACGTGTTCTTACATTTTTAACTTTTACCATTTTATTCTATAAATTTCTTATGAGCTTTGCGATAATTTTGTTGCTTCAAATTTCTTATTAAACGTCTACTTATTTATATCACACAAAATTTATTTCATCACACAAAATATTTGAGTTTACTTTCATTTTATTGATCGTCTCTAATAAATTTTAATTAAAAACCATCTTTTTGTAAATTGAATTAATTATATTTTTTTTGTACAAATATTCTTTAAACAATTATACAAAATTTTTTGTACATTTGTACTGTATTATAGTAATTTTCAACTAAAGTGTATACTTAATAATATGTCTTAAAAAACATTTTTGTTTATATATTTTTAAAATTATACAAGGTGGGGTACAACTACCGCCAAGATCTTTTACACGGGAACCTGTTAAAATCATCTAATTAATTTTTCTTTGCATATATACGTAGTGTATAGAAGCACATTTTAAAATTATTGTCGGTTTTAGAGGGTGTTCACAAGGAAAGATCCATATCAAAGTTATCTTTTTCGTATAAAACACCCTGTATTTTATAGTTTTTTTAGAATCTAAAGACAAAATAAAAACAAATTGTAATATGATTTTGCATACCCAACAACCCATTTTAAGAAAATAAGTAATAATTGATAATACAAGCTTCAATTCAAAATTTAATTTTGTTACATTTATCAGTATTACAATGATACAATTGCTAACAATATTTATAGTAAGAACCGTGGTTTAGAACAGCAACAAAAAATTTTGATTACATTATACAGGGTGATTAAAGACTTCAATTAAATTATTATTTATTGTAAATAACAGTTTTTAATAACATATTCTTTTATTGTTCTTAACTGTCATAAACTTTTTAGACTTTGTGAGCCCCGTAATTTCTGTTGAAGCAATAAAATGTTGTATTTAACTCGTTCTTGTCTAAATTGAACGTTTTTTCTGTCGAGGACTTTTAAAACCTTTGTTTTACTCGTATTTAAAAACGCTTTCTTGTGAAAAAAACGCCCAATTTACATAGAAAATTGTTAAATAAATAACTATTGTTAAATTTTTCATTTAATAATGAGTATTAAAATTTCCTATACTTAACTGTGTTACGAGAATTATCTCGTAACTTAAATGGCAGCAACTAACTCAGTTTGATTCGTTGATTGGGTAGTAAATTCCGAGGTGCTAAATTATAAAACAAGTTAAAAACGGTGTAAGAATAGGATGAAA
Organism: Aquatica leii; assembly: GCA_035610365.1. Lineage (NCBI taxonomy): Eukaryota > Metazoa > Arthropoda > Insecta > Coleoptera > Lampyridae > Aquatica > Aquatica leii. Next base: position 47,993,616 of record CM069433.1, on the reverse strand, counting down.
TAGGACTCATAACGTTAAAATCTATCCAAAACTAAAAGAGAACAAATGACAAAAATACAGGTTGTAACAACGAGTATATTTATTTTATCACAGAAAGAGATGTTAGAAAAAAACGAGGCAACATTACATAAATGTGATCAAATACTAGAACGTAGGTCCATATCACAAATAATAATTGCTGAAGCAAGCCCGCCCGCTTCAGGTGGGCAACACGTCATACAATGAATTAAACTTATCGGCCTATCTTTTACATTCCAACAGTAAATAAATTTACATTTGTAAATTAAAACACATAAATACAAATCTCGATAATTCAGAGAACCAAAGCGCACCGTCTAATAATATATGACACAAAAAAAGGGTTTATGATTAATTGTGACACCGTCATAGGTACGTACAATCGTGTGTGCAAACGACTGACAACGTAGATGGCAAGAATTAAATTAGGAAAATATAGTACTTACAGTTTATTTTTCCTTTTGAATGCGACTAGCTAGCGACACCTTTTCAAAAATTTCTAAAATTTGCTCAAATAAACAAAACCGTACATACTGTGTTATCACAAGTAAATTTTCCATGGTTCATACGGTTAATAAAAAAAATCAAATGCGCCGAGTTTCCCCTAAATTAATTATATGATTTCGTTAATTGGACCCTCCACTCCGGTTAGAATTTTATCAAATATTCTAAGGTTTTGACAGCTTTAACAAAAATGACGTGACGTCATCATGAAAATTTTCCCAATAAATGAACCAGTTGTACTATCTCCACATTGATGGAACAAGTGTAGATGTCCAGAAACCGCAATGACAATTACGGAAGAACTAAATTACATCACAAAAATGGAAACAACGCTTACCCAAATAAAGACTTTTACAAAAGTAGTAAAAACTCTATGCCCAATACTTGCATGCATGCGTGTAAGTAATTAGAAATGAATGCCTCGTTGGGCGCACATAGTATTATGTCCGATCTATTTCACCGTCAGTGGATAGATGATTCCATCGAACTTCAATGCCAGACCTTTTCAAATTGACAGTAATCCCCATTGTAGCGAGAAGTGGGTTTTTCAAGAATAAATCTTATTCGGTACGGACATCATAACAAAACGTAACAGCTCTAATCGTTTTTGAGTTATTATGAATTTTTATTTTAAATAATATAAAAATTTTTAGATTATATAACATTTTTTTAGCAGAAAGTACGCCGTCTCATTTGGCAATTCTAAATTGTTTCTTTTTTTAATATCTTATTCTTGTTTCAAAATTACTAGAAGTCAAAAATTTTCACCGACTTAAAAAATAAAAAAGTTAGAGACGATAAACGTTGCGGATGGGATAAAAATAACGCAGCTATTTGAAATAATAAATGTTTCAACCAAATTGTAAGTTTTTAAACATCCTGTATAACGCAATAAAAAATTTTAGTTGTAGCAAAATTAAATTTTTAATTTAAGCTTGCATTTTTAATTATTATTTATTTTTTCAGAAAGGTTAAGTATTAGGTATTCCTATACTTTTCTTATTTTCTATTTCGACTTTTATTTTGTTTCTATATTCTAATAAGACTACAAAATAAAGTGTTCTTTAAAAAAACATAACTTTGATTTATTTAGATCTTTTTTGTGAACATCCTGTAGAATCAACAATAATTTTAAAATGTGCTCATATACACTATGTACATGTGTAGAAAAAAATTAATTTGAGAATTTCAACAGGTTTCCGTGTATGCTGTGCCCCATTTGTTTTTTAACGCAGACATTTTTTTAAACATTATTATATACCCGCTTGGCAGTTGTAAAAACTTTCTTATTGTTTTTGTTAAATTAATTTAAAATCTGTTTAATATTATTTTTTATTTTAATAAAATTTAGAATTAATAATATAAAAAACAATGTAATGCCAACTTTTCTATTTAAACCTTGTTTAATAAAACAATATCGAAATGCTTTACATGTATTAACAAATTTGAATTTATATTTTATTTTTATATACCTACATTTTTTGTTTGTTTGAATAAATTTATAAATTTAATTTTTAATTTTTAAAAATAAGCTTTTATTAAAAATTACTTTATTTTATAAAATTAGTTGTTTGCAGATTTAATTCTTAATAGCAGCAAAGCAAAAACAGAACTGAAACAGCTGACATGCACAGTACGGTCTTTTCAAGTGCGTTCAAAAGAATTAATAAAAAGCAAAAGCTTTTAACTTGTTTTGTTTTAAAAGCTTAAACAATGCTTCTTTGAATTTGTTCTAATATACAACAAATAACAGGCAAACATACAAATATTATAAGATATAATTACGGATTAACGGAAATGCAATTGGTTGTCTATAAACTATAGACTAATATGTACTAAACTGCCAACAGATCTCAAATAAAATTAAAAAAAATAAAGTAATGTATAAACAATTTAGGAGAGTTTGGTGCTGAGTTATTTGCAATTTGTTGGCTGGACTTCATCATGTCCGTTACAAAGAGCTTGTTCCTCATTCCTACTCGCATCCGGAATTTTGTAGGAAATTACTACCAAAGGCGATGTATAATATCGCGTTTTATTTCACTTATAAGTTTGCAATGTTGTTAGCTTTGCGTCTGCAGCAGGACTTTTCGTTTATGTTTTTTAGCTCCCTTAAGCTACAGACCGCTTTAAACTACGTACTGTTGGTAACGGAAACGACGGATGACTACTGATGCACTTCCGAGTAAGTTGCAAGTTTCCGTTTTCTTGTACACATATTTCACAACAGCATTTTTTTCTATATTCTACATTATCTAAATCGTTTGCTTAAAATTCATTTAGTGAAATTTTTTTTTCACTTAAAAAAAGTTATTAAAATTTTGAAACGTGTTTATAATTGTATTTTCAGAAGCCATTTAAATGTTTAATTTAAAAAAAGTTATAAGTTAAATTTGTACTCTGTTAGTAAATTTTGTAATGATAAATAGGCTCACTTCCTTGAAAAAATGAAGATTAACTTGAAATTTTTCGTATACAGAATAAAAGTAAAGAAATGTAAGCATTTGTTCTGAAAATGTGTAGCTATTAAATCACTTTCGCCGTGTAAGTTATAGCTGGATCTTCCTCGACTTGCGGCTATTTTTTATACAGAGCTACAATACAAATTCATTGGCGCACGTCAAGTAACTGCGTGTAAAAACGTAGACCTTTAGTTGAGTGAACAGAGTACGAATAAAACACATCCTTAAAATTGCGAAGACCAGAGATTACGATTTTCAAACTTAAGGGATTCTAAGTCATAAGATTCCTTCCGGCGCTTTGTCCGATTTCTCACACTCTTCGTTGTATTTACTGCTACTGTTACCGTTATCTTGTTGCCGCAGTTCATTGTCACAAGCACGTGCCTACGAATCTTCCAAAGAGGTTATAAATTTTACACCTTCTTGTTAACGTTCGGGTGTTTCAACACCCTTTCACAACGTTTTTATAATAACTTTACTTTATTTTAGCCTTTCGCAGGAATTTAGTGTAATGGAAGATACCTACACGTGTTCAATGAAATTTAATTATAAAGATACTCCAAATGGAGAAAAACGGTCTTGCTCCTATACTGTTAGGTTAATTTTAAAGATTTATGTGTTCTTGAATTAGTGTATTAGAACGTTAAACATTGTTTATAAAATATATTGTTATTCTAAAAGATAAATCTATTGATGTTATAATTACAAATAATTAAAGCTACCGTATATTACTGCATAATTACATAACGGAGTAAAGTAGTGAGTGAGTGTATCTAAATTATTTTGTAAACTCCATTTTTGTTATAATATAGTAATAATGCGAATTAAACAAAATGTGCAAAGAAGAAGGAATAAACCATTCTAACCATTAGCTTAATAGTTTAATTATTTTGCGGTAATTGTTGTTTTAATCATCTAACAAGTGGTTTTATTTATACCAATAACTAATTTAACTATATAATTAAAATTATAAAATAAGTTTTTTTAATATTCAAATATTAAATATGGTTATTTTATGAATGTAGTAAAATTATATCAATTAAAAGATAAATTAAAGAAGGACAAAGAAACTTTGCCATTAAAACTATGACGCTGTTACTATTATAACGAATTTAAAACTTTATTTTAGTTATGTACACAAATATTATACGTTTACTATAAATATACTTAATATTTACTAAGCTAAAAAATACACTATATAACAAGTTAAACAAAATAGTAAACTAAAAATTTAATAAAAACAAACATTTACTATAAGTTATACAGAATATTTCAAAGTTTATGGGAAATAAAGATATGGTAGAGGTCAAAATAAATCTATTAGACCCTATTTATGTACATATATACTAAAATGTACCGTTTGTTCGTGAGAAGAGTTCAAAGTCTATTTAAATATTATTAAAACAATTAACACTTACGTTGCACTTATTTATTTACACCGTCAATTATTATTGAAACTTTCGGCTAGAATAAACTGCAACTTTCTTCTCCAACACTTTTTGTATTTTTTATTTATCTGGAACTAGAACTTTGTATACTAACCGAACTATACAAAAAACTTTCATACATACATACATGATTTGCTAACGCGTAGCTTAGACACAAATCAATAAAGTTTACTATTATAAATCATCATTACACCACTACCAACAAGATATCCTTCATACATTTATAAATTATTGACAAAATTATACAAAGCTACATCGTAAAAATTAATATATCAAAAACAAGAAATCTTTATCAACAAAAAAATTGAAAACGCATTACCTTAAATGCAAACACATCTATACTAAATAAACACAATGCTCTACAGCATAAGAACTACAAACACAAAAAAAAATTAAAAACAACAAACATTACACAAACCAAACTTATCATAATACGAATATAAAACTTTTAAAAACATCAGATACAATTTTATTAATTTTCTAGTTATATTATAGTATACTCTAAAAACGATTAAAACACTTTGTGATTTTAAATTCAAAACACAAGTTTTTAATGGAGGTGCACAAAGTTAAAACCGTTTTTCAGCGAAAAGCATATTGAAAAACGTTTGTTGTGGGCAAGCATTAATATCGACCGTAATTTCTCCAACGTCATTTTCACCGATAAATCCACTTTTTGGACTTGGGTTACAAGAAAGCATGCGAGGTCAACTCGTGCAATTCTTGTTTTTTAGTGCACAGTAAAACACCCGGTAAAGGTGCGTTTTGTATCTGTTTACAAACAATCTTAAAACAAAAATAAAGAAAAAAATATATAAACAATGTTTATTGAAGTCTGCTCAAAGATAGTTTGGCCCAGATAATAGTTTGTGAGTGCTACAAGAGAATAACGACCCAAAACATCAAAGCCGTTTGTACACGGAGTGGAAACAAGAAAATGGCATTACGACGATGGATTGGCCTTCTTAGTCGTCTGACGCTAATCCTATCAAAAAGGTTTAGGGAGACATTAAAGTCAAGTTCAAGGAAAAACGAGTATTTAATCTAAAGAAGCTGTCACGGCACATCCGACAAGTATGGAGGTCTCTACCTAAGACACTGGCGAGAAATCTTGTTAAAAGTATGCCCAAACGGTGCTGGGCCATAATCGATAATTATGGCGACTGAACAAAATATTAACCAGATGCATTGTTTTGCAATGATTATATTTCAAGAAAATAAATTTAATTTTGAATAATTTTTTTTTGCTTTTATAAAATATGATCGATACGTTCTTGTAGAAAAGATTGTAAATTTGAACAATATTAATTATTTTTTTAATACAGAATATATTTTTTTGCTAAAACTCTGTTTTAATGTGTGGTTACATAAGACTTCAACATTATCCTTCTGGTTAATTGATGGTTGAATTATCTTCTACAATAAACTTAAAGTGTTTTTTTTTGTTTTTGTATAGACTTCATTTTTATAACAATTGATTTGTAGGTTTTTTGTCTCATAATTTATTAAATTTAATTCATAATTTTTTTTACTGTTTTCTTAAGATGCCGTTGTTGTAGAAACAGAGGGCTGCAAAATAATTGATGTAACAGCAACTAGCTTAGAACGCAAAAGCAGTCGAGCGTTAAATGTTACAAACCCAGGTGGAACGAACAATTCAGTTTTCTTCCGTTGTTGTCTCTTCTAGATCGAACTGCCAAAACTTTTCTTCAGTAGTAGTACTTACACAAGTTTTTGTACGTTTTTGTAGATCTTTAGTTTTACTTTCTAATGAAGGTCTTTTTAAGTTTCACATTTGATTAACTGGATAAATACCTGACGCTTTAAAAAAACTTGTTAAATTACATTTAATTGCGTTTAATTCATTATCAGCCACTTTTGAAGTCTTTTGGTACTGTGTTAAATCGAGGATTTTTATTTTTCTATTTAGTTAGAGTAAAAATTGTTAAAAAAAATTAAGCATACAAATCTTATATAATTTAGATCGCACAATTTTCCAAACGTTATTATCCATGTGTGTAGAGAAATTGTCACTTAACGAAGCTTTTTTGCTTGGCAAACGTTTTGCATAGAAAAGAAAACTGTTAGTAAACCAATCACAGAAACTTTGTTTATCAAAGAACCCAATAGTGGTTCTATTGTACTTGGTGTCAAAGTTCCAGCATGTTTTATTGCAGAAAGAACATTTTAGAACTTGTTTTTACTTCATGTATCATATATGTGTAAGCTTTTATGAATTATACATAGACGTCGCAAAATTTCCATAATGTTAAATGATTTTCTAAATTATTACCGTGATTTCAAGTTTGCAATAAACTGTGAAATACGAAAAAAAATTCAATTCAATTTTTACTTTCCTACAAGGAAAGTATGTGGATCACAATTTTTTTGCAAAAAATTTTGTTGCAGAGTTTTGTGTTTCAAAGTCTGCTACATCAGTAAAATGTATTTTTGACCGTGTGTGTGTTTGCGTGTGAATAAAGTTGTACTCACGTTAACTGTCGAATAAAAAATTATAGTAACTTGAAATTTGGTATAGGGCTAGCTTTTCATATTCTCTCGTTTCTATCAAAAGATGGGTTTGATAAAAAAACAGAAAGTTGGTGTATCCGCCATTTTTAATAGTTTTTCTTATATAACTTTACAGTTTCTTATAGAAATAATTTTTCCTAATAATTTATTTAAATAAATAAATTTTTTAACATTAACAGTTTATTAGGTATTTGATTTACAATTTAAAATGAATTTGAAATATAATCTAGATTCGAATCCTGCCTTCGACAATTTTGTTTTAGAAAAAAATTCCGTTTCTTGAAGAAACAGCAAGATACGCTAAAAATAACATTTAATTACTAATTTACTAAAGAAGAAAGCAATATCGTTAGTCGATATGACAACATGATCTCAATTTACTATATTTCCGTTATATCATAATGAAATATAGAAGAAAATTTTCGAAAAAATTATAGCATGCTAGAAAGTCCATACAAACGTGTACATATCACTTTAAAGTGGGTACGATAAAAAATCTTTTTAATAAAAATTGGTTAATGTGTAATACTTATAGTATTATTTATTATGATTCCGTTTAACGAAATAAAATTATAAACCTAAGTTGCTAAATTCTCTATATTTTTTTGACTTGCTTTTCTTTAATTTGAAAATTAAAAATATGTAGAAATTCCTTATAAGAAACTCGTGTGGTCGCACCAATTTTTTTTGTAGTTTTTAAATTTTCTTGGGTAGTGTTAACTGAACTATTGGGTAGCTTTAATTGAACCTTTGGACAATCTTAGATGAACCCTTTGTGTAATCTAACCGGAACTCATGGCTTTGACTGTACTTTTGGGTATCCTTAGTTGAACTCTTGGGCAGGTTATTCTAAATTTTTAAGTGCCCTTTGCTGCCATTGATTATAAGCTTTTTTAATAAACAGAAAGTTTATTTTATAAAAACTTAAAACAAATATTAAAGAAAAAAAATAGAAAACTAGTTTCACGAACTAAAAATGTATTTAAGAAAAAAAGTTAAAAGAAAACTAATGACTAATGACAATTTTAAAAAATAGGTTAAGTGTAACTTAGTTTATAAAACTTATGATAAAAGTTTAAAAAAAACAGTAAATAACAGAGTTAATTTTATCGATTCGAAAATTGAGAAATTAAATGTGAATAGAACAGAGCTCATTGATTCTAATTTTTTCTTAGCAAACTGATTCAAATCTATTTCAAAAAATCTTAAAATATACAGAGAAAATGCAATTTTGTTTTATTGAAGTTTGTGGTTGTAAAAATAAAAAGAGGTAAACGGATACAATTAAAAAAATTTAGTTACAAAAAGATTTTAGTTAATAAAAATTGAATGGAAATTAACATTGTAACCGAAACATGGAAACTTTGATTACGACATTGTCATGGTTCAAACCCAAAAGTTCTTTGTTATCTTTTCTTGTGTGCTTTGATATTTAAATTTTTTTTAATAAGTAACATAACTTGTTAATGTATATTTATTTAAATAGTATCTACTTATTTACATACAATATTGACTATGTAAAAATATCTGCTCTTAAAGCTAAACTTAAGATGCAAATTAAATTGTTATAACACATAAACGTATCTTTATAGTAACTGCATGACAAATTTAAAATTATTCTATTTGCATTTTTTTCTATTGTGCACATTTTTCTTATAAACAATAATACGTTGTTTTTGGGTAGGTTTATTGCTTCTAATTTTTTTAAATTTTAATATCAATAGTACTTTTATTTATTTAAAAACTAAAAAAAAATATATAAAATTGTTAAATTAACTAATCGATTATTTTTTTTTATTTCCATCAAGAAATTAAATTATTTACAGTTTACAAACCAAAACATAAAATATGTATAAGGTTTTAACTTTTTCTGACCTGTGGATACAAGTTAGTGTAGCATTGTTTGTTAAATTTAAATAAATAAAGATTAAAAGAAAATATTTACGTAATGCGTGTTAATTCATTTTTATACAAAAATATAATGTTAAATAAGATGTAGGTAAGGCGTACGAAAAATGCTATTTCAAGCATTTGTGGGAGTTGAAATTGAAACCTATTATTAATTTATTTATAACGTACTTACAAATTATTTATAAAGTCTGATTAATGTTTTTAGATAATAATACATAATGAATTATTAAACAAATATATAAATTCAGTTTGCAACTTAATTTTAATTTATCAGTCACAACGCCCATTAATAATTGTTTATCTTAAAAAAATACGTCAAACAAATAGTTTTTCTGTCTAAACCTAGACGGGTCTGAGTTGTAATACTTGTTTTCATTTAGAAAATTTGTTAACTCAATATAAACGTTTAAAAAAAACGACAAAAATTGTGAAATTGAATTATTTTTAACAAACTAAACCAAACATATTAAAGCGAAAATGCAAACCGTTTCATAAAAGCAAGTGTTTAAGTTTTAAAAGTAGCATTTCCACAGCAATCAACTTATATTAACTTTACAGAAACTCAAGAAATTACCAAGACCGTTTTAAACATCTTTACCCAACGGTGCAGTTAATAGATAAAATCGGTTTTAATGTTATAATCGCCATAAAAATGCATATTAGTACTTTTTAAATTTTTAACTTTAAACAAATTAATTTAACATTGTCTGTTTTATTTTAATTTTTTAAATATATTTAAAAATGAATCATAATTTACCAATTTTCTTGAACGAACAAAAACATATCTACTAAGAAATAATAGTAAAACTAAACCAACATTTAGACTCAAAATCTGTGTTATTAAACTTACTAAATAACTTGAAACAAAATTTGATGTAATTGGAAATATGATGGCATAGCTATGTCATATCAATTTACTGCGTGAATAATAGTGATACAGTTCTTAAATACATAAAAGAAAACAATATTAAGAAAATAAAGCATAAACTAAATATAATTGGCAAAGCCATTACAAATTAAAGATAATGTTGCAAAAATGAAATTAATAGACTACCAATAAGATGCCTTTAAACAATAATTTTAAATTGGAAGAGCTCACTTGAGAAGATAATATACAAAATGCAAAAAACAAGACTAACAATTCCAAAACAACTAAAAAATTTTTATGTGGCATTAAGTACTATTATAAGAATTCTTGTGATAGAAGTTTATAGAAGTTGCAACATTTTAATTATTGTATAAAAAAACAGAAGACGAATTTAGTCCATTTAAAATTAACAAATTATTTCCGAATCAACTAGAATTACAGAATCGACATCTACGCTTATTGATTTAATTATCACTCCAACGGCAGAGATAATTCTGGAACACGGGGTAAGAGATTTAGGGATTATATCTGATCATTTTTTAACTTATTGTCATATTGAGATTACAAATCCCGGAAATCAAACAACTTTTAAAACTTTTCGAGATTTTAAATACTTTAACTATGACTCATTCAATCAAGCACTGGAATCTCTACCGTGGAATTTGCTATTTCAGATTCCTGACATAGACTCCAAAATACATTTTTTAAATAATAACATAATTATTTTATATAACTTATTTGCGCCATTCAAAACTGCAAGGTTAACTAAACCCAAAGCTCCATGGCTAACAGACAACATCAGACTTCTGATAACATTAAGAAATTTAAAAAAGAAAATATCCTACTGATTGGAACTATTATAAAAATTTACGAAATTTTACTACTACCGCTATTAGGAGGGAAAAACGTGCTTTTTTTCAGCATTCTATTAACAAACATTCCAATAATATCTGGAAAGCTCTCAGGTCAATTGATTTTCACTACAAATCTCAAAAGCAAGATAATCCAACTGAACTTAGTGATGTAAACGAAATCAACAACATCTTTATAAACGAAACCAATAGAATTAAAGTTCCCGCAGATGATAATCTCAAATGTATCTACAGCCACACTATGAAGGCTAATATTCTAAATAAATTTAGTTTTTCACTTGCCACAATGAAGGATGTAACTGAATTTTTGCTTTCTATCACCTTGAAATCTGTAGGCGCAGACAACATCAGCATCAATATGATTAAAATTTGTTGTCCATTTCTATTAAAATATTTACTTCACCTAATCAACTGCTGTCTAGAATCTAGTTACTTTCCAGATTGTTGGAAAATTGTTCATATTCTCCCACTTCCAAAAAATAATTCGCCTGCTAGTTTTAAGGACTTACGTCCTATTAGTATTTTACCTGTCTTATCTAAATTGCTGGAAAAAGTTATTGGGAAGCAAATTCGTCAACATTTGTTCTTGTATAATGTTGTTCCAACAGTTCAGTCTGGGTTTCGTAGTAGATACAGTTGTGCTACAGCTCTATCTTATATAACAGATGATATCATCAAAGCATTGGATAACGATAAGGCTTTAATGCTAATGTTACTTGATTATACCAAGGCTTTCGATCTGATTGATCATGACCTATTATAATGCAAATTACATTATCTTGGCTTTAGTGATTCAGCCATAAATTTACTAAAAAGCTTTCTATCCGGCAGATATCAAGTAGTAAAATTTAATAATTCTATGTCCAATGAGCATCAAGTGTCCGTTGGTGTGCCACAAGGGTCCATTTTAGGGCCATTGTTGTATATCATTTACACCTCAGATTTTATCGACGTTGTTTAAAATTGCGAAATGCACTTTTACGCTGAGGATACTCAACTATATTTAATATTTAACCCTTCTGATATTCAGAAAGTCGTAGACCTTATTAATAATAACATAAATAGCTTAATAACTGTATCAAGAAAACATTCTCTACTTATAAATTCCGCAAAGTCCAATGTTATGCTATTCTGTAAACCAAAAGATAAAAATCTCATTTTACCTTTTATCAATGTTAATGTAAACGGAACAAATATACCCATACAAAGCGCTTGTCGTAACCTGGGACTTACCTTTGATGCAAACTTAAGATTTAAAGATCACATAAATAAGTGCATACAGAAATCCTATACCAATTTAAGAATTCTATATGCTAACAAGCATTTTCTAACTGTTAAAGCCAAACACATACTAAGCAATTCTTTTGTTCTATCTCATTTCAATTTTGTTGATACGGTTTATGGTCCTTGTATGTATGATGCTGATATGAAAGAAGTTCAACGTATACAAAACTCTTGTGTTAGATTAATTTTTGGCTTGCAAAAATATGATCACATCTCTCGAAAATTAGCTGATACAAAATGGTTAAATATGAAAAATCGTAGATTACTACATTTTGCTTGCTTAGTTCACAAAACCTTGTTAACAAAAACTCCATCATATCTTAGTAGTAGGCTCAGCTATCGTACGGATGTACACAACATCAATATACGAAATAAAGGTCTTTTAACAGTTCCAAAATATAAAACTGCTGTATTTAAACGTTCATTTTCTTATAATGCTGCTAAAGTGTACAACTCATTACCAAATTATATTAAAGATCTGTCATTGGCTTCCTTCAGAAACCAATTGTATATATACCTGTTTAAATTGCAGTGCGCGGCGTGATAAATGTATATATGATTATATGTGTGTCTTTATTTTTTTACATGTAATTATTATATTTTGTTTAGTTGTTTTTCATTAGTTAATGCTATTGTTATTCTGCATTCTCTGTTTTTGGGAGATATTCTGGGTTGAGTGGAAGAACAGATGACAGTGCCCTGTTATCTGAACTCCGCCTGTGGCATAATAAGTTTTATTTTTCTTTGTTTTCTTATACCCATTTCTATGTATTTAAGTTATGTCAATAAAGACCAAATAATATAAATTTATTTTAGGCAACATTGAGGTTATAAAAGCAAGTGAAACGCGATGCAATGCGGTAAAAGCAGAGAAATAGAAAAAAACAGTTATAGTATCTTAAATATATGTAAAAGAATAAAAAGTAAGAATCATACTTAATAAAAAAATACAAAAGATGAAAGAATTATTGTAACTAAAACGCAAGTCTATATTTCAACGCTATGCACCAACTGATACATCTGATTTTTGATAGCAAAAAACTTTTATACAGTCAATTAAATACCGCGGCGCGCAAAAACAAAACAAAAAAACATAATAATATTCATGTATAAAATAAACAAAAAACAGAAAAAAAACAAAGAACTTAAAAAGATTACGGGAAAAAAATTGAGTAAGCGCAAAATACAAAGAAACGCTAAAACTTTGTAACATAAATACGTTAGTAATTTGTGGAGTTATGTTTGAAAATAAAAACTACTATAAAATGCGTATCCTCAAAGAATGCAACAGAAAATTAAATTAGTTCTAAGATGCATAGGTAAATATATCAACAGGAACGCATAACATGAGACTCGGAGACTTCTAGATTAAATACGAGATACAGTAAAAACTACGATAATTAACACAACTATATACTTTCATGTACAATTAATAAAGAACAGTTAAAACATAAAAACAATATACAGTAAAAACTCTGTATTGTGGACACATATGGGACCGACATGAACTGTCCTCTTTAGGGAGGTATCTCTAGTAGAGAGGTCTTTTGTTTTGATTGTATGAGTAATATTTATAAATGATTGCATACATGATTTTCGTTCTACAAGAAACATAAATGTATAAAATCATTTTAGAGTTTGCGCTGTTAAAATAGACTCTGTAACAGTAATAAAAATTGATGGAATAAAAAATACATAGAGTATAAATTTAATTAACTATTAAATATACATAATACATACACATATGTTGGTTTTAAATGTACGTAAATTTAAATCAATTTCGATATATGTTTCTATTTTTCCTTTTTATTTTTGTATGAAGCTAAAACAGTCATTCGGTCATTACTTCTCTAGTCCATCTATGTTTTCTTAATTGCTTTCTAAGTTATATTAATTTTTTCCAGTTGCAACCTTTTGAAGCAACGATGTTTGGCATACTTTCCTATGACCAATGCTTTTTCAGGATTACCAGCCTTATTTATACAAAATAATACAGGTAAACGTTTTTTCGAAAATTTTCACCTTTACAATTGTCGCTTTTCAAACATAATGTTTTATCAGGTAAAGCACGATAAAACAAACCACTTTTATTTAGGTTCCAAATGTCTTCTTCTGAATATCCACTCACAATTTCTGGACGTTTATTTAACTAAGTAGTAACTGAGTATGGAGTCGCATCTGAAGATTCACCACAAACCCTTTTCCAAGGGATTGCATGACGATTGCAAAACTTTTCTAGCCGTCCATTAGAAAATTAGGATCTTACCAGAACCAATTCTTTCGCCACTTCTTTTGCTTTCTCTTGTAGCATTGGCCCAGACATAGGTAGCATAAACCACTTAAAAACGATTTCGTCTAGATTCACTTTACTTGTTTTTGCAGATATCCGAATTGCATTGTCATTTCCATTTGCATGAAACGCCTTTCTTAACTCATCTTGTTTGTTGAGAATGTTTGCAACTGAGTTTTTGATATTTGAATATATGCTGCAACCTTTCGAACACCACATTTTAAAGTTCTACTCTTGTTTATATACATTATAGTTAGAAAATGACTGCGAAAGAAGAAAATTGGAAACATTAATTTGGATTCAAAACGCTAGAAGTTTTGGATGCCAACGCAAAATTGACATATATGGCGCTGCTTTCATTGATATTACAGATTTTTAAATTACAGATCAGTATATTCTCTTACAGTAATCTATAAAGATACAGTTTCAGAGATTTGGAAAAAACATACGTTCTTTTTATTACATGTAAAATAACCTTGAAACAAAATTAGATCTATGCACGATAACACTGAAGTTCGGTCTATGTAAACAACTGGTATTCTGAGAAACATAATCATTCCCCTAATAGAAGACAATTTTATAATTGAACGTACAGTTTCTAATTTGTATATATTTTTTATAGTATTCGAGCGATGAAAACAATAAAATAAACTACCAAATTTACAAAATGTTTATTCAAATTTGATATAATTTAGAAGAAAGTTAATTAGTTAATGAATACACATGCTGATAACAAATTATAAAAGATATATTAATAACAAAATGACTAAAAAGGTTTATGAATTTGGGTAGGCAGGCATGTTTAGCTAAGGATTGTCCTTTTATGTCAATAAACAGAATATTCTACATGCTTCTGTTTATTGACATAATAAAAACACATCTGAACTCTAGTATATTGTAGGCAATTCTGATATCATTTTTGGCCGAATGCCTTTTTAATTATGCAGTGCACGCTGCTTAATAGAATCACGTTGGGGCTTGAGGTTTTTGATAACAACCGAATGATAACAATATCCAAAATTTAGAAAAAAATGCTTATTTGTTAGAACGCCGTAAATACATACAGCGTGAATGTGATTACCAGGTTGTTAATTTAGAAGGTGAAATCAAAGTGTCAATACAAGCAAAAAATGTTTATAAATCGTTTAAACAAAGCAGCATTTTGAGCCAACGGATCTGTAGCATTAAACAGTTAGTTGACACCGTTAATAAAGAGAAATCAAAAACAACCTGATGACGCCTCATTCCCTGTTCGAAGAACTACACAATCCTTCTCAGAAATTTGCTGACACTAAACATAAATACAAAATATACGTTATCACATAAGACGTAATTAATTTAATTTTTTTATTCTAAACAGACACGTGCTTTCTAAGTTAATTCTCGAAGATAACGTATTTACAGATGTTGAAATAATGTACTGTTTCGTAAATCAGTCAAATTATTTGCATAAATAAATAACACTGAAAAAACAAGATAAACATGCAAAACAACCATTTTTCTAGTACTATGATAAAATTTTTCATTTTTTTATGATTACTAAAGCGGCGTTTTTTCTTTGTAGTAGCATGCGTCCGGATTGTTACTTTAGTAATGTGATAACATTATCCCATTGAAAACATTATCCGTGATTCCAATAAGCGGCGAGCGCTGTAATAGTAATTCATAACAAAATTTAAATTATTAAGTTGGTTCTGAAATCCGAATCTTTGAAGCATTGCCCGTATTTACTGCTAAACATACATCTAAAGTGCTAATAAACTTGTATATTTATATTTTTTGTGCCTTTTGAGTAGTATAAAAATTTTTAATAAAATTAAATTAGCAATTAGCAAACTATAAAAAGTGACTATTAGGCTTTGCAATTTAAGGTAGATATTCTTTTAGCACTCTTATGTTATGAGGGGAAGATAACAACTGTTTTTGCAAACGTTATTGCCCAGCAAACAAATAAATAGTGCAGACATAAAACATCTGACAATAATTTTTCCATATTATCAATTGAAGTACGTTTTTATTTATGTTTGGATCACGTTTCCATGGTTTGTTTTATATATTTTGTTATCAGCATAGTTGAATTTTACATTTAATGTAAGTACCGTTTCACATGAAGCGTACGATACGCGCTACGCCCTACGCTCGACGTATAGCGTAAAGCGTTTAGATCATGGAGCAGCAATAAAATGGATTTGAAAAAATTAACGCAAACGTTGTTGCGATTGCCGCACCTTTTATCGTCTTATGGAAAGCAAATGCAGAAGAGAAAAAAGGTACACATGGCAAGCCTGAATTTGTTATTAGTTAAACGGGCGATGTAGCATCTGAAAGGATTGTATAGATGTTATGTCATCACGCGCCGCGTAGATACGCGGAGCGCGAGGGCTGAGCGTGTGCTCTCGACGTAAAACCTAACGCGCGCGTGTCGCGTTTGAGAAACGCGCACATGTAAAACCTTGTATCTCGTACAATGTAAACCTATTTTCAAGCGTAGAGCGTAGCGCGTGCCGTACGCTTTATGTGAAACGGGACTAAGATCCAACAAATCCTACATTATTGTTAAACATAATTCGTTAATTACCTTTGACAAAAGACAAAATTAGTTAAGCTTTTTCTTTATTAAGCTGATTATTTTATTTACATTCAATGTCATTAAATCAACTTACAACAGAAATTTTTAAGTAAACCGTTTAAAGAAATTCGTAGTTTGCATTAGCGTAATCGTTTTTTGCGTTCAAAATTTATATGCAAATAATATCACCAAAATAAAACTTTTTAAAATTTTTCTGTCCATAAGGTTGATGTGTTGATAGTGTCTTGTCCACGTCCACATTATGGAGTGGCCATATAAGAGTTTTTTTTACTACTTCAGGGAGGTGTCCACAACGAAAGGTTTCACGTACATAATAAGAAAAACTATATTTGGTTTCTTGAACTTTACATAAACTAATATACTCGTACGTCCAATGTGTGTAGATCATTCGGAACATCTTATTTCAGATTTCAGTAGATACGTTTGTTGTAGGTTTTTCAAAAATTGTTTATACTTCTTCGAATAAGTGTTAATTTTTTATTTTTGTTTTTGCGTTTCATGAACGGAAATACCAATTCTAATAATAATTTTTTTATGAAAAATTTTTGTTTATTTGTTTTTTCTGTTGCAAAATTTTGCTGTTTGTGTATATAAAGAAAAATCGCATTTAGAGCTTTTACATTCATAACGTTGTACCATTCATTTGTCGTTTTGTGTATAGTTTGAATAATTTTATCCATATGATTAACCCCTCTTTTAGTTTTGTTGTAAAAGTTTATAATACCAGCTTTCTTTTTCTACACAACTAAATTATTGGAGCGATGCGTAAAACCTAAAACAAATACAGTTTTTCTTTGAGACGTATCCCACGAGTGTAAAACTTTTGATGAAAAAAAAGTTTGCAAAATAAACAGATCGACCCTCTGCTGCTTGAAATGCATTTGGATTTTTTTTTGTTTTTTAAAGTGCCAACACATTGCCAACAAATTGCCCTCTTCCCGGCCTTCTTTATCGACAAAATTAACTTATTCACAAAAGTTTCAAAGACATTTTGTTGCACATTTTCATTAGACTGTTGATTAAGGTACAATTGTCCATCAATGGCGTAAATTTTTTCACTTTCACAAAGGCAAAAGTATTTTACTTCCTAGTTAGCTAGTTTTAGTAGCATATATTGGATAAATCTGCATCTACCTCTAAACAACAATTAAAGCAATTAACATACATTTTATATCTATATAATGAATTTGACATTTTATCAAATATAAACCCTCAGACGAGAGTATCCCAGTTCTTCTCCACACTGGCTAAAAATAGTAGTTCAAAAATGCATTCATTTCATCTTGTTCTATTCTTGACCAACCATTATTTTTTACAAATTTGCGGGTATATTATATATACAGGGTGTTTAAAAAAAATGCGGCAATATTAAAGGGGGTGATTGCCTAGGTCGTTTTATACAAAAAAGTTCCTATAAACATAGTTCCGCAAACGCTTCCTTACCGATCTACAGCGTTGAAGTTTAATTAAAAATAGAATAAAAATTAAATTTTTCCAAAACGGCGTGAAACATAACAATAAAATTTTAGGCGTGTTAATAGCTGTGGGAGACACATACTTTGCAATACAACACGATGTTTCAGTCGTACCAGTTGCGCGCGTGCACATCACAGGCTATTTTTCAAGAAAAAAATAGAACGTTGCTGATTTCTCTAACAATAAAAATATGTTTTTATTCTTTGCTTAATTGTGAAGAAAAAAGCTCTCTTAACTTTTTATCCTACGACGTACCATTTTTTTTAGTAAAAAACACATTTTAGTGCATGTCCATTTATTACAGGAAAAAAAAATTAAAGAACAAGTGTTTTATTCAAGGGCAAAAGGAAATATTTTACCAAACCAACAATTTTACCAACCAAAAATTAGAAAAACTGCAACAAACATTATGTTCACATCATTAACACAAACTAGATTGCTGAGATGTTATGTTTTCTCAGTTTAATTCTACGGTGCGGAGACATAGACATTGAACAAAGGGCCATTAGCAGAATTGGAAGCTTTGAGATGTGCGCATATGGAAGGATGTAGCGCATCTTTTGGTTTTGAGAGATCAGTTATAAAAGTTAAAGAGTTAATGCAAAAAACAAGAGAATGTATTCAAACACAAAAGTTACAACTTTTGGGGCATATGAAGAGAAACACTAAATATCAATTATTACAATTAGTTCTACAAGAACGGATAGTAGGACGTTATCTACCAGGCCGAAAACGCATATCTTGACTGAAAAACCTAAGAGATTAGTATAATCTAACATCAGCTTAACTATTTCAAACAGGCTGATAACAGCGAACACCTCTCCGAAGATTACGCACCTGAAGAACAAGAAGAAGAACCGTATCCGTAAATAACTGATCGAGTGTTGTTGATCTTTAAACCGCTTATAGTTAATTTCCCTTTGTCACCGACAACAAGCGCAAAAGAACACTTTGGCGCATGAGGTCAGTATTTAATTCTCCTCACAATTCCAGACAGCAAAAACGGTACTCCGTGGTGTGACTGGAAAAGCGTTTGCCCTTAACATAAACACCGATTAATAACCCAACGTTGACACAACGTAACAGGATCCTCGTAGTGCCGTTCACCACGTTTTTTCCGTTCTATCACCTTGTTAGTATGGTAAAAGAAACTCCGTAGCTAAATAACTCAACGTTCGAGAACCTTAACTTATGATTGAACTTTATTGTAAATCGAACGGTTTCGGATTCAATCTAACCTATCATCTTACTAAGTTTTAAAGAGCACAAATAAAAAATATGTTTCATATTTCCCTTTTTTATTACTATTTTCTAAATTTTGTGTCTTATTTGTAATGCACAGTAATCGCATTATTTAGAACATTATGTTTCTAGTACAATATATTAAAAGTTATGCAGTTTTAAATATCACGAGGAGTCTCGGACACTCATGATTGCATCCTAGACTTATTCATACTTGTATTAATTACGGAACAAAAGCTCTTATATTAGATGTGCAAAACAAAAGAACTGCTGATTGAGCAAAGCTGAGTTGCATAAAGCTTTGTTAACTTTGACGATGTAGTTAACTACGTGGTCTTGTCGTTAAGCGTTGTCAATTGATTTGTTAATGACAGTCTTAAATCATGATAGGCTCAAAATAATAAAA
The DNA here is from genome assembly GCA_035610365.1 of Aquatica leii. Classification (NCBI taxonomy): domain Eukaryota; kingdom Metazoa; phylum Arthropoda; class Insecta; order Coleoptera; family Lampyridae; genus Aquatica; species Aquatica leii. The sequence goes on along the minus strand of CM069433.1, from coordinate 47,973,713 downwards.
TAAAAAATTAAAGTTAACTTGTCTTTCACACAGCAACAATAAAATATAAATTTTGTTTTTTACTATATTGACACACTGTACGTATTTAAAGCAGCAATTTATAGTTATTATGATAGGAAAGGAAAAGTTGTTGTGTAACGTCCCGTTTAAGTTCATTACAATTAAAATTCAATTTTACATTCATTTATTTTTTGCAACTAATATTGCACTTAAATTTATTAAGTTCGGCAACGTCGCGTTGTTTTAACCGACTTGAAGGTGGCTGGAAATTTCACTTTCGCTGGGGCCACGCTTGGCGTGCACGTGAGTGATGCGAGCAAGACAAATTTTCTTGATTATGGCGTAAAAACGCATGTAATTTAATTTTTGTTCATTCCATCTAATTATTGGTGAGTGTACCTTTATTTTGATATAATTTTTCTATTGAGTTCAACATTTTTAGTGGTTTCGCAATGTGACGCAATCATTAGACAAAGGAAAATTTATTTCAAAGACCGTTGCTAAGTGTAAATGCAACGTAAGTAACATGATGTCATTTAAAAAACCGTTCTAATTATTTGTATTTAGGGTCTTTTCTTTTTCTTTTTATTGGATTTTTCTTTTTATTGGATTTTATTCTGGATCCTTTATTTTGGTTTTGTCGTTGAATTAAAGAATTATCGTTAATGAAGTTTATTATACATGGATAATTCATGCTGATTGGTGTGTTTTGAAATCTACATTCCTGTTGAAGAATTTTATCACAAGAACAAAGTATGTGCTAAAAATAGAAGATATCCGATAACGTTATACTATACATGGTGAGTCAACTAAAAGTTAATACTACCTGTTACGTTTTATCTTCAAATAATTAAGTTGAGTTGTTTTATTAAAACTGTTCACTCGATAACAAATCAAACGTTCACGACATTTGCATTTAATATTAATTACTTATTATGTGTAAGATTTTACGCTTTTTATTTACCACGTAACGTGGTTGGCGTCCAATATTTTATTTTAAATACTGTTTTATTCTAAATATGTTTATTGTTCATTGTTCTTTAATGTAATAGTTAGTTAAGTATAGTTAATAAATTAACGGAGTTCACATCTTTGTAATTATTTCGATTCAACCCATTACCTTGATGTCTATGCCTGCGATTGCTTGCCGTGGTTATATTATTTTTACTTTTATTAAATGTATTTTTACTTTTTTATTACAGTTTATGTGTACATCCAACTGCCACAAAAGTTTTCTTGTAAAAATAACTAAATACTTAAATGCTTTTTATAAAAATAATAAATAAAATGAAGAAATAATAGTAATAATAGTTTAATAAAAGCAGTGTTAATAAGATTAAAAAACTACATTTGACATGGCTATACATAACTTTATATTTTTTCGTATTTTCTAGAAAACAAATAATTATGTGCATTACATTTTAAGTCTGTAATTGTTTTTATATACTTTTTACAAATTAAAAAGAATTCATAGTATAAACATTAAATATGTATTGTTTTTTTATAAGAACAAAAACTAGTATTTGCTAGTTATGGTTTGGTAAATATAGTTGGATGTACAATTTTAAGTTTTATAAAATGGTAACGTAAAAGAATATTAAAGGCCAAATTTCTAATGTAATATTATTGAATAGGATAATCCGCAGTTTTATATAAAAGCTTTGTTTTTAGCGAAAATGTATAGAAAAAGCTTATAGTTCTAAAACCCACAAATTATTGAATTTTTCTGCTGGGTTTGCTCGTTTTCTACATTGAATTTCATGTCTTTATTTACACAATAAAATTATATTGCTTCAAAATATTACAAGTTATGAAGTTATGAAAAAATGGAACAGTTTGAAATTGCCTGGAAACTTAAATCTACTTTTACGGAATAACAATGAGGGAAGGAGATAAATAAGTCATCGATGACAAACGACTGTTTGAAAGAAAAATGTAATGTGCTTAACTTTATTGTAGTATAAATTTACGCTATGTTAAATAATAAAGATAAATTGAGTTTTGAATATATTTTTATTACGACTATTTGTTGTAGGTATCTTGGGTGAGACATAGAGATATACATCTGCTAACGGTAGGCCGATATACCTATACTTCCGATCAACGTTTTGAAGCAATGCATTCACCTCACACAGAAGACTGGACATTAAGGATACGTTATCCACAAAGAAAAGATTCTGGTATATATGAATGCCAAATCAGCACAACACCCCCGATTGGTCATCCCGTCTATCTCACAGTAGTCGGTAAGTTATTTTACGAGTATATCTTCTACATTTATAAAATTTGATCAATAAAGTTTAACTTTTACGGATGAAAATGGAGACACTTTATGCATAATTTAACTTAATTGGACACTGAAGTTTGCACGAACTTTCTGAGCTGGTTTTAAGCTCAAAATTTATACGTTGTCAGTATATGTTAGCCTGCAGCTTATGAAGATGTATAGAATAAGTAATGAAATGTCATTAAGTTAGTTTTATTAACTTTTGTACAAAATTTTATTTTGCATTATATATATTTTTTAATGGTAATTTTTAAACATGTTTATACTTCTAACAGATACAATTTAACTCAAAATTAATTTAATTAGGCGAAAAATTTAAACCTTTTAAATACACTTTAATCTTAAAAATAACAATGCGTAATTTAATTATTAAATAATTGCTATATACACCTTAATAAATAAAAATTTGAATTAATCTTTAAAATTTTAACAAATGTTAATTAAAGTTTAATTTAATACAACGTATACAAAAGTGTTTACAAGATAAAACTATTTAATATTAAGTATTAGTTAGATAGAAGAATGTTACGCTATACGAGTTAAACTGGAAAAGTTATTAGCTTATTATTTTGCAACGAAGTTTTTTTTGATTAAAAGTCTTTGGTTACTTAACAATTTTTGATTATGCAATTAGAGTAAAATCATACAACACATGTATTTATTTTATTCAATCGCTGATTAACTAAAGCAGTTGTTATTTTTGTAAACATAATAAAAGATGCAATAAAATAATTACTGTTTAAATACTAATTACGATAAACCGTTGTTAGTACGTCTTCCAATAAAACTTTTTATTAAAACAAATAGATGGATTATTTAAAAAAATATACATCGAATTTGGAATGAAACTTTTGTTACAATAAAATTAATCGGTTAGAACGAGCCACACACAGACTTACTTTTCAGAATTGACATTCCTCGGCTAAAACAAACTTTTGTTGTATATTTTTCGTTACCTTGAGCTTAAATTACATATTTTATTGTTATTTATAAAAAAGATGTGTTATCAACAGGGTATTTTGCAATCGTTAAGTAGATGTAGAATAGAATTTGAAAGATTATACAATACAAAGACATTACAACCGGTGTAAGCAAAAACTTTCAGTTTCCTGTTATCCTTCAGTTTATAAAACGACCATCAAATCTTAAATCAAAAACTTCACAAAAAATAGTAGTTTCAAGTATATTCATTGTTGCGAAACTTTAATTTCATTTAACCCAAGGTACTACGCTATTTTGTGCTGCATAAGAGACTGCGTGGGGTCTTTGATCGAACCCACATTTTTTTAAGATAAGTGGCTGCAAAAGTGGGTGGAAATCTTAACACATACATGTATAAATATATTTGTGATGAAATATTTTAATTAAAGTTAAAACCGAAACAGGCGTAATGGTTATGGTGCAAGCACGATGTCGCGTCAGCTTTGGATAAAGCAAAGCTTACCTTAGTAACAAAACAATAAGTGCTATTATTATTTTTAATATAGCTGGCACAAAGAATATAATAAGAGAGAATAATTGAAGAAAATCACTTTCAATCCGTTCAACAATCATGAGTTTTTGTGATTGCAGCAGGTACGTTCTTCATGATCTCACCTCGTCTGTGGTTTTTACACAAGAACATTTGACAAGAATTACATTTGACATCAATATTTCTGTCAGTAGACCTAGGACAAAGGAGGCATCTTTCGCGCTTCTAAAGTTGAAGCTACAGTACGTCTTGCTCTCCCTCAGTTAGGTAATTGTGTACCTCGCATGCTTTAATAGCCCTTAGAACGTGTTGATTATTTCACAAAGAAGGTACACGTAATTTCATGTATTCTTTTACGAGTTGTCCTCTTAGCTTTTTTAGAAAATATCGTTGTCTAAATGAACATGTTTTCATCCATTCCGAATTTTTCGTCGTATAAATGACAAAGGCATTCAATGCAACCGTATCCAAAAGGCAAACTTTGACAAATGTACGCCATTTTCTTCAATTCTTTTGACGTGTCGAGTTTATTCTTTTTTACCGTTTCCAAAATTGTTTTTGTTAGTAAACAATTTTTTGGCCCAAACGTAGAGGTAAAAAACTTGTCTGTAGTGATTACACAACCTGTATTAAGAAACAGTGTCATCTTTTACGGCCCGTGTCACTTGGTTCTTTTCTGGCACACCCGTAAGCTTGCCAGTGTATATTTGTAAATTATACAAGTAAGTCGTTTTAACGTCAGCGAAGGCCCAAATTTTAATGCCGTATTTTGCAAGATTAGATTTGAGGTACTGGCAAAATGGACAATTTTCTTGAAAGACTACTAATTGTTTATCTATTGTTAGTGATTCACCTGGTACATAATTTCTTTGCAGTTTTTGACAAATTTGTTCCATTTGCTTTGGATTGCTGTCGAATTTGGCTTGTCATTTTGTCGTCAAACCTAAGAAATGTACGAATTGCAATAAATCTATTACGTAACATTAGCGCTGTAAAAATTGACGTTCATACAGACTCATCTGTCATCTAAATTTCCGTCGTATGTTCTTTTCTGCAACGCAAAGCTTCTGCTAAAAGTAGAACTCCAATAAAGGCATGTGACTCAACTTTCGTCAGTATCTTCCATTTTTTTTTTTATTATTTGTTGTTTTCCATTATAAGAATTATAAACTCTTTCAGCTTGTTCATTAGTATGTCTGCAAATTATTTTTTTCATGTCATTCATGAGAAATAAGTTGAAAGTATCCAAAACGTCAGATGTAGTAGATGAATACTGTGTTAGTCTTGTTTTTTCAACTATGATGCTATAACCACGACGGTGACGACGTATAGTTGGATTTGGTGTCCACAACTTTCCACTTCATTATCTGTCGTAGCAACATCTTTGTTTTCTTTTTCTCGGGTATATAATCATCCTTTTCCTCTTCTACATATTCAACGTTATCTTTGTCTTCTGACACAACCTTTTCATTATCAGATTAAACATTATCGTCAGCAGATAACCTCAAGATCTCATCCTTAAACTTAATTTTTGGGGTAAGAAAACGACACCAGTAGTACTCTAAGGGTTAAAATTAATCATAAATGATTTAAAATCTAAATACGTTGTATTTGCATTTAAAACTTATATATAATAAAATAAAACAAACAATAATTAGATATATTTAAAAAAAAATTATTAATTTTTTTTGTCTTGCATTTTCTTTTATGTAGTTACTACAATAAACATCTTTTTTATGTTATTTTATGTATTTTTCCGCTCCAACCTTAAACACCTAAAACAACAACGTGATTTTTATCATAAAAATTCACAGATATCGCAAATCTTGCAATTATTGGAAGGTGAAAACAAACAAAATATTACCTACGTAATAAAATGAACAAGGTTTATTTTCATTTTCAAAAATAAGAATACATACATAAATAATAAAAAAAACACAAACAATTAAAATTCTAGGTGCATATTGAACGAGAATATGGTCGAATGATAATTCACCAATTGTTTGTATTTAACATTTGTCCATGAAATGCCTGAGAATTGTTTTCCATAACCTCTTCATCGCTGGAAGATCATGAATCAACAACACTAATGACTTATAGAGAACTTTTTGTCATAACAAATTATGAGCAAGGCCGTTCATTATCAAGAATTGCTGCGCGCTGATAAAACATAGCTTCCAGTAACATATCTAAAGAGAAACCCGATCGCGTTATCTTAAATCCATGCATTTAAACAAACATCATGGCATGTAAATAGGCAGACGTCACTAGTTTTTTATATTTTTATAGTTAAATTTGTTTGCCCTTTATCTCTCCAAAAGGAACGGAAATTGTGCTCGGCATTAAATAAGTATTAAAAATTCTAAATCCAAACAGTCTTGGCTGTTGTTTCCCAATTATACGTATAGTAATATGTAATACTTTAATGCGAAATGATTGCAAACTGAAGGGTGCATCTTTTATAGAAAATTTTTCTAGAGAAGCACAAAAATGGGTATTTAGGCTGTGTTGGTAACGCTTAGCTTTTATTTTCCAAGTAAGGTACGGTAAGAAACAAAAAGCAAACAACAAAATCTCAAAACATCAAACTTTATTTGACACAAAATATTTTCAAGGGAAAAAGTTATCTTCGCAAAGCTCAAATAATAATATTGCGCTCACAAGCATGTTATGCAAATAAAGGTCGAAAAATTGTGGTTCAAGTCCACTGAATTATTTTCTGCTGGCTTAGATACGTTTGAAAGCATTCGGATAAATGTAAAATTTTCTCTAGACACAATCAGTTTTAGAGCCAAAGTGGAACTTTTAGGACATTAGCCAGACTTTGATTGAATACGCTTGGATTAAATAAATCATTCAATGATTAAATAAACAATTTATATCGCGTGATTCGTGACAATTGCTTCATCACACTCTAACTAGTTGATGCGCATTTTTAAAAAAACAACTAAAATAAATGATTACTGGATTTTACCCGAGTTTTATGGCGCTTCACAGTTCTACAGCTTCTAAGATTATGACACGATGCGAGCTACGTTGCCACATCTTTTCAGATGTAAAAGTTGCAAAGTAGAGATTTCATCTTTGAAAATGTGCATCCACAGTTTAAAAATTGAATTTTTTTCAACAGTTTGTCGCGTTTGCGATTACTTGTCATATCTAAAGAAAACTTACAGCAGATTGGACTCGCAATTAAAACATTTCGCGACGCGAAATAATCGACATGCCTTTTTATTAAAATCTTTTTTTTTACCAAATTTTTTCTCCTATTAATAATAAACAACTATACTATAAAAAAAGCATTAAAGAGATGAAATTTAGTTTAACAAGAATCCTTTCTCTAGTCTTAACAGATTTATAACGCTAATAATCTTTACAATTGTTTGACTGTTGATAGAATTTCGACATTCAAAATTTACTCAAGTTTTATTTTACCTACATTCATCCTGTGTTGATAACTTTACAGTAAAATCGTTTATGATTTAAACTAGTAATTACTGATAGTTTTTATTATAAAACTTGATAAATCGGGTTTATTAAATTATTTCGTTTACGCATTTTTAAATTTGAACATAAATTATCAGGTTAGTAGAACATGTGTGTTTTGGTCGAGTTGGTGACCACTCCGGCATTTTTTGCGGCTAAGGGTAGCTTTGTGAATGTTGTAATATTACACCAGCATTGAAGCCGCCACAATTTTTGTATTAAAATGATTTGCTTAATAATTTAAAATAACCAATTACCCTAAAACGGTGCAAGATAAAAGAAGGTTGCACATAAATATTTTTATAGAGGACAAAATTTACTATAAAAAAGTCGGCGGAAAGGTACAATTACGTTCAATAGTTTAGAAGATAGAAGTGTGCAAAGTTGCACGAAAATTACATTAAAATTCTGTAACTCTTAGGGCGGGTTGCACAAAGCAAAATGTAGCGACTGATTATTTCTTTAAAAAATTGCTTCATAGTTAATGAAACCAAGTTTATTGGTGTTGTAACAATCGATTTCAGAAATAATCACTTGCTACGTTTTTGATTTGTTTTGTAAAACCGGTTTTTAAACTATTATATATAATTATACACTCCCGCGGACTTTTTTGTAGTAAATTTTGTGCTCAATAAATTGTTTATGTGCAGTTTTCATCTATATTGTACCGTTTTTGCAGCGTACAAGGCGGAAGCTCGGGCGGATCTACTTCTGCAATTACTATAATCATTTTTCATCACTGTTGAGTGCAATTAAGAATTATTATATTTTTAAAACATAAACCGAATCATAAGAAATATCTTGTTTAATAATAATAATAAACACTGCATCCAAAAAATAGAATAAATGAAGTGAAATTGGGTACCACCGCAAGTTCCAGATTTGTTTCATCTGAGCGATTTATTGTTTCGTTACGCGAGTCTTCGAATCAAGCTTCCTATAAGTGTTTTCAACACTAAAAAACCTTTTGTTTGAATTTTTCTTGAATTAATTTTACCATTTATTCTATAGTTAATCAATTTTTTGTTTCATATTTTTTAGATCAGCACATATTTGAATCCAATTTCATGAAACATCATTCGATGTTATTGATTGAAACTATAGACTTACAATACGGAGAATCTGTTTGCAATCATGTTTAGAAATATATATTTTTAAATATGTTTTTTTTAATTCCAGCATGCACTTGCTCAAAGTGCTTCAATTAGTATTAAATTTCACTCAAATTAAAGTAAAGAACAATAAGTAAAACCCATATAAGATAACAAAAAATAAATTTATTTATGAATCGACGTTTGTAAAGTATAAAATCAACAATATTTATTAATGCAATATTACAATAAAAGTAATTAACAAGCAAATTGTAGAAGATATACTACTCCCTCAAGTTAAGAAACACTATACTAGAAAACAAATTGACACAATAAAAACATTTATGATTTATAAATTAAAATTTAACGTAGATTGATGTAAATAACTGATGGTTGAATAAAAATGATGCACAGCAAATCAAGCCATACTTGAACGTTAATATGACACCGAATATTTGTGTTACCGAAATAAATATACTTGGTCATAAGATCGACAGCAAAATGTGACAAAAAACAAAGTGTTACTTATGTTTTAAGATTTGATTTCTAGTACTTTGAGAGATTAAACCAAATTTCTAAAAACTGAAACAAATATACAAGTTTATTGCAGTGATATCACTGTTCAAAGCTTATGTTATTTTATAGTTAATTTATATTTTTTTGTTATGGTTGTTAAGATACAATTTTATATATAATAATTAATCACATTGGCGTTTTAATAAAAACGAATAATTATGTTATTTAAGTAAATGAATATAATTAATAATGTTTCTAAATAATTAATTTAGTTCGCGAGTACAGTCCATAAATATAATAATAGATACCAGAAACCAGAAGCGAACTAGAAATTTAACATTGGTTCGTAACGGATAGAAAATATAGACACCATTTTTTCTGCTCGATTGCAACCAGTGGAAAATATCAAACATACATTGTATTGAAAGGAGAAATATTGAAGATCGTGAAAATCAGTAATTGCTACAAGTAAGAAATTCTATTGTTCCATTTGTATTATTTGGGTTTAACATTGACTGACACTGACAGTAACATTAAACAATTACATTATATGCGAAGTGGCATTAAATCATAATTAACAATTTTTGAAAAGTTTCTTAACAATTTTGACATTTATAATTGCACAGAAATTGATTTAATGAATGTACAACAACGTTTAGAAAAAATAGAAAAGTTGTTTGACAAATATGACGAAATACAGACCGATGTAGAGTTATTAGAATTTGACGATGAAAATAAAAAAGAACGATTTTCAAAATTTATATTTTACTTTAACTGAGCAAACAAAAATTTTACTTGAATCGAATAGAAATAAAAATGATTCTTTAGATTTGAAAACTCGCGTTTCCCAAACACCCAAGTCAAATAATGTTAAATTACCGCGAATTTGTATTCCTACATTTGATGGAAATTTTATAAATTGGCGCAATTTTCACAATACCTTTTGTACCATTATACATATTAATTTCGATCTCTCAATGTACAAAAACTTTGTTATTTAATGTCACCATTAAAAGGAGAATCTTTAAATATTATTAGTTCTTTAGATACCACTGATGATAATTATCTAATTGCATGGAAAATGTTACAAGATAGATATAATAATAAAAGACGGATTATTTATAATCATGTTAGAGAAATCATTCACATACCAAATGTAACAAAACAATCGCATTTTTCATTACGACAATTAGTTGATACCATTCAAAAGCATTTAAATTGTCTTGAAGCTATGAAACAACCAGTTGCTAGTTGGGATGCACTTTTAAATCCCTTCATTATTTCAAAGTTAGATTTTAACACAATTAAAGAGTGGGAAATATTTTTAAATAAACAATATGAATCAAAAGATGACCTACCTACAAAAAAGAATTTCTTCAATTTTTAAATAATAGGCAAAGGGTATTAGAATCTTTATCAATAAATCACGCAACGTCCGAATTAGCTAAATTGCTACAAAAACATAAGAATTATCATGCAATTAAATAATTTGCAACCACTACTGATCTAATTTGTTTACATTGTACAGATAATCATCCATTATTTCAGTGCAAATCTTTTTTAAACCTACCAGTAAATCAAAGAATTGATAGAGTTAAAGAACTGCAGTTATGTAGTAATTGTCTTAAAAAAGAACATTTTCATTTCAATGCAAAGCGAGATTTTTTTGTAAAATTTGCCATCGTAAACATAATACTTTATTGCACTTAAATAACTCGTTAAATTTAAAAACTGAAATAACTAATTCAGATCATCCAGATGCATCTTTGGTAGAAGATATAAATTCGCAACCATTAACTTCTACTATATCAAATTGCGCTGCTATTTCTAAAGTTAAACATTTGGATCAAATATTATTATCAACGGCATGTGTTAAGTTAAATGATAAATTTGGTAAAGTATTAATTGTTAAGGCTATTCTTGACTCAGCATCTCAACCAAATTTTATAACCGAAGAGTTATGCAACAAACTTAATGTAAAACGTTATAAAATAAATATGTCAGTAGTAGGAATTAATCAAAACGCATCTGTAGTTTTGTCGCGTGTTAACGTAGAAATTAAGTCATGCTGTTAATAATTATACTTGTAACTTGGAATGTTCAGTCATTTCTAAAATTTAAAAATTAAAAGTTTTGACTCTAACTTATTAAATATTCCCACAAATTTAATACTGGCTGATCCAACGTATAATGAATCTAGTAAAATTGGTTTACTTGTTCCAGTAAATTTTGGAACTTATTAAGTGTAGGGATAAATAAACCAACTTTACATAAGACAAAATTGGGTTGGATAATTGCATGAAACTTAATGCTTAATGATACTGAAACTCAAAAAACATTAACTTATATAACAATAAACAATTTATACTATCAAGTGTCGAAATTTTTGGAAATAAATGAAATTTTAGAACCTAGTAAACATTTAAGCTTAGAAGAAAAATATTGTGAATAGTTTTTTAAAGATACCACACTACGCGATACGAACGGTAGGTTTGTCGTTAAAATACCACTTAAAGAAAATTATGAAGTGTTAGGAAATTCAGAAAATATTGCTTTAATTCGTTTTTATTCCTTAGAAAATAAATTGCAAAAAAATCCTGAACTGAAAATGCAGTACGTAAATTTTATGAACGAATATCAATGTTTAAATCACAATGACACAAATAACCGTGTGACTCCATTATTACTTTAAGTTGGTTAAGAGCATGTCCATCAAAATGGAAAACATATGTAGCAAACAGAGTTAGTGAAATTCAATGATTAACGGAAACTTGCAATTGGCATTACATAAAATCAGATAAAAACTAAGCGGACTTAATTTCAGAAAAAGAATTATTAAATATTTATCAACCTAAACTATTAACAGAGTTATCGAAAAGTAAAAGAATAGTACTAGTAACATGTTTACAGTTGGTTATATTTCTAGATTTTCAAAATTAAGAACTCTAGTTAATGTTTTGTCATATATCTATAGATTTTATTATAGAATCAGAAATAAAAAAGTAGATGCTATTTCACCATTTATCACAAAAACTGAAAAGGAAAATACCCTTTTTAAATTAATTATAACAGCACAATTATCTGAATTTTATGAAGAAATAAAAGCACTAGTCAAAAATAAAGTGATAAAATATAATTCAAATTTGTTAGGTTTAAATCCATTTTTAGATTCTAATGGTTTACTGCGCGTAGGGAGAAGATTACAAATTTCTTGTTTAAATTATGAATCAAAACATCAAATTATATTGCCAAAAGACCATAAACTAACGGTATTAATAGCTCAACATGAGCATATACGATTACTACATTGTGGTCACCAAACATTGTTATATTCATAACGTCAAAAATATTGGCTGTTATCAGGCAAAAATTTAACAAAAAAAATTATACATAGTTGTATACAGTGTTTCAAAGCAAATCCTACTCCGGGAAATATTTACATGGGTATGTTACCAAGTTTTCGAGTAAATCCGTCTCCTCCATTTTATAACACCGGCGTCAATTACGCTGGACCATTTAAAGTTCGTGATAGACGTGTTTGCGGATATAAAATTTATAAAAGTTACATATGTCTTTTTATCTGTCTTAGAACAAAAGGCATGCATTTAGAGTTAGTCAGTGAGTTAACTGCTGAATGTTTTTTTGGCAGCGTTACGACGTTTTGTTTCTCGTCGCCGAAAACCTTATAATATCTATTCAGATAATGGTACAAACTTTGTGGCTGCTAATCGTGAATTAAAAGAATCAGTATCGTTTTTTAAGTTAAACGCTTTAGAAATAAGTGTTCAAATGACTGAACAAGATATAAACTGGAAATTTATTCCAGCCAAATCTCCACACTTTGGGGGTATTTGAGAAGCGGGTGTAAAATCTGTTAAATCCAACTTAAGAAAAATTATAAGAGACAATAAAAAATGTGAAGTCGTTCCAGAGTAAATTAAAACTTTAGAAAGATTAATTACAAAATGTCAATGTTTAGTACTTTTTCAAACTGCGAAAATCAATAACACGTACTACTGTAAACAACTCTGTTCAAAAATTAATTTTGTAAAATCAAAAACAAGAAGAAAGCTTGTATCGTCTTGTGAAAAATACGAACCCATAAGTTTCACATTAATCCATAGCACGCATTCTTTTGTCCACATAAGGTAATCTTACAAAATATATTTTTTTTATTAGTTAATTCGCGTATTAGATTAGACGTACGGAACGTATACACATTTGTGCTGCCCACTGGTGTTTCTAGAAAGAATTGTACACGAGGCGTCCACGATGTGAATTTGTCAAAGCAAAGAAACTGTAAATCGTAAGCGTACAGCGGTATTAGTCGCTTAACTGCGTGTGTAGCGTTGAAGGGTCATAATTTTACGTAAAATAGTCGATAAATTCGTGAAGTTTGTGCAAATAATTAAAAATCTTTAGTGTACGCTAATACTTTACAAGACTATTTTAGAAATGATTTCACAAAAAAAGCTTGACCAGAAATATTACGAACTATATATTGGACAGGTAATAAATAGTTAATTAAATAAAAGTTTAATAAAACTATGATTTATTTTGGTTATTCAATATTTTATGCACATGGTTCTATTGCCAAGATAAAGTAACATGTAATTCCTGAAATGACGATATATCATCTGCGTGTAAATTGTCTTTCAAGTAGGGAGGTTTGCTAGAATTTCTTGGCTATATTCTACGAGCGGTGTTGTGTAAAACACACACGCACTTTCAATTATTGAAACTATAGTTTCATGTTTCCGGCATCACAGAGAATTTAGAAAAACTTTTTTGCGTCATCATTTCAAATGTACACTCTACAATATTTCTAGCTCTACTGAACTTATAATTAAATATTAATAAAGTCCTCGCAATTTAACTTTCGATGCACGTCATAAATGACGTAAAATTCATACCACCCTATTTATAGTAAAAATTAAGTAAATACCGAATTGTCTTATGGAATTTTTTTTGTCAAGTTGTTAGTGTGCTTACTACAGTTGCAGCGTTGTTGGCATCTGTCAAATTTAATTTGTGTTTTTTACCTCAAAGTGCTTATTGTTTTTTATAATTATTTTTGATACAAAACTGTACTATTGTAAGCTTGAACGAGATAATGGTGGTCCATTGATATCAGTAAATGCTGTGCGAGATGTACCGTTTTACATAATATTTAAATTGTGGTAACACATACATATATTCTACAGTTATTTCTGTATGTACAACGGTTGCTAACAATGAGGTTCTTAGATCTTCTCAAAACGTAAGCGTAATACACCTGTTACAAAAGTAAAAACTTAATGAAAACGTAATTCGCAACGTAATATTCAGAATGTACGAAAAGAGTAAGTTTAAATGATAATACCGACAACATGGTTGAATAAGTACGTCACTGACGTTAATGACGTGCATCGAAAGTTAAATTGCAAGGACTATATTAAATTTAATTTTGGTTACGTCATGGAAAAATTAAGTTCCAAGGCAGTGTATTGTCGCTTTTTAACTAACGCTCAAATGTTCATGCTCGAAATATACCTCCGTCACTATTTCTTCCAAAAAATCATAGAATGATTATTCTTATAATTAAATTTAGATGATCTTGAGTTAATATAAATATACTTATCATAGATTGCTTCTAAACAGTTTGGCAATTGTCGTAGTTCATATAATCGTGCTGACATCTTTTCCCTTTTTTTATTTTATTTTTAATGAATTTCTTATGGCATTTGTGGTTTCTTCTATGAAAATTCCAATAGCTTGTTTACTTATTTAAAAATCAAAGTAAATATAAAAACAATAGCCAAATATCTGAAACAAAAAACATAAATAAGTAGTCCCACTTATTATTTTGCCGTTTGTTGTTACAGTGGCAGACTGCAACAAAAGATGGAAACAATTTTTTTTAAGCATTTTGTTTTTAGCATAGAGACATATATGTAAATTGATCATAAATCAATATACACTTACATGAGCGTTATCATTCTTTTTTCATCTATTTACATATATTTGTAGTTTGTTTCTGAATGAGTAGCCTCGCGATGCAGCCAGAGTCTTCAATTTTTGTTTTATGGTGACAATGTACGTACTAGGTAAGGAATATATCTTTTTTGTGTATTATTGCAATTGCCATTTAATTTGAATTTGATGCGATACCTGTACGTTCAATGTACGCTCGGTGTACAGTCTTCTAGGCGTATAGGAATCGTCGCTGCATAACGAGTTTTGTTCGCGTTTATGACCATAAACTCTGTGCGCAGAATGATTAAGTTATTAAGTTACAAAAACACTTTAAGCATCATTTACAACAACACACAAAAAAACTAATGCACGTGCACCCACACTCAACAGTTCTACAGCCGTAAATCAACTTTCAATGTTATCATTTTTTTTTAAATAGTATGGTAATAGAAAATTATATTTTTTGAGCGTTTTCAATAATATTAACTACCGGATTTTTATAACATTATTAATATTTCAATAAAACTAGTATTGCAGTAATGAGTTCAACTTGTCTTTTCTAAATTTGTTACATTTCAGTTCGTGCAATTAAAGAAATCATATTTTCCGTTGCTCTCGCAACTTTTCCAGGAATAATTTAAAAATTTAATGATTTAATGATTTACTTATAAGTCATCATTTTTTATTTAGTTTTGTCGCCGTTTTGTGCATAACAAACTTTTGTTCTCAGCCATCCAAATTCGCAAGCTACTCGTAACGATAAACTTCATATAACAGATGACAATTATATCAATATTAAATTATTGTTGTTGAGGGTATATAACTTAATAATACGTAAATAGAAACATGTACCACAAACATTACTTGATGTTTATGCTTTCTATTGACTTAAAAATACTCGGTCCTAGTGACCCTCGACGTTTTAAACTTTTTTGCGCAGAAAAATCTTCTTAATACTTAAATGACTATTATTGTACATACAATTGACTTTTAAAAAAACATTAATTAACTTAGTATTATCTAAATTTTTATCTATTACAATAAAACATCTATTCTTTAAACTAACAAAAAAAATTAAAGTAAGCAAACATATTTTTTTAACAAATAGAATAATTATATTTTTACATAATACCAGTTTCTGTGCAATAAAAACAACTAATTACACAAAAACCTAAAAAGCCATAAAATGCGCATTAAAATTCAACACATTGTTCCATCTTAAAACACTCAAGGAAATATTTTAGCAAAAGTTGAAAAAATATAGATAAGACAATAAAGTTTTATGTTAATTATAAGTCGTTTTAGGTACGCAGATGTTTATTGCACTTTTGTTTCTTATAATTCTGTTTAACTTTTAATTATATATCAAGAAATAATGACGTAAGTTTTAATTTACAACGCTGTGAATCTTAAAAATTTTACTTTTAAGACTTGAAGCGTTGTTCTCGTTATTTAATTAGATTGCATAAATTAATTTCTTTTACTGGCACAACTACTTGCAAAAATCATTAGTAATGCTAATTAAGTTACAATAAAACATAATTTGCAGTAAACTACTCATAGTCCCTCTTTAGTTAAACGTTAATAAATACGAATTTTCCATTTGGTGTAACGATGTAAAAGTAAACTGTTAAAAAGTTATGGAAGTTAAAAAAGAAAATTAATGATTTGCCATTTAGACGTCGTTTCTTTTATTATGTAAATTGTTGACAATCGAAAATATGAAGCTTCGAGTTTTGAAGAAGTTTTGCTATCATCACTTTAAACGAATACATCTTTACAATGGTAGTGATTTATCATTGTTATTATTTTTAAATTTTTCAACGAGTATTTCAGTCAAAATATTTTATACACGCCATATTTTATTTTACTGTTGTAAAAGCATAATAAATCTCTATGAACATGTGTTTTAAAATAAATATATTCTTTTCAATAAATGTTTCATCTTTTTATACAACAAATAATATTTACTCAATAAACAGTAACAACTTTTGTTACAAAATGTTTTGTTATAACTTTCTATTCTGTAATTTTCTATTAATTATATAATATATCTGTTTAAACAAAATTTTTATACAAATCTAGTGTAAATGCACTTTATAATGCAATAAAGTATTACATTTTTAATAATTTTTGGTTTTTAACGTTTTGAAGTAAATATACATCACACAGTTTTACAGTTTGTACGTTTCCGGTATTTGCACATAGATACGTAAAAGTTTGTAGTTTTGTTGCAGTACATAATTGCTGCATTTATAGTTTAGAATTACTGTTACCGGATGATTTTGAAACAAGATGCGCGTCACAGACCAAAAGTATTTGGTACATTTGACATATTCTTTTTAGATTTACACATAGATTTTTGCAGTTTGACGTTTTGCTTTCTTGATTTATATTTCTTTAAAATCTTAAAAACTGAAGTAAACCACACAAGAGATTAATTAAATTTGCCAAATAAATTAATGTTTGTTAATTGCCATTTGTTTTCTGCAAAAACCATTAGTTCTCTTCTTCTACATGCTTCCTACACTTTTTTGTATGGCAAAGATATCAATCTATTTATTTTTAGTTTTATTTTATCTCTTAATAGTTTCAAGTTCTAACAATCAAAACAACTACTTCATTTCTATTTAATTTTAGAGTATCTTATTCTTTAAATTTTCACGTTTAGAAACGTTTGTTATCAGAAGAAGTTTGGTCAGTTTTAAGTTTATTTTTTAATAAGGATCGGACATCCCTGCATATAACCGCAGAAAAATGTTCACAAACTGTATTTGAACCTGTGGTGTTGTAGCGCACCAAATGTGAAGGTGAAAGAAATTCTTAAAGTAGATTGTCGACTCACCTATTTGGCTAGCTTCCGTCGCAGATAGTTATGGGTCAGACTGTAGGTATCCAACTTGTTGCCCTGCGCCACCTTTCCTTGCACGAAGAGAAAAAAAATCAATAGATACGATGAAATTATTTAACCTCCTAATTGATATATATGAGAAAGGTGTTTGAATCCTTTAAATGTAGGAGATGGCGAAAGAAAACACAACTTACAGTGTTTTGGTAGGCGACGTTTCGTAAACCTGTGTGTCTACTTCATCAGGCTTCTATGTTTAATAATAAAAAAAAACAAAATTAACCAACATTTTTACTTTATAATTACTGTTCTTTAATAATGATATTATGATATTAATTAATGATATTAATTTTAATTTAAATGACAAACCAAAAATCTTAATTTACAGGATACCAAACGATAGTCAAACTTTAACAACAGGAATGTAGTAACGTTATCACGCAGTCCGTGACGTAGCACGATTAGAAATTAAGACCTTAAATGTTTATGTACCAAACAATCGTAAATCAGTTTATAGCAAACTTACGTTGAAACGGTTCCATAGGGGTGATCTATTCTCACGTGTGTCTTGTCATAATAGTAATTTAACAGCTATAAATAGTTTAAAGTATGGTACTACCAAGAAACGCATCCATTGATATCAGTCATACTCCTTTCTTAATAACTACACTGTTACAAACGTGCAATCCGAAAAATTGTTCTTTACGTCCTTTAAAAGTCTAGGTACGATGCATCAAAAAAGATTTTTAAATTGTGTTCTAAAACTTCTTGCCAGCGCCACAATCAAACTAACAATTTTTTTGAAAGTTGAAAGCTTTGAAGGCTTTTAGAAATCGAGCAAAAGTTGCCCCGTATTACGGCTACTAACCACCAAGATATTTATCTCGACACTTTAAAAAAAATTTGAAAATTTGAATGTCACTTTACTTAACTTGATAGTAGTATCTCGGCTCCTTTCTGGTCATTCTGGTAACGGTTGTTCCTAAACGTTATATATTGTGTTTAATAATTAAAACTTGTGCTTCTAAACTTGTTCGTTTAAAAGCCTTTAATACCGCTAGCCTTTGGAAAAGAAGATTAATGTAGGTCGAGCAATTACACATTTTCAGGAGAATCTGGGCCTCGATTTTTTGTGGGGTTTCGGCTTTTGTGTGGCGGAAATATTTGGTCCTTTTGAACTAGATATTCAAGAAATGCGTTTTTGTTACATTTATTTTAATTGGTGTATTCCAGTTCATAATGTTATCACTCGCGCGATAAGTATTTATTTAAGAATTTACGTTTAATACGAGGTTTTCCGTTATTTGTATTAATTATAACAAGTTGTTAATTAGCACAATGTTTGAGAGTGATTTGATTGTCCTGGTAACGAAGTCAAAGGTCTTTGCCGACGTCACTGATATCGTTGATCGCTGTTCTAACATTTCCAAAAAAGATACAAATTTTCATTAATTTATGCTCGACGAATTGTTAATTTGCAAATCCAACTTTAGAAAAGTTCAGCGACAAATATTAACTAAAAACTTTATTCTGGCTAAGAAAGATCAGATTTTTAATAATCAAATTCGAAAAAAGTTTTAGAGATTTGGTTTACTCGATCCGGACCAAGTTTGCTAAGTTACAAAGAGTGGACACTAATAGCGCAGCATCACATCCGTTATAGGGCTTTCTTTTTGACCCTTGTCAAGATTTTCTTCCAAAAATTGTAACACCGCATTTTAATGGAAAAACCGCAACATAGACAAATTTTATCGATATTTTTGATTCTTCAGTGCATAATAATAAAAGTTAAACTTCGTTCGCAAAATTTCATTATTTAAAAACGTCTGTTTTGAAAGAAGCCGAATCCGTTAATGCCAGTTTTGATTTAACCAAAGCAAATAATAAATATTCTTATCAAGCCTTAAACAATCGCTACCAAAACGATAGGCGTCTAGCCGGAATGTACTTAAATAACATTCTGAATTATAAACTTCTTGTATCACCTACTCAAGAAAGTCTCAGATCGTATCTTTAACTACATCAAAATGCAGCCAGTACAACACTTCCAATTTTGAATTTATTATCCTGTATTTAGTTATTTGTAATTTGGATCTATCTACCTCTTGCAAATTTGAATATTGACGACAAGCAGATGATTTTCCTACTTATAATAAATTTATTTTATCATTCGACAAGTATGTAATTTCGAACTATCTGCTGCTGAAGTCAAGTCACGTCCTTTGACAAAGGTCAAACCAGAAATGCTTATAGCCGCTATTTCCGTTCTCCTTTGAGATAAAGAGGTTTATTTACCTGCTAAGCCGTATTTTGCTACCTCGCTTATTAATACTAATAAATTGAATTATACTTTTTTTTCATCACTTCTGCGTTGTCATGTATGTAAATCTGATCCCAGTATTACTTGGTGTTTCAAAGTCCAACGAGTGTCAATAGATTAATGAAGCAAAGCCATGCGTAATCGCACGCGTTGTAAGTTTGAGCATTGCGGCTGTTGTAAACATCACTCATTGCTGCATTTTGATAAGAAAAATAATCCTAATTCTGTACTTTTGGAAGCGACTACTTCTTCAATTAAGTTTTCAGATGCTCAAACAATTTCTTGTTTCCTTCCGTCTACTCATTCTATTCATACTGTTTTTCTTGGTATTATTTAGGCTCTACTCCGAGATAGTTGCGGTAATTTTTGTTTTATTAGAGCAGTTCTGGATCCAGGTTTGCAAATTTCTGCTGTTACTAGCGGTATAGTTAATAGTTTAGATTTAATTTCAAGTCCTTCTCAGTTACAAATTTTGGGAATTGGGCAAATGGGCTCTCATACTCTTAGTACTGTCGATTGTGTAATAACACTTTGTTACTCTTCTGAGGTTATCACAGCTGTTCCTTGCGCACTTTTTTAAATATCTCAAAACTTTCATTCGGCTCGTCTTTCCGAACAAGTCTATTCTAACTTAAAACATCAACTAGCCGATAAATATTTTCATGTAGCTGGCAACACAAAAATACTTATGGAAGCTGATTTATTTTCCAGTCATCCGAAAAGGTTTCTTTATAATTAAAGATAATCTTTCCTACCATATTTGGCGACGTTATTACAGGTCTTGTAAGTCTTAGTCTGTTAATTTTTCGTCTGTCTTTCTTTTCACTCTTTAGCTAAATCCTTCAGACTTCCCCGTCAAATTCTTGGATAACGAAGCAGTTCTCTTAGCAAAGATCAATAATTCTGATAAAAAATGGTGCGAACGCTTGTTAAACAATATTCATGTTGAAACCTCCGAAAGTCAATATGTCGTTGTTTTGTCTCTAAAACCCAACGTTGTCAAAGTTGCTGCTAATTTAAAGTAATCGTTTTTTTTTAAATTTAAAAAACGTTTAACTTGAGATCATTTCCGGTAAGCCGCTTATCAACAATTTATTTTTTTTATTTATGTATGTCTGAGTATCGAGACTTAGGTCACATGGATGTTGCTACTTCTTCGGTGTCATAGGTGCTATTCCATTACTGTGTTTTTAAATGCAGTAAAAAAGGAACTAAGATTCATGTTTTTTTTTAACGGTTTATCTTCTAGGTCTTTAAACGAGCAACTTTTAACTTGTATAAGTTTACAAAAGAACATTTCTGTTTTTCTGATAATTTTTAGATTAAATTCGGTCCCTTTGTTTTGTCACATTTATATGATGTATAGACAAATTCTGTTGCGTCGTGAAGATCGTTGTTTACAACACATTTATTGGCGCAAATGCATTTATAATCCAATTCTTGAGTATGAACTGAAGCATGAACTGAACACGGTAACGTACGGCTTAACTTTTTCAGCTTACCTGGTTCAGCGATATCTTTAACAATTAGTTGAAGACGAAACTTCTTTCTCCCCAACGGCGTCCGTCTCCTTTCTTAAAAAAAAGTCTGATGATAACTTGTAAAATTGCAAAATTGCAAGAATGGTCTAGTAACGTCCTTGAAGTTTTAAGTCTCCCTGAGGATCATTTAGAAACTTCTGTTATGTTTTTGAATTAGGATACGTCTTTCAAAACCCTTGGTTTATGCTGGAATCATCGTTTAGATATTTTTTCCTTTCAGGTTTACTTCTTGAGCGGCGACTGCCTTTAGAAAAAAATTAGGGCAACTTGAGCAATCGTTCATTTCGGTATGAGTCAAAGCCTCAATTTATTTTGGGGTTGGGTGGTGGTACGCGCCTTACTTCACACGGAGTGTTTGTGGAATTTACGTAAATACATTTTCATTTTGTATCTTTTTTATTATTGCACCTGTTGGTCGCTATCGGAACTCCCCTCACTTCTTCAAAATAAAATAGAGACCACCGTTTAGCTTCCATGTTGTCGAAACATTACTGTTTTTACCGTGAGGCTAACAATTCCCTTTTGTTTTTATCTAAATAAGTCAAGTCAAAAGATAAGCAACTTTTGATGACACGTATGTAAAGAACTAGTAATTGTTAGTTTAAGAGTTTTTTTGATTTCCATATGTACCCTATTAATAATATAAAAATATTGTCTAAAATAGAGTCCAAATTGTAAATTTAAATAGTTTAAAATTAAAATGAAATTTAAGACTACTACAAAATTCCTACGGTCCTACGTATAAATTTGTAAAATACTATACGTTTTTGTGTTTTTTTTATAATTACTAAACTATGTGAATTATTATTATATTGAAGTCAGTTACAAAACTAACTGATTATTAGAGATGTAAATAGATAAACTACAAAAACGTTAATCTTTTGGTAGAAAACTAAAATAAACTCTTTTAGGTTTTATAAAATTTTATCTGTTGGTGTCGTTTTCGTTTGCGTTTTACATATATATATCCTTTATTGATGCTGTTTATTTGCTTTTTTGTTGTTTTTAAAATCAATACACTTAATTTGTAATAAAGTATTTGTTATTTACAATGACAATTAGATATTTATGTTACAAGAATTTTTCTCTAAAGACTACAATAGTCAATATATAACGCTCAAAAAAAGTTATTCGTTGAAATGTTGAGCAAAACCTCATCAGATGTTTTGCTATTTAAAGAATATGCAACATTAAAATTAAACATTGATATAGTTTGTTTATATGTGACTACTAAATTAAAATTTTTTTTAATATACACTAACTATAGATTATGTTTTTCTTATAAATTGTCAGATTGTCAGTAATAACAAAAGTTTGTGTTTAACTAAAAAAAAATATTTTTACATAGTTTATAGAAAATTTGGAGCTGTTACAAATCTTAAATATTTGTTTTTAATTGTAACGTTATAAAATCCAACTTTTAAATTTAAATTTTTTGAAACAGTAAAACAATAGCTAAATTATAATAACTGCTAATTTTTGCTATTTTTACATTTATTAAAAGACTAAAAATAAAGAATATTTTATTACTTAGATATTGCTTTTTCAAACAATTAAATAACAGGACCGTATAATGTCTAATACTTTAAGAGTTTTCTTACGTGTTATCCATTTTGCTTAATTTTATTGCACAAAATAAGATATTTTTTTAAAAATTGGTTATCTTTAAACAAAAGAATCATTAAAAATAAGAAAAAAACAAAAAAATTAAATTTGTGTCTGTAATTATGGTAATTTTAGTCAAACTAATCATTTTCCGTAACGTATTAATTACAATTGCAACGTAATATGTGCGGATGCAAAATGTCAATTAAAATTCCAACTGTTTTTGAAGAATGTAACCAAAAAAAATTAACAAAAGCACAATTTGAAAATCTATTGTGAATTAAAGAAACTACATATAAAATGTTATTGTTTGCTATTATTACTTATATTAATGTTTTCTTGTATTATTTTATTTATTTTTTTATGATTAAGACAATGTTATTTGTGATGTGTTTGCAAATCTCTAGTTTTTCTCTTGATAAAATGTATCTCAAAATCAAAAATATACATGTGTGTATAGCAACATATTGTAAAAATAAATCATAAATTAAAACAGATTTTTTTATTACGATTTTATTTTAGAAAACATTTAATTTCAATTCGATTCTGATTTTTAGCTCAAAGAAAATAGCTGTATACAACTTAAATGTAAAAGATTAAAAGCACTGCCACAAGATACACTTTTGATTTTTTGTATTTCGTGATGTAAACATTAAAACTTCAAAAATATTTTATTTATAAAACGTTTTGTTACACATTTGCAATCTTGTGGAAAATAAACAATAATCTAGAAATTTTACTTAGAAGCTTGTATTTACAGTTATACTTTCAATACCACCAAAACTGATTATTGCAAAAACTAAATCTAATTTGTAGACTGATATTTTTTATTAAGGTAGATATGAATTATTATATAATTTAAATAGATAGTACACTTAAACGCGCAATAATTGTACAAATGTCCATGATTAAATTAAAGTTAGATAAAATTAGGCAACAATTGGACTTTCACAAATAAATAAAACAAGTTTAAAATTATAAAAAATTAGTAAGATCTAGTTGTTATGGTCTAGCAATATGATAAAAAAATATACGAGTATAATTATCTCTTAATAAAATACTGAAAATAATTGACAAATGTTATATAAACTGTTACAAACTAGAATGGTAAATGAGTGTGTATATATTAGTGTCATATGAACTAAATCGACAGAGTATTGGATATCTAAAAAGCTCTGAAGCGATTTACCGTTTACATTGTTTGATTGTTTTAAATTTTTTATTTCGGTGTTACCTTTCGATTTAACTGCTGCATTTCTAAATAAAAGACAAAAATATATCATGAATGTTTGAATAATATTGAAATATGGGTACTAAACTAAATAAATTTAGTTTTATCTTAGTACGCCTACAGTTTTTAGTAATTCAATATCTTTCGTTGAAGTAATATTGTAGATTGCACTGCGCAGTGGATAATTATTGATATACAATGTGTCAAACAGAGTTAACGTGAATTATTGAAATTAGTCGTCTATTACCATTGTTTTACACGAAAGTTACGTATTAGAAAAGATAAAGGCAAACTAAAATATAATACTTTGAAATCAATAGCACAAAGTTATATAAGTTCTCTTAATGGTTTTTTTTACAATATTGGTATTTATGTGTGAACAATTTACAAATTCTTGTATACGCACATGCACAATAAAATTACCTAACAGTTTAATATATATATATAAAACACTTAAATAAAGTTAAACGATTAGTTTTAATAAACATAATATTAATTTTAAAACTGTTTTTAGAGAACCCCTAAATGTTTTACATCTTTTTTTATTTATTATATTTTGTGCTGTCTAAATCCTTAATAACAAAACAAAAGTACTGTGCTTTTATCAAAAGCAAAAAATTACTTTAATTTATTAAAACGTACTCTACTTTTGAAAAACTACGTTAACTTAATACACTCAACTAAACAAAAAATGAGACACTTTGGTTAATTCAATTAAAATAGTTAGTGGTGTAAACAAGAGTTGTTAGCGGATGCAATCGGCAATCAGTCGTAGCCGTTTGCGATGCTAATCAAGAAATTAAAATTGTACAAAAATAAACATTGACAATACCAGAATGTCAAATCGTTTATCCGAAAAAACTAAAAATCATATTATTTTTATTTTTGAATAATTTGGAACAGTAAACTGTATTTTATTTTTATACGATATATTCTCGTCTGTACATAAAATTTTCATAGTGAGACAGTGCATTATAAACTTTATTTTGACTATTTTTTGAACGTATTTTAAATTAAACTCATGTAACCACCTATTAATAACAATGTGAATATTGCAGTTAAGTTTTAATTACCTTTTAAGCAGTTGTTTTTTTTATTTTTCTTTTTGATTAAAAATCAAAGAAAGGAATTTATAATAATTTTCTTAAATAATTGCTAACACATTTATAAAGACTTAAATATTAACAGTAGAATGATTTTGTCTTAAAAAAGATGTTTGCTGCATTTTATTTTTATATAAAATATTTTCGTTTATAAATAAATGGGTATAATCTTCGTAAGTATGAATAAATCAAACTTAATATGTCATTGAATTTTATACGTTAATATTCTTTAGGCCCTCCTTAGGGGGGAACACTATCATTAGTATGATACACAAAACATTTGTAGTTTTGCTGTCAACCATATACTAATTTACTATAAAATGAATAATTGTTCTTATTGTGTTTTTTATAAATGTCAAATTTAATTTTTTAAAGATTTCTACAAAACTGGGTGAACTACAGTTGTCAACTACGTCAAACATCATTTAAGATATTCATTATATGTTTTTCTGTACATTTCTTTAAATATTTTAAAAACTAAACTATTGGTTCTTGTTTTTTCTGCAGCCTTGTCAACTTGCTTTATTTTCCACTTTTTAAGCACTGCACAAGTACCGGACACAGAATAAAACTATTTTAGATAATATGGCTATCGTTGTTTACTCGATCTCATAGTAACGTTTTAAACCTTAAGTTTAACAAATCAGCACCAGATTTACATCTAAACATCTAAAAATAGTTAAGTACATTTTTTTTACAAATGCTTTGATTTGGTTTAGATCTACTACTATTAGTTTTAAGCAAACTATTTAGAATTGACTTTTTTTTAAGTGGACCATTGCTTCCAAAACATATTGAAACGTTCGAGAAGTTATTCGCAAATTCGAAATCCTTCTCGAGGTTGTTATCGATATTCTAGAACGTATATCGAAAGATATGGAACACTCGAGAATGATTTTCAAAATGTGTATATATACCGACGAAACAAATCGTAGGGCAGTTATTTCCGTAATGCGAAGCCTGCAGTATTAAGAAGATTATACAAGTCGTTAGCGCGTGTGTCTAGATAAATATACCGAGAATAATCTTGTACGTGACTTTAGTGTAAACAAGTGTGTGAAGCTATCCGCGGACTTTATCTTATCTTCCTGTAAGTGATATAAATTAGTTGTAAGTGTTTTTAATAAATATTATTAGATTTAATTAGTTCGGTTACTTTAAAAGTGTACATATTTCTAGTATAAGTAAAAATATTTTTAGTAGTTTAAATAAATTAGTTTTAATAATAAATTCGCTACAATATCTAATGCCTGCACGTTTTCTTTTCATTGTTCCCAATTAACCGTTCCTGGTGTATCACCAACGATTGCAGGAATCGTAGTTACATTGGAACCTCGAAGAAAATGTGATGGCGTCAACGGAGTTGCGTTTACTGTTTCTTCAATTTTCATGATTTGATCAATCGTTTCTATCAGCCGACAGGTGACACGCTCGACTATGAATTTCCATCTAATATGATGTTTGTTTATAAATTTGTTACTATTTAAAAACTTACTTATCACACTTAAGTCTTTAACCGTTTGAAAGTTTTTGCGTTATCCGACTATATTATTGTCTGCGTGCAATAAACCATCTTATATCCAAAATTCTTGTTACTCCATTTAAATTAGTCACCAACTCTAAATGTATCGCCTTGGTAAAATACAATGAGCCCGCAAACTTAACGCCCGATACTTAAAAGGGCGGTGAACCCTGGAGCATTTTATCCTTAGGAATTGCTGCAAATGGTTGCGACGCTGTCTTTCCACATAATAGATCGGTTCGCCTCCTGGAATGTGATAATTTTAAAAATTTGATCAAATTAATGATCTAGGAGGTTGGATAAAAGCAACTACTTCAGTAATTTGCGACGTTTCGTGTTCTGGATGAACACTTCATCAGACTCGCTCACACTGAGTCAAGTAATTTTTTTTCAAAATAATTACGTTACAATTAATACATTTAAATTAAAAACGTGATGTTAATATCATTATTCGTACGTTTTAAAATGTGCACGATGTACAAATTAACATCACGTTTTTAATTTAAATGTATTAATTGTAACGTAATTATTTTGAAAAAAAATTACTTGACTCAGAGTGAGCGAGCCTGATGAAGTGTTCATCCAGAACACGAAACGTCGCAAATTACTGAAGTAGTTGCTTTCATCCAACCTCCTAGATCATTAATTTGATCAAATTTTTAAAATTTCCACATAATATTTTGCACGTAATGCACTTAGATAATATAGTCTTAATTAACTGTCTTACTTTTATGATTCAGTAACGTTACTCAAGTTTGTAAAAGATTGAATTTACACCGCAGAGTTGCAGAATTTATTAAAAGTATATTAAGATAAGCCTTATTTGGTAACAAGATTAAGTGTTTTAAAGAAAACTCGACCAGTAAATTTTGTAGATGTCAGTCTACACGCATTATTTTGTTTCTTTCTAAATATGGATTCAACGTCAAAATTTATAAAATTTTTATCAATGCTTTGCATTTTTATTAACGAAATAACCTTTGCACTGTATTTTTGCAATTGACAGTTCTTTATTAAAACTATTTCGGCTAGATCTATTTCTTCTGTTGTTATGTGACCAATTATCTTCGTCTACTTACAGCAACAACCGGTTAAGATCGCTATAATTTGTCGTTTCTATGAAGTTACTACAACCAACAGGATCTATAGTAGAATTTATTGTTGTAGAGTGTTACGTGCGAAATTTTCATAACGGAGTACCCTGTATATCGACTTAAAAATTAGTTTCTGGTTTGACGCCCTCTGCCGACCGTGAGACGGTCTGTGTGGAAAGATTTGACCGGATTCCTAAGATTCTAAGGGCATCCATGGTGATGAGTGCGAATTTATAAGTCAATTACGAATTTATTGCAATTTGTTCGGCACAGGCCGGTTTAGCCACGCTTCAATAATATGTTCGATTCAATAAAGAACAATGAAGCATAATTACTATTGACAAATACCGTTACCGAACGTGTGAGATTTTGAAGGGCATATTACCCACACGAAAACGAAGTCTCAACAAGTATTACTTTGGAGATGTTATTTCTTGTACACCAGGCGATTGCGTTACCACCCACCTGTTCGTAATTACAACCAACAGCATTCGATACAAAGAGTTCTTATATCGCATTTAATTTATTATTATTAATGATTTTGGAGCTTCTTATCTTTGTGAGTTATTGTGTGACACGATTTGCTATTCAATATCTATTCCAGGCTGCTAACGGGGTAAACGTTTTTTTCGCGCAAGTGAACACTGGATTTTGGGTAAGTTTGTTTGATTATTTTCTTTTGCTGTCATAAAAGTCACTCACGGAACTTTGGTTAATGTTAATGTCCGTAATTACGTTTACTGTTTACATACCAATAAGGTAATTTCAATTATCATTTAGAGTATCGCATGCTGTGGACAGACAATATTTATTACAAAATTTGCTTCGCTATTTTTTGTAACTTAACCTATGCATTTTGTGTTGAAGATATGTCTGGCATTTATGAATTGAGAAACTAAACATACTCCTGTTAATCTGCTACGTTGCTAAATTAAAGTTTTTATACCTGTTAATTATACTTGTTAATCTTTCTAGCATTTACGAATTGAGAAATTAAATATACTCCTGTTAATCTTCTATGTTATTACATTAAAGTTGTTATACTTGTTAATCTTTCTTTTATGGTAACATACCTTTCTCTTTTAATTGTGGTTACCCGAACACCAGAGTAACAAGGATTACGAACCTAAAAATTAGTTACAAGTTTGGACCGTCTGTCGTGATCGAGGCAGAAGTGTTAATTAGGATTGATCTGGCGCCCTTAAGTATAATTTCTTTGAACCTTCCCTATCTCCGACTGTGTGAGTTGGCCGTGCAAGGTTTGTAAGACCTAAAGCTTGTAACAAGAGATTAACGAAGAGTCCGCCTCACAACAGTAGTTAACTGTCGGCTAATTGTTTTTTTTTTCTCTAAACCATAACGGTCCAACGTGACACAGTTGTGAGTCTACCAGCATTATTGCATCAATGCTTCTTGTGAGCAAATTAGCTGGATTTGAACTTTTAGAACAATGTCGTCAATTCAATTTCTTTGATAATGATTAGATTTCGTCACACGATTTGCGACGTATGGTTTCCATCGATTATGATTTCTTTGTATCCAATGTAAGACTATTTTTAAATTAGTCGAACATACGACTTTACTTATAGTAACAGACAAATTCCTTATAAACTTTTGCAGACGCGTTGCTGACAGAGCCGCCGTTAACTCTATCTTTGGCAAACTCAGTGATTCTTCAGCTGCACCTTTTAATGAAGCCATTTGAGTTTTAGAGCATAGAAACGCCATATCAGTCTGCTAGCAAGTATAACATAAATGATTCTTACAAAAAGTGCATTTGAATCCGGTTACTAATAATTTCTTTAAATTTATATATCTATTAATATAATTTTAAAATGTATTTGAAAGTTAGAGATTACAATTACTTTTATGTTTTTGCGGTAAATTTATGTTATCAATTTATTAAATTAAATGCACTTACCAAATGTCTTTGAGAAATTAATGAGAGTCATTTATATATAACATTGATTAACTCAGAAATACAAACATTTATTTGTATAAGCTTTTTTTATAATAAAAAAAAATTTTAAATAATCTTTTATTTATATAAGACAAAACGTTTAAATTTTTATTAACAATAATATACATATATATATACATTTTTTTCTTTGAATGAACATATATAAAATTGTATTTAAAATACTATTTGTTATTATATATAAAAAAAATTGTTTGTCTAATATACAATTAAAATTAATGGAAATTAAAGATAAATACTTTGTCAAATGATGGTCCCACGTGTTTTTTTTTTGTGATCCAAAGCTTCAAAGCGTTTTTATTGACAAGAAAACAATAAACCTAAATAATGTTAATTTAAAATAAACACAAAAATATTAAAGTCAAAATTTTATTAAGGTAATGGAAATCCAAATCAAGATTTTTATCGAAAACTTTAAATAAATTGAATGAAGAGAATGAAATTAAGATTGTACGAGTTTCATAACGCTAAAATAAATGTACACATAAAAAGTGGGTTAAATTACTTTTTTGTGACAATTGGCATTTTAATTAAATACAAAGTGACGTTCTTTGTAATTTTCTTAAGTCGTTAAAGCGATCATAAAAGAAATTCACTTTCATTTTCTAAGCTGAAATAAAAAATTTATACAAATTATTTATTTACGTTATTTCTTTAGATAAAATTTACTTAATTAAATGTCTTTTTGTCTTTTTACTTACTTTTGATAACATCGGTTGTAAATTTTTACAAACGAAATATATTTTAATAAGGCTAATTATTGTTAAATTAAAAGCACAATTGTATGTGTCTATATTTTTACCTAAAGTTTTAATTTCATAACGCTAAGAAATGAAATTTTTTATTGATGTAAAAAGTTAATTTTTGTGTTAAGTATAAATAGCTTTTTATTACTTTTACTTAATTTTTTTTTCAATATTAGATTTACATTAAAGAAATGCAATATTAAAACAAACTCGAAGGGGCTTAAATTACGTTTATCTTTATGCTGTAGGTTTTTTTAGTAAAAAAATCTAAAAGTACGTACCAACAGTTTAGAAGCTGTTAATACGTTTGAACCATTGATAATAGAAACATATTTCTGTTCTCCTTTATAGTTTATTCTTTAACTTTTTATTGCATTTTTTTTTAATCAATATCATTAGTTTGAAATTTAAGACATACAATGGCCTGATTTTTTGGGTTTAAATATACTCTAATTTATGTAATATATTTTTTTTTAATAAAACTAAAAATAGTGCCACTATCCTTTTTTGGCATAGTTGTTTAAAATAGTGTATTATTCACCAAGGTTAAAAAGCGTCCTATTATAACATTAGTTTAATAGAACTAATTTTCACATAATTTGAAATTGGGATTTACAACACAAAAATAAACAGATAACGTAAGTTTTTATTGGTCAAGTTATTTAAATTGTTTAAAAACATTATTACTTTAAGCATTGATTATATCTAAAATAAATTTAAATTAAAAATTTGCATATAATTAATTGCAAACTGCAAAAAACTTATTTAACTTAACCAGTGAGTAATAATTAAGTATGCGCTTAAAAAAGTAAAAAACTAGAAGTGGGGAATAATGTATTAGCCAACAAGGTTGAAAAGTGTCATATTATAACCTGACAAATTATATGAATCATCAAAAAATGTAAATGTGTTTATTATAAAATCATAAGCATATACAATTAGTAGTAGAAAATCAATATTATTGTGATAAAATTATTTAGATAAACAATATGTTTAGTTAACTTTGTTCTATCGTTTAAAAACATAATTATTTAATTAAAAAATGAAAAAAATAGTAATTCACTGCATTATACAATTGTTTTATCTAATTCTATAAGCTATTAGCTTATATGTTACGTGCTAATTTTTTTTAGGTTCAAGTGAGATTTGTGTATGAAAATTAAAAAGCAATAATTTTAAGGTTAAAAAATTTTTGCGTGGCGTGTTACAATCTTTATTGTTTAATTTCTTTTGTTTAATTTGATTAAATTATTATAATCACAGCGATCGTAGACCAAATTTAGTTTAGAAGTTGGAAAATGTAATAAATTTGACACGATGGAAATAATGAAGTTATTGTTAGTAAAGCATGATCTGGTTGACATTATGTTTGGTAAGTCCGTAAAATCATTTGAATACTGATACTGAACAAAAAATGAGAATATCACGTTAACGTTATGTAGTGATGAGCCAAGCAGCGCACATACTGTAAGAAAAATGTTTCTGTTGGGTAAGAGTATTGTTCACATTATGTCCTGCATTTTGTCAAAGCTCATGTGTGCAAAAGACAAAACCATGAAAACCTTGATTGAAAAATTAAGAACTATTAAGCGCTGTGACATTATAGAGTTGCAGAAAAAGGTACCGTGAAGACATAAGAAACTATAAAAGAGACTGTTACCAAACCTACTTCTAAACAGAGTCTTAGCGTTAAAAGAGAGTGTAGAGTTTTAAAGTGTCGAAAAAGTTTATCAAAATCTAATTTAACTTTTGCATACTCTGGTGATACAAAATACTTGAAACAGTAGATACTGATAATGGTACAAACACATACATCACTTCAAACAATAGTTATTTCAGTGAGTTCAAACCATTTTAAATACCAATGTAGGATTTTAGTGCATCAAGTATGATTTTTCTTAGAAAAATATTATAATTAAAATTAAAATCAGTGTAGACGTAATTACAACTCAATTACAAAATGTTTAGCATATGCCGAAAGCTAACAGAAATTTGGTTTTGATTAGTAAGGTCATTGCAAATTGTAACTAGTGTTGATTTACTATTAATAATGACACTAAAATGTTTGGAATTGTAATACCAGATTCCTGTAGCTTTAAATGCTTGTATTGTTTTGTTAAAATTTGATACTTTGTAATATGTTGTTATAAATAAACCGACAACCTGCTTTTGAATAATAGCTTTGCTAGGATTGGTAACTAACCAATTATCAGTTGATTGGTTGTATGCGGTTTTTAAGGGCGCAAAATATCTTTTATTCAGTAATGCATTTTATGGTTGAAGCAACAAAAGATAAATGCAGTTTTGACGGCCATATACAGTGATTTTTTTAACTTGAAACCTGAATACCTTGACAAGCACCCATCCGACAAAAATGTCTTTAATAAAAGGTTCATAATTTGAAGAGGGAAGTTTATTTTTACTATTTAAAATTCCCCACTCGCTCCCTAAGAAATGAAACGGACGGCATCTTGTAAATTTTAAATAGGAACCGTTATTTTTTATTACATATTCAGATTGTACTAGAAAAAGTACATACGTTTTATCTGAAACATTTGTTTTGATTCGTGATAGATACACTGTAATCAACTAGTTTTCTGTTTTTTTTCAGAATCATGCGCTCTCGGTATTAATTGTTGTTGCGCCATTTTTTAGTTTCCGTTAACTTTAGATACATTATGTGATGTCACATTAAGCTGGTAAGTAACCTATTTACAAAAATTAAATTAATATTTGATATTTTTTAAATTATTATTGTTGTTACTGTTAAGAATAGTTTGCATGTAAAGCACGTGAATTTTCCCGTGTGCTATACATAATTTGTTTTTGTTTTCCAATAATATTATCCTAGGACGGTAACTAACAATATTCTAATGTTTTAAATAGAAAAAAGTAATGTAGGTTTATTTTCAAGTGTATTTCTGTTCAACAAGAATAAAGTTAATTAATCCAAGTTCCTTCAAGTCCATTCCTTTTTATACAGTCTACTCATCCATTTATACCAAAGATCTACTTTTTAGAATAAAATGGACGTATTAACTGTAGAAGAGAAAATTGAAATGTTACTTGTTTTTGGAGAATGTGGCAGAAATTTCCGTCAGGCTGTTGGTGTTTACGCTGAGCGTTTTCCAGACAGGGTGCGTTCACTTGCTTCATTTCAACCTGTTGTAACGTGTAAATTCGTAATTGAACGAAAATCCGCCTAATAGTTAGGCAACTTACCTTTAAAAGTGAGGAATGCTCGACCTCGAGTTGTAATTGTCAAGTTATGCTCGCAGAGGGCGCTCGAGAGTAGTCGGCCATTTACAAAATTCATTTTCATTTGTCGGTTTGAGGTGTAATGAACGTGACAAAGTCGGATGGGTAAGAAACATGAGGTTTCTCTTTCATCAATTAATATCTAATACAACGACGTTTTATTTTATTATTATTATTTATTTATTTATCACTAATGAATCCGATTAAACGTCCGATGCATCCAACAAAAGATCTATGTATTTTGATGCAAAAATTGTAAAGTAGGTTAGTATTTCGCACGTGGTTAAAAGTGGAGGCGTATCAACTAATATTCGCTATTTTAGCTCTTTCGTCTTTCTTGCTTTTGGTTTTTCACTATCTGTTGGAATTTGCTTCCGAGCTCTGTCGAAGCCGTCGGACTGAGTTATCTTGGAATCGCTATACTTATGCAGTAATCAAAGTCGCAGAGTAAAAGATCCTAGTGGATTGATGGCGCTGTGCTACAGGTTGGGGGTTTGAAGTAAACGAGGTATTTATAGTATCGTTAAGCGTACGTGTTAGAACCGCAAGACACCACCAGACCTCGACTCATTTTTGTCCACGCGCTTCGGGGTC
This sequence comes from Aquatica leii, assembly GCA_035610365.1. Classification (NCBI taxonomy): domain Eukaryota; kingdom Metazoa; phylum Arthropoda; class Insecta; order Coleoptera; family Lampyridae; genus Aquatica; species Aquatica leii. Next base: position 47,939,067 of record CM069433.1, on the reverse strand, counting down.
ATGACTGCTGCTGTCGCTACATACGCTGCAGATTGATATTAAGTGAAATCAGTGCGGACTTCGAATGTAAATGCATTTTTGTTTCGAACTTTGTCTTTGTACATTCTGTACACCTAGTCTACTACATTTACTTCTGTTTTAATTAAAATATTTAACGAACTTTTGGACATGCGTAATTATGTTTAATAATATTTGACGTCAATTTTGCTAAGATTCAAATAGGGTTAATTACGATGTTTAAGAGATGCCTTAATGTAATGGTTTATCTATTTAATGATTATTTAACGTAACTTACAATTTTTTTTGTTGTTAACATAAAAGAAATTTCAATTGTCAAGGGTAGAGATTTGGGAGTTCGAAACGTTTTTGTCGTAAACTAATTGAATGACACTTTTACTACCGGTCGTGATGAACTTGACGTCAAGGACCACGGGCGGTGTTACTTTGTTTTAACGCTCACGCGCGACCACGGGTGGATATGCTACGGGTTACGGTAGCCGCGGAGACATACTTTAAATATTAGCGCTTTACTTATTGCTTCCAGAGTCTATTTTGGACCTGCTTTAATCTTATATTTATATGTTACAATTTTGTTGTGTGTTATGTAAGGTAATTCACTCTCTGATTATACCAGTGGCGTAACCGTCGAATGGCTCTTTCCGTTCCGGAATTGCCCATTAATAGATAGATACTCAATAAATGGTTATTGTTGATTCGTACTATATTTCTTTTGGGGGACCTCGGGTCTAGGATCTCCTTTTCTCCTACCTAGGCTGTTTATCTTCGACAAAAATTCGAGAAGAGGTGGCGCACTCGGGCATTTCGCTTACCTAAAGAAAACTCTGTGTCTTTCGATTTTCTTTTATTCGACGACCATCTACGGTGAGGCTAGCCGAAAGGTAAGCATGATATCTTGGTAATTAATTTAAGAAATTTTTTCTTTATTTTTCTCCACCTCCCCCATTGGAACATAACACTGTAGTTATTCGGTTTACTACTAAAGGAAGTGTGAAACCTAAACAAAGGACCCGTCAAACAACAGCTACTGGAGAAGAAAATCCAATTAATGTATTAGCTGCTGCAGCCCATAACCCTCATATTAGTTCACAGGAAGTGGCTCGTAACTCTTGATTGTCCTACAGCAGTGTACTGACAATTGTAAAGCGTCATAAATATCATCCATACCAAGTGTCTTTGCATCACGAACTTTATTACGTTGATTTTCAAAATCGAGTAGTATTTTGTCAGTGGGCACGCCAACAAATACAAATAAGGTCAAGCTTCTTTTATCAGGTGTTGTTTTCTGATCTTTTACAAACCACGGAATTCTCAATAGGCATAACATGCTTTATTAGAGTGTTGAAAATCCGCAGTGGCTGCGCTAAGTTAAACATCAGCGACTATGGTTTGTAAACGTGTGGTGTGGAATTATTGGTGACAGTCTCATCGGTCCGTACTTCATTGATGGACATTTAAAATGGTCAACGCTATCGAGATTTTTTGCAAAAGGAACTGCTAATATTACTTAAAAATTTTAACCTGGAATTGCGACAAAACATGTGGTATCAACATGACTGTCCAGTTCACTATTCGATAGCAGCACGTAAAATACTCGACAATGACTTTAATGACCGATGGATTGGGAGAGCCGACCTTGTAAATTGGTCTACTAGATCACCAGATCTTACTTCACCGGATTTCTTTTTATGGGGGTATCGAGCCAACAACTGGTGAAAATATGATTGAGCGAATCCAAAACGTTTGTGCTCAAATTGAACCCGATGTACTTTTGAGTTGTGTACAGTCATTCGAAACGCGGATTCAGAACTGTATTGAAGTTGTAGGTCACCAATTTGAATACTTATTGTAATTAAAAATTGAGTAGAGTTTATTGCCCAGGTTTGAGCTAAGAATTTACAAATAATTATGTAATTTACAAAATAGGGGTTCTTATTTTAAAATTTCAAAGTTGCTTTGGTGAAATTAATAGTTATCTAATTCTAATAAAACAGAAGCACCTTTGGAAACTTTAACATGTTTTTGGGAATGGTTCATACTGTAGCCGCAACTCAGGTAATTTAGGTAAGAGAAGAGCGCGCTAACAAACAATACAAGAAATCAATCAAACAATTAGAAAAATTGTCAAAATTGGTCAATTAACTTCTGATGTCAGGGATGCCAAATAGTTTCATTTTAAGACTAAACTATTAAAAGTCTTAATCTGCAATAAAAGTTACACAACATAAAATTCATTGAATCGCTCTCAAAATATTTAAAATCCTATATTCAAAAACAAAACAAAAACAATAATATAAAATTCGGTAAAGTTACTTAAAACTAAAAATAGAAACTTTTGTCATTTAAATGATTCAACTTAAAATTAAGAGAATACCGGTATTTCTTTACATATAGTAAGAAAACAATTTTATTTAAGTTACTTTAAATAATTGCACTAGGCAATTGTAATATTGATTTTAATTAGAGAAATTTTATCATTTAGTATTCAATAAGTTACGCTAAGATGCAAGTTATTTAACAAAAAGAAAACTCAAGCTTGTTGCTAAGGCATTTATCAACGAAAAGGAATGTAGAGATAAGGCAACTCACACATACGGATCAAATTTCCAATGAAATGCAGAGTTGGTGTCGTCCAACGCAACGGTAAAATCGACGGATAACCTTGGTAAATTTCCCATAAAAACGATGATGAAGCGTATTTTCTTTACGAAAATCGGTTCGGATCGTTGGTAATTAAAGTATTATGCACATACCAAACCCATTCGAATTATTAAGATAATGATAATTTCGTTAAAGGTAAAATCGGTATATAAAAAAAAGTCTAAAACAAATAGAAACTGGGAATTAGATAAACTCAACAAAATAGAAATAAAAGACATACCTGTATTATTAACACAGACTTTTTTTTAAATAAAGATAATGTAGATATTAGTTAAGATAAAGAAACTACATCACTTCAACAAATGAAGTACTACTTCTGTACTCCTCAGAGACTCAGTACCGAATGCATCTCAAGGTTGACAACGCCCTTGAAAAGTAAGAATTCCACAGAATAAAAGTAAAGGAAGGTTTACACGCAAATTTAGTTAAACTAATACAGATAATTTAAAATCAAGTAATAACAGTAACGGAAACGTTACAATACATTCAACAAACAATTCGGTATTTATATAACCTGATTTAGAAATAAGTAGTTGCTCTTGAAGTTTCTGTATAAAGCTCTCCTTTCATTCTCCTAGGAAAAAAAGTAAATGCTAAAAAAACATAACTCTACGAGCACTAACGAAGCACACTGCAGTAACAAATTGACGTCTTCTCTACGCGTTTTTTTTGTTTTTCTCTTTTTATTTCTGTTGGGCACTATAGATATGCTAGTTTTGTCTATGTTTTTTTAGCATTAAAATTACGGTGTGCACCATTAGCTTTTGCAAATTTGAAAATCATGTTGCTTAAGAATTTATTATTATTCGTTAATTCATTTTCCTGTTTTTGCAGAAAATACGTTTGTATGGAACAGTGCTAGTTCTTAATATTTTGCGTAATGTTGTTTTTAAACTATTCGAGTATTATGAAATACTTTTTCAGTAATTTTGTTTTATAAGAAATAATTTTCTCCATTGTCTGAAAATACCAAAGTAGTTTTAGCATAGATATAGATATAGATCAAAAAGGAAAAAGGGTTGATTTCTTTAATTTTAGTGTAGTAAGAGTTTGTACATTAATCTGAATTAAGAAAAGTGAACTATGATTACTAAATACAATGTAATAGTTAAGGCTTCCACGGCCGGAATCTATACTTACATTAGAATGTCTTCCGGGTTTAGACCGTGTCATATTTGCAACCGAAGCTGCCAACGTTTCGCCCACTTTCGTAAGGGGCTTCATCAGGGCGTGAGATAAATCGCAAAACTCAAACAAGCAATCGAAATCTAACTAAGAACTTCTCAAAAGTTAGGTTATCCACTTGTAAAACAAGCCATAACCTAAACTATGAAAAGGTAAGAAAGAGAACGATAACCTGAAAAAGCAAACGAAAATCTAACAAAGAAACACTACTGAGTTAGGTAATCAACTTGTGAACCAAGCCAGATTCTAAACTCCGTAGAAGTTTCTTAGTTAGATTTCGATTACTAAATACAATACTTAATATAACATAAACATTTAAAATAAAAAGTTTCATTGCTTACTTAATACTTTGGAAGCACCATATAGTTTCATATTATGGCAAATAACCAATTAATGTTTTTTTATCTTTGTTACAAGTATATATATGAGTATTTCCTACATGCATTTATAAATGGCTATAAGTCGTTATACATAACATAATAATCTTATACACTGCGTATTCTTATGTGCTTTTATTCTAATTTATCTCTTAATTGCAAGAAAAATTTTGTGTTTTAAATTATTGTTCATAATTTAGGTATAATAAAAATTTAATTATATTGATTTTAATTGTAAAAAAACTCATAATAACATTTACAAAAAGATACTTTTCAAATTTTAATATTTTTTTTGTATTTTTGTCATTGACAAAAAACGTTTAATTTACTTAATCTAATTATATACTATAGTTTACTTAAATTAAAACATCTTTATATTGTTTAATTTATTAAAATTGCAAAATCTTTGTTACTTATCCTTTTGTAGCAACTTTTCTGTCATACATAAAAATAACAAGAAATGTTTTTTGTAACATGATTTGCTTTGTTACTAAAGTGACAACACATGTCTGCACTTTAAATTTAAAACAAAGCAACTACGTTTAACGAAGGAAAGAGATACATAAATACTACACTGTAAACACTTGTTAAACTGTGTATTGTACAATTTAATAAAAAATTTAATAAAAAAGGATGTATTATTTTTTTGTCAAATCTTTATATACACATATTTTTTAAATATAAATTGCAGTTATAATCTATTTAAATGTTACATATTTATATTTGTTAAATAAGTATTATTTATTTATGCAAAATATTGAAAACAGTTACAAATGTAGAAAGTTAACTCAATTTTCTGATACATTAAGCTACAAACGTTCAAGTTTAATAAAGTTTTGTTGTTATTTGACATGTTTTATACTTTTAAATTACTTCAAAATGTACAGTGACTACTGAAACGTATAGAATTGATAAAGAAAGTTAATCTTAAAAATTCCTAAGTTTAAATATTAAGAGTTATAGCTGTGACTTCAAAAGTGTTAAAGAAGAGTTGACCAAAATGCAATCTTTATTACAAAATTATATTTACCAAATTTTCTAAATTTTTAATTTTACAAATAAACGAATGAAATAAATTATTATTGACACAAATATAAAAATTTCAAACTTTTGATATTGAGCAAATGTACTGTGCAACAAGTACCCACCACATCAACATGCCTTAGATAAAATCTATAAACGTCAAATTATCATTTTGGTAAAACGTTTAGAAGAAAATACGCATTGCCACATAAAAACTAAGTTTGTTAAATTTTGAAATTTTGTTTTTAACAGTTAACTGTACTGTTATTATGAGAACATTTCCAGTAGTTGAATTTTTCATTCGGAATGCAAGACATGAAACGAACAAAGAACATTTCTGAAGTTGGAGACCATTTATGTTAAACGGATAATGATAATTGCAGACTAGAGTAAAGGCTGAATTGTAATATCTTCAGTTATATGATAGCAGTTGGTGTAAGTAGTCGTCTAGTTAGTAGCATGTGCTTGCAATCGGCACGTGCGAGATCACAGTTTGACCGAGTCATTACGCGATGTACCCTCGCTAATGCGATAACCTATAACTGACGTCTTTACTATTTGAATTAATGAGTTCGTGTTCAGATGCGGTATGCGGCATCGAATTCTTGAACTTAAAAATGCTTGAGAGTGCACACTCTTGATGACGGTGTATTCTTGCCGTTACGGTATGAACATCATGCGATCTGAATTCACAATATTTTATACACTCATCGATTTTACAACGAGATACAAGCCGTTCTACTGGCAAGTTAATGTTGTTTGGTATTTTTTTCTTTTATCTGTTGTCTTTTGTATTCTTTTATTCATATCCCGTACAAGGATGCTTTTTAAAAAGCTTTTTGATTTACACAAACGTTGCGGATTCTCACCGTTTCAAAACTTAATAATCTTTTTGTAATACAAGCAAGCCTAGCAAATATACGTACCTACATCAAAAGCTTAGATATGCTTACATGGTTGCATTTCTTTGATCTGACAAATAAATATTAACTCAAAATATTATTTATATGGTATAAACTTTTTGTTTGAGTTTATACTTTCTAATGCGTACAACACTGGTTAAATATGTAAAAATTCAATTTAGAAATCGGCGTAATTTAAAACTGTTTGTTTTTAAAATTCGTGTTTAATGTCTTACAATTTACGCAATCCGCTGTTTCAATGTGAACAAATATATTTTTATATTTTATATATTTACAAAAAACAAATAATTATCAAGTATTTGTTTTTTTACACGTAAAAACATGCTTTTGTAAATGTAAAAATACCAAAACAACTTTTGTTAGCACAAAATTGTTAATGGTAATAATAATAGAATAATACTAATAATAATAATAGTAAATGTATTTTTAACTTTTTATAAACCTTTTTTATTGAAATTTAAAAAAAAAATAAACATTTCAAACAATAATTTTTGACAGAATTAATATTTAACTTTTTGTTAAAAATAAAACGTATTTAAAACGACGTTATCAAAAAGAAAAACAAATTTTCCACTTCCATAAATGTAAGCAGAATCTTTTAAATAAAAAATTTTAAATAATTTTTTGCAAAGGTTAATGAAATTCAAGAGTTATTTTTAATTATTGTGTTTTAAAATGCTTTTAATAACAAAAATTAAAATATGTAAAAGTTATAATTAATAAATTAAGAAATTAAAGAGTTTTTTGATGTTTTGGATTCTACAAAAAAATTTAGATGAAGTTTATTATAAACAATAATAAGTTGAGAATGAGGTCATGACAAGCCAAGTATCAGTAAAAATCTCATTTAAGCAAAGGTTTGGAATCTAAAAATAAATTTTCTTGCGTTTTTTTTGACGTTAATTAAAGTTTATTTATCGCATTTAAAAGCTAGCCTTTTTCAAATTTTTTTTGTAATGATTGTTTTTCAGTATTCTTTTCTATAAGGAAGTGATTATTCGTGTACAATCGCTAGCCATTGCGTTGTAATAGTTAATGCAGAAACCATAGTAGCAAACACTTATTATTAGTACTGTAAAGTTTAGTGTCGAAACCCACAATAATAACTCAATAAATAAGCCATGTTCCTTTGAGCAAGATTTAAGTTGATATGTTATACAAGATCGGTATAAACAAAACTTAAATTTCATAATGTATTGACACTAAATTAAAAATTTAACATAATGCGCAATAAGTACGTTGAAAAAATTATGTTACTAGGTACAAAGAAAGAAAATCATGTACGTTGATGGCATAAATGGCATAGTGTCTCCAAAAATTTACCTGCAATAAATACAATTCGACGATGTATTTAACAATACTAGTAGTTATAAAAATACTTTTTCTTTGTCGACTTAGGGGAAGGAGGGGAACATTCGGCCCCTAAGCAAACTTTATCTGCTGAAACAAAAATTTCCAATTTATTTAGAACTGCATATGCTCAGTTGCATTGACCATAGTGTTGCCAACATATATAAAAATTGCAGGCATTCAAATGTATTTACTTTTTACAGAAATGAAGAAAACTTGAACCTTTAGTAAATGGCTGAATGTTCCCCAACACGGGGTACTTTTGGCCAGGTACTGGGGTACATTTGGCCAACGTGTAAAATGGCATTATAATTATAGCAAAACAGCAAAATGACCTACATAAGATTTATTCATACAAAAAAAGAAAGCTACAGTAAAATAATAAGAAGAAAATGAACATCTGGTAAAAATTCAAATATGGAAACGTAAACATAACTATTATAATTTATAAAATCATTTGGATTAAATTTGTTAAACTAATTCACTACCAAACTGCCGAAGTTATAACAAAATTGAAAATAAGAAGAGGTTCTTGCTGTACCCGATCGCAAAGGTGTTGTCAATTTAGCTAAAATATCATCAGAATCTACACTAGTAATGTCTTCTATGTTTGGAAAGTAAAATGTAGTGGATAATCCCTTTCTCCTTAAAAATTTGACCCTATAAGTGGCATCACTAACAGTACTTAAAGTTTGCCCTACAAAGTGTATCATGGTGTGTTTATCTAGGAATCTTACAAGTACAAAATCTTCGTTTTTTAGTTTATCACCATCAAAGTCTTTAATACTTTCCAATTCATCGCTAATGTCGTCATCCGAATTATCATTCAGTGAAATGTCTGATTCACTCGATGTCAAATTTATTTCTTGAAGTCTAGGTTTCTTTGATGGGAGCTTTTTTTGTATTTTTGGTGTACTAACTATTTCATTAGAGGTATATATTTTACGCACAACTTTTTTTATTTTTAAAGATTTTTTGTTCTCTATTTCTTCGAGTCTTTGTTTTTCAGGAGTATCTGTATAAATTCTTGACTTTCCTGGTTCTCTTTTGGTTTTTGTTTCTTTTGGTTTGACTTTTGGATAGGGCCGTACCACTTCTGGAGTTATTTTAATCTTTACATGTTTCTTTAGACCACTGCAAGAAGGAGTATTTAAAACATTTACATTTTCTTTTTAAAACATTGGGTTGTTCAGCATTCATTTCCCCAGTTGACATATTCATATCTGTTTCTTTTACTTTTAAAACTTCTGTAACTTCTTCAGTTGTGATTTCTTGCTTTCCTTCTATTGTGTTTTTCTTCCCACTTGCATTACTCTCCGTCTGAATTTCTTCCGTAGCACTTGTATCATTATTTGGGAGAGGTCTATCGGTGACATAACTTGAAGCAAAGTCATCATCGGAAAATGCCAAATGATTTAGTGGCCAAATGCCAGGTTTTTGAAAACTGGTAACTATATTTCTTGCACAAAAAGCTGTTGAGTAGGGAACATTAGTCAAATTAGGTATATTTTTGATTGAAATAGGTTTGCCAGGGTTTGAAGTCAGCCAGTCATTGACTGCAACGCTACAGTAGGATTTGAATGGCCTATAAATTCCAATATCGAGTGGCTGAAACCGGTGGGTGGTGTGAGGGGAAAACTTAGGAGACATATTCCATTTTCTTTGCAATATTTAACACAATTGAAGGATACGTGGGATTCGTGATTATCAAGCAAAATCAGAATCGGGTTATCCACACTACAATTTGTTTGTGTCACTATATTTTTAGAACAGACGGAAATATTTCAGCTGTCATCCATCCAGACTTACTGCCTAATGCTAAACTTGAAACAGGAGCACCTAACATAAAATCATCTAAATTCCTGCGTCTGGGAAAGACGTACACAGGGGGCAATGATTGCCCGGCAGCATTTATGATGCCTACAAACGTTACTAATTCGCCTCTCTCAGCAGAAGTAACTTGTGCAACTTGCTTTTTCCCACATGTTGTAACTACTTTTACTGGTTTGATGACAGTTGTCACGCCGGTCTCATCTAAGTTGAACAATTTTTCAGGTGGGAATTTATATCGGTCCAAAACAGATTTTAAATTGTCCAAAAAATTGTCCACTTTATGTCTATTGAAAGCAATGCTTCTGCGTAAACTAGTGCTTTCTGGTTTTCGCAATGACAAAGATTGATACCTACACATAAATCCCCTCTTCCACCCATCTTCTGCTGATTTTGTAGCATGCCATTCCGCCGGTATTTTACAGTGCGGTAAAATATTGGCATATTCATATGCTAGCTTTTGGACATCAGTAAAAGTAAGGCCATAGTTTATATCAGAGCATCTTTTGATATATTTCACTAATTCTAACTCCTGGTCATTTGTAAAAACTTGCCTGACTGTGTACTTACTAGAGTACTTTGGAGAATCTTTCATCGATACTATCATTTCCCGAATCGTCTGCTCTTTCTCCATTGTGTGTTAAATAACTTTCTTTGGTGTACTTGTTCAAAATTCGTTTTATCCTACATTGTAAAGTAGTTCTACGTATTTCATAAATTATTGCTGCTCGTCGTTCTGAATATGTACCATTAAAGACCTTAATAATCGCCTGTTTCATATTCGCCTCATCAATAAGCACTCTATTGGTCTTTAAAACACGTTTTCGTGGCATGTGAAAATAAAATTCGATAAATATAGAATTTGTTTTGTTTAGGGCTACATTCGGCCATCTGCCGAAAGTTCCCCGGTTTTAGTGGCCGATTGTTCACCATGTGGTCATCTGTCAATATAATATATGCAAACTAAACAACATGTTTTGTAGGTTAAAAATGAACGTGAAAAACTTTGTTATGATTATCTAATCAGTGCGCATTGATATCAGATCCACGAAATTTCAGTTAATTAATAGTTTAATAGGAATAAGCAAATATAAGAAATACTTACCATAAACTGTAGTTTTTCAATTTAGTATTTATTTCTTAAGAAACGTTGAATAAACACATCTCAAACTTTACACAAGATGTAGAAAAGTATGTTGGCAGTACGAATTAATAAGAATTGGAGGGGTTTTCAAAAAAATAAAGCAGCGAATTCCAATGGCTGAATGTTCCCCAGGGCCGAATGTTCCCCTCCTTCCCCTACTTGTTTAAATAGCTTAAATCGGAGATAATCGTAGGTCGATTTGTTAGTACTCAACTTTGTCTGGTGAGTCGGTGCCCTGCGCTACCTTTCCTTACAAGTAGAAAAACTAAAAGAAATCTCAGTCATGGAAAGGATGCCCAAATCCGCAATCTAAGTTAGCGTTAAGAATACAGAGAAAAGCGATACCTTCACCGCTCCACTGAAAGGAGAAAAAAAGAAAGGGATTTTAGCCGGTAAGAGTCTAGCACAACCATATGGAATTGGTCTATGTGGTGTCCATGATGGATTTTCCCTTTCTTAACAAAAATAAGTTGGCGTTGAAGATGAAACAGAATAATAAAAGTATCAGGATTTATTCAAAACTGCACACAGTAGACAAAAATAACAAAGAAGAAAACAAAATATTACAACAAAGTTCAAGATTAAATATTTAGTCGTCGTACATCCCATTGAGATAAAAAGAAGGAGGGTTTCAATAAAATATAGATAATTTGCTGGTACTCAGTGGAGATGGGCGTAGATTATATTCAAAATGTTGTTACCGTTTGAAAAAACTTGAAAATAAACAAAAACAAAAGTCAAAATCAAAGCGCGCCCGGAAGTGGTACAGCTCAAATAAACTATAAGCCCTTGCCAACCATGAGAGATCCGAGTGTATCACACGAAAATCTGTAATCTTAAAATTTATATATGCTTCGCTGATCAGCGAAACATCAGTCTTTAGAAATCTTCTGAAGAAGCTGACAGCATGATCAGCAAAACGTTAAGTGAAAGTTTTGTGACGCGGCAACACCCTAAAAATAGTGCTACATCAAAATCAATAATCTTAATACTATGGTACGTAATTAATAAATTGATTTGGTTTTAACGTCAATAAAACATGTTAAACGTTGGCTACGTATGGTTTTTTATTTTCCTTGATTAAAAATATTAATAAAAATTAAATTTAAAAAAAATTAAAATTAGCACAATCGATCATCATAAATTTTTGATGAATAATGAAAAGATTCAATAACTAGCAATGAACTTTCATCATAATTAATTTCAAACCTTTTCAATCACTGTACTCGCGAATAAATAGCTTAATCAGTAATCAATAAATACTTTGATTTTTTTTTCGTAGACGAACTTCTGGTTATCTTTAGACCATTTGATGTAGGCAGAACCCGCTCTAAGGCAAAAATTGGAATGTGAAGTACAAACTTAAAGCACAAATTCACAATACGCTAATACAAAATCAAACTGGAAACCAGTAAAATCCAATGAACCGTAATTGTTTTACAAAGTTGGAGTGCTTTTCCGCTATAAACTAATTATTCACTGTTCCATTTTTAATGACTTACGGTAATTCATCATATAAAGGGAGTGAATTTACCACTAGGTATTTCGAACGACTGTCAACTAAAACTGCCTCTCAAACCAAAATTACGTATATTCAAAAGCTTAGTTCACGACCACTTCCATAAAAAGCTGTAACCAAAATCTTTGTGAAAGAAAACAGTAAAACAAAGACGCGAAAACAAGATGCAAACAGATATAATTAGGACGTAAAAGTAGAGTTGGAAGACGGCTTTTCCCATGGCAAAATGCAATGTTAACAAAAAAAAATCAAAATCAAAAGATTTAATCACACTCATAAAGATTAACTTGTTGAAACCGGATAATAAAACTGTCTAATAAATTAAAAAAATTAGAATCCAAATGTAATTTAATAAGATTCAGCATGACTTAAGTGCAAATGCATTAGGAACGCACTTAATACAATGAATTTTTAAACAAACTTAAGATAACCAAACTGCTAAAATATTTTGTAAATACAATAGTACCTCAAAAGGGAAACATAAATTAGATACATCTGGAATTGTATCAAGACAAAGAAAAAGCCAAATCAACGTAAATGTAGAATACGGATGTTTAAGCTGTGTGATAATTCCGAATTAATAAAAAAAAATGAATAGGTGTCAAGAGAACCAGCAACAGCATTAGTAGAAAGTGCGAAAGTAACAGTCTTACTCGTATAAGCCAATGACAGTTCTAGAAGTATTTTACTCATTTTAGATGTTGGAAAATTGAAAGAAATACTAGAGTTAATGCTTGATTTTAATTGAGAATAAGATGTAATATCGACCCACGCAAGCTGAAGTTGATAAAACGAAGTCAAATTACGACAAATAATTTTAAGCTGTATCTGCTCTAAAACCGGTTATAACAACTGTATAAAAAGATATCGCATTGTAGTAATGTACAGGATGTACATTTGTTAGGTTTTATCATATGGTGACAAATAGTGTCTATTACCCGTTCATCATAATCTAACGGCAGAAATTCCGTTTTTAATAGAAGAACAATATCTTTCCAAGAACACAAAAAAGTTGTTAATGCCAACAGCACGAAACATACACAATACTTCAATTTTTCAATTAAAAAGGTTACGTTTTAATGTGACAAGTTTGTTTCAAAATCAGAGTCTGAGGAAGTAAGGTGTCGAGAGTCTTTTCTAAAGAATACGTATTTCAACACTAGTCGTTAAGAAACTAATTAAAATCATTATTTCAATCGAATCCTAACTTGAAGCTAATTCGTATTGTAGCACACGTCTCTGAAGCAAACCAGTTACCCAAAAAAAAGGAAAGTAGCAGTGACTGTCAAGAAAATAAATCGAAGCAACCATGAAAATCGAGGCCACACGTCGCAGGTGCTAAAATAATTGCAAATTAAAGTGAAGGTGTAAAGAACATTAAAGTAGCTTGTCGATTCACTTTTTTCGCTAGTTTAGTTGGAGATAGTCGTAGGTCGAGTAGTTAGTACCTAACTTTTTTTGATAAGTCGGTAGCCTGCGCCACCTTAACTTGCAATTAGAAGAATCAAAAAGAAAAAAGTCTGGGCCAGGCAAACAATGCCCAAACCCTTAATCCAATTGTGCGTCGGATATAAAACAACAGAATGTGGTAATAAGATTATCTTGATATTTGTAGGACAAGTTCTGCATCACGCTATATAAAAAAGAAGCCAAGAAAACACCAAAATATTACAGCAAAGTTCAGGACTAAATATTAGATTTCGAATTAATTAAAACAAGACTCTAGTTTGAAATACGCAAAAAAAAGAAAATAATTAAACCGAATTCAATAGGTAACTTCAAGTCATTAACCGTGTTTGCACTACAACATTTGCCTACAGTAATCTTACAGCGCGGAATGACGTCAAACGTGCAAACAAGATAAAAATTAGTCCACTTAATCATTCTAATCATGTAACGAATGAAACGTACTTTTGAATCCCTTTACAAAAAAAAAAACTGGTGTAGTCACAACACGACTTTCTTATAAAAAATGATGAAGGAATGACTACATATTTTTTTAAGCTTATGTTGTCATAAAACCATTTAGAAGTAATATGTACAGGTTTGTATTGATTTCCTAGCATGCTATAATTTTTTTGAAAATTTTTTCTTCGATTTTATTAAGATCAAATCGACTAAACCTTATATTTGTGCGCCTCGATATTACTTACTTCTTCAGTAAATCAGAAAAAAAATCGTCGCAGGCAGGATTCGAAACTATATTATATTCGTAAATTAATTTTAAATTACAAATTAGATATTTGATAAACTGGTAATGTTAGAATTTTTTGATTTGAATACATTGTTAGGAAGAATTGTCTCTATAAAAAACTGTTAAAATATTTCGAATAATTTACATACATACAAAATTATATACGAAAAACTGTGAAAATTGGCGGATACAACCATTTCCGGTTTCTTTATCAAACCCATCTTATGACAAAGCAGAGAAAATATAAAAAACCAGCTCCATACGAAATTTCAAGTTACTATGACTTTACGTTCGAGACTTATCGTTGGTACATCCAAAGATAATTTAAATAAGATACAGCACTCCGTATATAAACAAGTCAAAAGAAAAAAAAATATTATTTTTTAATGTATCTTTCTTTCTCTTTAAAATATGATTTTTTTTTCTTAAAAAAATCATTGCAGGCACTATTCGTACCTAGGATTACATATGAAATTCACTTTAAATTATAAATCAAATATCTAATAAACTGTTAATGTTAATTTTTATTTAAATAAATTGTTAAAAAGAAAATCTATAAGAAAGTGTAAACATAATTTGTATAATTTACATACGTACAAAATTATATAAGAAAAACTGTTAAAAATGGCGGATACACCAATTTCTGTTTTTTACCAGAATCATTTTTTAATAACACCGAAAGAATGTGAAAAGCCAGGTCCATACCAAATTTCAAGTTACTAGGACTTTTCGTTCGAAATTTATCGTGGGTACTTTTAAAGATAATTTAAATTAGATGCAACACTCCGTATATAAACAAGCCAAAAGAACATTAAAAAAGAATATTATTTTCTAACGTATCTTTCTTTTTCTTTAAGATATGAAATTGTTTCTTAAAAAAATCATCGCAGGCACGATTCGAACCTAGGATTACATAGGAAATACACTTTAAATTATAAATTGAATATCTAATAAACTGTTAATGTTAGTTTTTATTTAAATAAATTGTTAAAAATAATTAAATCTATAAGAAAGTGTAAAAATAATTTGTATAATTTACATACGTACAAAATTATATAAGAAAAACTGTTAAAAATGACGGATACACCAATTTCTGTTTTTTTACCAGAATCATTTTTTAATAAAACCGAGAGAATGTGAAAAGCCAGCTCTATACCAAATTTCAAGTTACTAGGACTTTTCGTTCGAGAGTTATTATCTCTATAGGAAACTGTAAAAATAATTTGAATAATTTAGATACGTACAAAATTATATAAGAAAAACTGTTAAAAATGGGGGATACACTCACTTCCAGTTTTTTATCAGACCCATCTTTTGATAGAACCGAGAGAATATAAAAAGCCAGCTCCGAACCAAATTTCAAAGTTACTAGGACTTTTGGTTCGAGAGTTATCGTGAGTACATCGTTACACACACACAGATACAGACACACACAGACACCCAAAATTTTTTGTCAAAAATAAATTTTTATGATTCAGAAGACGAAACGTAAAATTATGCAATAAAAATTTTTTGAAATGAAAATTGCGATTGCTATACTTTCCTTATAGGAAAGCAAAAAATTATAGAATAACAATAGTAATTTAAATGGCATAGAAAAGTGGAATACTTCTCAATCACAATATCATGCGTTTGCTGACTTCGTAACAAACGATTAAAACTTAAATTTTGATGTATCGAATAATCCAAAATTACATTTAGCAAACCCTGACAAAACCACTAAATTACAACTCCGCAACGACGGCTTTATTCAATCGTTGGCTTGTATACATCGAGATGTGATTGTTTTGTCTCACTTACGACCGACATGCCTGAAACACAAAAATTAACATCGAGCAGACTGTAGAGGTTTTTTACGATATGCGCGAAGAGAAATTTTCTTTAAAAAAGACAGAGATATTTTAAGTCATTACAAAGTACACAAAAGATTGTAGTCCTTGTCTAAAATGAACTTGTGTGTTTGGAAGTTAAAACTACATAAAAATATAAAATAAACTAAAAATTTTTTTTTTAATTCTAAAACCAGTGATTATAAGATTTTTAATACCATCGAGCAATTAAACAAGGGGCACTATAAAATCTTAAATTAACTCCCGCTACTTGTTTAATCACTTGTAGGTAATCCTTATGCTAAGTAACAGAAAAATTAAATTAAAATATTTACGTTAGCGAAAACTTCAGTTCAGTTCACTTCACTATTCACTATATTTCTTTAAGGTGGTTGGCTCACAGCTGCATTAATTTAAATGGAAAGCCCGGTTGGATGCATTTATGGCCTTTTTCATTGTTATGTAACTTTGTATATTTAAGATAATTACAATAAGGTAAAACTATATTTTTTTGAAGATTTCTCATATAGGTTGTTAAAAGGGAGAAAACCAACATTGGCGTTGAGAATAAATTTTGAATAATAAATTCAACCTATCGTAACATGCGTAACATCTCCCGACCTAGTAAAGCTAATAATTGATTCTAGTTTAATTTTTTTTTTTCAACTTACCTTGGTTTATTATGTGTCTTAAATCCCACACTTTATTTAAAAAAAAAAAACATTCTGTTTTTGTGAATCTGAATTTTGCAGTTTTTAGAACCAAAAACTTAAGTTTTGTAAATGTTTTTAGTCGTATTTCCAAGTTACTAAAATATTATCTAAAATGCAGTAACACCATTAATGTTTTGGAAGACCTTATTGCTAACTGTTAAAAAAATGGCACATATATATGTAATTACTTTCTAAGTACAGTAATTTAAAAAAATGTAGTTGATTTTTCTAACTTTAACTGCAAACATAGACTTTATTACATAATATTTTTCAAAACGCAGTAGTTTCGCTTCTACTAACCTTTTATATACTAACGGTTAGTTTCGAGGTTTCAAAAATTTACTAACTCTTTTTTCGAATACTTTTAATTTATTTTCTTCTACTTAGAAACGCATAAACTATTATCAAATGATCTTGAATAAATTCTTTATTATCTATCTAATAGTATATTAAGCATTAAGAACAGCAAATGTTTTTTACCGATCGAAGATAATGTTTGCAAACTGAGAACGGTAAAGCCCTAAATGTTCGTGATGCTTTTGCTATTTTTTGCATAATAATAACTTAACTCCTTTAACTCTCCTGCACAATATATATTTGTACTTCATTTAGGAGAGGCAAGAAAACCACGTTATGCTATTTTTAAGGCCTTATTGCAATCAATATTTGCCAAACAATAATTTATGTTTACTTATCAAATGTAGGCATAAAAACAGTATGTCTGTATTTACTAATTTTACATTTACACTTACGGTATTAGACGCTAGGTCATCTACTATAAATTTCTAGTTATAACTGAAGCATATTCTAATTTAAATTTGTTTTATTGAATCATTAGGATTAACCAGAACTGATAGGTGAGTAGACAAAACGTTATATTTATTTTACAGATATCTTATAAGTAACATAAATTATAATAAATAACCACAAACAAAAAGATTCTGAATTAATTTAAATTTTAATACAAATTGCAATTGTTGTTGTGTTGATATCATATCCTTCTGTCGTTTATCTATTATTAGAGTTAGAAATTACTTTAAAATATTGAATCTTAGAAATGCTTTATTGTCAAATTCTATAGTTTAACCTGAAAGTACTGTACTTATAAGCACAAGCAAATATAATAAATAATGACCGAATGTTCCAGCATTAAAAATGTTTAAAATAGACAGGCACAGTTTTAAAAAACATCAAAAATAATCACTCAACATTTTATAGGCACTTAAAAAATGTTTAATAATTTTATTATAAATTCGCATACAAATTAAGGAATACAAAATAAGTCATTTTTGAAAGAAGTGTTAATTATTATTACATTTTAGTAGTAAAACAATGTTTAACAATTTCGTCAGAACAATACACACTGGCAAAAAATAAAAAATAAATAAA
This sequence comes from Aquatica leii, assembly GCA_035610365.1. Taxonomy (NCBI): domain Eukaryota; kingdom Metazoa; phylum Arthropoda; class Insecta; order Coleoptera; family Lampyridae; genus Aquatica; species Aquatica leii. Next base: position 47,920,912 of record CM069433.1, on the reverse strand, counting down.
TAATTTCATGTTTCACTGCTAAATATTTTTTTTAATTTATTGCATTCTATTAGTGTGTTGTAAAAGGGATAATAAAATGTATCATTTTCGTAAAAATGTGATTAAGTCATCACTCCTAAGACGGATTAAACCAATGAATAAGTTTAAGTTATATAACTGTTGTTTTGAATAGAATATAGATAACATTGTATATTTTGAAATAGGGATTACGAGTTTGTTTCTATGTTTGGGTTAATAAAATTTTTACGACTGTACAGGTAAATTACCTACATAGAATTTGCCAATTTTAGTAATTGCAATTGCTTTTAATACTTAATTGCATTCCTAAACTTTTTATAATTTCAAGCAGTTTCTTAATTTAATTCTTGCATACATTGATACATCAGACAATATTGAGGATTTTGTTTTGCTCAGTTCACAAATATTGTCTTTAACCAGTAAATCCCATAATGTTTGTGATGTTTATGCTATTTTTTGCACAATAATAACATTTTTTCCTTGATCTTATTACATTATGTAAATAAATTACAAAATGTAGTTTTTATTTATTTTTTGTTTAAACTAGTTGACTTTCCAAGCGTTGTCCCGTTAGGTCACTGATCTCTATAATAAAATAGATAGCTGATAGTGTAGTGTGACACTGGCGCATTTAAAAAAATCACAGCGCCGCGCATTACATGTAACGCTAACCATACTTTTTTGTTGCAATTTAATTGTCAGTGCAACTCTCATAAATATTAATATTTTTGTAAGATATTTTATAAATAGATTAGTTTGTTTAGAAATATTTAGAAAATTGTTTGGACGCATCTGTAGTAGTAGTAGTAGTAGTATGTGTTTTGGATTCTTAATTCAATATGTGTGTTACGTTCTTTAATTTTTTTGATTTCTTCGCAATTCTGGCATGCGTTCGATTGTTAAATCTACGAGTGGGTTAAGCATGTGTGATTAATTCTTAAGCGAGTTAAAATGACTGTTTAACTGTGTTGTTTTTTGTATAATCTTATCGAAACTAACTAAAATTTGATTAAATCTATTAAATTTCACAAAACTATATACAGTTTTATGCAATTCCGTAAATTGTTATGCAATTTTATAAAACTTTTTTAATTATTTACCTTCAACAAAATAAATTATCAAAAAAAAAACTTGTTTTAAAAATATCGGTACTGTAATCGCATATTTAAATTTTTTTTTCATAAGTATCAGCTAACGATATTATTATAGAGATCAGTGCGTTAGGTACTTGTCCTGTATTTACCATTCTAGAACATTAAATAAATCACTAAAAACAAGGGCAATAGCTAAGAGAAAATGATCTGATAATGCAAAAACCATTTTTGAAACTTAACGGATAATTCTGCTGTTTTCAAAAGATGGCAGCATGCAAGGTTTTTTTTGCTTCTGAGAAAATCGCAATCAATGTTTTCGATATATTTGCTAAACAATAATTTTAGTGTTTACTTATCAAATGTAGGCATAAAAACCGTATGTCTGTGTTTATTCTTTTTACATTTACACTGAGAAGCTAGTCCATCTGTTGCAAATTTCTAATTATATTTGAAGCTTGTTTTAATTTAAATTTATTGTATTAAAGTCATTTAAGTTTAACCAGCACTGATAAGTGAGTAGACAAAATGTAATTATTATTATCTTATAAGTAACATAAATTATAATAATTACCCGCAAACAAAAAAAAAATCTGAATTAATTTAAATTTTAATAAAAATTGCAATTGTTGTTGTGTTATTATTATATCCTTCCTTTTGTTGTTTTTTTATTCTTAAAATTAGAAATTACTTGATTTTTTAGTTAAAGTTAAAAACTACTGAAATATTGTTTTTGATTTTTTCTATTAAACCTAAGAAACTTATTAATTGTTTTGTTTTCATTTGCTAGCACAAATTTTTGAAGAACCTATAAAAAGTATACAATACAAAATAATGCATTTCTCATTAATCATGTTCTTTACTGTTAGAATATTCTATTATTGACAATATTGAAAATTGTTAGGTATTGTTTAAAAACTTTTGGATATTTTGAAATATCAGTGCTGGAAAAATGGATGATTAAACGTAAATAACTGTTAAAATTCTATTTTTTTTTATTTTAAGTTTTAATTATTTATTTAAAATACAGTAGAAAAAAGTAATTTAATTACAGCGAAAATACCGGTAGATGCAATGTTTATAATTACATAATTAAATACATACACATACAACACTGTTTGTATTTTATATAAATAATAAATAGATTCAATATATTAAAAAAACACGCAAATAAGTGCTTAGGTTTATATCTTATTTAATTAGTTTTACGTAGGCACATGTTTAAAATCAATTGTACAAAAACAATAAATAATTTTATGCTTACGTGGTAATTCTCAAAATTAAAAATACAAAATAAGAAAATGTAAAATGCAATGGATACTATTTAATTGATAAGAACTTATATTTTGACTACGTTTAATAGACATTAAACAATTGTTATTAAGAAATTGATAGATACGGTTTCCGGTGGTTAGAATTCTAGAGTTCATAAACAACATCCGTTACTACTCTCATCAACAAAAGCTTTTGTGATCGAAAGTAAAGTTTTCTATTTTTGTTCATAACCATTAAATACCTACTATAAAAAAAAACTTTTGTGAAAGTTTTATCAAAAAAAGTTATAGTTTTTTGCAATTTTAATTCATTGTTGATTAATATTTAACAATAAAAATCTATATAATTTAAGTTACTTTTAAAATATTTTTATAACTTTTTTATTTGTATAACAAATAAATCGTTTTATCACCTACATTTTATAGATTTTTTAAATTAAATTTAGAATACTACTGTGTTGCTTTGTTGTACGTCAGTTATATAAATAATTCTAGCAAACACAGTTACGTAATTGTAACGTAATTATTACGTGGGATTTTCAATATAATTACGTAAAGAAGTACGTATTTGACATGTCGTGAGCACGAAACAATGTCACAGACCAATATAGAATTCATATAAATACGAAATAATTTACAATGTACACAAAAGACACATATAACTAACTATAAAAAAAATCTTGTTAAATTCAGTGAATTCTTATTAAAAACAAGTGTTACCTGCAAAACATATTAATAAGGGAATGTCTAAATATAGTGTAACATAAACGGTGTTATTGCTGTAAAACGTAAAATCAAAAGTTAAACTTAAAAAAACGTTATACAGGTGTGTAACTTAGCTCTTTAGAGTTTACACACCAAAAGCGCTAAAAAAGTGTGTAGTTTAGGTTTCTAGGGCTTACTAACCAACAACCCGCTGTTCGGCGTACACACTTTTAGGATTTACCTTTCATGTGTAATTTAATTATTAATGTTAGCAATTAAAACAAAATATGCTTGCAAATAGGTAAATTAATCTAAAGTTTTGTTACAATTTAACAATGTACTATTGTTCATAAATAAAAAAAGACACAAACAGAGCTTTCAAAATTTTGATTTTAAATACTGGTTAATTATCTTTAATCTTAAATCACAAAATGTGCATTTACGCATGGCACAAAATAGAATTGTTGAAACCTAATCGTAATTGGAATTAAATCTCAAATCTATGTTATTAGTCAAAACTTTTTTGCAATTATTAGCAAAACAGGTTTAACTTGATCAACTGAAGTTCATAAATACCTGATGTTATCAGAAAGCAAATTCAAACAACGTTGTTTTGGTTTAAAAGTCCTTGTAAATTATCATGCTGAAGGAGAACAATGTAAGTGTACGAAAAAGCTGGTATGACGGTTAAAGGATCCGCTTTGAAAGCAATGTTTACTTACGTACTAACCGAATCTAGATTTTTAGACGTAATTAAACGGAAACACTTGAATTAACATTTGATAAACAAATAAAAGTTTTTCTTGCACTTAAAACGTTACAAATTCATATTGCAGCATTTTACACTACTAAACTTAGAGCTCGCGTTAGTGCTACATTTGGTTCCCAAGTTTGATTAAAATTTTTTGTTCTAAAACAAATTCTCCTTTATTTAGAAACCTCGTTTTCTCTCCAACCACCTCAAACTACGACGTAGACTTTTTTAAAACGGATACCTAAGAAACGCATAGATTGAACAAAAATACAAATAAAAACTATTACATGCAATACGTTCTACAAAAAAAATATTTCTCACTAGTGTCAGCAAAAAAAGTAATAATCTAACATAAACATAACTTACTTGTAAAAGCAATATACAGTTACAATCCAAATCTTTACGACTAAAATGAAATATTAATGATAGACGGAACTAATAAATTATAAAATGCAATTTGAATTTATGATAATAATAATAGACTTTAATATAAACAGCTGCATTTGTATTTGAAAAGTACTTAAACAATCAAATTAAAATTAAGATGAATTTGAAAACGTAAATAAATACGAAATGAACAATATGCATCGACGCCCATTCTATATGTGTGTGTTTGTGATGTGTTCTTTTAGAAAACAATTTCATATTCTTAAAGGAAAGCAAGAAACGTTCTAAATAACAATTTTTACTAATTTACTAAATGGTCAAGCAATATCGGAAGCAGAAATACAGAGGTCAGTCGATATGACAACTTAACCTTAATTTACCATATAATATGTAATGAAAAGTACTTTTGCTATCTGTTATGTTCCAATGGGAGAGATGGAGAAAAAAGAAAAACAAATTTATTAAGTTAATTACCAAGATGTCACGCTTACCTTTCGGCTAGCCTCACCGTAGATGGTCGTCGGGTAAAAGAAAATCGAAAAAAACAAAGTTTTCTTTTGGTAAGCGAAATGCCCGAATGCGCCACCTCTTCTCGAATTTTTGTCGAAAATAAACAGTCTAGGTAGGAGAAAAGGAGATCCTAGACCCGAGGTCCCTCAAAAGAAATATAGCAAAAATAAACAATAACCATTTATTGAGTATCTATATATTCACAGCCAATTCCGGAACTGAAAGAGCCATTCGACGGTTACGCCACTGGTATAATCACAAGATCAAATAACTTACATTACACAAGAAAATTGTAACATAGAATATAAGATTAAAGCAGGTCCAAAATAGACTCTGGAAGCAACAAATTATGCGCTAATGTTTAAAGTATATTTCCGCGGCTACCGTAACCAGTAGCATATCCACCCGTGATCGCGCGTGAGCATTAAAACAAATTAACACCGCCCATGGTCTTTGAGGTCAAGTTCACGACCGGTAGTAAGATTGTCATTGAATTAGTTTACGACAAAATAAAGCGTTGCGAGCTCCCAAATCTCTACCCTTTACAATACCCGCACAATCTAGATTGAAATTTTTCTTTTACGTTAAAAAAGTTGTAAGTTACGTTAAATATAGTCATTAAATATATAAACAATTACATCAAGGTTTACGTTAAAGATAGTAATTAACCCTAGTTAAGTCGAGCAAAAATTGACGTTAAATACGGTAATTAAACATAATTACGCAGATCAAAACTTTCGTTACATATGGTAATTAAACAGAATCAAATGCAGTAAATTAGGCGTACAGGATGTACAAAAGACAAAGTTCAAGACCAGATTAATTTACATGCGAAGTCTGTACTGATTTTATTTAATGTAAATCCGCAGCGTAAGGTGTACTGTTCACTACTCGTGATGCAGCGTAAGCAGCAGTCATAATCCCGAAGCGCGTGGACGAAAGTGGGTCGAGGTCTGGTGGCCTCTCGCGGTTCCAAACGTACGCTTAACGATACTATAAATACCTTGCTTTTAAGCCCCAAACTGTAGAACAGCGCCATCAAGCCACTGGGATCCTTTACTCCGCTACGTTGATTACTTCATAAGTACAGTGATACAAAGAGAAACTCAGCCAGAAAGCTATTTTAGATTCATTTAGTATCTTACTATAAATGTTACAAGTCGTTTTAGTTTCTAAAAAAATTACATTGTATATTTCTGTACGTCATTATCAATGTACAAAACCAAAAGTGTACATTTTAAATATTTAAAAATAAATCAATAAAGCTTTTGCAATGTTTTAAAAAAATGTATAAACATTTTTTACAAAATTTAGAACTTAATTTAACAAGGTATTTTTCACAAACCGTAATGACTCAATATGCTACATTTCTCAGTACAGTAAGACGGGCATATAAAAAAAGTTATAAATTTAATTGTGTTCCACCTACTTTTATTTGATAACGTATTTAGATCTACATGCAGTCTAATCTCATTTCTATACTTAATCATTTGTCTATTATATACTTTGTGACATTGAAATTGCAACACCATTCTTGGTGGGAGTGGGAATTTTGTGATCAATTTTGGCAGAAAGGTTTAGCTACTCTATGGTAGTAAATGATTAAAATTTTGAAGAAAAGCAACAAAAATGAAGACAGTTCGTATTTAATATAATATTGTTGTTGTGACATTAAAATTGCGACACTAAGAAGGGGTGAGAATTTGTAACCAAACTTGGCAGGAAGGTTGAGTTACACCGAGGTAATAAATAATTAAATTTTTAAAGAACAAAAATAAACACAATTGGTGTTTAATAAAGTGCTTTATTGGTTTCATACTCCCTCACACTTCGTGAAATCAATTCTAATAGATGGTCAATTTCCCCTTGAATTATTGTATTTTAGAGAACTTGCAATTTATGTCGGAGAGCTTCCTGTGTCTGTAAAGGATGCATTAGGTTTTTCAGTCTTTTACTCATAATGTTCCACACATTTTCAATAGACGAAAAATCGGGAGGTAAGAGATTAACTTTGGCTTCTTTAAACCGGTCTACAAAGTGTCTCGCTATGTGAGGACAGGCATTACTTTGATGAAAAATAGAGTCTTAAAACTGATAATGCTATAAAATAATATGGGGTTTTACCACCTCGTTAACACATCGCCGAGCGTTTATATTGTTTCGGATGAATACTCAACGGGACTTACTCCCCTAAGCTATAGCATCTCATGCCGCTCAACAAAAAATTAAACATTGCGCCGTTTCCCACTTTTTCGTGTTATTTTTATACCGCCATGCATCTCCAAACAGAAGTGGAACTCATCACTGAAGACTACTGTATGCTATTTCGAATTCCAGTAAAGTCGCCTCCTACACTACTCCATACGTTGATGTTTGTGTTGACCCGTCAGTGATAGCACGAAATACGGTTGATAAGATTGCAATCCAAAACTTCTGATTCGACGGTGAACTCTTTATTACCTAACCATTGATCGGCGATTGATCGAGTACTAGAAAATTAGTTTCTTATTGCCATAAGTCAAAGATGGTGGTCCTGTACCTCATTTTTCGGCCTTCATCCCTTAGTTTCTTGTCTAGAAAAACAACTCTGACCTTCTGTAGCTCACACTTCATAACAGCGCGTTTTTTTCTCAAATTAATCACTTTCATAAAAACGTTTAATTGGTTTTGTGGTTATCTTTCAAACACCTCTCTGCGTACATCTGATGTAATTTTTTAGTTTCCACTTTGTTTTTCAAATCCTCTAAAATATAAAAACAATAAAACAACAAATAAAAACACATATTAATAGATACAGCATTTTTTTAAACAAAAACAGTAATACCTTATAGATTAGTGCTTATTCCAAATGATTGCAAATACTATACACTATAGAAAAGAAACCGAAAAACTTGATGTAAGAGGCATTTATTTATACATAAAGTTTTATTTCTTCTTAATATCCTTTTATATACAATTTATTAGAAAGCCAGAATGTATGTTTGTTCCAAGAAATTATCGAATTATTACTAACAAAAGCAACGATCTTAGTATCCTCAATAAATCGCTAAGAAAATGTAATTTTCCTTAGCAGCTCGACAAAACATTTAATAAAATTTAAGGTCACATAACAAGTAATCAAGTATTTGTATTTATTATTCTCTATTTCGACATGAGAATTAGCCATTCTTACACTAAAATCCGTGTAAGAATAAGCAAATTCTTACACGAATTTTAGTAATGTTAGTTTTTTCAAAGTTGGTATCTCTGCATCGTAAGTTGACGTTACATGAAAAATAAATCAAAATTATTGGAATTGAACAATTGAAATTCCAATTTTGACGCCAAAATAAAATAAACACGTTTTATTAATTCAAATTTATTTACTTATAAAGGTATAAAGAGATAATTTCGTATGATTTTAGGTTAACACATAAATTTCAATATGTCAAAGTGTAAGTGTTGCCAATTCAATAAAATAATAAAGTTTCCCAATGTTGTTTTAAAATTAAAATTATACGAAAAATATTAATTATTGTATCAAAATAGAGAAAATAGTATAAAACACACGTCATAGAATACGTTTCAATCACTCGACCGCTTCATAAACTCACTGCTGCGCGGGTCGTGTATGAAACCCGGTCTCGTGCTTGAAGCGCGTTCATTCTGTAACTTGTGTTTTAATATACTATTATCTTATACTTTGGCATGCTTTAATCTCTTAAAACAAAAATCGGAAGTCTAAAGCAATTATACTTTAATTATTATTTCTGTAGAACGCAACAAAATTTAGACCGGCACCACTAAAAACACTATAAATGAAATGAAATAGTAAAAATATCGCAGGTATAAGTTTTTTTGTGTTCTTTTTTATGCGCTTAGTATATGTAATAATAGTTTGATTGTCATATCCAGATCATCGAAATTTACATTGTGCACGTTTGTGGTTTTCTAAATATGGTTTCTTTCGTGGCATTATAATCAAGCACAATCTCTACTTTTTTTGTGTTTTTTGTTTGTTCTAATGGTTTTTTAGATTTAAATTAGTATGTTTTCTAGTATATACATTTCATTCTATATTTAACTAAAATGGAACGTTTTAAAAAATCACGTTTAATAAAATCAAGTAGTTTTGTGTTTACAGGTAACTAAAAATTTAAAATATAAATATATGGGTATTATATTTTATACCAAGATTAAAATGTATAATCTTTTCGCTTGGGTTATAATAATACTTTGAATTGTGGTCTATATAAACTTTTTTGTTGTTAAAATCCTTAAAACTTAAATTTTGTTGTTGCTACAGTTGCGAATAATTTAAAATTAATTAACTTGAGATGAATTGTAATTGTAAATACAATAATAATTAGATGATGTAATTTTTTTTAAATTATTGATTATATCTAAGTTACGACAAATCTTCAATATTAAAATCTATATTTTCAAAATTAAATTAAATTGTTTAATCAAAAATTTTAATTTTTCTAAAAGCATTTAATAAAATTTCTACGTGCTGGTAAATCCTTTTGTAGTGTCATACATTTTTTAATTTTTCACGATTTAAACAATATATTCAAATTACTTATTTTGTAAACTTTTTTTTATCATTAAAATCGACTGCGTGTAAAAACATTTTTTCTAAATATATCAAGATTGTTTTGTTTAGACAACCTTATTCAAAAAGATGCTGTAAGCTTTTTTAACAATATATTACCGGATAAATTTTCTTATCAGGCAATAAGATAAATCACTTCTATTTACTTACAAATTTGTTTTATGTTTGTTTTATGCAAAACCACTGATCGCTTAAAATAAAACTTACGTGTTTTTTTTAAATTGTTTATTTTGTGTTGTATTAAAGAATTTACTAACAAAAACAAGATTTTGTAGAATTTACAATAAAAACATTTTTATACTTGTATTTTAACTAAAATTGCAACTTTGTTTTTTTAATAAAATTTTAACTTTACTAATATAAAAATTAAATGTATTATATACCTTTTACATTTTGTGTTAATTTTATTTGTTTTTTAGAAGTAATATTTCTTAGGCGTGATTTAAGAGCAGCTCAGATTTTTTTTTCTGACGGAAGTAACGCTGATGTAGTTTCGGCTATATAAAAACAGTAACTACTGTAGTACCAAGCTTACAAAAAACAAGAAAAATATGCGAATTAATTTAAAGGACAAACTGTGTCAACCAATTATGTTATGTTTATGTTAAAATCTGGCTGGATAACATAAAAACTTCTGACCTAGACTATACAAGGAAGCCATTGAAATCCAGAAGTACGACAATTTTAATAGGTATAATGGAATCGATCTAGCGCCAATATGGAAAAACATGTTCCGGAAAACTAATGAATCGGAACCGTCACAAACCACTGACCCGAACGATGTAATGAAGAAAACAGCGACATGACTGTCGAAACGTCAAACATTGTAAAGTTTTCAAAGTTTGTAAGTTTTCTAAGTTTTATAAATTTTGTGAAAAATGTAAATATGGAACGCGGTTCAAAACCCAAAAATAATTATTTGTTAGTCAAAATATTAGTAGAAAAATTAAAAAGTTACATAGGAAAACGTAAAACTATACAAAGGTGTTTTTAGAACTTCGATTTCCTTACAAGAAATTCTCTACTGTGAAATTAACACTAGCTTGGCGTTGACCATATTTGAGAAAGCTAATAGACCATAACTTTAAATGCAATAATAAACAACCAGTTACAAATTTAGATAAAAAACATTGACCCATCGTATAAAATTAACAAGTGTTGACAGTCCGAGAAAGTACCAGGTGTTTACAAATGTGATCGAACTAGGCAACAACATATTATAGTGCGTGCAGGTAGTTCATATGTAGTTGTAAATAACAATTTTTTTGATTTTTAAATTATATACGAAATCTGATGACTATCATGACGATCTGAATCATACAAACTTTATGCAATGGATAGAAAAACAACTTATTCCAAATCCTTTTATTATTATTTATTGATAAAAAAGTAAGTTTTACTAACTTAAAAAATTATAAATGTTGACAATTTATTATTTTTGAAATTGGTTCTAGTATAGTTACGTACAAAAAGGTATGAATGCATCCATCTCATTTTAGACTATATACCGTTATTATAGACCATTGGCAAAATAAGAAATTGTATGGATTTTTTTTTAAGTTTTACTTTTTTTGTGCTTTTTGTGTCTATGTATGACTTTAGCAACTAAAAGCAAAAGCAACAGTTAATACAAAATTAATGTGTAAAATTATACGTGTACATTTCTCAAATACAAGATCTTGGCAAATCATGAAAAATACTTAATATTGCAACATATAACATGAGAAGATTGTGACCCAACCAGAAACAAAACTAGAAGAAGAGTTAAAAACTTTAAAATGAGACATACTTGGATTAGCCGAAGTGTGACAACAAATATAAGAATTGACTACTATGAAATAATGTTTTTTACAATCTAGAAAATATTGAAAACGTCAAAGACGGCGTACCGGTTTTAATAGATAAAAGACATTATAAAAAACATGTCATCTCGAGTCACGTTTATTGTGCTGAGACCGAATAGTACCATACTATATTAAGGTTGTTTAGGTTTATACCTCTACATCAACACATGAAGGCGAGAAAGTTGAAGTAATTACGAAGACACTTGCTTTTAAAGAAACGCATTGCCATTGGAACCTGGTAATAAAAAACTTTAATGCCAAAGTAGGCATAAAAAGCGGCGAAGGTGAAACTTCTATAAGCGACTTTGGTTTACACGATATAAATGAAATGAAATAATAATAGATTTTTTACAACAAAATTTTTATACTAAGAAGTTTAAAAAAAAATTTCAGAGAGGACAAAAACGAGAAATTAATTTTATAACAAGAAAGGCATCCTCAAATAAATTCTAACTCCAGAAGTAATGATCACAAACTTGTTAGAGCAAACGTAAAAATAAACTTAAAAAACATGAGATCAAGATTGTTGCAAAAAGCACCATAATCAAACAAGCGGAAACCGAATGAAAACATCAAACAATTTAAACATATCCTAGAAACCAGTTTGGCAAAAAATGCATAGAACACAAGAGATATAAATATATTAAACACTAACATCAGAAAATCAATTAAAAAAATAAGATCAGCCAAGAATGCAAAGAAAAAGTCTTTAAATTTAGGAAAGGAAACCAAGACATCACAAATAGACAAGAATTGCTAATCATAGTAAAAGAGTTCTACAAGAAGATATACAGACGGGGATAAGTAAAAGACAAACTGTTTCTAAAAGAAAAATCAGTTATAAATCAAAAACCCAAAAAAACTACCAGAAAAGATGAGGTAGCGATAGAAGTTATACAATTCAAAAAAACAAAATTTTAGAAAAACCACAGTTATTCAATTTGCGTCTACATAAAGCTACTACTCCTCAAGCTTGAAACAACTTTTCCCTGATATTATTACACAAAAAAGACGATACATTAGACATTACCAACTAAGACCAATCAGTCTCTTCTTTTACATCTACAACTTGTTTGCAAAAATTATAGACAAGCGCTTAGGTAACAAACTTTTAACAACTTTGTTACAAGCTATAGGTCTTACAAACCTTACACGGCCAACTCACACTAGTAAAAAGAGGTTTAAAAAAATAGAATTTAAAGGGCTCCAGATCTTTCTAAGTAAAACATCTGTTTAGATCAAAACAGAAGATCCAAGCTTATCACAAAAAAAAGATAAATATGTATAACAACTTTAATTTAATAATGTAGATTAAAGACGAGAGCACCAGAAATTTTGTAGTACATTATTCAATCCATAAATGTCGGAAGTATTAGCAACACACAATACATAGGTTTACACTTAGGGTGTCGATAGCAAACAAAATTACATGACAAATATCTATGGTTCACAGCATGCGATACACAAAATAATTAATGAAAATACCTAAATGGTATTAAAACAATTATTGTAATTGCGTAAGTTAGAACAAGCAAAATTTCGTGAAAGACTTTTCTGACAGTGACAAAGTAATTAAATAAAACTTAGCCATTGCAATCGACTGACGCATAAGGAGTAGTATCTCAGAGAAAATTTCATGTCAAAACTTTGTTTTTAGTTTGAACGTAGGCCTTCTAGAATTATAATCGTTCCATGAAGGTATTTGGTCGATATTAACCCCTCATCGATTGATGATACATTGAAACATGCCGCCAAGACGGGACAGGACGTGCCATCAAATTAACAAAAACATTACTAAAGAATTTTACAAACTAATAGGAAAAGCTTACCCTGTGATGAATAAACTACTAGAAATGAGTTTTCAAATTATATTTTAATTTCCATAAACGCCGATGTTAGAAGATTAAAAAGTTAATTCATCACAAGCAATATTAAGTAGTTGACGGTTTGACGTCTTGACAGGAAATGAAGTAAAACTTAACTCTCTAGAGGACATCGAAAATAAAAATCTAACTTTAAGGTAATAAATACACAGGGTATTACATTATAGAATTTATGCAGGTAACAACTTTGAGCAAGTCAAGTTTCGGATAGGTTTTGGTTCAAACGATCATCTGTTAGTATTAAAAACTATAGAAAAATATATATAACTATTAAATTATAAAAAATACTATTAAATACAACAGTCCCGTAATAGTAACAATTAAAAAAATTTTTGACACTGTCTAGCAGTAAGGCCAGTCCTAAAACAGTGCAGAATTAATAGCAGAGGCACCAAAGTACTGCAATGCATATATAGTAATACAATTTTTACAATTAAAAGAGGTATACAAAAAAGTGATACTACATTTCCAAAATTATTCACAACCACCCTAAAGTCTGTATTTAAATCTTTAAGCTGAAATAACACCGAAATAAAAGTAAACGGCAAGTATTTAAATCAGATTTGCGGAAAATATGGTGCTACTGACCAACAACATTGGAGATGCCGCAAAACTGGCAAAAAATTAAAAAAAAAACATAAAAACAATAAATCTGAAAATAAATATAGACAAGACTAAATTTATGACAAATCTTTATAATAACAGAAGGAGTTAGTATCTTGAGACACAATATAATTCAAGTTTTTAACTATAAATACTTAGATCATGAAATCAGACTGCAGAGATAATCAAACCTGCAAAATGAAAAAACAAATTGATCTATGGTTTAAGCTCCGCAAAACATTTAAAAATAACAAAATATGAATATGCTTAAAATGGAGAGTGTTTGAGCAATGAGTGGTAGCAGTGATCAATTACGCTGATTTTTACTAACAAAGTAACTAAAAAGCTAACGTGCAATAAAGAAAATTATGCTAGAAATCACAATAAGAGGCAAGAATCTCAAAAACACCAGTCGCTTAAAAACGGAGTTAAAAGACACTGTACAACATATCGCCTGAACTAAAGTGGAGATAAGCCGGATATGTTGCCTGATTTAAAGGCAATAGAACAAAACAGATAGACAAATAGTGTTTTAGACAAGACAAGTAAACTAGAGGCAGACGGACGGATGATCTAAAAAGAATAACTTTCAATTGGATAGCAAGAAAAGAGAGGCTAGAAGATAATGCTGATTGAGTTAGCTCTTGTAACATATTTTATAAAATTTCCTCTCGTTAAATTTGTTATAAACTTCCAATCTTTCAAACACTTTTTTCTTTCTATGTGTACCCAAACAACACATTGGTACAAAAAACGTCTAAATGTTCGTCTAATAAACGTTAATAACGCGTTTAAAAACGTTTTAATGTCTAATAAATGTCTATTAGCCGGACATTTATACGTTTTTTATACGAATGTGTTGCTTGGGTAATTCTACTTTTTAAAATTTTGTATTTTATTTGTCAATATTGCTTTATTTTTTAACAAATAAATACTATCGGCGTTTGAACAGCGTTCCATATTTACACTTTTTAAAAGTGTAAATATGGAACGCGGTTCAAAACCCGAAAGTATTTATTTATTAAAAAATCATAACGGCGAAAGCCTTAAAAATAATTGTTTAGTTGTTTTTAAATTTTATTATTGTAATTTAATAAAAATCCCTTTTTGTGTAAGTTTTATTAATGATAATTTTTTGAATTGTACTGTACAAAAATTAAACAGTGTTTTGCTATTGTAATAAATTATCCAAATATAGTAATCTCAAAAATAGATGAATGATACGTGACATATTACGTCAAAATCATACCACACTAAACAGTTCAAGATTTGTGTTTATTTTAGCATGAATTTTAAGAAAGAAGTTGGTATTACAACACGGTGTTGTCACTTTTTCGCGTACTTATTATTGTCACGTTAGGTTAAATTCGTTTTGGTTTCTTATTTATACTAAAACTATTCTTTTTAGAATAATTTTGTTGATTACTTATTTTGCGAGTTTAGTTTATTAATATGCCTAGTACAGAATTAGCAAAACGTGGTTATGAGCTAGTAGTTTTGTTAATTGAATTTTTCGAGCAAGAACGTTATGCAGGTTTTTACCTTTGAATAATGTTCGAGAGGTATGTTTAACTAATTACAATTAAGAACAAAATTACTTTTTAAATTTTATAACAGCGTGTAGCAGCTGCCTTAAAGATAGGTATTTCCACCGTAAACCGAGCATCCCAGAAAGTAAACGATGAAAGTATCTCGAGTACTTCTCAATTGAAACAAAAACTTCCAAGGCCAGTGACAAACATTGATAATTTTGCCAAGGTTGCTATTCGAAACACAATTTATAGAATGTACGAAAATAGTAAGTTGTAAAATTAGTAAAAATCTAATTTAACAATTTTAATTAACTTAAATGAACCTGTAACAGTTCAATTATTGAGACAGAAACTTGTTGCCGACAAACTTTTGAAAGGATGTGAAACATCATTGAATACTGTTCTCAAAAACATAGAATTTAAGTACCAAAAAGATAATCCTAAACGAGGTTTAATGGAATTACCAAACATTGTAATCAAACGCATTCGTTTCTTAAATGAGTATTTAAGAAATTAAAAAACGAAAACTTACGAATTTGTTTACTTGGATGAAACCTGGATTTTTCACAATGGTACAGTGGGTCGTTCTTGGCAGGATGACGATTTAAAAACTTTAAAAACTACCAAAGTTGACGGCAAAAGCTAACTTAAATAAAACTCTTATTATGCTTTTTATTGAAATTTTTTAAAAACAGATATATTGTACTTCATGCCGGTAATAAAAAAGGATTTATTTCTGGTGCAGATTTGGTGTTTAGTTCCTCGACCAAAAACTTAGATTACCACGGGGAAATGAATCAAGCAAATTTTTTGAATGGGTTTGTGAATAAATTACTGAAACATTTAACTAAACAGTTTGCAATTATAATGGACAATGCTCCATACCACAGTACTTTAGTTACGAAGACTAAATAGTGGATGGAAAAAAGAAGATATCCAGAAATGGTTAAAAGAACAAAATGTTTCATTTGAAATGAATTGTTTAAAGAAGGAGTTACTACACATTGTTGAAAGCTAAATTACTACTTTTTCTGTAAATGAATAAACTAAAATCTTGATTTATAGGAAAAACCCTTAAAAAAATGTATGCAACCGATCAATTGGCTGAAAAATATAACCATAAGATACTTCTTCTCCCTCCTTACCATTGTTTATTCAATCTAATTGAACTCATATGGGGAATTACAAAAACTTATTATAATAAACATATAGGGAGGAAATCAGTTGAAAGTTGCTTAAATCTGAGGAAAAAAGCTTTGATGGTGGTACCAGAAAATGCATGGGCAAATATTGTCGGACAAATAACAGAAGATTGGTAGAAGAAAGAAGTAGCTTTCGACGACGGGGACGTGGCGCCGCTCAGTATTAATTTAAATGATGATAGCGACTCTAACTGATCAAAAAATTATATAAATTAATGATGCCCTATTTAAAATGCAAATTGTCCACTATTAAAATTTTTTGTTAAAAAAATATGCACATTTGTTTTTCAATGTAGCATGTAAAATAATTATTAATGTTGGTTTTCTGTATTTATTATTTTTGTTATAAATAAATTGGCATTAACAATGTCCTCTGTGTCTTTACTAGCATTGTTTTCTTTTCCATCTAGTATTTCTTAAAATAAAGGTTTAATAAGTTTATACGTGGATCTCTTGGTCAAAGTTATTGCAGGTGAATCTCGTGACTTAAGAGTGAGAAACAGAAGCAAGGTTCAAACAATGTTCGTTAATTTAATAAATAATCACTGCTAGAAGAAATAACGATTATATTAAAATGATTTTTTAGTTTTAAGAATTATACTCCATACCTATATAGTAATGTAACAAAAAAAGATTATATAAAAAACACGGAAGTGTTGGAATAATTCAAATAAATGGAATTTATTTGTTAGACGACTTGTTCATTCAATCAATTTAATGAATTTGTGTTCCAAAATAGCTAGTAACATTGAATAATAAGTGTAAGAAGAAGTGCAACTTAAGGGGCGATATCGTATCGACTGATTGGATCGAGATGTAGAGTAGGGTGGAGCGAAAATATTGCGTTTTTAATTTTTTTCTAAATTTGACAAGACTTGGGTGGTCAAAAGTTGTTACCTGGTATACTGTTTTTAACTTTTGAATTAAAAATAAAACAAATTATATCTTGAAGTGCCACGGCGACCTTCAAAGTTGTAAAAAAAATCAAAATTACGCAAAAATCAATGCTTATTTAATTTTTGTGTTGTTCAAAATGTAGATTAATTTGGGACAAAAATTAAATATTTATGTTATCAGTAACGCCCTAAAAAAATATGGTAACTTCAAACAGATTCGTTGAGGTGCCACAATATTACTGAATGTCAAAAAATTACGGCTAATGTTACACACATTTTACAGTTTTATCTTTTATCTATAAATGAAATGCTTGGCCACAAAAACTGGTTTTATAACTTTGTTTCTTTTGTTTTTTAGATTATAGCAAGTAATAAACAAAAAATGGCAACTTTAACACGTGCAAAAGACAGTAATTGTCCGTTATTTGGAGTTGGAGTACCATTTAATGAAAATGTTTTACCCACATATGGTGATATATTGCGACAGTATACATTTACTCGTAACAATTTGAAATGGGAAGGTCAGTTAAAAGAGCCAACGTTTTCAGAAGTAGTCAAAATTATCGCTCCTTTTCACGAGATACTTTTGAAGAAAGTGTCAATACCTATAATATCTACTAAACGTATTAAAAGGATCCGTGATTAGCACTGTAAATACAAAAATCTCATGAAACCCTTCAAACAACGATCCAATGTTCCCGGTTTTATAAAGAAAATCGAAGAGTTTAAAGATGAATCGAAAGTTTTGTTCGACATTACATCTTGCAAATGTAAAACTTACGAAAAATGCACTTGCGAAAAAAACAAAAAAGTTTCTGTAATGACCAAAGAACTATCAGAAAAATGACAAAACAGCTACAAGAACGGGAAAAAAAATGAAACAAGAAAAATCACTACAAGAAGCCAACAGTTCTAAAGTGCAGAAATTTGACAAACCCGATAAAGAAAAAACCAACAGATCCGTAGAGTTAGGCGATAGTTTGTCACATGATCATACTGTAGATTTAGACTTGCCTTTATTGAAAGATAATAACACTTTCTCTACTTCATCTGGGATTTCCAACAAATCTCGTGCTTTATTAACAATAACATATGCCCAAACGCGTAAAACTTTGCCAACAGTAGCTCGAGAATGTGATCGATGGGGTCTTTTCGACCGTAGTGCTGCTGCTGTTTCTTCTGCGTTACTATAAGATTTAGGTGTTGTTACTGAAAACGATACAGCGTCTGTTATCGATCGTAGTAAAATAAGACGTGAGAGACAAAAATGTAGGAGTAAATTCCAATCTGATAGTGGAGAAAATTTAGTACTAAGATCGATCTATTTTACGGAAGGAAGGATCCATCCAGAAAAACTATTATAAAAGATGAAGTACATCATCCAGTAACAGCTATTAAAGAACATATTGTGATCCAATCATTCGGAAAGTTGCCCTTTGTCCGATAATACGTGTAAGAGAGCAAGAGAAGTCTAACTCAATACGCCAGTTTAAAGTTCCTGTCTTAAATTGTGAGGCCCAAGAATACTACGACATGATTAATTATGAGTCGTTTAAAAATATTGAACCCCTCTTAAGAAGATCCCTTACAACAGCCGAAATTAAAAATTACTTAACTGACAGAGAAGAAATATTGATAACGTTTCCCAAACTGGTGTGTCACTCTCAAACCGTCGAACGACGCGTCCGTTTGGTGATAGAAGCTGCGGCAGCTGTGGGAAACTTAGAAAGAGATGGCTACATTCGATCGAGACTGAAGTCTAGATCTATCATGCCGAAATTCAATAAGAAATCGGAATACAAACTTATATAGTTTAAGCTTACTATTTTAAAAATTTTTAATGATAATATTACGCTTTTTTAAATTTGTTTTTCTTTAATTTACCTTATATATATGTTATTTGTGTATGCCACTGTCGTGGAATAAAAATATTTATAGTTTAAAATAGTTCTAAATAAAATATATAAAATAACACTAATTTGTAAAACTAAAAAAGACTAGCTTACCTTATGTAGAAGAAAATTAAACTTTATTTTAGTTTAATGTGTTTTTCCTTATTTTTACCAAATTTGAATCCCTTTGTGGCACTTCAAGATGATACGACACTGGTTTAATTTTTTTTTGTGTTCCTTTTATACCTTTGAGTACTTATTTTTGGCTCAAGGTAAACTAAATTTGATATCAACAACTATTTAAAAAAACATTAATTCATTAAATCTATTATCCCCATTAGGAAACATTCAAGGTTGTTGTGGAACCGTTAAAAATCGACAAAGTTAAAAAAAATTAATGGCAATCTACTGGTATATAGTAACAACTTTTGCACTCTCAAGCTTATTGATATAAAAAAATATTTTTTTGCTCCACACTAATGTAGAGGTCGCCACGTTTGTATTGGATCAAGATTTTTCAGTTCTTGTGTGTCTGTCGACTTGTAAACTTGGAGGTTGAATCAAAACTTTATCATGAGTTAACATTACCATACGATTTTTGAACTTGTGGTAGAAGTAGTGTTTGTTCGAACTTTTATTCAGTTTTTTAATTGATTTATTTTAAAAATTAAGAAAGTTACAAATCACGCTTGTGCTTATATTAATTGTATAAATAGTAATGCATAAGCCAAAGGGGTATACCGCCAAAGGTACTAGTTTTTTTGTTTCCCATTATTGATAAAGTAATTGTTAAAGAAGGCAGAAATACTGTGGAAATATAAACATTGCAACAATAGACTTGGAAGATTTAAAACAAAAGAAGATTTGTGAGAAGCATTTTCTACCTTCGGACATAATGTATAACAACAAAAGAAAACTTTTTGAACACACTGCGATTCCTGTACTACACCTTCAATCAGGTAAATATTTCTAAATTTGTTTTCTAACAAACGTTTAAAAATGGTTTAAATTAGCATCAGAGAATCTCCTTGTCTGGATTCTTCTTCTTCTTCTTGCACTTAACTGTACACTAACTTAAAATGATTATTTTATATCAATGATTGGGATCGCTATTACTTTCCACGATCGATGATCGCAATCATAGTATTCAGAATTAAGTAGTGATCGACTGTTGCTCAATAATCGCTCGTGCGAAGGTAGTCATAAATCTAGACATGGAGTTTGGCGTATTGAAACATACCTAAGTATTTTTAATAGTGTTTCTAAACAATAAATTAATTAAAATTTGTTCATATTTAAATTTAAGAAAAATTTTTTACACAAATTCACAGAAAAGAGAGATCACTATGTTCATTTTTCGACATGACGTGGTATTTTAACTCTGATGGAAATTTATGAATAAATAGTTTAAAGCAATAATTAACAACATATTAAAAATAAAAGTGTTGTTCTTTAGTAAATTAAATATTACTATTTGAAATTGACCCTGAAAAGATTATTGAGTAATTAGTTATAACTCATATTGATATTTGTCTCAAACATAAGATTTACGTATTAGAAATACCTTTGCAATTTGCAATATGTATTATCATTTGTAGTTAATGTTTATTGTTGTTAACTTTTTGTGTCTTTATGATTTACCTTGGTGTTTATAGAAAGCTAGGTATTTTTCACAAAATAATGAATGTGTGACAGAAATTTTACAAACATGATTAAAATATTAATTCTTCCAATCTTGCAATATAAGTTTGAGTATAACTAGAGATTTTTAATAGAACAAATTCCTTATAAAGTTATTTAAAGGAATGTAAAACATAACCAATTTTAAATTAACCTCAATAAAATGTCTCTTGTAGGTACCTCTACAAATGCATTGATCATTCAAAGCTTATTTTAGTTACGCGAGTATAAAAATCAGTTTTCAAAGTATCTATTTTTGTATCCATTTACTAAATCATCAGTGTTTCACTCATGTTTATTAAGACCTTTACTTGTCTTTGCTATTAAAATTTCTAAGTAACGTTAGTTATTTGTACTACCGATGCCGGTTCAAATTACGGTATCGGTAAGGTTTTTTTCTTAGTACCACCTTGGTAAATTGACATTACGTTGTCAAAAAGTGGACGGTAACGGAAAACAAAACAACTAGGTAGGTAATCAAATAAGAGGTATCTCAATTAATATCTAGATCTGGTATCTAAGGATACAAAAAGGTACTAACTGCAGCAGATCACTTACCGCGCATGGTGCTTCTGCCTAAATTATTTAAAGATTATAGTAGATAGAACATATTTATTTATTTATTTATTTTAAATCTAATAATTATTATAAAACATATTTTATTTATTGATATAAATATTACATTTGGAACAGTTTTCGATATTGAATAAAGGTGTGTTTACAAAAGTTTCACTTTTTTGCTTATCTTATTATTTGAAACAGAAATGACACTATAATTTATGTCGTAGTCAGTTACACTGACGTCTGATATCTTCTTCTCAGCAACCTTGAAAATAAACTTCTAGTAATTCCATATGAAATATTATTTGCCGTTTGTATTTTATTAATTAACGAATCTCCCACATACCCTTCTGCAACTGTAGAAAATTTCCTTGTCTCTTTAAAGCAAAGATAACAGTTCTGCTATTAACGAGCAACGTACTAGTAGTCCTTTTATAAGTATGACCCTTCTAGGTATAGATTTAGAAATTGGTTAATTTTTATTAGTATAGCAGATAGGGTATGCTTCCCCATTACTTATCGAACGTCTCCTGACTATACTATAAATTATTAGTTCAAAATATTCTTAAGTGCATCCAAATGTATACAAATTTTTTGAAAAATTAATCACTGCTAACTTAGGTTTAATCGACACCCGACATTTTCAACCTAACAAGTACCGGTACTCAAATAATATAAACACTATACAGTCGGCGAAGTAATCTAACACGTAGGTTTTACTGTCATTGTTATTTATTTTTATGGAGCATGAATAGGTGTAAATTGTAAAAAGGATTAGGTAAACACCAGTGTTATCTATCTGTTATATTTGTTTGTGGTAATTATTTGTTTTTAAACCTTTAACAATATTTTTTTTTTGTACTCGAATGTTTACTTACAAAATGTATATAAATTATTTAATAACCAAATGATTACAAGTGTTTTACTTTGTAGCCGACTGCTTACTAATCGATTTCTACTGTATATTTTTTTAATAATTTAATGAACTAAAACTAAAGTGTATTTTTATTTTATGTTTAACTGTTTAAAGTTGTTGATTTTGCTTTAGTTTGCTGCAGATGTATCAATAGTGTTTTAATCCATTTTTTATTTTTTGTCAACCAACAATTCTTGTTTTATTCTTATTTTACAATTTTAATTTACTGTCAAGCATTTTATAAATAATATTATTTACATTTGTTCTAGACATTTTTATTATAATAACAAAAGTTTGAAGTTAAGCAAGACACTATTAATTATATAGAGAAAATAATGATTTCAAATCTAAATTCATCGATTTGGTTTGGCATTTAATTGCAAAAGTACCAGACTGTGACAATCTTAAATTTATCTGCATTGCCTGTGCAATACAAATTGATTTTAAAATGAAAACAACGTTACAAATTTGTACAATATCTAAATGCTTTTTAGCAATGCTTACGTTAAAACTTGCAAAGCGTTTATAAAATATAAAAATACAGTTGCTATTCTGTACATACAGTAAAAGCACTTTCACATGTAAACATTTGTTTTTATTTTATTGACCAATCAAACTTTAATCTTTGAATTTACTATATAAAAATTAAATTGATTAAACACAATGTTCTTGTTATCAATAAGTTTAAATTTATTTCTTCTCTAAATCTGGGATACAAAATTGTTTTATTTATTATAAAAACTATATAATATTTGTTTTTAAATTATTAACTTATATTTTACTGAATATTACAGTAGATTATTACAAATTATTTGCGATACTCGTTTTCGTTTATCAAATCCATCACCTTAACCTGATTAGATAATATTAAGATCTGTGAGAAACACAATATTTAATTTAATTAACGTAAGTGCTAGTAGCAGTTGTAAAGGTTTCTAAAGCTAAATTACTAGATTTAACTGATTTAACATTATAATGCGTTCGTAAATTAGACGTTTATAGCATATGAAGTGAATATAACTTTAATTAAAAAATTGTAGAATTAGGTTTTTTTTGTCTCAATAACGTTATTAAATTTATCAATTTGTATTTTATTTATACTTAAATTAGTGCAAAACTATGTTTTATAATTATTTTCAATCAACTAACAATATAAATAAGTTTGCATATAAAGTTAATTTAATCTTTTTTTAATTACAGAACCGATTACCGAAATTTTGGGAGGTCCAGATTTATTTATTAACCAGGGATCAACTATAAATTTAACTTGCCTCGTACAATATGCACCGGAACCGCCGCCAATCATGTTGTGGTCACACAACTCAGTGCCCATCAACTTTGATTCGCCCAGGGGTGGGATTAGCTTAGTAACCGAAAAAGGACTTACAACAACAAGTCGTTTATTAATTCAAAAAGCTTCACAATCCGATTCAGGAACATACACATGCAGTCCTTCTAACGCAAATCCTGGTAATGCCAGAGTTCACATACTAAACGGTAAGTGTCAGATGATAATTGCCTTATTTTAAAATTATAACGTTTACTTATTTTAATTAAATTCTTTAGACACTTTTTTCGTAGAAGAAAAATTGTTTACAAGTTTTACTTCCATTCCTTTTTAATAATAGTGTCACAATGCCTTAAAAATTACGTCGGTGATTTTATGTGAATGATAAATATTACAATTTTGTGTTTCTAAAAACAACAATATTTTAAAACTAAGTAGCAGTTGTCGCCTTTGTCTTGCTAAATTTAATAAAAACTTCAGGTGTTTTGTCGCAATTCCTTCAAGAGTTGACAGAAAAAAAGGGAAATTTAATAATACACGGAAAAGTTAGAAAATCCTACAAAAGTCTGAACACTTTACAGCATTAAAGTCTGACAGAAATTCATACAATGGCGATATTTGATTTTTAGCGTTTTATAAAAGCAGAGAGCAGCTGCTTTTCAGTTCTTTTAAGAAGTGCAACATTTCTATGAACAGTATTTAAAGTTTGCTAGTGAAAAAGCTATTACTCTGTATTAAATTCTGATTATGAAGTTGAAATGTTTATCGGTTACTAATATTTTTCTGGCAATTTTGTATTTTTTAGTCTTCTGTAAAAATATATGAATAACAAACTTTTAGTTCCTATCATATTTTAAAAACATATATATATATTATAATAAATATTTTATTTAACCTAACGCACATTTAAGCTTTGCATGTTATTGATTTAAACAGAATTTTTTTTGGTATATATAAATTGTTTTAAAAATGTTTATACTAAACATTTTTAAAACAATTTTTATCTAAAAATGCATTGCCATGCTATGTACTTGCTCTATAACTAAAATAAAACAGTTGTAAAGCAAACTATTTTTTCTTTACAATTAAGGCACAAAAGTATTGTTACGTATCTATTTATTAATATCTAATTTATTTAAAACGACTAAAACTACGTTTACTTATTATAGAAATATGTACACTTTTAAAATTACCCGAACTAATAAAATCTAATAATAAAAACACTTACACTATAATTTATGTATAACCGTTGTATAACACGAGATAAGATAACGTCCTCGGATATCACACTGTAAGTCACGTTCACTCGATTCGGTGTACACTGTTATTTATTTAAAACTCTCGCACGTGCTAATCACTTATTTATCTTCAACTTGATAATCTTCTTAACACATTCGCATTCCAGCAATAACTGACCTACGATTTCCATCTTCGGCTTTTATAGACATCGGCGAATCCTTCTCGATCGTTCCTCCCTTTTCGCTATATCTTCTAGAAACTAGATAACAGTTCTAGAAGGCTCTTGCATTTGCAAGTAATTTCTCGGACGTTTCAGTTTTTTTTTCTCATTTTAACTACCTGTAAATAATTATTGCATTAAAGTTATTAAAAAACACGTTTTTTAAATTTTATTACAAATTTTATACTTATATATAAAATTGATTTGAACCTATTTTTGAAAACGACTTTTTTAACAACTCAACATAATAATATCAGTTTAACGACACTAGACGTTCTTATTTAACTATTGTAAATCAGGTGTTTATATCTATCACTAGCAAGTATAGATTTATTTTAATAAATTATATATTATGTAACCTCCAACAAAATTCTGTTTTCTCTAATAAAACTCACTGAACTTGTAATTTTCGAAGCATATTTGCGTACAGATCATAATCTTTATAAGTATATAGTGTTTTATTTTAGATACAAAATTTTCACTATGAAACATAATAAAATAGTTTTTGGGTAAATGGTGTAATATATTTTTAAAAAAAATTTACAAGCTTTCGAACGTGGTCTACGTTCTTCTGCATGTGACCATTAATAAAATGACAATTATAAAACTATGGTAACTAGAAAAAACAAATGTTTGGAAAACTTGATAAATGTTGTAAGTTCTTTTAAGCTACAGCATTTGCTTTAAGGTCTAAAGAAAAACTACCATTAAATACTCTATAGTATGTTTGGTGGATAAAGTAAAGATCAAAAAAATAACAGGTAACTAGGTGTCAGATAATTCATAAGCATTGTCCCTGTTAAAGTTGTTGGGTACTTTAATAATTTCAATTCTCTGAACTAATCTTTCTTGAACGCCAGTTTTTGGTTTTAGCAATTGTTAAAGTTTTTTCGAAGTTTATGCCATATAAAGTGCATGTTCGGCAATAGCAGATTTAGAAGGGTGAATAAACGAAGATGTCTTTTGTGTTCTTTTAGTCTAGTTTCAATAGTTCTACCAGTTTCTTCAATATATACTTTGCCACAAGCGCATGGAACTTGATATACCTCACAGGTGTTATGTTGAATTTTATAAGCAACTTTAATGTCATGTTTCTTCAGTATTTTTCCAATTTTATCACTTATATTGGCAACGAAAGGTAGAACAGCAAAATTGTTGTTTATAGTTGAATCATTTGGTACCATAAGTTTAGTTTTTAGTCGAAGATACTTTTTAATTTGTTCTTTGTTAAAAGAATTTCTTATAAAAACATTCTCAAGGTAATCTAATTCTTCTAGTAAATTATCTTGATGGCAAATTGTCATCGCACGGTTGTATAATGTGCGAATTGTTCCAAATTTCTGAGATGGATGATGATGAGAATTTGCGTTTATATATTGATCCGTATGGGTTGGTTTTTGATAAACTAAATGTATTGAAATACTGTATAGTTTTCTTTCTATTTTTACATCAAGAAAAGGTAAGGTACCATTAATTTCTTTTTTAATACTAAATTTTATGTTTGGGTGTTAATTATTAAGTTATTGCAGAAAAATTTGTAGTTCACCTTTACCATGGGACCAGATTGCAAAAACATCATCAACATAATATCTAAACCATAGATTTGGTTTTTTAGATGCAAATTTTAAAACTTCTTCTTCAAAATGCTCCATAAAGTAATTTGCAATAAATGGAAAAATTGGTGACCCCGGTGCAACCCCATCTATTTCTTTATAATATTCACCATTAAACAAAAAGAATGAAGTTGTTAAACAACGTTCAAATAACTTGTATGTATTGTTATCAAACTGTCGTTTTAAAATATGTGAAGTATCAACTATTGGTACTTTAGTGAACAATGAGGCAACGTCAAAACTAACTATTAAGTTATTTAAAAATGTATTCTGTTTACTAATTATTTCAATTAAATGTTGTGTATTTTTTATAAATGAACTACTTAATCCAATATAAGGTTGCAATATTGAATTTAAATACTTAGCTATTTCATAAGTTGTCAATCCAATACAGCTAGCAATTGGTCAAAGAGGTGAATTTAACTTATGTATTTTAGGTAATCCATAGAACTTTAAAATAAGAGGATCTTTTGGCGTTAGTTTTTTGACAGTCTCCGTTGATAAAATACTTTCTTTCAATAGTTTTGTTGTTAATAGTTTGTATTTGTTATTAAAGCTTTTTTGTAGTTTTATGTAAGATGTGCAATCATTGAGTAAATCGTTAGCTTGTTGATGTTTTATCCATCATTACAGTAGCTCTTCTTTTATCTGCTGCTAAATTTATAAGACTAGTTTTGCTTCTTAGATATTTTAGTGCTTGATGTTCAGCATAAGTAAGGTTTTTTTCTGGATGTTTTGCTTTTCGTAGTATTCTTGTTGTTTCAAAAAGGATCTCGGCTACTTCACTATCTGGAAGATGACTGGTGCTAGCTTCAATGTTGGATATAATTTCTTCAATAGGAATTCTCAAAGGAGCAATAGCAAAATCCAAACTTTTAGATAAAACAGAACAAGCAGTATAGGATAATGCATAAGAGCTTAAATTACCTACTAGCTTATTATTTCTGCAATTAATGTCTTTAAATGATCTATTAATTTGTTTGTTAAGCAATTTATTAAGTTTACTTATCTGTTTAGTTTTGGTAATGTTTTCGTGATTTTGTAGTATGTGTTACATAAGATCATAAAAAAAATTCCAATCACCATTTGACAGTTGTTGACATAAAAGAACTTGTAAGTGATGAATTTCTTTATCAATCTTACACTTCTTGTAGTTTTAATTACATTCTGTAAGATGATAAAACTTGCTTTTTCACAAATCTTTCTGACTCCTGGACATTGAATGTAATGTTTGATTTTTATGAAATTAGGAATTATGTGGTTACATCTACATCGTTTTAAAAAGGTTAGAATACATAGTTGGTTTACCTTCTTCTTCCTTAGATTTTCAGATAATTTGACATGTTTTAAAACAAGTTTCCCATATAAGCGTTTTATCTTAGATACAGCATTTTTGCCATGAAACATAATAAAATACTTTTTGGGTAAATGGTGTAATATATTTATTAAAAATCTCACAAGCTTTCGAAAGTGGTCTACGTTCTTCTTTAGGTAACAATTAATAAAATGACAATTATAAAACTAAGGTAACTAGAAAAAACAAATGTTTGGAAAACTTGATAAAGGTTGTAAGTTCTTTTAGCTACAGGATTTACCAACTTTAACAGGAACAATGATTCTGAGTTATCTGACACCTGGTTGCCTGTTGTTTCCTGATTTTTACTTTATCTAGTAAACACACTATAAGCTACGTCTAGAGTTTTTAATGGTGGTTTTTCGTTAGAACCTTAAGCAAATGCTGTAGCTAAAGGAACTTACAACATTTATCAAGTTTTCCGAACATTTATTTTTTCTAGTTACCCTAGTTTTATAATTGTCATTTTATTAATTGTCACCTGAAGAAGAACGTAGACCACGTTCAAAAGCTTGTGAGTTTTATAATAAATATATTACACCATTAACCCAAAAAAATTATTTTGTATATAGTGACTTAAAGATAACAAAACAACCACGCAATAAATATGTTTACGAATATTAAAAGAAAAACAAAAGTGCGAGTAGCGATTATAAGAAGTCCTCAAAGATCTGCCAAGCATCACAGCGTTGTTCTGGGACTTTCAAATCAAACAGTAAAAAAAAATGCATGACTTACACTTACGCTTGCATGAAATGCAAATAGTTCAAGTTTTAAACCCTTGAGATCATCGTAAACGCGTGGATTACATCTGCTTGAAAACAACGCACAGTTTATTGATAATCTATAGATGAGCAATGAAGCTCATTTTCACTTTGATGGATATGTTAATAAGCTGCCAACTCTCAACAATTTTATCAACGACCTCTGTTCAGCTAAAGTTACAGTTTGGTGTGCAATTTCTTTAAATTGACACGTATTTTTGCGAAGTTAACGATAGTTATGCAGTTATAGTTACGCGTTGTGTTTACATGCTGGAAACTTTTTTCATTCTTGAACTTCAAGAAGTTGCTGTAAATGAGAACACTCTTGTCCAACAACGCTTGCCAGCTATGAGTTTTTGTGATCACTTTTTATAGAGATATCTCAAGTCAAAAGTTTTTAAAACCCGCCCAGCTACTATACAGCACTTAAAAGTGCGGATTCAAAAAAAAGTTTGTGCAATAACACCGGGAGCACTACGCAGCGTCCGTGAGAGTTTTCATAAGAGACTCAAACAATCTCTACAAAATGATGATTGCCATCTTCCTGGGGTGATATTCAAAAATTAAAACTTTTCTTTAAAATTTATTAAAACAAAAGCGTTTAAACAGTTAAAACTTTTGAATGTTAAAATTGAATCATCCCAACAATTAAATAGCCAAAATTTGTCACCACTTAAAAAAAGTTAAGTAATTGTATTTTAAAAGAATTGTTCTTACATTAATTAAAAATTTTAAATTTTATTAAACAACAAATTATTTTTGTCGCACATAAGTTTTAATGTTGAGTTACTGCACAGTTTTAGATCACACACAGAATTTATCCTATAGATAAATTTTAAAATTGCAATAAAAATGTTAAATACTTTGCACAAGGAAAGTATAGCGATCGCAATTTAAAAAAAAAAAATTTTTGAAGAATTTTACGTTCCAAGGTCTCCTGAATCAGAAAAACGTATTTTTGACAAAAAAAATTTGGGTGTCTGTGTGTGTGTGTGTGTTTGTGTGTAACGTTGTGCCCACGAACCAAAAGTCCTAGTAACTTAAAATTTGGTATGAAGTTGGCTTTTCATATTCTCTCGGTTCTATCAAATGATGGGTCTGATAAAGAAACCGGAAGTGGGTGTATCCGCCATTTTTAACAGTTTTTCTTATATGATTTTGTACGAATGTAAATTATTCGAATTATTTTTATAGTTTCTTATCGAGACAATACTTCCCATTAATTTATTCAAATAAAATTTTTTTCGATCATTAACAGTTCATTAGATATTTAATTTACAATTTAAAGTGAATTTTATTATATAATCTAGGTGCGAATTCTACCTGCGACGATTTAAAAAAAATATTTTTTTTTGCATAAGTTTACGTTTCAAAGTCTCTTACGTCAGAAAAAAATATTTTTGACAAAAAAAATTTGGGTGTCTGTGTTTGTCTGTCTGTGTGTAACGATGTACCCACGATAACTCTCGAACCAAAAGTCCTAGTAACTTGAAATTTAGTATACAGCTGGATTACCATATTCTCTCGGTTTTATCAAAAGATAGATCCGATAAAGATACCAGAAGTAGGTGCCATTTTGAACAGTTTTTCTTATATAATTTTGTACGAATCTAAATTATTCGAATTATTTTTACAGTTTCTTATAAAGATAATTCTTCCTAACAATTTATTTAAATACATTTTCTTCTAACATTAACAGTTTATTAGATATTTAATTTATAATTTAAAGTGATTTCCATTATATAATCTACGTTCGAATCCTGCATGCGACGATTTCTTTTTAGAAAAAATAAATAGCGGGTTGTACAAAAGTCTGGTTAAATGGCAATTTACTAATCGTTTTTAGTACAAACATATCACTTTAAAATTGTTTTATGACAACATAACCTTATAAAAATACATTTCTTCATCATTCCTTATAGGAAACTCGTGTGGTGGCCACACAGGTTTTTGTTATTACTTTTTTCAAAAAATGTTTTCAATAATCTAAAACTTATTATGGGTTAACCTAAGGTTAATCGCATAAAGATAATCCTTCAAATAAGAAAAATATTGGTTTTAACTGAATGAATTGTCATTAACCTTAAAAATACACTTAGATCTTTTTTGAACACATTACAAATCTTCTTGTTTGATACTGACCGCGGTTGTTTGTGAACGTTGTACGGGATCTTCAAAATTGACCGTTTCTCATATTATATGTTAGGTAACCAACATTGCTTGAATTAGTATAAAATAACATAAAAATACTAAATGAAAAATTTGATTTGTAACCTCTAAACTAATTTTAATGAAATAATTAAAAACCGTATCATATTAACATTAGGTAATACTTCTTTGTTCTAAATAAATTGGTACAATTCTTTTAAATTTATAACCGATGTTTAATAAGTTGCCTTTTAGCTTACAATATGTGTTCCAAGCCTTTAATATTGCGTAGCTGATCATTACATAACGTGTTTTTTAAATATCTGTTAAAGTATAAATAAGGTGATGTAAGATTTGGAAATCGTAGAGGATATAACTGTTCGTTTACTACTTTTTCATTATAGAGTTGTTGAATAAATGTAATTATAGTTCGAGTCGTATCAGTCGTTTTGTCTTGCTGACAGTAACTAAATTAAACCTGGTTTCCATCAGACTGTTCAAAATATTACAATAACATTTTGGGTTTACAATACTGTAAAAAATATTAGACCAATTATTCGTCTTGAACGTTTTTATAATTAGCGCTACAAAAAATATTGTCGATAGTTCTAGTGAGCATGACGAAAGTGTATCGCGGGAGTAGGAATTGAACCAAGCGGAAAGGTAGCATATAAGAGAGTATGGGTGTGAACTGACATGTAATATTTTCGATGAATAAATAAGTTGAAAATTAATGGACGGTAATCAAAATGTGTGGTTTTGAAGAAACATTTGTGCTAACGTAAAGTTTTTTCTCTGGTGTTAAAAAGTTAAGAAGAATCAAATGATTAATTTATCGCCCACAATATCAGGTTAGAGAGGCAGCTGCTGAAACAACCGATTGCAAGAGTGCTCACTACTACTTTGAATTTTTCGTTAGAAATCAATTACATATTTCAGTTTCCTTTTATTTATCTTTATGTTTTGTTACATTTCTTTAATACTTAATTCAAAATAGCCCAAAAATGGAAAAAAAACTGAAAGTGATTAGGAAAAATTTGCTAGACTTTTAGTTCATTTGTTAACAAATATCAGCCTTCATTGCAAGGGCAATTAATTGTTTATTCAAAAAACATTGAAAAGCGTTATGATGAGTATGTCGATATTTATAACAACATTTTGGCTATTGAATCAGATATAACTGTAAACAATGCATTAAAAATAGAATATTGTGCTGTTAGTTGTTAGTTGTTTTTAGAGCTCGTTTTTTAAATCCAGAATTTGGTGCGACAACTATGCACGTATAAACGTTTGCAGAATTTTGAATAGTATATTTCATTACTTAGCTTGAAAGAAAGCTTTTCCCGTGCGAGCCAGCGAGAAAGGGAAAACCCTTTCTGTCGTGTAATGAACGATATTTTTCATTATACCTGTCTACAAAACTGGAATAAAACATATAAAAATTAAAATACATATGTCTGAATCACCCTTCATTAAAACAATGCATATCTAGAATGCATTGAAAATTTTATGCATAATTGTTTTGACGTGGGCCAATATTTTAAAAGATGGATTCTGTAAAACATAATTTTGAAATACCAGAAAATATTACTCAGCAAGCAGCAAAAGTACGAGCAGAATTACTTCCTAAAAAATCTCGAGACAGATATGAAAAAGAGTATCGTTTGTTCTATGAATAGCGCGAACAAAAAATAGTAAAATCTGTGATTAATGATGCATTTCTTGTTTATTTGTTGAAAAAAGCTA
Organism: Aquatica leii; assembly: GCA_035610365.1. Taxonomy (NCBI): domain Eukaryota; kingdom Metazoa; phylum Arthropoda; class Insecta; order Coleoptera; family Lampyridae; genus Aquatica; species Aquatica leii. Next base: position 47,888,198 of record CM069433.1, on the reverse strand, counting down.
AACTTTTGAAACCATCTACCCTGTAGATTTGATTCTCTATGATAAAAGCTTGTTTATCTTTTAAAGAAAATGTAGACATTAGCAAGTAAGTGCAACATAGTATATACTTGCGTAATACTTCTAGTTTTTACTTATACACCACAAACAATCGTTTCTCAAACGTCAAGGTGTTAGTTATGTACCTAAAAAAGCCAAAATATTAACATCAAAACAAGTAACCAAATTAATTTGTGAAGCTTCGGACGAGAAATGGTTATTGACAAAAGTTTGTGTTTGACTTATATGTAAAAAATGTTCCTTCCGATAGTAATACTAACCATTTTTGTATAGATACTTTTGATATTTGGTATTTATGGAGCATGTCGACACGTCGGACAAAAGCAAATCGGAGAGTTCGACTAAAACTGTAAATATCAGTAACAATTCAAATTGTACATGTTACATTTAATTAATTTATTGTTAAAAATAAAGGCTGTTAGGTTAGTTCTTCTTCTACTATATACACTCCTAAAAAACAATGTACCATAATTGGCTGTTTACAAGAAAAACTTATATCTTACATGCCACTCGATCTTGTTCATAACAACGACTCATTATTGGATGTTTAAAAGTTTAATTATTTACAAGCGTTTTTAAAACACAACGCCTTTAGAGTTATTCAGTCATTGGAAATAAATTACACGGTAGCGTGGAACCTGTTGACTAAACGATTTCAAAATTGAAAACATCCTTTACATAAACATTTAAATGCTCTAATTGATGTTTTGATTCTTACTATAGAGGATAGCAAAAGTTGAGATCGTTAACTGATACCTTAATACGTAATGTAAGGTGTCTGCGTGCTTTGAAAATACCAGTAGACAAATAGGATCTTATTTTAATTTACGTTGCTGTAAATAAATTGAATAACACCACTGAAAGTGCTTGCAAATCAATAAAATTAGTAGAAGACTTTTTAACATTAAAGGAAAACTTTAAAATTAAAAAACTGGAGTAGTTAGATAAGCGGTTTTTTTTTGCTGTTTAAATCATTGACAAACAGCAAAAGTACAAAAAAATGTAGGGTTTGTCATAGAGAACATAATACGATTTTGTATAATCCAAAGGAACAACCGAGTACAGAAAACTCTGCAACGTCAAATGTGGAAGACAAGGTAGTCGTTTCTCAATCTGTATAGTTAACAAAAGCAGATTCAAATTCATGTGTACTTTTATCAACCGCGATTGTTAAGTGTTACATTAGAACAATAAATTTCATTTTTTAGTCTCCAGGTGTCATAATTAAATTGGTAAAAAGAGTTATTGTAAATAAATTGGGTTCAAGTTCAAGTTTTCGTTATTTATAGTTTAAAAAATGGGCCAATTTTGACAATAAGAAATCAAATAATAACTTATGCAAATGCAATCAAAATCAAACATCTTAGTAAAATAACAAGGAAAACCAAATGGGACAAGATCAAGAACAAAAATATTCAATAATAGGTAAAGTAAGAAATAAACAATTAAATTGGTATCGATATGTAGTGACAATGGATCAGATAGAATAGCAAGAAAAATTAGGGAATTAGAAAAACCAAACAAAAAATAGAGAAAAAAAAACTAAAAGAAAATGGATCAACCAAATGTTATGTACGTATCAAAGTTAGTTTTAGATATTTTGCACTTTATGTTAATTTTTCGAAAAATTTCGGAAATTGCGCAAGTTGCTTTTAGTAATAGGCAGAGTTTGAAAGAAAAATTTGAAAAGCAATTTTTTATTAAAAACGGTGGCGCGAGTATATCTGGTTTTTCAAATTTTAATATTGGAGCAATTAATTTATATTAAAAATATACCGTTTTGCGGATTTGCACCACAGTACGTAGTTTAGAAAGTTTCTTCGGTGAAATTAAGAATAGATACACTCTACGGCTTAGCCGGATTACTTGCGTTCTTGTCAGTTTTATTGCTCACCTAAGAACGCGTTTATCACGATGTGTTTCTTTTTTTGTAGGTTTTTGTGAATTTTATTTAACTTTATTAGGATTCTTGATTAATTTTGGAATTACCTACACCTATACATATACACGTATTTATGATTGTCTGACGTGGAATCAAGAGTCATCAACTATCACGGTATTGGAGTCCTTTATTTATGTTATCATTAATAACATCTTTAATTTTGTATGTTAAAGACGGGAAGCACAAGTTTTTTTTAACTAGGTAAATTGCAATGTATGTAAATGTTGTCTGAATGCGGTGTGAATAAGGAAAATTACTGATTACAAGTTCACTTATAATGGTCACTAACAGCCATTTTTCTCCTTGCGTCTTTTTCTCTTTTGTATGTACAGATCATAGTTCAACGGAATAAGTTTTGATTTTACCCATCAATTTAATTTTTATTTGAATTATTCAATTAAATTTTATTTAGTGGCATTTAAAGTTTTTTTTAATGCACTGTTGCTATACCGATTTCTTCTAGAACCCGAATCATTAAAATTTTAGTAGGTAACACAAATCTGAGAAATATGACAGGTGAAAGGAAACAACCTAAAAAAATAAAACCCATAACAAGGAATAGGATGACCTCAAAGAATCGTGTACAGAAACTGAAATCTTTACCCGACGCCTTAGAGGAGAAACAGAAGAAGAAAAGAAAACTAACATTTACTCGATTTTTGCGAGATTCTCTCTTGCAAGCTTGCCTACTTTAATTCTTATATAAGGTTTATGTGACCACTGTGTATTCGAAAAGTCGATTCAACTATTTCTAAGTTTTTTTAATATATTTTTTAAAATATTTTATATAAGTACAAACTTTGTGTAACTTAACGTACATTGTTCAAAAATGCATCAAACATTTCATGTTTGTTAAACAAAATATTTTAATTAAAAATTCCGAAATAATTGTTCTCTTTGTAATGTTACTATTTTAACATATTTGTATGAGTAAACATTGCTTTGTACTTGTAAAAGTTAACTACGATTTAATTTTTTTACTATTGTAAACGTATAAAAACTGAAATACGTCAGGTAGAAACATTTTATGTGACTAATATTCTGTCAAGTTCAAATAATTGCTTGTTTTAATCTCATGCTTTATTTTAATAGCATTATAAAATTATATTGTTGTTTAATACAAGGGTGTATTAAAAACAACTGTTAAATGTAAGTATAAAATCACTATATTAAACGTTGCAAAAATAATAAGGTTTTTTGTACAGTTTGGAATCAGATACTGCAAGATATGATGTGAAATGCGGCAAAACTAAATTTAACATTGTTGTGGAAATATAAACCCTACTGGCGGTAAATGCCTTAAATTTATTGTTCCTTAAAAAGCAATTATCTCAGCAAGCACGAGCACCACTGCAACTATTAAATCAGGCAACAAGTTCGCGACGCTTGCGACGCTACTCTACACCGCAAATATTATTCACATCTTAAAGACAAAATTCTTCAATTAAGAACATTGAGAAATAGCTACGTTTTAAAATTACGTTGAGGTTTATTTGTGGTGAAGAAAGTTATGTTTTAAAGTAACCTATAACATACGCAATGCCACCGCATCGAATCTATTTAACGTTACATAAAACCTTCAAAACTTTAATCGAGATGCTTTTCATTGTATTGTATAGTGGTAACCAAAACCATAGTAAGACTTATTTTACGCATCGTTGAATTTTACATTCTTCGATTCTGTTTTGTTCTAAATATCCAGAAAAGGAACTCTTTACGACATAACATATTTTAAGAGTTAGTAAAATCTTACGACGTTTACGACTTTTGAATGTAGAAATTCACTTAAGTATATAATAAAATTATAATGCTTCCGAATGTGTATGTTAATATAACAACATATATTTTATTATTTATGTGTGAAAAGCGTTAATACGTATTATATTTTATTATTATTACGATCATTCAACATGTTACGCAATATTAAACCGTTGCTAAGAATACATTTTGAACAATTTCTTACCAAACGTAGTTTTGAATTATAAGTAGATGTTTTCTCAGTTTTTTTTTCTTCAGTTTAAATACTTTTTTCGCAGATTTAAAACGTTACAACAAAAACTAAAAAAACGTGTTGTAAATCATTAGTTAATTAAAATAATAAGATATTAATTACATTAAATGTAAATTAAACTTTTAAATGAAAAAACTAATTCATTTTTAACGTAATTAAAATACAACATTCTAATCTTACTTTACTAACGATTCCTCAAAAATGATGAATAAGACGCTCAATATTCTGTCTCTCCAGTTTTACTTTGAATGCTCCCACGGTAACTATTCGCGTTTTGTAGGTCCTGAATTCATTTCGTTTTGCGTATCTGCTCATACTCGCTAAATGGCATTCCTGTACTGGTAGTACAAAATAAATATTAGTTGTTGAAAAGTCAACTTTTTGTTTTCAATCAAACGTTTTTGCTATTTTTTCGTTTTGTGATATAAATTATTTGTTAACTTGCAAACATCTATTACTACATCGTCATCAGCAAAAATTATTTTTGTTATATATTGTTTCTATTGTATTTATTAAAACTTTTTTTATAATTATTTCAAATACGTCAAACAACAATGCTAACAAGAGTATTTATAAAGATAACCCTACTATTTACTGTTTGCTATCCATGCTATTTTTATTCACTTTTTGCAATCTTTGTTTGAATACTGATTTTGCCAAAATCGTTATTATTTTGTACTCATAATTATTTTGTCTATTGTTAACGTTTTTGTTACGTTTTGGTTTTAAGTGTTTATTATCTTTATTGCATTTGTCTTAATGATTGGATTTAGCTTTAGTTTGTCTCTATTTAAAAATCATTAAAATACTATCTTTAGATTGCTAATTTTACAAATTTTGGCTTAGCTTTTAATTTAAAGTTTTAAGAAATCTTTTGAAAGTGATGGGTAAACCGATAAAGAATTTTACTGTACAGCATTAAAGAATTACCATAAATTAGTATAAATTAGTTCGCAAAGCTCAAATAATAATATTGCGCTCACACGCATGTTATGCCAGGAAAGGTCGAAAAATTGAGATTCACGTCCACTGACTGTCATTTTCTGCTGGTTTAGATACGTTTGAGAGCATTCGAATAAATGTAAAATTTTCTCTAGGCACAATCAATTTTAGAGCCAAAGTAAAACTTTCAGAAATTTAACCAGATTTTGATTGAATACGCTTGGATTAAATAAATCATTCACTGATTAAATATACAATTTATATCGCGTGATTCCTGACAATTTTTTCACCACACTCTAATTAGTTGACGTTAGTTAAAAAAACAACGAAAGTAAATGATTACTGGATTTTACCCGAGTTTTATAGCGGTTCACAATTCCACTGCTTCTAAGATTATGACACGATTCTAGCTGCGTTGCCACATCGACTTGTTAATTGCCAAAAAAGGAAGTATTAAATTTGCTCTCTCCGTTGACAACATGAAAACAATCAAAAAACCTCATTTAAGCGATAGAATTAAATTTAAATAATCATTCGCAATTTTTTCGCGTTAGACAGTATCACAGTTCAACGCATCTCTCGTACAATAAACAAATAAAAAAATTACAAACGCATATCCAAATAAATTTAACTAATTTCTGACTTTTTTATATGGCGCCTAATCCTCAAATTGAAGATCACGTATTGCAATTTGTTGGGTCTTGACTGGACGCAGGTTGGCAACCACGTAACAATTTGTTAATAACTAATAACTTTATACAAAACGTACACTCAAAGAAAAATAATAATAATAATAATAATAATAATTATAATAATTTTTATTATAAAATTTTATAAATCAGGTTTATTAAATTATTTCGTTTACGCATTTTAAAATTTGAACCTCAAATATCGGTTTAGTAGAACATGTGTATTTCGGTCGAGTTGCTTTTGGTGACCACCGCGGCTTTTTTTTGCGGCTAAGGGTAGCTTTGTCGGTGTCGTAATATTACACGCGCTACAATTTTTTTATTGAAATGATTTGCTTAATAACTTAAAATAACCAAGAAACTATTACCTTAAAACGGTCAATAAAGAGGAAAGTTGCACAAAAACATTTTTATAGAAGACAAAATTTACTATAAAAAAGTCATCACATCAATACATCAATTTTTAGAAGAAAAAACACGATATTGTAAGGTATTATAGAATGTACTCCAAAAATCCTTTATTGTTGAAAATACTTCCAGAACATAAAAAGCTGTGAGATAACTATTACAAACGTAAAATTTAAAACTTATCCACTATGTGAAACAAAAGAATACGTTTACTCTCCCATCTTAAATATACGAATACGCCACTCGCCACAAAATGTTGCAGTAATTTTGACAGATACAATTTTTTTAATTTTTAAAAACTGAAAAAGTTGGGCTAACTAAAAATAAAATAGGTGATGACAGATAGAAGCATTTTATAAAATTGAATGAACTGGTTGCCTCAACAAATATAAATTTGCCGAGTGATTTGTATTGTACTATAAAATGCTTTTGAGCTGCCATTTACAAAATCAAAACCTTGTTGTTTGGAACGGATAACAGATCTGTAGATCATCTTTCAAAACTAATTAAAACTTTTCAAAAAATAAACAATTATTAATTTGAAGCGATTTGAACGGAGAAGATAAAATAAAATATTTAGCAGCAGAAAAATGTGTTCTACAGTATAAACAATTGATAACTTAAAGACAATTACAAATAATAATGGGAATAAGACTAGCTATGAATGGTAAAGTAGTTTGTCCTCCTGTTGTCAAGTTGTAGTTAGTTTAAGTTTTTTATCTTCTTTAGGAGGGGCAATAAAAACCACTCTAAACTGTTTATATGGCTACGTTTCGTGCCTCTAGCGTGCACTTCTTCAGGCCACTGAAAATTTATTTACGGTAAGTGAACAACATTACACAACGCATATAACAACTAACTGAATTTGTTAACAGGTACAGCATACAACTAAAACTTACAAGAAAAGGTTACGAGTGGTGGTAGTCCACTGGTCCAACAAACATACCGTCTAATAACTTACTTAATCTAGTTGACATGAAATTAAGTCAATAATTAAAAGAATTTAAATATATGTACAAAGAAAACAACGGACATTAAAGTTAAACAAACAATATACACTGAATGTAAATTCAAAAATAATTGTAACTATGATAAGGCTAATAGATAAAAATGACCATGAAATCGCATACAACTATAAAGCTTATCTTGCAATTTTTGAAATTAAATTATTGTAAATATTACTTAAATTGTTGGTGTCGTTATTGAAATTAATGTTGTTTTTATATATGTTGATGTATATCATTTCCGATACTAACCTTTTTTTGAAATTATTTTCAACATCTAAAATTGTAGGATTGTTGAAATCGAAGGTGTGTTCAGTGTTAATGTGATGGACTGCTAATGCTGTGTCTGCTTTTTTTGTTTTACAATCATAACGATGGTTATTAATCCGATTTTTTACTTTTTGTTTGGTTTGGCCGATATAACATACATTGCAATTGGTACAGTCTAGTTTGTATATTACATCGTGCTTTTCTATTGTGTCTAACATCTAGTTACATCAGTAAGGATGTTAACACTAATATGTTAGTCACAGAATGGTATACTAAACCAATTGCCTCTAATAGAACAATTAACTTTTTATCGAGACACCATCAAAAAATTAATGTCATCAAGGCCATGAAAAATAAAATTATAAATTTGAGTAGCCCTCAATTTCACAAAGAAAACCTTAACATCTTAAATAACATATTAAGGAAGAATAACTATCCAAAAAATATATTAAACAAAATACTTTCTAATACTAACATAACTATCGTGATCCCGCCACCAACTAACCTAGCTACAACTAATCTTAATACGACCCCTAACACCAATCCTACCACTAACCTTAATACTAACATCACTTACATGAAAATAATTAATGTCCCAAATTTAACAAATAGAATCATTCCGATTTTAAAAACAAATAACATCAAAATAGCAATATACAATAATAACACCATCTATAATACACTGTATAGTAAAACTAAAGACAAAACAAACACAATAGAAAAGCACGATGTAATATACAAACTAGACTGTACCAATTGCAATGTATGTTATATCGGCCAAACCAAACAAAAAGTAAAAAATCGGATTAATAACCAATCGTTATGATTGTAAAACAAAAAAAGCAGACACAGCATTAGCAGTCCATCACATTAACACTGGACACACCTTCGATTTCAACAATCCTACAATTTTAGATGTTGAAAATAATTTCAAAAAAAGGTTAGTATCGGAAATGATATACATCAACATATATAAAAACAACATTAATTTCAATAACGACACCAACAATTTAAGTAATATTTACAATAATTTAATTTCAAAAATTGCAAGATAAGCTTTATAGTTGTATGCAATTTCATGGTCATTTTTATCTATTAGCCTTATCATAGTTACAATTATTTTTAAATTTACATTCAGTGTATATTGTTTGTTTAACTTTAATGTCCGTTGTTTTCTTTGTACATATATTTAAATTCTTTTAATTATTGACTTAATTTCATGTCAACTAGATTAAGTAAGTTATTAGACGGTATGTTTGTTGGACCAGTGGACTACCACCACTCGTAACATTTTCTTGTAAGTTTTAGTTGTATGCTGTACTTGTTAACAAATTCAGTTAGTTGTTATATGCGTTGTGTAATGTTGTTCACTTACCGTAAATAAATTTTCAGTGGCCTGAAGAAGTGCACGCTAGAGGCACGAAACGTAGCCATATAAACAGTTTAGAGTGGTTTTTATTGCCCCTCCTAAAGAAGATAAAAAACTTAAACTAACTACAACTAGCTATGAACTATGTTTTGCTATTATTTTTGGAAAAACGTTTGTATTCTCTCCGGTTCGTGAGATTTTTTTTTTAAGAAATTGGAGAGCTCTAGTTAAAAAAGTAAAGACTATACAACAAAAGATATTTTTTGTTAGCAACTATTACATGTGCATTGAATTTAATTCAAGAACAAAACTTTTTCTAGCTTGAAATGAATATGCTATGTTCAAACATGTTTAGTAATCAAGTTAGTGGAAAAATATAAAAATGTTTTGAATTTGCCGTTCAATGACTTTTGTCTTTTCTATTATCTTTAATTTTAGTATTAAAAATTTAATGCACAAAATAAGTAGAGTAAATACTAAAGATAAGGTCACAAATAATCTAAAAAGTATATTTGTATTTCCCAGAGAAATATCTAAATCTGTACATTGAAACTTTTGTGTCATTTAAATCAAACTATAAGACTTAGATATAGAAAAAATACAGAAACTCACATTAAAGATTCTACAAACTTTGTAGAGAAAATTAAGAACTTTTGTATAACAAAAGAAGATATCCTAGTCAGCTTTGACGTAGGAACTCTTTTTACTAAAGTCCGGGTCAACAAAGTGTTGTTTTTGCTGAAGAAGAGAATTACTAAAGAAGAAGTTCTGTTCATTGAACTCTGCTTTAAAAACACTTATTTCAGTTATAACGACAACTTGTTTAAACAAGTAGAAGGAGCGGTCATGAGTTCACCGCTCTCTCTAGTTATAGCCAATATTTACATGGAATATTTTGAAACTAAAATTATGAAAAATGTTGAGTAAAAACCAAAAACTTGGTTTAGATATGTTGATGATACGTTTATTGTATGGCCTCATGGCCAAGATAAACTAAATCAGTTCTTTCGACATCTTAACTCTGCACATAACAGTATTACAGTTATTATGAAGTTAGAACATAACAGCAGACTAACCTTTCTTGATGTACTGGTGATAAGGAAAAATAACGGAAAATTGGGGCATTCCGTTTATAGAAAGAAAACGCACACTAATAGATACTTAAACGCCGAGTCTCACCACTATCCAGTACAGAAGAATATTGTTTTGTATACTTTAGCAAAAGACCTATACGTGTGTCAGATAAGGAAAATCTACAAAAGGAAAAGAAACACTGTTGAAGTCCTTACAACAAAATGGATACGGGTTTAATGAGATCCAAAACGCATGGAAAACAACAATAAATCCAAAAGTCAAAAAAGACTTATTACCTTCTATTTGCACCGCTTATTTGCCATACTGTATGGGTTCGACAGACAAAATAAGCAGGGTGCTAAAGAAAAATAATATTAAAACTGTCTTTACGACTAAGGATACCCTGAACACTTGCCTTACATCTGCTAAAGACAAACAAAGAGCTCTAAAACATGCCGGAGTTTACAAAATTCCTTATTCCTGTGGATCAAGTTATATAGAACAGACGGGACGCTTTGTTGAAGTTAGAGTAAAAGAACATATGGCTGACTGCAAACACCGCAGAGTTACTAAATCATCAGTGGCGGAACACGTGTGGAATCAAGGACACACGCTGAACTTTGACCAAACTAAAGTGTTGGCTAGAACTCCTTTCTACTTTCCCAGAGTATACCGCGAAGCTGTGGGAATAGAAAAACATCCATGTAATATGAACCGAGAAGACGGTTTAAGACTCAGCAATTCTCGGCTTCTAGTATTATATCCTCTAAGACAAAAACCAATCTTCTTAGAAAGGACACAAGCACTTACTCCAAGTAATGAAGTTAGTCAAGCGGTAACGGAAAGATAAGGTCCGTTAATCACGCTAAATAATTGGTATAAATATCGTCATTTACACTTTTTCTTTCAGTGACATTTACCACTATGATTGCGAAACGTTAGTTTGTTTGGGTTCACAAACGACAATACGGCAAAGGCTAAGTTCTACTTCTGGTTTTGGCTCTCAAGAAGAGACTAGGACCAAGCCTGAGTCTTGGTGTTCAACTACGACGCGGTCTAAGTCGAAAGTCATAAATTTTGTTAGAAATTTAGAGAACCATGTCTTAAATGCCGCTGCGTTTATTTTTTCGTCGTATTCTTCTGATTTCTTGTCTTCAAAAACTAACAATGTGTTTTCAACAAAACTTTGCTCAAAACCTGCATGTTAATCTTTCAAAAAATGCTTGACGCTTGCTTGTTATGATTTTGTCAATACATATTTTGATTGTTTTGTGCGACCTTCATTTAACCAAGTTTCATCAAGGTAAAAGGTAGTTTGTTTTCTGTTTTTTAAATATTTTTGTCTCCAATTAATATTGTCGTTGTGTTTTACTAAAACGCGTTTACGATTACTCTTCATTTAAAATATAAAAAAAAAAGATTTTTCAGAACGGTTGTTTTTAATTAAACTTACTTGAAATTCAACTGCTTCAGAATAGTATATGGATGAAAAAAACATTTGTAGCAAATATGGCCTATTTTTTAAAGCATTACTAATCTTATCCAGTGTCGAGATTTCATTTTCGAAAAAGAATCTATTTACTATTCTTTGAATATTAGTTTTTAACTGGTTTGTCAAGTGTGTTTGGAGAACCGCAGATCGGGGACTACAATTTTGAGTACTTTTAACATTTCCTGTACTTTTGTATTCTTTTAAAACACGATACACAGTAGATATTGCAATGTCTACAAAAAAGGTAAAGAAATAAAAAATGTACTTTTTTTTGTTGACCAAAACTTCGTCTTTTCAATATTTCAAATGAATTTAAAATTTTTTTTTTAAGTCAGTGTTGATTTTTAGTTTGGCTATCCCAAAGGCACAAAAACCTTAGACATTTTGTATATCCTCTTTGAAAACCAAGTAAAAAGTTTACCTTATTGAGATTCAAATAGATGACTTAGTTATTGTCTGTATATTCTAATAGTTTTATAACATTCTGTTTTTATATGTTTCTTGTAATTGAATAAAAATTGAAATAAAAACATTCCCCTTGCGTAGTAAGACACATTTGAAGCTTTTACTGAAACCATCAATAAACAAACGGCACTTATTTAGGTCAAATTGTACAACGCGTTTAGTTAGCAAACCTGGCACATTGCTACAATAAACAAATTCACAGTCTTGTTTAAACTATTGTACAAGATCAGTTTATTTTTATTCTTTTGTATAGTATATTTTAATACCAGGTTAGCGTTAATGTTAAAGTTTAGCTTAACAGACTTGTATTTCTTTATAATTGTTTGTTACATAGTTACTTCAATATTATCGGGTACAAGTGTTAGTAAAATCAATGTAATGAGATAGATGTGTTTGATCAGTTTTTCAATTTTTTCAACAATTATGAATTGACTGCTTGCAGTTAGTAAGAATTTCCAAAATTGTGAAATTGGTAAGCAAGGTAACATACCAGTAGTAGTATTTGACGTGATAGGAAAATAGGAAAAATTGCGATTTGTCATTAACGCCTCAATCATACTTAAAAACAAGTGGTAGATCATAATCAACTTTAACAACAAATAGTATTTCAATTTATGATTTAATGTTAAAATTATAATACAAAAATTAAGGCTGTATTAATAGAATAGCAAAATTATAATTAATAGAATAAAAAGTTAATTACTTATAGCATTGAGTAATAATTTAAGAAGAGGCGCAAATAGTGTGTTAAAAATCGTACTGTAGTTTTATCTCTCTTGGTTCTCTTTTCGTACCCCCTCTTTTCATAAACTAATAGACTAAGACCTGCTGCCATCTACAAAATCGTGGTTTTTATGTTGCGAACTTACTTATTTGTTATGAAGTGCGAGTTAGAACCTTTTCTAATATTTGTGTTTACTTTACCGTTTACCTGTTCAAAAAAGGTTAATATAATAAACAATAGCTTGTATTGTTACGGCACAAGTCAATGTCAAATAAACTTAAACAATATTATATTTTATATTTAAGAAAACAAAAAAATATGTATATTTAAATATTTATTTATTTGCGTAAAATATAAATCGATGACAGAAATAACTAAAACAATGCAAATTAAATTAAAATTAAATTGGTAAGGGGATTCATTGTTATTGGTCAATTTTTTTAATTATTCAAATTACCAGTCTACCAATAATAAATTCGTTAACTTTCAAAATGTATATTTTACATATGTTTCAAGCTTTAAAATAATGAAGCTCATCTTCAGAAAAGTCTACAAAAAATATTTACAGTTTATAAAAAGTTTTTTAACTTAAATTTTTTTTGAACAATCTCAAATATGAAAATTTGTAACTAGATAATTAAAAAATGTAAGTTTTACAAAATGTTAAATGTTAATTATTTTAAAAAAGGAAAGATGGTGCAATTTAGAAACAAATATAAAAAAATTTAAGTATAAAGTCATAATTGAAATTGGTTTGATCGTTCAACAAAAAAATTTATTTGATATTTTAATATAAACTCTAGTAATTCAAGAATTTGTTTGTTATTGATATTAAAATGATGATGAATAATTTGTAAGAAAAAAGAGGATGACGATTATCCAAAACATGTTGTGCAAATGTAGATTTTACTGAATTTGCGTTATTAATGTATTTTAAACTATTTTTTAAATATCTAAGATGTTCATTAAGTCTAGTTTGAAAAGATCTTTGTGTCATACCAATATAATTTTTTTTACAAGAACAAATTAATTTGTAAACTCCACTTTTATTTAAATTATTATTATTATTAAGAATATTAGAAGAAAAAAGATTCCGAAGAGATATTTCATTAAAAAAAGAAATCTTAAAATCGGTACCTTTTCTTAATTTCTTAAAAAAAATTTAAAAAAGTGATAAAGGAGAACCCATTGAAAGATCTAGATTTTGTTTAAAAAATTGATTATCAAATTTATCACTTATTTTTACTGAAATTTTATTAAACAATTTAGAAAGTAAATATATTTCTGAACACCAAATTTTCTTACAAAAAATAATATTATGGAGAAGATATGTTGATGACATTTTTTTTATTTAAAAAAGTTGTAAATATTTTTTGTAGACTTTTCTGAAGATGAACATTATCATTTTAAAGCTCGAAACATATATAAACGAATTTGTTATTAGTGGACTGGTAATTTAAATAATTTTAAATTAAAATTAATGTTAAATTTCTGAAAGAATAATTGACCAATTCATCCTTTAAAAGGATTTTTGACGGAGAATCCATTTGTATCACTATGTTGCGTAGTTTAGTCAAATCTTAACGGCTTGACGAATTTGAGAACACACTGTGGTCGTTCCAGTATCTTCAAAATATTATAGGACGTATCTTCAACTATAAAACATATATTAAAAAAAATTACTTATTATTGCTTGTCTACTTATACCTTCGTTTAGTGAACTAGAGCTGTAGAAAGAATAAATTTATTCGTCTTCACGATCGTCATCAATAAATAACAATCGACGTTTTCTTCCATATGTTTGAGAAACTACTACATTTGAGTATCTTAGGTTGATGTTCATATCAACAATTACAGCTTCTGTAAAAAATTATACTAAATAAGCACAAAAAGTAAAAAAAAATTAAGTTGTTAGTATTTTAAAAATAAAGTTTTAAAAATGCAATTAGTATTAGTATTTTCAAAATTTTTGCAATTTTTTTTTAAACAATTGTAAAAATATTTTATGTATTGTTGGATTTGTATTACAGTGCTTTTAGCATGCTAAAATAAACATAAAAGAATTTTGTTTATAATTTTTTTTATTTTTTTAAAAACTAAGTATTTATTAGACAAGGTTCTAAAGAAATGCGGCCCTAACATTTACAAAAACGATATTTTTATTCGACATATACCAACATCAACAAAAAACATTTAAAGCAATGGCCAGAACGATTATGCAATTACGATGAATTGATCATTATGCAAAATAATGATCGCAATATCGAGCGTCTGTACAATAACGATCGCAATCATTGATCGCTTATAAAATAACAATTGCGGTTGTGGAAAAGAAATTAATACTTTTAATTATCGCATAAACAAATAAAACTAATATAACACGATTTTACTTATAATATTTACTTTAATAAATGTATAATAAACTTTAAGTATGTAGTTCACGGAAAATCGTAAAATTTTGTGTAAGTAGGTAAATAACCCTTTTGCTCTTTTCCTCGTAAAAATTTTTAACCACATACAAATTTTTTAATAAAAAAGTAACATGGATTTAAACATTGAATTATATTTTTTTTGTTTACAGAAATTTAACAATGCATTCTTTTCAAAGAGAACTAGAAAACTCTTCTAGGAAAGAACGTTTGTAAAATTTGTGTCACACATTCAGCATTTTCCGAAAAACCTAGCTTTATATAAACACCAAGGTAAATCATAAAAACACAGGAAGTTAAAAAACAATAAGCATTAACTACAAATGACAATATGTATTTGAAAAGAATTGCAAATGTATTTCTAATACATAAATCTTATGTTTGAGACAAATATCAATACGAGTTATGACTAATTACTCAATAATCTTTTCCGGGTCAATTTCAAATAGAAACATTTTATTAACGAAAGAACGACACTTTTATATTTTAATATCTTGTTTATTAATGCTTTAAACTATTTGTTCGTAAGTTTGCATCACAATTCAAATAGCACGTCATGTCAAAAAAAAAACATCACAGTAGTATCTATTTTCTGTGAATTTTTGTAAATATTTTTTTTAAATCTAAATATGAACAAATTTTAATTATTTTATTGTTTAGAAACAATATTAAAAAATACTTAGGTCTGTTGATTTTCAATACTCCAAACGTTATTGTATCCCGGAAAACGAAAATCGAATGTTTATGGCTAGATTTATGACTAACTTTACACGAGCGACTTTTTAGCAACAGTCGATTACTAATTAATTCTAAATACCATGATTGCGATCATTGATCGTGGAAAGGAATAGCGATCTCAGCCACTGATTTACAGTAATTATTTTAAGTTATTGTACAATTAAGTGCAACAAGAAGAAGAATCCGGACAAGGAGATTCTCCGATGCTAATTTAAACCATTTTTAAACGTTTGGTAGAAAAAAAAATTTAAAAATATTTACCTGATTGAAGGTGTAGAACAAGAACTGCAGTGTGTTTAAAATTTCCTTTTGTTGTTATACATTATCTCCGAAGATGCTTCTCACAAATCTTCTTTTGTTTTAAATCTTCCAAGTCCATTGTGACAATGTTTATATTTCCACAGTTTTTCTAACATTCTTTAGCACGCACTTTATCACTAATAAAATACTTAAGAAAACTAGTACCTTTGTTTTCGGTATTATTATTTTCACAATTAATATAAACACAAAAATATATTTACACTTAAACTAAACAAAAGTTCAAACAAACATTACTACTACCAGAATTTTAAAAATCGTATCGCAATGTTAACCCAAGAAAAACTTTCAATTCAATACCGAAGTTTACAAGTCGACAGACACGCAAGAACTGAAAAATCTCGATCCAATACAAACGTAGCGACCTCTACATCTCGATCCAATCAGTCAATACGATATCGCCCATTAAGTTGCATTTCTTCTTACATTTATTATTCACTGCTTATAGCTAATTTAAAGGAATCCAATACTATACTAGAAAGTCTACAGGAACGGTTGCAATGACTAACCCAACACAAAGAAATGCTTAGTTATTTATTAATAAATAATGCTAATAGCTTTATTACACAAATATATACGTAGTATGTCCACCAGAACAAGACGATGTATTTGTGATTCTAAAAAAATCGGTTTTTATCAAGATGCGTTTAGGCAAAGCTTGTAGATAATTACAGTGCACGGCGCTTAATAGAATTACATTGGGACTTAGAGTTTTAGATAACACTAACCGAATGATAACAATATCCGATATTTAAATAAAAAGAAATAAATGTCTTTTTGGTTAGAAAGCCGTAAATACATACACTGTGTCTGATTAACAATGGTTTTTCTATGTAATAGCATACGTCCGGTTCGTTAATAAAGTGATAACATTACCCGAGTTTTTTGTTCCTTAGTAAAACAATAGTCTATCTATTTAAAACATTAGCATTATTTATCAAATAAAACAAATAGAATAATGTTTGCTTCTTATTTTCACTGCTTTACGTATTGTTTAAATTGTTATAAATAGCACAATTACTTAATTTATTTTAAACTATTGGTTATCCTAGAATTAATATTTTATTTATTTTTGTAACTTTCCTTCTTTTATTATATAAAATGTTGTTTTTTTTTTTAATTTTTAGAAACGATTTAAATTTGCTTTCTATAATGTTATTTCCTCTAAAACGACATTCGATTTCCTTTTAGTCATAGTGCGTAACAAAATCTAACTTTATTAAAGAAGTTCAACTTACAAACAAAGTTTCAATTAAAGAAAAAAGTTTTTAGTAACGTTTTTAAATTAATATCTAATACCTAAAATTTAAATATTTATTATTATTAGACAAACAAATATTAATTTTGTTATTTATAAAATGAGTAGTGTATCTATATGGTATTTTAAAGTCTTGCATGAAAAATATTATGCGATATATTAAATTATTTAATTGAAGTCTACAAGTATTGATAAAACTACTTTCTAGTAATACATTTTAATTGATAACATTTTTAGATTTAATAATAATCGTTTTAATTTTTTATACGGTTTAATAATTATTTTTTTTTATAACCATGTTTTATTGTTAACTGTATACTATCTAATTTGTATTACTACATTAAATTTCTAATAATGTAAACGTAAACGTATTGTTGCCGTTGATTGATATTTCTGGTCTATATACGAACACTACTTGGTTTTAAGAAGTTGCTTCTATAGAATTTAAAATCTAGCTCGGTTCGCAATGGGTTTTTCAAGGTTTTTGTTAGATTGTCGTTTGCTTCTTAAAGTTCATACGTTTCTTTCTTACCTATTTAATAGTTGAGAATCTGACTTGGTTCACAAGTTACTTAGATTTCGGTTGCTTGTTTTAGTTCTTAGATTTCCTTGACGCCTTGAAAAAGCCTTTTAGAGATCCGATCGTGACGGATGCTTGGGTATGATGGCACCCTATGTACATTTTTTTTCTTAATTGGTAACGCTCTATTGAGTAGTGGAGTTGCGTTTTTGTATTCATAACTTTAATTGAAATAATTAAATTACGGTAAAAGAGTAAGTCTGAAACTATATTTCTATTATGCTTAAAATGCATTTTCTGATATCAGCACTACACAATTATGGTTTAATTGAATTTTATGAATTAGTTTAAAACAGTACCTTTTAATATGCCATAAACTAGTTGTTAACTTATCACGGTGAAAACTTGAAATGTACGAGTTTTGTATTTGATGGACCCTCTGATATTTCACTTGTGTTGAATCAGAGTGCCAGCATAGCTAAATATTTTCTATACTGTTTTTTTATTAACCAAAAGTATATTTTTTATGGTTATTAAGTTGCTGGTGATAGATATAAAACGTATCAGACAAAATTGGGATAAAAATAATACGGAAGCTGCAATAAATGCAGTAAAAACAAAAATATGGGATTTAATTTAGCTGCGGTGTTCCTACAAGTACTTTACGTCGGCGAGTGTTAGAGAAAAATAAAGTACGTAAAAACGCCGACCAAAGTTTTTTAAGTGGTGCTACTGAACTGAACTGAAAAAAATGACATCAAATGCAATTTCAACAAAGAAAATGGCCTTGCTGGCTAGGAATGGTATTCCAAATTTATGAAAAGACAGCCAATGTTGTGTTTAAAAACTGCTGAAGCAATTTGTCTAGCTTTAACAAAAAACTTTAATAAAATACAAATATAAAATATTTTGATGTATTAAAGAAGGTTTTGGAGGATAACAGTTTTTCTCCTTAACAAATATTTAATATGGCGAATCTGGTTTCTACACTGTAAGGAATAAATCAGTAAAAAATGTGGCACGACGTAAACCAAAACATATTGGTACCTTAACCAGCGCAGAAATAGAACACTATTTTACGGTTATATGCTTTATGAGCGCTGTTAAGACAGTTTGTACCGCTTAAATAATTTATCCTCAAAACAATATGAAAAATGAGTTAATAGGTTATATTATTTTGTTTTGTTTTCTAAGTCATTGCACACACCAGCCCCAGTGGTTAGACGTCAGATTTGGGCCGTTTAACACATATTACGTTTGATGTTGGTTAACTGCTTATTCCAGAAAAACGGTAATCTATTTTCAAGCAGTTAAATTGTTTAATAAAACAGACGTTGTCAGTCAAAAATATTGAAAATTTTGACCCTAATTTGACAAATGTCAAAATTTATTATGCAAATGCATCACCGTCTACCTCCAAACAAAATAATGAATAAAGAAATTAATATTGACTAACTCTAACTCAAAGAAAGGTCTTGTGGATACGGTGTTAGCAATGTTTAGAAAAACATAACTATTTACTTGTAAACGGGATTCCAACATACCACGATATTTGGTTATGATGCAATACCTGTTAAGATACAAATTACATAAAATAAAATTAAAATTATATATTAAGTTTTTCACTTAGGCAATAGTTCATTCTGCTCCTGGCTGATATTGCTAATGCGCATATTGCAATATTGGAAGACCAATACGCACATTTTAGAAATGAATCAATTACGACCAAATCTGTCCTACTAAAGTAAGCAAAACGTTGGCAATTTTGCTTACAACATTGAAACTGTTCAAATCCGAAAAACGTTTTTATATTAGTATAGACTCTAGTCACAAAAACATTTGCTATTATATTAATATGATTATAACGTAAATGTATATTGACATAAAACAGTTGCACTTCTATGAAGTAATTATTAGATTAATAAAAATTCAGGTTACATAAAACCGAAATAAAGCTGAAAACATATTTTTATAAATTATACATAGAGACAGTTTTCTTCTAAGTCTTTTTTAATAAACCGTAACCGTTTAAGTCCATGGAAAACAGATACAAAAAGTTGAATATTTGCAAGTACGAAACATTATTCGTAATTTCATCAATTTTTTTGATAAACAGAAAGTAGCTGGTCAATGGATATATTCAATTAAAAAAACTTCTGAACTTCCTACTGCCGCAGCAGAGAAATCTTTAGGTTTTATTAAGGAAATTGGTAAAAATTTGATGTTGCCGGAAACTCACTCTTAAAAAGTCCAGATAAAAAGCGTCAAACTAGTGTTGTGAACAAAATTGACTTGGATGACTTTGAACAAAGTGTTTTATAAAGAGCTGTGCATGAAGTCTATACAATCAATCATCAAGTACCTACAGTCAAAGTGCTAGTAGAAAAAATCAAAGTCCAAACAAAGTCCACTATATAGGAGAACATGAATTTTACAAAAAATGCTGTAATAAACGTAAAGTTTTAATGAAACAGAACAATATTGTAGCTTGGCGTTTACAATATTTGATAAAGCTGAGATACATTGATTCTAAAAGTAACAATAAACAACCAGTCACAACCTTAGATGAAACCTACATCCACATGGAGTTTACAAGTATTGGCAGTCCGATGAAGAACCAGGTGTTTATAAATGTAATTAAACTGGGCTACGACGTATTATAGTACATGCAAGTAGTTCATATAGGTTTGTAAACAATGGTTTTCTATGTTTTAAATTGCAAACTAAGTTTGGTGACTACTATGACTACATGAATCATAAAAATCAACGGTTGGAGAAGCGACTTATTTCAAATCTACCCCCCAATGGTCTCATCGCAATGAATAATGCATTTTAGCACTTAAAGCAAATAAACAAACCTCCGACTTAAAGTAATCCTAAAGAAGACATTCGTTCATGGATGAACACAAATGGAATTTCTACAACTGAAATGTGAAAAAGAAACCATCTAAATAGGACGAAACAGCTGTCCACTGGTCTCTAGGATGGTTTCTGCAACTATATAAACAAACCTTTGCACTTGCGTAGTATAGACATATTATGCCGCGTATAATTCAAATACATTTTTTAAAATTCGCGGTTGTAATATTTACTATCTAACTAACAACTTCATAGTTTCCTACATGTGGATTAACTCGTACGTAGCTCGGTTCCTACGAGATGACGTTTAGCCTCAGATTTATTAATCAGTTAACACCCGAATGGGATTAAAACTATAGCAATTTGTTTTATATAGTTGTAGAAACTGCATTAGAGTATTCCAGTGCTGAGGAGTCCAAATAGTACGAAACAGCTGTCCACTGGTCTCTAAGATGGTTTCTGCAATTATATAAACAAATTTTTGCACTTGCATAGTACAGTTAGAAATATTATGCCGCGTATAATTCAAATACATTTTTTGAAATTCGCAGTTGTAATATTTACTATCTAACTAACAACTTCATAGTTTCCTACATGTGGATTAACTCGTACGTAGCTCCGTTCCAACGAGATGAGGTTTATCCTCAGATTTTTTAATCAATTAACACCCGAATGGGATTAAAGCTATGGTAATTTGTTTTATATAGTTGTGGAAACTGCATCAGAGTATTCCAGTGCTGAGGAATCCAAATAGGACGAAACAGCTGTCCACTGGTCTCTAAGATGGTTTCTGCAGTTATATAAACAAATTTTTGCACTTGCGTATTACAGTTAGAAACATTATGCCGCGTATAATTCAAATACATTTTTTGAAATTCGCGGTTGTAATATTTATTATCTAACTAACAACTTCATAGTTTCCTACATGTGGATTAAAAACTTACTTTGTTAATAATATATTAAGTGAGCATAGACATACTGCTGTTCAATTGTCTCCTTATTATTGTGGTTTAAATCTAATTGAATTCATATAGTTTCGTAAAAAAAAAGTTACAGATTGTTTAGATGTTAAAGTTGTAGAAAGTTTGACATTTACAGTAAATAATAGTGAAAATGATATAGGCGGTTGAAAAACTAATGAAAGTGATCCAAATTGTTCATGTTTCATACTTAACTTACTTACTTAACTTACGAAACCAATTATGCACTCAAGTATTACTTGATTGGTAGTTGCCTAATTTTAGAAACAGATTTAAATATTAGCGCCAAAATACGTTTATATATATATATATATATATATATATAAGATATAGATTAAAAAAATAAATAATAATAATTTATAAATTAAAAAACATAACGGTATGTAAATTTTATTAATAGTAACTTAACGTTCTAACTGTTTTTTTTTATATAAAAAATATTTTAAAACATCAATGATTTATATATCCTTTATGTAGTTTAATTCGTCATTGGCATTTGAAGTAGTTTCCTATTATATAGTAAAATTACAAAATGCTACTCGGTTGTAATAGAATTTCCAGTCGCATCAGATTTCCATTCTAATCTTGTTACAAAGTATACTATTTAACACTAATATTTAACTTCACTGCTGGTTAGAAAAAAAGTTGTTCTACCGCAAGGAAGAATTTAATCTACGGTTGGTGTACTATTATAAATTACGTACAAGTTAAATGAATGTTATAATTTCTAGAATTTAATGAGTAAAGCTAAGTACAAAATACATCTATTCAAAACATAATATAATTGTTTGAATTAAGATATTTTGTAAACAAAATAATAAATAAATAGCTGCAATTTTTACAGCTACATCAAATACAACAAACACATCAAACGCCGTTAATTTTTAATTACTAGTATTATTAAATATTTTCTTTCTGTAGACTTGACGTGTATAGTTTGTATAAACATAAACGATCAACTCAAAACTCGCTTAAATTCCGAATCACTTATATTTTATAATTAATTTTAAACTTAATAAGAAAATAATATAAATTTATATCGATTGGCGAACTTAAAAAATAATTTTTTTACTTGCATAAATTGTTTTCTGAAATACTTAAATTATCTTTTACGTTTACTTGTCTTTAATTAAAGTTTGAATTAACCAAACTTAATTGCGAAATTTAAAAGAACTATGCGTTAAATTAAATTTCTAAATTTATAGTTTAATTTAAATAACACGGTAATTGAGTCAAAGTCAAACTTTTATTAATTTTTAATGTTTCGTAAATTTTAATTTAAGTAGATGTAAACGGTACTTAATATGCAAAAACGTTCACACAAAGTTTAAAAGTTAGTGAGATATTATTATAAAAGTATTACACCATAATAAACCTCATAAATTAAAAGTTGTTTTAAAAAAAAAACTAACAAATGTAACGTAATCTAACTAAAAAAAACTAAGTTTTTCTAGTACTATTTGTTGGTTATGTAAATAAAACGACTTAAGTAAAAGCAAAAAGATGCAATGTATTAATTATAACAAGAAATAATTTTTGTGTTTAACACTAATCCAATGCAAAATGATTTTAAAGCGTATATACATCTCACTTTAAAGTCTTAATTTTAACTCTAAAGTAAACGTTTTCTCTAATAAGTTGTTTAAATTAAAATGCTCATTCATTTAGTGTTAACGAGATTAAATATTTTGTTTGTAATAGAATTTTTAAGGCATTGTTATAAATTGCTACTAATTGCTCAATTGAGAAATTTTGCTTAAATCCCTTTTCTTGTTAAAACAAAAGCATCGGGAGAGCTTTTCTCGATTGAAACAGTTAGCTATAATTTAAGTTTGAAAGCCCAGAGGCTACTAGTTCGTATTGTTCCAGGAGAACACCCAGCAGCAATGCACCACGGGGGAAACTCATCAGTAGCGCCTTCCACTGCCACGCTGTTATTAATATCAACGCTGATTTTGCTACGACCACCACTTACGTAGCGCTTTTAGACAACGTCTTGTAAACATCCATCAATTGACTATTGTGATTAATTGCACGTATTAATTGTTAAATAGGTTTGATTAAACTGTCTACCGCAATTATCAGACTTACTCGTGGTAACAAATTGTGTGCCAGTGATGTTATAGATGAACTATATTTGAAACTACAAATTACGTGTTTAAAAACAATATTTTATACTGTCGCCCTGGCATGCTCCGCGTTTTTGGAGTTTGTTGTACATATCACATAAATTTAATCAACGACTTTACTATACGTGAATATTTCCGATTTATAATAATAATCACCTATTAGTGTATATAATTCAATATCTGTCCAATAGTTGTGAACAATAAAAGATAACAATGATAATCAGAGGATAAAAGCGTTGCAATATTTCCGCAACCGCTTTAGAGTTAAAATTCAAATCAATTCTGTTGTAAATCAGCGAATCCATCCCAAATCTGTATGTGCTCAACCATGGTTTGATTACAATGTGTGTACAAATTTTGTTCATAAGCTGATTCGCTTAAATTTTATTATGAAACGTATAAAACCCAAATTTTATAAATTGAATAACAGTATTGTATTATCAAAACCAATCAGTTTTCTTGTATAAAGAATTGTTTTAAATATATTTTTGTTTTACGATATTACAAGTATATTATAATCATTACGTTTTATCGAACTGTTATATAAGTTAAACTATTCTTAGAATACTTGTTACACGACGGTCGATTTCTATTATTATATAGGTAAATAAGTTTTAATAAAGGTAAGTGGACACAATTTCTTATTTTGTGACTTACGTAATTCAAGTTGACGTTTTTATAACACGATTTGTCAAAAAGAATGTTTTTTATAACTGTTACAAATTATAAAATTTTAGTGTAAACGTACTTAAATTACAACAACAAAAGTTTAGTAATTTTTGTAATTGAATTGTACTGATTGGAAACTAAATGTTTTATATTAAACGTTTATCTTTTTGATATATTTTATTTAAAGTCATCTCTGCATATACCTACACAAAACCTATCTTTTACATCATAGTTTAAAAGTTATAATAAAAAACGAATTTGATTAGAAAAAATATAACTTTTTTATTTTAGTCTACAATTAATCCTATCCCAATTACATTAGTTTATGCTATTAGTAAAATTTTTTGGTATTTATTCAAGCGTGTTTTTATTTTGTTTTTACGTTTTTAAATGTTAGCAAATGATACATTAACTACTAATGACTTATTGTACACAGTAATTTCTAATAATTGATAATAACTTATATTACCCGACGTTAGTTTTAGTGTAATGCGACAAAATTGAAAAATGTTGCCATTGTCATTGTAATAACTAATAACATTTTTTTTCAATATATCATTTTTATTTATTAATTTTTAATAAAATAAACATAAAAACTAATTTTTAACTAGATAATAGATACAAATTTTTTAGCAAGCATTATTAAGCCGGTTTTCCTACATAACAACAAACTATACTAAATCATAAACTTTATAACGTCTTCTTAGAGGAGAACTATTTTAAGTTGCAAAATACAATTTTTACAAGAGAGCATTTTCTTTATTGGCCAAAAATGTTAATGTATACTTTTTTATAATGGCTGTGAAATATTACATAAACTATCCTAACATATAATATATACGAAATTTCATTAGAACATAGAATAAGTCGGAAACATGTTTCATGGAAAGAATATTGTATATTAGAAAAACCTGCTTACAAACTTAATGTAAACACTAATTTAAACATAAACAAAGTTTTACATTGTAAATTTAATTGTAAATAAATCACTTAATTGAGATACCCCACAGGTTCAAAAATGTAAATCAAGAGAAAAAGCAGGAAAAGTATTTTATCTGAAAACGACTAAAGAAATTATAAAACCAAGTTCTACAATGTAAAGTCCATATATCACCTGTGACGTTCTTTACAAAATCGGAAAAAGACGTTTATATTGATGTAGAAAAAAATATAAAATAGTGGTAGACATGTGCGGTTTCTAAAATAAATACAAAGCTTTTACTGAAAACTCTTATATTACGTGAAAATTAACGAAAATACTACACAAAACAATGAGAAACCAGGTCAGTATTCAAATAGATCTCTATATTTGCTACTACAGTTGGCCTTTCCAATATTTGTTGACAAAAATTTTTAATTTCTTCATCTTAATTCACGATAAACCTCTCAAACTTTTTGATACTTATTATCTTCTTGGCACTATTTAGAACTTTTGTATTTGAATATGCAATAACTGTAGAAAAAAATTTGACGACGGTAGATGTTCCCAACCTAAACTCATGCACTATCAGATCATCAATAAATTGATGGACAACCACAACACCCTTATTTTCCTTATTGTAGTTAAAGTGCATTATATTCAAAATTAGAAATGAGGATTTTATTTTTCTTGCTGACGATCCTTCCGTAAAGCACCGTTGACAAAGTGTTTTTCTTTAGTAGACAGGAAATCAGTTTTTATAGTTTTTGATCAATGAATTGTCTTTATTCAGCAAGTACACTAAAAGGTTTTTTTGACGCTGGAATTAATATTTACCAAAACATAGTTTTTCAGTAAAAAAATATTTTTGTTTATTTTCTATTTCACAAATGCAATACTGGCTAGTACTTCTAAAATTGCCGAGATCTGCAAAACCTAAACTAAACTTAAATGTTAAATGTCTGGCAAGATTTCGCCGTTTATAAAGTCTATAATAAAAAAGCAAAATTGTTAGTCTCTTTACTGCCCATACCTTTATTGTAAATATAAAAAACAGTTTTGAAGTCGTAGATCTTAAAAACATTGACAGTTAGTTGGTGCAGGTAAAATGTATATTGAACCGGTATAGCAGGAAGAAAAAGATTTTGCATGTGGTCAACGCAAATCGCGTCTACCGTGGCATCTGTTTGATGTAATTCTTAAATAGCTTTCATCTTATTATAGATTTTTTTAGTTTTTCTTTAGTGGACACTTTTAACAACCTCGTTTAATGTCTTGGACTTAATTTTGTTGGAAAATGTTTCACATGTTCAAGTATCTACTTGTGATCTACCAAAAAACAAACTGAAACGATCCTTGAATATCTTGTAGTAAAAACTGTACTTTACGTAATATTTAAGATTTTTTATAAGAAATAATTTATGCATTTTCTTACTAAGGTACTGATAGTCACGTCTACCGTAACGAAATTTTTTGACAAAAATTGAACCAATTGTGCCTTTACATTTCTGACCACTTCTCCAGGTTTTACATTTCTTAAATTATTCTTTTTTTTCTCTTTAAGTGATTTTCCTAACGACAGCAAATTAGACAAACTTCGAACACGGTCTAGAATTATTCCATGGATACTCACAAAGGAAGGTAAACAAATGTTAACCATTCCAGAATTAGACGACACAAAATGTTTATATAATTTTTGCTTTTGCTTTTGGTTTTGTCTTATTTTGATTTACTCTTAGTCGTTTTTTTGAAATTTCTGAACACTCAATTAAAGCCGGCAAATACAAATCTTGTTCGTTTTTTGTGTCTAAATTCTAAAATTTATCAAAAATCTCTTACCGGCTAACTTCAGAAATTTTACACTAAAAGAAAGAAACTTAGTTGTATGATTCCCAAAAACAAATTATTAATTACAACCGGCATGCTTCCGCTTATTTACTCCATTGCCTCTGTAATTTGTATAACCGTTGCATTTTTTACAACTCTTATAAGTCACTTGTTTTAGAGCTTTTTTACGTTTTATAGAAATATCTTTCAGAGTATGATTCTTTTGTGACGACAAAATTTTTAAAACTAACAGTAAAAGAATACCAGACGATATGCCCATGGATGTCACGTGACCGTGGAGAAATAGCTTTTTTAAGAAATCTTTCATGTCCGGGACATGTAGGGTTTCTCAAACAATGCATATTTTGCACGAAGTACGCGTTGGACATGAGTAGTTTCTTTTTAAAAAATGCGTTTATCTTCAATGAACAGATTAATGTAAAGAACTCCAAATGAGTTATTTATGGACATGTAGGGCTTCTAAGAATTAATATTAAACAACATGGTATGTAATTGTTAATAATCGTCAAAAACATCAAACTTCATTTTTGTGGCTTTTTCAGTAATGTTTGTTAAAATGTAAATGTAAAAAAAACAGTGACATGTGACATTAACTCAAAATCGCTTTTTCTTACAAACAATATATAAATAGTCGTAAGTCGATAAAATTTATTATTTATAAATGTAGTCTTTAGTTTCCATTTTTATTGACTGTCGTCCTTTTCATAAAACAACTTTTTTTAATCGGATCTTCAATTTTGTAAATTCCATTATTCGGAACTCCTGGAATTGTTTAATCCAATTTTACTTGGTCCTATTAACTTTTATAGATCTTTTGTTTGCCTAATTCATTTAACATATAAATTTTTTGCGTTTTTACAAGGATCTGCTATTGATTTTGTGTATACACGAGTAGATGTCTTGCTGCCTTCTCAATAACGCTGTGCACTGAGTTGTTTTCGCTTTGCGTGTGGTTCCTCTGTAAGAAGGTGCGTTGTATTGTAATTGCATAATTTTGTTTTTTTACGTAATTACAAAGCAAAAATGGGAGTTTATTCTACTTTTGTTTTAGACAGTTATCTAAAAATGAAGAATACTCCGTAGTTTCGTTTTGAATCTGTTATTCGACAAACATCAGAAGGTAGTTGTCAATTTTAGAAGAGTTTTTTTGGCTGCAACTCTATGCCACATACACCAAAACGACCTAGTTTGATGCCAAATTAATAATAATAAAGGTATATAAAAATTTTTAATTTCTGATAGGCGATTCCAACGTCCGCTTTTAATTCTTCTTGGTTTTCTCTTTATCTGCGTTTTTAAGATTTTGTGCTAATTTTTTGATTTTTATATGCTGTTTGTATTGTTTTTTCTTTGACAACTTGTTTTTGAAACAATTGTTGTTATATTAATATCTCACAGATGTTTCTTCGGTACCAAAATAGCTATGTTAAATTTAATCGTAAAAATATGTCTTTGCATGCTACCTGTAATTTTCTTTTTAATGTTATTTTTCAAATAATATTTTTTATGCAATGTAAACATTGAAAAATGTTAGAAGCAAGAATTTATGGTTTATTTTTTGTATTGATGTGGTTAGGGGTAGATTGTTTTACCACGTCATCAACAATAAATTTTTAAAATTTTAGTTTTAAAGTTTATAGTTGCTCGGAATTTTTTTTAATGCATTTCATTCTGCAGTTTCCGTAAGAAAGTTTAATTGTCCTTTAAAGTCTGGTTTTTCCTTTTAAATTTATATATGTTTTTTGTTTGTTGTTATTTGTTTTTTACTTGTCTGAATCTTTTAGTTGTTTGTTTTTTTCTATTAGATGCTTAGACAAGGTTGAGCTATCAAAATCAGAATCTTGCAAATCAATGGTGTTGTAGTATATTCATAATATTCAGTTGATCAAACAGTTAAAAGTGAAAGCCTACAACGATGCCATCTATTCCGTATGGATCTGACAAAGAAAACGTATATAAACTTTTGTCTAAAAACTATTACAAGTTCTCAGTAACCTCTCTCTAAAATTTTATCGGGTTTGACGTGTTGGATGTGTCGAGCAACACATCATTTTCATCTGTTCACGCATACCTTTTGTAAAGCTAGCATTTCATTAAACCAATTTGATGTCTTTAAGTGAAAGTGAAACCAAAATAGCATCTTTTCTTGCTGATTACGTTTTACCAGGTAGTAAAATTGTAGGTACTTTCATATTAGCAAAAACCATCATTATATCAATAAAATCTCGTACAATATTTGGCATTATTGAGTTTTCTTCATTTTCAATTTAATTTATTTTTTTTAATCAGGTTTTTGTAGCTAAAGTATTGACAAAAATTTTAATTAAAAAAGATGTATTCATATTAAAGAAAATTGTCGCACTTCAATATTACGTAAAAAAAAACTAATCAATAGTACTATAAAGTGCAAATATACATATTATAATACAAAGAAATAAGAATAGTAAAGCTATTCTGTTATTTTTTGTTGTATTTATCTAATGAAAATATACATGGCATATTATTCTCGTACTACTGCTTAGTGGATTTGCTGTTAAAAAATGTTAAACGCCTACAAAAATATTTTTTTCTTTTTTTTGGTTTTGTTACCGTGATGAGTACCACCAATAGTCCGCTAAAGAGTGGATTTGTACGTTTTATTGTATTAACACTGTTTTTATCGTGTTTTAAAAAAACAAATATGCTGTAGTATTTTGTGAATAAAGTATCGTCTTTGTAGACTCATTTTAGTAATGAAACAAAAAGGAAAACAATTCGTTCTTTTATTTTGGTAAGCGTTCAACATTGTAATTCTATATAAAACACTTAAAGAAATGTTTTTATATATCAGCATAATAATAAACAATAACTAACAACACTAAAAATAATACTAATGCCCGTACCTATAATCAACATTACGCTCGAACTCAGTCTCAAGCATTGCTCAAATCGACAAATGCTAACTATAGTCAAAGGTTAGCAATGAAGCTCTACTCTGCGCGTACTTAGCAACCATCTCAAAAAACTCCCACCTTTGATACTTGTTTTGGTTGTTATTTTTATACGTGGTTTTCTTTTTCTTGCTTATAGAGTGAATTTTCAAATTATTTGTGGTTCTATAAAAATAATCACAACTAAACGACACAAAAAGTAAACACATTGTAAAAATTGTTGTTAAACTATAATTCTAGTAACAAATAAATTTTTTTTAAAGTTGTCGATGGGGTGGAAGCAAATTTGCAAAAAATGCTAAAACGTTATAGACAAATGCAATAGTAAAAATTCAACAGAATTTCACTAAGAAGATAAGTTTTGACGCCGTTATGATTTCTTTAACATACAGCGTTAAATTCATTTTTGATTTTAGTTTTAGAAAAGTTAGCAAAACATCATGATATCTACAAATTATACAACTGACTTTTTTAGGGTTTTATATCACCACAAATTTTTAGGTGAATTTACAGAATACGAGTAAATAACGTCATTTTCAAAATTTTATTGCAAAAAGAATAGTAACCGTATGTGATAATTTAAGATTAATCAGCACACAATCTGTCAGTCAGATAATAAAAGAGTTTTGATTAGTTTTGCAGAAATGTTTTTAGCAATTTTTACATATTTCGGTAACAGAAAACAACCAACGTAAAAATGAATCTTCATGGTGTAGCTATACTAGCTATGGGTCTAACTAATTGATTACAAGTCAGAAATATCAATTTTAATAGCTAACAATATGCACTTTGCCCTATATACAATCGTTTTGTTTCAAGCTAAAAACAATCTGAACACAGACTACCTTTATATCGGCTAATTTTGGCAAAATCTCTATCGGAATCGACACGGAATATACTTCTGCAATAGTTAAAACGATGCTTACTATAAACATCGCATACAAAATCAGAAAAAAAACTTTCCTAACATAAAATAGTTCTGCTCTAAGAAGACGATAAACAAATTAATAAAATAATTATTTAAAAAAATATACATTTGTTATAGTCTAGTTTCTAAAAATTTTATCTTACTAGAAAAATGTTTACACAAAAATTTTTTTTCCAAAATACTACTGTTCTCTATTAATTAAAATTCACTTTCCTAACCAGTCTTCTGTAAACTATTATATTTTTAACAGAAAATATAAACCGTTGTTAAAGTTTGCTATAGTATTTTTTTAAGTACTCTTCTACTTGAAATTATAAACATTCGCAACTACACTGTTTCCTAGTGCTTACATTTTACAAAAGAAAAAATAGTTTTATTACATTTTGTTATTATAAATGTTTATAAATTTAGTGTTTATCATATCATATTAGTTAGTTAGTTTTATTAAATTTGTTTAAAACATTGCAATAAAAACATAAGTTGATATATTTTGACAAACACAAATTATTCTATAAAAAATGTAAATAGATTCTTTAGATGTTGTTTTTCTATTTGCTAAAAAAGTACAGATAAATAAAATAAATAAGCAAAACTAAATAAATGAAATCTCCACAAATATAAATATATAAATTGTTTAAAATAAATAAAAACCAAAATTAACATCTAATAAAAGTAAATAATTGAATTTTGTTTTTGTGCCTATTCAAATCGGTAAACATTTTTGTTAAAATTTTACTTATAAATAAAACTCTATTTTGTTTATGTATAAACATACAAATATTTTTTGTTAACTTCAATATAAACGTTTTAAAACAAATTTTCAACAATAAAAAATCAGTTAATTGTTGTTCTTAATTATGTTAACAGCTGCACTACTAACATTTTTTATTTAAAAATTTTAACATTTTTTTTACAACAGGTTGTAAAATAAAGCATCTGAATTTTAAGAGATTGTAAATTTGTCAAAAGGTAGATAAGAAAATTTGGAACAATGCGACATTTCAAGTAACCGAGATCATAAATGACATCTCATAAGAAAAACTTTGTCAGTAGCAAGAACGAGGTAAAAGAAAATAAGGATCATGAAATTACTCGATTAAATGAAACGTATTTTTACAGAACGTTAGGTAATATTTAAATTCTTAATTATATTTTTATAATATGAGTTTCTTTCCAAGAGTAATAAACAAATTTTTTTTATATTAATAGAAGAATTTTCTAATTTCTCACAAAAAAATAATACAATGAAAATAAATTTTTACTGTACTTGACAGGTTGAGTTCGTTTAAGTTAGAGACAGTATCGTCGATTTTTCATTGTCAGCTTCAGTTTGATTCTGTCATCACAGAAAGGTACAACGTTGTAAAATAAATTAAATCAGATGCTGTTTATGGTTTGTTATGTTATCAAACTTAGACAATATCTTAATAATGACACATGTTATATATGTAGTAACTATAAAATTGAATATCGACAAGTATACTTTATTAGGTTTTAAACACATTGAATATATAAATTCATTATTAAAAACTTTACATAATATTTTTTATTTTATTTCTGTAATGTTTGCAATGTAATGTAATAACAAAAAATCCAAAATCGATTATATTTTATATCAATTTTTGTAATGAACGTATTTAAAATTCAAATACGTATATAACTCAGGTAATAATAGTGACTTTATTTTGACGTGCACTTAAAATATATTTATTTCTTAAAACTTTTTTTCTGAATTAATAGTACGTCCTTCATGATATAAAAAATGTAATACATATATGTATATAAAATGATAAACAGCTTCATCAAAAACTGACATCAGTATTCATAGCATCAATCATCTGCATTTTATGAAAAACTGAAACGGCTTTGCTTGAGTTACGTTTCTTCCACAAAATATTTCAGACTAATCAAAACAAAATGAAGATGCTACCTAACAAAATTAAATTGTCATTGTTATGTTTAACATGATGTTGTTATATAAAACAATCAAAAACATTTATGTTTCTGTGGTTAAACTTTTAACGTTCTTAAAATTAATAAGGTGGAAGATTTCTAATATAATTTACGTAGATGCACCAAGTTAAATCTTAATCAAAGTTTCTCACTGTTCTCTTCTACTATAAAAACACAAATTTTATTAGTTTAATAAGTAAAGAAAGAGAGATGCACATATATAGTTATCCACTCGGTACCGTGTGATTTACAAAATTGCGAGAAGCACTAAAGACTTCGCGGTTTGTCAAGTGACGAGCTTTGTCACAAACATCTCTCGTTAGGGTTTCAAACTCAATACCCTTTCTTGCTGTTTTACGCTTTGCAATTCTTTTGTATGTTGTCAAACAAAATAAACCAATAACAAAAACTTTAAATTTCTTAATTTAATGAAATATTTGTGGTTTCGTGTTTGTACTTTTGCTATAAAACTAAAAAAAGCAGAAAACAAAAGCTGCAGATTATTTATTTTATGTAATTAAATTTATTCAAATTATATTTTTTTAAATCAATTATAAAAGAAAATTATGAACAAATTAAAACAATTCTAAGCTTTGGCATTAATTAAATTATATACTTTTTAAGCACAATTTTATCTCATAAATAATTTTTATTAAACGATTAAAGTAAAGAATAATAAATTTTACTGCATTCTATTACATGCTTACTTTTTATTGTAATATCACATGGAACCATTTGTTGAAAGTATTACAAATTACCAGTTTATGCTAAAAAAAATTATACTTTTAAATATGTTATTATTGTTGTTTTGTGTATACAATAAGTAGCTATTAATTTTATTTACGTTACAAATACAGTAAATAAAAAAAATACAAGTACATAAATATTTAATCTTATTTCGGAAGAAAGTCTCTAGTTAAATGTATATTTTTAAAAGACCATTCCTTATTCGAAAGATGTAAATTTAAACTCTACATCAAGACGGTCTATAAATTTTCTTAAATTAGCAAAAAATAGAGAGGGTTACATAGACGTTGAATTTTTATTCTAAGCTATAATGACAGGAATAAATTGTTGCTACTGATTTACATAAAATATACTATTTTTTAATTGTACTCGTTTCTTTTAGAGAAAAATGGTTGTTTTTAAAAACATTTTCTTTTGTTAATTGCTGTAATTACTAGTAAAAGCTTTAATTTTTAAACAAACAAAAAACTATGTGATTAATTTGTCTTTAGAACGTATTTTTTAATTACACTTACAAATAGTTTAATGGAGTTTACAAACACAATTTGTAGAAAAATTCATCGTTTTGCAGTGTGTGTCTAAAAATAAAATTTATACTTTTAGTGCACTACAGTTTTTAGAATTTTTTTTGTTTTTTTTGTCATTTCTATGGTTTTTTTATTATTTGTTTTACTTTACACAGTTAAATAAAATAAAACATAAACTAATAACAAAAAGTAAAAAAAATGTTACCAAGTTTATTAATCAATAATGATTTTTTAAGTGTTAAGTTTAACTAATATGCATTTACAGTAACTACTAATGAATTTTACAGTATTCAAATTATGTATATTTTACAATAACAAAAATTTTATTGTACACTGTTTTTTTTATAAATTACAATACGTTTAAATAGGATTTAATTTTTTGTGTTTAGTATATTTCTTTAAAAAAACTAGATCTAATTTTTTTTATATAACCTATACAAATTATTAAAATAAATTGTAAAATTTGGTACAAGAAAACTTTTGTGTTAATAATTGCAATTGTTGTAAATTGTCTACAATTGCAATTAAAATCCAAAATTGTGTAAGTAGCAGTTAATATTATGTTATTGAATGTTTTATAACACTACACTTTAATACTGTTTATTTTAAGTAATAACAAAACAAGTACAGATTAATGTTTTTACTTTAAAAATAACGTAATTAGATAAATACATTTATTTGATTATAAAATGTTTAGTACAGTAAATTCCGTAAGGGTTTCGTTATCACATGACATAATTTAAAACTCTTTTTATAGTACTTGACAAACTTTTTATGGTATTCCTTATACGCAAAAAGCGGGTACATAATAAAATTTAACGATAAAATCAGCTTGTGAACCAATAAAATTGTTTTCACGCGCTCATGAAGAATCATGTTAACAACATTTACGGCATTAAATTCCAAAACAAAAAGTAACTTTAATACTTGCTCAATAAAATGTATGTGTTAAACAAATCGTGTTAAACATAAAATTAAAGAAAAACGCTCTGCTAATACCTGTTATTTGCATTTTCCTGCTATTAAAATAGCATTTGCAATTGTTTAATGAGACCGTTTATGCATAAAGTTTGTATTAAAGATTATTTAATTTTTTGTATACGATTCAATTATTACCATGATTTAATTAAGCTTAACCCTTCAATACTTTTAGACTTAAAATCGCACAAATAACATAAATATGTCAAATCATAATTCAAAATTATCTCAGTTATAGATTAAGCATGTCCCATTAGTAACAGACAGGCAACTCGTATTAATTCCAAAAAATTTGCCTCTACCATTTCGATAGCATATCGATACCGCTTCATTGCATTTTCATTCGAAGGGGAAAACCTCATTCATTCTGTTCTTATCAATAGGATTTGTGCATTTTCGTGCTCGAAGATGCTTAAAGTGCGGGTCAATTGGAATTAACACCACGGAAAAAAACTATCGGTGTGATTCCGATAATAGGTTTAATCCACGATGTCCTACAAGTAGAGGTAAAGATAGAATAGTTCCGGCCGTTTCTACTAGCAACCATTGTTCACTGGTGCTTCGCATTATACCTCCGTTTATTGCAAATCAATAGAAAATTCTCAACCTTTAGTTTTTAACAATTCTTTTTCAATTATAAACTCAACCGGATGTATAATGCCGTAGGATATTTCTACTAATTATAAAGCTTGGATGGATCGCTGTTTTAATTAAGTATTATTTTTTACATTAAACCTGCGGTATTCACAAAAAAAATTGTTCTACATTTCAAACAATAGCAATTTAATTAGCTAAGTCATGCATACTGTATTCAAATACATTATAGTAATTAAACAAAGGTTAGAGAGTGATTAAAACGAAGTTAATGTATTTTTTTGTATACAATGAAATAAAGTTTATTCCAACTTACCCCTTGAATGATTTTATGTCTTACTTTCAACAATGTTGTGAATATGTAATTTTTATAAAATTTGTAAGTGATTTATTGTGTGATAAACTACTTTTAAATTTACCATACAATGTAATTTACATAGTTTTTGCAAATTGTTATATCGTTATGAACTGACCAAAATAGTGAGTTTATTTAGCATTTGTCATTAGTGATAACTGTTGATTAAAAAAATGTGTACATAAAGTATCAGTAAAATTGTAATGTGAATTAAATCTAAATGTTTGTTTATTATATCACAGAGCAAATGTTATAAGTTTATTTTCAATAAAATTTACAAACCTATGCCTTTTAAACTTTTA
Organism: Aquatica leii; assembly: GCA_035610365.1. NCBI lineage: Eukaryota > Metazoa > Arthropoda > Insecta > Coleoptera > Lampyridae > Aquatica > Aquatica leii. Next base: position 47,851,770 of record CM069433.1, on the reverse strand, counting down.
ATGCTACTGAAGCACTGCCATTAATCTTAACACATTTAATCACAACATTTTTTGTTTGTTTTAGTACTTAGTTACAATTTGTTAGATTAGATGTGTTTAAGTTTAAATTTAAAGAAATTACTTTAGGTTCGGCGGGAGAGACAAGTAAATCTATAAAAAAATAAAAACATTACTACTACTTTTAACGTTTGTTACGGGTTCTAAGTACCATCTCAGTTTATTAAGCCACCATAAAAATTGGGCAGATGAATGCATCTTGGTAATAATAAGGTAAGCATAAGTTTGAAATTGATAGCCTAAAAGTTTAAATCATGTTAAATTATTTTTGTAAATAATTGTAAGTGTACTTTTGACAAATATCAGTTTCAAATTTAGTTATTTATTGACTGATAATAGCTGCGCTTCTTTTACGTGTAAGTGAAACTGAGTCTGAAGTGAGCTAAGTTTTTTGAATCCCATAATGACGTCATTACTCACATAGTAAAAGCAACTCGTAAGTGAAAAAAAATACATGAGATGTATAGTAATAGTCTTCTCAGTTGCCTCGGAGATAAACTATTTCACAGTTTGTAATTTTAACACGTCGAAGAGTATTCATTAGCACTCTTCTTATATATAATAGGTTTTTAGACCTTATGAAACTAATAAGATAATCACTTAAAAATTAAACTTACAACTAAGGCTAAAGCTAACTTAAACCTAATTAGAATCTGTTTGATAATTCATTGAGCGTAAATCTTTGAAGCCTCTTGTTGTTTAATGGCTGATACATAAGATTTGTTGCCAGATCGTTTGGGTGTACGCTAAGTCGAAATCTGTATTTTGTGCTGAAGTTACAAATCTCTTCCTTGACTGTTGCAATTTGCAGATCATGTCAAATAATTGCGTTTGACACATATCAGGACCATCTACAATCATGCGCAGCACTGAAAACGTTCTGGGATCTCTGTTAGATGTCAAAGCGGTTTCCCAGAGTTAAATACCATAGAACCAAATATGTTTAATTATGACTTTGTAAATAAGGAGCTTATTTTCAATGAAAAGTTTTGAATTACGTTCAAGTAACTAGTACATTTTGCTGAAAGTTAGACCTAATTGTTTCCTCTTTGTAAAAATATGATTCCGCCAGATAAGTCTTCCATCCAAGTATAGACTAAGGTATTTCACTTTAACTTGCGGTAATTGTTTTTGTTTAGATTAACTAAGAACCACGTTTCTCGTCTTTTACTAAACGTTATATGTGCAGATTTGGTACCGTTTACTTTTATTTGTTATTTATATAGCCATGATGGTAACGAATTTAGGATTGTTTGTAGTTTCTGTATAGCAACACCTGGATCATTAACATTGGCTAAGGCTACAGTGCTATCAGTAAAGATCACTTTTAAAACTTCCGGTGTTGTCGGAAAGTCAGCAGTATATATTAAATATAACAATGTCTCAACAATACTGCCTTGCGGTACCCCAGCGTTTATCTGATACAATTCCGTGAGGTCAGTGCCTACTTTAACCAGAAAGTATTTGTTTTCTAAGTACGACTTGAGTAGATGGAAAAAGTTTAATGAAAAGATTAAACGTAGTTTATATAATGTGCCATACTTAGTGGAATGCCTGTGTTAGGTTCAAAAATACTGCGGAACAATATTATTTATTTTCAAACGTTTCGTTGATTTGCACCTGTTCTATTGTGAAATGCATCTGTCGGAATCCAAACTGGTGATTACGAACTGCTTTCTTATTCTCAAGTATTTGCAAAAGTCATATTTGTATTAGTTTTTAAAAAATATTGGCTGTTAAAGGAAGTTGGTTTATTAGTCGGTATGACTATCTCGTTTAGAGGTTTTCCTAGTATAGGAATTAGAACAGTCTGTAAAACTTTCCATTAATCTGGAAAATATCTCATGTGCAATATTGCATTAAACAAGTGCGTCACATGTTTTACACCACTGTAGAGTAAGTTGTAACCGGTCCTGCGTTGTGATTTTGTTCACAACACCCTAGGTAGCTAAGTGGAGAAATTAGTAACACAATTAAGATGTATAATAAAATAATTATGTCTCTTTGCATTTTATTACATACAGTAAATAAAAAAATTAAACTCCAAATTACAATAAGCAAAATAAATAACATAAATAACACTGCAACAAAATAAGAATAAAAAAACGAAACTGAAATTAATTCGGCAAGACTCTGTAGATCCCGCAGTCGACTGCGCCGGCAGCGCCTTAGGTTGGCTCATGCGCGGCTCGACCTCATCGTTGCTTAAGCTACAACACAAATTAAAAAAATACGGTTTTTGTACCAGCGCTTTACGGTATTAAGTTAACGCAAGTCCCCTTGCCAGCGGTGCCTTTTCTTGTGCGTTTGCATAGATAAATTGAACAGGTAGTGCCGGGGAAATTTGACGGGTTAGTTTGTATACAATTTCGTCGAATTGTTCGAACGTTGACCTCAGGTGCGTTTTAAATGCAATGTAATTACTGATTTTTGAACTTTACAGGTCGATGCGGCGGATTATTAAGAACCAAATTTATTTGAATTCGCGTAGATCAAACGACAATTAATATTAGATTCGCGTTTTCTATGATTTTGCTAAGGTCGCAAATGAAATCTGAATGAAAATGGATTGAAATACACTTGAATATAATATGTATGTATTTATAAGGTTTGTAACACGCCTCGGTAACAAAACGAGTTTCTATTGTATTTGTTCATGTTACAGGTATGAGTTACATAAAGTTAGTGTCGTACAACTCGAGAGATGAATAAAATCACCTTAAACACTTACGGCGAGCACTAAGGTACTCTACGAACAAATGTCTAAGGGCTACTCATCTGGGTCGACTAAGGTGCAGTATGTCACAATCCAGTAATAGTGAATAACCCTTTAGTTATGTACGGCGAGCACTAAGGTACTCTACGAACAGAAAACTTCAGGTGTTCGACAATTACTAACAAGGATAACCATTTAGATATCTACGGCGAGCACTAAGGTACTCTACGAACATAAAACTTCAGGTGTTCGACAATTACCAACAAGGATAACCAAATACAATACTCCAAATTACAACAATTACTGAATGTACGTACGGAAAAATGAAAGTGCGTGAAAATGATTCGCTGTTTATTGCGACAGGTGAAACGCAGGTTGCGATCGTTGTAATAACCGGTCAGGATTTAATCAGGTTGAGCAAATGCTCCAGGTACAGGCGGTGATCGTTTACGGCATTACTGGTTAACTTACGGTTCGTTTTCAGGATCGGCAGGCGGTTTTCAGGATGTCCGAGGTGTCTTCAGAGACGCCGCTCGGACGACGACGGAAAGATCCTCTTCTCGACGGTGCAGCCGCTTTTATATCCTTTTTCCTTCTTTCAGTGCCGGTTTTAGAGCGGGGATCGTTTTGGCGCTGGTGGGATATACGAGGATGGAGGAAAAGTCTATGCACCATTTTAAAATTTGTTTTCAATTTTTCTAAAATGGTGGATTTTATTTTCGTTTCGTTACAAAGTCTTTAAAAATTCTTCCCGTAATCAGGTCGTACCATGGCTTTCTTAGGGCGCAGAGTTTTTACGACTAATTACTAATTTTGTTTAGGTTAAACGAAGGTTAAGATGTTTTGGTTCTGTATTATTTGATGTTTCATGCATTTGTTACTATGTTCTCAATTTCATCCGCATTCAAAAAATAGTGCAAATTTTTCAAAACTGTTTTAAAGTTTATTTCGTCCTTTGGTTTATATATATAGAATTTATTTATCTTTGTCTTTTTTCGTTCAGTGTTTTTACAATTTTTCTGTAGTATTCGGTTGTTTTTGGTTGCACTTTTACCTGATTATTTGCGAGGGCTTTAATGTCATATTGTTGCTTAGCGACGATTTCCGGTAACTCTACTAGTAATGCAATATTTTTTACAACGTTTATAAAAATTGGGGAAAATTTAAGAGTGTTAAATGGGTTAAATGGGTTATACCAGTAGTCATTTCCCTTTGTTTGCTTAGATTTATTCCCAACTTCATTTTCATTTACGGCGCTTGTAGGTCTTTTGTGTTGAACTGTAATCTAATTATTTGATTCTGTTTGTGGGGGTACTACAGTAGATTGGACGTAATTGGTTGATTGGAAGGGATGGGAATAAAATATTAGATTTGGCTGTAGCGGATAGTTATCTATCATTTGTTGGGATTTAATGCTGTACATCTAGTCTTTATTAGTTCATTGAGTAACTATTGGGGATGCCATCTAAAAGGGCTGCATCTCCGCTGCGGGCGGTAGAAAGGCCAAAAATACTCAAACGTGTAGTTTTAAATGTTATAGGTACGGAAATCTTTACTTTGCAAAATTAAACCAATAATATTTAAATAAATAGATTTGCACTAGTAATATTGCGGCATACTTGATAGAATATTAAAACCCTGGTACGTTTTTTGGTGTTGTATAAAATTTGTCCAGTGATTTCTACATCTTAAGTATTGTTGAACATCCTTGCTATTCGACTGCAAATCAATTGCGACTTTGATATAGTGTTTGTGTGAGTATTGCAGGGGTAAGAATGTATTCTTATTTTACGGTGCGATTTACTTTCTCTTTTATTATCATAGCAAGTTTAGTCACTCGCACGTGTTTATTACCATAGAAAATTTCAAGGACTAACAAATAAAACATACACGTAAGATAATTACTAAACTATATTAGTTAGATGTCGATTATGTCAGCAACTAGTCTACGTTAGATTTGCAACTAAAACCAACTTACGTATAATCTCTGCTGGGGCAAATATTTTGTTACAAGTTTCTGGTGGTTTTACGAACCTGCACGGCCAACTCTCAATCGTCGGAGAGAGGGGGGTTCCTAGATACATAAATTGAAGACATATATAAGGGCGCCAGAGCTTATCCCCAAAGTAATTGTCTATCTTGCTCAGGACAGAACAGGATACTTGTAACACGATGTTAGGTCCGTATTTCCTCTACTCAGCTGTTCGAGTAGTCAGAAGCAATTAGTTAATACGATAGTCATAGGAAACAGGTATAATGTCATAAAAGAATAGCTAACCACAATAACAATTTTAATGTAGAATCGCTGAGTTTTATCACAGAATACAATGACTTTTAAATACAAGGAAAAAAAATGTCAGTAGCATAGGCAACACACCGTACATAAGTAAACTACCATAAGAATCTATAGCGAAGAATAGTTTGTAGTAAATAACGTTTACATAATTAGTAGAATGGCATTACTGACAATCAAATACAGAAATAAGACAGTACTACGCTAATCTTAACTTATCACAGCGTATAAACTTAATATAGCATCAACGTTAATCAATCGGTATTACACAGCATGCACAACTTGACATAAGTAAAATTTATTACTTAACTCGTATACAACGATAGTGATAATTATAGAATTAATAACAAAAGTTTCGTGAGTGACCCGTTTGACTACGTAATAAAACAAATAAGATCACTTACCAATAAATACAGGAATTTCCTTTGGTGTGAAGAACGTACGTTCCCCCGACACACATCCCTGCAAACAATTTGAATCGCAAATCGTGTCAAGCTAATGCCTCACGAAATCACATCTATAACAATTATTACTCAAGATACAAACAAGTATAAAGAATATAAACCGGTTGTTAAATGCTGTGGTACCCCTTTGTCGTTGATTTAATTCGTGATAACCATAAATCTTATAAAGAAAAAGTTAGCCCAGGACGACTTCATAAGACCTCAATTGCGCGGCTTGAAATCGCCTTCTGCGAGCGCTCGAGTCCGGCAACGTGATGCCTTAGTTAATAATAGTAACGATATCTATTTATCGAGAATCTAACAGTTATAACAGGAAGGTACGCAAAATGGCTGTCAAAAGGAAAACGAATTACAAACGAGTTTATATTAAAAGATGACTTTAGCTTACCCTGTAACGTCTTAACGAAACTAGTAAATTAAATAATTATAACTGGTTTTCCATTATTTCCCCGATGGTAACGGATATATTAATATTTACTAGTTACAGGCCATTTACATATTCACGTGTGACGGCTTTCTACCAAAATGACATCTAATGCGCAAAGGATAGTTAGCGGGTGTCAAAACTCGAATCTAATTTCACGTCGAAAACCCATAGGCGTACCTAATGAAGATTTCAACCGTAACAACAAAGGCGTACGTAATGAAAATTACCGTAACAAATTACAAATAATTGGTGGCACACCTGTTAATATAACTTAAACTTAAACTTCGAAAAGCTAAGCCCACTTTGGTTTTAATTATCGTACAAAACTTTTGGTATCTTACTTGATATAACATGATTATATATGTATGTGTATCAATTTAACTTGCAGGATTTTTTAAGGAATGTTTTGGATATGCCTTTAGCTAAATGCATTTAAGGAACGCTGAGTAAGTACTTTGTTTCTTATACTTAATTATTTGTTTTGGCGTCAGTCGTGTGCACGAACAGCTTGACATGTACACTTGTTATTTTAATTAACGTACGCAACCTTTTGTATTTATATACATTACATTGTTCCATTATTTTGTAATTACTATAAATCCGTGAAACTTTTTTTGTATTCATCAGTCAAGCCTAAAACAAGATATGTATGTCAAAAAAAAACTCACAAATGGGAATACATAATATATGTCCTTGCTAGATTTAGTTGCGTTGGATATAATTTCGCAACATACAACAAAAATATTACAAAAGTACAGGTTGCCTTGACATTGAATTTAGTGGATGTTCAAGTTACAAATCACCTTCTGTATATCGATAATTAGTTCACGTCGATTCAGTTATTAGAAAAGTTGGCAAAAAAGATATATTTGCTTTGAGAACTGTCCGCAGTAATTGCTCACCTGCTTGTTCACTGTTATCTGATACTAGCATAAAAAAGAGAGAAAAAGGTTGTTTTCAGGAAATTGAAATACAATCAACTAATAACGTATTCCGGATTATGAAAAGGTTTGATTGTCGTGCAATGGTATTTCTAAGCATATTTTCTTCAACCAGGCCTCTAGGACAAATCCGTAGGTAGGATAAAACAAGAAAAGAGCGTGCTAATATTTAATATCCAAATGCTTTAACAACTTACAATAAGTTTATAGATAGCGTATTCTAATGAACTTGTTGATTGATTTGTATTGAATTACAGTTTTGTTCAAGAAATGCTACTATCGGTTATTAGTTACTCTATCGAAGAGATTGTCGCGATTTTGATGTTCTATTGAAAAACGAACTTAGCTTATATGAATTCAAAAACTAAGTCGCAGAATGTCTGCTAAATAAAGGTGAAGATGTAGAAAAGAAAAATGCTGTTGTATGTTATTAACCTATAGTACAAGAAAAGTTAGATGTAATGCAAATCTTTTGTATTATTGTAAGAAATACGGTATTTATTTATGTATAAATACAAATTCATTGTTTTTATGATTTTCATCATAATTAGAACATGTTGCTGTGTTTGAAAAAAATAAATTTATTTGGTGAAATGTGTCTGTCTGTTTGTTCTTTAGATGCCTAATATAACTTTTTTGTTACATTTTAATATCACCAAATATAATTAAAAAACATTATCAAATTAATGTTACTTTTTTTTAATTTATAATTTTTGGGAAAATATCGCCCTTGTAAGGTTAATAAATGTAGAGAAAAGGTGTAAAAAAAATTATCTAAAACGTAATTTTTTGCTTCACACAAGCCCAAATGGAACAGATTGGTCAAGCACCATCTGTTCTAATTGATAATACAATAAATTCTTACTTTGATTTCGACAAAACACTAGTAACTTTTGGCATTGCCAAGATGTATGAGAAAATACTATTCAACGCTAGCAATCGACTTTTTTACCAAATAGTTTAAAAAGATTTTACCAAGAAATTCAAACTTATCCGCCCATACAACACCAAACCAACAATGGACGTCCGATATTGGTACATATTTCTTCAATAAGTACATGAGCTTGATATGGACATTTGCTGTATGTCCACATCTGGAATTTATATGGATGTCCGTGATTTACCATACATTGTATATCCAGTGGATATGTATTTATAAATTCTGTTTAATTATTTATTAAAATTTATTACATTTTTTTACACTTAACGATATTATAAACCCATTTTTGTGTAGCGTATAATTAAACGATAAATTGCATTTTTTCTGTTTTTGAATTGGATGATTTACAAAATTCAATTCTTTTCCTTATTACTTTTTAAAATAAACAATTGCCAATATTTTATAACCAATAGAGATTGACCTATGGATTGACGTCTTTTGAAGATTTAAGATCTTTTCTACTATTATTTATTTTGTTTTTTTTTCAACACCCAGTTTCATATTTTGAATTTACCGTTAAATTAATTTTAATTGCTTATGTGTCATGGATGGCAACTTGAGCAATTGGCAACGTTAACAGCGACATAAATTTTGATGAATTTATATTGAGTAGTGTTTGTACTTGTAGTACTTTTATTTAGTTAAATATTTTCAAGGTACGTACACAAAATTGAAAATGGACATAATATACGAACTTATTATTATTTGCTCGGTTATAGTGTAAATCGAAAGTGTTTTTTTAATCATCAGTTATAGCACATTATAATGCTTTTATATTAAACACAGTAAAGGTAAGATTTTAGATTAGTTGTAATAAAAAAATCAATAATGTATGTTTTTATAGAACAGAATCTAACGTATTAAACATATGCTACATAGTAATTGTAGGTTAGTATGAGTGGGTGTAAGTTGTCCAGAACGTTATATCGCCATGCTCAAATACAAACAAAACGCAATTTAGTATTATATAAACCCATTTCGTTACTATGGTGATGGTAAATAATTGACAAAGGTATTAGCTTACAAGGTTGAGTAATTGCTCTAACTCTAATTTTTTTTAGATTTATTACAGAAGATTTTACAAAAGCAAAACAATTATCTGGATTTTAAGCAAGACTAATGAAAAAATTAAAAACAGAAGACAAATGTGAGTCAAGACAGCAACAGGATCTTATATCTTATATAAATTTGATTTTCTTATCGTCAGATCAATAGCGACTTTGTATTGAATTTAATGAAGCGGTGGGTATCTATTCATTTACTACAAGAGCAGCAATCTTTGATTTTGGTTGCACACATTTCTATGTTATATATATATTTTAGGTAAAAGAGCTCTCAAAATGTAGTGGATCTAATAAATATCTCTTTGTCACCAGAATTACGGAGAAGAATATGATTTAGGGAAAAACCCAAAAAGAACTTTTCAACATTTTATTATTTCATTAAATAATATCAAGTAAGTGAGTTTTTTTTTAAATACTTTCTATAATAAAATGGATTTTTTTTGGATGCTAGTTCCTTGGAAGACCAAAGAAAGAACTAATAAAATAAAAATACTATAGTAGGTACATACTTTGTATATGTGTGTCAAAATAAAATAGATTTTTTTGAAAAAATACTTTTATTAATTATAAATCAATATTAAAGTATCTACGCTATCAGAATCGTATTCGTGATTAAACACATTTAAAAATGCATCACTTTGACAAGTGAATTTGGGTTAATTGTGAAATAAATTTCTGGTAAAAATATAATTATTTGTTATTTTTATGCAAACTTTATACATCCATTAAATATTGACAATTTACATACACTGAACGTCCATTGATTGTACTTCTATAAAATTCAGACGTCCATTGGATTATCATTATAGGCTTAGATACAGATCTCTTATAACAATGAATGTCCATTGTATGTTTTCAACAGACATTCTGTTAAAGTCCATTTTTGTGCCATCTATAGGTCCATCGTATGTCTACTGAACGTACAAGTACGTAATCTGAATATCCACTGGATTATAGCTACGTCCAAGGACGTGCAGTCACTGTACATACATTGTATGTATTTGTGCTGTATGGGCGTTGAACATTATTACCTACAAAAAGTCATCGGTTCTTTATTTAGCTGTTGGAAGCTTTAATCTACTGGTGGAAATTTACTCTTTTGCGTCAACATCACAAAGATTTTTATGTTGATAAGGTAATTACTGGGCTAGACTCTCAAGACGAAATGGCAAATCTTCAAAGTAGAGAAACAGATGTGTTTTCATTTTATGTGTCTGAGTAAAATTATTGTAAAGTAACTAAAGGGATTTATTGGTAAATTTTCTTTATCTTTTTTAATTATCTTTTTCAGTCGAAAATGGGTATAAAAACTACTTAGTTTTTATCTGGCTTTTTTTACTTAGTATTACATGTATTGGATAAATCAAATTATTAATAAGACGGGGATATTAAAGTCTTTTTGCATGTCGGTTTTCAATTAAACTTGGGTCATGTACGCTAAACCTATTGGCTTACTGGAGAAATTTCAGTTGCTAAGCGAGCAGTAAAATAGTGTGTAAGATGTATTTGTTTACAACCATAAAATAATTTAACTTTTATGATAAATATCCCTAAAAGTTTTTTCACAGCGTATTATCTTGTTGCTATTGCTAGCGTTTACTTCGCTGGTTCTTTCTATGTAAAAAAAATTTAAGCACCGCAAAGAATAATTAACAAAAAGACTTATATGTTTTATAATGTATCAAGTTGGTAATAACTAGAAATAAGATAAATTGGCAATACTGTTATATATCTACAAGAACATGTTTTAAGTAAAGATATATATAAAAAGAAAATAAAAGTGTATTTATCAAATTCATCCTATATTTTTATTGGCCATTTTCAAACAAACATAATATTACATCTTTGTTTTTTTATTTTGCTACGAGAATTTTCTCGTAACTTAATGGCTGGAGACTAACTCAGTTGAATCGGCAAGCGGATCGCATGTTTTGAGATGCTACTTATAACGTAAGATTAAAAAGTCACTAAAACGGTTAGGAACTAGAATGGAAGACACCGTTTAAATTTATCTAAGGCTAAATGAGAACAAAGGACAACACAGAAACTGTAACACGAATATGTTTTTATTTTATTACAGAGAGGTTACAAAAGAAAAGCGAAGTAGATATACATAAATGCGATCAATTGTTAGTATACAGACATAGCTCACAGACAATAATTGTTAATACAAGCCCTCTTTGGTTACGCAATACGTCGTACATATATTTGAACTTGTCGACCTAACTTTTACATTTGAATCGAATAAATTTACATTGGTAGGCATAATACAAATACGCAGTATCTTGATAATTAACCCTATAGCGCCCTTTAATATTATATCGCACACAAAAAAAGTAAATACAATGCTTACAATTTATTTTTTCTTTCGAAGTATGCGGCTAGCTAGCGGCACCTTCCTCAAAATTTTCAATACATCAAAGGTTGTAACGTCATCATAGAAATTTTTCTAATATGAATTAACAGCCGTTAATATCTCCGCATTAATAAAATATGTGTGGGTATTCAAAATTACGAAAAAATCAAATTAAATGACAAAATAAGAACTGATATTTACCCCAGAAAGACTTTGACATAAGTAGCAAAAGTAGTGTACTCATTTATAACGTAGATGCTCGTGTATATTTAGAGATTGAAGCTTCCCCAGCCGGTTACGTAAGATGATTACCGTACCGCAGGCACCGGAAAAATGGTTTCACTCCAATTGACAGCCATCATGCTTGATGTAACAAAAAGAGAGCGTTTTGGGGCATAACTTATACGGTACAAAAATCACACCAAAATACTTTTAACGTAAAAATTTTTTCTGAAACGTTTGTTATTTAGAGTGATCAACAAAATTTAGCACTTTCTGTCTAAGTTGTTTTGTGACACAACGTCGTAAACTTACAAATTATGGACAATCAAATTAAATCACTAAAAAGGTATTTACAAAAACAGCAATATTACTATACCTGTTTATAACACAGATGACTGTTAAAACTTAGAAAACTTTGCTGTGCACCTACGTTAGAGCATATGTGTAAAACGGACTACAGTCACCAAAAAAATAATTTTGTTTTCTCGAAAAATGGTAACTGTTTAGAGGAAGTCACATCGCATGGCTCTAAATGTAGCAAAAAGTGAACGAAACTTATACGGTACGAAAATTACACCAAACACTTTTAACATAACACCATCAGTAAATTAAAAAAAAAAGTTAAAATTTGTTTAAGCTCTAGGTCTTAAATACAAGACCATTGTTTCACCATAGAAGTCAATTGGTAATTTATTCTACCTAAGGTTTTAAATTTTAGAGGACTTTGAAAAGCAGAAATAAAATACCTCAAACGTTATTTAAAGTTAAATACCGCAATAATACAGTTAGGGAGGATACTAAACTGAAAGCCTGTACACCCATTGTCTAGTTTAAAAACAATATGGATTTCCTCATTTCCTAATCAGAAGACAAATGTTGTACTTACCGGTTGATGACACAATTCAAAGCCCTGTAAACCATTTTAGCAAAATTGAAGTAGTACAACAGCTGAAAAAAAATTTTTGAGAACAATTGTTAAAGAAATAATTGTATAATTTTTAGCAAAAGAAAAAGTGGATTTTGACAACTAGTAACATGGCACACAGATTCAACTCAAAGACAACAACAAACAGCCATGCTTTTAAGCGTTGAAAATAATTAATAATGTGTTTTCCAAAAGTAACAATTGTGCTTAAGTAGTGAATTTAAAACAAGAGACAGTACATTTAATAGTGCAGTAGCCAAGATCTGTTCTGCACCAGGAATTGCAAATAAAGCGGTTTTACGTTAATTATTATTAAGTTTTTGTATTACCATCTGCTTTAAAGTTGTACTTACTTTCATTTGTTTACATATATATTCTCGTTACATAGTATTTAGATTAGGATAACGTTGTTATTGATCAATTAATATCACTTAAGGCGGGGAGCTCTGGATGGCTATAACTCCACCACCACAGTTTCTACGCTATGTAGTATTCTTCAGTTTTTACCGGTTGGTTGCAAAAGCCGTATTACTGTAGACTTATTTTAAGATTGCATTTATTTAATGAACCTGTTTTTAAATAAAAAGTTACTAAAACAGATGGCATATAATTTGATAGCACTATTGTAATTTTTTTATAATACACAGAAATGTACAGTTTTTAAAGATTGGCGTATGAAACAAAATAAATGTGGTAAAACTTAACTTAAAGTGACAAAACTACATTTTGGTTGCTATTTGTGAAGTGTTTGTTTTTAAAACACTGACAAAAATTCTTAGTAAAATATGTGTATTACAGTAACAAATTTAATTTGAATGTACACATTACAAATTTGTTTGCTTATTGAAAACAATTTTTTTAATTGTTTATTTTTGGCAGAAAGGTAAACATTGTCTTTTAAATTATTTGTTGATAATAGCAAAATAAATCGCAAAATCGATTAGTTTTATTTTTGACTGGTGTCTAACCTCCACTTTGAAGAAATCTATTCAATATAAAATTACATCATAAATGTATACTTGCTACAGACAACACTTAAATAAATTGAGTAAAAAATATGATCAAATTTTTGACATCAAAAAATTTATCAGCGTTATTCCAAATTATAGAAAGTTAACTTATTTACATAATTATTTTACATTTGTAGAGGTACAAAAAAAACGAAAAACTATAACGTAATTTTTTGTAATACCAACAGTAACAACAAATATTGCTAAGCAAATTTAGCAGGTTTTATCTTTATAGAATGTTTTTTCTAAACAATATTGTTCTTTGTTAATAAATACTTATGAACAAGTTTTTGACTACTACTTCACTTGTTAAATTATTTCGTTACTAATGTAATTGTAACGTTAAACCAAAATTTCAAAATCAATTATAAAATTAGAAAAAGAATTCACATACTTCTATTTGCGTTATTTTTATAAAAGATTATAATTTGTTCATATTCTATGTCAAACATTTTTAAGAGAACTAATACATTTATATTAAAATAATTTTTTTGTGTTTATAAGCTTAAATAATTCTGATAAGTATAACAGATGTTGTTAAATCTATGCATAGTCTTATAAATTTCTTAGATCGTACGACATCTTAGAAAGGATCTCTAAGCGTTATGATATTTAATTAAGTTAATTTCACTTGCTATTCATAGCGTGACAGAGCCAAATCATTAAACGTGCTGCTTTAGAAGTATATATTCTAAAGGAAAATTAAGATAATAGACTGTCCTTTGAGAAAGCAACTAACGAAATGCCAATTTTCTTTTATATATTTTTTCACAACATCAACAATTTTATATTACGTTTTTATGCAGTTTTTTACGTTTTATTAAATATAGGTAATTGTAATTTAAAGCACTAACAGCTTAAAGTATCAGACAATGTATTTTATACAATTGGCCATAACTTTTCTAACTTATTTTATTTCAATAGTTTCTAAAAATTATAAACTCATATAATATATTATAAAAAAAAATTTTAAGTTACTTTAATTTTTAATCATTTAATTGATGCTTTAATTTTTGTTAGTATTGTCGTTAAAATTTTGCTAAAGCAATTATGATTATTTGTAACTTCTACTTATATATTTTATGTTTACAAAAATCATTTTTGTTTGTTTTAAAGAAAATTATTTTTTTACATACATATTACAAACAACACAAATACACTTTATTTACAACAGATTACAAATTCAATTAAAAACTTGTATTTGGTTTACTTGAAACCAAATATAACTATGTTGAACCAAAAACTACAAACGATGTTTTTTTTTCAAAAACAACTTCACATTGACTATGTTTTTATTATAAAATTTTAACTGTTATAATAAATAAATCAAAAATAGTAGTTTACGTAACAAGAGTCGAAAGTAAGAAATAGCATAACGAACGTTAATGCGACGCGAGGCCGCACGGCCGAGCGTTGCATGTGAGTGAGTTATGCTATGATTCTTTCGACGAGAGTAATGTACATTATTTTTTGTGTTGCCTTTAATAATTACATTCTTTTTTGAAAAAATTTAAAAAAATCAACAAAAATATAATATGTTGGTACTACATTTATTACTAAATCTGTCAGATTTGACATTAACTTTAACATCGTTTTTCTTCAATTTTAACTGAATTTCAAGATTTTTAAAATGATTTTTCCACCTGTCGCATACTCATTCTAATATATTAATTGACTTTGAACATTTACTTTTATGTGGATTCCTAGTTTTCATTTTGCCACCCTAGAGCCTTTTTTGTTCATTACGTAACTACACTAACGAACGAATATTGACGTTTGCGATGTTGGCAGCACAAAAATAAAGTTATGTTTTCATGTATTGCTAGATTTAATTAAAAATAACGTTATTATTGTACAAAGTCTAGATACATTTTTAATTTAAATAATGGTTTTTTTGTGGTACTTAATTTAGTTTGTATAACTATCAACACATTTTAAAATAGTTTGAATACAAATTAATTTCTATTGATTTGCATATTGTTTTACATACCTATTATATAATGTATTTAGTATAATTTATAATACATATTTTAAATGAACATTAAAAAATATTTATTGAAAAAATATATTAACAGCACAGGAAAACAACAGTATTATGTAATATAATAAAATAAACATTAATATTAAGAGTTTTATGTTATTACTATACACGGTGTATTAGATCAACGGGTTGTTATTTCAGCAGGTAAATCTAGAGCAGGACTACAGACAAAAAATGTCAAAATAAAGGTTCCATTAAAACAATTAAAAAAACAAAAGTTTAGACCTGTAGTCCTAAGATTGCTGAATAAAAATAAACTGTTCTAAAAAGTGCAAATTTCTTCTCAGCGAATTGCTGACACCAAGAATAAAAATAAATACAAAATAATGTCATTATATAGTAGTTAGTAGTTAAATTACTGTGCAGATGCAAAAAATCGATTTTGCAGCTCTTGTCTACTACTTACTGGGGTTTTGTATACTGTATCTTTCTCATATACCAGAAAAAAGTATGAAGGGTTAAACTACGGGCTGATCAGCATCTAGTGCCGTTTCTTCCAATCGAACGAGCCGTAAGAAATATATTTAACTAATCGCAAATGAGGAGCTTTATTGTGCATAAACCACATTGTTCTGCAAACCTCAAGAAGTAAGTCATCAAATTCTTGCGCAAAAGTTTCTTGTAAAAGTACAAATCGCCTGTAAGCTTTTTTAGTAAAATAAACAGTTTAATTAAACTATTTCTTAAAATATCTGCCCAAACACTTATCTGAAAATAATATTTTAGCACTCAAGTTTCTTTTCGCTGCAACTACTCACAAAGCTCAAACGGTTCAAAATCAGCGTCGGTTAACCGTTGGACTCGTTGAAATCGTAAGTATACAAAAAATAATTTCTTAAATAACGTTGTAACGTACTATGCAACACGTTAGCTGCGTGGTCTATTTCTCTAGTGCTACTTTGTGTCTGATCTTTTACAATTTACAATTTTTGCACATACATTGAAGAAAAACAGATATTATTATTTTGATTTTATTGAAAAGATTTATTCTTCTTTCGTTGCTAATACATGGGGTTATTTTTTGCGACCACGGTCTTCGTAGGTAGGAAGAATACCTTCAATTTTTCCAACTCCTTGCACGTACGCCAAAACAAAGTTTATTGAAAGCAACGGTTTATCAGGATATCGCTCAATCCACAATCTACATGTGGTGTGGAGGTTATAATTACACTCACCAAACAGTAACAAGATCACTGTTGTACATAATAAAGAAAATTTAAATTAAATTAAGTGTTGTTTTGGTTGCAACTTAAAACAAACGTGATTCTGTACACCAAGTACATTTTGTTAAGCTGGTTAGTAATAATGCTTAGAAATAAACATTACTATTTCCTTTAATTATTTTGTTAACTGATTTTGTAGATGATAAAAAATTAAAGAAAACAATAGTTAATACTGTTACGAATTATTTTCATTTTAATTTATTATTATATATAACATATGTCTCGTTGAATCCGAATGTCATCCTACAAAAGATCGTTGGTATAATCGAATGATTACCTCTATTCGCGATTTTTCCCAAAAATTTCCTCTCTGGAGAGTCCGGGAAAATAAGTTATTTAAACACGTTCAAGTTACATTTTCTGAAATTGCTGATGAACGTGATGAGTGGAAATTAGTTTTTCCCAAAGAGAAACGCAACGCTGTAATGCACGAGCATCATGATTCCCCTATTCCTGGTCACGCTGGGATATCAAAAACATTTAGTCGTTTCTGTCAAAAATTTTATTCGGCCTAAAATGAGAACTGACGTCGCTAATTATGTAAAGCGATGCAAAATCTGCCAACAAACTAAACCACTTCAACAAAACCCGGCTGGTTTGATGGGTGGACATTCTCTTATTGATAAGCCTTGGGAAGTGATTTGCATGGACCTCATTGGTCCTTTGCCACGTTCTCGTCAAGGATTCTGTTATATCTTAGTCGTAGCTAATTGTTTCAGCAAATTTGTTTTAACTTTTCCTCTTCGTACCGCAACCGTTCAAAAAATCATTAGACACCTTGAGATCGACGTGTTTTTAATGTTTGGAGTACCGAAACGAATCATATGCGACAATGGGGCTCAATTTCGTAGCAAAGAATTGGCGGATTTTTAGATAGATATTGTTGCCATGTTGCTTATACTGCTAATTACCTCCCTCAGGCCAATCCTACTGAGAGAATCAATCGAGTTCTGAAAACCATGCTTAGTTCCTACGTCAAGGTTAACCATAGAGATTGGGACCAATAT
This sequence comes from Aquatica leii, assembly GCA_035610365.1. NCBI lineage: Eukaryota > Metazoa > Arthropoda > Insecta > Coleoptera > Lampyridae > Aquatica > Aquatica leii. Next base: position 47,834,084 of record CM069433.1, on the reverse strand, counting down.
CTCCCCTACGTTACCTCTGCCATACGCACTGCTAAGCACTAAGTTACCGGCATGACACCGTTCTTCATAAACTTTTGTCGCGAAATGAAAATCCCAACCAAAACATTTGATGAAAACCCCAAGGATGACGATGCTCCACTTGAATTTGCTCGATCTGCGAATAAGTTTACCCGTTTTGCCGTTATAAACCGAATATACAGCTCAGTCAAATCTAAACTTAGTCAGGCCTACGAAAAAGCAAAAAAATATTACAATCTACGACGTCGTCTTTTCGAATTTGTTGTTAACGATAAGGTCTGGAAGAAAAACTATGTGTTATCGGATGCCTCAAAATTCTTCTCTGCAAAACTCGCTCCAAAATTTGTCGAACCGTTTATCATCAATCGAAAGTTTTTCAAATGGGTGTATCAACTTAAAGATCCCAATGGAAAAGTTTTAAAAAGCGCTTGGCATGCAAAAGATCTCAAACTCTACTCCGATGAAGACATAAATATTTCGGATAACGACTAATGTCCTTATCTATTTCAGGTTGTTGAATTTTAGGTCAATGGTTGCTTTTTTTTGAAGAATTTTTTTTTAATTTTTTTTTAGTGGGAGGGGATTTGTTACGAATTATTTTCATTTTAATTGATTAATTTAATACAATTTCTGTTTAGAGTTTTAATTTATATTAATTGCGTTTAGTTAGTTTAGAATTTGGAGAATTGTTATTTTAAACGTGCAATTGCAGTCAAGTTCAGTGTATGACCCCGTCCGGTTTTAGGTGATAAAACTTAAATGTTGCGCGTTTCCAATCTAAAATTGACATTGCATTTTCACGGCATTAAGAATTGGTGTTTTGATCGAAAATAGTTAGTTCGGTGTCGCACAAATTTTTGTGATTTTTGGGTCAACCACTTGTATTATTTAAAAATACACGCGGTAGTTAGCGGATATCCGTTCTCATGTCACGCTGCTCACTGGGAATAAGTCAACGTCGTATTAGCTATCCAGGAGCTTTCGCATTTAAAGCGGATTTAAAGAAATTGTTGTTGCGGCCCGTCTACTATACTTCGTTCACCGTTGGTCCATCAAACAGCTTGCGGCCACTTGTATCGCCAAATCATCCATTCAGGTTTGGGAGCACCAGAATCGCCAGATCACTTACCATCTTCGAGATATTGGTTTACTTCGCAACTCAAGGTTTGAAGTTTAGTCTTATTCATTGCTTTGTCCATACTCGAGATTATTAAGAAAAACAGGTGTTACGTTTGTTTCTAGTGCAATTTTTGTAAGTGATTCCAATTCTACACAAACTATTTTGTTTACATATTTATCTATTAAACATAATCGAATAAGAATTATCTAAAATACATTATCAATTGTCTTATAATTTTGTGCAAAGTTTGATTTTTTTTAAGTAATTACTGTTTCCAATTTTTATCTATTGAGATTTGCATATTTAATTTTGTAAAAAAGGCAAACAAGTAAGTCGGTTAGATTTTTTTTGTTTCGTATGAATTTCTGATTTTTACGTAAAGGTCCGTAAAACGAGCGCTCGCCCGCGTCAATCTTTATCGTGATATTAAACTTCAATCGGTTATTTTTTTTTTGGTGCATGCTTATCTAATTTTACCGCTTGTGCGCTTTATAATATTTTTTTTTCTTTATGCATTATTTATACACTATAATTATTACAATTTGTTTTTCCAATTTTTTTGATTTAGGCAACATGTTATTATACTTTTAAAGTTACCGTACTTCTGTTTTACTGTTATGTTGTCGTATAAAAATACTGTATGTTTATGTTTTGTTGAAATTTATTACATGATTTTTTTTCTTCTTCTTTTTTTTACCTCTTTTTTTGTTATCATTTGCTGGTCATGATAGCTTTGTTGGTTCGCCAAAACTTGTAAACTTTTATTGCAGAAAGTTTCTCTTACTATTACTGAACCTGGCGCCCAAAAAAATAGAATACTGTATTTATCCACACCCTCACGACGAGTTAGTTGGCAAGTTCTGTGTTTCTACCCGACCAGTAGTAACACAATACATCAATACGTTTCACAGATGTTACAGCATTTGCACCCATTATTTATCGCATAGTTACAATCAAACAATTTCAATTTGTTTAGGTAGTCAGGACCGGCTTAAAAACTTTAATTATAAATATCTCAAAACTGGACCACTTTAAACCAAATCTTAAAAAAAAAAATTTATTTAACGTCAGAAGGAAACTACTTCTTAAGTTTGTTGTTAGATTTCAGATACACCATATATAATTATATAAAAAAATATATAATTTACTAGTTTTCTAGTTTAAAAAAAATGTTAATAAAGTTTTAAAGTTTATAACCAAAAACCACAAATATTATCGATTTTTAAAGGTGCAATTTACTTTATAAAAAGATGACAGTAATATTTTTTTTTAAAACAGCATAGATTATTAAATTCTAATTTGCAAAACATTTATTTGAAAACATCACGTGATAAACAAAAAATTGTGTCAAAGTGACATTTACTAATAATCATGCTAAAACATATGTTTTATTATAATATAGTCTTCGCAATTTAACTTTCGATGCACGTCATTAACGTCAGTGACGTAATTATTCAGCCATGTCGGTATGATCATAGAAACTTACTGTTTTCGTACATTCTGCATATTACATTGCGAATTACGTTTTTATTCGTAACAGGTTTACTACGCTTACGTTTTTTAGGAGATCTAAGGCCCTTGTTGTTAGCAACCGCTCTAGATACAGAACTAACTGTAGAATATTTATATGTATTACCACAATTTGAATATTATGTAAAAGTGTACCTCTCGCACAGCATTTACTGATATCAATGAACCACCATTATCTCGTTCAAGCTCAAAATAGTACAGTTTTGTATCAAAAATAATTATAGAAAACAATGAGCACTTTGACGTAAAAAACATAAATTAATTTTGACAAATGCCAACAACGCTGCAACTGTAGTAAGCACACCAACAACTTGACAAAAAAAATCTATAAAACAATTTCGTATTTATTTAATTTTATTACTATAAATAGGGTGCTATGAATTTTACGTCATTAATGACGTGCATCGAAAGTTAAATTGCGAGGACTATAAGTATCTGAATTAAAAATTAAAAAAAACAAACTAAGGTTTTTATGTTTGCAGTTTTTTGTTGGTGGGTCGTGTTATGGCATATACTTCACACACTTTCTGCGCAAACATTACGTATATTTTGAAAACAAACATTATTCTTGTGCATTGTCACAGAGAATAAATATTTTTTGCTTGGACAGTCTGTTTTTTGTGTACTTTGTTTGAAACCTTCTGTTTTACTTTCAACCCTTCTACCTATGTGGTTTTAGCACAATGTATGCACAATGACTCACGAAAGCAAAAATCTACAAAACTATTAATTAATGCTAAAAGAAATTAGACATAAAAACCGGTTATCGAATGCTGTTGCATACATTAAATTAAAGGTTGGTATCGCAGTCGATTGACTAATAAGAAACCGTACATCGGAGAAAATTTCTTGTCGAGACTTTGTTTTTGGCTTCAACGTAGACCTTCCAAAACTATAATCTTTCTATGAAGGTATTTGGTCGATATTAACCCCTCATTGGCGGAGAAAACATATGCACTAACACGTGTCGGGTCGTGCCAACAAATTAACTTGGAAAATACTAAAGAATTCTAAAAACAAATAGGATAAGCTTACCCTGTGATGAATAAACTAATAGAAATACGTTTTCGTTTTATATTATAATTTCTACATACGCAGATGATGTTAGAAAATTAAAATTTAATCATCACAAGCACGATTGTAAGTAGTTGACGGTTTAACGTCTTGACAGGAAATAAAGTAAAACAAATCTCGTTACAGGGCGTCAAAAGTAGAAATTTAACTTTAGTGTAATGAATATACAGGGTAATACATTTTAAAATTTATGCACGTAACAGTCAAAACATGGGTCTGATAAAAAAACCAAAAGTGGGCGTATCCGCCATTTTAAAGTTTTTCTTATATAATTTTGTACGTATGTAAATTATTTGAATTATTTTAAGTTTATTATAGAAATAATTCTTCTTAGCATTTTATTTAAATTAAAAAAATTTCTAACATTAACAGTTTATTAGATACTTAATTTATATTTTAAAATGAAATCTAGGTTCCAATTCTGTCTGCGACGATTTAAAAAAAAAATGATTTATTAAAGTGTAAAGCAATATCGATGCGCTCAAATATAGAAGTTAGTCGATATGACAACATAACCTTAATTTATATCTTGATAGAATTGAGGAGAAAAATTTCAAAAAATTATAGCATGCTAGGAAGTCAATACAAACGTGTATGTATATACTAAAGTGTAGTACTTTTAATATTATTTCTTTTAAGCAAATAACATTATAAACCTAACTTTTCTAAATTCTCTATATTCTTTTGATTTTGATGTTTTTTTTAATTTAAAAATAAAAAAATATGAAGAATAAAAAATGTACTAGAATGTAAAAAAAATAAATTTGAGAGAAGGAACGTTGCAGACGTTAAAAATAAAAGAACTAAATTTTGGAAACATATAAAACGGTTTGACAGTGTAGGTTTAGTTGAAACGTGGCTAGAGAAAAAATATTGGAAAAGTTGGAAAGCAACTTTACCGGATGGAAATAGATGGAATGTAGAGTTCGCGACAAGAAAAGAAAAAATAAAGAGCGCAAAAAGGTATAATATCGGTAGTAAAAGAAGAATGAGTGGTAAAGGAAGAGGAGCATAAAAAGGAATAGTAGTAAATCAAATATTAAGGGAAGATAAGATAAATATACAGTGATAACAGTGTACCATCAAGAAATGAAACAAACAATAAAAAACTTAAAACAGCTACTGATTGAAGAGGAGAAAGGAAACTTAATATTAGGTAGAGATTTCAATGCAAGAATTGGAGAAAGTGGTGGTGTGATAGTGAATGGGAAGAAAATAAAAATAGTAACAATGTATAAGACATTAAACAAACAAGGTAAAGAGCTATTGGAGTTATGCGAGGAGAAGGTGTAGACTATACTTAACGGAAATACGAAGGAAAGGGATAGAGGAAGATATACATATGTAAGTGAAAATGGCAAATCTATAATTGATTATGTAATAGTTGATGGGGAGCTTTTGAAAAAAAATGTTTTAAAATAGGGGAAATTATTCAGATCATCAACCATTAGAAGTAACGCTGAAAGGTTGGAAGAAAGGAAAAAATTTCAAACACAGTTTGAAGGGAGAAAAAAGTATGGACAGATGAAAATATTGAGGTTTACAGAAAAACATTAGAGGAGGAACTTAATATTTCTTAAAATACAGTTTTAAGATCCTCCTAAAATGTTTAATTAGTTGAAAATTTTTCCTATTCAATTGATAGGATCCTTCAAGGTGGAGGAACGGCAAAAAATAAAATCAACCTCGTATGTTGTTAAGGCGACGTTTCGTTGGCTTTAGTGCTCAACTTCTTCAGGCCAGACAACAAATTAGTGGTTGGTTTTCCCCCAATTAATAAGAATACAATTTTTTAACATATAAATTATATACATAACAAACAAAATCGTGGCGTACACTTATACATTTATAAGTGTACGTTCAGTTAAATTTTAAAATTCTTAGTTGTAATTGTTTTTTATTTTAATTTAGACGTAAACTATTTTAACTTTACAGTTATTTTATTTTTTGCACAAACAAGAATGTTAAATTGAATATTTTACTGAATATATAGTATATAACGTAAGTAAATACTTATTTATACTTATTTATACATAAAGTTTGTTGAATATATTTTTAGTATTATTATTTCATTAGCGCATGTAACAATTGTAAATTGTAACACCATTACGTTTACTTTACTTGTAGATTTTAAACATTCGTGCAAGTGATTGTACTCTACAGGAATAGATACAATTAAATACAAACTACATAAAATTATTTTTTACTGCTAGGCCTGTTACTAAAACTTAAAATTTATTTTACGTGAAATGTAATTATAATTTAAAAAAAATTATAAATTAGATAACAATTCTTTTTATTTAATTTTTCCATCTACCTGAAAAGAAGAAAGCACAAAATTGTTAATCTTGTTGAGAAAAACACTCAAATATTAGTAAGGTATTATTGTAACTTATTAAAGTTAAGAAACCACTTAACAAAGTGTTTGTCAAGAGTCTACTAGACATTTTTATATTACTACTAAAACATTTCTCAGAAGGTAAGATATAAAATAAATATCATATTTAAAAAAGCTGCTTAACGCTTTGTTTAGTTTATTAAGTAAATACGATTTAACTTATTTTTGTTTACTATTTTTTTTTAGATTTTATTTAATAGTTAAAAAGTTAATTTTTAGAACTATTTCTATATTAAAGTGGTACCTAATTTTTATTAAAAAAAACTAACTTCAAATATTTTAGCTACATACAAGTTAAAAAGTGGTACAGTTAAGTATCACATTTATTGAAATCGTCAGTACTTGCGGTTGCTATTTCTATATGTTACGTAAAATGTATTAAATTATGTGAAAGGATTTATGTTTTTATAATTTTTACAGTTTTGTGTATATGGTAACGTTAAATTAGACTAAATAATGTTTGAATTACTGCTTGCCATTGTAAAATGTTATCAAAGAAAATATATCCTCTATTGTATCACTACATTTGTTTTATTTTTAGTTTCTTATTAGTTAACCACAGCTATTTCAGTGTATTGACATAAATATATCATTTGCAAAAACTGTAAAGTTGATTTATCTATAATTGTCATTTTTATATTTCGAAAATGCTAGTTATGTCAATAGATCAAAATAGATATAGTTTAACATATTGAATTTAAATTTACCGCCAAATCACAAATTCAAACACTAGCGCCATAATTTCCAATTTTGATCATAAGAGTTTCTAAAGGGTTTTTTTGTTATACGATATATAAGAAATATCAATTTATTTTTTCTAAAAACATTAATAATATATTTATTAAATAATCTAGTTTTAGTGAATACGTGTCTGTATTTTAATATTTTTAAGTTTTATATTTTCTTGCAAACCAATTTTGCATTTTTTCAAGATCCTGAAGTTATGTCGACATGCGTGTAACATTTACTTATATTCGCTTTACCTCGGCCGTCTTTCAAGTGATGTTGGTTGCATAGTTTTCAAATCGCAATAGTACTGTTAGATCGTTTAGTAGAATTATGATTTATTAACAGTAATACATTTCTATTATCAGCAGTTTTAATGCAATATAAATAACTAAAACATATTACCGTTACTCCTTTGTTAAATGTATTGTATTGTAATTTTTTTATAATCGGTTCAAGTCAAAATAAATATAGAATACTACAACAATGCAACATAAATAAACTGAAGCTTCTAATAATTATAAAACTACCTTGCTTAGGTAGAACAGTTTCGTTTCTCGTGCAGCTGGTGCAAATTAATTCTTATATACAATAGACGCTACGTTCAATGTACGGTTTCATAGTAATCATTCGTCATTTGTGTGAAATATTTGAATTAAAATCTACTGACAGTAAGCTGCAGAGAACTTTCTAAAGCAAAATAAGAAAACAATACTAGATAACACGAGAAGTTGTATGAGAAATGTTTACTAAAAGCTTTGAACGTTATTAACAAATCTGCAGCATGTACTTTTAATTATAAAATGGTATGTTACAATACCACATTATAAATGTGTAATATTAGCTTATACAAGCGCAAAAATTACAAACATGGTCACTACTAATTTTAAACGACACGCATTTTTATTTGCTTTTTTTACAGTCTATGTAATTTTTAAAAAAAGGTTTTTTACTTAATTACTTTTACTCCATTTTCTCTTTAATTTTAGCTTTGACATTTGGGAGAACAAATTATTTTAAGGTGTTTAATTAGAAAAACATGCTCTTTATATTAAGACTAAATCTAATAAAAATTCATTTACTGAAACAATGTGGGTTTAATTAAAATGGCAAAGTTGACGTACACCAACTCTCGCGTGTATTCGTTAAGCTGTTTGATTTTGTTTTGTTTATGTCACATATTTACACACATACACACACGGGCGCAAACAAGAACAAAATGTTGAAACCGTAGATTAATACAACTAACAAATACTTAAAATTTAAAATAGATACATTTAGATACTCTATAATTTATTTCGTTTGATATCTGTCTGCAAAGAGATACTTATATAGACGAGCGTTTTCAACGTCTAAAACTTAAAGGATTTGCTTTCAAAAGTTCAAAGTGCTGTAGATACTTAGCAGAGCACTCGGTATACGTTAAAGGCGCTGATTAAATTTACCGAGTTTTAATAAAACAATTTAAGTAACTTTTTAATAAAAAATTCTTCTTTTTCATAAGTTTTTGAACAATCCGCAGTGCTGATTAAATCTATATAATTTATTAATTTTAATAATTAATATGTAGAAGGCTAGTTATTTACAATATTGCTGACTAGATATAAAACAAATTTTAAATTAACAAATTATTACTTAGTTGACAACAATTTTACAAAACAATGCAATGTATATAACAATTTAAGTTAAGAAAGTAAGGTTTAATTAAATATATAAATAACAAAATTTTAATTAAATAATATAACAATATTTAATTAACGATAACAAATCTTTATGAATAAAACAAGCAAAAAATTTTTTTTGTTAAACGTTACAATTTTATGTGTGACATTTTATAAAATCAACTTCAAACCGTTTTTCAGGTATTTTCAAACTAAAGCTTCAGCTGTAATGGTTTTACATGTTGGTGTTGGGCGCAAGTGATAAATAAACACAATGACAACAATATTACGTATAAACAGGTTAAACAAAAACAACTCCATTCGTTTTTCGACGGAATTTAAAAATAATTTTATTTTACAGTTTACAGTAGTGCTGTGAGCAGTTGAGTTTTGTGTTGTCAAATCACAGCGGTATAGTTTTAATTATAATAGAAATAATTTTGCACGTGAACTAATTTTTTTGAAATTATTTTGAAAACGTTTTTTACTTCAACTATTTTGTGAGAGAGATGTAATGGTAATTTAATATTTAATTTTTTTTAAATTTTAACATTTATTTTTCAAGTATTCACTGCGGTGTAACTGATCTTTATTTATGGTTTTAATTAAGAATAGTTTATAGAATTTATACTTTCTTACAGCACTTTATATCAGACATAATTTTGAGTTTCCTATAAGAACTTATGATACAGCAATGAGAATATAACATATATTATCTTATATATACATTTATCAAATTTTGTTGATTTTAGCTTTAAATTTATAAATAAAACAAGTCAAAAAATTTAAATCAAAGCCAAATGAAGTTTGTGCTTTTTGCAGAAATAATAACTAACTGTTCATTTTACTAATATAATTTTAGATTTTTATTTTTATGTTTTTCCAGATGTAATAGGTTTAGGTGACAAGTAGAAATTCATCAAGCCAAGTAGCTTTATCCAGCAGCGTAATAGGCATAACATACTACCCTTACAGATTATTACAAGGTTTGAATGTGTATACTTGATGACGCGTGCTCGCTTGACTTCTAATTGATCTCTAGTTATGAAGTAACCTAGTATACAACGTGGTTCTGATCAACGACTACAAACTTAAGAAAAAGTTTTTTTGTGGCGTTAAATAAAAAGAATTTTTTGGATTAGTTTAAAGTGATATTTGCAATTAAAGGTTTGTCTATTTAAATAAATGAAGGTTGACTTTTGATTTTAAGCATGTAGTAAATGCTGTGCGATCCGTATTTTAAAACGTCTTTATGTATTGCGTTCATTATGATTTTTTTTTAGATATTAATAAAGGTCTACTAATTTTTTTAAGATCATGTTGTCATAAAACCGCTTTGAAGTAATGTGTACACGTTTATATTGACTTCCTAACATGCTATAATTTTTTGAAATTATTCTCCTCGATTTCATTAAATATCCCTTATGTGCACAATCAGGTACCCGTGTACCTTTCGCGACTTTAACTTCGTTTTTTTTATAGTTTTTGTTTAACTATATGCTTGAGACTCATATTTATCCTAAACCACTATATTTTAAGTCGTTTGTATACCAAAACAACTTCAGAAATGTATAAACAATTTATATTTACACTAAAATGGAAGTTTATACCTTAAACGCACATACAGGAGTAGAATGCCACCCGCGATCCCCCACCACTTTCGCGAATTAAATTAATTCGCGGGGTCAATTAAGGTCATTTCGCGGTTTCGCGTTTTAATCGGCGGTTTAATTCGCGTTTTTGTTTTAATCGGCGGTTTAATTCGCGGTTTAATTAAATTTTACCCGTTTTAATTCGCGTTTTCGTTTTAATCGGCGGTTTAATTCGCGGTTTTGCATATTAATTAACGATTTAATTAACCTTTACCGGTTTTTATCCGCGGATTCGCTGTTTGATCATTTTAATTCGCGATTTTGATGGTAATTCTTGGAATAATCCATTTGATTAAATAAATTTAATTGTAGTTTTAATTCGCAGATTGATTAAATTATTTTAATTCGCTGTTTTGCATTTTAATTAACGATTTAATTAACCCTTTTTCGTTTTTATCGGCGGATTCGGTGTTTAATCATTTTAATTTGCGATTTTGATTTTAAATCTTGGAATAATCTGTTTGATTTAATTGGATTTTTAATTCGCGATTTGATTAAATTATTTTAATTCGCGTTTTGATTTTAATTTGTAATTCGTGGAATAATCGGCTTGATCAAATCATTTTATTTGCATTTTAATTTACGTTTTAATTTTGTTTAATCAAATGAATCCAAAATTAATTTATGCAATTACATTTATTTAATCGATATCAGATCATGACGTCAATTAAACTTTTGATGTGTGATTCTTCGAAAGTCTAAACTACCTGCAAGTGCTTACCTATTTGAGTTACCCTTGTCCATTTCTTAGAAAATAAAGATCGGAAGAAACTCTTAGAATTTAATGATTGATTGGAACTTTTGCATATACAAACAAAATAATTATAGCTTTGATGAGTATGCACTATTTTATTACCATAATTATTAATCAAACCGACAGATTATAAAATGTGTAACAATTACAATTAAAAATTATTGATCTACATACAGTTGTTTCACTTGAAATTTTTTTACTACATGTTAGTATACCTATTTACAAAATCGGAACTTATAATTTTTGCATTTACAAACAAAATTAGAAATAATTATAGCTTTGATGAGTACCTACTATTTTCATAACATAATTATTAATCAAAATGACAGATTATAAAATGTGTAATAATTAAAAATTATTGATGAACATACATTTTTTCACTTTTACATGTCCAACACACTTTTATAGATGGTGGTGGTCCGTCTAACTGTACATTGTCTTTGTTGTAATGCTTCAAACAGGATAGACACTGTTGTAGTTTAACGTTTTCTTGATACCTTAGCGGTAAATTTTCTCACACTTCTTTTAATTCGTACGCAGGTACATTATTAATTAGAAACTTGATTGGAAAAAATTTTAATTCTCATTTTTCAATCTTCTTTAACGATTTTCTTATACCGTTTGTACGAGAACAATAAGCATTGATCACATAACCAACTTTATCTATGACAGATTCTACAGACATCTTATGCGGTACTGACAATATTTTAACCCTCAAGTATTTAAAGGCTAGCATAGTATGCATAGTGGTGACGTCAGTTTCTGTGAAACGTTTTAGGCCTGTACCAACTTGTTGAAAGTAAGATAAATGTATAACACAATGCATTTTGTTATGATTCATATTTTTATGTACCTATAGACCAGCACAGAATACATTGTGGTGACGTCAGTTTGTTTTGAAACCTTTTCTGCCTGCACCAACATGTTAGTGTTAGTGTTTTGTAAATTACACCTAATTGACTTATGAATAACGTTATAAAATATAAATAGAATTTTGACTTTGAGATTTAATATATTATATTTTAGAAAACTTGCAATATAATAAACGCGTGACGTAATAATTAAAACGTTGTAGTATCAATTATATATGTTTATAGTCAATCTAATGTTCTTTACTGTACTCACTTTTATTATTTTAATCTTAATTTTTTTTATTGAAAAAAGTAAAAGTAACTTTGATAAAAATAGATAACTGTTTTAAATCATCTAATTTTTTAAATTCATTGCATTTTAAAAAGGTAATATACATATTCCGTCATCTCATTATTGCAATGGACAAAAATTAAATTGTAATCAAGTCAAATTCATTTGTGTGATTTATGTAATTAATATAAAATTTTTATTATTATTAATGAAATTAGTAAATGAGTAATAGTAACTGATACATTTCATTATCTTAATAAATAATCGTAATTTCAAACTTTTGCAACAAATCAAATCAGTTTAATGCAACCACTAAACAACCAAATTCGGACGTTAGAGCTTGATTTTTTTAGCATTGTAATCTATTGTTAATTTTTATAATAGCTTCAATCTAGCTGGGACTCGATTTTGTTATTGAGATTTTAATTAATACAGCGGATCTAAGTAAATTTGACGGTTGGAGATGGCTTGACTGGTGGTGATGTACTTTTGACAACACATTCAAAGTAAAAAGCATTTTGGCAGGAAATTCAAATAATTTGTAGATTTCTTGGGTGATAATTTTCGAAATATGTATCAATGTATAAACTGATTTCAACTTTAATTTTGTTTATATTTATATTCTTCAAATTTGACGTTACTTCAAAGACACACTGACCTACTTATAATCTTATTAAAGTAATCTGTAACTACACATTTCTAAAATTTCTTATTTAACGAAACTAGATTATGCCACTTTTATCTGGTTTTGATATTATTTTCATAATGAAATGATTCAGTGTTTACGATAAACAAATGTTTCAGATTTGTCGAACAGTCTACTGGTTCCTACCTATGGTAAGCTTATGTAATAGACATTAGCAATTGTAGTACTGTGACTTTGTATTTAAAGAGTTGATAATAATATAACATTTTATTAATCGTATAAAACTTCACAACCAGTTCTTTTCCAAATATCGAAGTCCCAATTGTCGAAAGCTATTTTAGTTGCTTTGCCACTTGTAAGTTAATCGTCGCACATCCCGGCATCAATACCTACAAGTATTTTTTATAAATGCAATTGATTTTTCAATTACAATAACATCTAGGTCCAAATACCTTTCTGAGTTAAATTTTTTTTTACAGAATAATGTTTGTTGAAGAACTCCACAACATGTCCAATAATGTTCCAGAACAAAAATTTTTCTTCAGTTTACTAACAAAGTTAATAAACAACAGTTAAAACAATACATAGTGTTAATAATGCACAAAATAACATTAACGATAATTTGCAAAACTATCACCGAATAACATGTATAAGATTTGAAATAATGAATACAAAATAGTAATTGCTTTTAGGGTTATGTCGTACAAGTTGTGTTTATAATTAAATGCTTATGTATACATAGTTGGTTCCTAAATAACATCGTTAAAAACATCTTAATAGACACTGATTTAATACAGTTGAATTTAAAAAAAAATAATAAGAATACGAATTTTTCATTGCTGACAGTACACCATTAGTTAGTTGGCATATTTTTCGGGGATTATGTTTACTTCGACGCTTTGTATAAAGTTTGTGTTAAGATATTATAATTGTTATAGTGTTGCGTTTAGTTAAAACCTTAATTGAGAAAATAGTTGAACAACCTAGCGGCATGTTACTTTATTTTAGAAACATTATTCAAATCCGAAAAAGGCAGCTATGGTTTTGCAGAAAAATATCAAAAACATTTTTAAGAAGCACGTAAACAATACTGTGTGTTTAATATATTGAATTTTAGAAAAATTGTAAGATAATAAACGCGTGACGTAATAATTAAAACGTTGTAGTATCAGTTATATACAGCAGAGTGTTTAAGAGTTCTTACTCATTCTGGTTTCCTAAAAAAGCCCGATCCTCATACATTTTTCTGGTGAAAACAACAATATTATCAATTTACGCCTGAACAAGTCAGTACAAGAATTGTTTTAAAATATCAGCAAAAAAAATCTGTGTATTGATCTAGATGTGTTTAGTAATTATAAATCACGCCTAAAATATTAAAACACAATTTCAATTAAAAACTATGTAATATAACTTTAATACAAGTTTTGAATAACGCTGGCGACGTAATTGAACCTCTTACAAATGGTGAAAAAGTTTTACCGAGAAAATGGTAGTCATACGTGACGGAATTTTACTTAACAAATTTTAAAAATATTATTAAAATTCAAAAAAGGGTTACAACAAGAAGTATAACGAACTGCTGCATTTTCTTACATGAATACTGTTCTGTAAAAATATATCAAAAAAAATGTCTATAAGAAGCACGTAAATGATGGTGTGTTTTCCTACTTCTAAAAATAAAAATAAACGTTTACAATTACTTGATGAATTGATTATGTTTTTAAATATCTGAGAAAGAACGTTTGCGTGTATTGATCTTGATGTGTTTAGTAACTATGAATCACGATTGAAAATATTAAGACAAGATGCGAATTGAAGAGTATATTCTTCTTTAATCAAAGTCTTGGATAACGTTGGAGACGTGATCGAATTTCTTTCGACGACAAAAAAGACACAGTATGATAGTATTAAAACACTAATTAAATACCAATACTGTCACCAAGACTTGTTCTAAAAAATAAAGATTAACGACGTATAGTAAGAGATCTGTTAAATATGTTATGATATAAAATAGTTCTTGGTAAAACAAAATTTAAAAAAAAAACTGTTTAGTTCAATAGATTTATTGTAAATGTGGTAGAATAAATTAATTAACGCTAATACTAGAAACAATAGTATTTGTTATTTTTCAGCATTTAACGTAAGTCTACTTGGAGTATTAAATCAATCTTTGTTGTAGGTTTTTTTATAAAACGTATTTAAAGTAAGCAACATTAACTTTTATAAAATAACATAGTATTATGAAGAATTATAACATGTATACTAAACCTCAAGTGCAACTGTAAACAATTCATATGTTAATAAAAAAAAATTATTTCAATCAGTCAAATAAAGAATTTATTAATCGCAATTATTAATTACCATAGAAAAACATTTAGCGTCAAATGTTGCATTGCAAAATTTAAACATGAATTACTCAATTTAAAAACGCAAAAACAATTATTAGTGAAAAAATAGTTTGAGCATTTGAATATTTTGAAAATCGTTGGGTGTAACAAATTTTATCCTCACAGACAAATAATATATGTAAGTTAAAAATATATTTTAAGATTTATATAGTCGCTATAGATATTGAAACACAAATATCTATGAAACAGTTCGAACTTCTGTGCAAAATAATTAAACTACGACTTAAATAGTCTCCGTTTTGTTCAACTAAGCAACCAAAAATTTTCTTTTGATAACAAGCCTACGTTTTTAAATTTATAAAAGAATAATTACAAAACAGTTTTAATGTTTTACTAGCGCATTGGTTAGAAGAAAGCAAATACCTTGAAAAAGAATAGTTTTAATCCTAAAAACCATTATAAGTGCAAAAATTACAATTGAAAGTATTGCAAACAATTATTATACGATAAAAAAAACTTTTTATAGGTTCAGAAAAGAGGTATAATCGTATAAAGGAGTTGTTAAAATTAAGAAGCTATTATGCGCTAAAGACATCTACATTTTGAAATTTATACAAAACAACTACCTGTAAAAAAATTTATTTTTTTTTATAATTTAGAACATTTCTAAAAGCGAAATTCGATACTCCAGTTTAAGAATTAGAAAATCGCACAACTTGTTTTTGTCATTGCCACGATCTACAAAATAAAGAAATTTAGTTAGAAAATCATTATTGCAGATTGATCTAGAGTATGAGCTACTTTGATCGTACGTTTCTAAGAGGGCCGGAAAGGTCCAAGGATTGTTGGAATTTATTGAATTTTGCAGATACTACACTGAAAAAATTGGATCATAAGATGGTTTGTAAAACTAAAAATTATATCTGTTGATATCAATCTATCAACAACAATTAAGGTAAATCGTAATTTTCATAAACTAGTTAATAAGGAACATTATATTATATCTATTGGTACAACTTTAGATGATAGCCCTTAATAAATCGATTTATTGTCTAAATAGGTATGAAGATTTCTTATAATTGTTATAACATTTTTCTCTCAGTGTACCTACTACAATATTTTAACTTGGCCTACCCTATTCGTATTTTCACAAAATAACTAAAACTGTGTTTCCTCAAGTAGGTATTTAACCTTATTAATCTTATACATGCATTATGTCGAAGATGTTATTGACGATATCGGTATCATATAATAGTTTTGACTTGTTAATTTTATAATCACTTAAATTAAATGACTTTTTTTACCTTGATGAACACGATTTTGAGATCTATATTTGTCACCTGATTTCATTTAAAATAAACCTTAATTTTCTTTTTTACTTATAAGCGTTTTTATTTACTCAAAACTATATAACACATAAGTATTTACATGAAATAAAAGCTATCATAACTACATACTACATTAAACACATTCGTCTTCTTTAAAAAAAATCCTAAAAATAATGTTAACAATCATTTTTTATTAAATTAGTATCAAACATGTTTAAAAATTTAGTACAGGTACATTATTAATTTTAAATAAGGATACATAGTACATCTGAATAATATTCTTGTAATATTTTAGAATTATAATTAAAACACTTTGAGCTCTTTTTCAAAAACTTTAGGTGTAACTCTAAAGGATATCATCTAAAACTATCACATTATCCTGCTCTGCCTTGTCTGCCGATGATTATGACTACCTAGTGCTCACCTAGTGAGGTAGATGGCACTGTGTTTACAATAATTGCTGTAGTTCTATTAACCGTTTCAGCTAACATCTTCCAAGCAGTAACATGAAGAGAAACATTCTTCATGAAACAGTTCGGAGTTAGATGCAGAGCTTGCTGAAATTCTAATAGGTTAAATTTAAAAATTTAATTAAAAAGCAAAAATTGTCTCAATATATCGTTTCGAAACATATCAGGTGCACTGATGAATTGGTTTTCAAAGTTAACACAACTACAGAACATGATTTGGATGTTTACTTATTATTAAAACAAGGTTAGAATATTTTTATAAACGTGAGGTTATCTTAACATAGATGAAGTAAGGTTAGCTTGTTACAGAAAGAGTGAGGTTAGCTTGTTACAGAAAGAGTGAGGTTAGCTTGTTACAGAAAGAGTGAGGTTAGATACGCTAATTGTGAGGTGAAATAAAATTTGTTGTTTAATCTTATTGCTATATGGCTTCCTCATAATTAGCGTATCTAACCTCACTCTTTCTGTAATAAGCTAACCTCACTCTTTCTGTAACAAGCTAACCTCACTCTTTCTGTAACAAGCTAACCTCACTCTTTCTGTAACAAGCTAACCTTACTTCATCTATGTTAAGATAACCTCACGTTTATAAAAATATTCTAACCTTGTTTTAATAATAAGTAAACATCCAAATCATGTTCTGTAGTTGTGTTAACTTTGAAAACCAATTCATCAGTGCACCTGATATGTTTCGAAACGATATATTGAGACAATTTTTGCTTTTTAATTAAATTTTTAAATTTAACCTATTAGAATTTCAGCAAGCTCTGCATCTAACTCCGAACTGTTTCATGAAGAATGTTTCTCTTCATGTTACTGCTTGGAAGATGTTAGCTGAAACGGTTAATAGAACTACAGCAATTATTGTAAACACAGTGCCATCTACCTCACTAGGTGAGCACTAGGTAGTCATAATCATCGGCAGACAAGGCAGAGCAGGATAATGTGATAGTTTTAGATGATATCCTTTAGAGTTACACCTAAAGTTTTTGAAAAAGAGCTCAAAGTGTTTTAATTATAATTCTAAAATATTACAAGAATATTATTCAGATGTACTATGTATCCTTATTTAAAATTAATAATGTACCTGTACTAAATTTTTAAACATGTTTGATACTAATTTAATAAAAAATGATTGTTAACATTATTTTTTAGGATTTTTTTTAAAGAAGACGAATGTGTTTAATGTAGTATGTAGTTATGATAGCTTTTATTTCATGTAAATACTTATGTGTTATATAGTTTTGAGTAAATAAAAACGCTTATAAGTAAAAAAGAAAATTAAGGTTTATTTTAAATGAAATCAGGTGACAAATATAGATCTCAAAATCGTGTTCATCAAGGTAAAAAAAGTCATTTAATTTAAGTGATTATAAAATTAACAAGTCAAAACTATTATATGATACCGATATCGTCAATAACATCTTCGACATAATGCATGTATAAGATTAATAAGGTTAAATACCTACTTGAGGAAACACAGTTTTAGTTATTTTGTGAAAATACGAATAGGGTAGGCCAAGTTAAAATATTGTAGTAGGTACACTGAGAGAAAAATGTTATAACAATTATAAGAAATCTTCATACCTATTTAGACAATAAATCGATTTATTAAGGGCTATCATCTAAAGTTGTACCAATAGATATAATATAATGTTCCTTATTAACTAGTTTATGAAAATTACGATTTACCTTAATTGTTGTTGATAGATTGATATCAACAGATATAATTTTTAGTTTTACAAACCATCTTATGATCCAATTTTTTCAGTGTAGTATCTGCAAAATTCAATAAATTCCAACAATCCTTGGACCTTTCCGGCCCTCTTAGAAACGTACGATCAAAGTAGCTCATACTCTAGATCAATCTGCAATAATGATTTTCTAACTAAATTTCTTTATTTTGTAGATCGTGGCAATGACAAAAACAAGTTGTGCGATTTTCTAATTCTTAAACTGGAGTATCGAATTTCGCTTTTAGAAATGTTCTAAATTATAAAAATAAATTTTTTTACAGGTAGTTGTTTTGTATAAATTTCAAAATGTAGATGTCTTTAGCGCATAATAGCTTCTTAATTTTAACAACTCCTTTATACGATTATACCTCTTTTCTGAACCTATAAAAAGTTTTTTTATCGTATAATAATTGTTTGCAATACTTTCAATTGTAATTTTTGCACTTATAATGGTTTTTAGGGATTAAAACTATTCTTTTTCAAGGTATTTGCTTTCTTCTAACCAATGCGCTAGTAAAACATTAAAACTGTTTTGTAATTATTCTTTTATAAATTTAAAAACGTAGGCTTGTTATCAAAAGAAAATTTTTGGTTGCTTAGTTGAACAAAACGGAGACTATTTAAGTCGTAGTTTAATTATTTTGCACAGAAGTTCGAACTGTTTCATAGATATTTGTGTTTCAATATCTATAGCGACTATATAAATCTTAAAATATATTTTTAACTTACATATATTATTTGTTTGTGATGATAAAATTTTTTACACGCAACGATTTTCAAAATATTCAAATGCTCAAACTATTTTTTCACTAATAATTGTTTTTGCGTTTTTAAATTGAGTAATTCATGTTTAAATTTTGCAATGCAACATTTGACGCTAAATGTTTTTCTATGGTAATTAATAATTGCGATTAATAAATTCTTTATTTGACTGATTGAAATAATTTTTTTATTAACATATGAATTGTTTACAGTTGCACTTGAGGTTTAGTATACATGTTATAATTCTTCATAATACTATGTTATTTTATAAAAGTTAATGTTGCTTACTTTAAATACGTTTTATAAAAAAACCTACAACAAAGATTGATTTAATACTCCAAGTAGACTTACGTTAAATGCTGAAAAATAACAAATACTATTGTTTCTAGTATTAGCGTTAATTAATTTATTCTACCACATTTACAATAAATCTATTGAACCAAACAGTTTTTTTTTTAAATTTTGTTTTACCAAGAACTATTTTATATCATAACATATTTAACAGATCTCTTACTATACGTCGTTAATCTTTATTTTTTAGAACAAGTCTTGGTGACAGTATTGGTATTTAATTAGTGTTTTAATACTATCATACTGTGTCTTTTTTGTCGTCGAAAGAAATTCGATCACGTCTCCAACGTTATCCAAGACTTTGATTAAAGAAGAATATACTCTTCAATTCGCATCTTGTCTTAATATTTTCAATCGTGATTCATAGTTACTAAACACATCAAGATCAATACACGCAAACGTTCTTTCTCAGATATTTAAAAACATAATCAATTCATCAAGTAATTGTAAACGTTTATTTTTATTTTTAGAAGTAGGAAAACACACCATCATTTACGTGCTTCTTATAGACATTTTTTTTGATATATTTTTACAGAACAGTATTCATGTAAGAAAATGCAGCAGTTCGTTATACTTCTTGTTGTAACCCTTTTTTGAATTTTAATAATATTTTTAAAATTTGTTAAGTAAAATTCCGTCACGTATGACTACCATTTTCTCGGTAAAACTTTTTCACCATTTGTAAGAGGTTCAATTACGTCGCCAGCGTTATTCAAAACTTGTATTAAAGTTATATTACATAGTTTTTAATTGAAATTGTGTTTTAATATTTTAGGCGTGATTTATAATTACTAAACACATCTAGCTCAATACACAGATTTTTTTGCTGATATTTTAAAAGCAATTCTTGTACTGACTTGTTCAGGCGTAAATTGATAATATTGTTGTTTTCACCAGAAAAATGTATGAGGATCGGGCTTTTTTAGGAAACCAGAATGAGTAAGAACTCTTAAACACTCTGCTGTATATAACTGATACTACAACGTTTTAATTATTACGTCACGCGTTTATTATCTTACAATTTTTCTAAAATTCAATATATTAAACACACAGTATTGTTTACGTGCTTCTTAAAAATGTTTTTGATATTTTTCTGCAAAACCATAGCTGCCTTTTTCGGATTTGAATAATGTTTCTAAAATAAAGTAACATGCCGCTAGGTTGTTCAACTATTTTCTCAATTAAGGTTTTAACTAAACGCAACACTATAACAATTATAATATCTTAACACAAACTTTATACAAAGCGTCGAAGTAAACATAATCCCCGAAAAATATGCCAACTAACTAATGGTGTACTGTCAGCAATGAAAAATTCGTATTCTTATTATTTTTTTTTAAATTCAACTGTATTAAATCAGTGTCTATTAAGATGTTTTTAACGATGTTATTTAGGAACCAACTATGTATACATAAGCATTTAATTATAAACACAACTTGTACGACATAACCCTAAAAGCAATTACTATTTTGTATTCATTATTTCAAATCTTATACATGTTATTCGGTGATAGTTTTGCAAATTATCGTTAATGTTATTTTGTGCATTATTAACACTATGTATTGTTTTAACTGTTGTTTATTAACTTTGTTAGTAAACTGAAGAAAAGATTTTGTTCTGGAACATTATTGGACATGTTGTGGAGTTCTTCAACAAACATTATTCTGTAAAAAAAAATTTAACTCAGAAAGGTATTTGGACCTAGATGTTATTGTAATTGAAAAATCAATTGCATTTATAAAAAATACTTGTAGGTATTGATGCCGGGATGTGCGACGATTAACTTACAAGTGGCAAAGCAACTAAAATAGCTTTCGACAATTGGGACTTCGATATTTGGAAAAGAACTGGTTGTGAAGTTTTATACGATTAATAAAATGTTATATTATTATCAACTCTTTAAATACAAAGTCACAGTACTACAATTGCTAATGTCTATTACATAAGCTTACCATAGGTAGGAACCAGTAGACTGTTCGACAAATCTGAAACATTTGTTTATCGTAAACACTGAATCATTTCATTATGAAAATAATATCAAAACCAGATAAAAGTGGCATAATCTAGTTTCGTTAAATAAGAAATTTTAGAAATGTGTAGTTACAGATTACTTTAATAAGATTATAAGTAGGTCAGTGTGTCTTTGAAGTAACGTCAAATTTGAAGAATATAAATATAAACAAAATTAAAGTTGAAATCAGTTTATACATTGATACATATTTCGAAAATTATCACCCAAGAAATCTACAAATTATTTGAATTTCCCGCCAAAATGCTTTTTACTTTGAATGTGTTGTCAAAAGTACATCACCACCAGTCAAGCCATCTCCAACCGTCAAATTTACTTAGATCCGCTGTATTAATTAAAATCTCAATAACAAAATCGAGTCCCAGCTAGATTGAAGCTATTATAAAAATTAACAATAGATTACAATGCTAAAAAAATCAAGCTCTAACGTCCGAATTTGGTTGTTTAGTGGTTGCATTAAACTGATTTGATTTGTTGCAAAAGTTTGAAATTACGATTATTTATTAAGATAATGAAATGTATCAGTTACTATTACTCATTTACTAATTTCATTAATAATAATAAAATTTTATATTAATTACATAAATCACACAAATGAATTTGACTTGATTACAATTTAATTTTTGTCCATTGCAATAATGAGATGACGGAATATGTATATTACCTTTTTAAAATGCAATGAATTTAAAAAATTAGATGATTTAAAACAGTTATCTATTTTTATCAAAGTTACTTTTACTTTTTTCAATAAAATTTAAGATTAAAATAATAAAAGTGAGTACAGTAAAGAACATTAGATTGACTATAAACATATATAATTGATACTACAACGTTTTAATTATTACGTCACGCGTTTATTATATTGCAAGTTTTCTAAAATATAATATATTAAATCTCAAAGTCAAAATTCTATTTATATTTTATAACGTTATTCATAAGTCAATTAGGTGTAATTTACAAAACACTAACACTAACATGTTGGTGCAGGCAGAAAAGGTTTCAAAACAAACTGACGTCACCACAATGTATTCTGTGCTGGTCTATAGGTACATAAAAATATGAATCATAACAAAATGCATTGTGTTATACATTTATCTTACTTTCAACAAGTTGGTACAGGCCTAAAACGTTTCACAGAAACTGACGTCACCACTATGCATACTATGCTAGCCTTTAAATACTTGAGGGTTAAAATATTGTCAGTACCGCATAAGATGTCTGTAGAATCTGTCATAGATAAAGTTGGTTATGTGATCAATGCTTATTGTTCTCGTACAAACGGTATAAGAAAATCGTTAAAGAAGATTGAAAAATGAGAATTAAAATTTTTTCCAATCAAGTTTCTAATTAATAATGTACCTGCGTACGAATTAAAAGAAGTGTGAGAAAATTTACCGCTAAGGTATCAAGAAAACGTTAAACTACAACAGTGTCTATCCTGTTTGAAGCATTACAACAAAGACAATGTACAGTTAGACGGACCACCACCATCTATAAAAGTGTGTTGGACATGTAAAAGTGAAAAGGTGTATGTTCATCAATAATTTTTAATTATTACACATTTTATAATCTGTCATTTTGATTAATAATTATGTTATGAAAATAGTAGGTACTCATCAAAGCTATAATTATTTCTAATTTTGTTTGTAAATGCAAAAATTATAAGTTCCGATTTTGTAAATAGGTATACTAACATGTAGTAAAAAAATTTCAAGTGAAACAACTGTATGTAGATCAATAATTTTTAATTGTAATTGTTACACATTTTATAATCTGTCGGTTTGATTAATAATTATGGTAATAAAATAGTGCATACTCATCAAAGCTTATAATTATTTTGTTTGTATATGCAAAAGTTCCAATCAATCATTAAATTCTAAGAGTTTCTTCCGATCTTTATTTTCTAAGAAATGGACAAGGGTAACTCAAATAGGTAAGCACTTGCAGGTAGTTTAGACTTTCGAAGAATCACACATCAAAAGTTTAATTGACGTCATGATCTGATATCGATTAAATAAATGTAATTGCATAAATTAATTTTGGATTCATTTGATTAAACAAAATTAAAACGTAAATTAAAATGCAAATAAAATGATTTGATCAAGCCGATTATTCCACGAATTACAAATTAAAATCAAAACGCGAATTAAAATAATTTAATCAAATCGCGAATTAAAAATCCAATTAAATCAAACAGATTATTCCAAGATTTAAAATCAAAATCGCAAATTAAAATGATTAAACACCGAATCCGCCGATAAAAACGAAAAAGGGTTAATTAAATCGTTAATTAAAATGCAAAACAGCGAATTAAAATAATTTAATCAATCTGCGAATTAAAACTACAATTAAATTTATTTAATCAAATGGATTATTCCAAGAATTACCATCAAAATCGCGAATTAAAATGATCAAACAGCGAATCCGCGGATAAAAACCGGTAAAGGTTAATTAAATCGTTAATTAATATGCAAAACCGCGAATTAAACCGCCGATTAAAACGAAAACGCGAATTAAAACGGGTAAAATTTAATTAAACCGCGAATTAAACCGCCGATTAAAACAAAAACGCGAATTAAACCGCCGATTAAAACGCGAAACCGCGAAATGACCTTAATTGACCCCGCGAATTAATTTAATTCGCGAAAGTGGTGGGGGATCGCGGGTGGCATTCTACTTACAGGTACCGGTGTACCTACATATAGTTTGCATACCTTGAGATGTTTTCTAATGAAAACAATGTGGCTAAGTAACCAGCATGGTGTGAAAATTTATTTTTATAAACATTTATATACATTCTATGCATTTTGTTATATTTTTTGAATGCTCGTTGCAAACAGGTCGATTGCAGGTTTTACATGACTTCCTGCTTTTTTTTTGAAATGAAGCGGTTGAGCGGCAGATGAAACAGCTCCCAACATGCTTAGCTCTTCCAGAAGCGTCCTTAGGTTGTTCTGATTGTGAAGGTATAATTGGGTGTCCTAAGATGGCTTCAATCCCCGACCTTGTTGAAAAGTGCCTCAAAAACCTCGGAGCTTTTGAACGCTGTTCAATTGTAGGCAGAGATAGTTCTTTACCTAAACCACCAAGAAAAGTCCGCCTACTATGTGTTGACCTGGTAGTTGCAGGGTTGTTTTCTGAGTATATAATGTAGGCAGCGAGAGCTGCTACATCTATCATGTTGAAAAACATGGCGTGTGGCCAACGAAGGGTCTTCCTTTTCGTGGAATAGTGCGTAACCATCTTGTCCATGTTATCTACGCCGCTTTTAGTCGCATTGTAATACATAACTATTTCTGGCTTTTGTTTCGGTCCAGTGATGATGGTATTGTTGTGCATAGTTGACAGCAATGTCACTATCCGTTCCTTCTTTGGCACATAGGAACAAATGCTAACTTTTCCATCCTCGCTGAAGCCAAATGTCGAAGAGTGCTGCTCCTTCTCCTTACTTTTCTTCATCTCTTTTGGGATGCAAGACTTATTTTGCTTCAGTGTTCCTACCATGGAAAGGTTCCAAGAGAGTAACAAGTGAGCCAAAGGTAACGCTGTAAAAAAGTTGTCCATTGTTACGTTCCTTCCTGATCCCTTGAATTGGTAGCACAAATCCCTGACAACTCGTTGTCCTTGGTCCTTTTCAGGGCCATTAGGTCCTTTTCCGGTATAAATTTGGCCAGTGATTGGATAAGAGGTTTGTGCATCACAAACCCACCAAACCTTGATGCCGTACTTCGCAGGTTTGGACGGAATATATTGCGTAAACCTAGTCCTACCTCTAAAAGGGAACAACTGCTCATCTACAGTAACACAATCTGTGGGAATATATTTTGATGATAAATTCGCATTCAACATCAACCAGATATCCGCAATAGCTGCCGTCTTATCTGATTTCACCCTCTCACTTCTTGTGTTTTCGTTGTCAAATCGGATAAACCGGCATATCTCACGAAACCTGTTCATTCCCATTGCTGCTCTATAAAGTGGATATGAGTCAGGCTTCCACAAAACTCTGACATGTTCAGTATTAGAATGATGAACACCCATTGTTATCAGTATCCCAATGTAGGCGTAAAGTTCACTTTCGTTCAAATGTTTCCACTCCTTGCTACGTTTTCCTACGTTATCTGTATTCCATTTTTGGTAGACACGATCGGCTTTCCTATTGGTTTCTCTTACAATTATGTCGACAATAAGTTCCGAAAAAATACATTTGAATGTATCCGCAACTGACAAGTGTTTCGTTGACGGCACGGGTCCAGGCCTATGGCGGATAATGTTGCGTTTTGAACTCGAGTAGCTGTCGGCGGGGTCTTCTTCCATTTCGTACCATCTTTAGCTACCACAAAGGATTCCGGCGCAGCATCGTCGTTGTCTTGTTCCTCTTCCTCCTCCCCTTCAGACGAACTTTCCTCCAGTTCTATCTGATTACCTTTGTCGGCAGAAACATCTTCCACGTCCGATAAATCTAAGCCATCGTCCACTGTAGGCTGTGGTGATATGCATTCGTCCTCAGAATCTTGATTGCCATATTCTCCATCGCTAGAACAGGAATCGTCGGCTATTAGGGCTGCCAAGTAAGTTTGTTGCTTCTCATAACTAAGCCTAGTAAACAAAAAGTCTTAGTCTACATTTATTGCATTTATAAAATATAGCAAACATACCTTTTAAATTCTGCTGCAGATAGTTCCTTCATTGTTCAAAATAACTTTTTCAGCTGGTCTAGGTAAATAAATAAAATACCGAAACTCACTTTACACTTCAAAGTAAAGAATATTAGTGATTTGAAATTGGATTTCGCATTGCATATAAATACTAAATTAATTTAGATTGATAAAGAGTTAATTGGATAATAACATCAATTAGTCATTTACACTAGAGATGTGTAGTTCCTGACCGAACTAGTTCAATTGAACTAGTCTCATCGGTGAACTAAATGTACTAGTTCTCAATCATAAAATGAACTAGGTAGTCATTTAGTGCATTCATTCATCATAAATTTTGTTTTCGTCATCACATATTCTTGATTACGTACAAAACCAACGTTCTCACAGCTTTCGCTACAAGAGCACATTCCGTTCGCCTTCGCAGTCGATTATCATCACGTTTGTTATAATAAATACTCTGATTATGTTTGTATTCAACCTATCTTGATTTTTGTATCCCGCGTTCTCCTATTACTTATGTTAGTACATTTTCGTAGTTAATTAATTTTTAAAAAAAGCAAACAAAAAACTGCTTACAAAACGAATTAAAAAATCTCTATTTTGTTTCTTATCATAATAAAAACTTTTCACATACTTTGTTTTTATCATTACCAATATTTAGTTAAAATTAATTATGAATTAAAAAGTAACTACACCTAAAACGTAAGTAAATAGATTAGTAATAGCCGGAACACTGAAAAGCACGCGTCGTCGTTCTAATTGAATTACAGAACTAAATAGCAAAGTCATCATATGCAAACCTGCAACACCAATTTTGTTTTGTGGAAATGAACTAAATAACTAGTTCATTGAACTAGTTCTGTTTACTGAATGAGAACTGATGAACTAGTTCATAAAAAGGAACTAAAATTCCCATCTCTAATTTACACTATTGTTACAAACCCTTTAATTGACATTAATCACAGCTCATTAACCAGAAAGTAATGAAAAGAAAGATTAGAAATCATAGATAAGTTAATATGCCTAAATATCTTTTGCAAAAGTGCACTTACTTATGCATTAGCGATAATTAGATTAAAAATGTATCATTATGATAAGCCTAACGAGGTATTTTCTAATTGTAAATAAATTTTCTGTTGAAACGTAAAGCAAATATGTTATTTCTATGCCTTTGTAAACTATATTATGGAAAAAAACCTAAGAAAAAGAAGCTTATACCATGCAAAATGTATGTAGGTACAGCGGTACCTGATTGTGCACAATACGTATAAAAATTATACGCGCACATGACGGATATATAAACGATATATGAAAAATTAAGCTTAAGCTGTCATATTGACTAACTCGTATATTTGTGCGCCTCGATATTGATTTTCTTTTTAGTAAAACAGTACAAATGATTATTTTTAACGTATCTTGTTTTCCCTTCAAGATATAAAATTTTTTACATAAAAAATCGCCGCAGGTAGGATTCGAACCTAGATTATATGTTTGAATTCACATTAAATTATAAATAAAATGTCTACTAAACTGTTAATGTTTTTCTTTATTTTAGTTTAACTGGAAAAATAATTCGACTAATTTACATACGTTTAAAATGCCGGATCCACTTGCTTCTGGTTTTTTTTAGACTTATCTTTTAATAGAACCGAGAGCATATAAAAAGCCAGTTTCATACCAAATTTCAATTTACTAGGACTTTTGACTCGAGAGTTATCGTGGGCACATCCAAAGATAATGTAAGGAAGATGCAGCACTCCGTGTATAAACAAGTCACAAAAATATCTTTTCCTTTAAGATATAAAATTAAAAAAAAATTTGCAGGCAGAATTCAAAGCTAGATTATATTTGTAAATTCATTTTAAATTATAAATCAAATATCTGATAAACTGTTAATTAAAAAAATTATTTGAATAAATTGTTAAGAAACTGTAAAAATAATACAAATGATTTACATACCTACAAAATTATATAAGAAAAACTGTTAAAAATGACAAATGCAACCGCTTCCGATTTTTTTTATCAGAATTATTTTTTGATAAAACCGAGATAACATGAAATACAAAATTTCAAATTACTAGGACTAGGTTTGAGAGTTATCGTGGGCTCATCGTTACACACGGACACACAGACATACACACACACATACAGACATCCAATTTTTTAATCAAAAATACATTTTTTTGATTCAGGAGACCTTGAAACTTAAAATTATGCAAAAAAATTGTTTCAAAAAAATTGCGATCGCTATTCTTTTCTTATAAGAAAGTAAAAATAAATAATTCGAGCAAATGCTAATCTTTACTTTTTTGTATTTACGCTAACCTAACTAAACAAAATGTATTTCGTGCATTGGATTATAGTTATTTGCAATTGTAATCAAAACAAGAATTTAGCTAAATAAACAAAAACCGTGGCAATGTAATAGTTATTTACATAAAAGTGAGGAAAATCTCACATTACTGAAGAAGAGCTAAATTGAAATATCAGGTGCTTTGTCCCAAATATTTTAAAGCTTTGAGTCAAGTAAGAGATTTTACTGACGTGTTTCGTATTAAATTTTTTCGGAAATCGTAAACAAAGAAACCAAATTTACAAATTTTAGAAAATCAAGTTTTATCATTATTGATGGCAACTATAGTTACAAACAAAAATGAAAATCAATTTTGTGCGTGTGTTGTGAAGACAGTGGTAATTCATAAAATAATGATGAAAGAAGACGAAAATCATTGCGAGGACATTCTTTTTAATGTGAGTGAAGTTGCGGCTGCTGTTACTGACGATCTATTACTGGGTAAACTAAAAGAGCGGTATGAAAGTGCATTCCAAAATTTTGAAGATTGGCGTCAAGAAAAAAAGTTACTTCACTTACCAAAGAAGTATTTCTTGTGTATTTTCATATGATAATTCTAATTAATAGTTTTGAATAAATTGTTCTTTTTTTAAGTATCTTTTTTAATTTGTGTCCTGTAAAGTCTTTACAGTACTAGATTAGAAAATTCAATATTTCTGCGCGTTAAGAAACAGGAAAATGTTTTCAAGACAATTTCCGGAAAAAAAGTATAAACTATAAGTTAGCTTTCTTAGAACTCAGTTTGGCAACTTAATTAATTTGTGTTTTGATTTCTTTGGTTGACATTGTTTGCTGAAGTGATTTGGGTTGCTATAGATAAAACAACCGGCATAAGGGGTTGCTATATAGCTCAAAAAACTAACTATCAAGCAATTGCTAAATGTTTTAATAAATCCATGAATCTTACTTAGCCGAATAGAATAAAATACAATAATGTACTCTTATTTGTGAGTGACGCAGTCTCTTACATGATAAAAGCAGGGAAGGCACTTCAAGTATTTTATTCAAAGATAATCTATGGCTCATGGACTGCACAGATTAGCGTCAACTGTGAGGACAACGTTTAAAAACAAACAATTTAATTATAAGTGAAAAAAGATTCTTTTAAAAGCGCCGAGAAGACATCAATTGTTCAAAGAAATGAATTCATGACTGATTTTTCCTCTACAACCAATAGTGACCACATAGGGGACATGGTTGTTAGCTGCATTTTATTACGCTGAAAATCTTCAATTTATTAAAAACAAGGTTAATCGTTTTGATGAAGACAAAGGCGTAGCCATTAGTAAAGATAAATAACTGTTAAAATGAAAAATAATAAAAAATAACCTTACTTATATTAGTTTTAAGTAAATAAAAAACTGCTACAAAAAATAAGAAACTGAAAAAAAACATTGTTTTCACAATAAATTAAGAGATAATACGGTCGTTCCGCTTGGAGCTTAAGTCGTTTCTAGGCAAAATCAGAATAAAAATAAATCAAACATTTGAAAAAAAAATTACACAAAATGCTGGCTATTCAACTGTACTACAGATAAAAAAAAAACTTTTTTGGATGCTTAATACAGAAAAAGAAGAAATTTTGAAATGTTTAACATTATAAATCGTTCAGAAATTTAAAAATTCAAACATGATCTAATTACTTGATGTAATGTGGAAAGAAATTTCTCGCAATATAAAACATTTTTTCAAGAGTTTTACTTTTGACCTTTAAAAAAACGTTTATTTGTAGCATAAGCAACTGGTTGGTTGTAAATATTCTGTGTATTTAAAAGTTTCAAAATATTTATAATTTATTATGTTGCGTTTTTAATAAAAATTAAAATAAATATTTCCCCTTTTTTGTTAAATATTATATTTA
This sequence comes from Aquatica leii, assembly GCA_035610365.1. Lineage (NCBI taxonomy): Eukaryota > Metazoa > Arthropoda > Insecta > Coleoptera > Lampyridae > Aquatica > Aquatica leii. Next base: position 47,803,460 of record CM069433.1, on the reverse strand, counting down.
AATATTTATCATTTTTAAATAACTAAAGCTTCGAACTTTTATCCAATTCATCAAATTAGAGACATTAAATAATTTTCAAAATTCTAAGTTTTTTTTGCCAATTACGCTTATATAAAACGTAGGTATTTTCATGTTTACAAAAATGAAAAAATAAATCAATTTCAACACATCGAGACACATATCAAATAAATCGATTATCATTCGGCATCAAAACTGTTTTTAAAATTTAATTTAATGAATTTAATTTAACAAAGTTCTAAATCACATCCTATTGAGTCTTCTAGATACAACGTTTTATTTTGACAATTTTATCATTCTTACAATTTTATAGAGATTGCAATAAAATTTAAATTTAAAGTTAACCTACAGGGTCCATTTAACAAGTGTTTCTGTAATTTTTCGGCTACTAAATAAATACAAAAAAAATATTGTAATCAGATTTTGCTAACTTAAAAATATGGTAGTCGTTTGAAATGTCTATTATTAGATAAAACACACACATCTAAACGTCACCAAAAATTGTTCGTTACTCGCGTATGAGTTAATATCTAGACTACAAGCTGGCCAATGCCTAGTCCCGTTTCTTCCAATCCAATGACCCGTAAAAAATATTTTTAAAGAATCGCAAACGGGGCGGCTTACATGCTAAAGAGCTCTATCGTGAATAAACTATATTGTTTTGCAAACTTCAAAGCGTATGTCATCAAATTCTCCTGCAAATATTTCTTGTAAAAAAATTAAGTACAAGTCGCCCGTAAGTATTTTTGGTAAACGATTAAACTATTTCTTAAATTACTCGCCCAAACGTTAATAAAAAACCGCAACTAAAAATTTGTTAAATTTCATAAAAATTTTCTTCATTCCAAACGAAGAAAAACGAACGAAGAAAAAAAATTTAGCACTCCATTTCGTGATATTAACACTCATCTAAAAATAATAGTTTGGCACTAAAATCGTGGTCTAAAGCTTCTTGTTGCAACCACTCACAAAACTCAAGTCGTGGTTCAAAATAAACGTCGGTTAACGGACTTGTTGAACATGATAAGGGTACAATGAATAATTCCTTAAAACACGATGTTACGTAGTATGGGACATGCTAATTTTGCGACCTATTTCTATAGTGTTACTTCGTGGCCGATCTTCTACAGTTTGCAATAACTGCACATATATTGAAGAAAAACAAATATTGAAGTGAAACAATAATAAATATTTTTGAAATATTATATTAAATAATAATTTTTTTAATTATTATTTAGATATTAAAAATTTTATTGAATAAAATTATTCTTCTTCCGTTGTTAATACACGGGGTAGCCTTTTTTGACTCCAAATACCGCCAGTTTCTCTTAGTATTTGTACACACCCCAAAATAAAGTTTTTCGAAGAGAATTGTCTATTAGGATATTGCTCAACCCACAATCAACGTATGGTGTAAATTTTGTACATAATAAAAAGAAAATTTAAATTAAATGTTATGAAATACGAGTACGTTTACACAAGTCACTTAGCATCAATTGAAGAAATCCGTGAAAAAAATCGAGACAGAAGTAAAGCACATTGTCGAACTCAGTTCTAAAAAAACTAAATTTTGCATTTATTTACCTGAAGTCTACTTGTTTTGGTTATAACAGAAGATAAACGAGTACACAAACCACATTTAGTTAAGCTAGATCAGCAATAAGATAATGCTAAGAAATAAGCATTACTATCTGCTTTAATTATTCTATTAACAATTTATTTTGAGAATAAAAAATTAAAGAAAACAATTTTCAACACAATCCTTCAATACTTACAATGAACATTAAATTTCTATTTGTTTATATAGTCAGAACAGAAAACAATAATTAATTATAAAATTCAATATAGAAAATCTGAAGAACATGTCAACGTAATTTTTTTAAGCACATCTAATTTCTACAAAAAATTTAATTACTAGTCAATCCAATTCATTTAAAAAATTTGAATTGTCCAAATTTAAATTAAATTTAATTAATAGTAATGTTATTAATAATACTATATCTATAGTATACAAAATAGATTAGTTTTTAGAAGTCAACGAGTACTCAAAATAATTACGATACACACTTTTTCATTGTAAAAATAAAACAACTTGTTATTAAAAACATATAAATAAAAATATCGAAAAAATAGTAAAAAAATCAAGATTCATCAGTCAACAAAACAAAAACGTTAACATGTCACTCAAATTTACAACAAAAATATCAGAATTGAAGACACATCGACTACGCCGGTCACTTCAAAGTTTTTACTTTTTAATAATTATTGATGCAAAATCGAAATAAGCAAAAATAAATCATATTAACACAAAATCAGCAGAAACAATAAAATTGTTTATTAATAATATTTTCTCTATTTATGGATACCTCCAATAGTGCAACAATTTTTACAATGATTTTTGATGTTCTGTGAAGTAAATAGTGACAACGAGACATAAACGTGCTGTGTCTGAAAAGTTAGAAGTATTGTAAATTTGCAATTAAAACTGACCCCTACACAGCCTCATGTAGGTAATTAATGCTAGGATAGTCAGTTATATAGTAAGTACAACCAAAGAGTACTATAGTATATACTCTTTGGTACAACTTAAGGTAATTTAGTACCCAATAGGGACAAATGAAATCCACTACGCGGTGTTAGTGTACGTTTTACTGTATTCTTAACAATTGCTCCGCCCACCAAAATATAACAAGTATTATTTATGTACGCTTTAAATATTATCTGAAACAAGAAAGTCTGTTAGAAATTTTACTTGATGTTTCTAATTCTTGTTATTTGAAGTACAATTAATTTAGTCGATTGTATTGACTTGACTTTTGTTATTTCTTTTATAAAATAGTTTAATTGAGAACCATAAACAATTTATTATTTGTATAGCTACAATTTTTACAATTTTCTTCAAATTAAACTTTTATAAGTAACAATATTAGTATATTAGAATATAATATTTAATTAAATTACAAAATTATCAAATAAAATTATTATAAATTAATATATGTACATTTACGTACAATGCTCCTCAACGTTACTTATTCCTCTAATTTTCATATTTCTTTGAAATCGTGGATCAATGTTTCTGAGATCATGGAATTTTGGAAACATTTGATTTTTCCACAGATCATCGTTTCTACAAATTCTTTCCACGTTTTTTAATTTTGAAGTAGATACAACTATTTTCTATCATCCCTCTAAAGAGACTACATACATTTCAAATGATTAGGAAGCATTGTTGTCTAATTTATATGTAACCATCATTATCTTACAGTTTCTATAGGTAGATATAATTAGGTTTTTGCATACAGCAAGTAGCTATTATAAAATGCTATTGTTGCTTTTATGTATAAAAACCAAAAATGCAATTTATTCATTTGGAATTATATTTATTTTATTTAAGAGAAAAAAACCGGTCGCGTAATTTAAGCGCAAATACACATTACTTGTTTAAAAAGGATTGAGATTATAGATATATTTTTTGTAGTAAACTAACGATTTGAGTAAAATTTGACAATGTTTACTAATATCGAATCCACTTAAAAAAAATTTTTTAATTATAACACACATCAAGAAAAGTGTTTATCATTGTATTAACTTTGTTGTTAAGTGTATCTTTTGTTATTGGTTTTAATCGAAGGCGTCTTTATTGTGTTAGTGCTTTTGGATTCCAAATACTCCAGTCATTCTATAAAATTATAAACAGTTAAAAGTTATTAGATGATAATTTTACAAATTTTGTTTTGTTTTGGCTAATAGGACGAACTTCTACTTCTTTAGGTACCACATTTCAATGAATATCTTCTGATTAGATATTGCTACTAGTTGAAGGGTATGCATTAATTATTGTAATATCTGCAGCTAACTGAAACTCCATTTTCTCAAATTCCGAAATCAATGCTTAAAATAAAACAAAAACATATATTCTAGACAGTAGTAGACAGAACGAAGCACCGTAGCACTTTGTTCTGAACCACTTATTGCGCAGTCGGAAGAAATTTTTATCTAACAGTTCTCTTTCCCTTTCCACGTTATTGCATCTGTGTTCTGGTTTTTGATTATACCTTTAATTTTGTATTGCAATATTTACTAATGTTCTAATTTCATCTTCGGTAAAATTTTTGGACTGTTTTCTTTTAGGAATAGTTTTGTTTGACTGTAATTGCAATTGTTTATATGAAAATATACAAAACTACTTTAATTGCTAACCTTTACTTCGTGGGACACAATTTATAAATTAGAAGCAAGCAAGATAGCTGCATATAAACACAAACGCACAGCAACAAGTTTACGAATTTGAGTTCATATGACGTTGTAGTGCGATGTTGCCGTCATTAACTCATGTTAAATTCAACTACCAACCTAACGTGCACACAAAAAAAAATGTTCCAACTACTGTTTCGTTATAGATATAATACATTTGTTTGGAAAAACCGGTTTTCTTAAAAGGATGTTTTATGTGGTTGTAATTAAAAAATTATTCCGAATAAAGAACGTATAATAAAAAGTAAAAATAATAATTTGACCACGGTAGCAATCGGAAGCACAGACCTCTGGGTATAGGTTGAATGCAAGTAAATACAAAGATGTGAACTCCGTTAATTTATTAACTATAACTTAATATACTATTTACATTAGTGAACAAAGAACAATATTTGAATTAAACATATTAGAAATAAAACAGGATTTAAGATAAAATATAAGGGCGCCAATCACCTTTAAATTGGTGATGAATAAAAAGCGTAAAATCTTACATCTAATTATTAATTGTTGATATTAAATGCAAATGTCGTAAACGTTTGATTTTGTCAACGAGTATGATTTCCGAAAAGTTTTAAACACAATTTAATTACTTGAATGTAAAATGTAGTAACTTAATTCCAGTTGACTCACCATAATTAATACGACATCGGATATCTTCTATTTTTAGCACATACTTTGTTGTAGTGATAAAATTCTTCAACAGCAATGTAGATTTCCAACCACACCATCAAGCATAAAACCAATGACGGAAAATCCAGTAATTAAAAGACAAAACCAAAATAAATGATCCAGTAAAAGAAAAGATCCAGAATAAAAAATCGAATAAACGAAAAGACCCTAAATATAAATAATTAGAATGGTTTTTTGAATGACATGCTGTACTCACGCTGCATTTACAACAACGGCCTTCAAAATAATTTCCTTTGTCTAAATATATTGCGTAACATTGCGAAATCACTAAAAATGTTGAATTCAATAGAAAAATTATATCAAAATAAAGGTAAACTCAACAATAATTAGATGGAATGAATAAAAATTAAAATGTATGCGTTTTTACGCCATAATCAAGAAAATTTTGTCTTCCCCGCACCACTACGTGAACCACGCAAGATTGTTCAAGCGGAAGTGTAAGTTTAAGCTATAACTCAAGTCGACTACGCAGACGCTTCCGAAATACAACGCGACGTTGCCAAACTGAATAAATTTACGTGCAATATTAGTTGCAAAAATAAACGAATGTAAAATTGAATTTTAATTGTAATGAACTCTAACGGGACGTTACATGGTTTTTAATTTTATCTGCCTGATAGATAAAAGGAACTTTACAAGGAGATGAAAAGATCGGCCCTTAATAAATAGTAGTTTATTTATCGAGTTCCTGTGTAAATTGGACGCTTTTTTTCCCAGGAGGGCATTTTTAAACCCGAGTGAAACGAGGGTTTAAAAAGTCCTCGAGGGAAAAAAGCGTTTAGTTTAAACAGGAACGAGTTAAATACAACATTTTATTGCTCGAACAGAGACTAGGAGGCTTACAAAGTCTCAAAATCTGGCAAAAATAATTTGACGTTTATGTTGACAAGTGTGCCAAAACTGTCAAACACTGTTTACAATAGCGAAAAATTAAAATTTATGACAGTTAAGAACAATAAATAATATTTACTAGTCTATTAATATGTTATTTTATATAACCAAAATTAATTTTAATTGACATAAAAACTTTAAATTGATAAGATATTGATAGATTTGTATTTGAAACATGCCTGCGAAATCTCGACCAAATTGGACATTTACTATAAAAAATATGTTCTTTGAATCCAGGTACCTTGCTTTTGTAAACACGTGTCACAAAAGAATTTTTACACAATTACTTGATTGCCAATCAGAGGTACGCCTTCTATTTATTGCGTTTGTACCGAAAAACAGGCTGAACTTATATAGGTAAACAAAAGAAAAAAGATGGGGCAAATATGAGGTAGAGATTTTAGGTGAAAAAATAATTAAAGCAGTTCTAGGGCTTCTAATTATGAACCAATAATTTTGATACTGCTTATTTGGATACTTTGTTATTATAACCACGACCTGACATTTGAGAATTTTTGGTTTTCAAGTTTAAACTAATAAAAAACTTACTTAAAAATTTTAAAACTCAAAAACGCGTATAACCAAAATTTTGTTAAATTTTGAAAAATTGGCAATTACATGTTGTAGGCAGGAAATAGAGTACCTAGTTTGATTATACAGATTATGACATTTGTCAGTCGCTTTGTTTTATTGGTGACATTGATTGAAATTTTTCAAATATTGACTTATTTTGGTTAATAACTTTTTAATTGACATAATTTATTTTTTTAATTTTTTTATATACTATTTGTTAGCTATTTTCAATGTTTCTAATAACATCTATCTAATATAAATATTTAAGAGAGGCTTTAGAACATACCAAATCCCCTTAAGAAGTATCCTGATACGTTAAATCGTCGTAGTATTAGTAGAGTAGTGTAAGTAATTTCTGGCACGATCAACGGATATTATAAATCTTCACGGTAGAGACAATAAAAACATGGTTGTAAAATGACTGCTACTTTATTGAGGTTTACTAACTTACTTACTTACATTTTTGTTACCAACTGAAGACATTATGTTTACAACGTCATTATATTAATTTTACAGTTGTTAGCTTTTAAATACAATATTTATGTTTGTAGTTCAAACACAGTATGATTCAAAAATGTTGTATTCTAGGTCATCCTGCAGTACATAAAAACGTATTAACAGAAATGTTTTCATTGACCTAAATTGGTATTAAGTTAGATGCTATTAGGTCAATTAAAAACAAAATTACTCAAGAAAAGAGGCGTGTGACTATACGTTATAGATCGATAGTGCAAGTGAGGTTTTTATTTTTTTTTAAAGGTTGTTTGTATGGTGTTCCTGCACTGCGATTTCTTTCATTTTTTTTGTGCACGTCTAATTTTTACTCCTTTAACAATTCTACATATTTCGTCTACCAAGTCGAAAAACTTATTCCAGGAAGTTATCTTTAACGCATCATCGATTAACTTTGGTTTGTCCAAAATTTTAATACGAATGTATGCATACCTTTGTTAAGACTACGTTGTCCTGTTATTAGTCTTGTCAGTTATCTTAACTTTTGTCAACCTATGCTTTATACTATAGTTTGAGTTGGCTGTAAAGAAGAGTTTGATGTGCCTCATCCTTGCAGAGTTTTTCCATAATATGCTATGTTCTGCTGCTGTTTTGGTGCGGATTATTTCTTTTACGGAGTTGTAAAAGATATAAAAAATATACAGTCCACTTATGCTAACAAAACATAAATCTACAATGTATCCTTTAGTTTTAATTTATTAAGCAAAGACTAACTAATGACACTTTATTTAACAAACATGATATGCAAACGACAAAAAAAAAGAAAATAAAAATGTTTGCTGTATGTGGTACGATTGCTATGTTTAATTTCCATTAGTTTTGTGTACCAAAATTAAATGTTTTTTTTAATCAAAAATTAGATACGTTATAAGATTATTCTAAAACTGCTTAAGAAAATAGCTCAACTTTTAACTTATTGAACAATGTTAGTAAACACTAATTAGTTTTTTTTTAATCGTCTATTGTAGATGACGTGTATATCGACATTTTCTCTTATGTGCATTCTAAAGTTTTCAAACGTGAACTTATTAAGTATCTTCATCTTGTACTTTCAGATATTAATTATTGTTATAAATTCAGTATTTTTGTAGTATTAGTTATTTAATTTTTTTATTTTCTAGCGTAGGGGTAGGGAAGGTAAGATGACGATGCTACATTTTTGTCTTTTTTATTGTTTTTTGTTTTTGTGTCATGTTTTTATTTATTGTTTAAGATACTCATATTTTTACTTTTTTGAGTTGATATCAAATTAATATTCTTTTCCTCACATGCGGGTAAGATTAGTTGGATAGGTTGGTGCGATGGTCATTGACCATAACATTTCTATCTAAATTTTAAACACGACAATTAGAAGTATTGACTTTCCGCTTTGCTTCAGCCAAAGTGAGTCCACTACACGCCACATGCTCAAATTTTAACAGATCCAACAAGAGTACCAAATATTATTTTTGCCAAAACCGTTACATATTACGAAAAGCTTTTCTCTCACAAAATTATCATTGTTTTCTTTTTCCTCGTAAGTGACGAATATTAAACATGTTTTGTTTTTCCTCTATTTTTTTTGTTTTTTTTGTAGTTTCTGTTTGTTTTCCACTTTTCTTTCATGTTTTTGTCCTTTTCTTCGTTTGTGATGAACAACGAAAGTAACTTTTTCTTTATTTGTTGTTTAAAATTACATCAAGTAAAAGAAGAAATCCAAAAATGTTTTTGCATCGGACGATATTACGGCAGTTCCTTCAGTTAATTCAATGTTTGGTTCATCAAAAGTAGCTAAAAAAGTGTTAGCAACATGAAACGGTCTAGCTATCTGAGTGTCTTCAGCGTGCGATGGTTCAGATATTTTAGAACCTATAGCATGAGACAGTTCAGTTACGTTAGAAACACCATATAGTCTTTCTGTTGTCATCGACGGTTCAATGTCTGATTTACTGAATATTTGATTATTTAATGGAAGCAATCCATTTTTAATGGTAAAGTAGTTTATCCTCCTGTTTGTAAAGTTTTAATTGGTACTAGATCTTATCTTCCTTAGGAAGGGCAATAAAAACCACTCTAAACTATTTTTATGGCTACATTTCGTGCCTCTAGTGTGCACTTCTTCAGGCCACTGAAAATTTATTTACGGTAAGTGGGTAACAGGTACAGCATAAAGACAAAAAAACTTACAAGAAAAGGTTATGAGAGGAGACAGTCCACTGGTCCAACAAGCATACCGTCTAATACTATTAATTCTAGTTAACATAAAATTATTAAAGTCAACTTTACAAGGTTTTTATTAAAACATTTCATAGCTTTGTTTACAGCAGTAACCTTACATTAAACCACGTTAAAAAGCTCATGTTAATTATTTAACCTAAATGAATTATTATCCTGCTATAAAAAATTACGTTGAGGGGTTGCATGCGGTGACTGGTATCCGCAGAAAATCTTAATATATAATTTTGTCAGCATATGTTTACGGCTTGTACAGTAACGTGTGATGAATGCTTATCTTTTAATATTAGAATGGAATTCTCTTTGCTAAGAAATATGTTAACCACGGACAAAAATTTCTGCATTTTTTTACCCTCATTCACTACACATGTTTTCTTTAAAAAATGCTGCTGCATTCGCACAATGAGAAAAATTAGAAATAGCGACATGTACTGACTAACAGCCCTTTGGGCTTGACACAAAAGGAGTCTTAGTAGAAACAGTTGAGCAGTCTATTTCATCTACATTATAGTATATCTGATTAGGTCATAATATATAAAACTTATCAAACTTGATGACTTTTTTTTTACAACACACAAGTTTTACAAGAACGTGTGTATCAGCATACAAAACAATGTGTAATCACTAAGAGATGACTGATGTCGTCCGTTTCTATTCTATCATGCAAGTAAAGACAGTCGCCGTTTAAATAAATCTAGAAAATAACGACATCTATTAAAAACCCTCGTAATTAATGGCTCGTCATTTTTTACGCATCTTTGTCGTTTTTTCTTTCCGCTACTAGTTACACAGAAAAAAAAATGTTTAAAAAACCTTAACTTTTTAACTGTCTATTTTGTTTTGCAACGTTTAACTTACAAGTAATTTTTTTAATAAGTTATTATTGACAAAGACCTAACTTTAACTTTACTATTGATCAATATTTTTAAAATTTTATCTATACACTTTTGTTTAAAAAATTTATTAATAATAGTAATAAAATTAATTAAATTACTTCTAAATTTTTATTGCCATAAATGTAGACTAACCTAATAAAAATAAAAATGTAGCAGTTTTTATCACGATAAAATTTGCAAGTCACAATTTTTTTGCTTTGTTGCCTTACTATTTAACTGTTCATAAAACAACATTACATCAAATTAAAAAAAAATATTGTGAATACTACAATTCACTTATTTTAATAGAAATTACCCGTAAGGCAGTTTAACCTTTAAATTACAATTTTAATGAAATTTTGCTTATTGTAATAAATACAATTTCGTTTTATGTTTGTTTTGTTTTAATGTTCTATATTTATGAACGTTTTTATGTATTTTACAAAATAATTAATATTGTTTAGGTTTAGTGTTTGAAACCATTATATCATTCATTATATAATTACATCAGTATGCGTGTAATAATTTCTAATTATGTACCATATACGATGGCATGAGCGTTGGTATTTAGTTAATTTGCTTATATGTAGACATTCACGCAATATCGTTTGAGATGCATGTATAATAAGTTACAATAATTCCAGTAATTTTAACAAACTCATTTTTTTGGAATTTAGTTGTTTAAACAAAGTTTTATTTTAATATCATTTTTGATGTCTTATTTTAAAAACATGTTTTCTTTATTATTTACGATAACTCTATAAGTATTTTTTATGTATGCTGTCGTTATTTTATACATTTTGACAAGTATTAAAATTTATATAATACCACGTACAAAATAAAATTATTTTGAGATAGAAATTTTACTATATTTTGTGAATTATATGACTTTTATAAGCAACCAATAATAGAAAATTGATTAAATTTTCTTTGTATATCTTTCGATTATCTGGTGCTTAAAAGGATACGTGAACCAGTATTAGGCAATATTACTCTCTCCGAACGTCCATCCTTAGATAAGCGTAATGTGGGAGATCCAGACATGCACTAACAAATTTTTTAAACTTAATGTTAATCCGTAAACTTTGTATTATAGTAACATTTTATTTATTTACAATAAAAAAACTTAAAGTTAAAAGTTTTTACTAAAATGTATATCAAAAAAACTTGATTCTAATTTAGTATAACTAACATATTTACTATAAGCTTGTCTAAAATTTAAAAAAAAATTGAAAATACTATAGATAAAAACAAAACTAAATCCAAACTAAAGATACCTAGATTTGATTTTATCTCACAAATCTAAGAACAGTCAGATCGCTACACTCGTGCGTCAGCCACTATAAATTATAAATGAAGTATTACTGAAAAGTTCTTATGTAGATATTTAATAATACATATAGAATGAATAGAATTCTAAAAAAAAGATTTTTCATGTAAGCATGCTAAGTGCAACTACATTTCGGATTCAATTAACTCTCAGTAACTATCAACTGTTACATAATAAATCATATAAAGCACGTCTCATTCTCTAGCATTACTCATTTATATATCAATCATTCTAGTAGTAAATGCAACTTATTGCAGTCTCTATTAATTAGAATTATAATTTATTACATTGCAAGAGTGTAGAAACTAAAATGTGTAAATTATACACTAATTTGAAAGATGTAATAAGTATAACTCGTATACTACTTGTATTTTTGGTTTCATAACTGTATTTTACTCTAACATACAGTGATTATTCAAACAATATAGCTTTTATGTTATTTTATCTTACAGTTTATATTTATACTAACAATTAATAAAAACAATTTGTTTTTGCCTTATTAGTAAAATCATCAAATTGGATTTTTAATTTGTTTTTTACGTTACTAGTAGCAACAGCTTCAAACAAAAAACTCATCTCTATTCTAGTACAACATTTTTATGTATAAAATGCAGAGTTAGTAATTATTTGAGTACATACTATTGATTAACGTCTTTAAACAAAAAAATTATTAAGTTATATTTTACCGGATCAACTAATTTTGTAACAATGGTTATTATAGGAATCAAGTGTAACTTACCACTAAGTTTAACATTAAAATAGTAGTGTAAGCGGTCGTAATTGATTTAATTGTGATTACATTTTAATGATATTTTTACTCAAATTGCAGTCTAAATTAAAAATGTATACTTTACTTTACTCAAAATTCGTGCACGTGGAATAACTGTCAACATTTTTTGATGATTTGTTATCCATGGAACAATAAAATTTACTTACATAATAGTTTTATCAAAAAATTATAAATTGAACTAGCATAAATACCTTCTACTAACAACCCGTTCGTTAGTATAATTACTAAAAGTAATAATAATTATCTTGGATTAAACAAAACTCGCAGAAGATAATAGCAAACCAGTGGAAAACAAAATAGAACAATAGATACAATTTTAAATACAGCACAAAAAATCAAATAATTTAAAGGTACACTCTAATGCAAGGAAATAGAACAAATCTTATATTTACATAACTCAGAAAGAAACAGAGACAAAAATAAAACATTATAAAAAAGTCTGCCACATTGTATTTATTATACAAAGTGTTTAGTACAAGTACTCTAAAAACTCGTATACAGGGTGATTGCTCGGCAGTTCCATCTATCGCTATATGAGCAAATAGCATTAATCTGAAAGTATGGCTGCATAGTAATGTCCATAGAAAACATTTCGCTAAAATACTTGATTATTTTAGATGCAACACCCTGTATAATATTGGGTTTGGCGTTTGACATAATTGTGAATTTTTTTTATAAGGAAACCATTATTATTTAATATGCTTTGTCTTGCACAAGAAGGTTATTAGTCTTTGCACGATGTTTTAAACATGATTAGTACAAGGTGGTCAAAAAAGAAGAAAAAAATTTACAGTAAAAAACCTCAAATTTTTTTTTTCATATAGGGCCAACCTAGTTTTATAGTTTTATCATATTAAGCAGCTTTGTGTAAAATAGTATAGTTTAAAAATTTAATTTTTTTTAAATAGTTGGGAATTTATCATTTTTCTACTGCAAATATTGTATGTCTTAAGCGTTCGGTTAATACAAGTTGACTATGACGGCGTTTAAACAAACCCAGTGCTAGAAAATTTTACAATTTATTAATCATCTGTTTATTATTATTTATAGAAAATCTGATAAATTTATTAAAAACTACAGTACATAGAAATAAGACAGTTATTACTTCCAAAAATTAATAAATATTCAAATTGATGTCTTTTAATTTCTAGACATTTTTGGCATCTGAGCAAAAACTGTTAGTGGATGGCTTTTTTTATTGATTGTCGATTAAGGTCACAAAATGCTGTTCTGATTGATAAACTAAGTAAACGTCAGAAACAACTAAAGAAATATTGCTTTCACAGTTTACTAATTACCTTAATATGTCTGAAACATTGTATTTTACATAAAATTGCTCATTACTCAAAAACCGTAAATTAAAAACAGTAGAACTATTTAACAAAATATGCACTAAATTTAATTTTGCTTCGTTTGCTGTAAAGAAAGTAAGGGTGTTGCATTAAGAAAACAAGTTATTACTGTTAAAACATTTTTAAGTTTAATATTTTATTTCTTTTTTAAAACAGCTGCGCGAATCGAAAACTGTTGCACGTATAAAGCGCACTTTCTGTCGGAAATTGACGCTTTTTTTATGTCTTTGTGTCAAGCGGTTGTCAAGTTAACAGATTAACACAACCTTATACAAAATTACATCAAATTAAGTAAAGAATCTAAAACCGCAAAGAAAAAAACTATAGTTCTATTTAAAATAATAAAGTTACTAATCACTTCTAGCATACCGAAAATTACCATCTTGCTAAAAATATTTTGTAAAAGTAGATCAAAACAGACTATACAAATGTGCAAAACTTCAAGTTACTGACGTAACTAAAGCTGAGAAACATCTATTGCACCAATTTAAAAAATCACCCTGTATATAAAGAGCTTTAAAAATGCTAAATTTACAATTTAGAATATCTTGATAAAATTTTGTTATTAAGGCATTGTCGTATTTTTGGAGTAATAAACGTTGAGCTGCCAGAACTCCTATAAACATTTAATTCTCTAAATAGATGTACATTGGAGTCGCTTCAATACTGGGAATTATGTCTATTATAGATTGCATTTTTTTTTAAATTTGGGTTTGTCCGTCCAAGTAACATTATCTAAAAAAAAGCATTTTCTTGTGGTTGAACTATAATAAATTGACAAAATTGGACTCTTTGCAAAAAATCAGTATCTTTTAAATGCTGAACTACGGAAAATGCGTATGGATGAAAATTGTGTTTATGTAAAATTGTTAAATCTGATGTTTTAAATATTCCTGATGCTAATGCCATTTGTCTTGTAGATATGGTTGTATATGTGGCAAAATATTTCAACTGTAATTTTAATATTTTGATACATACATAAATATATCTGAAATTGTACGCTGTTACTTGGAAAAGCTGTTATTACAAAAATTACCTGTATGAAAGTATCATAAACAAGATGTTTGGCGGTGCTCAGTGAAGATGGGTGTGGATTATACTCAAAACTGCGTGACTTGAAAACAAAAACAAATATAAAAATTTAATAAACCAAAGTCAAAAAAGCAACAGGGAGATTTATAGCTCAAAAAGAACCTCTAGACCTTGCTAACCAAAAACCAGCTCCAGTTGAATACACTACAAATAGACTGTACTGCACTAAAATCTGAAGTAATTTTAAAAATTTACATAACCGCAAAAGGCGACGAAATAAAAGCATTGTTACAGTTTTAACCATTTAATTTTTATTAAACAACAGCAAAAAGAGAAATAAATGATAATAATTTAAAAAATTACAAATGAATTAACGCAATAACCAAACACAAAAAGAATAACACTAATTAATAATTATAACTCTCAAGGAATTGTCGCATTAAAGAAAAAAATATATAAATCTAAAATACCGTAAATCCTTTAAAACAAAATCAAAATTATTAATACTAAATCCGCTAATTAATTTTTAACGTGTTAAACGTCAGTAAAACACAACTTGTGAATTTGTTACTTAAATTAATTACTTATCGTCATCAACATTACACAAACGACAACAACTTAATAATCAACGTAAACTTAATAAAATCAGTAAAAAGCAACGATCTTTATTCTGCTTAAAATCAAAGCTTTTAAAACGTTAAGTATGCAAAACTGAAAAGAATAAATTTAATTTAAATAGAGATAATTAAATACCTTAATTTATTGTTTTGTTTGTTTGTTTGTTAACGTTGATCTAGGAAATAGCTTCCGTTTGATCGTAAGGTTGCCAAATATTTTTGACAAAAAAAAATGAGAAGTCTCTGCTATTGCAAAATCTCCGTCGGAAGATTTTCGTTAAACCGCCACCAAGGCAACAACTGAATTTGTGTCATACCAACTTAACACACAATTCTTGAATACCTTAAAAAACTCGGAAAAAAGTAAAGTATTGAAAACTGTAAATCTACGAACTAAAAATTATTTTCACCAAAAAAACTAAAAATTTACCATGCCCCTCATCATAACTTCCCACGGAAACCACCGAATTCTTTTAACAGTTGATTTCACATCTCCGGATCTACATTTCTATATTTACCCGTACCGGTATGTTGCAAAAAGCTCCTCGAAAAAACCAAAATCATTCATACTTGTAAGTTTGATCTACTACCACTTCCATTAAAATGTGTGACGTAAATCTTTGTGACAGAAAATTGTACAACAAGACGTCGAAAGGAAATGTAAACAATTTTTTTAATTAACACGCAAAAGCGCAGTTCGTTGACTGTCTTTCTCACGGCAAGAAATGCAATGTTAACAAAACAATAATATCCAAAAGCAGAATCTTCAATTGCCCAATATTAAAAATCTATATCGGAAGTAATAAATTATAAGGTGGACTCAAAACGTAATATAATAAAATCAAGATAAATGGTGCAAATTCACTAAATATGTACTTAACAAATTATAATTTACACTTAAGATGAATTTAGAAACAAAATAATTTCAATAACTTTTTGCAAAATTACTTAAATGGTCTTAAAAAAAAAGAAGTGAATAAAACAAACTCAAATACCTTTCACAAAAGAAATCGCACAAAATCACGGCTACAACGCCAAACTCTCGTTGACATTAGTATACTGCCAAATTTTTAAATTTATGTACTATTGCAGTTGCCCATATATCGAACAAAACTGCTGTCCTAAAGAGTCATTTTTAATATGTAATGTTTTACAAAAACATTATTCAAAAAATTTTTAATTGTTTTAAAGGGTATTGCATTTAATTAAATTATTTCATTAAAATTAAGTAAAAATAAACTTTACATATTTACAATAAATGTTCAAAGTATATTTCGTTGACTTGACGGCACAAATAAGCTTTTTGTTCTATCAAGCTCTCACACTCTTCAACGTTTAGGTGTTTTTCTAACATTGTAACACGCATCCTGTACCACTTGAATAAGTTCCTCCCTTGTATTTGCAGAATGTGCGCAAACTATGTTTTTATATGACCTTTGTCATGTTCGTTGTTTGACTCAATATCGTTAGCACCATTAAGACACATGCATATATTTTATTCAAACATTTATTTTCTACTTGTTTTAAATACATAGATTGCTTATTTTTAATGTAGTAACGTACATTGGTTGCTATGTATAGCTATATTACCAGTAGGTACAGATACAGAAGACTTTGATAGCTCAGTGTCCATTAGTTGACTTTCTTTTTGCATAAAATTATTATTATTATTCCCTTCTTTTACTTCTAGGTCGACTACAGGCTCGGGTTCTCTCTCTACTACCTCGGTTGATTTAAGATTTCAATAATCTCTGGGTAACTGCTTTTCAAGACTAATTCGTCATCCAACCTGATCTCATAATGCAACTTACCTAATTTTTTTAAAACTTTACCCAATCTCCACTTAAGTGGACGTAAATAATTTCTTGTCGCAATTTTATATTGTAAATAATGTTTTAACTTTTTAGGAATAATTTTTGCAATTTAAAAAGTGTTGCCTCTCTATTCACTCTCAAAATGCAATCATTTTGCACTGTAAATTCAGCCTAATCGATTCCAAATCTCAACAAATGTGGAACATTGTTATTTTATTTTAACATTGCCAACAGTGATCCTAATTTAGGATCTAACTTTGTTTCTTCACTTAGTTCGTATACTGTTTTTAATTCCACAGGTAACCGTTCAATTTCAAACTTTTGTATCGTTTTTCAAAATTGAAACTTTGTAAGAATATGGCATAGTGTTGCATTCTACTAGCAAACATTATTGGTAAACTTTTGCGTTGAAATAAAATTTTAGCTAATGGCGCATGGTCCGATTATAGTACAAATTTTCGACCAAACAAGAATTGGTGGAAACGGTTTACTTCGAAAATTATAGGCGTACGATTCGTTATCAATCTAAGACCAATTTTGCTGTGAACAAGATAGGGATTGCACAGCAAACTGAATAGGTTTTTCCAAGCCATCTGGCACAATGTGTGATAACACGGCTTCTACCACTACTTGTGATGCATTGGTGGCTAGGATGATTTGTAAATTATTGTTAAAAAATACTCAAAAATTTTCATCATGTGTTTTATTTTATTTAAAGAATCTTCACAAGCCTTAGGCCAATTCTATTTTATTCCACTACGTAATAACATTCACATTGGCTCTAAGAGATTACTTAAATATACTTTTGATTTGACTTTATGAATACCAAACTAATTCCAATACTAATACCAAATGAATTCGATAACCACAATATTCTATTTCGTTTTATAAGAATTCAGATTTATTTAAATCACTTTAACGTTATAATTTAACAATATTTTCTAAATTTCTTTAAGGCGCTCAAATTGAATTTTATCATTTGGAGCAGTTAGTCTGCAGTTGTCAATGATTACAGCAACGCTAGGTATTCCCGACAGAAAAATATTTATTTCTCTTTGAAATTTAGCAGGGGCGTAATTTAAACCATACATTTAACTTGTGCAATTATAAAGACCTTTATGAGTATTTAATGTAAGAAATTTCTGGTCCTCATTAGGTTCTCTAATTTGTAAGTATGCTTTAGTTAAATCAATTTTCAAACTTTCCTCGTACAATTTTATTTTTTTTTGATGATAACAGCTTATTCCATGAGTTATTTACCAAACAAACAAATTTTACAAATTAAAGTGACATTGGCAGATGAGAAAATGCATTCGGTGTTCAAAGTTTTGTACATTTTCAGTTTTGACAATACTGCAATTGGTTGTAGTAAATATAATTCTGTAAACAACTTTTCGATTAGAAGAACGGGGTAAATATGCTCTCTGAGCTTCATTTAAATTACCATTACCGAAACCATAAATAAACATAATAACTGCATATTCCCAATTAGTAAACATTTTTTTAATTTAATTGATTGACGATAAATTAAAGTGAACTCCGTTAATGAACAAAAAATTATGACATAGCATTTAATTACTCTAATAAGGAGTATATGGTTTTGTTTGCTTTAAAACATGTTATGTTAAAAGTGTCTTGGTGTTATTTTCGTCTCGTATAAGTTTCGCCTACTTTTTGTTACATGGACAATCGTGCGCTGTAAAGTGGTTGCTTTTGGCAGCAAGAATTTTTCCAAGGGAGAAAAACTATTTTTCCGGTGACTGTGTTCCGCTTGGCATATATGATCTAAAGTAAACTGTTTATAAATGAATGCAGTATTTTTGCTTATTTTGTCAATGTGTAAGCATTGAATAATATTTATGTGATTTACGTTAATTTTTCCGTAATTGTCATAGCGGCTTACGATACCGCCATATGTTGGCCCATTTTGGAAGTGATTCAAGTAAATCCATTATAGCTTCTAACAGTTTTGGCGTTTTTTTTCTGTTTTATAAACTTATTTAATAATTTATTACCACAAAGTTCACGATTCAATCTACAAATCCAACTAAGATACAAGAAAATCCTCGTAACAAACAATTGTTTATAAGCCTAAAATATGAAGTTAATTTTAAAATTACTGTATTTGACCGGGATACGGACAATTGGTTCTTAGACAATTTGTCTCCGTACAATTGTTACCGGACAATTGGTCGCCGGACAATTCGTACCGGCGACATTCCGTACCCGGACAATTCGTCCCCAAGTAAGAACAATGCAAGGAAGATTACACCTATTCCAAATATTTGACGTTTTATCAATTTAATAAGATTGATTACAACAATTAAAGAAAATTACAATTATAAGTACTTTTATATATATTGCGATAAACAAATCGTTACCATAAATCGTTAACTCTAATTACCGATATCGCTCAGAGACAAGGCAACATTAATGATACATACTTAATGACACAAGGAGTTTTTCCTAATTACCAGTTTTAATTATCCCTTTTCACTTCCATACCTATATAAGTTGACATTACATACCAAGTGTTTTAATTTATTGTTGGTTTCAAACGTGGATTGAACTATTGAATTAATGAGTGTAATTACAATGGCTTTTTTGAAATCAGAGCGTGGGCGAAATAAATTGGTGTATGGGAACCATATGTATACGTTTTCAAAGAAAAATCAATCTGGAGAATGCAGCATTTGGGTATGCGAACAAACATGTGACACAACCAAGTAATAAGAGAAGTTACACAACACAGTCATCCAGCAATCTCGAACAGACGGGATGTTTTACGAACAGTGCAATGTATTAAAGCTAAATCTTTGTCATCTAATGAATCGGTTCAACAAGTTTTGGCAGAAAGTTTATCCGGTGTTGAAGCAGTGTATTGGCAAGCATTCCAAAGAAGGATAGTATAAAAAGGAATATTTGTCAATACAAAAATCAAAATGGGATTTTTCCACTTCCAACAAGTGTTCATAAACTTCATTTACCTCAGGTAAATTATTTCTGTAATTATGTATACATTTTATTTAATATTATTTTATCTTTAAGGAGTATCTCCAGATATTGATCATTAAAGATTTTTTATGATTCTGAAGATGAGTACGAACCAGGAAGAATTTTATTATTTTCTACTCAGAAAAATTTAAATTTCATGGTATCTAGTAGTAAATGGTACGCTGATGGCATTTTTGATTGTATTCCCAGCAATTTATTTGCTCAATTACATACCATTCATGTAAAAATGTATGGTATTGTTTTTCCTGTAGTGTATGCATTATTAGCGAATAAGACAAAAAACACCTACTGTAAATTGCTTCAAGTCATCAAACAGTTAAAGTCGAATGTCAATCCAAACACTATAACTGCTGACTTTGAACAAGCCGCTCTATCTGCTTTTCAAGAAGAATTTCCGCAAAGTGAATCAGTTGGGTGCTTTTTTCACCACACTCAAAGCATATGGAGAAGAACGCAACACGAAGGTCTTCAGGTAATTCTAATTCTTTTTCATTTTTACACCAAACTAAATTAATTAATTTCAGATGATTTACCAAGAGAATCTGGTTTTTGCGCAATGTGTCCAAATGATAGTGTGAATAGCGTTTGTTCCCTCTGATAACGTTCCGGGCGCTTTGATGAGTTAGTGGAGCATGATGATTTTTCTCAGGAAGCACAACCAGTCCTCAATTACTTTGAAAATACGTACATAGGAAGGAGAGGAAGAAGCTGTCTACGAGGTGCGCAATTCAATATAGCTTTTTGGAATATGTATAACAGAACTATAGAGAAAGAGCACAGGACAAACATTTGCGTTGAAACGTAGCACCACGCGTTCCAAGCTACAATATGACACACATTTCCAAATATTTACAAGTTCATTGACGTTTTAAAGAAACAGCAAGCTTTGCATAACATCAATTTAATACAAATTGAATCAGGAACTGCCCCTCCACGAAAGAACAAAAAGTATAAATTACTAAGAGCTAGAATTTTGCGAATTGTTGAAAATTACGACAGAAACGACGTAATAAATTACTTAAAAAATATTGCATACAATTTTCAGTTTTAATGTGTACCTTATACCTATCTTCTGTAATGGAATATATTATTATTAAATAAACTGTTTTAGAAAATATAAAACCACATTTTTGCCTCTGTCTGCTTAAAAAACGGGGGCGAATTGTCCGGGTACGGAATGTCACTGATACGAATTGTCCGGGAACCAATTGTCCGGTTCTAATTACCCGGAGACAAATTATCCGGAGACCAATTGTTCGTAAAGGATCGTTCACATTTGGTAAGTTTAATGGCGGAAAGTGCTGTCCGCCAGTAAACTTGGTACAGTGTTTGTGTCTACACATTTTCAAGTTTACTTACCAATCAAAATGGCAACAAGTAGTGTTGTAGTGCGCGCTGGTGTTAAAATTATTGCAAATGCAATTGCGGAAGTTCTAATGAATGAGTTGAAAGGTAAAAGAAACAAGAAAAAAAGAATATGGATTCGAGATTGGATTAGGCGCAGAAAGGATCTGAGTGCTTCTACAAGGCTACTCAGAGAGATAGCAACTGAAGATCCGGCATCATATAAAAATTTTATGAGATTGTCGCTTGAAAAATTTGAGGAATTGTTAAATTTAGTTGAACGCAAAATTCATAAATCGGAAACATGGATGAGGGCACCAATTTCGTCACGGACGAAATTGGAAGTGACATTGCGTTATCTGGCCAGTGGAGACAGCCTAACATCCCTGCAGTATTTATACAGAATACCTAAATGTACCATATCGCTTTTTTTACCGAAAGTACTCTTGGCAATATATGAAGTTCTTGGACACTATATGAAGATAGGGAATATTTAATTTAACGTGTAGATAGTATTTGTTCTTTTTTCATTTGCTTGACGACTAACAAATCAACAACACGCGGTTTCACTTCAAATCATTTGATTAAAAAAACATGTTTTAATTTTTAACAATTTTAAATATCGTTGTCAATATCTGACAATGCTTGTTAAATTTGGTCGGAGGAATATTGTAAATAATTTGAAAGCAAAGGTGAAGGCCTTGCCTCTACATTTTGCCACATATCAGAATTTAGGTGCTGCAATGATTGATAATACTAAGGTCTGACTTGGCAGTTCTGTAAAAGTGTTAATCAAATATCAAGTAAATTGCGCCTAAATCGTAATCCTATCAATTCTTTAACTTAAGGGTATTGTAGATCTGAAAGCACTATTTCCTACTGTAATCTCACAAATTAAACAATTGAAAAAAATGGTAATAGTAACTAAACGCGTTTTCAATAATTATGATTATATCAAAATCTCTCCCTAACCGCTTGACTTCAAGTCTATGAGTATATGCAATAATTTGAGGTTTGATTACCCTTTAAGCACCCATAAGCGTCGCGTCGCTTCAAACTCCATTACATGAAGATATTATTGCAGTACGGTAGTATAATTTTTAGAATTAAATAAAACAGTAATAAAGTATTTTAATTTTTTTTTAAGCAGGAGTGTTTATTTCAATAAACGATCCTTTACTTCGTCAAAAGGGGATTTTTGATAAATGCTACACTACAGCACGCTGTCGTATTGTTCTACTTTTACGCATGTCCCAGCTCAATTCGCCGTAGTATTAAAAGTAATTATTAACACTTTGCTGATTGCTTTGTAAATTGTTTAAGGATGGGAGATGAAGCAATCTTTCGCGTGTTATAAGTTGTTGAATTTCATCCTGTAAAGTGATAAAACTTTTAACAGGAAGCTGTTGCAACTGCTTTGCAATATGTTTCGCAAAACACATATATTTATCCTCTACTTCACGATGAGCATTTGTATCATTTTTGTCTACGATCTGTTTTAAGGCGTCAATTGCATTTTCAACACCGGTAATGTTGGAATTTATCTTCATACTTCTCTTCCTTTTCAGGGTCGGGGTTTGCAGTGTAAGTGATTGTCTCGTTTCTTCATTGTCTCCATCATTCTCCATTTCTGCAGTAATATGTTAAACCTGTAATAAAAAAAAATTATCATTTGTAGGTACCCGCAAGCAAAGATGAGTGGCGTAACATTCAAAGATCGTTTTCCGTCCAGTGGAATTTTCCTAATTGTTGTGGTGCGATTGACGAAAAACATGTACAAGTTCAGCACCCGCCCAACAATGGATCGGAATTTTTTAATTACAAGGGAACATACAGTATCATTCTTTTTGCGTTGGTTGATGCAGATTATTGTTTCAAATATATAGAAGTGGGACATAATGGCAGAGCAAATGATAGCACTATATTTCGAAATTCAGACTTGAATAAAGTTATGCTTAATGGAACGATACATTTTCCTACAGATTCCTTTATTATAGGCGATGATGCTTTTTTCTTAATAACGAATCTTCTGAAACCTTACACCGGATCTTTAAACACCAAACAACGAATATTTAATTATCGTTTATCTCGTGCGAGAAGAGTTGTGGAAAATGCCTTCGGTATTCTAAGCATGAAATTTAGAATATTTCGAAGGTCAACTATTTTAAAATCAAGCTCAGTAGATATGGTAATCAAGGCTTGTTGTGCTTTACACAATTGGCTCAGAATGACGTTTGGCCGAGTATATCTGCCACAAGGTTCAGTCGACAGAGAAGATATTGATGCAGGAGTAGTTACAGATGGCTCATGCCGATCAGAAGTCGAAGCACTACCATCACTCAGCCATCTAGGAGTGAATAATTACTCCCAAAGTGCAGCCCTTCTGCGTGACAACTATGCTAATTACTTTTCTGGAGAGGGTGCCGTACCTTGGCAAAGAAGAATGATTGGGTTAAAATGAAAATATATATTGATGTTCTTATTATCTAAGTATAAGATCTAGCCTCCTACCAATTTGCTGTATTTATTTATGAATCGTCCTGTTTAAGTTCTTATAATAATACATTAATAAAGAAATTTTATAACTTACCATGTTGTTGGTAGAAGTTCTGCTGATTGTTACATTATTTAAAAAAGAATCAGCTCTGGTGAACCAAATAAGTCTGGGTTTGTACAAGTCATCTGTGCCGCTTTCACTTTTCTTTGATTTTAAAATTTTATTTATTTCTTGCCCATATACTGTTTTAATTGTTTTTAATTTAGTTTTTAACGTGACCAAATCAAGATTTGCAAATTCCTCCATTTCTAATAATTCCTTTAACAATTTGTCGAATGCGGTATCTCTTTTTATTTTGTTCATGTGATCTGTGCATCTTATGTCCCATAACACTTCATATCTTTCATACACGTCCAAAAATTGAATTATTTGATCACTATTCCACTTCATTTTGTTTAGAACACTTTCCTAAATAACTTTCACACAGTTTACACGTAGACAACAACAACTCGTCACAGCAAACACGGCCACTAAACTAGCCGGCTGTTCAACTTCCATCAGCTACTTACCGGCAAGTAACAAGTACGCTTTCCTTCGGTTCACATATGACAAGTTTACTGGCGGAAAGCACTTTCCGCCATTAAACTTACCAAATGTAAACGATCCTTAACCCATTTAATGATTAATGTATTATCAAAAATTTTAAAATAAACGTTTAACAAAAATTAAAAATTGAGGTATTTCAAAAACCACTAAGCTTAAACAGATAAATTTGTTATAAATTAAGCCTAGTATAACCTCTGACTTACTATTCACATTGTATAAATTTTACAAATTTGAATATTTTTATTTGTATTATGCATAAGTTAAATGTGCTAAAACAGATTTTTATTGCGATAATAAATTATTATTGTACATTTTATGTACTATAAAAAGAATACCATTTGTTATGTCAATTATTTTATAAGTAATTGTAAATATTCAATCTTATTTTTATATTTTTTTTAAACTGTTTTACTAGTATTAGTTTATAATAATATAACGACGATTGTAAATTTTATAAAGTGATAACAATTTCTGTATAGATAAAAACAAGTCTGGTACAAAACAATATGCTTTTATCTTGGTATATGACTATTTTTAATCGAATAGGTTTTAAGTGCTAGTCGATGTAAAATAAAATGTTGATATTGCACGGTATAAAGTTGAAACGATACAAAACATTTAAGTTTTAAATTGTAAAATATATCTCGCTTTTATAAAACCGGTATAAAATTTTGTGACCAAAATAAAATAACTATAAAAATCACACTCGATCTATGGAATTAATTTAAAGGTACTAACGTCAAGACGCGATAATAAAAATTCAATTTCATTTAACGTAGCATTGCTAGGGTGGTTTTCTCGATTGCATACAAACTAGATCGTAGATACCCTTTAAAACCTATACAAATTTCGCACACTACGTTACGTTACGAATGTTTACTATCCGGGTATTCATGTTATAAGCACCAAATATCCGGTCACTACGCGTAAGACATGCAAACGAATAAGTCGAGAAGCTTCCATTGTTGTGCATGTAAACCCTCAACTTTAGCAAATGTCGAATAGAAAGACGGTTGATAAATCCTGGTTAGGTCGGTTTTGTTAACTAGTGAATTTCCAACATAGTAACATTAGTCCGACACTAAAACATAGTCACCGCGTTGATTACTGATGAGACCATCCAATCAGTTAAGTACTGACGTAATAGGTACGGATATAAGGTCACGCCAAACACTGCTCTTGTTTAATTCTTAGAAGGGTCGACGACAAGAAATAATTACTGTAATCCGCCTATTCTAGACTACCTAAGTGTAATTTTGGACAAAGTCATGTACTTGCAATTCACTAAAATTTGAGCGAGAATTGAGAAGCAAGAGAATTAGTTCTTATAACTCTATTCGTAGCTTATAAAAAAAATAGAAACGACATACAGTTTTTTTGTGAATGAAATATTTTTATCTTACTTACGGATTTAGTTTAACAAATTAAGTATTTGTATACTAAACCTAATAAAACAAAATTTTACTAAGTAATTAAAATCTTCTTAATTGTAGCAGTGGGGTTAGCAATTTACAGTAGATTTTTTAGATGTAAACAAACTTGGTGAATGTTTATCTTTTCATTTTATTTTTATCTAAATAATAGTATTTTTACAAGTCCATCAAAAACTTCTTATTAGTATAAACCACTGTTTTTTGCTCAAAGTAAATTAAAAATAAATGAATAAAATGTTAAAAAGGAAGTTGTATATTTTTGTTTGTTTGTAATGGAAAATATATTTTTGTTTGTGAAAAAAACATTTCCTTTAAACGTTTATGATTAAGGCAGTGTGCTTGACAAAGATTAAACCTGTTCTTGTCATGCCCTTAGCAATATGCGTAAGAGTATTATGTGATTTACATACCATGTCTAACATTGCTAGAATAAAAACAGCAAGTTATTTAACAGTGAAAATTCGATCAATTAAAAAGTTTAAAACCAACAAATAAAATGATTATATTTAAGAACAATAAAGTAAAATTAATGTTATATTTCTTAGTTGTATTACCTAGATTTTTTTTTAAACTATTAACATTTGAATAAATAACTTGTCTATAAGTTAAACTTTGCTTTAAATGTGATTTCGTCGTTGTTTCTTCGATTAAAACGTGATTTACATTATATTTTATTCTAAATATCAAGAACATAAGTAATAAATATGCATATTACTAAAGTAACAGCTGTTTCACAATTACTTGTTGATTATGGATACTACTACAACAACGGAAATAATTTAATACATCTGGTATTAGGTTTAATATTGATGTAAGCTGAGACAAATGCATAATAAATATTATCAGATGTAAGCAATAGATAAAAGTAGCACTTTTTTAAATTAAAATAAGACGTATAAATAACAATGTTTAAAAGCTGCAAAATTGCTTTTAGCATTTCATTATCATCATTGGTAATTTATTATTTTGTGACAGTAAACTGTATGAAAATTGCACTTCTTTATGTTTTAACTTTATTAAATAAGAAGAAAAATTGTACTTTACAAGAAACGAACTAGAGTTGTCGCCATGTTTTTTACTTTCATTTTTCGCATCTGCACGTAATCCACATAAAAAAAATTAAATTATTTCTTCATGCCACCCGCCCTAACAGACTGTCGCGTCTTCAACATTAAACAATTCTTACTACAACTTAACTTAAGAAACGACATCAGTAACTAAAAATGATAACCTAGTAAAAGCAACGAAAAATACAAGTAATTATACAAAGATACCATAAGCAAAATTGTCATTTTGAAGTTTATATAGAAGAGGACACCGTTCAACAACAGGACGTTTAAAAACTAATTTGACTGTTTTAACATCAGCAACAAAAACTCGGGTACCACTTTTAGGACCTTACTTTTTTCCCTAAAATACATTTTGGTTTTATGGCAACTATAGTGCCAACGCAAATATTAGTTAAATTATCGATCCATTTTCTTAGTTGTTGTAAAACATTTAAGTAATTTCAAAACTACTGTCGCCAAAAAGTTTGGGGCAATTGCAGCAGTAGATGATGCCTTGATGACTTGTTTACGATATATTTAAAACTTCTGAATCAAGTGGTGTTGTAATTATTTTGCCAATCAAAAAATGAGCAAAAGTTAATAGAGTTAAATCATTAGAACCAGGTGATAAAGAATAAAGCGGTCTTAAATTTAAAACTGCCTCAATTAAAGTCGATATAGTGATAAATTTATTGTATGTCAAAATAGTTTTGCCTATAACTTTATAAAAATGTTATTTAAAAGATTTAGTATTGGTTTTCCAAATACCTCTAAAATGAGTTAAGTTTGAGAACAGAAAGTGCAACCTTATTTAATTTTTACCAGTATTATCAATGATTTTATGTTCATTTTATTTCAAAATGTATTGATTTCATTTAAAGGTTATTTGAACCTTTTAAATTTTTTCGCTTTAACGCTTAAACAAAAAAATAAACAAACATAATGTAATAGCGAAGGCTTCCACGGCCGGAATCTATACTAACATTAGAATGTCTTCCGGGTTTGGACCGTGTCATAGTTGCAACCGAAGCTGCCAACGTTTCGTCCACTTTCGTAAGGGGCTTCATCAGGGCGTGAGATAAATTGCAAAACTCAAACAAGCAATCGAAATCTAACTAAGAACTTCTCAAAAGTTAGGTTATCCACTTGTAAAACAAGCCATAACCTAAACTATGAAAAGGTAAGAAAGAAAACAATAACCTGAAAAAGCAAACGAAAATCTAACAAAGAACCACTACCGAGTTAGGTAATCAACTTGTGAACCAAGCCAGATTCTAAACTAGGTAGAAGTGACTTAAGAAGAAATAGTCTCCGTATTTAAAGGAACAGGATCGTCGCGGATGATTAAACTCGACCCTGATTGGGTTACGGTTGCTAGGGGGCGTGTTTTTTTTTTGATAAATGACTAATAACCCGGAACCAAAGAGGGGATAGTTTGAAACCACGATCGCGATTGAAGTTATTGGGGTGTTTGATGATTTCTATGCTTTCTCGGAATTTCCTGTTGAAAAAGAATGGAGATTTGGCAATCAACGAAACATTATCAAAATCTATCTTGTGACCTGTAGTAAAATGATGTTCAGCGACCGCAGACTTGGAAGTATACCTTTTCCTTATACAACAATCATGTTCTGAAATGCGAGTAATGACGGAACGACCGGTTTCACCAATGTAGACTAAACCACAAGAACAAGGAATTTGGTATACACCTTGAGATGAAAGTGTAGGAAATTTGTCTTTGGGAGAAGGAAGAATCTGAGAGATTTTGCCTGTCGAGTTGAATATGGGTTTAATACCATTCTTACAAAGGAGTTTCCCTATTTGATCTGTAACCTTGTGAATGTACGGTAAAAAGGCCAATTTCGGGTTGGATTCGGGAGTAGAAATGTCCTTAGGTAATCGAGTACGTGGATGTAAACGACGATTAATAACTCTATGAATATCTCGCTTTTCATAACCATTGTTCACTAAGGTTCTAGTAAGATGACGGAGTTCTGAGTCTAGATTCTCAGGTTGACAAATAGAAAAGGCACGATGGACCAAAGATTCAATGACAGAACGTTTCTGTGCAGGATGATGATGAGACGAAGCATGAAGGTATCTGTCCGTATGGGTGGGTTTGCGATAAACAGAATGGCCTAGAAGTCCGTCGGGCTTACGAGTCACAAGAACGTCAAGAAATGGAAGAGAACCATTACTTTCGATTTCCATAGTAAATTTGATATCTAAGTGTTGATTGTTAAGATGATCAAGAAACTTAGACAGATCAGATTAAATAGTTACAGATCAAATAGGGAAACTCCTTCGTAAGAATGGTATTAAACCCATATTCAACTCGACAGGCAAAATCTCTTAGATTCTTCCTTCTCCCAAAGACAAATTTCCTACACTTTCATCTCAAGGTGTATACCAAATTCCCTGTTCTTGTGGTTTAGTCTACATTGGTGAAACCGGTCGTTCCGTCATTACTCGCATTTCAGAACATGATCGTTGTATAAGGAAAAGGTATACTTCCAAGTCTGCGGTCGCTGAACATCATTTTACTAGAGGTCACAAGATAGATTTTGATAATGTTTCGTTGATTGCCAAATCTATATTCTTTTTCAATAGCAAATTCCGAGAAAGCATAGAAATCATCAAACACCCCAATAACTTCAATCGCGATCATGGTTTCGAACTATCCCCTCTTTGGTTCCCGGTTATTAGTCATTTATCAAAAACACGCCCCCTAGCAACCGTAACCCAATCAGGTTTGAGATTAATCATCCGTGACGATCCTGTTCCTTTAAATGCGGAGACTATTTCTTCTTAAGTCACTTCTACCTAGTTTAGAATCTGGTTTGGTTCACAAGTTGATTACCTAACTCGGTAGTGGTTCTTTGTTAGATTTTCGTTTGCTTTTTCAGGTTATCGTTTTCTTTTTTACCTTTTCATAGTTTAGGTTATGGCTTGTTTTACAAGTGGATAACCTAACTTTTGAGAAGTTCTTAGTTAGATTTCGATTGCTTGTTTGAGTTTTGCGATTTATCTCACGCCCTGATGAAGCCCCTTACGAAAGTGGGCGAAACGTTGGCAGCTTCGGTTGCAACTATGACACGGTCCAAACCCGGAAGACATTCTAATGTTAGTAAACAAACATAAGCTTTAGTAATTTTGCTTTCACAAAACTTTCTGTCTTGAACCTTTATTTAACCAACCCTTAAAAAGTTGTTCAATTTAAGTTATATTAAGATATATGTATACTAACGCTAGGTATAGACTACAGCTAAAATTTGAAAATTTTTGTACAATCCGTTTTCGTATAATAGCATGTTCCATTTATGGTACATTAGAGGTATAAAGGGTTTAAATCCAAAAAGTCAAAATTTCTTATTTTTTTAAATTGAAACTAGAATCTAGCACGCTAAATTAGGATTTGAAACATTATTGTCTACATTTTATGATAAATTTTTGTAGATGATCAGGTTTTTCTGTTACCAATAAACAAATTACCACCTCCCTGCAAAAATCCAGATGGGTCATAAGTTTCTTGTTTATTTTGCAATGCACCCTCTAAGCCGCAACCATAGCCACATTCAACGCATTTAAAAATAAAGGCCAGTACCACTTTTTGCCTTATATCATCGGTCAATATTACTCCAAAAGTCTATCTAGCAAGTCAACACCGCCCCTTCCTTTATTATATTATCTGATTAGATGTGGTTGTAAAACATATTCTCTTCCACCTTTTACACGTCGTTGCACAGGTGCGACCGGTTTATGTGTTTTCCAATTACTACCTATTCACAGTTGCGTTATCCCGCCATTTGGCAAAGTAAACATTTCCATCGCAACAGAAATCAAAATTTCTTTTTTTCTTTAAATCCTTACTGCTGATCATATTTTCTACCGCTTTTGCAGTACGATTTTTTCTTACTGTGCCCGTAGCTTGAATGTCACATTTGGTAAGTTTAGTCAGTAGATCGTAACTGGTGAAAAAAAAATATCAAAGAATAGCTGTTTTGATGCCTCCGAATTATTTACTGTAATTTCCACCATTTTCATGATCACACGTGTGCCAAGTGGTTCATTCGAAGGAATTGTGTTTTTTCTGTGATAAAGTATCATATGGTAAAGATAACAGTCATTTCCACACAGACCCCATATTTTATATCCAAATCTGATTGGTTTGTCTCTAATAAACATTTTTGCACTGTACCGACCATAGTACAGAACCATTGATTCGTCCACGCTTAGCAATTCGTGAAAAATTCTAAATTGTAGAGGATTTTTATTCAAAACCGAATAAAGTGTTGCAATTTTACTTATTTCATCTGATTGCACGAGGTTTTGGTTATCAGTAATAAGTATATTATTCTTTATATTAAAATATCTATTTTTACTCATTGTTTTAGATACAATAGGCACACCTAAATCAGGTTGTGTGAACTAATAATGATGTTTTTCTGGAACAGTGTGGTACCCGGAAAGTAATAGTATCCCAAGAAAATTTTTAGTGTCTTTTTGGGAAACACTACTATTATTTTTGTCCCTTGTTGCATACAAAATAGTTTGTTCTACAATGAAGTTCAGGATGTTGGTAGAAAATATTTTTTGCTAAATATCATAAGGTGAGGTACCTTCTAGGTTCAACAAACTTTCGGAAACAATTATTTCAGATGTGGAAATAACTTTATCAAACTTGTAATTAGGCTTCCAGAGAGGTAAATCCTTTTTTTGTTTCTTACTTATTTGTTTTCTTTCTTCAACTGCTTCATCCGAATCCGTATCTTCTTCAATTTTTAATTCGCCCGTTGGTTCAAACATATCATCCGGTTCATCGCCAATTTTTTCAACATTGCTGTCTTGATTTGCAGAATCCCCAGCATCTGGCGGCAGTGAAACAGCATTGATTGCACTTTTTGAACCTTCAATAACTTTACGAGCTTCTTCGAGTGTAGTTACTTTTGTAACCTTTCTTCCGTGAAAAGATTTTACACTTATTGAATTCATTTCATTACTGTGATAGCACGTTTACTACGAATTTCAACAAACAACTGAATAAAATATATAGGACAGCCCTAAATGTTGTCATCTGTTTGTAGCTACAGATCGTGCGGATAGAGATTGCCCAAGGTTGGATGCGCACTCGCCTAATTCGAAGAAGTGCACGTGTGCACTTCGTGTGTGGGGAACATCCCAATGTTCTATAAATGGAACGTCAATGTTATTCTCAATATTTTTGACCCTTATTAAAGTACTAGATTACCCTTTTTGTGACCATTGAGTGATTTACAATCTCTCACTTGCTTTCACAACAAAAACCTTATGTATTTGTTTATTAGGACCCCTAAAAAATATAACGTGTTTTGGTGCAATATAATGTAATTTTTGTGATTTTTGAAAATTCATACTATGTATTTAAGGAAATAATTTAGATTTTTTTAATATAAAATGCAATTAGGATATCTAAGGAGTATGAGCCTATAATAACAGAGTAATTATTAATATTAATGCATTTTAATATCACAGCAAACAATGCGTTCCATTTAAGGAACATTGGTAAGATAAAGATTAATAATAAAAGGGCAAGCATAATCTATACTAGTGTAACAGTAGTGGTGAAGCTCCCATTGCAACATCTGTCTAATACTGTATAGCAATAATTGCAGACCTGCATGCAACAACCCAATATGTTCAAATCAAAATCTTTGAGTCTACCTCCAATTCTTATTCAACCATCTCTATCAGGAAAGACAAAAAAACAATTAAAACAATTTTCTAAACCCTTGTTGTTATTATATTTGAACATTCAATTTAAATTTTTTGAAAAGTTTTGCTGCTGCGATAACTTATTCAAACGTTTCATGGAATCATTAACCTCATCAATTGATAAGTTATCGATCATGCGCTGGTTATCATTATTTAAATTAACAGCATTTAAACAAAATCTTTAACAGCATGCTATGACTCAGCAATGTTAATACAAAAAGAAACCTTGAAAGTAAATCAAATTTTTGTATTTCGTAAAATATATGTGGATCCTCGTCTCGCTTTATTTCATGCACTTAATGACGGAGTAAACTTAAAATCATAATTAGAAACATAAAAATTGCAAATCCAAGAAGGCCCACATCATCACATCTTATTAGCGATATTAGCAGAATTTTGAGCTGACGAAACATAATTCCATTTAAGCATATGAGTGAAGATTTAAATTTTACTAGCTCGTGTACTTACAAACGTTTGCAATCTAAACAGTTCTGTATCAATCTAATGTAGAACAATTAAAAAAATTAACCAAAGATAACATTCAGAATCAAACATCATACATTTGGACACGCTTACAACTAATCTAGTTATTCTAAAAGCAGCTAAAAGCTCAACTCTTTTCATAGTAAACTGTTTTAAAGAAGAATTTGTTGGTGAATTGTTGTTAATTAATTGTAACAGAAAACAACTGATAACTTTATTATTATTCTACACACATTTTAAATAGGAAAACGCATAACTAAAAAAGTAACAATGTTACAATCTTTTTTCTTTCGCAACAAATTCCTAACTATATTTTATTTGAATCTGCTAACCTTGTACTGCTAACTTGAAAGACGTAACTTCTTCACTTAACTATTATTTATTTTGTTAGAAAAGTGTGGTCTTTATTGGTTCAACGACAAGGCGCGGAAATGATCGTCCTTTGCAGACCACCCATAGAAGTGGAAGGCCATCTCTCTTATCCAAAGTTGAAAAAGACAACGTTATCCAAGATGCTCATTTGACTCCATTCATAACTTCCGCCACCATTCGTGAAAGACAACAGCTACAATGCAGTTTGCAAAAAATAAGGAATACACGTAATTCTAGATATGAATCAAAACATGTGCAACCCAACAAAAGAAGTAGTTTTTATAATATAAATAGTGCTTATGTATAATTTATAATAAAATCTAAGGTATTATTTCTATGAAAATATAGTAAGTACTATGATAATCTAAAACATAAAAAAATTCAAACTACGAAATTGCAAATTTCAGTTCATTACTATTAAATTTATAGTCCCTCCAAATACTTAATACTTAAATTAAATGTTACGAAGAAAAACCGGAAAAATGCATTTCGCATTTTTCTAATTTTGTAATTTTTAGATTTACAGGATAGGTATGTATTTTGAAATTTTATTTGAAATTTTTTTAGCGTTTTATGTGCGAAAATAGACTTGATTTTATAAAGGGAGATATAAATCATTTAATTTTTCATACGAATAATTTAAAAAGAGTCATGGGAATTTATACTGCAATTCTTCGACCACTAATTACGTTTAAATGGTGATAATACTTTATTTGCAAATAAAATCGTAATGTTGTCTTTAATTTAATCCAGATATATTAAGACTTTTAGGCTAATTAGTACAGTAGTGATATTTGAACATATAGTTTATCATTATTTGAGCTATAGATGTAAAGAAAAATTATAATTTTAATTATAGCACGTACTGTATTTTTAGCGAGGTTAACAGAGGTTAGTTTGCAACCTACATCGTGATTTTAATCTTGTGCATACAAGCTCGCACACAATCTATACAAAAATTTGATGTTTTCCTATTTTATTGTACAGTAAAACTTACTTAATTGCTGTATGACGCGATGCGAATTCCGTTTGCCGAAGAAATTGTTCAATAAATGGTTTAAAAAGCTTTGCAAGGTTCTATAAAGCTTGAGTGTAGTTAGTTTAAAAAGTTATGTTAAGCTGATTAAATAATTTTTTTTTTTGCTTTTTTATAACTAATTTCACTATCTGTAAAGATTCGGTTAATTAACCACCATTTGAAAGCATTGTTTTTATTATAAATATTTTTACAAATTTCAGCAATTTATAAAAATACAAACATTTATGAATGCTATTGAGCAAACAACAAAAAAAAACTTTTTATATTTTTTAATGGTTAGCATCCCTACAACTTTTCTAAAATTATTTGGAAAACTAATAATCTCCAAAGTTATCGACTAATGATTAGGTTAAGTTTCTTACTATTATATAAAGTTTAATTTTACAATTTCAACACAACGAATAATTCATGATAACTTAATCAAGCATTCATAAATTCACCAATTTTCTAAAAAAAATAGAAAACAGAATGAAATAAAAATCTGAAAAGATATCTTACAATGCAGAAGCGAAAGTTTCTTTTCTGAAGTTCAACATATTCTTTGGTTCAACAACGCATCAAAAATAAATCGCAAGTAGCAACCGTGGAAAAAACGGTTTTGCGTTTTCGTAGTAATTGACATGTGTCGTATTCCAAACCTTTTAATCTTAAAATTATATTATCAAATTTTAAATTATACATTCAAAACAAAACATTAAACATTATATGTTAATATTTGACACGAAATTTTATTGCCTTCTATAAAGAAAATTTGTAATTATTTTAAATAATCGATACCGCTAACTCTGATAAATTTTGAAATACATTTAACTAATTCATGAGTATTGTCTGTATTGGCGTTATTTACTTTCTGTTATTAAATTTGCACAACAAAAAAATCAATAGATTACTCAAATTTAGTAATTATTTTAAAGACTTAACTATGCAAACTGTTAAAAAATATAAAGCTAATAACGTGAGAACAAAGTTATCTACTTTTTCTAACTGAAAACTATCAAAAATTCACTATTTTAAATTATTTTGTAATTGTAAATAATTGAAAATTAAATTGTTAAAAAGCTCATAAATAATAAAATGTAATTGAAGTAACGATGGGGTTATTTAAAGAATTAATGATTAAAACTAATTTTGTTTTAAATTTATTTATTTTATGGTGTTAATTTGTTACTGTTAGAAAGGTATACAAACTAGAAACTTTGTATACATAAGCATTTGCATAAAACATTTTATAACTTTTTAAATATGCACATTGGCAACTACACTGACTTAAAGTGCTTGCTAATACTTTCTCTTGTCTTCTTAGAGGCTTTTCGAGAAGTTCTTAAATAATGTAAATGCAACTCATATTTTAAGAAATTTGTCACGCGTAAAAACATTACGTGCTTTTTGTCGACGTTTTACTTATTTAAAAGTATGTTGTTAACGTGTGTTTTTATTAAAATAACACACATTTTGAGATTTAGGTTACATTAAGTTCAAGTTTTATAATATAGAACATTTTAATTGATGATTTTATACTATAGTGATGATTTACGTAATCCTTAATAATAGTTTTTGTAGAATACGTTTAAAATTTATTTTTATAAATATATTTCTAAAAAGTTGATACATAAAACACTGAGTCTTAGGAAATGTTCCTTGTGTTTTCGTTTCCTAAAAATGGGGTTTTCTTTTTTTTTTAAATGTAATGTTTTGTAAAAATTGTAATTATACTTACACGTTAATAGATTTTGTGTGTTCATACTGACAATAAAAAATTTACGTTTTTAATTTTTTTTCTATTGCTAACGGAAGTCAATACATTTAAGAAGAACTGAAAATCCAGTTGTTTTTATGTTAGAAAATGTCACGGCATAAGTCAGATAATATCACATTGAAACGGAAGTAAAGAAAATAAATAAGACAGATTGCAAACAACTGCTTAACGTCTATTCAACCAATTCGTTATACATTATAAATACATTTTTGATTTTGAAAACTATTATTTTATAGTAGTATGTTTCGCATCGTTAAAATCACCGACGGCGACGTTCTCAAGTTGTATCTTAAATGTATTTTAACAAGAATCTTGTATTAGTCGAGTTTTTGTTTAATCAATTTAGTGAACCATTTGTTATCGTATTATCAAAATGATAAATACAAGCTGTCATACAAAATTAGATTCTGGTGGTCTAACATTTTGATAAACGACGCATTTATTAGACAAATACATATTGTTTAATGTATAGGGTGGTTCTTGTCATGTATTTTATCTGCCCCTTGCGCCATTATTATTGAAACATGTAATTTTTAGATTTATAGATGTTAACAAATTAGTTAAATAAGCTTAAGTTAAAAGCTATAACTACTTTTAACGGTTCAATGTGTTTATAAATACGTTGTTTTTTTTAAATTTCCGTTTGAACCTTAAAGTTTTATATTGGCTTTATGTTTTTTATGTTTTTTTTTAATTTATCTTAAATTTGAATTAAATTCTTATCGTAACATTAAACTGTAAATGTACTACAGAGCTCAAGTTAAGTAGATAAAGCATAAGGTTTTTGAAAAATGCACAAATGTAAAATAATTAGTAATCAACTTTATTATTATATATGTTGGTATAGCATAATTAAAATTATTTTTAAATTGTATCCAATGAGCAATCAGCTTGCTCATCAATAAACCCAAATTCAACTTTGTTGTATACATTCTCAATTTTTTTAGAAAACATTATAGAAAATGTAGATAAGTTTTTAGCTAAAAAAATTTTAGAAAATACAATTCAATTAAATCAGTTGATTTTAAACTAGCAAATAAAAATAGTAGAAGCAAATGGTTGATTAAAAAACCGATAATTGTTGTATTTTTTTAGGAAGTAAGTGTACTAACTAAATATTTACGATAAAAACCAAAAACCTGAAAAAAACTAAATTGAAACTAAAAATCGAAGCGTCATATATTTTATATTCTATAAAAACCGAACTAAAATTTGTCTAAATTCAATTTAATGAACCGGTTCACTGTAAAAAAATGTCATGTAAAATTAATCAGAAAATCATTGGCAACTTTGTAAACAAAATTTTCTATGTAATTATACATATTAAAGCATTGTTACAAAGTAGTACTATATATGTTGTTGGAAATAATCAAATACTCAGTTGTATTCTTACATTTCGACAATGTAAACCTACATAGCAGAGATGTCTGATTGATAAAAGATTTAAGAAATTTACATAACCGAAATGTATTTTTAGAATACTATAGTTAATATTTCATTTAGGTCGTGTAACTTTAAATGGCCTTAATAGTATATTACTGTACGAGTAAAGAAACTACGAGTTTCGCTCACGAATCTTAGTTTTGTGCACGAGGCGCTATCCGAGTGTACAAATATACATGAGTGAGCGAATTAGTTTCTCACGAGTGCTGTATAAGATTTTGTTCAATCCTGATCTTGAAATATTAAACAATTTAATTTATAGTATCAAAATATTTAGTTATATGAAGTTTAAATCAACAAAACACGCCGTTGCTATGGTTCATGTAAATATAAATAACAAAATTCCCAAATGTCAAAATAGAAAATAATAAAATTGTAAAGATAGATCAAGTAAATGAAGTTGATATAACAATTATTGTACCTGAAGATATTGTAAATGAAGAGAATGACGCTGTATTTCAATCATTACCTAACAAATCAAAAGACAGATATTTGAAAGAGATGACAAAATTTCGGTCATGGATGGAATTAAGAAAGGTACGCGTTGTGACGGAGGAAGTAATGGTAGCGTATTTTAACGGGTTAATAGAAAAGTATTCGCCTTCTTCCTTGTGGTCTACATGTTTCATGTTGAGATCAACTTTATTTG
This sequence comes from Aquatica leii, assembly GCA_035610365.1. Taxonomy (NCBI): domain Eukaryota; kingdom Metazoa; phylum Arthropoda; class Insecta; order Coleoptera; family Lampyridae; genus Aquatica; species Aquatica leii. Next base: position 47,765,060 of record CM069433.1, on the reverse strand, counting down.
TTTATAAAAAAGTAGATATTAGCAAGTAAGTTTGACAGTTGTATATTTTAAAATTTTTTGTATGTAGCGTGTTATTTAATTTTACAGTTAAGACCATTTTTGCGATTTTGAAAAGCAAATCTAAAGAGTATCAAGTTAAGAAGGCAAATACGTTTGACCCAAAAAATGTGGAAAAATTTATAAATGAAGCTTCCGATGAGAAATACTTGCTTATGAAGATGGTAATGGTAATAGGTGTTATGGGCGCTCTTTACTGCGATGAGCTTATCACGCCTTACTCCCTGTGGTGGTGCGGAGACGAGGAAGGGGGTGGTAGATTGCTTCGCCCAGCTAGCTCGTTCGGGTCGTGGATCTGATGGAACTGTGCTGGTGGTCGTCACAGTTACCGGGCGCCAGGGTTCAGTGATCCACTGAACGAAGCAACTACTCTGCATACAACCTCCACGGAACCCAAGTGGAGGGATTACCCTAGGTTTTTCTTCTTCCAACTCAACTAACCTAAAATACACCACGCGAAAGACGGCAACAATAAAAGCCAAGGATAAAGAACCAAAAGATGTTTATTTCTCTTCCAAATCAACAGTTAACCAAAAATCGATGGTACATAAATATAAACGGCGTCAACCACGTTTACGCAAATCCCCAATAATGAACACAAAACAAAAACCCCATACCCATAATAATGCCTTAATATCTACTAAATATATAACACACATAAAATATATATATATACAAAATGTACTTTACTCACCGTGTCATTAACCCTCTATAATGAACTGTAAACCTTGTTGGTTTAAAAAAAAAACAAATTGAATTAAATGCAAGACAAAGGTGATTAGTTTCTTTATCTTTTCTTTTCTTACAGGGACCAAAACTACTACTACGCGCAATTCGTCAAATTACGCCCAAAATAACAAGTAAACCATATATATATGCATACATATACGTCGCCACTAGAATAACCACAATAAAAGAAATATAAAAGGACTAAATAAATGCTTATCGTTAATTACAAACGTTATTCGTTGGAATCCCCTACAGAAATGTATCACCTTCTTTATAATAATGATATAATCACAATGCAAAACTAAATACGAATCAATGACCGGTTTACACAACAAGAATTTTTAAGTGACGGGATTTTTCGTTCTTTAATTAAGTGACAAGTGACAACAGTGTAAAAAAAAACGTGCATGAAAGTTGACACATGTTGCATGCGATTGAATGTCTTTTTATTTTCGTTTTTTACAGAATCCCTTTTATTTTGTTCGTAGTTTTTATTCGGGGTGTGAATGTTTCCTTTTTGTTTTGTGCGGTGAGATTGTTCTATTTTTTGTTTGTTTGTATGAATGACTATTTTTTTTTTGTGTGAATGTGCTATTTTGTTGTGGTGGTATCAGGTGAGTTAAACTTCACAAATCTTAACTATTTACAATTAAAGTTATAACAGGTACATCAGGACGAACACTAATACACGGACTGACCTTGTCGCAGCTGTCTTCGGCATAGCTTTATCGATGGGAAGGTACGTACCAAATATTTAACCAAACACACACTAAAACCAGGTACTTTGTAGGTCGATGTTGCCCTCAATGCTTCCGGGTGTCGAAGCAGGTTCCCCGTATGCGACAGATTGACGAAGTAAGTACAGCGAGACGAATTACTTTACATAAACTTCCCCGTTGACAAGTTGTATATGGAAGGGCCCAAAATCGCAAGTAGCTCACAGCGATACAACGTATTTACAACACCATATTCCAAGCGAACGAATAAAAAGCAAAAATAAAGCGAAACGAGCAACAGGGGCAAAAAAAACAAAAACAGAAAACAAAAAGCCTAAAATGACTATCGTTAGCTTAGTGATTAACTGAAAATCGAATGTGCTTACCTTAGGTGTAATGCGGCTTGCTTGTAATGAGGTAGTTTCTTTTTATCCCGTTCAATACGGTGATTCTCTAATGTAATTCACGATAACCAAATATCCATAATACTAATCCAAATACACAGAGAAATAATAATTGTACTTTCAGAATTGATCCGGTAATTTTCCGGGTGCTCTAAGCACAGGCTCTGTTGTACATTCCACCTCGTACGTGATAAGACAAGAAGTGACCGAATTTTCCGTTCTGACGTTCTTATCAGTATCTACATTCTTTTCAAAAACTTATACCGCTATCAAATTTTACCTTTTCTAGGCGGGAAATTGTTGTTTAAGTTGTTTGGCCTAACTTTCATAGGACCTAATTGTTATTAAGATTTTATCCTGTTACAACCCCCTCTCTACCTGGAAAAAGGTAAATTCCTCGAATTTACCGCTGTCAAGTTAGGTACTCTATGTGATGAATAGGACTATACACGAAACGACACAGACAGACCCTAAGCTTACTAATAAATTTAAATACACGAACCCACAGCACTAAACTAAACTAATTACTAAACAAATAATTATTCAAAAATGAAACCACTTATAACCAAAAAAAAATAAATTCAAACTCAAAAAGAAAAGACAAAAAGAAAAATGAATTATTCCTATTTGCAAAACAAAATGCTAACTAAACTAATCCTAGGTTCACAAAGCCGATAGAGTATTTTCCCCCTCTCTCTCTAACGTGGGGTCCGATCCAATTCGTTACCAATGGACATTGACGAATTCTCATCGAAGAATGGTTTTAGGTCTTGTACATGCCAGATGCCCGTGGTTTTTCCGTCGCCGTCTTCGAGTTCGTACGTGTTGGTACCCAATCTTCGTTTGATCCTGAAAGGACCAAGGTACAAAGGGGCTAATTTGCTCGTAAAACGCTTGGAAGCATCCGAAATAACCTTGTTCTTTCTCCATACCGACTGACCTGGGTAATAACTAGTGTCTCGCCGCCGTAGGTTGTAATAGCGCATATTACGCTCTCGTCCTAGACGTATCTTGGTTTCAATGTCCCGGTACAGTTTCTGAAAACCATCCTGACGTTTCATTAGTTCGTTTGTTTCAGGTGGCATAGGATCTATGGATTTTCCAAGACGTTCTCGGTAATCGCTACCCTTCATGATATATTCACGTCCGAAGTTGGCGAAATATGGGCTGTATCCCGTCGTGTCGTGCACTGATGTTCGAATCGCACAAGCTACAGCGGGTAGGTGTTCGTCCCAACGATGATGGTGAGTGTTGACGTAGGATCTGAGCATAGTCTTAACTACGCGGTTAACACGTTCTGTCGGGTTAGCTCTAGGATAATATAGAGCAGTGTAACAGATCTCGACACTGTATTTGCGGCACACGTTTTGGAATTCGTGGCTCTTCATTTGAACGCCATTGTCGCACAGTAGATACTGCGGGGCTCCATAAGTAAGAAAAACTTCATTCTCCAAATGTCTGATCACGGTTTTTGCAGTAGCAGTTCTTAAAGCGAAGAGTAGAACATACTTCGTGAAATAATCGGTGATGGCTAGGATTTGGGTGAATCCTCGAGATGTTCTTGGCAACGGACCCATTAAGTCGAGGCTTATCATCTGCCACGGAGCGGTGATGTTTGGGCGATTTCCCATTAACCCAGCGGGTGGTTGCTGTTCCGGTTTACAGGTAGCACAGATTCGGCAGGACTTTACATATCGCTGCACGTCGCTCTTCATCTTTGGCCAATAATAACGTTGACAGATCCTCAAGTATGTTTTCACTACTCCCATATGGCCTGAAGTCGGAGAATCATGTTGTTCCTTTAAGATTTCCCTTCGTTGTTCTTTCGGAACTACGGCTTTCCAGCATTCTGTATCTGTGGTTAGTTCCGGTAACCGACTTTTAACGTACTTGAATAAGGTACCTTGTTGCACTCTCCAGTTCGGGTACATTAATGGTGTTTTCTTAATTTTAGCCCTCATCTGGATATACCACTTATCGGTAGGTTGCTCAGCGATAATGGCGAGGTGTTCTTTCGACGAGAGGTCTTCTGGTAGCGGTACGGAACGCGATAAAAAGTCTGGTACGACATTCTCTTTACCTTTTCGGTGGACTATGGTAAAGTCGAAACTTTGAAGTCGCAAGCTCCATCGTCCAAGTCTGCCGGTCGGGTCTCGAAGTTTTTGTAGCCATAGCAGTGAGTGGTGGTCGGTAATAACGGTGAAGTGTACCCCTTCAAGGTACTGACGAAGAGTCTCTACGGCCCAAATGACCGCTAAACACTCGCGTTCGGTCGTGCTGTAGTTGCGTTCCTGACGGGACAGTGTTCGCGATAGAAAACAAATAACCTTTTCTCCTTCCGTATCGGTTTGAGTAAGCACCGCGCCTATTCCATACGCAGATGCGTCTGTCTGCAAAACAAAAGGTCTCTCAAAGTCGGGGCAAGTAAGTATGGGTGCAGTCACCAACGATTGTTTAATAGAGTCAAATGCTCTCTCACAGGTGGTGGTCCAATTCCAGCTGGAACGTTTTTTGGTCAACTCGGTAAGGGGTGCTGCTACCGTGGAGTAATGAGGTACAAAACGCCTGTACCAAGCAGACATTCCTAGAAATCGTCGCAACTCACGCACGTTCCGAGGTGCGGTAACATCAAGTATGGCCTTAATTTTGTCTGAGTCTACTCGAAGTCCATATTGGTCGACGACGTATCCCAGATACTTCAGTTGTGGTCTACAAAACAAACATTTCTCTTTGCTGATGGTGAGTCCTGCTGCTTGTAATCGCGTAAAAACTTTTTGTAGCATGTCTAGATGTGTCTCGAAGTCTGGTGACACAACAATTATATCGTCCAGATATACCAGGACATGTGGTTCAAGATCCGGTCCAAGTACGGTGTCAATCAGACGTTGCCAGGTGGCGGGGGCATTAGTGAGTCCGAAAGGCATTCGCTTAAAATGGTATAGTCCTCTACCTGGGACAGTGAAGGCAGTCAATTCGCGTGCCGAAGGTTTCATGCGAATTTGCCAATAAGCAGATCGAACGTCTAAACTGCTTAGATATTTCGCGTTCTTCAAACGATCCAAGATGGCCGAGATGTATGGTAAAGGATACGCATCCTTCTTCGTAACTGCGTTAAGTTTACGGAAGTCTACGCAGAATCGGAAACTTCCATCCTTTTTGGGAACTAATAAGACAGGGGATGACCAACCGCTGGTTGATGGTTCGATAATGTCTGCTCGCAACATTTTATCTAGTTCAGCATCAATCAGTTGTTGTCTTGCAGGAGACCGGATAATATCGTTGTTTGAGTGGAGGTGCATCGGTCACGATGTCGTGTTCCACTAAAGTGGTGTACCCTAGACGGTCCTTATTCTCTTGATCGAAGTGTTTCGACAATAAGATGTTGAGTTGTTTCGTTTGCTCGGAATTTAACGTACTTATGTCATTTATGGTGCAGGTGTCACAACTGGATTCGGCACCAAAATGCCATACATCCGTAGTTAAATTTGGGACAATATCCATGGCCAACCAAAAATCCATTCCGAGTATTAATTGATGAGGAAACTCAGCTAAAATCAGAGCGGTACTTAGCTTGGTTTTTCCCATTAAAGTCATCGGTATTGCAATGGTTCCTAGCGTCTGGCACTTCTGACCATTGGCGACTATGCACTGAGGTGGGTTGTTGGTGTCAGCTGTAAGTCCAGCTTGTTGTAGAAACATCCATCCGGTACGTCCTATTATTGTTCTACTTGCTCCAGAATCTAACAATCCTAAAAGATGGCGTCCAAGTATCTCAACTTTGAGGTAGGGTCTTTTATCTCCCTGAGCATGGTCAATAATGTAGTCCAATAAGATGCTTTGCTTCGGATGTTCGGTTTGAGGTGATATGCTGTTCGGTAGGTCGCTGGGTTGCGAAGGAAAAGGCCTACCTTTCAGTTCCTTGGCATCCCGTTTCCCGAACACTTTTGACACGTCCTACTAGTCTCGCCTGGTGTTCCACATTTAAAACAATGTTTTTGCAGGGGCCGAGTGCATGTGTTGGCGCGATGACCAGCTTGATGGCAGTTCCAACACGTACTCATGTATGCAGCTCTACAAGAAGTATCTGCCGCAGTGGCGTTGATAATCGGAGTTTCTTGTCCAATGCCATCTGTCATCGTTTCCATAAGCTGTTCTTCAACCGTTGCAGTTCGTGCCGTATACATGGGTTTTCGATACATGCAGTTAGGCTCTAGCAGATCCTTGATGTTGGTAGGTGGTGGTTGAAAAGTTCGTACCCGATCATTCACGTCTTCTATTGACTTACAGATTTGAGTAAGCTGTGCTAAAGATAGCACTACTTCCAGCGATAAGGCTCTCTGGTAAATCGGTAATAGGTTCCGGCGAATCATATCAATTCTTACCGTTTCTGGTGGTTTACGGGTAAGTCTGTTAAATAAATTTTCCATGATTGATAGGTAGACTACAATTTTCTCTTCAGCTCCTTGAGTTCTTTGTCTAATCTCGTCCCATAATCGACATTCGTAGTCTCGGGGTAAGAGGGTATTTCGCAATTGCTTTTGAAGATCATCCCAATTGGTGAACTGATGTTTTAAAGAACGGTACCACATCAAAGCGGGTCCAGATAAGACTTCTACAATCGATTGAAAAATTTGGGCGGGTGTGACTCCTCTTGATATTCGAAGTTCTTCGAGGCGCTCTAGAAAATCGTTGACATTCGTCGTGCCGTCAAAAGTAATGTTCCATTTGTACAATGGTACAAGCGCGGGTGATCGATCTTGACGGTAATTGTACTGCGAGTGACTAGGAAAATATTCAGATTTGTTCTGGTAGGTGTCTTCTCTACACGTAGTATTTGCAAATCGTGATTGTTTGGCTATACTGTTCCAGGTTGCTGATGCAGTATTTACAAAAACAGGCGACGATGTTGGTGGTTCGTCCATAAAGTGGGTTTTTCCAGCGAAATCAATTTGAGTGCTGTAGCATGGTTTCTCTGGAGAATGCTTGTCCTGTGACTGGTGAGTTTTATTACGATTTGATCGATGCTCGGTTTGTCGTAAAACATCTTCTAACTCATCGTTCGGCATATCAATTAAAGATTGCGACATCCTTGGTTGTTCAGTGTGTGGTGCTTCTCGACGAAATGTTTCTCCTACTTGTTGAAATAATGTCCGGTACTGGCTTAAAGATTTTCCTTAATCGCTTCCATTTCCGAACTAGACTGTAAACCATTTAGTCTTGATCGTACGTGCAACAGCCGAGAGGTAATTCGTTCATATTCTAAACGTCGATTCTGATAATCGAAGTCTTCTATTTCAGTTTGCAAGTCCGAAAGCTTTAAGGTACAAAGATGTAATTCTTGCTCGGTATCCACTTCGTCGTCTACTATGTATGGTCGAACAGACAACACTTGTTTGAGTTGTTTCCTAAGTTCCGGTAATGTCGTTGGTATCGGTGCTCCACGAATTCGTAATTCGTATACGACTTCATCACGAAGGAGGTATTTAGGATCCATTTTTTTAAATATTTTGTTGTTGCTTAAACCTAATCTATACTAACTAATAACTAGAAACGTACACAAGAAGATATGTAAACTATATCCAATGAACTAACCAAAAAAAGAAAACTAATCCTTACTGGAATAAAGAACTATAAAGAAACTAAAAAGAACTGTAGTTGCAGGACTGACTTTCGAGGCCGAAACGTTGGGTGCCAATTCTCTATCACGCCTTACTCCCTGTGGTGGTGCGGAGACGAGGAAGGGGGTGGTAGATTGCTTCGCCCAGCTAGCTCGTTCGGGTCGTGGATCTGATGGAACTGTGCTGGTGGTCGTCACAGTTACCGGGCGCCAGGGTTCAGTGATCCACTGAACGAAGCAACTACTCTGCATACAACCTCCACGGAACCCAAGTGGAGGGATTACCCTAGGTTTTTCTTCTTCCAACTCAACTAACCTAAAATACACCACGCGAAAGACGGCAACAATAAAAGCCAAGGATAAAGAACCAAAAGATGTTTATTTCTCTTCCAAATCAACAGTTAACCAAAAATCGATGGTACATAAATATAAACGGCGTCAACCACGTTTACGCAAATCCCCAATAATGAACACAAAACAAAAACCCCATACCCATAATAATGCCTTAATATCTACTAAATATATAACACACATAAAATATATATATATACAAAATGTACCTTACTCACCGTGTCATTAACCCTCTATAATGAACTGTAAACCTTGTTGGTTTAAAAAAAAAAACAAATTGAATTAAATGCAAGACAAAGGTGATTAGTTTCTTTATCTTTTCTTTTCTTACAGGGACCAAAACTACTACTACGCGCAATTCGTCAAATTACGCCCAAAATAACAAGTAAACCATATATATATGCATACATATACGTCGCCACTAGAATAACCACAATAAAAGAAATATAAAAGGACTAAATAAATGCTTATCGTTAATTACAAACGTTATTCGTTGGAATCCCCTACAGAAATGTATCACCTTCTTTATAATAATGATATAATCACAATGCAAAACTAAATACGAATCAATGACCGGTTTACACAACAAGAATTTTTAAGTGACGGGATTTTTCGTTCTTTAATTAAGTGACAAGTGACAACAATGTAAAAAAAACGTGCATGAAAGTTGACACATGTTGCATGCGATTGAATGTCTTTTTATTTTCGTTTTTTACAGAATCCCTTTTATTTTGTTCGTAGTTTTTATTCGGGGTGTGAATGTTTCCTTTTTGTTTTGTGCGGTGTGATTGTTCTATTTTTTTTTTTGTATGAGTGACTATTTTTTTTTGTGTGAATGACCTATTTTTTTTGTGTGGATGTGCTATTTGTTGTGGTGGTATCAGGTGAGTTAAACTTCACAAATCTTAACTATTTACAATTAAAGTTATAACAGGTACATCAGGACGAACACTAATACACGGACTGACCTTGTCGCAGCTGTCTTCGGCATAGCTTTATCGATGGGAAGGTACGTACCAAATATTTAACCAAACACACACTAAAACCAGGTACTTTGTAGGTCGATGTTGCCCTCAATGCTTCCGGGTGTCGAAGCAGGTTCCCCGTATGCGACAGATTGACGAAGTAAGTACAGCGAGACGAATTACTTTACATAAACTTCCCCGTTGACAAGTTGTATATGGAAGGGCCCAAAATCGCAAGTAGCTCACAGCGATACAACGTATTTACAACACCATATTCCAAGAGAACGAATAAAAGCAAAAATAAAGCGAAACGAGCAACAGGGGCAAAAAAACAAAACAGAAAACAAAAAGCCTAAAATGACTATCGTTAGCTTAGTGATTAACTGAAAATCGAATGTGCTTACCTTAGGTGTAATGCGGCTTGCTTGTAATGAGGTAGTTTCTTTTTATCCCGTTCAATACGGTGATTCTCTAATGTAATTCACGATAACCAAATATCCATAATACTAATCCAAATACACAGAGAAATAATAATTGTACTTTCAGAATTGATCCGGTAATTTTCCGGGTGCTCTAAGCACAGGCTCTGTTGTACATTCCACCTCGTACGTGATAAGACAAGAAGTGACCGAATTTTCCGTTCTGACGTTCTTATCAGTATCTACATTCTTTTTCAAAAAAACTTATACCGCTATCAAATTTTACCTTTTCTAGGCGGGAAATTGTTGTTTAAGTTGTTTGGCCTAACTTTCATAGGACCTAATTGTTATTAAGATTTTATCCTGTTACAAGCTAGTCAATCTCAGAACATCTGACATTGATGATAAAGGATCCATATCAGTTATTAGTGTACCAAAAACCAAAAATCACAAACCTCGTTCTTTTGTTGTTACTGGTGCTGAAAGAAGAGGCTTCTATGGTTTAGAGATCTATCAAAAATATTCAGCGTTACGCTCTTCAGTTCTTGGTCATGGAAGATTTTTTTTCTGTTGTCGTTCTGGAAAATGCACAGTGCAACCAATTGGTATAAACACACTGTCAAATATACCCAAACTGGTGGCAAACTACCTAGAGTTGAAAGATGCAAATTTATATACTAACCACTGCTTTTGACGCACTTCTGCAACCTTTTTGGCAAAGGCTTCCCCAGATATTTTGACATTAAAACGCCATGGAGGTTGGCGTTCTTCATTCATAGCAGAAAGTTACGTGGAAGAGTCAGTGGCTAACAAAATTGACATAGCTAGAAAAGTAATTGTTAGCCACGAGGACGTGACTAAAAAAAATTTTATTGCTGAAGTTACTGAAAGTGTCGGAGAAGCTTCTGAGGCGGATCAATTAGTAAGCAACACGTCTTGTGTAAATAATCCTGTTTTTATTAATTGTAATATTAATTTTTATATAAATAAGTGCTAGGTTATATCTATGGTTTAAAGCACACATATAGCATGTCCAGAATTGTTAGTTTCGAGATAAACACGTTTGAATGTTTGACAATGTATGCCGTACTCCCTAAATTACAGATTTGAAATTTCATTAAAAGCTAACTATTTAATGGTAGGACATACAAAATTTGTACAATGCAAAGTACATCCGCCGATGGACATTTGAAGCTATATAACACAAATTTTCATAAAAGTGGACATACAATATGTGTGCTTTAAACCATCGATATCTCAAACTCTGAGATATTTACATAATAATGACCAACTACAGTCTTGCCAACCAGGGAATTACAAAACACTTTTTAGTTGTTAGAAGTATTGCCAATCTTATAGTAACTTAAATATTTTATTATAAAACATAACAATAAGTAAATAAATAATACTAAGTATTGTTTCAAAATATTGTTGGATACGTTTTGGTTTGGTAAATTTAAATATTTTTTGATAAATCTTATTCTTTCTATTTTATAAGGCTGTTTCAAATATCTGTTTATATAATAATATAAAATCACCGTAGTCAATTTGCGTTGTCAGTGATATTAAAATGAGTGATAGGTGAAAAATCTTTACCCCACACTTTCACCCACCCGTTTCCATAGCAACATTTTGAATGGACAAAACAAAGGGTTTCTAGCTGCGTATCTAAAGATGAAAAAGCAGGATTGAACAAACTAAATTTACTTATCAAAGATTCATTTTTACACAAAGCAATGGTAATTGAGTCATCGCAAAAAACCATTGTACATAACAAAAATGTATTATCAAACTTTACATGATAACATAATTATTGATTAACGATGAAAATATAGAATAGAACGTTCCTTATTTATATTTTAAGGTTTAACCGTCATGTGCGCGTATAATTTTTATACGTATTGTGCACAATCAGGTACCGCTGTACCTACATACATTTTGCATGGTATAAGCTTCTTTTTCTTAGGTTTTTTTCCATAATATAGTTTACAAAGGCATAGAAATAACATATTTGCTTTACGTTTCAACAGAAAATTTATTTACAATTAGAAAATACCTCGTTAGGCTTATCATAATGATACATTTTTAATCTAATTATCGCTAATGCATAAGTAAGTGCACTTTTGCAAAAGATATTTAGGCATATTAACTTATCTATGATTTCTAATCTTTCTTTTCATTACTTTCTGGTTAATGAGCTGTGATTAATGTCAATTAAAGGGTTTGTAACAATAGTGTAAATTAGAGATGGGAATTTTAGTTCCTTTTTATGAACTAGTTCATCAGTTCTCATTCAGTAAACAGAACTAGTTCAATGAACTAGTTATTTAGTTCATTTCCACAAAACAAAATTGGTGTTGCAGGTTTGCATATGATGACTTTGCTATTTAGTTCTGTAATTCAATTAGAACGACGACGCGTGCTTTTCAGTGTTCCGGCTATTACTAATCTATTTACTTACGTTTTAGGTGTAGTTACTTTTTAATTCATAATTAATTTTAACTAAATATTGGTAATGATAAAAACAAAGTATGTGAAAAGTTTTTATTATGATAAGAAACGAAATAAAGAGATTTTTTAATTCGTTTTGTAAGCAGTTTTTTGTTTGCTTTTTTTAAAAATTAATTAACTACGAAAATGTACTAACATAAGTAATAGGAGAACGCGGGATACAAAAAATCAAGATAGGTTGAATACAAACATAATCAGAGTATTTATTATAACAAACGTGATGATAATCGACTGCGAAGGCGAACGGAATGTGCTCTTGTAGCGAAAGCTGTGAGAACGTTGGTTTTGTACGTAATCAAGAATATGTGATGACGAAAACAAAATTTATGATGAATGAATGCACTAAATGACTACCTAGTTCATTTTATGATTGAGAACTAGTACATTTAGTTCACCGATGAGACTAGTTCAATTGAACTAGGTCGGTCAGAGAACTACACATCTCTAGTGTAAATGACTAATTGATGTTATTATCCAATTAACTCTTTATCAATCTAAATTAATTTAGTATTTATATGCAATGCGAAATCAATTTCAAATCACTAATATTCTTTACTTTGAAGTGTAAAGTGAGTTTCGGTATTTTATTTATTTACCTAGACCAGCTGAAAAAGTTATTTTGAACAATGAAGGAACTATCTGCAGCAGAATTTAAAAGGTATGTTTGCTATATTTTATAAATGCAATAAATGTAGACTAAGACTTTTTTGTTTACTAGGCTTAGTTATGAGAAGCAACAAACTTACTTGGCAGCCCTAATAGCCGACGATTCCTGTTCTAGCGATGGAGAATATGGCAATCAAGATTCTGAGGACGAATGCATATCACCACAGCCTACAGTGGACGATGGCTTAGATTTATCGGACGTGGAAGATGTTTCTGCCGACAAAGGTAATCAGATAGAACTGGAGGAAAGTTCGTCTGAAGGGGAGGAGGAAGAGGAACAAGACAACGACGATGCTGCGCCGGAATCCTTTGTGGTAGCTAAAGATGGTACGAAATGGAAGAAGACCCCGCCGACAGCTACTCGAGTTCAAAAACGCAACATTATCCGCCATAGGCCTGGACCCGTGCCGTCAACGAAACACTTGTCAGTTGCGGATACATTCAAATGTATTTTTTCGGAACTTATTGTCGACATAATTGTAAGAGAAACCAATAGGAAAGCCGATCGTGTCTACCAAAAATGGAATACAGATAACGTAGGAAAACGTAGCAAGGAGTGGAAACATTTGAACGAAAGTGAACTTTACGCCTACATTGGGATACTGATAACAATGGGTGTTCATCATTCTAATACTGAACATGTCAGAGTTTTGTGGAAGCCTGACTCATATCCACTTTATAGAGCAGCAATGGGAATGAACAGGTTTCGTGAGATATGCCGGTTTATCCGATTTGACAACGAAAACACAAGAAGTGAGAGGGTGAAATCAGATAAGGCGGCAGCTATTGCGGATATCTGGTTGATGTTGAATGCGAATTTATCATCAAAATATATTCCCACAGATTGTGTTACTGTAGATGAGCAGTTGTTCCCTTTTAGAGGTAGGACTAGGTTTACGCAATATATTCCGTCCAAACCTGCGAAGTACGGCATCAAGGTTTGGTGGGTTTGTGATGCACAAACCTCTTATCCAATCACTGGCCAAATTTATACCGGAAAAGGACCTAAAGTCCCTAGAAAGGACCAAGGACAACGAGTTGTCAGGGATTTGTGCTACCAATTCAAGGGATCAGGAAGGAACGTAACAATGGACAACTTTTTACAGCGTTACCTTTGGCTCACTTGTTACTCTCTTGGAACCTTTCCATGGTAGGAACACTGAAGCAAAATAAGTCTTGCATCCCAAAAGAGATGAAGAAAAGTAAGGAGAAGGAGCAGCACTCTTCGACATTTGGCTTCAGCGAGGATGGAAAAGTTAGCATTTGTTCCTATGTGCCAAAGAAGGAACGGATAGTGACATTGCTGTCAACTATGCACAACAATACCATCATCACTGGACCGAAACAAAAGCCAGAAATAGTTATGTATTACAATGCGACTAAAAGCGGCGTAGATAACATGGACAAGATGGTTACGCACTATTCCACGAAAAGGAAGACCCTTCGTTGGCCACACGCCATGTTTTTCAACATGATAGATGTAGCAGCTCTCGCTGCCTACATTATATACTCAGAAAACAACCCTGCAACTACCAGGTCAACACATAGTAGGCGGACTTTTCTTGGTGGTTTAGGTAAAGAACTATCTCTGCCTACAATTGAACAGCGTTCAAAAGCTCCGAGGTTTTTGAGGCACTTTTCAACAAGGTCGGGGATTGAAGCCATCTTAGGACACCCAATTATACCTTCACAATCAGAACAACCTAAGGACGCTTCTGGAAGAGCTAAGCATGTTGGGAGCTGTTTCATCTGCCGCTCAACCGCTTCATTTCAAAGAAAAAGCAGGAAGTCATGTAAAACCTGCAATCGACCTGTTTGCAACGAGCATTCAAAAATATAACAAAATGCATAGAATGTATATAAATGTTTATAAAAATAAATTTTCACACCATGCTGGTTACTTAGCCACATTGTTTTCATTAGAAAACATCTCAAGGTATGCAAACTATATGTAGGTACACCGGTACCTGTATGTGCGTTTAAGGTATAAACTTCCATTTTAGTGTAAATATAAATTGTTTATACATTTCTGAAGTTGTTTTGGTATACAAACGACTTAAAATATAGTGGTTTAGGATAAATATGAGTCTCAAGCATATAGTTAAACAAAAACTATAAAAAAAACGAAGTTAAAGTCGCGAAAGGTACACGGGTACCTGATTGTGCACATAAGGGTTAATGTGTAATCTTATAAAAATACGTAGTTTGTAGCAATAAGTATTTAAAAAAAATCTTATAATTTTGATAAAGCAGAATGAAAAAATATTTTAAAAAATGAAGAGAAAAATTAAAAAATATTTTTTTTGTTTCAGAATGTCTTTTCTATTTAAGAAAAAATAATAAAAATCTGCTAATCAATCTCAAAAATGTTTGTGTATAAACTCTTATGATTTACCAAACTATGACTTATTGCCTAATGTAAACTTAAAATGGGTAATATTTCAGGTTTAACTAAATCTATAGATTAAATTTAACTAGGCCCATAATTGAATATGAATGAATTGAAATTGAATGATAATATTTCAAGTTTAACTAAATCTATAGATCAAATTTGACTAGGCCCATAATTGAATTTGATCTAAATAAAGATCGCGTTTTGTAAACTTATAACAAACACATTTTTATCCAATACCTTATTAGTTAAAGATGTATATAGTAAAAAATTGTATAATTTTATTATTGATGAAGAACATAATGAAGATTAAATAATACTTCGTAATTTATTAATTAATGATGCTTTATTAAGACTTTTTTTAACTTTATGTTCCGTGATCAAGGATTATCTTCAGCATATATCTTTGAATAAATTTGAATATGTTAGAAATTTGTTTTGGGTATCACATATACTGACTTCCAGAAAAATTGCAACACCTAGAACTTGTTGAACGATTTTATTGAAATTTTTAGGAAACGTCTATTTTCATGAAACAAAGTGATGATTAAAACTATGAATAAAATCACAGTCCGTACTCAAGGAGTTATGATATGGATTGCAATATCTTATGGTAACAGATCACCCTTAGTCTTTTTTGACGGCAACCTAAACGCAACTGGTTACATTGCTAATGTGCTACAACCAGTTGGGTTGCAAAATTAAATTTTCCAGCAGGATAATTAGCGCCCTCATATGACAAGGGCCACAACACGGTTTTTGGAAGAACCTAACATTGCCGTCTTCCCATGGCCCGCTCGGTCGCCTGATTTGTCCGCCGTTGAACATGTGTGGGATATGATTGGTAGGCGACTAGGTAATTTACCACACCCTCCAGATCTTACACGATCTCCAGCTACGGATTCAAGAAGCTTGGGACGATATACCACAAGCAGCTATAGATCACTTGATTGATAGCAAGACGTCTAAATGAGTGCATTACAAATCGTGGCGGAGCAACTCATTATTGAAAAAACGTTTTAAGCTTTTGTTTTTTTGTTTTTAAATTTTAATCATCACTTTGTTTTATGAAAATAGATGTTTCCTAAAAATTTCAATAAAATCGTTCAACAACTTATAGGTGTTGCAATTTTTCTGGAACTTAGTATATTTGTTGTAATGTCTTTAATAGCACACAAGGTCAATAGAACATCCAGTTTAAGTCTAATAAAAGTTTGAACGTCCATGGACCTTTAACAGATGTTCACGAAACGTTTTGTGCAAAACGTACATTGGACAAAATATTATTTATGTTCAGTGGACGTGTCCTTTGTAGGACATTTTTACTATCGGGTAAATGTTAAATTCAACAACTTACATTACGTACGTACAATCATGGACTCTCCATAATGTTTCATATTTAAAAAATACGGATTACCTAGAAAAAAAAAGTAACGGTCGTTATTTGGTAAAGTGTCGGCAATATAATCGTACGCTTATTAATTCTGTGGTCACTTAGGGGGAAGCTGAGTGGAGGTAAACAGCTATATTTTTCTTTATTCGGGGTTCAATTTAATTCTGTCCTAATTGTCTATAGCGGATTTCTAGACGTTCACCGTTATCAGGGAAAATTTCCATGACGTCCCTTTATAAAAACGTTACTATTTACACCGTCAAGGGGTGGAAACCTTCAAAATTGGATTTCTTTTAAGAGAAGCTACGATCAGAAATTATTACGTTAAGTCGAGGAGAAACGCTGCGCATTTGCTATCTCAAATGATTGTATGCTTTGAAAACTAAATTTACTTCGTATGTACGTTTTGTGTTAGATTTAATATTACGTTTTAGGTAATGAAAGTACGGAATTAGATAATTCCCCACTGGATAAAACCTAATTGTGAGTATTACAATTTCAAATTTTACAATTTGTATTTCGGTAATCATGTTTATTGTTGACCGTACGTCCATGTTAGATTAACACAATTAATAATATCATTTTGTGCTTCACAAAGTCGTATGCAGTGCGCGTTGAGTCTTGGAGGCTGAATTTGTTTTGTTATTTACTTTTTCAATTTTAAATTTGCGAATATAAAGTTATTTCTTCTTCGTATGTAAAAGTTTGTTACATGCGAAATTTTCATAACGTAATACTCTGTATATCGAATTAAAATTAGATTCTCGTTTTGACGCCCTCTGCCGATCTTTTTGGTTACTGACATGTTGCGGATTTTCATTTTGAAGTTGTCAACCACGTGATATTCCAAAGATTTTAAGTGCATCCACTGTGATGAACAGGAAATTATAAGTTCATTACGAATTTATCGTAATCTATTCAGCACAAGATATTTGCTCCGGTTTATTAGGATTCCTTTGTAATTTCTTTGTTAATTTGATAGCCGTTTCGCCACGCTTTGATCACATGTTCGACTTAATAAAAGAATAATGAAGAATTAATACTATTGATAAATACCCTTACCGAACGCTTAAGATTTTGGAAGGCATATTATCCACAATGAAAACAAAGTCTTGACCAGCCTTTGAAATGTTATTTCTTATACACTAGTCGATTGCGTTACCACCCACCTGTTTGTAATCGCAAATAACAGCATTCGATACAACGGGTTTTTATATCTCATTTAATTTATTATTATTAACGATTTTGTAGCTTCCTATCTTCGTGAGTTATTGTGTGACACGATTTGTTATTCAATATCTATTCCAGGCTACTACCGGGGTAAACGTTTTCTTCGACCAAGTAGGTACTGGATTGTAGGTAAGTTTATTTAATTATTTTATCGCTGTCAGAAAAGTCACTCACAGAACTTTGGCTAATGTAAATTGCCGTAATTACGTTTACTGTTACAATACCATTAAGGTAATTTTATTAATCATTTTGTGTGTATCGCATGCTGTGTATAAACAATATTTATTACAAAATTTTCCTCGCTATTTCGCTTCGACTTAACCTATGTATTGTGTGTTGCCGATACTTCTGGCATTTATGAATTTAGAAATTAAATATACTCCTGTTAATCTTCTACGTTACTAAATTAAAGTTTTTATACCTGTTATCTTTCTTTTATGGTAACATACCTTTTTCTTTTAATTGTGGTTACCCAAACACCAGAGTAACAAGGATTACGAACCCAAAAATTCGTTACAACTTTGGACCGTCTGTCTTGATCGAGGCAGAAGTGTTAAGTATGAATGATTTGGCGCCGATAATTATAATTCACTTAAACCTCCCCTATCTCCGACTGTGTGAGTTGGCCGTGCAAGGTTTGTAAGACCTAAAGCTTGTAACAAGTTTAAACCGACAAGATTAATTTATTGTACGGCGTGTTGCCCAGTATAGGGCGCAACTTATATTTGATTTGACTTATGTATTAACGTTTAGAAAATTTATACTTATGTACCTTCTTCGTCCTTTATGGAATTATTGCCTGTGTAAATATATATTCTGTGTTATTACTTCTGTCGTGTTATTTGTTCTTTTCCAGCTACGGGTAGAGTTAGACGATATCTTTTTAATTTAATTTTTCATCGTCTTGACGTCTTTTTTTAGATTTAAGTTATAATTTAGCATCACAAAGCCTGTGACTCTCTCTTCGGGAAGACTGTGCTAGGCGTTGCTTCTTTTTTTATTGCAAGGAAACCGCGTAGCAGGTTTGGCTGCCCACATTAAGTGACCTAATTTTCTCGTAACAACTACTTAATGTGTTTTAAGGCGACGATTCGTGGACTAATGTGTACACTTCTTCAGGCCAAAGTATTTAATAAAAAACGCAACATAATTAACATAAGTTTAAATACAACCAGGTAATTATGAACAAGTATTTAAACTAATGTAAGATTACAAAAATTGTTTTTATCTTTTAGAATAACTAAAACTAGTCGGATGTAAAAACAAACAAAAAAATACTTACAAAAAACTAAAAACAAGTAGCGATGATTTGCCAAACACAGTCAACTAGTAAAAAGTTATAAATACCAAAAAACATTAATTATGTAACTGATTGAAAAAACAAATTTTTTAAGTAAGTATTAAGTTTGGTTTTTTATTGTTGTTTATATTATTTTATGAAATGTATAATTAATTTTTAAAAATTTAAATTTCTTTAATTGTTTTTCTAGCATTGCATTATATTACATATTCTATAAATCGTTGTATTTTTTTGTTTTACGTATTAATGCTTTTTTAATAAATTCTTGTATCTAATTTTGCAATGTACAAACAGTGAAAATAGAGAACTATTTTAAACGTTTTTGTAATGTGCAACTCTTTGCCAAAATAACGTACTATGAACGTCCATAGTATTTACTTGGGATCTTTTGTGATCGTCCGTAAGACGTTTAGATGTCCATGAAAAGACATCCATTGAAAGTCCATAGAACATTTTTGTGTTATTAAGGATAAAGCAAACGAAGCTTTGAATGCTTCCATAAAATTCAAACATTTGGTAATTTATTGTTTTTCAAGATAAACGCAATATTCGATACTTATCTTGTTAGAACCTAAAAAAATGTTTATATCATCTTCATTGTCTTCTAAAACAACAAACGTTTTCTAGTCACTATTGCAATTCTAAACTTCAAAGAGAAAATCTATTTTAGAAATCGAATAAAGTTATTGAATACTAAAAGTATTAAAATTCTAAATTTTACGTTTACACACAAGTTTTAGTAATGTACATCAGACAATCTGTGTGTAGAGTGACAGAAAACACTTAATTACATACATTTCACATTACGTTAAAAATAAAAACAAATAAAACTAAAAAAATTAAATAAGTGTTTGTCGTCACATTTTTAATAGAAATTAAGTGTTTCGGGTGTGTTCGAATTACCTATAAAATATATGCAACACACTTTACACCAAAAAAGCTGATTTTTTCCTATTTAAAATTAAAACTTAACAAACGCGGATGATTTGAATTAAAAAAATATAGATACTTGCGGGGTTAAGAAATCCTGTAAAAGATCATGTGGTGTAGAAAAATTGATGCGAGTAATTTCATTGTTCTTGAATCCTTTTATTACGAAAATACCAATATCAGAGTGTTAAACAAACTCGATCTTTTTTCTCACAAAAAAAAACTTGGTACAAATAAACGAATACTATGTACATGATTTTAGATAAGCGATAATCTTCATTTTCATTTACTCCATAGCAAACAAACACACTTTTTTTATATTCGGTACTCAAAAGTTCATACATTTAATATTATGTAGAATACATATTCTGGATTATCGTCAAGTTACAGATTTAGATACAACATTGTCATTAAAAGTAGATCTTTAAGACAACAGAAGAGCTTGAACTAATTGATGTTTTTCTGAAAATAGGAGCAAAATATTTTTAAAATTAGCACAATGTCGAATTATATTTTTAAAATACTTATGCTTGCTCTTAAAACCAAGGGTTCAAAGCGGTCGCAATGGCCCTTTATTAAGAATTAAGTGAGCATAGTGTACACAATTATACATCTATGTATCTACTACATCAAATATCGCCAATGGAAAAATGTGCAGCAGTCTAAGATTCTCGGTAAAGCTTTTCTTTAAAATTGGAATTTTTTCGTTTGCCCTTTCACTAGGGACTCTAACACTTTCCAATTCTAAATTAAGCAAATTATGCGTAAAAACTTTATTAGTGATGAAATAATAATTCATCTGCAGCAAACCAAGATTTGCAACATGAAAATAATTTGACTGATTTAAAATAGAATTATTTTTAACACCGGCCAAAAATTCACCATTACCGCTAACATCACATCTGTGCACGTCAACTTGATACGAATCTTTTGTTCTTAAAGAAACAAGAAATTCTCTTTCAAATTGTTGTTTTGTTATGTGACAATATCAGCAAAATAATACCTACGTTTTTTCAAACATTTTCCACATAACCCCCAATTTAGTGGCTGCTTAAGTTGTCACCTAAAATAGCTATTATTATTACTACTTTTTTATTTTGTCATTAAGATCCACACCTTTACGTTGTAGAATAAGAAGGTTTTTAACCAAGATCAAATTTTGAAAACCTATATTTTTTACATCTGACTCTAAACACAAAGCGGCAAGTTGAATATGATTTACGCGACATATGTATATTAAATGCAGGAATGTTGCCCAATACCATGGAAATACCCACCACTTTATGTATTTTACTTGATAATACAAGAGAGTTGCAAACCTCGAATCATTGATTATACAACTATCAGATTGCTCATCCTTGTATAATAATTGGAAGTCCCAAAAATCCAACGACTACCAGATGGCGGCATACGGAAATCAAAACTCCGCCAACGTCTACTAGGTGGAGCACTTTTTTACCACATTCAAAATATCTTTTTCGGTTCAACAACAAAACGACTCGTTTCTCACGGTGGCGTTTGTAAATATTGTCTGCGAACTTGAGATAAGAATAACCATGCTGCTCAAGGTTACAAACGTGTATCGTATACATGAAATCAATGGTAAAATGCAATTCATATATTTTTCTCATTACATCCAAGATTTATTGAAAAATATTTACTTAGTGAACAGATCTTATATACTACATATTTTGTAAAAATAATTACATTCAAATTTATTAGGTACATCATAACTGTCTAGTTTTCTAATTTAGTACAGTAATTAATTTTAGATCTATTATATCTCAAAAATATTACAAATACATTAGGTAGTCTTTTTTTGGTAACCAAAATGTCTTATTCTTTGTTATAATCTCATAATATTCCTAGAATCTGCAGAAATATTTATTATTTTTATTGTGCCTCAATTGCGCAATTTTTTCGCATTTAATCCCGTTGTCGTATTTCTTATCGTTTACAAGATTCTCCTTATCTGTTAACTTCTTATAGCAATTACAGTAATAAATTATAAAAGTGTTGTACATTTTCATTAATACGACCATTGTATATATATAAACAATGTTACAACGGTATTGATCAAATACATCAATGATAATACTATTGATTATATGTATATAATCGTTGACGATTATATCTACTATGAAAATTAGGTCTTGTATTAAAAATATTTACTAAACTCTCATTTGAAATGGAAACTATGTAAACACTCACGTTTTGTTATGTCTACAAAATGCAGATAGTGTGTGTAAAATCATTCTGTAACGTAATTAGGCAAGCTAATAGAATGAACAAGTAATCTTGAATTGTTTTGATTAAATAAACCTTGCGAATTACGTGCGTTCATTGTGCGTTGTGACACCTATCGGATTATTTTTAACTATATTTCTGAAATCAAAATCTCCCATAAGGATGATCTATCTGAATACGAAGTATATATAATCAATGCCTCGAATGCATCCTGATTGTAAAGCGCCACTGTTATTAAAAAAAAAATAATTCAAAAAACCTCTCCATCTGTAATATGTCCAACGATATTTGATTTATTTAAATTTTTATTATCTTTTGGGGCAGACGACGACATAATAATTTTTAGGAAAAGTTTTTATTGTCTTTGAAATTGGTACGTAAAACATGATTGATTTCAAGATGTACAAGAACGGGAGCAGTATAACCAGAATATTCGTTATAAAACTTTTTTTTGGTAAACGAAGATCTCATTTGGCCACTGTCCGTTTTGTGAAAAATATCACACAGTTTATTTTCTGCAGTAAACTGTATTGCTAAAACGTTACTGTCAGTGAGTGATTCTGTGTCCAAATTACTATTAATAGCACGAATGTCGTCATTTGAAGCACAATTATTACTAGAAATAGCAGAACACGTGAAGCCAGAATGATGTTTGCGAAAGATACACGATTTTAATTAAGAAAGGATTTTACAAATTGTTGCATTTCTATACAGTTGAGATGTTACTTCAATGTCATTTTTTATATGTTGAAACATATGACCGGAATATTTTTTTAAAAGAGTAGTTTGAAAGATGCCATCATTTGTGTATTTATTAAACATATGCTTACAATGTCTGTAAACACAAATACATTTTGCATTAGTAAATGTTCTATGAAATGATGTAAACTTGCACATCGCACATGAAAACAATTTTTTTTAAATTTTATGTTAATATTTTATGTTAATATACGTAACTGTTAATAGATTACTTTACTTGCATTATCAAAAATATTGTTTTTCATTCAAATACCAGCAAAAGTAAAGTAAAGTAAATGCAATCGACTTACCTTAAATCGATAGCAGTAATAAAAGAACGTTAAAAGTGATATCGCGGCGACACGATGTTAATTGGGTTGATGGTGCGTCTTGCCGTTTATTATCTGCATGTTACCATGTGAAGAACAGCCCAGGAAAAAAAAGTATAAACGTAAATTTCATAATTAATTTTTAACAAGTCACTAAATCATACTGTAAATCATAAAAAATTTCAATGCTCACACTAAGGTTCAAACACCTACTCGATGCTAACTGCGGAAGAACATTGTTTTTTTTTTATTACCTTGATTACTTTCTTTGTAATTTGAATTTATATTAGAAACTTCAGTCGCTTCTTAGAATAACTGCGAAAAGTTAATTGCTACATGTACGCATAGCTTATTCTTATTTTATACAGGGTTATACAAAAGTATGGAAACATGCTTATAACTTGAAAACTGCGAGGATTAGCGGTTTGAAACTTTGGGGGAGTATGTAAGACATACTTTCGGACATTTTTTATTCTTTATAAAATTTTGATACAATGCTCCAATTACGAGTAATTGATATCTACTTCTGATTTTCAAATAGCATCATATCAGTTGACTGACATTTTTGGATTCTACATGAAATTCTGTATGCAACGGTGAACAGAAAAATTATTTAATATGATAAATGTTATTAAAAATATGGTATAAAAGTTCAGATTAAATGTCAACAATTTAATTGTGGGCGGGTACCTGACGTTCTAAGTAGGGTATGTACCTACTTTGTTTGGGTCAACACAATAACCAATAAAAGCTTTTGTTATAGGGTAAGTTTATAATCTTTTGTTAGCAGTGGCGTATCTTTTTTAGGAATAAAATAAAAATTCCTGCATTGTGAATCCATTCGAAATATGTTTTTAATTTGATCCTCATTGGTTTTCTTCAATTAGTCAAGTCTGTTGAATTGTCATTGCTAATGAGTTACGATTAAAATTATTGATTAATCAACATTAATACATTAGTACCAATGTAAGAGTTGTTTAATTACCTAGTAATGTATTATTATTAATTTGGTTAAATCTTTGGAATGTGTTTTCTTTTTAAACGATTTAATCATAATCGACTCATTAACGGTTTTCTTTAGCTTTGTCTCTAATAGCATTTCTTTATTGGGGAGTAATAGATATGTTTGTAATTCAAATAATCACTACCTACTTAATTACCTGGACAAAATCTAATTATCGATAATGCTAAGTAGATAGGTACTTAAGTGCGTTTAAGGAAATTTTTTCCTATTATTCATTGTTGTGCTACTGTGTTATAGTTCGTAACAGTTTTTGCATTTATTAAAATGGAACTCACTGAAGGGGATCGTATCGAAATTTTGATTATTTTGGGTTACGGTGATCGAAGAAGAACGTATCTAGCTACCAGCGACATTTTCAATGCAAATCATCCAGAAAGGGAAGTACCAATTACAAAATCTGCCGTTCAAAAAACGTATGCAAGATGGTTTGAACACAGAAGTGTGAAAGATATTCGACGAAGTGGAAGAGCTAAAACTGCCACCGATTTAAATACGAGCATTAAGGTTATCCAGAGTATTATTGAAGAACCAAACACTTCAACCAACCAACTGGCACTGAATCACGGCATCAGCAGTATGTCAGTGAAAAGAATTCTAAAAAATGCAAACGCAAAGCCATACAAGCTTCAGTTTCACCAAGAACTAGACGCCGAAGATTACAACAGACGGCTTCAATTCTGTGAAAGTTTTGAGGAGTTGCAGGATCGTGAAGATGTTTTGCCAAACAGAATTTGCTTTAGCGACGAAGCAACATTTTGTTTAAATGGACAAGTTAACAAGCACAACTTTAGATATTGGGCGTTGGAAAACCCACACTGGATGGTGGAATCTCATACTCAGCATCCACAGAAGCTTAACGTTTGGGCTGGCATCATAAATAACCAAATAGTTAGGCCTTTGTTATCCAAGGCAATCTAAATAGTGCGTTATACTTAGATTTGTTGCAAAACCAAATTGTGCCCACTTTAAACCACTTGTTTGGGCAAGATAACAATGTTTGGTTCCAGCAGGATGGCGCTCCAGCCCACTATGGTCGACAAGTAAGGGCATTTTTAAACCAAACGTTTCCAAATCGTTGGATAGGGCGAGGAGGTTTCATCGAGTGGCCACCCAGATCACCAGATCTCACGCCACTGGATTTTTTCCTGTGGGGCTATTTAAAAAATAAGGTGTATGCCAATCGCCCGAATAATTTGGAAGAACTTCGACAAAAAATCATAACAGAATGTGAGGCAATTCCTCCAGAAGTAATTCAAAGATGTGTAGCAGAATTTGAACATCGACTACGATATTGTCAAGAAAGAAATGGGGGGCATTTTGAAAACTTCTTGAGTTAATTAATTAAGTAGGTAGTGATTATTTGAATTACAAACATATCTATTACTCCCCAATAAAGAAATGCTATTAGAGACAAAGCTAAAGAAAACCGTTAATGAGTCGATTATGATTAAATCGTTTAAAAAGAAAACACATTCCATAGATTTAACCAAATTAATAATAATACATTACTAGGTAATTAAACAACTCTTACATTGGTACTAATGTATTAATGTTGATTAATCAATAATTTTAATCGTAACTCATTAGCAATGACAATTCAACAGACTTGAGTAATTGAAGAAAACCAATGAGGATCAAATTAAAAACATATTTCGAATGGATTCACAATGCAGGAATTTTTATTTTATTCCTAAAAAAGATACGCCACTGCTAACAAAAGATTATAAACTTACCCTATAACAAAAGCTTTTATTGGTTATTGTGTTGACCCAAACAAAGTAGGTACATACCCTACTTAGAATGTCAGGTACCCGCCCACAATTAAATTGTTGACATTTAATCTGAACTTTTATACCATATTTTTAATAACATTTATCATATTAAATAATTTTTCTGTTCACCGTTGCATACAGAATTTCATGTAGAATCCAAAAATGTCAGTCAACTGATATGATGCTATTTGAAAATCAGAAGTAGATATCAATTACTCGTAATTGGAGCATTGTATCAAAGTTTTATAAAGAATAAAAAATGTCCGAAAGTATGTCTTACATACTCCCCCAAAGTTTCAAACCGCTAATCCTCGCGGTTTTCAAGTTATAAGCATGTTTCCATACTTTTGTATAACCCTGTATATGTATAATTTTTCTATTTTATGTAAAATTACAAACATTGTCACAATCTTGTTTCAGAATGTAGGTAAACTACATTATTCATGGTAATTTGACAGACAAATGGTATCTTAACAAAAGTCTGTAAATTTGCATTACTATTAGTGTAACATTACATAGAAGTCAAAATTAAAAGTTTTTTCATGCGCGTTTCCATTCAAATTAATGTATTTTTACACCCATCTTTTACAGTGTGAAAGATTAATTATTTTTTGGTTTGATTCTCAAAGCTGTAAACATAATCAAACGTACTACACTTTCTTGACTTTTAAAATTCAAGATAGGAAATAAATATGAAATATTGAATAATGAATAATTTAATAACTTCTATGCGGTGCCGAATGCAGTATCTATACGTAGTACTTAATGCATTTTCTGTTACGTCTCTTTTGATTACTTCTAATTTGTATCACGCGTTATTATACAATTGCGAGCATTTTAAAATGAATAGAATTTTTAAAACTATTTTGCTATAATTTTTAAAAGTTCAGTATTTTTTTATTTTTGGTAAATAAAATGGGTTGTGATTTAACATCTTTGTTATTCTAAAAAAAATACAAAAATAGTACCTAATTATTTTTAATTAAGTTTTTATTAGCTCAACAAATGCTATTGTTTATTACTGTATAGAAACTGTTACTATGGTTAGGTTCGGAGACACCAAGAGTAAAAAAGAGACCTAAAGTTTCTTATTGTAGATATCTAGTAATTATGCTACTTTCATAATATTACTCTCGAACTTTTGAGAAGTGTAAACAATAGTCAACTTAAATTTGTCCTTGAATACGAATAAATTTATTTTATTTTAGCAGTACTTTTTACATAAGAATACTCGATCATATCAAGTCAATGTACACAATATCACACAAATTTGAATTAAAGTGAAAGCTGAACTATAGACTAGACTGAAAGTAAAATACTAATCATGATCTTAAAATATACTAAAGGTAACTGAAGGTTTAATACAAGTAATAGAACGTAACATAATTAATAACGCTTAAGGTTTAGTAATTATTAAAAATATAAATAAATCCGTAACAGAGAATGCATACTAATAAAGTAGAAAGCAAGTAAACTACATCAAAAATAACACCTGACAGGTAGCTACAACTTTTCGAAGTCTAATTTAAGTGAACACCTAAAATCATCAATTTCAAAGTATTTATAACGGGTTGAATCGGTCTCTAGGTATGAGGCATCATTCAATTTTATATTTTTAAAAGAGTGTAAATTAGATTAATTTAATTTGATATTTTATAAATAAGATTTATAATTTTTATGGAAAAAATTAGAAATTACATTTTTTTTATCGAAAAAGGTATCAACATAGAAGTGAAAAAAACTCGATTACTTGATTTAACGAACTATTTAAATACAGTAATTGCCTTTTCAGTTCCATTATAAAAATTAACCAGTTTTAAAATCATAGTTATTCTAATTAGGTCTTTTAGTAGGTTCTATACCATTATTACTTTTTTATTTATTTTTTTAACTTACTAAGGTATAGTTACGACTATTATAAACTAATAAGCAGAATTTGTGTTTAGCGCAAATAAAATTTAAAACAAAAGAACTGCCGTATATTTAAGTTTGTGTGTTTTTGACATTTCTATACATTTACTATTTATTAAAAAACCAATAAACGTTTTATTAAAACGTCAAACGTGTATAATATGAAATAAGAAAGAAAATATGTGTTGTGTTTACTTTACCACGCATTTTTTTTTAAATTTTAACTATTAGTTCAAATTAGTAACAATTGAAAAATTTATTATTTTTTAGAATGTTAAGTTTCTATAGCAACATATAGTGATTAATTTTTATAGAGCTGTGATCATTAAATATTTAGTAGACCTACAGCATACAATAAGAGCTTTACGTTCCCTCTGCTGCTGCAAATGAACATAAATACATAATTATTATAATCTCCTTTCTACAATTAGTGCCTTTGTAATATACAAAATTATACAATAAGCACAGTAAAAGACACGTACAATACGTTAAACCAAACAAGTGAACGGAACCACAGTAAGCAAATCTAGTCACAATTGTATAGAAAACCAAGTAAGGTTTAATCTTTGCTGTCTGTGGGGTACAGGTAAATAGTCTTATTAGAAAGGGTTGTTTCCACATAAACCTATTTACATAAACCTCTAAGACATAGTTCTAATAGATGTATGCAAACCAGTTTAAACAACAATAAGATTTATGAAACTTGTATTGAAACCTGTAATTTGTTATTGACATTTTTAATTTAAACAAAAAGTATTTATTGCCAAAGGGTTATTTAACTTACAATTTTATATACAAAAATTATTGTTATTGTAATTATAATATTTGCATTTACAATATAATACAATAGCTGTAAAGAATTAACATAATAAGGTAGACATATTTAAAAAAAATATGATTAAGGCATAATTAACTTTTTATTGAAAAAAGTAAGATTATTTTAATTACATATACCGGTTGAGTAAACAATAGAATAAAGTAAGTTATTTCTTTGTGGGAAAACTTTACCGATAAAATGTATATACTATAATATTATATGGTTACTAAATATGCGCATTTTAAAATTATTGTGCAGTATACATAGTGTGTCAAAAAAGCAGAATAGCACAAAATTAGTATTTTTTATATGAAACAGCCCTGTGTATTATTTGATTCTTTTACTTTACGTGTAATTTAAAGATTTTTTATTAAATGTTTCATATATCTAAAGTTTGTTGTTTTTCAAATAAATAAAATTTTGCTAAACCACGTTTACGTTTTGATTAAAGGTTGACTAAGTTTTAATTTATGTTATCTTTTAACAATTGAGATAAAAACTACAGGACGTTTAAAATATAATTTTAAACCTATTAAAGTTGAAATTCAATAATATCAATTTTTTCAAATAGAACACTGCATATTTTTGTTATGTTAAAAAAAATTAAAAAAATTTACACTTTTGTTAGCTATGATATTAAATTATTATATCTCAAATATATGCCAAATACGTGAACATTTCGCGTAGCGCACAAGCTAAATATTCTGAATAGTATTTGGCGTGCACGAGGAATATACGGAAGACTATTGCCCGTAAAAAACTTTACATGCATCTTTTTATATTTATAAATGATTGATAATAATTCTTTGTAAAAAAGACAAGCTAGAAAGTTAAAACTGCATCTTTTTATTGTACGTAATATGCAAAATTTTGGTTGCAACATGAAGAAAAGTGAAAATAAAATCGTTAGGATTTTGCAAGAACAGTATTATCAAAAGTGCAATGTTTGCTATGATTTCTTCAAAGACATGATTTTTGAGAAAGCATATTGTGTCATATAAATTAGCGTGGCGAGGTGAAGAAACCAGGAATTGTTTAATCCAATTTTTATAAGAAGAGCATAACTATGGAAACCCGACGGTAAATATAGGCTATATAATTCTACATTTAACAAAACCTGCCAAGAAGGAAGACAACGTTTAACCAAAATAAAACGGTTTAGTTAACATGTATGCTGTCATATCATTGGTGGAACAATATACCAGCACTACATTTTTTAAAGTGATATATTCATGTACAAACTTATATTTAATGTCAATATGTTTAACACGTTGATGACACACTATCATTTACCAGTTTTACACAACCCTGATTGTTTTCAAATATTTTGATGGGTTCTTCTATAACCTGGTCAAAGTGACTAAACACGCGTTTAATCCATATAAGTTCACACAATGCTTCGGCAAATGCAATAAATTCTGCTTTAGTGGACGATAAAAAAAACTGGCATTTGTTTTCGGCTAGACCATGCGATTAATGCACCATTAAAAATAAAGCAATAACCTGTATTAGACGTGTGATCAATTCGATCACCAGCCCAATCAGCATCTACATAAACTTGCGTCATTTTTTTCATTTTGTATATAAGCTTCAGAGACTTCGTAGCTTCCAAGTATCTGATTACTCGTTTGACTTCGTTCCAAATACACACTTTCGGTTTACTTGCACATCTAGCTAATATTGTAGTGGCAACAGCAATGTCAGGTGTAATATTAGTAGATAAATCAAGTAGAGATCCAATAGCACTACGATAAATTTCATGTAATTCAAACGGTTCTTGATTCATTGCTTGACATAAATATCCTAAATTAATTGGTATAGATAAATCCTTAGCATCTTTTAAGTTAAATTCATGTAGTTTATTCAAAATATAATTTTCTTGGTTCATATAAATGATACCATTAGCGTCTCTGTTAAATTTGATAGTTTAAGAATCAATTTATTGCTTATTAACAATTAAAAATCAGTAATAAGTTTAATATTTGTTGAGGCTACTATAATATCATCAACATTAATAAATATGTAAATTACATAATATTTTGTCCCTTTTGAATATATGAATATTGTTAAGAGTTCATCTGTTGTTGCTGTGACGGGTACCTCGAAAGAGCAGGAAGCGCAGATGCAGGAGTGGGAAAAGATGCCTGCGCAATTGGCAGACTGAGTATTCCTTTTGAGAACGTGTTAAGTAAAACGACTATCTGTAATGTCGTACCTACAGTACCAACGCCGCTTTTTAAACTTGACAAGTTCAGCAGCCTTGAAAAGATAAATCGAGTTACTGCACGCGTTTTAAAATTTATTAAACTTTTAAGGGGTGTGAAGGGGACACAAAATCACAATTTAGACAGAGACGAAATAAAAAATGTCGAACGTTATTGGATAAAACACACCCAACAATTATTTTACAGTGCTGAGATTCAATCATTAATTAAGAACTATCCAATTGATAAATCGTCTTCAATATTGTTACTGAACCCCTTTGTGGATGAACATGGTATTTTGCGATTACGAAGTAGATTAGAATTAAGTGATCTACCATATGCAAGTAAATATTCGGTTATTTTACCAAAGAACGCTGAATTTAGTGCGAAATTAATGTAAATGCCACCTTGACTTTTGTAAGAAAGAAATATTGGATAATTTGTGCTAGACAAAAAATAAAAACCATTTTAAATAAGTGTATAAAATGCAAAAAACTAAAGTCCAAGTATGGCGATGAAGTGTTTGCACAGATGCCTAAAGACGGACTTTTGTGCGGGATTAAACCGTTTACAGTGAGAGGTATAAATTTCTTTGAACCGCTATATGTGTCGAACGATTATTCTAAATTAAAAATAGATGTATTGCTTTTAACATGTGCCATGTCACGCGCAGTACATCTGGAAGTATGTTTTCGACTAAACCGCTGAAAGTTGCGTTCGTGCGCTAAAACGTTTAATATCGCGCCGAGGTGTTCCTGATGTTATTATTTCGGATAACGCAAAGACTTTTAAACGATGTGCAACTGAAGTACAGCAACTATCTAGAATTGTGTCAAATGAGGAAGTTCAGCAATTCGCAAACCGCTATCGGATTAAGTGGAAGTTTATTGTTGAACGTGCTGCTTGGTGGGGCGGTTTTTGGGAGCGCTTGATACGTACAATAAAGAACGCCTTAAAAATTACTTTGGGGAAGGCTCTTTTGTGCCTTGATGAGTTAATTACCGTTCTGACGGAAGTAGAAGCAGTGGTAAACGCACGACCGCTAACTTATCTTTCAAGTGACGCCGATAATTTAGAAATACTTTCGCCTTCACATATTTTAATTGGAACAAGTGAAAACGGATTCAATGTTAGTTTCGATGCTGATTTTGCCAGATGCGACATATTAAAACTTTGGAAAGCGCGAAACAAGTTGGCCGTAAAGTTTTGGAAACGCTGGAGCAGAGATTATATACAACAATTACGATCTGTTCATCAAAATCGACCTTGCAATGATAAGGTGAAATTTGAGACAGG
The DNA here is from genome assembly GCA_035610365.1 of Aquatica leii. Taxonomy (NCBI): domain Eukaryota; kingdom Metazoa; phylum Arthropoda; class Insecta; order Coleoptera; family Lampyridae; genus Aquatica; species Aquatica leii. The sequence continues at coordinate 47,733,042 of CM069433.1, read as the reverse complement.
CCATATAGCGGTTTTGCATGACGATAACATGCCACGTGTACATTGGAAGTTGGTGCGACTAATGTGTCCTATTAAGGGAAGAGATTGCAAGGTTCGTGCGTACGAGGTGAAAACTTCCAATGGAAACATTTTGAGACGACCCATTCAACTTTTATACCCTTTGGAGATTATGTCATATTTGTCGTCGCCGCGGGAGGATGTTAAGAATTCATCTGTTGTTGCTGTGACGGGTACCTCGAAAGAGCAAGAAGCGCAGATGCAGGAGTGGGAAAAGATGCCTGCGCAATTGGCAGACTGAGTATTCCTTTTGAGAACAGGGGGTATTCGCTTCATACAAATTTTATGTACAACACGATTTTCTGAGCCATCTATGAGTGCACCAGGAATTATTTTGACATTTATGATTATTTACAGCTAAGATGCAAACCTTTCAATGATGTCATTCGCGAACAGTTTATTTCAAATTTATTTCGCGTTTATTCAGCCTATTCAGCATTTATTTTGCTGTATCAACTTTTTTTGTTAACCGCAAATAATAAACGTGGTTGTGAAAGTTTATTGTATCTATGATTTTGTTAGTGTAAAATTAATTTAAGGACAATAAATAAGGTACGTGTTAATAGATAATGTAAATTGATAGCCTATTAATTCAATAATCTTCTAGATCGATTGCATTAGAGATGTCCCTCCCTTCTCAATCAATTTACTTTACCAAGAAGTAAGGACCATTGGGACTTGTGGTTGGAAATGGTGCATCGAAGATTTAAAACTTAAACCATTTAACACATTAAGAAATTATTTGTGCGCTACCGATTGCCAATGTATTGCATTGGTGGATGTTACTAAATTGTGTCGCAATTCAATTCCGAATGGTACGATTAAATACATGCTTTATTTACTATGCATAACTATTTATTTTAAACAGGTTCATGTGAAGAGAGTGGACAAACTTGAGTTGGTACTCCATGTTCAAATGTTGCAGTACAATACAAAAACTTCTAGCAAAATTGTCCCTTCTGCTGAGTGTGCTGCAAGGCTTCTGCGTGCCAAAATAGCTACCAATAAAGTAGCAGGCACTTCACAGCAATCAAGTAAGTAATGACATTGTAGATATAACAGATTTATTACTTTCGTAATTTGTAGAAATTGATATCAACATTCATCAAGTGAGTGAAAAGAAAATTGCAAAATATTATTAGGAAACAGAAAAGGGTAATTTATAATATTAAATCTAGATTAATTAAAAACAAAAATTCAAAAAATACTCTAGGTGTGCAATGTTTTTCGAATTTATTGCCTGTGTAGTGATTGGGTTCGGTTTGATCGTAGAGTTCATATTTAAAAAACTATCATTTTACTAAACTACCCTTTTATTTGTAATCTTCACAAACCTCCACGTTCTCCTACATCCTACTCATTCCTTCTCTCAACTATATCTGTATTTATACTAATCTACATTTGCTTTGTGAAAGATGATTGAACTTTTACAGGAAATGAATTAACGCGAATTTAAAGAATTGCTAACGTTTTACTGTATTGGCGGCAACCGATGCTCAATACAGTTCAATACCTTATTGCAGGTTCAATAATCTTACATGTCAGCAGTCTACACATTCATTACAATACTACAATTGTAACTAACAAAAATATATAATTCTTACTCTACACCTGCCTTACAGATATCTTTCTTTGTTCACAACTTAAACTTCATCGATTTCCAATTTGTTTCTGCGTTTAGTGCCTCTATTGATTCACAAACAAACAGAGGTGCTTAAATCTTGAATTGTATACAAATATTACGGATCCTTTTTCGTTGATCCCAAATCCTATTTTATTAATGAAGTTTATAGCAATCGTTTTTTCATTTTTTCAAGTTTTTCAGAATTCACCAACAATCCTTTCAATTTCCACCAACTTAGTTGTTACTGCAAAAACGCACCTTCATCCCATAATTGACAAATTTCTATCCATAATTCACATATGTCCTTGCACTCCCTCGAGATAAATATAATTCTTAGTGTATTTTATGAATTGCCTTTATTCTGTTCGTAGTTTTTTCAAAATTATTTTTAAATTATTAATTAATTAAAAATGATACTCATGTTTCTTTCTAATCAATGGGAATTTTAATTGCAAAAATTGCAAATTAATCGTTTACATAGAAACCATTTGATTAATAAGAAACATTCATTTTTTAATAGAATTTACGTATTACCCAAAACTAGTTATTTAAGTAAATCCTACGCATTGCTTATAACAATATTGTCTATACATTTTTTTATGTCTTATGTTGATTTTGTTAAGAATTTTTACACGAATAAATAGTATTTTACATTAAAATAATTGTTTTATTTATAAAATTTAAATGTATATTATATATATATAATGTTAAATAATATAACCTTTAGATGACGCCACGGTAGTATTGTGTAGATATCTATAATTTAAAAAAAAATATTTCTTGGGTCAAACATAGATGTCGATAGTATCGGAAAAATCATACCATTTTTTATACACGGAGTGCTGCATCTTCCTTACATTATCTTTGTTTTGAGAACGTGTTAAGTAAAACGACTAAATAACGATTGTATTTTATTTTCATTATTATTCAATGTATGTACATTACAAACCTCGCCATAATAAAATTTGTGTTTACGTTTGAACTTCTTTCAATAAATTGATACAAATATAAACATGCATTATTCTGACTTTGTACGTAATAATGTTTCTTCATGATGGTGTCAAATTTCTTATTCCATTATTTGGCGTCCTGTTTAAAACCATATAAGTTCATTACTAATTTACATAACTGACTACTAACTACGTTTGTAAAACCTTTGAACTGCTTCATGTAGACCTCATGAGATAAGTCACCATTTATGTATGCTGTTTGAATATCAAAATGCTTTACTTCCATTGTTTGTGTCCTGCTACTGTTAAAAGAATCTTGAGTGTTGTTGGACTTGCTACAGGTGCAAATATTTCATCATAATCGCGTCCAAACTTTTGTGAAAAACCTTGCGCTACCACACGTGCTTTAAATTTCACGATTCGATCTTGGTTGGCTTTGTCTTATACACTTATTTGCATCCAATTACACTGTCTCTTGTAGGTAGTTTAATTAATTTCCATGATAGAAAATTATGAAGAGATTCTATTTCTTCATTCATCGCTATTTTCCAATTTTTTTAATTTTATCCTCATTGTTATTATTCTAAACTGCATTAACAAATTTCAGTCGTTGATTGTCATTTTTTTCTAATTCTATAATGTATTTACGATAATTCTTTTTAACATGACTTTTTTTTACAAAAAACCAATAAACCTTTAAGCTATTAAAAAAGTTTCGTTTATTGATTTTTAGAGCTGTTTCTCCGTTTTTGCAAACAACCTCGTTATCTTGTCGTTTTCTGTATTCTTCTAACAGTTTATTTTTAACCATTGTTCTATTTAAATCACTTTCGGCACGTGCCTCAAGAGCTCTCTACAAAGTGCTGTAACTTTCACATAAGCTTGACAGATATAACGCAACTGAAAAAGTTTCTCTTATTGGTTCACCTAATGTAGTTAATTCATGCATGCATTCATCTATTGCACTTAAATGGGTTTGCATAATTCCACCGTCTTAAAATACTATGCAATTATTAAAAACTAAATTAAAAGTTAAAACTGAAAACTACAAACCAAACTTAATCACGGAATGTAGAATCTTTCTCTAAAATATTTTCTGTTTATTAATTAATAAGTAATACGTTTTTTAGAACATAAAATTAAATTAAAATTAAAGCAGGATATGTTTTGTAAATTTACAAATCCGATTTGAAAGGACTAAATATTTAGGTTACTTATTGTAGTTGACTCATTTTAAGCAGCCTACTTAATGAAATTGTTAAAGGATTCTAAATGAACTTATTAACTATTACTTACACAAAGATTACACGGTAAACTCCTTAGAAGCTTACACTAGAAATTCACATTACTTAAACCGTAAACACTAAAATTATTGCTACTTCTTCTTTTGACAAAATTTTGTGTACGCAAACTTTCATTGTCGTTAAGATTTAAAATTAAATTTAATGTAATTCGTGGTTATACGTTTAGTTTATTCATTTTATAATACTCTACAACTCACAGTATTTAACAAAAAAAATGCTTAATAGTAATGAAATAATTATAAATGGGCATATCGGCTATTGACATCGTAGGTACCTCAGCAGCTGTACTTTCCGCTTCGTGCTTTTATTTTTATTTGTTTTATGTTTTAGTCATTTATTAAATAGGTATTTAAAAATTTATTACAGTTAATTTACGTATTAATTTAAATGCAAATCGTTGTTCAAAAATTGCTGCATTATGCGATATCGGTAGATCGTATAATCTAATCAATTTAAGCAACTGACAAAATTTGTTTTTGGCTTATATAGGGAATTAAAGAAACAAGTATTTTACTATATATGAAAATTTTAGTCATAATAAAATTAATGTAATGTAATGCAAATTGCTTCCATTAGACTTCATTACATGACATTACATTTATTATTTAAGTCGTCAATTAATCAATAACACCATAAAAAAATTTAATTAAAAAATTGCGTTTGTGCGTCAAAATAAAATAAAAACATAACACATTATCTTCAAAATCAATACTATCAAAGCACTACCAGTACATGAAAACTAAGAATTATTTTGCGTGAAAGCGATGGTTTTTTAAAGATTTTTTAGTGGGAAAACCTACTAAAGTTACTTTCTGTAGTCGATTAATTATAATAATTCCATAAAAAATGATTTTATTATTTTTTGTATTACTTTTTATTTAAAAAATTAAGAATTTTGTGTTTCTTCTTATGAGTTCACACTATATTTGAATTTTTAAGTTTGTAATAAAGTACATATAACGAAAACGGAAATTTAACGTTATCTTTTTGTTCGTACACCTACGGTTTATGTAATTTTAAAACTCTTATTGCAGTTATCTTTTTGATAACACAAAGCAGTCGTTTATTACAAATACAAAATTTTTGTAAGCATTGTTAACGTAACAGATTGGTCGTCTATTCATTTCTATTTTGATCAAAGGTCCCGTGGCGCAATAAAACAAAATATTGTAAAATTAAAGCCATTTATAACTGTAAGACTTCCTTTAGATAACATTACAATACTAAATTACTAACATTAAAAACTAAAAAAATAAAGAATATACATTTACAATGAATTCTTTGCACTTTACTCGAACATTGTAATCAACAAAAACCTGCTGTACAAAACTGCAGTTTGATTACAATTTACCTCTTTCGTTACAATTTTATTGATGTTACAAGAGGTTACTGCCAAATTAATGTAGCATTGCAATAAACTTTGTAGCTATAATTTTCCAAGTTTCATAATTAATAGCAAATCGATACAACTAAATTTAAGAATTAATTGAATTATATGGCAAGAGCATTTAACGAAAATTTATTACTACTTCTATAAAAACAGAAAAAGAAAAATTATTTAAATGGATTTAATTTGACATTTAATTCTTATATAAAATAGTAATCCTAATTATTTTATATGCAATTTTTATATTTTTATAAGGCAAGTATAGGGATCGCAATTTTTTTGCAAATAATTTTTTTTGCATTATTTTACGTTTCAAGGTCTCCTCAAAAAAATGTTTTTTTGAAAAAAAAAACTTGCACACTTTATGGCAAAATACATGCGTGTTATTTCATATAACCCTTTGTGAGTCGAAATTGTAACTATTTTTTTGCGATACTTAATTTAAATTGCATGTACGCGTCAGACAAGTTAATTTTAGTAAATTTAGAATTACTTAAAAGACTGGCATAGATTTGATTGATATGCGAAAAGAGATAATATATATCTACTAAATTTTTGTTTAACTTTATATAACTACCACAAATATAATATATATCATTTTTCTTTAAAACAGGTACTATACTAACTATTGGTGAAATAATACCTTGCTATACTCAACTTGTAAATTCATATTCGATTGTAGTTTTTAATGCCAAAGCAACTGGTTTAGGTCTGTTGTGAACAGGTACTGCGCTCGGTTTTAATTTTAGCAAAATATGGGTATACTTGAATTTACCTAGACGATCCGTACACACATCTGCAAATTTGTTTGTCAATGTCTCTGCCATCGTCTAAGGGTCAGTGTTGTACACATCTGTGGAAACAAACTTTAGATTAAATTTGCTAATAAAATTTCTGCCTAGTAAACATATAGTATCACCGTCTTATAAATGAATTAATACTGCGTCCATAAAAGTCTTTACTGATAGCGCTAATTACCCTTCCACCATCGAGTCGCATTGGATATTGTTTACAATTTATAGTCATTTTTAAATTAATAGGGTTGCTTGTTACGACCACCACTTAGTGAACGGAGAAGTTGGAGTTAGATCACCGCGCCTAACCTTGCAGTTGAGACGGCGTGGGTTATCTAAGTTTTTAAAAAAAATAATTGGAGCCAAAGGGTCGAGTATCCGCTATCTTGTTATTATAAAAATGCACACATAAATTAAAAAAAGAAAATAATTAAAATACTACTTGTGTCAGACAGACCAATAACCCAACTATCCTCTTATCAATTTACAATACTTGCATCAAAAAGGATTAATTTCAGGAACAGCACAATAATATCTTAATTTTAGCTATAAAATGGAGAGAGAGAAAAATTAATTTATCCTAAACGAATTAAAAGAAAGAAATACAAATGTCTAAACACCAATACCTAAAAGTACCATGAACATAGACAAAAACATTAATGTATTTCTAACTGACAGTTGCAAAAAATATTCTCAATTTTACGAATCTTCCTAATTAAAATATAATAAAATTTAATAAATCAAAACGACCTAACAACTATCTGGCCCCACGTTATAGGCCAAAATGCTACCGCCTAGTGAACGTAGAAATTGGGATTGGATCGTCGCGGCTATCCTTGGAGTGGGGACGACGTGGGCTCTCTAAGTTTAAAAAAAATAATTGGGCGCCAAAGGGTCGAGTACCATTTCCAAACGCTTTCTAAAACGTCAATGAGATTGACACACCACCAACCCCTAAACGGGTGTCACCTAAATAAATGATTTTTTGTGGAAGCCAAAAGAAAAAAACCCAGTACGATTGAAAAAATAATTATTGTAGAAATAAAATTAAACAACAAATGTAGATTTGCTAACATCAATAAACAATACAATAATAATAAATAAGTAACTTTTCGCTAATTTACTTTTCGTAAGTAAATGGGCACCCAAACGCGGTCACGAGTCACGTATTATATGATTATTTTTGGCCAGAAATAACAAAAACCATCGGCAACCTTGACTTAAGTAAGCAATGGCGCAAACCCCGTAACAAATCAAATATAGTAACAAGCAACAAACGTAGGAATGCGACATCCACTCAAAAAAAATCTGACTTAAACTAAGAGTAAATAAATGCTCGATGCAATAAAATCTACAACAATGTTAATCGTAAAAAAAACGTGAAGCAAAAAGTTAAACAATGTTACTACTGTACAATAAAAATACAATGTCTTATTACAAATGAGTTGGCAGCGAGCGTGCATTAACGACGATACAACAACAGCGTCCGATTTGTAATCTTCTTTGGCGTAATAGTAAAATAGAAAATTATCTGACCTTAACGTCGACTTGAAGAAAATGGCCGTGAATAAAATTCTTATCAAATAGCGGTCGCTTAATGTTACTACCAACAATAATGGTGAGAGTGAAAATTCTACGCTTACTTCATATCTACCTCAAGAGGGTTTGTTGTAAGACCCCAAAAAAGTAATAAATGGCGTCGTGGTTGCAACTCATTAATCCTCAATTACTCTTACTTTCTTCCACAAAAATAACTAGCGATTAGTGAGACTAAAATAACACAATGGCTCGAGATCCTGATTAATTGAGAAGGCAGTAATTTATAAACCCAAAATTTGCCATAAAAAGTGAACCACATCAAAACAATTGATGTCCTTGGAAACTTAAAATATCGTTTTTTTAAAAAAACTCGAGTGTAAAGGTCTTAGATACTGCCAAAAAGAATATAGTGCCGTGCTCGTACAGAGAATATAAACGTTAATAATAATAATACTAAATTTAACAAGAAAAGTGAAACTTTGATAATTAGAATTGATTAAACATAATTAAGAAAAAGCAGTCAAACATAAAATAATGGGAAAAAAACAGTGAAATTACAAACAAAACGATAATGCAAGTACGGTGAAAAACAATGCAAATGCGCACGGCTTTGACAAACGACTTCCCTGATATCACAATACGGAACAAGCCGAACTAAATTCGCTTAACGGCAGAAATAAAAATAGCTACCACTAAAACACAAACTAATTTACAATAATAAAGATTACTACTATAACTAACCTAAATAGGAAGCAAATATAATCGGTACTGAAACTAAATGAAAATTAGTAGAATGCGTAGTTTCAAGATCTACAAAATAAAAGTTTCATACCAGGTAAGTGAACAAAAGTCAATAGCATCTCAAAATGCAAACAAAACCTCTTTAATTTAGGAAACTTATATGATAATTAATTAGGCGTATGAATAATCCAAAAGTAAATGGAAATCTCTAGAAACAATACAATAAGAGCTTTACAATAAGCGAAAAGAATAAGTACTTTGTTTTAATTAGAAATAAAATCGTAATATGCTACTGTTTTTGACAATATTGCAAATGACATTAGTGACATCAAAAGTGTCGCTATTACCATGACTACTTTTCGTATTGGAAGCATTTAAGTTGCGGTTATATCTCTGACCTTTATAGTATCAACACTAAGATGAATCGTTTTTTTTTTTAAGGAACACATTTTGTAAATATTCTAGATTACAACAAAAATTACATTTTTGCAGTCCGCTTTGCTACAACAATTACATTTATCTCGGTTTACGTTCCACTGATTACGTGAATGGGTTTTATACTGTTGATCGGTGTGCGTTAGATATAACATACACTTGTAATTGAATTTGTCATTGCTAATTCTTTTGTTCTTGCAATTTTTAATAAAACCTCAACATTTGAGTCTATTTTTTCTTCAATTAAGCTGTCCAATACTGGTCCGAATTTCATGCCGTTTATGAATTTATCAGCTAAAACGTGTTCTAACTGTTTAAATTTACAGTTTAACGCCAACTTTTTTACTTGGCCAAACCATTCAGTAGCTGATCTTTCTGATGCTTCTGTAACCTTATAAAATGGTATCCGTTTCCTATACTTGTTCATTGGTGCACTACAATGCTATTTTAATGTTTTGATTAACTCTACGTAGGTTTTTTCTTTTGGAGCAACTGGAAAGCATAGATCTCGTAAAGTAGTATAAATTGTTTCGTCCGCATTGCTGAGCAATAACCCATTATGAAATCTTAAGCTTTCGCGGTTGTAATGTTTATGATTATAAGCGACTTTCGGCTTAGACCGCGTCGTAGTTAAACACCTAGACTTAGGGCTTAGTCCTAGTCTCTTCTTGAGAACCTCGGCAACGTTTTAGAAATGCTAGGTCTGTAAGTAGCTTTTCTTTCTATTGGCGCAAACGATCTAGATATCTAGTTCTTCCTCGTCGTAGAGGTTTATAATATAAAGTCTTAAGCTTTTGCGGTTGTTATGTTCTCAAGAAGAGACTAGGACCAAGCCTAAGTCTAGGTGTTTAACTACGACGCGGTCTAAGGCAAAAGTCGCTTATAATCAATAACCACTTTTTTACGATTTCATTATCTTTTAATTGATTGACTATACATTTGTTTGAACTTTTCTTCATACTTTGTAAAATCGTTATCGGTACCTCTGAATGGAAGAATTATACTAGTAACCATCATGTACTATTTCATTCTTCTAAAGTATTTGTCCTTTATCTCGTCGCCATGTGTTATATATGCGTGGTCGTATTCTCTTTAAAATTGCATTAACCAATTTACTGAACATTTCTCAAAAATAAACTTTAATTACTTACTAAATTATTTAAAGTAACGAAAACTATGGGTTAAAACTACAATGCAAAAACCATTACCAATAAAGCAGTGTTAATACAATTGTTCAATTGCCTGCAGTTTTATTCAAAGCTATTCTGAATTACGCAAGTATAAAATCAACTTTCAATATTTTTTTGCGTTTATAGCTTTTTACAGTTATTTTTAAGACATAGTAACTTATACTGTGGAACCATATACAAATAATAATAAAGCGATAATATTTGTCGAAGCAATTGTGAGAATACATTAAAGTGTGTCTCGTACTGTGGACGAGTCTCAAAAGCTCAACACGGCATTCCAGTACTTCACTAGTTGCATTTGCACAATTTTATCAAGAATACTTTTCTTCTAATACCCCTTACGTTCCATTCTACTCAATATTGTTCTATTTACAGATCGGAGCTTAGATTGATGAGTACTTGTATTCAATCGCATATCTGTTGAACCATTATGTCTTGAACTTTGTGTTATAAACTGCCTATAGAGCAAACATGAGTTAGATAAAAACAGATTATCTACTTTTACCAGAAAACGTAAAATTGTTTGGCACATCTCTACAAGATCCTTAAATATCAAATTCTGAATTTGAGAAATAACATTTTTATTATTCTCCCTGTCAGTATTCTCATTGTCACTCTAAACCATTAAAATCTTATCGTTCAGAAGATGTGTAATCTTCTTCTGAGATTGCATACAAATCTGGTATTTGTAAAAACAAAAAATATTGCGAACTACATAAAGGACTGGGCAAACTAGCATCTTTAAATAACGTGCGTGCTGCTTTTAAGTTAAAATTACTATGAGTATTAAACGTCTAACAAAGTGTTTACTGACAAGTTTTTACTAACGATCATAAACGTATACTCTCTTGTGGTTTGGTTTTTTTGTTTTATTTCTGAATTTTTAATGAGTGTTGTATAGAAATAAACAGTTTAACTGTCAATATATTTATCTAAAGGTAAAAATGGAATGCAACAAATCACATACAATGTGTCTTATTACCTAACATTCGTGAAAAAAAATTATAACTAAAAGCTAGCACTATTATATATTGTTACGTCCTTTATTTATTAAAAACTAATTTATTTAAACTATTAAAACTACGTTTACTTAGTATAGAAATATGTATACTTTTAAATTAACCGAACTAATTAAATCTAATAATAAAAACACTTACACTATAATTTATGTATAACCGTTGTATAACACTTAAGATAAGATAAGATAACGTCCTCGGATTTGTTTACACTATTTATCACATACACGATTATTCTCGATTTATTTATGTAGACAAACACGTGCTAACGATTTATTTTCACTTGATAATCTTCTTAATACAGCTGCATTCGCGTTTCGACAATAACTGACCTACGATCTGTCTCGTCGCTATATAAAGACATACGGAAATCCTTCTGGATCGTTCCTCACTTTTCGCTATAACTTCTAGAAGATAGATAACAGCCTTCTAGAAGGCTCTTGCGTTTGCAAGTAATTTCTCGACCGTTTCAATATGTTATATTTCTGCTCAAACTATTTTCTGGACTAGTAATACAAATAACTGGTTGTTTGTTTATGTTAGAACCGCAGTAAAATTTTGCATCAATAGCGCCGTAACCACAGTCACCGGTACAATAAGGATCAAAGTTAAGAGTTCTAGAAGAACAGGAGCATTTCTAACATTAAGTGCCAGTGTTGTTTAAGTAACCATATTGTGCTTTGGCAGGGTCTTTTGTCTCAAAACTCGGGTACTGATCTAATTACCCGAAAAGGTTATTATGATGACTGTGCTCTGACAAGTTTGCACCTGCTTTTTTTAATGTTGAAATAAGATTTTATTAATTATAGTTTGTAATACTTATGATTTTTTTCTAAAAAATTAAATAGGTATCGAATTTGTTTCTTTACAACACAGCAGATGTTTTAAGTTTAGTATGCCGTGGCAACTGCTACTTTTAAAGATGCTGCATTGATTATAAATCAATCTGCAGTTTCATTGACACCCCACAAATGTTAACCGTTTTGAAACAACCTTATATGATAACACTTTAGTTAAGAACTGCTGTTCACAATTGCTTGGTGGAGATATGGCATCCTTTTCACAAAAGAAAAAGGAGGTATCTTATAAACATTTCTACCATTTACGAATTTACAATAGTTGCAGTCACCAAAACTAAATCCTGAAATAAAAAGAGCTCTTCTGAAGAGGGTGGCACAACCTCGTCTCTAAAGATATAAAAAGAGAAAACATTTTTAAAATCAAGAAACAGTGACGTTGCTAGAATTTTGTGTGATGTTTACTTCGTCCAGTCGTTTTCAAGAGGTGGTTTATTTGCTACCAATTTAAACAGCATTAAACTAATGCAAAAGTCGTGTTAAATGCTTAAATTGAGATATGATTATTTGGATCTGATCAGAGGCATCGCATAAAAATCTAAAGACTGTTGTAGAGCGCTTTGTCCTCGATCTCAAGCAAAAATCAAAACCCGAAGTTCTCAACCTTCTTTAGACAACGGGAGCATTTAAATTTGCGGAATCTGCTTGTATCTCAACAGCCAGGCAAAATATCATCAACCAACGTACAAAGGTCAGGGGTACTCAAACAAAAACCGCAATCAAAGTTAACGTGAATAGTTTTGCCGGCAAGCTAAAATTTTATTTGTCAAATTGGCAAAAAATTTATGTTGACATGCGCGGTACCAACATTTAATGTATTTGTAACTATTAACGTGTTTATGAAACGTTGTTTTAAATTTTTTAAAAATTAATTTAAATGATAATGAAGCATTTCACTATTCCATAAATAAATAAAAATTAAAAAAATTAATTAACAAAGAAGTTTCACTTCTTCAATGAGTTTATGAGGTTTAGACTCACTCGTTTAATTTTTTCTGGTTCCTATACCTACTTTTCATAAAAAATACTTGAGATTTTTTTTAATGATCACGTTTTTAAATTTACTGCTTTTTTTGACTTATCAACCGCTCCGTTTATGTTTACAAAGCTAATAAATGTGAGGTTTACTTCCAGTTTCATTATGAAAATGGAATTCTTAGGTAATGACAAAAAGAGTCAATTTGCTCCAAAACAATTTTGTAAATATTCTGGTTTTATTTTTGATTTAAGGTTCATGAGTTTAAGATTGGTTCGTGCAAAAGTACCTTAATTAATTTTTGCGATAAAAAAATGCTAACATTAGAAACTTACAAAATGAGTGATTGTTAGGCATATAGCCTTGCACTTGAATATGGTTGAACTTGTACCAAAATATTGGAAAGAGAAAAGTTTTTAGTATTTAAATCTTCTTTTTCCTATTACAATGTTAAAATGAAGATTTTAAAAAAATTTTAAAAAAATTTCATGGGTGGAGAACAAAATACAGAAAGATCCCCGTGCCTTAAAATGAATGATTGCACCGGCTTTGCACTGCAACATAAATGATTGTACATTAACTACTTTGAATTTATGTTTTATTGAATGGTACTTATATGAATACATTGAATTTGATTTAGTATTATGAAAATCTATTCTCTTTAGATACTTCGTTTTTATTACTCAAACGATAATAAATTTTGTATTTAAATAAGACATACATTTACTGCAATGCTAAAATCTGATTTAAAAACGTAAAATTAATTGAAAAAGAGATTTTATAATGTATTTATTTAATACAAAAGTCAAACCTTGTATTAATATTAATAATAAGCATAATTATTAAAAACAAATCAGTAACTAAATTGTTGATAAAATATTTATTTATAATCATAAAAAAAATTTTATTGACGTTATAAAAAATAAATCGTTTTGCAATAATTTTACATCACACATTGCGGCTTTCGATTGATTTAAATTAAACTCCTAACAAATAGAGTACAACTTAAGAATTTAATGCAATTTGAAGCAGTTGTACCTGTTCGTGTTTAAATAATATGTGTAACAGGTTTTAACTCAAAAACAAATACTTGTGTTGTATGCATAATTCATTAAAAAAACAATGTTTTAAACAGTACAATAAAAACGTAAAACATTTTTTATTAATATATATTTTTACGTTCCACAAATTGCTTTATAACCCAAATTACATATGTAGTTCTATAAGTTGTAATATTAATTACTCAATATGCAAAAATAACTTTGTTGCAGAAATATTTTTAATAGTAGATTTATAATTTTTTTTATAAAGTTTAAACGTAAAACATAACCAATGTTTAAGTTTTTATGAGATTTCGTATTATAATTTAAATATGTATTTAGACTAAAGTTCTTTTTTTATTATACTTGTAAACGGTTATTGGGGTTGTAAATTCTTCTAGTTTAAGACAAAAGAATGTTTACAGTTCATTTTTTGAAAGGATTTGTTTACGATCGGTTTTTATTTAAATGGTTATTCCAAAATAAGTTTTTTTTATAACTTTATAACATCAAACTTTTTATTTTAATTATAGTAAAACCGCGTACATTTTTATACCAAATAATAATTTCAAAGTTTTAAAATTAATCTGTTGGTTAGGTATACTGCGGTTATACTGTACTAATGGCAGTTTAAACATTTGAACATTACAATAACATACCAAAAACATAAAATTTTCCGGTTATAAAAATAAACAAAATAACAGAGAGTAAAGAAATATTTGTATGCTAAAGAATGTAACACAAAACAATGATAATTAACACTTACTAACAATTTTATTGATTTAAAGATTAACACGTATAAATACTAGCGCTAGAGTTTTACCAGGTAATTTGTTGTTGACGCAATTAAGTTTTTTTTAAATCACATAATCACGTATGATTTAGTAGTTCTAGATAACAATCGGTTGGTCTACATTAGGGTTACACAAAATTAAAGCATTGGCCTGTTTTTAATGCACTTTAAACACGGTTACATAATTATTTTTGTAAATAATAAATTGTTAATATGAAATAAGCTATAATTGTATCTTATTTGTGGGTTTTCATACATTAATATTCTTTCAAATATTAATAAAATGTATAAAAAGTTTAAATATGTTATATCTATTTGAAAAAATTATAATTTTTTATGAAAAATTTGTTTTAACATTAGCAAATGTTAAAGTTATAATAAAATTATTAAATGTTTTTTACATACAGTTTTTACACAATAACGATTTAAAATTTGAATCTAATTTTGAGTACATCAACAAATGTAATATATTTGTGTTAATCGTCTTAATTCATTTTGGAATTCATTATATAAAATTTTATTTCACACCGTCTTTGAACTAACTATAATTTCGCCACTAAAATTGTTTTTCTTACAGATGCATAGAAGTCAATAGTTAAACTAGCAAAAGTACAGGATAGAACTGGTTAAAAAAACAAAAAAATAACAAACAAAGTAATAAAGAACAACAAAAGTATGATGTTCTACAATGAAAACAAAATCACAAAAAAATGTTTAGAAACCAAAACAAATCTAAAAATTCTATGAAAAAAAAATAACAATCAAAAACTATAAAAAAAAGTAAATATAGACTCGAAAGTCATTCTATATATAAAGAACACATGGAAAAATATTACCTTTGGCTTTTCTTATTATTGATAAGGCGTACGATTGTTAGGAAACAAGAAATTTATTTTATATAATAATAAAGAATAATAATGTCCCAAAAAAATAAAAATTAAAAGTGCCCTAATTACTCAGAGAATGAGAAACAAAAATTGTTAGAGTTAGCGAAAACGTAAGTACTTATTGTCATTGCATAATATTTAGTCATTAAAAATTGTGCTATTATCCACAGACCTTGGTTATCGTGCTGCAATGCTACGTATTTTAAAGGTGAGTCACAAACTGCCTGGATATTTATATAAAAGAATCATTTCGTCAAAACTTCAAGTGGAGTAATCCAGGCACGATCGGTTGTCACGTTATTTGAGGTTTCAAGTGCTTAAAAAAATTTCAGTAAGAGAATCTTAAAAAAAGTTTCACTAAAAGCAAGTCTTGGAGAAAAAGTTTTACCGGGGATGGACATAAAAAAACAAATGCTAGTGAAGCTAGTGAAAAGTTATAGCTAACTCCGTATTGTTTGACTGCGCCTATAGAAGGAAACGCCGCAAGCTTTGTCTTGGAGTCGGTAGGGTAGCTGCAAACGAGTAAAGTCCACAGGTATTTATTGTAGAATTGTTAATCAATTTTGTTACAATTACAGGGCCGGATTTTGAATCGTTAAACTAGTGATTAAAAAAAGCACACAGGTATGTAAAAATTATTGTTCCATCAGCTTAGTACCGCATTTGTTCTAACTAAATCGCTAACAAAAATAGTAACAAACAGACTGAGTAAAAAAAATAGATAAATTCCAATCCTTATATTCATGTAACCAAACTTAGATTAAACTGCAGAACAATTAATCATAACCAGAAAAAGTATTTAAAGCAATTGGCTTTATTATTCATGATTTTGTATAACCGAACATAAAACTACAACATTAAAAGGATCTATCACTTAGTGGAGGGTTAACAACGTTAAGGAAAATGATTAAACAACTAGGATTTAGGTAATAAAATAAATTTCATAATGCTGGTGGCAGTACAAGATTTGTACCAAATGCACTTTTGATTTCTTTATCAAGTATTGGCAGTAAAAAATATCTAATTTTTGTTTTAAATATTTAAATTAATTTATAGGTAAGAAAACAGATGAATACCACAATGAAATGAACTCAAAAAAAAGTTTCAAAATGAATAAATACTCAGTTGTTGCAAATCTGCTAATAAACTCAGCGCTGTTTGGCACCCAACAACAAATTCTTTAAAGAAAGATATGATTAATGGTGATGCGAAATTGATATTCTTTGTAATGCCGATGTCACAAAGTCTGAACTATATGAAATTATCAATCAAATCAAGCCAACTGAAAATAAATATGTATTAGATACTCTTTTAATTGAAAAAGGCATTTTGTATTAATATTATTGCCTTATTATCCGGATTTTAATCCTATAGAAGAACTATGGGCAAAAGTAAAAAATTAGGTTGCTGCAAGAAACGCAACGTCTAAACTATATGATGTGACATTAGCAGTCTTCAATTACTGAAGAAACGTGGGTTGGTATTTGTAAACACACAGATAATATAACTACAGAATACATTTGTTAGATAGCGTTAGATACTCTACCTAGTAATTACTATAAAATAAAAAAAAATTCATAAAAGCATAACATAAAATTTACAATTGCAAACAGTCATTTAAATAAAATGCACCAGATTAATTCAATTAAAATTATTATTAATTTAGAACAATGAGATAAAATTTTCAAATTTAATTTGGATCGTAGGTATTCTATCGTAACTGTTAAATTTTTATCGTAACTGTTAAACTTAGTTTTCTTGGATTTCTAGTTTTCACTTTGCCACACTAGAGCTTTTTTTGCCCATTACGTAACTACACTAACGAACGAATATTGGCGTTTGCAATATTGGCAGCACAAAATAGCTATTTATGTTACTAGTACATAATACATAACTTTATTAGACAAGCCATGAAAGAGGTAAAGTTTAAAAAAGTGCATAGTGTACATGTGACATATTTTATATATACAGAGTTATTTACGCTACACGGAATATTATGGCTTAAAATACGTGACTTTCAAAACGTTTTACTTTTGGTATTTATGAGGAATCTATTAGAATTACTTTGTAAATTGTTTTCATATTATTATCTAAGGCGTCGTAAAAGCTCTAGAAGTATCAAAATTGTGTTTTTTTTTAAATAAACCCCCTTGTATACTATTTGATTTTTGGATCTTCTTATCAAAATAAGTTTGTGTTTTAATAACGTTGATTAACAGTTTTTAAATTTTGTCTATATTCTAATTTTCATGAGTACTTAAGAAGTATTAAGGTTATGTGAACAGAATTTACAGTAAAGTGTAATAAAGATCGTATTTTATATTAACTGTAGTAAACTGTGTTCAAAAATTAACCAATCAATTAAAAAATTTAAGTTGGCTATAATTTGATTAATGGTTGATATGCTATTACCATTGTTGTTGTTATAGCCTGTTAAATTATAAACTGCGTTCCAAATTGCTAAACATTTTCTTATACTTGTTAACTATCTAATATTTCTAAATACAGTAAGCAAGTATATTCGTTAGAACTTTAAAAACATGAAATGGTGCAAAAAACAATTTTTTGACGTATCTTTGCAAAAACGGAAAGATTTAACTATAGAACATTAATAATATTTGATAAATAGTTAAAAAGTACATTACTCGGTAAATTAATAAATATAACGTTCTATTTAAATTAATTAATTTATAGTCACTCAAATATCTTAAAAAATTGGGATAATTTTTGGAAACCTTGTATAAGATGTAAAGTTTATTATAATTGAGATATAAAACATGATCTAACGCATAAACCCCTCTTACGTATTTCAAACATAAAAATCAGATTACATTACATAATTCAAACTACTTAAACAACCTAACGGTTTATTCACTGTCAACTTTGTTAAAATACAGATTTATTTTGATAGAAGAATTTAAAAAAAACACAACTTTGGTACTTTTAAGGCTTCTGCGACGCCCTGTATAATATAAAAATAATTTTAAAAAAATTGATGTGGTCAAATTTTCAAATTGAAAAAAAAACCTCCAAATCAAAAAAATATAGATAATTTAAAAAAAAGATTTGCAATTTTATTTACTTAAGAGAAATAATAGTAAAAATACCAAGTATTAGACATGAGACAATTTTTGTTTAAAAATCAAAACTTTGAAATTATATGTACACGTTTTTATTGACTTCCTAGCATGATATAGTATTATTAAAATTTTTTTTATGAATTTCTTTAAGATATAACCAAAATATGGTAAATTGAAGTTATGTTGCTATATTGACTAATCCCTATATTTGTGCGCTTCGATATTGCTTTCCCCTTTAGTATTATTATACGATAGCATAGATGCAACCACGAGTGAAACGAACAGTTTTGAACAATAGTGATAATTGAGTAGCGTCGACAATTCTATTAAATATAAATACAATAAGTGTGTTACTGATAGAGATAGTTAAATAATGAAATAGCAAAATATGATATTTATTTTCTTAAAGTCAATCCACAATAATGTTTTAATTTTTTTTAATTGTAATACTAGTTTCAACAATTTAAATTGTCATCGTCAGTTACACTAAAAAGCAAATCAATTACCAAAAATAATTAAACATTTAAAAGAGCTTACACATTATATCAAAACATAAAAATAAAATAGAATGACAAACGTCAACAAATTAAAAAATTTTAAATTCAAACTGACATTAAATACACAGCCATGGGTGATAAATAAAAAAAAAAGGAGAGAAAAGAAAAATGAAAAAAGTAAGTTAAAATTTATTACTAAGAAGAGGAGAAATATTTAAATCAAGAATTTCATTAAAAACAAAAAAAAAAAAAAAAAAAAAAATAAATACAATTTACCGGTTAATATTAATAAAAAACATATTGAAACTTTAGCAGTTTGTTCTGAAAATATAATTCATTCTTTAGAGTTACCTAATAGTAACGAAATTAGATATGAAATTCATAATAAATTGAAGAAACTTTTAGACAATGCCAAATTTAATCCTAATTTTAATTCAATTTATAAATCTTGTTCATTTTTAAGATCAAAAATTAAATCTAATGATCTTATTGTTTCTAAAGCTGATAAGGGTAATTGCATTGTTATTCTTTCTCGTTTTGATTATATTAATAAAGTTGAAGATTTTATTAGTAAAGGTGAATTTAAAATACTTTCCAAAGATCCTATTTCTAGTTTTTGTTCATCTTTTCTTTCATGTCTTCATTCGTGTAATTTAACTTTTAATTCTCTTGGAAATAGAAATATATATCATTTTAAAGTTATGAATCCCTCAACACCGCTTCTTTATGGTCTACCAAAAATACATAAACTTTCTATCCCAATTCGACCCTGTTGTTTCTTTTGCAATTCTCCTGTCTCAAAACTTGCTCCCTGGCTTAACAATATTATAAGAACTTACTCTAATTTTACTAATCAATATTCTATACTTAATTCTTCGGACCTTGCTTCTAAGGTTAAAAAATTTCCTTTTCCTTCTTTATCTATTCTTGTATCTTTTGATGTTGTCAATCTTGTTCCATCTATTCCTCCAAAAGAATGTATTTTTCTTATTCGTAATTTGCTTTTTTCTAATGGTTCTCTGGATACTTACCAGATTTTAGATATTTGTTCTTTGCTCGATTTAGTTTTTAAACAAAATTTTTTTAAATTTAATAATAATTTCTATTCTCAATCATCCGGTTTAGCTATGGGATCTAATATTTCACCTCTTGCTGCTGAAATTTTCATGAATAATATTGAAAATAAAATCCTTTCTAATTCTTCTTTTTCTAATATGATTAGTTTTTGGTTTAGATACGTTGATGATTGCATTGTTCTCTTTAATGGTTCCTTAGATGATTTAAATAATTTTAATAATTTCGTTAATTCTATTCATCCTAATATTCATTTTACATATTTTACTTCTTTTACGTGAAAATGAGAAATTTAGTTTTGAAATCTATCGTAAATCTACTTACACTGATTGTTTAATTCCATTTTACTCTAATCATCCTTATAGTCATAAAATTGCTTCTTTTCGTTCCTTATTTAATCGTCTATTTTCTATTCCTCTTTCCAAGCCTGGTTTTAATAAGGAATTTGATACTATTAAACAATTAGCTTATAGCAATGGTTACCCTTTTCATGTTTTGAACAATGTTTTTGGAAAAGTTCGTTTATACCATTTCTTTAAAAATTTATCTCAAAATAAATCAGATAATACTACTATATATCGTTCTATGCCTTATATTAATTCTTGTTCTCTTTTTCTTAAAAATTATTTTAAAAATTATAATATTTCTATTTCTTTTCTACTAATCATAATTTAAAATATTTTATTGTTAATAATAAAGATTCTGTTGCTTCTTTAGATAAATCTGGCGTGTATAAAATTTCTTGCTCTTCTTGCAATTGTTCTTATGTAGGACAAACTGGTAGAAAGTTTAAAACACGATTAAAAGAACATATTTATTTTATTAAAAGGTATTTAAATTCTGGTATATCAACCACTTCTTCTTCTTTTCGCTAATCATATTTTGTCTACTGGTCATTCTTTTTCTTCTGATCTCAATGTTAAAATTCTTCATTTTTGTAACAAAAGTACTTTGCTTAATCATCTTGAAATTCTTGAAATTCATCGTCTTCATAATGAAAATTCAGATAATTGTCTTAATGAAATTCTTGATTTAAATATTTCTCCTCTTCTTAATAATAAATTTTAACTTACTTTTTTCATTTTTCTTTTCTTTCCTTTTTTTTTCTTTTTTTTCATATCACCCATGGCTGTGTATTTAATGTCAGTTTGAATTTAAAATTTTTTAATTTGTTGACGTTTGTCATTCTATTTTATTTTTATGTTTTGATATAATGTGTAAGCTCTTTTAAATGTTTAATTATTTTTGGTAATTGATTTGCTTTTTAGTGTAACTGACGATGACAATTTAAATTGTTGAAACTAGTATTACAATTAAAAAAAAAAATTAAAACATTATTGTGGATTGACTTTAAGAAAATAAATATCATATTTTATTACAACTTCTCCACTTAGAGGTATGGATTACTTTAACTATATTAATGAAATAGCAAATCGTTAGGTAGTTAGTTGTCAGTTGATGTAATTATTCTTATAATAAGAAATAAAAAAGAATTTAAATATAGTGCGATAGTTAGTCATACCTACAACAATCAACGTATTTTGTTATTTAGGTAATACTTTAGTGAGGGGATGCTTTTTATGCTATATTACGTAATAAATTATTTTGTTGTTTTAGAACAATAAGACAGTAATAATTTATAATAAACACAATTGTGTTAAATCTTATTATACAACTTTAAAACCAACTAGGTTGCAATTAACAAGAAACAAAACAAACTGACCTGTCAATAGCCAATAATATGTTTTTGTCTGCAAAATTTAATTTGTTCCCTTAATAAAACTGTAGCATAGCAAACTTAACCCAAATGACTAAACTATATAAATTACAATGCGTTACATTTGCAATTTATAATAACTATTATTTTGTACAGTTGATACTTTACTGTAGATACATAAAAAATCTTCTGTAGTAATAATGTAAATGTATACCATACCAAGTTAAAGTAAACATAGCAGATATTTAACAAAATAGTTTGAAAAATGTTCAGCAATTTTTTTTCACTTTCTAATTATAATAATTTTAGATAAATAAACATTGTAGATTTAGTTATATATAAAAAAAAGCAGCTAGAATAAAACTTTAAACGTTAGACTCGTAAAAATATTCATTTAGATATACATACATATATGCTCAAATTACATAAGAATAAAACAAACATTAAACTCTAGAACTTTATGGTTTAATTTAACTTTATTGCTCTATTGACATATCACATTAGTTACTTCAATATCTAGGGCACATTGTATAATCAAACAGCTTTAGTTGCTACAGAGATAATTTAAGTTCTGCTAAAGTGCATAAAATAAGAAAATTTATCATCATAAAAGGCGGATACTGTTTCTCAATTTAGTAAATCGGTATAACAGAAACTTCTATATATGTCGTGGATAATTTTTCTTCTACGCAATTGGATTTATTTAATCCTATAAGACTATTTTGCAGAGTATGCAGTTTAGTTGTTATCTATATGTCTAAGTTAGGGCATATCGGTACTTCAAAACGATCTCGAGCAATTCAATTTGAAAGCTTGCTTATTCTATTCAGTCCCTACTAACTGATACTACTATCCCGAACAAATAATCACAACCCACTGAATTTCTCGCAATCGTGTCCTAAACTTAAGAAAACATGATAATGATATACATATTTCTTATATTTTGACCCGACCACAAGTACAAGTAACTACATAAAACATTGTCTAGTATAAAAAATAAAAAGAAGAAAATCTTAAACTTGTTTCAAAAGAAAATTATATTCTATGTTATTTTTTTTGTCCATTTATTGAACAGTAAAATTTAAGTATACTACATTATTATAAAAATACTTATTTTTGAATCATTTTAGTATAATTTGTTTTCGAATAATTGAAATTTTGTAGAAAATTTGTACAAAGCATTACATTACATTTCAGTTTTATGTTCAAAAAATTACATTATTATTTTTCTAAATTGTCGCTAAAATAATCTTGTTACATCGTTTTTACTAGCCTATAAGAAGCAATCTATAATTTTAATACATAAACCTTTGTTTAAAACTGTGTAAATTAAAATAAATTACTACGACACGTTTAACGGAGAATTAGTGCTTTAGAACTCAACTTGAGTGAACAAAATATACGATAGTAAAATTAAACTACCGTTTTATCAGCAAACTTAATTTGTATTAACCGTGTGTAACGTGTTTCCGTGCACCGACTATGACTCATGTAAATGCCAATATTATTTTTACATAATAATACAAAATTCAATAGCAGCAAAAAATAGCACCTTACACAATTAAATATAGAATATAAAATACAGTTCTCTATTATGTTTTCCATTTAATACATATCAAACATTATTTACACAATTCATAAATTTTTAAACATTTTATTACAAATCTTATTCCCAATGGTATAAACAAAATTAAAATTTGATATGAATCCTACATAATAGACGCTCAATGTATTAACCATAAATCAATAATTAAACTTAATCAGGTTTCATGTTTATTCGGTAAATAAAAAATAATAAAAACAGAAAAAATTAAAAACTAAGAAATAGTTAACTGTAATTATATAAATTCGACAAAATTACAAACAAAATCAAATAAATCACAACGCTAAAGTAATTTAAATAACAAAACTCTAACTTTTAAAAGGAACCAACAAGTATTTTTTTACTTTTTAATGAATTTGTAACCTAAATCATCAAATACTAATTCTTCAAATTTTTTAGTTAATAATAATTAACAATTATTGCAAACGTTTTACCTTTACCTAATGTATCTACAATGTGAATTTTAATTATTAAAGATATTGAGTTTGCCGCGTTGATACAAAAATATTAATTGATATTAGATTTTAAGTGACGTTATAATTAATATTGAAAATAAATAATTGATATCCATACAAAATTAAAAACAATTTCATTTTACAATAAATTAGCACTCGTTACTAACATTTTAAAATACATGTAGTGCAATTTTACATTAAAATAATCTAAATTTCTAGCAAAATAATAATAATTAAAAAACTTATAATATCAAATATCACAATAAACCTATTTATAAAACTAGAAAACGTTATAACGCTATTAATTTTACAGTAAAAAAATATTTATGCTAAATCTAGCAATAAAGCGTTTCTCAGTACGTCTTTTGACGTTGCTCACGAACATTTTATGTTAATAAAACAATATTATATAGACTCGTTTACGAAAAAATCATCTAACACTATACTCGCCTATAAAACCTAAAATTTTTTGTACGCCTTGGGCGTCATTTTGTAGCATGTATCTCAAAGACTTATTATGAAAACCATACTTCTTTCTCATTTCTCCCAGATTTGTACATTCTAAAAGTATCTGTCGGAGGGACGAGCATAATGGGGTAATTCAGTCTCGACCTGTTAATGATCACCTATTTTTTACGCGTAAGCCGTTTTGTCTGGCAGCCGCTTATCAAATCCGTTATTACTCTCAGGTGTACACCACTTTGTACTCACTCTTCTCGGCATTTCTACCGCACTTTTTGTTTAACAAAAGACAAGAGCTGTTGTTTTTGAATGTTAGTAATTTGGAGATCTACTACGTACACTCTGCTCCATAGTGGATCATCTGGTACGTACCTACGGTCCTAGACTGTCAGGGTAAGAAAAATATCGTCGGCTGTTTTGAGTGCCGTGTAAAAGACATGGATTGTATCCGACGTGTCTGGACGGTTCTATGTTTCTTTTCAAAGCTAGCATTGTCAAATTGTTGTTTTCCCATGTTCGAATTTTGGTTATATATGAGAGTGCCAATATGGCTCTCCTAATTGTGAGTTGTAGAATACCAGCTTCCGCGTACAATTTTTGCCTAGGGGTACCTGATCCTTGCAGTATGTATTATATTTAAGGGCTGTAGAGTAGATTGGGTCGACCATGACTTATGTGTGTACGGTTTACGTACACAAATGAGTCATGGTTGACCTAAGGAAGAAACAGCAACTTATTTAAGTTTAGCAGCACTGCTCCCCTGTTGTCGTTCACTTAGTGTGGGATATGCATTTAATAAGGTTGATTCGTTGTGTAGCTTTGGTATGTCGTACGTGGTTATTCCATAATAATCGGTCGTCCATATCAGCTCTAAATATTTTATTAGAGGTACGCATTGAAGCGCTTTACCGTTCACAGTTAGGCAAGGTCTATGATACGTAGTGCGTAAGTGGCAAAAGTGCATGCACCTCGTTTTAGTTTACAGATTAAATTCCTTCATTTTTGAGAGTTTTAAATGTACCAGACTGTCTAATAAAAATTTTTTAAAACGGAAATCGGACTGATATTTAGACAACTGCTTGTTGCTTTACATACACGAAATGAACTTTCTATTTACCATCGATTTGAGAAACTTGCTCAATAATGACGTGAGCCTGATTGGACGATAATTTTGCGGTGTAAATGGGTTTTTTGCTTTTTTAACTAAAGAAGAACAATGGCTTCCTTTCAGCAAGTGAGTTAAACACCTTTAGACCACATAGGGTTAAATATTGCTAGCGTGTATGCTTTAAAATTTGCGTCTATTTGCTTGCATAACTCGTATTGCACTTTGTCTGCGCCGGAGCAGCTCTTGACGACTTTAGCAAGCGTTTGATCGAGCTTGGGTTTTGTAAATAGGCTGTTATATTCAAGGCCTACGTTGATAGCAAAATCTAAATCTCTTTCTACAATTTTTTTTTGTTGTGGAAAGTTGTGATTGCAGTTTTAGAGCTGCTGACCTGTTTGAAATGATCCGCAAACCTTTTTACTACTGTTTTCGGTTTGTCAACTACTACGTCGTCTACCTGTAACATAAATTTTTGGTAATGTTTTTTACACCGGAAGATCCTTTGTAGTAAAATATTACAGTAAACTAAAGTATAGACTAACAAACATGCAAATAAAAACGAATCAAATAAATAATAATAACAATAAATAGATAAAACAGTTTGCTAATCTGATTAAAATATC
This sequence comes from Aquatica leii, assembly GCA_035610365.1. Lineage (NCBI taxonomy): Eukaryota > Metazoa > Arthropoda > Insecta > Coleoptera > Lampyridae > Aquatica > Aquatica leii. The sequence goes on along the minus strand of CM069433.1, from coordinate 47,706,833 downwards.
ACAGATAATATGACTAGAAAAATAATAAGTTGTGTCACTGATCAACATCGACGTCCACAACAATGTCGGCGTCGGCATTATGAACTTTTCGTACTTTTCTAGGTTTGCCCTTAGGCCAACCTATTTTTCCTTTATGGGAACTTTGACTGGAGTCGGATTCTTCTTCCAGTGGAGGCGGCGTGCGATCGAATTGCTTCATTTTTATCAAAGGAAGTAGGTTTCGGCTCTATGACAACATTTGTTTTGTTTAATTTGGCTTGAGGTAATATCATCACGGTCGCTCTAAAAAAGTTTAGCTCTTGGCTTCGTGGTAAGGCAGATTCTCTCGGGTTTTGACTCTTTTTTATGGCTTTTTTAATTTTAAATGTAGGGCAATTTTTTGATTGCGAAGGGTAGTTATCTTTACAATTAACGCACGTTATCGGCGTATCGTACGGCGTGTTTTCGTGCGGTGGTTTTCCACAAACACAAATGGCTGCGTTACTGCATTGCAATGGCCGAAAGTCTGACATTTAAAGCATTGTATAGGATCTGGTATATATAAGCGCGCGGGTAACAAGTAAAAACCGACGTTCACCTTCTAGGGAATCGTTGGTTTGTTAAAGAAAAGGATTACATTTGCCGTAACTTCAAGCAACCCGTTTCTTCTTGTTCTAATTCTATGGGCTTCTATAACGCTTTGACTTGACATGCTTTCCACGAACTGCTCAACTAAATAATCCAGAAAGTCTTTGCATGGGACGAAGCATAGTTTCTTTTCCAGGCCTCTATGAAAATAGGCAGCCCTTGAGGGGTATTTTCTTATTGTTTATAGTTAAACACAATTTTTGACAATATTACGATGCAAAATCTTATATGTCGGTACCGTGTATGTAATACAAACTAAAATATGCAGATAAGGACATGAGTAAAATCGTAAACGTCTTTGTAGCGTTGATAGCATTGTTTTTGTAATTTTATGTAATTTGTGTCTTAATCTTTAGACATTGCTACAAATCGCAATATAATTGTATCTTTGTAAAAATGTTCACACAGAATTTGATTTTTATAAGAGCAAAACAATAAAAAAACATATGTGTTTCTATAAATATGTATACAATAAATAAAATGGCTAAAATCACTTTAGTGTTAAAAACATCTACAAAAGTAGGAAAAACTTATTATACTACATTTTAATAGTAAGTTTGAAGACGTAAATGGATGCAAATGTTATATCACAAAATCTTATTGCTTAGGTATATTTGATTTTTTTTAGTTTTTTTTTAAAACATATTCTTCTCCATCTCGTCTGCATACTACAAGTTTTTTTCCTTTTCAATGTTCTGGGAGGCGTATTTGTTTTCGGGAAATTTTTTGTTTGGGTCCAAACATTTTGTTTCCTGTTGTTGATTCTTCAAATTAACACTTTTCTAAACGTTGTAAGCGCTAACATAAGTGTGATCTAGATTGTTCACCTTGTTGTCTTAAGTCACCTCATTAAGTGTTTCTTCTTCATCATTTCTTGTATGCCAAGATGCTTCGCTGTCGTCACAATTTTTAGAGCAATTATCCATGTTGTTACGGACGAAATTTTCATTACGTACGACTGTGTATATCGACTTGAAATTAGATTCCGGTTTTGACGCCCTCTACCGATTGTTGGTCGCGACTGTCATTTGTACGACAAACGTTCGAAGCTGTCGATTGTCTAAAATGGTCGGTGCGTCTGAATAAGTAATTCCTTTACCATCCGGATTAATGTAAATTCAATTGTAGTTACATTAATTACATAAAATATTTGAGGCGTCACCGGGTAAGCTATGGCTGTCATTTATTAAAACTCTGTTGTAATTTCTCGTAATTTAATAGCCGTTCCGCCACGTGCTGGCATCTGTTCCTATGCGATAACGAATTATGAAGGATTAATTTTGAACAATACTGTTGTGGGACGAGTATAATTCGATTCACGAGACATATAGTTAAAATTTAATGAACCGAAGCTAATCACACTTCGACGGGATTTTACTCAGGCGGCAGATACCTGTAAAACCACCTGTCCTCGACGGTGTATAACAGCATTCGACAACCGGGTTAGGCTTTATGTAATTTCGTTAACAATAAGTAATCATTTTTGTAGATTTCGCTTTCGTGAGGCATTGGTTTGACACGACTTGCTATTAAGAGTGATTTTAGGCTCGCTTGTCGGGGAAAGCGCTTTCTTCGTTCGAGCAGAAGTTCCTGTATTATGGGTAAGTTGTTTTACTTATTTGTTCGTTGTCAGAAAGGTCGCTCACGAAACTTAATTTATTTATTAATTCCGTACTTATTAACGTTATTGTATTACCATTTAGGTAGTAAATTTGCTTATTTTGTGTTACGTATGCTGTGTACTACCAATAATTATTATGATAGTTTAATATTAATGCCGTAACTATTATCATTGTTTTATTATCAGTAAGGTCGTATTATTACTTCTTTTGTACGTTTCGTACACGGTGTCTCACCAATAACTGTTATGATAGTTTAATATTAATGCAGTAATTATTATCACTGTTTTATTGTCAGTAATGCCGTATTACTAATTATTTCGTGTATCCCGCATGCTGTATACAAACGATATTTACTACAAACTATTCTTCGCTGTTCATTTCAACGTAATTTACTTATGTATTGTGTGTTGCCAATACTATTGGCATTTCTGTAATGAGAATTCGATATACCTGTGATAATCATCAACGATTCTAAATTAAAGTTGTTATTGTGGTTACTTGTTCTTTTATTACACCATACCTTTCTCTTCGGATCGTCGTTATCTAATAACAAACGTTGGCTACTCGAACAGCCGAGTATAAGGATTACGAGCCTTCAAATTATGTTACAAGTTTGAACCGCTCTATCGTGAGCGAGATAGAGACGTTACTTTGTATCAGCTCTGGCGCCCTTAAGCATATTTCCTGTTTTCTTTGAACCTCCCCTAATCCCGACTATTGTAAGTTGGCCGTGCAAGATTCGTAAAACCTGAAGCTTGTAACAATGTAAACATCGCTTCTTTTATTGTCATGATAAAGATATATTCCTATTCAGTATCCATTGAATGATCTTTGTAGTCATTAGATTCACTGTTTGATAAACTATATTTATTATTACTACGTGCTGTGATAACTGGAAGTAAAAAAGTTATTTTATAATGTATAATTAAAAGATAAAACTTACTATTATAGTCATGATAAGTAGTAGGTTGATCCACATTGTCAATAATTGCACTAGGTTTCTAGTCGTAGTCATTAAATTCAAACAAAACAAATTTATAGTCACAACAGCTATTAGAAACGTTTGCAGTAAAGTTTAGAAAATACAAAAATAAAAAAAGGTATATATATATATAAATATTGTTAATAGACGAAGTTGTCAAAAAAAGTATTTTTTTACCTATATACTCACAAAAACGGTATGTTGTGGAGCCGGATACGTTAACAAACCGCTGTTAAGCCCGGTATCCCGCGCCAGTTTATTTGAGCTCATCAAAGTATCTTTATATATGTTAAACAATATTTACCTTTTATAGTATAACAAGTCACGTCTATTCAAGCTTTGTGTAGTGTCCTTAAATTAAGACTTTTAATATAACTTTTGTCATCTGAAAATATGTTTGTAATAAAACACACACTTTTAATTTGTTGAATAACTTAGTAACCAGTGTACAATTTCCAAAAAAACGATAATTTAAAAAAAATTATTAAACAAAGTTAAAAAGTTTAAAGAGTTATATCTGCTTTAGACAAAACAAAATATTAACACTTTTTGTTGCCGATCCGATAGCACGCGGTTTTTGTTATTATGAATTGATCAAATTTGGATTAAACACATTTGATTGAGACTGTAGTGCTTGAAAATAAACTTTTCAGCAAAGCATTTACATTTCACATTCAAAGAAGATAAAATCGCCTGTTATGTGTCCTGGCATTATTCTATATGTAAAATCAACTTTGTTTCAAAGCTTAGTATCAAGGTTTACTAAACAATAAAAATAATCAATACTTGTAAATATTAAAAAAAATTTTTTTTAACAATCTTCACATTTTTCTACAAATTACAAAGGTATAGAATAGGCCTTAATAAACAACATATAGAGTGTGGTTATTTCTATAATTTAAAATAATTTGATTCAAAGATGGGCTTGCGCGTATACTAACGTCGCATAATTAAAGTCAAAGAAATAATAAGTCATTAAGATGGATTAAATCTTTAATCCAAAGTTTATAATATACCAAACGGATCTTAAACAGCTTGAATCTTAATCATTGATGCCATGTGGTGGGCTAAACAACGTCCGTTTAGTCTAGCCAGAGCAGCTGTATAAAAACGCCTTCTACACAACGAAATACTTATCACTAATATCTATATAGTGATTATGGTAATGGTATATTTTAAAGCCCATAAAAAAATGGGGATTTACGCGTTTTACTGCATATACCATTCTGTTATGTTGATATATACTCAGGTACGTCATGAAGCTCACAGACGGGCATCGTAACGTTTATTTAGGCACTGGAGTGTACATTTTACATATATAACCCACGGGTTCTATAATGAGCGTTTTTATCTATATATGCATATAGTATATATTTACATCTAATCTTAATAACATTTTATTGATTTTTATAATACTAAATAAATTTAACATTTATCAAATTACTTGTTTCGTCATTTACTAAAAATTTATATTTGCGCTCTTTACTACCTTTCAATTGCATTTCTGCTGTTGATTTTAACTATTAAAAAATGTTAATACTAAAAAAAAGTATATTTTTAATAATATTTATTTTCAGTTTAAGTATGTTTATTTTTATGCTATGGTAGATTCCATTTTACAGAAAAAAATCTATTATAGGAATGCATATTTCATTTTTAAGATTTTTATACTAAGAGATCAAATTTCAGGTGGATTCCTAAAAATCAATTTGTTTTTAAAAAGAAATAGTGAAATTGAAAATAGTATTCCCTGTAGAAGTAAAAGGATCTTGTTTGTCTGACGACTATAGGATTTCTCTAAGTAAATTTCAATGTATCCGGCTAACTTAGGGCTTCATAAATACAGCGATTGGTTGTTCTACTCAAGTCCCTACAGTTTTATTGCCTGTTAAGCTTCGTTTGACATCAAGTTGATCTAGAAATACATATCGGCTGCTCTTAATGTACCGTGTACGCACTGCTGCTAACTTTTAAGAAAGAATAGATCGCTCTTAAACTTTGTAGGAATACATTCGATCTTTTAAAGTAGTTTTCGGAAGTTTAAAGATAAGTAGCTTTCGAAGGTGTATTTTAGGAAAATCGTGTAAGTTTGAATGAAATATATTCCAAACAAGATTTGGAATTATAATAATTATAAACATTTGATTTTCATTTAAATTTAAGTTTTTATAAACACGATTTTTTTATCTATTCTTTAAAACAAAAAAGTGTTTTTTAAAAGAAGTTATTACTCTACACTTTTCTTGCACAATACACAACCAACGCTTAGCGAAGAAAATATTAAAACGTTTTACTGTTTTTAACAAAACCGTAGTAAATCAATACGTTGAAAAGAAAATGTGTGTTACTTAAGATCAAATGTAACTTCAAAGAGAAATACTCCGAAAACAAAAGAACTGATGATGGCACTGCTGAAAAAGCAAACGACTGTTGTAAAGTCGTTTTACCATTTTTATGCTTCATTCGGTTTACTTAATTGCACTACAATTGGTAGTAATTAACACTCGATTCAATGCGCATTTTCGTTCAAAAAAAAACCTTAATTAAAAGCAAGGAAATGCGGCGTCAATTTTATATTACGTTTAAACTGAAATTCTAAGTATTTCCTGCAAGCCGTATTACACAAGATGAGAGATTATAATTTTTTATGAGTGTGGATATAATAGGGTAAAAATTAATTATTAGGATCAAAAGGCGAACCAATAGCTTCAATTTCTATTATGCTTTAGGATGTAAAGTTTTATGTTTGCGAATACATAAAGCGGCATTCTTTATTTATTATAAAAGTTTTTTATATAAAGTCTACTCCGCAAGTTGTCTAAAAGTTTCTAAACTTTGATTACATATAAGTTAAGTCGCTGCACGCAAGTACTTTAATATATATTCTACTTTTAGATAGAATTTAAAAATATATATATTTTAATATACTCCGGTTTTAGGATTTGAAAAGACAATTACAAACGTTTAAAACTTTACTGCGGATATTCCGTAATTAAGTTTAACGGCCCAGCTTTTATATACTATGTTTTAAACTTTTTTATCATTAAAATAAAATGGAGATTGTCGTAACTTGTTCAGTTGCCGCAACATTGTTACTAAATTTATTTTTAAAAAAAGTAACAAAAATTATCCGACCGGTTTAGATTAAAATAATTATCTTCTTTTTCATTCTGTTAACTATTTTTGTTATTATACAAAAATACTTAAAAGTCTAATCAAAAGTTTTTATTATGTTTACACTATTTAATAAATCAACATAAATTTTTTTAAATCGTTTATTAGTTTATTTATCTCTGCGATCAGTGTGTAATAAAACTGTTTCAAGAAAGAAAAAAAGAGTATTTTATTCTGCATTACATTACAAATTATTTAATTAAGTGTTTTTATTGGCAACGTTTAGTAACGCTTCGTACTCATTAATTTAAACCACTTTTTAATAAAATAAACTAATTAAATAGTTGTTTGATTATTTTTTGTATTTTATGAAAATGTTAAAAAAAGAAGTAATAACTTAACAAAAAATGCAGCCAATAAAAACAATTAAAAAAAAAAATGAAAAAAAAAGAAAGCAGTTTTTACTAACATTGTAGTATTTTAATAAAAAATTGGCTATACTACTATTTAAACATTTTTTTAAAGTAACTTTTTGTGTATGACAAATACTAAATAATTAGATATCATATGCCCCATTGGTTTCATACGAAATCGTATTCTTGACATGATGCAATCAGTTTAGCAGGCATCTCGCATGAAACACCGTATGTCGTTACTCATTTGGGAGACTAACTAATGATAACAATTTTAAAAATCATCTGACAATTATGTTTAACACGGTCATATCTTTATCAAAAGGTATTTCGGAATAAACACATGTAATATGCCGTCAACAGAATTTAACTACTTCTTCTTAAAACTTTTATTATATTATATTTTAAAACGTAACTGAAAATATATTTCTGTGATAATCATAGTCATATCATTATACATATTGTTTATTTATGTTGATCAGATAATTAAAAATGTGTGTTTCTTACAATAAAAGAGCGAGCCTGATGAAGTATTCATCTAGAACACGAAACATCGCAAAAAAGAAGTATTTCAGGATCTTATGAACTGTAGCACTGTAATCGGTTTATGTCAAATTGTTACTATCATCCGTCTTACAAACATTCGGCGGTAATTTTTTTTTAATCTATAATTTTGTCGTTATATTACTACATATTTTTATTTAATAGATTAATACCTTATTATTTTTAAATTATTAGATATTTTTGTTGGCGTGTTTATCAAATCTTCAATTTTTAGTTTATTAATTCCGATTTTCGACTTAAGATCACAGTTCAGGACATAATGAAACGCCTCTAGTTGCTTCTGACCTACCTCCAATAATAAAGGATCATTAATTTGATCATCACAGAAATATGTGACTGAAAATGTTTTCTTTAATAATAATTGCAAATGTTTTATTGCTTTTTCCATCTGAAATTCAAATTAAGTGTATAAATACTCTTACTGCAGTCCGGACTACTGTATTCTTACCTTTTTGTTTAGTTTCAAAGATAACGTTGGCTATGCAAGTACTTCACAATAAATGCTGACATAATCACTAAAAATTAAAACCATTGTTTTCTCCTCAAATATCAAAATGGATTGGTGGTTGTCTTGCAATAATTACTGAAGTGAATGAAAAAAATTATGGATTTAATTAACCCAATCAAGGTTTGTAAGAATGTATCTATTAATTCCATATAAAATCAAGTAATTTAATATCTAGGTTACCTTCTCTAATATAAATCATCCTTTAGCAGGTATACAAAAGCTAGAGCCGTCACGTATTGTAAGAAATTAGTATTGACGATTTTTTGCAGATCACGATTACATAGAACAAAATCTTTCACTTGCAGAAAATAAAGTAGATACTCCTAAAAAAGTAACCACTTTAATCTATACATTTTTCTACTTAATAACTAAACAAACATTTCTTGCAGTTTTAAAAAGAAGTTTAGAAAAAATTTAAAAACTACAAAATCACTACAAAAACAAAGCAATATCAAATAAAGACTAAAAAAACTGCAATTACTAGAAGCTCAAATTGAATATTGAATCACATAATAAACATAAACAAAGAAAGATTTAAATTGTTTGATTATTTTCTTTGTTCTTGAGAGACTGTTACGTGGTTTTTTTCGTAACTTAAAGGAACGACGATTAACTAAACAATAAAAGACTAGTGTCGGAGACATCGTTTAAATCTACTCGCAGCTGAAATAAAACAAATGGCAAGACAGAAGTGGTAACACAGTGTATATTTATTTTATCACAGAGACCAGTTTAGGTTAAAAGAAAGTACATTTGGAAAATAAATGCGTATATTAAAATACGAAAATCGAAGATTTTAACAATCAAAGCGCTACGTATAATAATATGTTGTAACCCGTCCTGGCGTTGCGAGGTGCTTGTGTCCACGACACCCCAAGTAGCTAAGTAGAGAAATGAGTACCCTCAACACAATTTAGATGTATAATAAAATAATTAAACGTATTTACACTTAACAACACAAAAATAAATTAAATAATTAGAATTCAAATTAACAAAATAAAATAATTCAGGAAATTAAACTAAAATTAATTCTGGGCGGCCTTGTATATATCCTTCGCCAAATCCGCCGGTTCCTCTCTTTATCGGCGTTTACGTGACTCGGGTATACGTCAAAGTTGAATCTAAAACAGATTACAAATATGGTAGTTTTATACCGGTGTTTTCGTTTATTAATTAATGCCAATCCCCGTGCCAGCCGGTATCTTCTCTTAAGATAATATGAACAAGTAATGTCTGGCAGATTTAACAGTGGCATCGAATTATGTATGAACATTGACCTCGTGTTCTTTTTAATTATAATTTAGTTACTGCTTGTACGGACGAGAATGCTGTTTACTGACTTTATAAGTTGATGCAGCAAATTACTACGAATAAAATTTAACTAAATCCACTTTGATTGAACAACAAATAAAGTTAAGGCGACGATAATTTTCCAAGGTCGCAACTGAGCCTTGAACTTGCGGTGTAAATTAATGAATGGAATGTGATAAAATGAACTTCAATATGTAATTATGAATTATGTAGCACGGCGTGGTAACAAAACGGATTTTTAGTTATATAAAGTTGTTGTTGTACAACTCGAGAGATGAATAAAACTGCCTTAAACACTTAGGGTTACCAGTAAGGTACCCTACGTACAAATGTCTAAGGGTTACTCATCCGGCTCGACCAAGATGCAGTATGTAACTAACAATCCAGTAGTGGTGAATAACCCTTTTGGTATCCACGGCTAGCGCTATAGCACTTTACGTACCGATAACCTTAGGTGTTAGACAACAAGGATAAAAAATACAAAAATCCACAAAACAACACTTACTGATTATACGGACGGATTGATCAAAATGAGTAACAAATGAATCACTGTTTGTTGCGACAGGCGAAACTCAGGTCCAGATAATGATCTAATTAGGTCGAGAAAATGTTCTAGGTACAGGCTATGGTTGTTAATTGGATTATTAGTAAACTCACTGTTGATTTTCAGGTTTGGAGACGGTTGTCGGCAGGTTCTAGGTGTTTCCTTCGGACGCAGAAGAAAAGATCGCAGCCTAAACGGTGCAGTTGCTTTTATATCCTTTTTTCTTCCTGTTGAGCCGGTTTTAGAGCGGGGGTCGTCTTGGCGCTTGTGGTATATACAAAGATGAAAGTTAAGTCCACGCACCCTTTTATAAAATTTGTTTTCAATTTATTCAAAATGGTGGACTTTATGTTCGTTTCGTTACAATGGGACAGGTATCCAACTAGCTAGCGACACATTACCAGTATTTCTTAAAATTTATTTGATTTCTGTTTTATTTAAAAATGAACAACCGACTATACAGTTATTGTCGTTTCATATCATTATTGTCTTTATCTGAAATATTTTACCATTCTTTATAAAACAATAGCAGGTTTTTTTAGTTCTTGTTTTGATGCCAAGTGTATCATATTTATAATAATACTTTTAAACTCATTATTTCCGTTTTCCCCTAAACTCAAACTTGTACTAACATTTATTTTAAAATTTACAAATTTATTCATTTCAACATAGCGTCTACGCACTTGCTGTAGTTGTTTGTTTTTCAAACTAATTCCTTTATTTGCTGTAGATAACTTTCAAATGGAAAATACGAGAAAATGTATTTAGACAACCATAGAGATTAATATTTTGTGATATGTGATTTAATAAATGCACGTACGTTATAAATTAAATATTGCCAACCAAACATTTTTGGGCAGTGACTAACAAGCATTTTAGAGGTTTCTCAGCTGAATCATAAAAAAACATTTTTAAATGCGTTTTTTAAATTAAAATAGTTATTGCGTAATGTAATTGTAAAAAATGTTTATACATCCACAAGTCTACTAAATCTTTTAAAACTAAAGAACCCCAATACAGTAAAAGTTTTATTTACTAACCGGTCGTTCATTTGATAACCTACTTCAGTACATTATGACAAGATGAGTAACCAGAGTAACCATTTTTATATATGCTAGTGCGGGAGCATCACAAATCAAATGCAAAATTTTGATTTAGAATGACCATTTGCAATTAAATTGTTCAGTTCATTATTGAAATCATCTAAATAATCATATAAAGGGGTTAATTTTGTAATTCCAAAATAAATAGCAATTGGCAAAATAAGACTATTAAATAGGATATAATGATACACTGCAATTTTTATGCATCTAGTGGTAAATCATCAATTTTAAAGGTAAGGTTTAAATGTTCGTCAATACTGTTATTATGTTCCAAAAATGTATCTAGAGCCGGTTTAACAACAATTTTGCCCTTCTCGTGATCTAAATATTTTACATTTAAATTAATGGTGTATTCAACAAAGTTCTGGAATTTGTTGATAAAGGGGAATGGCGAGTACGCAAAATACTTAACAAGTCGTTTGTTGCTGAATGAGCAATATTACGCTGAATAGCCCAAGCTGCTATTTGTTTCAGTAAGACAAAATATAGCTGAATTGGATGAAGATTGTAAATTTAACAAATGTATATTTACTTGTAATGCAGCTTTAATTTTTTTAGGTGACGAGGTTTTTGTAATGATGTTTGGAAGATCCGTGAAGTTAGCAAAACATTTTAAGCACTAATTCTAAAAATTTGTAACAAAGTAGTGCTTAATTAATGTTTCATATTAGATCACCAGCAAACATTTCATTTGAAAGTTATAGACAGTCAAAGTTATCTGCTAACTTCATGCATCAGCAAAAAATGTTAAGCACTAATTCTGAAAGGTTGTTAGGAATTTGTATTTTTATAGTGTTTATTAGTGCTTCATATAAGAGCATCAGCAAACACTTAGTTTCAAAGTTATAGGTAGTCAAAGTTTTCTGCTAAATACGCTCAGCAAAAAATGTTGAGCACTAATTCTGAAAATTTGTTAAAAATTAGTGCTCCGTATTAGAGTATCAGTAAACACTTGGTTTAAAAAGTTATATATAGTCAAAGTTTTTTGCTAACTTGACACGCAGCAAAAAATTTAGAGCGCTAATTCTGAAAAATTCTGTCACTAAGTAATAATTTTTTTAATAAGTTACTTGCTACTTAGTAATGACAAAAATAGAAATAAAAAACAAAAAATAAAGAAGAAATGCTAAAGCAATTAGAGAAAATAGAAGTAATGTAGTAAAAGAACTAATTCGGACTTACAAACTTAGAGAAGAAAAAACAGCCAAATTATATTTAAAAAAAATTAAGGCAGAAATGAAAATACAAAGAAATTATAAATAGCATAATAATAGAAAACATGTGAAGATCAATTAAAAAATTAATAATAAAAACAGCAAAGCAACATGCAGATATAACAAAAAAAAACAAAACTATAAGACAGACAAGATAGCAAAACGAAGAAGTTAAGAAGCAAGTAAAGCAATGGGAAATGGGAAAAATACACCAAGAGAAAAATAAAAAAATCATAATAAGTATAAAAAACAAAGACTAAAATTCAATAATATGGTGAAAAACGCGAAACAACAGTCCCGGAAGGAATTTGGAGATAAAATGCAACGTGATAGTAAAAGCAATCAAAGGCGGGTAACGACTTAATGAAAAGATAAAAAGAGTACTTTGAGGAAATGTTTAATACAGAACAAATAGTTACGACAGACAAATTAGCAGACAACAAGAAAACCACTGAAAACTACGAATAGCTAAAAAAAAGCAGATTACGCAAGACAAAACAACATACGCTATAAAAATATTGAAAAAAAGGAAAAGCTACAGGACAGAAGGGATAACAACGGAAATGATAACAAATATGAATAAACACGGGATAAACATTTTAGGTAAACTGTTTAATAAGATAAAAAATGATATAACAAAGAGTGTAGAAACTATAAAGTAATTACCTTGTTAAGTACTGTTCTAAAAGTATATGAGAGATTCTTGGAAAAAAGGCTACCAATGAAGATAGAAGAACAACTAGAACCCTAGTCGCACAAAATATATGTACGATATTCTAATGATCTTGGTACAATATTTAAAGTCGGGTAAATATTGTTTGGTGTAATAGATATATTCTTGATATTGTTAAAGTGTTTAATACTAGTATGTTATTTTATTATTAACCATTAATATATATTTATAAATAATTTATTAAGTTTTGGTTAAGCTTTTTATTTTTTTAATTAATTTTGCCGACAGTTTCAACTAATTTTTAGTCATCATCAGGGCTATAAGGAAACATTATATATATAAAATATTATAAAACTTATAAATTCTTTACCTAATTAACATTTTTCAAATATAAAAAAGTTTAAATTTACAATATTTCAAACATGAAAAAATTATTTTGAAACATGCCTACTTAAAACAAAAATAATAATAATAATACAAATTTAAATTAAATTACTATAAATTTTACTTAAATTATCGATGTCACTATGATTATTACAATTTTGTTGTTTTTTTTTATATAAAACATTTCTTTTATTAATCTTTTCTTTAAATTTAATTCTTTATCTAAAATTTTAACATTACTAAAATCAAAACTGTGCCCTGTTTCTAAAGAATGTCTAGCCAAACCTATACTATCTTTATTTTGTCTAATATCTCTACGATGTTGTGACATTCTTGTTCTTAGATACTGTGAAGTCTGGCCAACATAAGCCAAATTGCATTCAGAACATTGAACAAAGTACACGACATTGCTATCAACGTCTTTCTTAATTTTAGATTTCATGTTAGTAAACACATGCTTTTTTAAATTATTATGGTTACTAAAAGCAATTTTAAAGTTAGTACTGCACAATTTGTTATTTATTTTTTCAGATAAACCTTTTACATAAATTAATGACTTGTAATTAACAAGTGGAGAAACATTACTATCATTATGGAATATATTTCTTTTGTTATATAATAAATTTTTAATAAGTTTGATAATAAAAACATTAACATTGTTATGAATATACTTTTAAAAAATGGATATCCTATCAAACTTACTTACCCTATTTTATTAATACCAATTGGACTTGATAAGCAACGTCTATTACGGTATGTTAAAAAAATCTTTTTGTGGTATCAGTTACAGGTCGTAGATTTAAATATTTTTTTATTAAATAAATCCACTGTAACTCGCTAATTACAAACATTCTTGGTGAATGTTTTTTTGTTTTAGAAATATTAACAATGATGATTTTGTCTCTAAATTTCACATCATCAACAGTCATGTTTAACAGTTCGTCTCTATGGCATGCACCAACATATCCTATTATCAACATAACCTAAAAATGTATACTAGTACACAAAAGGTTTTACACCTGAGAACTAGAATCACCTTAATTGCCAAATAAGGCAAGTCATCTGCTTCTTGTATGAAACAATCTGTTTCCGAAATTTGCAGAATATTAGATTTTTTAGGTTGATAAACTATACACTGTTGTTTTAGGAATCCTTGCAAACCTCGCAAACTTTGAGATGTCCACGTTTTTATATACATTTAAGCAAGCACGGAACATGCTATAAGACGCCCATAATGTGGATGATTTCTTCGTTTTGCTCATTTCATCGTAATATGCAAGTAATACATTTTAGCTAATAGTTTTAACACACATGTTCAGGCACCATAAATCGAACGTGTTATATTCTTTATCATAAATTGATTTTGCTGGAAAAAGTTTATTAACAGCATCAGCAGCTGCTGCTCTAATTTCTGGAAGTGTGCACGAAGTATTTTCCTGTTCCATATTTTGAATTAGTTTGTAAGTTAAAGTTTTAAATAGTTTTAAAGAATTTTATTTAAAACAAAACTTGTTTAAAACAAAAGCAGTTAAATTTTTAGATTTGTTACATACTATAATTATTAAAACAACCTACATGTCAAAAGGACAGATTTCAATCAAGAATTTCATATTTTTAAATGCAAAGTAGAAAAAAAGAATATACTACACACGTTCAATAAGAGGACTTGTGGCACTTGTTCCACTCACTCACTCACTCGATGCTACAATAAGCCCTCTCATTAAACTTGTATAATAATATACTATTAACATATTCGAATGCATTTTATAATTATTATTATAAAATACAGATTTTTTAATACAACTTGGTAGAGTAAATCTTAATTGTGTGTTTTTTTTTCAGATGCTATCAGAAAACAACATCCTAATGTAACGAATATTACATACGTAAATCCGTTGCGTTATATTTGGCATACTTTAGAAAATTTATGTAGTACCTATGTAATATGTAATGATAGTAATAAGTAATTTTAAGATACATTTTTTACAGAATATCTGCAGCGTTTTAATACGGTTTAATAAAAACTGTACAATGCATAGCAAAAAAAACAGATTAAATATCATTTGCAAACATACACATATGTAGTAAGTATATATTTTACAAATATCTCACAAATAATAGTGAGATACATCTAGAACAGATTAAAAGGTAATATTTCCCATATATTGGAAACAAATATTGAGACGACATTTACATCTAATGTCTGCCATATATTAAAAACATATGTTTATAAGATATTTATAACTAATGTTTAGGAAATATTTATTTTATATAAATTATTGATATAACATTACAATAAATGGCCAATATAAAAAAGTGTGACTTTTGAATATTTACCAGATGTTATTTACTAATATATTACGTATATTTTGTGCTGATAGGGAAGAACCGCATAGTGGTTTTAGAATCACAAGTTGGGTATTGGGACGTGTAGATGATAGACATAGCTGAAAGCGGCTCTGCCGATGATACAACAACATATGCAAACAACAAAAAAAAACAACGAATTACATAATTTTCTTCACATTGCTATTAAAAATTATTTTCCTTATCAGCTTATCTATTAGTTATACAATAAATTAAAGATTAATTATACTATTACTTCTCAATCAGATTTAATTCCTATTTCACATATTAATAAATCCAAGTTATACAATTTACCGTATTTTCCTCAATTTGAAAATATTAAATGTTTATTTTAAAAAATTCTGATTCAAAGTTATTATTCACCAGCTTGCCTATTTGGAAATTTCACTTAAGAAAGACGAACTAAATGAACTTCCGAGAAATGATGTCTATCAACTATCTGTTCCTGCAAAAGTCTTATATCGGCCAAACCAAAAGGTCCTTAAACACACGACTTAAAAAACATCTTTTGTTTTTAAGAAACACCAATCACTTTAATTTGCGTAACATTAAATCCACTTTTGTTGAATATTTAATTAAAAACAACCATCAGTTCGATCCAATAAAATTACTTTGTTCTATTCAATGTTTTGAATTTTTAGAATATCTTGAAATGTATTACATTAGGCAGTTTAGCGAAGATTTATTACTAAATAAATAAATTTTTTATAGTTAAAAACTATATTTGTAAAATATTAGCAAATAGATGTTGGTTATATAGCAATAAAATCATACTTTTTTTTAATTATTGATACAAAAGTTGCGAAAGCCTTATTTACCTTTTTATAATACATATTTAATGTAGCTATGTATACGAATATAAAATATTTAAAAAAATCGTGAAATCGCTAATAAAACTTGAAGTATTAAAACACATACTTAAAACAGGGTTAAAATATGTATATAAAACCAGTTTACAAAGAAAAACAAAATATAATAAATAATGTTTCGCGTTTTTATTTATAACAGAAAACTTTCAAGACAAATAAAAATTATGTAAATTGTAAAATCAATAAACAATAATTGTACTGGATTTATCATTTAAAAATACATGCCAAATGTAATAAAAGCAACCTTGTTTTACAACACTTGAGTAGTCTGGTATAAATTTACTGTATTATGCCAAAAATAAAGAAAAACTGCTAAAGATTACTATTTGCTGCATATGTGCACTTCAACACTTTGTAAGATTGCTTATGCTAGAAGTTTAAAATTATGCACAAGTGCACGTATTTTGTTAAACGTTATGGTTATGTGTTTCATTATGTTTTATATTTAGAGTAATAAAAGGTAAACGTGACATAATTTTATAATAAGAAATTTATCGACAAATAATAATTTTAGAAACATCGAACAATTAGTTTGCGTTTACTTATACAATTAATTATTTACATTGGCACATTATTTTATAATTGTATAAACTTTATAATTAGATTTATTTGTTTACGCGTCTATGTATGTAACTACGACAAACTTTTGATTGATATAAGGTTGTTACTTGTAACAATATAATGTAAGTTTGTTAATTAAATTTTCTATTTACCTTTAATTAAAATTAGCAAATTTGCGTAAATTATTTATAACTTTATATTTATTTTATTAATAACTACCATCTGCAAGTTTAAAATATAACAAAAGGAAAGTTATTAACGTATACTTCAATGGAGTTGAGATTCTGTGTTCTATTACATGATTTGCTATGTAACAAAACGCGTCATAAATTATACAATTAATTACACAATTTTGCGACTGAAAGTCGAATGTTTGTAAGTATGCTTGTGATAAATTTAAAAGTGAAAATTGCTAGGTATCTTTTAAGGTTTACTAGTACTGAGGGACTCTATGTTGAGATACTCTGTTGTATTTCTATAATTCTAACGACAAATCACTAAATTTAAACATTTAATCATTTACTAATTTACCCATATAATTTGTTTTCATGTTTTAAGTTTCCGTTTAGAATGACGTCAGAAAAGCATGAAATTCAAATCAGAATTATAAGTTCAAAAGTGACTGGGTTGGTTCATGACGTTAAGCTCTACATACAAAATCACTACTAAAGAATTGCATTTTCTCTTACTATTTGTTCAGAAAGTTGATGCTAAGCATTTTTATAGTAGTTTTGATATATAAATAATTATAACCTTTCAGTAAAATCAGCTTTATTAAAACTGTTGTTACTGAATGTAAATCCTGCGTTTTTTATGAATCATCTTCTTTATACTTTTGCCACAACTCTTGACAAGAATAAGCGTTTTAGTTTCTAGAAACTTGAGTCATTTATATTTAACTATTTGATTTACCTCACTTTTCTCGATTACATTATTAATTGTAACAACTTGAACAAAAAAATGTTTTTTTTAACAATTTTAACACCATAGCTAAGTTTATTAATTGATCTGTAATCACAAACAGCAACAACCAATATTTTTGTTGTTGCCAAAAACCATATGGTTTTATTAAATCTAACCTGATTCTAGTTTGTTGTAGTCGTAATATATTAAAAACAGACAGAAAGCGAGATTAAATTTTTTTCTGATTGTAATCGATGTCTAACGACTAAAAAATCAGTTTTGCGATTTCCTGTTTATACCTCCAGTATGTCCATCTAAATACGAGGTTTTCACCGTAGTTTATTGTATAACGGTACTGGTTAATAGCAGTGGCGTAGCCACGAGCTCATGTTGATTTTATGTATACTTTATATTAGAAGTGTACCGACAACTACATTGTAATCGAAGTGTTACTTTGAATCCTTTCTCTCTCACTCTCTCTTTTTTTTTATTGTTTAGGATCATTTGTGCTGTTTCGATATGGAAATAAACGAAACTTTCTGTCTGTGATAACTTCATTTTTTTATTGCTTTACGTACAGTTGAGGATTGCGGGTCTGGGATATTTAATTTTCTCTAGTCCAGATATTCGTTTTTTTATATTTTATACAAAAAAGGTGACGCAAAGATATGGCTCACCCAAAGAATTTTAGTTACTGACAATTCGACTCACGACCATCTGCGAAGGAAGCTAGTCAAACGATGAGCCGAATATCTATAAAATCTTTTTTTCGCCTCTCCAATCTGTGCATAACAATCGATTTCTGTAACGTTTTTTAGCTGCTTTTTTCAACAGCATCGTTCGTTTATGGATGATACAAAATCGCCGAAATTGATTTAACAACAAAATCTAAAAATTTCTTAGAGCAAAGTTGTTTTCGTTAAACAAAAACGAATAGAAAATTTGTTATCGTTAAACAAAAATATAAAAATAAGCATCATTATAAGAGGGCGTTAAGAATTCATAACGGCCTTTCATAACGCTCTGGTTTTTATGTGCATGTTTATGCATCTCGTATTTTAGCCATTATGAGTAAATTACAACCAAATAAAGAATAAAGTAATTCAAAATGCGTTATAACACAGTATCGCTTTCAGTTTCTACTTCAACTAACTTATGATCCAACAATTTGCTACAAGCTTCTAGAAGTTTACGAACTCTGCACGGCCAGCTTACAATAGAATTGGAACAATTTGTATTAAAGAGAGGTCTAAGTAAAAAGATTTTTTTTACAAGGGCCAGATATCGTTTTGAAGATACAGCTCCTGTTCAATCAATCCAAAAGATTCGAAGCTTGTATTTTTAAGATCGGTTAAGTTGTAGGAACAAATAAACTAAATCGTTAACATCAAATTTAATTTACTTATCTTAGAATAATAACGTATAAATAAAATTAGAATCAACAACTAATAAGTCTTAAGTTTGGTAGCCACACATAAGAAGTAGTTTAGTTTGATTACAAGTACAACATTGGTTATGCGAACGCCGGAAGCATACATCTAAATAGTAAATTTGAATGGCAAGGACATATAATTTTTTTTTAGATTAATTAAATTAACAATGATTATTAACCATTTACATATCAGCATGCAATAAAAATTTAAGTTAGACTACTAGTAATAGTGTATTAAACTTGTATTTTTATTTAATTTGTATTTATTTCGTTAACATAAATTTAACAGTGCCTGTTACATAAAATGGCCATAACATAAGGTCGACATAAAGTGTACATAATAATTTTTTTTTCCACCATTCTCTATCTACCAACTTAAGAAACTACCGCCAACTTAAAAATGCGCGGGACATTTAAATCTTATAATAATAACTACTACAATAGCAAGAAAATCTTTGTAAAATTACCAAAGTTATAAGCAAACAAAATTCGTAAAAAGCACCGTAGTGACATCAAATATAAATCAAAATTTGACATACCCAAATCCGGTGTTAACCTTAAGAAAACGTTTTCCTAAAAGCTTATCTGTAATTAAGGTAACTAAAAGATCGTGTCAAACTAGTGACTCACGAAATCTAGAAAAAAGTAAAAGATAACATTTATGACAAAAAACAAGGTGGAGTTCATCGCATGCCGTTAACATGGGTAACTTTCTTAAAAGTGGTGTGAAACGTAGTAAAGGTATCAATTACATATGCACATCAAATATGAGTTAATTATAGGTCCAATGCTTTGCTTAGAAATTTTACACAATCAACCCGAATGACTCAGCAAAAGGATGCTTAACCTTTATAAGTAGATAATTGTGGCCTACATTTGCAAATAACGCGTAGTGCTAACAAATCGAGATAAAAATTATATTTAATCTGAAAAGAAGAAAAAAAGCTTACCCGTCCTTCGAAAAATGACGACTTGAACGGAAGTGACAAACACAATGCTCATTAGATGCGGTTGACAAGTAAAAACTAACTTCAAGTCAAGTAAAAATATACAAGGTAGCGCAATTTAAATTTAAAGCACGTAACATAATGTGGTTGCAGTAAGTGCAAGAAAAAAAAGAGAAAGCTTAAGATAGAGAGAAGTAACTTTCAACTTTATAAATAATTTGTGTTAGCGCAGTGCACCTCAAATTTGATGTTTGCTTAGTTGGTTATTCAACGTGCACAGAAAATAATTTAAAGAATTTCCAACGGTCATCACTAATAAAAAACATAAATTGAATAAATCCGTTTGCTAACATAACTATGGTTAATAATTAATAAACAACACATTTTTAAAAATATATAAGTAAATATATGCAAAAAACAGTTTCGTTCTATTTGAATGTTGTCCTTATTTTTGAATAGCAACCCCAACAAAATGTTTTGTGCACTTTTAAAACTAATCATGTTTGAATTTTTTCTAACTTTATTAATTAATAGTAGTCGGTAAAAATACTAGGACTGCAATATATAGTAGATGTTCTATTGAAGTGATTAAATAAATAGGAATAATAATGTTGAAACTTCTGTAAGCCATATTTTGCGAAAAGAATATACTTGAGTATTATAACATAATTAAAGCCGTTTCTTTATTAAAAAATTTAAACTAAAACCATTTGTGAGTATATTTCGTACCAATTAAAATAACTTTAATACATTTTAATGCATTTCATAATTATAATTATACAATATAGATTTTTTAATACAACTTGGTAGAGTAAATCTTAATGTAACGGGGGTTACATACATAAGTCCGTTGCGTTATATTTGACAAACTTTAGAATATGTAGTATGTAGAACATTTGTGTAGTAAGTAGATCTTAGATACTATTTTTCTGTGTACTTATTTTTTAAATATTTTTAAAACGTATACAGGTTTTCTATTGAACGTAATTTCGCGAGTTTACTGATTTAAAAAGTTTTGATTTAAAACAGAATAAAAAAAGATTTTTAGTAGTTTGTGTTATTTTAAACACGATATGTAATTTTTTTTTTAATTTATGTATTATCAATGTTAAATTTTTCAATTTTGTTTGAAAGATTTACAGAATTTATTTTATGTTGTAATAATTTATTATCTTTTAATGCGAACACGGCCGTCCGATTTATAATTTATTTTATTCGTTTGACTAAATTGCGTCGATTCTTTCGTAGTTTATTTTATAAGGTTTTAAATTTCATCTCAATCAGGTTTTTGTTTTTTATTATTATTTAAATTTTGTTTTGTTTGCTCAATTTAGTTTAATTTAACTTCTTACTATTTTTGATTTTTTTGTTTAATTAAATAAATGTTAAATAGTTAAAACTGTAACAAAGCTTTTATCCAGTCGGTCTTCGCGATTTTAGTGTGAAACACTATGTAAGGTAAGTCCAATTTAGAATGTATCCAACAGGAGCGAGCTTGTGGTTAACAAGGGCCAAAAGTCCTTTTGAGCTTTACACCTTCCTAGCGGTCGTTGATTTTCCGTTTTTAAGTTTTCCAAAATCATTCACGAATTTCCGAATTTAACCCACGACTCCATTTTCACTGAGCACCGGCAAATACCACGTATACGTTACTTTTTTTTAGGCAATATATTTTTACAGCTTTTGCACGTAACAAAATAAGAAAGTATAGAGAAGAGGGCAAAAAAATATACTATTTGGACAAAACGTGGGTTAGCACTAGATACGTTACTAAAAAAAATTTGACAGAAACAACAATTCAAAACCTTTCATTCTAAATTATCTACTAAACTTCAATTTTTTTCTGGTAAAAGCAAACAATAACTTGTGCTACGTATAGGATTTGATACAGAATTTGTTAAATTTGTTGGAAGAAAGTACAAAGTAAAAAAGTAGAAAAAAATAAAGTTTCTGCAATTAAAAAAGCTGATATACAAAATTGTTTGACAAGTGAATCGATTGAATTGAAAAAGTTAAAATGTTAAAAATCCCTTTGTTTAACCTGTAGTCAGTATTTCTGCAGATACATAGAAAAAATCTATACATCAATTGATTACAGTAAAACAAGAAATGTGAGAGACCAGTCTCATATTAGAAGTTATAGTTAAACCTGTTATTAAATTGGGAAATAAATGTTCTACATTAGATTTTTATATACCTAACTAATAAAAAACATTCCGACTACCGTGTAGGCATAACTAACAATATACGAATGCATATTGAGTAAACGTGGTACATTTTTATTATTTATGTATGTAAATATGACTTAATAGAATTTAGTCTCTTATTTTAGTAGGAGGTATACTTATATGTTTGGCAACTTTAGTATAATTTAACATTCACAAAACAAATTTCGTTGCAAACTGTAGTGCCTTGAAACATTAAGTAATAACCTCTTCGGGAATCGACTTTATTTATTAAACTGTTACAAAATATAAATCGTAAGTTTTTTTTATAAAATTTCTCCTTAGTCACGTTTATATATATATATAGCGTCTGAAACCAGCTACAGCAGCCTGGCTGTCCTATGGATTCCTAATTGACGTCCTATGCCTGGTTACTATGAGATGGCGTATGGCACAGTACCTTTTAAAAAATCACTAGTGCCTTATTGACGTAACACAACATTCAATATCTTTGTTTGCTACATCCTTTGTACTTGTTTTTTGTATTTTAGTTCTTAGTGTACATTTTAAATTTTATTATTTTAGATATAAGTAGTTGTAAAACCTAACGGGGAGTTGTTCAACGACCCCCAACTTTCTCATAGTCTTTAAAATTTAAGATATTTAGATATTATTAACAACCAATAGAATTAGTTTTGTAAAGCAAAAGTGATGTATTTTTTTTTATATTCTAATTTATATGTATATTTTTATCAGTCACTAATCTAGCGTCTCCCAGCATAGTTCGGCTTCCTGGTAACAAAAATCCGAAAACCCGAAAAATTAATGTTAGTGAAAATGTATCACAAATTGTAATATATGTATATATGTATCAAAAAATACAATTCATTATTTTAAATCCAAGTTAACCAAAAAAAAAAAAATAAAGCGGATATCAACATTCCAACAATCTTAATGAACATAACAGTTAAATGTACCCGTTGCACATAGATAAGTACATTGCTTGAAACATTGTGTTATATTAAAACCTAATTTTGTTTCTAAATTACTTAAATCTACTCTAAATACAGCATAAAGTAATTTTAGTTAGTTTAGTTACACGCAAGAACCAATAATTTTTTTTTAGTCCTATAACAAATTGACCAGTTTTGTATTATCGTTTTTTAAACTTGATTGTTTCCTTTGTATCTGTCAGTTGAGTCGCACTCTACTACCATCTTTGCCAAAGCTTTAAAGGTCAAAATCATAAATTTCAGAGTAATGACAGGTATTTCGCCACAGTTTCTTAAATTTAACACTATTTACGCAGATTTTCAAACGTAATGAAAGTGTAAAAATTAAATTCTTTGGTCTTAGCGAATATGTTCGGGTCTTTTTGTATCTATAAATTATATTTTTGTGGAATATGTGCATTTATTTGAAATTTATGTGATAAGGATAGTCAATTTTCTAAATTGTAAGAATAAGTTTTATACCTGTAAAAGTCGTTCCTAGTGAAAGATTGACTCATAGACACACGCCAAAACGGCGACTAGACAAGGTAAGTACTGTTTCTTTTTTTTTGCTTATTTTTATTGTAATTCTACGCCAAGATCAATTGTAAGTTTTTTCATACAGTCTATTTACTAACATTTTGGTCCTTCGGGCCGGATTTAAGATACATAATTAGCATTTGATTCTTAAATAATTTCCACTTATAATTTCTATTGTTTGTAGAGCGGCATATTGGCATTTTAGTTCTACAATTTAGATAATTGAGTGCATACCTTTTGTGATAAAAGAAATACGTGCATTAATGATAACATAAAAACAAAATGTAGTCATTTATTGCATAGTTTAAATAAATAAATTTAGAATATTGTAGTTTGTAAATTTTGTTTTGTTTGAAATATTAGATTCTATTAACGATCTTCAATTGACAGTTAATCCCGAGGCTTTACCAAATTAATATGTTAAATGCGTTTGATGAAATTTATTGTTAGTAAACAAGTGTTTATAACTGAAGCTTCTAATCCAAGGTGCTCCAATTCATTTTCAAAACGTTTTCCTAGATTACCGGAGTTAATTTTTCCAACATTTTCAAGCGATTTTAAAAATTGGTTAATATTTTATGAATGTTTTAAAAATCTAGTTCACGATAATGATGATCTCACAGAAATAGACAAAATTAATTTTCTCATAGGTAATTTGTCGAGTTCAGCAAAAAATATTTGTCAGAGATTTCCACCTGTAGGTTGTAAGTACTTGATTATTTGGAATACTTTAATAGAAAGATATCAAAATAAACATATATTAGCCAAGTTCTATCTTGTTAAATCATTTGACTTTAGAACGTTACAGCCGAAATCGACGGCTGCTTTAAATACTTTTCTCTATAATTTCGATTCTTATGTTGCTGCAATTAACAAAGGCAGACATTAAAAATTTATTAGATTACATGTTAATATCTAAATTAAATTCAATTACTGGTCGAAACTTTGAAATTAGTCGTAGAAGTTCTGATCTTTCCACCTACGAAAACTTAGTAGTTTAAATCTCAAAATCGTTAACCCCAACAAATTTCTAAACAATAACGCGCAATCAATGCTAGTTCATTCTTTTATAGTTAGTAATTCAAATAATTATTGTTTAAACTGTTTGTCGTTTCACAAAATAGTGAATTGCAAGTCGAAAATTAATTGTACTAAATGCCATAGTAGACACCACAGTTTATTGCATTTTCAAAAATCCGTTCTACAAAATAATTATAGTAATAGTTCTGATAGCACTGGTACTCCGCATATTAACTTAGAAAGTACAAACCCAAATAGTGAAAACCCAATAATTAATATTCTCACTAGTTTTTGTACAACCACCGCTGCACGTCATACAGCAGTCTTGCTTTCTACGGTAATTGTCGATGTAGTAAATTATACAGGAAAAGTAAATGAATTGCGTTTATTAATTGATACTGCCAGTCAGGCCAATTTTGTTAGTAAAAGAAGTTGCAGAAGGTTAAAACTTCAGGTAAGAACGTTTCACCATACAGTTTCTGGTTTAGATGGCATTGCAAGTTCAGTTGATGACACAACACATGTAATTATGAAATCAAGAGGTAATCCTGGCATGAACTGCAACGTTGATTTATTTGTTGTCGGTAAAATTTTCACTCCGATTCCCAACATTAAATAAACTTTGAATCTTTAAATTTTTTACAAAATCTTCCTTTAGCGGACGAAACCTTTCACATCCTCAGCAAAGTAAAATATTATGAGCAGAGGTATTTGCTACTATTTCAAGCATGAGAAAAATTACTGGACCGTTAGGAAGAATGTGAAAAAATCTTTATTTTTTTTATGGTAGATACACCGTAACGCTTCCGTTTAAAAAAGATCCATCATGTTTAGGTGAGTCTTATCGTACAGTTTATAAAAAGTTTTTTTTTGGTATAAAAGCAATTAGACTTCTCCCCTATTATTAAAAAAAATACAACGCAGCTATGCTAGATGATATTTCGCACTTTTAAAAAATGAACTTTTATACGCTGGATATTATATTCCACACTTTGGAGTATCGAAATTAGAATCAAACTCTCCGCAACTGCAAATAGTATTTGGTGCTTTTCTTATTTGTTAAATAACATCTTATTTATAGTTTCAAAACATCAAAAAGATATTTTTATAATGCTTTCCAAGTTTAGCTTTTTTCCAGTTGCTATTACTGCTGATATACGTCAAATGTATAGACAAAATAACATTTGTAATTTATGTTTAGCATTTGTTCCCTTCAGTGTTACAAAATTGACTATCTACTTTACATTACATTCTTTTTACATTTTTAGCGCTTTAAACCATTTGTCAATTAGCCTTGAATCGAAATCGTTTACAGTCAATTGTGGACGACATGTACGTCGATGACTATTGCGTTTCTATATCCATCTTAAAAAATGGCAAAGTATTATGTTCTGAAATGATCAGCTTATGCATTGCAGGAGGTTTTGAGCTCGTGAAATGGTCTAGTAACTCAAAACCTTTGTTAAATTACATTAACTCAAAAAACAAAGTTTTAAAACCAATTTTGTTTGATGATGGTTTAAAAGCATTAGGTCTGTAATGGAATCCAGTTTCAGATACATTTTTCTATCAATTTCTTTGATATTGGTGTTTGTAGTAAACGATCGATTCTTTCTACGATAACACGCCTATTTAATCCATTAGGTATAGTTGCTCCAGTAATACTTGTAGCAAAATTGATTATTCAAAAAGTTTAGATATTAAATCTATCATAGGACAAAACTCCTCTATCTCACATAACCTAGTCATGGAATAAATTTATATATGATCTGCCACTCATATCATACTTGAAAACTCCACCTCATGTATAGGTATTGTGTCAACTAGTTTGAATAGTCTAATTGGATTTGCAGGCGTACAGTTATTGACCGCAATGTTAAAGTTAGTTTATTATGCTCTAAGTCAATAGTTTTACCATTAAAAACAATTTCTATACCTCGTTTAGAATTGCGTGCAGCTTATTTACTTTCACAGCTCGTTAATTTGGTTTATACTGAGTGTCAACATTGGAGCCATATTGTAAATATTATTTGTTTGTCGGACTCCACGGTTGTATTGACATGGATAAATTTTTCTCCTTGCCAGTGAAAAACTTTTGTGGCTAATCGTGTTACTAAAATTCACGGACTTTTACTATCCGTTGAGTAGTTTCATGTAAATAGCACTAGGAAACCAGTTGATTTTGTTTTAAAGGGACAACCTCCTTTACAATTATTACTAAATTCTTTGTGGTTGCAAGCTCCCAATTGGTTAAAATTAGATGTTGAGAGATGGTCAGTTCAATCATTTTCTAAATTAAAAACCACTACTCATCTTGATGAGAAAGTAGTTGCTCTTATAGCAGTTAAAGAAAAAGAATCTACGGAAGTTGTATATTATATTCTTCCTTAATTGGACTTAACACGATTTCTTTTAGATTCTTCTATGAAGAGGAGCATCAAAACACTTTATGTGTCTATGTAAGGCAACGTTTTGTGCAGCAGAGTGCGCACTTTTCTAGACCTATTATAGACTACAAAAATAGTGTGTCTTGACCTACACTGTGAAGACTATTAATCACAAGAACTAACATTGAAAATAAATTAATTGAACACAAGAACAAATACAACACAACAGTAAGAAACGTGGACTTGATTGATAGAAAGATTCTCTAATTGTCTTAAATTACTTTGAACTACAGTTAATGTACTGCACTTAAAAAATTCTGGAAAGTACTTCTTATATAGTTTCTTCTGATTTACAAAAAGCAGAAAATTATTTAGTATTTTTGATTCAACAATTTCATTTTTCTGATGTGTTTAATTGCTTAGCTAAAGGTAAAGAACGCTATCGGATTCTGCGTAAATTTAGACTTTTTCATCATAAGTTGCTACGGGTAGGTGGCAGATTGTCTAACTCAAATTTAAAGTTTAATCAACAACATCCTTTACTACTCCCAAAAAAAGATCACTTTGTTAATCTGCTAGTAGAGTATGCTCACGCGAACAATTTTCACACAGGTACCACGTTTGTTTTAGCTTTGCTAAGACAAAGATATAAAATGTTAAGAGCTGTTTTCAGCTTTGTAATATATCCATTAAAATTCGTCCAAAACCAACATTTCCTCTTATGGGTAATTTGCTTGTTTGTCGGCTTAGAGAAACTAAACCATTTCTTCACATGGGAACCGATTATGCTGGTCCTATACATATTTCAATTAGTCGACGTAGAGGCTTCAAGACTCAAAAGGCGTACATATATATTTTCGTTTGTTTGGTTATTAAAGCCTTACATCTGAAAGTTGTGTTTACTATCAGTACAAATTCTTTTTTGTTGACTCTCAAACAATTTTTAAGTCGTTGTGGGTCATGTTCAATATTTTATTCTGATTGTGGTACTAACTATATTGGAGCTAAATCCTTTTTAGGCGATATGTACAAATTATTAAATTCAAGCGAATATCTGGATCTTTTTCATTGTGAACTTTCGGAAAGAAAAATTAAATGGCGTCTTAATCCGCCCTCTAGTCCTCATTTGGGTGGTATATGGGAGGTCAATATAAAAGCTATTAAAACACACTTATATAAGTCGATAGGTACACAAATTCTTTCTCTGGAAGAATTGCAAACTGTTTTTTCTGCTATCGAAGCATTTTTGAATTCTCGAGCGCTTTGTGTCTTAAGCAACGATCTTCAGGTTTTGACGCCTTCTCATTTTCTTAATTTGGTTCCTTTGAAAATTATGCCGATTGAAACATTAGATGACGTTCCCATTAATCGGCTAGATACCTATCAATTAATTGATCAACTGGCGTCGTTGGCGTATAGAATATCGTTCCTCTCTTCATATCAGAGAAAAGTAAAATACAAAATCTGATAATATAGTTCCGGGAACAGTAGTTGTAGTTAAACAAAAAAACGTTCAACCTCTTCAATGGTTCAATGGCCAATGGTGTATTATCGAAACAGTTTATCCAGTTACATGCTACTGATAGCATAGTTTGAGTAGTTTCAGTACGAACTCGTCACAGACTATGGAAAAGACCAGTAGTTAAAGTATGTTTTCTTTCCACCCAATAAAAAATTTGTTTTCAAATTTTTTTTGTTTGTTCTAGTAGGTAGTTATTTTCATGTCTTATCTTTAATGTAATATGGTGCTATTATAGGTAACTTTTTAAAACATTATTAGTTCTGCCTTTGTTCTGAAAATTAGTTTTTGCATGTAAATTATATTTTTGTGCAATAGGTGCCGCATTATGCATTTAATCGAAATTTATGTGATAAGGATAGTCAATTTCATTTTCTAAATAGTACAAAATTAGTTGTTCCTAGTGCAAGGTTTACGATCCTTTGTATCCTTTCCTATTAACTTATAGCCACACGCCGAAACTATGAGTGAACGGGGTAAGTACCGTTTCTTTTTTTTTCAATTGTTAGTTTTTTCTCACACAGTTTACTTACATACAAAGTATATACAATATTACAATATATGCAAACCTTAAAAAACTATTCATTGTCAATTTTGCTCTAAACACTTTGCTATGTAAAATAATTTTAATTTTTTGTTCGTAACAACAAAAAAAGTAATAATATAGTTATTTTTATCTCTAATTCTTTGTTATTTTGTATCATATTTTTATAATATAAAATGAGTATTGTTTAACAAAATATTATTTGTTTGTTTGTTAGTAAATCGAACAATATTGAATTATTTCATTACGAGTGTATGTTGCCATTTTTGTATAGTTAGACTATGTACGATCAACAAATAAAATATGAACCATTAAACAATACCCCTGATCATACCGGTATTGCATTTTAATCAAATCAGAAACGAACCAATTTTGTACATCAAGCTTAAGTAAACTAGTAATGGATTAAACCATTACTGCAAAATTGATTGCAAAGAGCATATTTTACCTTATAATATATTAATACTACCTTAAAGAAAACACGACCGTTATAATTTATTTTTTACTGTACGTAATGAAGTACTTAATTTTACAACATAAAACAAACAATTTATCATTAACACTTAATCTAAAGGAAAGATAAAGTGTATAAAATATTATCTGTTAATGTTTTAAAGAAAGTCATTTAATCGATGTATGTGGAAGTAAAGAAACCCGCATTTAACACAACGATCATTATCTTCTCCATTTAGCTTTAATCAGATATTTTGCATTTTGTTGGCATTAAGTCTTGGCTATTATAAATTACAGCACCTGTATTTATAGCGTGATCTTAATCATTATTACAAAGTAGTTGAAAGGTGCGTGTAGTATTTTTAAATTTACTGTTTTTATCATTACAACAAATGCAACCACAGCAAACAAGTATGTATGTTTGCTCATTAACTAATTTGTTACATAAAACATTTTTTATATTTTTAAAATGTACAATCGATAATTGTAAATTTTGTATAAACGTAATTAATTTTAGTAGCGCTTAAATTAGTTTTGAAAAATAGCTGCTCGCGATTAGAAATCTAAAATTAATACAGCTTTAAATTATTTTTATAATAATGAGTTAAGCAAATAACAAAGTGATTTTTATGACAAGTGTATACGGTGTATTTAACAAACAAGGTTTAAAGTCATTCAATTAGTCATTAAGTGACTTAAAGCAACTTTTACAATTTCGGTTTGCAAAAGCATTTTTTTATTGATGAGTAAAATAAGATCAAGTTAAAAATTCAAAAACTTACATTATACATTACCAAAAACAACTTTCGTAAGTACAAACCAACTATCTATTTATAATGCATTATATACTCCAATTAATTATTTGATTCTATAAGCACCGATATACAAAAAAACTACCACACAAATACACGAAACTACTGTGCGTCGGGAAAATGATTTGGAAGGACTTACCTATGTTGCCTGTTGATTGCGACGTAGAATCTGAATGTTGTTAGCGTTGGCACTTTTAATTTTAAATCGGTAGATTAGACTTAAAAATATATCGTTGCGGCGAAACGATATATGTAACGTTCGCGTATTTTATCAACATCGCTTTGCAAGTACATAAATAAGGAACGGGTCTGTTAATACGGAAATGAAATTAATAGGCCCGCTCAAAAGCATTACATATTTGCATGGAAGTTTGCATAACATCAAGGTGCTAAATAAATTAATAAATTATAAAAGCGTCAAACCAATAACTCTTACCGAGCGGTGGATAAATTAAATCCTTGATATAAAATCCGAACAAATCGTGTGTAGACTAAATCCAAAAAATCCCATTGGTTCACTTTATTCACTTTAATTACATTTCTGGAACAATGATCTCGAAAAAACCGAAACTTACAACTTCAAGCAAAAATTTGCTCCAGAAAATATCCAGGCAACTTTCTCATTTAAAAGTTCACAATCGCCAAAATACGCGGAAAATACAAAAAATACCTGTGTCATCAATCAAATAAATAATAAATTTTTGAATAAAAATTAATCAAATTTAACACAAAAATTGCATGTAGCACGTTTAGAAAAATATTCGTGTAAGTAGGAAAACACTATACAAGTTTCTGTAGTTAATACATTTGCACTTGTACATAGCTCCGTTTCTACGAGATGACGTTTAGTCTCAGAATTATTAATGCAGTTAATTATGTTGCTTTTATTACGGCATGGTGAGAAAAAAATTCAGGTGGGGTACTACTTATGTCTACTAAACCGCAAAATCATATTTAAGTTTAACATTAGATACTTTTGTTTACTCATGTTTTCATACTCACGCATAAATTGACAATTATTCTTCTCAAAGTAGAAAGTTGTTTTGAAGACGTTTTTCTAATTTGAGAAACTGACTTTTGGTTTTAGTTTGAGATTTGCTTAAGAACTGTATACGCTCATTAAAAAGAATTGAAACTTCAATTTTACCATCGTTACCTTTCCGCAAAATTTTCACAAAATGTTCCTTGCAATACTTTTCGGCTGAAGACAGTAAAGACAACTTTAGTATTAGACTAACATCTTTAATTTGCTAGAAATATTTGATCTAAGTTAACAAAAGATTCAAGAATTGATTATATGAAATTTTGTGAGATTTAGTCTTTTCTACGATAGACTTGGGCAAATTTCTAGTTGCTATTCAACCAAGTAAAGTTTTCTAAAAGAAGGGCATAGATCTGTTTAATAAAATTTATTTAGGTGAGATAAAGCGATCGAAGACAAACAACAAACAATAAATATATCTGTATTTCAACATATAATAAAACTGTTGTACGCTAAGCGTACATTCACAGGAATGTTTAAATTCATCTTATTTAAATTTACACAGGGTAAGAAATCGGTGATTTTTGGAACTACTAATTATAACAGCTTTCGTACAATAAGAAGTCATGCCGTTAACGCCAGAAATCTCAACATGGCTTAATATTTAAACTTAACTTTGAGCAAAGCTCTTCAAAAACAGAGTTAGATTGAGCACCGCATTCTAAAATTGCTCTAACTGTTACACTTACATATATCCATACATACAAACATGACATGCGGTAACTTTTGCAATTAAGAAGAGTATTTCAGAATGTTCCAAACTAAAGATGCACCAGATCTGGTTTCTGATACAGCACAATTCTTGTTACTAACACTTGGTTTCATTTCGTCATTTTGAAAGTTATTTACAACTTGTTGAACATAAAGTGCAGAATTTTGTAATGCCAGCCGGTCATTTTTAAAGCACAAGAAATGATTGTATTGCTGTTGGCAATGTTTGCAGTTTACAAAAGTACTCTATGTCGTGTCTAAAACATATTTTACAGATCTTAAAATAACGAAGAAAATCGTTTGTTAACAGGTAAGTCTATAAAATTTTAACACATAGTGAGGCTATGTGATCCAGAACATGGTTGCTCAGTTTACAAACACACTTTGTCTTTATTTTGATGATGTTCAGTATTTACTTTACGAACTAACGGCTGAAAAGAAGCTTAATGAATTCTGCAATTTTTTATAACGTTGAGAATCTTGCATTAAAATTTAAACTTTCTTCTAAAAAAGAAATTTTTTTGGTAAAACTTTTTGCAAATTTCTCTGAAGTTTTGGGTTTTTTTTTGTTTACGATTGATCTGGTATGTTTTAATAATATGTTGTTATTAAAAGTTTTTAGATTTGATTTCTTAACTAAACGTGAAGCTTCAAACAAACTGTTTAAATTAAAAAACAGCAATAGTTTTTCATTATTGAACCTATCTTTTAACAATTTCATAGTGTTTAGTTATTTGCTGATGCTTGAATAAACTTAATTGATATTGATAAAACCTATATTTTAACGCACAGAAAAATGCAACATAGAAGTGCTAAAACCTGGTAACACGTGTGGATTTGTTTTTCATCTGCCTGTGGTGACACACCCTTATGCCGAACAAGCGTATTCAAGGAGTATCAAATTACAGAATACATAGTTTACAAAATGTACATTAACACAAAAATAAGGCTGCAAGTTATGAGTTAGCTAAACTCATAACTTGTAGTCTTATTTTTGGGTTCTTGCAGGATGCAAACTGCTGAACCTCTTAAAAATTTTTTTAAGTATAAAAATTTCTAAACGTTAGATAATCTTTCGTTTGACTCTATTAATGCGTTAAATGTTTCAAAAAAACGGTTCCCTGTTGTAAATGACTACAGAAAATGTATTCAAACCCATAGAAATTTTATAAAGATTAATAGGTTTGAAAAGCTTTTATAGGAAAGTATAGGTACTAAGTAAAGCTTTATATAGGTTTATATAAGTAAATTCCAAGAAATGTTTTACCTATCGAAAGTATAGGAACCTTCTGGAAATTTCTTATTAAAAATAAACATAAAAAATAAATAAATAAAACATAATAAAATCTGTTAAAAAAAGTGCAATATAAAATTGCCTATTTATTCCTAATTTAAAAAAAACTGGTTTTAATCAAAAAAATTTCTATAGAAACAAATGAAAAGAAGAAGTGAATGTTCACCGCAAATGTTATTGTATACGAAATTTTTTTAGTTTTGCTTCGGTTTCCATCGATAATCTTAAAGTTTTATTTAGAGTTTTCAATTTAATTTATCAATAACATATAAAATAAGTATACATACATCTTTTGATATGACCTTTGTTTTACAGTTTCCTATAAGGATTTTCTCTAGTTTTTTAAATAGAAATCGTGGTTTTTCCGTAATAACTAATAGCAACCTATAGGAATTAATTTTCGAGACTTTAACTCATGGAAACTCGTAAGTTTCTATAAAAATTTATAGGTTTTCCTATGGCATTCTTTAAAAATATACACATCATTGTTTATACATTTCAATAGGAACCAATAGGTAATTTTAGCGACAAAAGCACTACATGAATCTTATTAGGACCTGTAGCTTTTTTTATAATTTTTTATAGGTCATTTAGAGCAGGGTTGATAAAAAAATAGTCAATAATGGTACCGGAGTACTTTTGGAATCATTAGATGAGGTTTATGCACCGATATCAGCTTCTAGACCTGGAACTGTGACAGTTTTGAAACGATCTTGTACTTGAGCATATAGTACGATGTCGAAATTTTTAACATCTGGATCGTATTTTGAAACTCTTTCCAAACTAATTTGTACAAGAAGAGACTTAAAAACACTTTAATTGGTTGAATCTGTTATCGTTGGTCACTCTAAGACCTGTATTTTTTTTTTACTAAAGTTATTGATAACTCACTTTGCTGTGCTTTGCTTTGATTTTGGTCATACGATGTAGTGTTTGCAGTAGTCATCATAATGTTTTTGAATCTTGTTGACGTGGTAAGTATTAAAGAATTTTTACAGAATGAGCATGGAAACAGCAAGAATTGTACTTAAGACGCCTTGTGCTGTTCAAAAAACGTACTAATTTTACGACTTAAACTAGATCATCCTAGATTGTTCAATAAACTATTGGTTATTAAGGAATAAATATTATACTTTACCAGTACACGATTTCACAAAGAAAGCATAAACCTACTAAAAAATACGTATGTAACAAATTAAACAATACAATACACAACACCATAAAACGTACTCTACAGACAAAAATCTTGCTTAATTTACAAAATTGGTGAGAAGTAATAAAAAATTTAAATTGCGTGCAAACTCAATTTGACGATTGTAGTAAAGGTATACGATAATTTTGATCTCATTGATTGTTCATTACAATTGAATAAACAAACACTAAAATAAAAGTTAATTATCTTCTACCACTTACTAAAAAGAAAAATATTTACCTGAAACTGATGAATTAGAATTAAACAAATACTGAAAAAAACTCAATAAATTTTAGTCTTACTGTTTTTAGAGCAATTAATATTTGCGTACTTATTTATTTATGATTTTTTGTAAGATCTTGTAGAATAATTTATACCAATAAAATATATAAATACAAATTAGAAAAATATTAATTTCAGCAAGCAATTATTTTAAACAAAATTTCAGGTTTGTTTATGTTATATAAGATATTATATTAGTGAGTACGTTAGAATAAACAAAATCAATAAAAAAATATAAAGGAAATAAACTACTGTAAACGCACAGATAAAGCGTTGATGCACACTTATAGTTTCACAACAAATTCTTACTTTACTTTAGCTACCTGTTTTCTAAAAGTCAAAACAATTAAATTAAAACGGTTAACATTTACAAAAGCAACAAAAACATGCAAATTCTTATATGTGGTGTAAAAACTACAAGTTTGTTGGGGCATTTATTATTAAAAGTAATGCTTGTTAAAATCCCTAATCAGACAATTAAAGTGTAAATGTGATGTCGTTTTACTAACCTGCTCACTTAACAAATTGGAACCTTCAGTTGACACTTAATCTAAACAAGGGTCGAGAACATTTTTAACAGTTTCTTCTTAATTTAAATGTTTTTCTTGTTTTTATTAATGTGAGCAGTATAGTACAAACATTACACCTTTTTTTCTTTACTTTATTCTCAGTTTTAAATTTAACAGTTTTTATTTTCGACTTTTATAAACACTTATACTTTAATGGAATTATCATGTTAAGCATTTATAAAAATCGGGCACACATGATCGTATATGAAAATTTCAATACAAAGTTTGTTCACGTATTTTTCAATATCATTCTAAAATGATAAAAACATTATTTTTACAGTAATGATATATGATTAATTTTGCACATCAAATTAATTTATTATAATTACAGTATTATTAGCTAGTCATTAACTTGTGCCAAGCTGAGTTTATACTTACTTTTAATCTAACAATAAGATAAAATATCATTCTTTAAAAATACAGCGTTTATTTCTTTCTGATTTATTATAAATGTTATAAGTAAGTTATTAATGTTACAGTAATTATATAAAGTGTTAATTGTACCAATAAAATTATTTGATTTTTTATGGTTAGTGTATTCTTAACGACGTAACATATTACGTTTTGGTATTTTGCAATCTTTTAAAATTGCAATGTTTCTTTTGTACCATTATTTAACAAACGTCAAATAAAACTGTAGGTACTGGTCAAGTTTTTTCAGTTTATATGTCTTGCGACATGGAGCGCTTTGGCAAGTAACACAGGAGTCATAATCGACACAGCAATTGAAAATGTAACACCGCAAAACATCGTGAAGGCGCATTAATACGTATGGAAACAGTTTATAGAATTTTTTAAACATTAATTGTAAACTTTGTGTAGAAACTACAGACAAACAATTAGCAGCTATCTTGAAAGATTGGGCTTCTTATATAAAAAAATACTAACGAGGTTAATAACAAAAAAGGTACTGTAGAATATTTTTGCTAAATTAGTTCGAAAAAGTAATTTCTGAGAATTCAAGAGAGGCACGCGCAACTAAGAGAAAACTTTTACAAGCAATTTCCATAAAAAGAAAAACAAATTCTGTTGTTCTCAACGAAGATAAAATTAAAAAAATTGTTACCAACTTGAATTATAACACGCTAAATCGGTAGTTTCCAAAGTGGTACTGGCAGTGCTTCTGCAATAGTAGGAGGACACCGAGGCTTTCTGAGATACTTAAAACAAGCTATATCAAATGTATTATCTATACATTGTGTCATTCATCGACATCATTTGGTCGCAAAAAATCTTAGTGAACGTTTGCATTACAGCAGTTAATAAAGTCAAAAAGAATGCCTTAAATGAGAAATTATTTGCTCAACTTTGTTGGAAAATAATGATGACTATAATTGCTTACTACTTAACAGAGACGCACGTTGGTTATTTAAAAATGCATGTTTGTTTTTGATTTAGTGTTGGGAGTTCCTGTAGATTAAACACAATGATTTGCAGCACAATTTAATTATCTCAAAAAATGACTTTGCTTATATGACTATTTTATTTGCCAGATTTAACAAGATTAATATGAAACTACAAGGTCACGCATTAAATTTAATCAAAGCTAAAAGTGTTATATCTGCGTTTGTTTTAAAATTTTTGCTGTACAAACAAAACTTGAGAAGAGGAGGATGTTCTCAGTTTCCAAATCTTTCAAAATTGTAAAATAGAGATGAAGATTTGTTTACTTATTGTGCTTTATTATAACTTTAACCAAAGATTTGAAGACATTCTTTAATTAGATATTTCCGACTAGATGTTGAGTACAAATACAGACGAGTACACGGTCTCAAAAAAGTAATTGGACACTTTTAAGCGCGACCTGCAAGGTAGGCAACCAAACTTACGGTATAACAAAACGGCTAGTTAAATTTGACAACATCGGCATTCTAGACATTACTTGCAGCGATATTACGAGGTTACTAACCATTCTTCATAAGCACTGCCTCAAGAGTTCAAAGAACATGTTCCTTACCTGCAAATATTTATTTAAATTATACCTTAAAGTTTTAAATTTTTCTTCGCCGAGTTTTGTATTTATGTATGTGCTCTGCTTAAGTAATTAAAAAACTGTAATTGTTAGTTGTAATTAAATAAGTTCCATCTATAGCTAGAATAATGATAAACCGTATGCTCAAATACGAAACTACTGTACTAATTAGCCTAAAAGTCTTAATTATATCTGGATTAAAATAAAGTCAACATTCCGATTTACAAATGAAGTATTATCACCATTAAAACGTAATTAGTGGTCGAACAATTGCAGCATAAATTTCCATTACACCTTCTAAAAAATTCCAAATAAAATTTCAAAAAACATACTTCTGCTGTAAATCTAAAAATCACACAATTAAAAAACTGCGAAATGCATTTTTCCGTTTTCGCTTTGTAACATTTAATTTGAGTATTACCATTTTGAGAGAATATAAAAATCATAGTAATGAACTGAAATTTCCAATTTCGTAGTTTGCATTATTCTGTGTGTTAGATTATTATAGTACCTACTACATTTTGATAGAAATAATACTTTAGATTTTATTATAAACTATACATAAACACTATTTATATTACAAGAACAAAACTTGATACAGAAAATTTTAATAAAAACATAATTAAAAAAGTATTTATTATTTTATTTAAATATTTGTATTTTACATACTAATAATGGGTGTATAATAATGGTAATATTAGTTATGCATTACCGTAGACGATTTGGCATCGAATTAATTAAATTGGCACATACATTAGCACATCGAAATCTTTCGCACACAGTATTCATATGGCGATGAAAATTGTTTATATTTTGTATTTCTATGTTATTGTTCAGTTTGTCGTTCCACCCACGCACGGCCGCCGCCCACAAATTCTCGATACGGTTCAAATACGGTGACTTATATGGCCAACAAATTTTTTCTACTTTTGGGTTGTAAAAACTATTCTTAAACTAACGCTGCTGTATAGGAGAATTGTTCTGAACAAACCGAATTGGTCTTTCAGGATAAACTGCTCGTACGGAGAACAACATAACGTCTTCCAAAATCGTCAAGTAAGTTTGAGCAGTTAAGCGTCCATCAGCACGTGTTAATTACCCTGGGCCAGCATCACTCATCCATTCCTAGTACGCAGCACTAATTCTCCTACTTCTTTGTTGGATTTCACATGCTTTGTTTCATATCTAGAATTACGTGGCCTCCAAAGAAATTTTTTATTATCTTGGAAAGTGCAGAAGGTTTCTTCATCTAAAAAAACTACAGTTTTCCAATCAAAATTTAAATGTTCTTCTAAAAACTGCAATCTCCGGTATGTATTTTCCTCAGTTATTACAGGTTCCTTTATAGGTCGATAGCATCAACACGTGGTAATTACCCTGGGCCGCCATCCCTCATCCATTTCCAGTACGCAGCACTAATTCTTCCACTTCATTGTTGGATTTCACATGTTTTGTTTCATATCTAGAATTACGTGGTCTCCAAAGAAATTTTTTACTATCTTGGGAAGTGCAAAAGGTTTTTTCATCTAAAAAAACTACACTTTTCCAATCAAAATTTAAATGTTCTTCTGAAAACTGCAATCTCCGGTAGGTATTTTCTTCAGTTATTACAGGTTCTTTTATAGGTCGATAGCAGCTTATTCTTTCAACTTTCAAAGTATTCCTTATTGTTTGCAAAACTGCAATCTCCGGTAGGTATTTTCCTCAGTTATTACAGGTTCTTTTATAGGTCGATAGCAGCTTATTCTTTCAACTTTCGAAGTATTCCTTATTGTTTGCAAACTGCATTGTAGCTGTAGTCTTTCGCGA
This sequence comes from Aquatica leii, assembly GCA_035610365.1. Classification (NCBI taxonomy): domain Eukaryota; kingdom Metazoa; phylum Arthropoda; class Insecta; order Coleoptera; family Lampyridae; genus Aquatica; species Aquatica leii. The sequence continues at coordinate 47,667,392 of CM069433.1, read as the reverse complement.
ATGGTGGCGGGAATTGTGAATGGAGTCACACGAGCGTCTTGGATAATGTTGTCTTTTTCAACTCTGGATGGCCTTCTACTACTGGGCGGTCTGCAAAGGACGATCATTTTCCGCACATTGTTCTTTGCGTTCAACCCAATAATGGACCACACTTTTCTAGTAAAATAAATAATAGTTAATTAAAACTGTGCAAAAAGGTTTATGTTTACTGAAAAGCACTGATAAAGTAATGTTATTAATTTAAGCAAAAAAGCTACGTTTTTCAAGTTAGCAGTACAAGGTTAGAAGAATCAAATAAACTATAGTTAGGAATTTGTTGCAAAAGAAAAAAATTGTAACATTCTTACTTTTTTAGTTATGTGTTTTTCGGTTAACTTGAACCAAGTTAACCGTACACCATTCCAAAAAGTGCTTTAATTAACCCATTTGAACCTACCGTCTTTTTAAAAGGACAGCGCAAAGTTACCTATACTAAATTAAATTATGCAAAATACGTTGACTACAACTAGATCGCAGCACCACAATACTACTCTAGAAGCATTGTAGAAGTTATTTTGTGTGTTTTTGAGAACTGTTATGAATAGTATGCCGAAATCTAAAGTGTTTTATTGAAAGTGATTTTGTGAATGCACAACCAAAAAATGTCTAGGTAAGTTAATTACAACAAATAAAAGTTTTTAACGTTGTTTTTTAAATAATAATGATTACTAACAGTGTAAACTAAGATGTGGTTGAAAATCTAACCTTCATTTTATATTTTTGCATTTCAAAATTGCAAAAAACCTCAAAACCTCACTGTCCTTTTAAAAGGACAGTAGGATTATATGCAATGCATGTTAACAATAAGTATTACCATACTTACAGATATCATGCGAGAACTCTTCATATGGTTGCCCTAGCATTGGAAGAAAATATTGACACCTATCCTGCCGAGACATCCGTTGTTATTCTTCCCCTAGAAAATGCTTTTGGCAATATTACCGATGAAGATTCTGGCGAAGAAAACGACGTTGGCGTCAATAATTTACCTGGTTCGCAATTATGAGCCGAAGCAGAGATTATTTTACCGGACGACAGTTCTGATTTTGATAGCAATGATGACAATATTCCCCTTTCGTTATTGTTACCGCAGAGAAAAGTGAAACCAAAGAGACAGAAAATATTTTCATGAGAGAAAGAAGATATTCCAAATAAAATGAATGAGCCTAAATGGACGGATGTGCAAGGGCCTAAAATAAACTTTTCTCCTACAAAAATATTTCTGAGTTTTTTTGATGATGAAATTTTTACGATGATGGTAGAAGAAACCAATAGGTACGCGGCACAAAAAAATTTGACAGGTGATGTATCCGACCATGAGATGAAATGTTTCATTGGGGTTCTATTGCTGAGCGGGTACAATATTGTTCCTCGCCGAAACATGTATTGGCAAAACTGTAAAAATGGAAGTGATGAACTTGTATATAATGCAATTTCAAGAGATAGATTTTCTTTTATTATAAACAATTTGCATCTACGAGATAACAATAATCTGGATTTAAACGATAAGTTTTCTAAAATGAGACTGTTTGATTCGCTAAACCGAAAATTTATAGAATATGCTCCAGTAAAACAATTTCACAGTTTAGATAAAGCAATTCATAAAAGGAAAGCCGATACGATGGGGATATAAACTGTGGGTTGGTACAACAAGATTGGGATATGTAAATTGGTTTGAACCGTAACAAGGTTCTGGTTGTGACATGAAGCATAAATAATTAGGTCTAAGAGCAAGTGTTGTGCTCACATATGCAGATGTTTTGTTATCATTGCATTACAATCTGCCGTACCACATCTTTTTTGATAATTTTTTTACGTCGATCCCATTGCTGCAAGAGCTAAATAGAGGAATTAAGGGAACTGGTACCATTAGGGAAAACCGAACATCAAAGTGTCCGCTGATAGAAACTACGGTAATAAAAAAGAAGAACAGGGGAGCATATGATTATTTCTCTGCCATCGGAGAAAATATAATTGTATGTAAATGGCACGACAACAGTGTTGTTACTTTGGCCTCAAATTCTGCTCCAGTATATCCAATCAGACAAGTTAGTCGATGTTCTCAAAAATAGAAAAAACTAATACAAATTCCTCAACCTCAACTAGTACAGCTGTACAACGAAAATATGGGAGGAGTTGACAGAAGCGACCAAAACATTAGTTTGTATAGAGTGTCGATTAGAGGAAAAAAGCGGTATTTTCCTTTATTTTCTCATTGTATCAATATGGCCATGCAAAACACGTGGCATATTCACAAATTGAACGCGGGAAATATGGACCTTTTGGCATGTCGGAGAAGTGTCGCCAGAAGTTTGTTGGAAACTTACAAAAAAGATGGAAAAAGAGGACCCTCTAAACCACCAAATAATTTACATGAGCATTCTAGATATGACAGACTTGACTATTTAGTAATACACCAAGAAAAACAGACACGATACGGGCTTTGTCATAAAAAAGTGCAAAGTAAATGCATGAAATGCAATATAGCATTACATGTCAAAGACTGTTTTTTACAATATCACACAAAATATTGCTAAGTATATGTAAATAAATCCTTTTTCTTAAAGTTGGTTTTTATTTTTGTAATATAGTGCAATAGCAGTGTAAAGTCGTACCGTCCTTTTAAAAGGACGGCCTTTTTTGAAAAAAACTACTAATGATACAAAAATTTTTTTTACAATATTTTTTGAGATGAACTATTTATTGAAACTGTAAAAAAAATCAAAATCAAAACAAAATATGTAGTTTCAGGTTTATCTGGGTTAATTTATTTTCTGTTTAAAATGTGTGTAAAATAATAATAAAGTTATCAGCTTTTTTCTTTTACAATTATTTAACAACAATTTAGCAACAAATTCTACACACATTTTAAACCGAATACCGATTCAATAAAACACTGTTTAGAATGGTGTACTTGCCTCAAGTTTAATGCATATTTAAAAAAGTAAGAAAGCTACAAGTTTTTTCTTTCGCAAGAAATTAGTAACAAATTCGTAATTATGTTTTATTTAATTTTGCTTACTTTTTATTGCTAACTTGAGGGACGTAAAAACCTTGATACCCAATTGCTATGTGACTGAAGCTTTTATAATTTTATTATAAACAATTTTCTCTGATGAAGGAGAGTAATTATGCAATCTGAATTATACATCATATAATACCTATAAAACAGGTATATAACCATGTTTAAAATTGAAAAGACTGCTAATATTAAAGAATACTATCAAAAGCAAAATAAAAAATTATCTTACCGATAAACCCATACGTGCAGCAATTACTCGGATAGTAATCCACATTCTCGTAAAGCAATAATCTTCCTGTTTCTAATAGTATGGAACAACACAAAATTTTGTCATTTTTTAGTTTATTTTTAAATTTTTGTTGAACATTTTTAGCTCCAAGTAAAAATATTTATACATACCTTCCATTGGCCCAATAGTTTTTGTTTGCCAGTGCACACTTTACATAGTGTATAAATATAATTGTGCTTCCTAATAAAACGAAAGGGGTGGTAAATACCTTAGATAAACTTGTTGCTGCCTACCCCTGCAAAAGAATGACTTCTCGTTGGCCCATTATTATTTTTTATAACATATTTGATGTAAGTGCATACATTGTGTATGTTTTATGGAGAGCAATAAATCCAGATTATAGTGCAGCTATTGTAAAATAAATCAAATCTAAGAAATGTTCTACTGTGAACCAAGTCAACAATACAGCTAAAACTAATAAAACCAAGAAAACAGGTAGATGTAAGCTGTGTGGTAACGCAAAAGACATAAAAACGACAACAAAGTGCCATAAATGTAAATGTTACATATGCAAAAATCATATAGTCAGTTTATGTAATAATTGTAAATGAATACTTATGTGTTAAAAATGTTTTTCAGTTCAAAATGATCCATTTGACTCAAACTTTCATATTGTAGATAAATTTAAATTTCCCCTTTTTCGGCTACGAGTTAGTTGGGCCTATAAATCTGCATAGTTAGATGGTCGATTATAATAACTACCTACCGTTTTAATTTAATTTAGTTTTTTCTTATCGCGCTTAATTTTTTTTTGTCAAATTGGGCGCAGTTTTTGCGCACTTGTCAACATAAGCGTCAAATTATTTTTAAGAAATTTTGAGACTTTCGACTTTTTCTTAAAGGCTTTTTAAACCTTTGTTTCACTAAGGTTTAAAAATGCCCTCTTGGGAAAAAACCGTCCAATTTACACAGGAACTTGTTAGATAAACTACTATTATTATTATCTAGTAGTTAATAAAAAAATATTATTTAATGTGGTTAAAAAAAATGCTACTTTACAACCTAGTATGATACATAAAAAAAATTTATACGACTATTAACAGAAAAAATAAATTGTGTGCAATAATTACAATTTAAGTTTGTAAATTAATCAACATACAAAAATAATAATGTATTTGAAGTCGATGTTTTAAATTTAATTTAAATTTGTTGTAAAATCTGTACCTACCATGTACGATTAGAATCAAAAAATCTTTTTACAAACTCAGGTAAAAATGTTCATGAAATTAATTACCGAGGTACAGAAACATTTTAAATAAATAAAATTAATTTAAAAAAGCGTCTGCTGTACTAAACAATGTTTTATATACACTTTACATATACTTTAAAGTAATTTATTTTAATATATACATACATGCTTAATATACAGCAGATACATAATTATAGATTTTTTACTTACATGGTAAAAAATTATTGAAGACTAAAATAAAGATTTAACAGGAATAAAATTTATGTATTCCTTTTTGTTTAAACTTCTCAGCATTAAAATTGATGTTATTGCAAAAAGAAAGATAAAATACATTGAAACTTTGTACTCGAAAAGTTAAAGAAAGATAATAACAACTGTATAATAATATAGAAAGAGTGGTATATAACTAGAGTACAATTAAGCAGTTTTTCGGGAAATTGGCGCTGCCTGAATCTTACTGATAAGAAGTAATGCAAACCTTAGGAGCACGTCACATTTTAAACTTATTACCATTTTTACATACTTCCTAATTTATATTTCAGTACTTACTTTAATACAAAAAAGTTTTGCTTGTTTAATTTTCGTTTTGCAGACATAGGAGAGTAAGTTTTTAATTTGCATACAATTCTATTTACATATTAAACTTTAATCAGTACGTCGTAAGATTAGTCATTTTAACAAAGTGAGTTTGTTCTGTGAGTTACTTTTACACAGTATTTCAAATTTAAGTACATAAAATAGATTATCTCGGTGTTGTATGTACGACGCGCAACCCCATTTCACGGTGAAAGGCAGCTTCCATACGCTACTGTCAATTATGAATAAAAAAAGCTGTTTGAAAAATCTTTTATAAATTTTTGTGAACGTGATTTAATTTATTTTTTCTTTATTAAATTTTTTATTGTTGAAATTATGAAAAAAAAACAAAGTGAGTTATATATCAGTTTTTGTAAACAGTAAAAAATCTACAGAAAAATTATTTGATTTAAATATTTTTTGGTTTATATATAATTTTATCGTTTTTAACTATAAAACTAACATACATTTTTTTGCAAATTTTGAATTTTATTCCTACTACTTTTTTCAATTTTAGCAGTACGTTGAAAAACGCACGCCAATGCTACAACTTTAAAGAGTCAGTAGAATTATCATTCAAAAAAATTCAATTGAATAAGTTACAAAATTTAGTATTTTTGAAGAAAAAATAGAAATTAAGTTTTTTGTGCCAACTTAAGCATACATAATAGAAACAAAAAAAAACGCAGAATGTTTGCATTAGAGTAAATTATTCAAAAAATATTTAATTTAAATAAACAATATAAGGAATTGTTTTTATAAAAATATCAAGAAGACTAAAATTGTTATAAAATATTTGTTTGGGTTTTTAGAGTATTAACTTTATTAGGTTCTTTGCATTTTAAAATAAATGTAATGTAATTGCAAAAGTACAACTGTATCAACAAAGTAACCTTAAAATTAAATACTAAATTTAGAAATATAATGTTATGCTTACAAAATTTAAAACAACAACATTTGCATCAACTTTTAATATAAGTACCTACCTAACCAAGAATGCAAAATATCACAAATTGTAGTGATATTATGCATTAGGTTGAATCTGTAATAATTAAATTATACAAAAGTGAACTGAACTTTACGTTTACGAAAGTATCTTTGCCATAACAATTGGTATTATATGTAACAATTAATAAACAAAAAAAACAAATTTACTTTACGTTAATTTTTCAAATTTATATAAACTTAATGGTATTTTTAAAATGCCATAACTAATAAGGAAAAGACTCAATTCATTCGTTCTTAAATAAAGGGTTACGAGATTTTACTTTTTTACAAGAAAATAGAATGTAGGCATAAAAGCAAATCAGCAAAAGAAATTTTACTGTAACAGTGTATTTAATAGAAGCTCGCCGTAGGGAATACACTATAATTGTTCTTCATATCGTCAGATAGCGCTGATTACTGATATATTTGCTTAACTGTTGATTACAGACTGTGGGTTCAATGTGCTTGGAAACAGAAATTGTCTTCTATTTACTTGTAGTAATTGAGCCGCAAAAGGTCAGTACGGACATTAAATCCTGTTAATGAAGGTGACTTTATGTGTGGTGAGTTTCTCAGCAAAACTTGAAAACAACTACTTGAGGTTCTTATTAGGGTCAGAATTTGGTAAATTTTAGTCGTTTAAAGACTTATAATAAATATTCATTAATTTGAGTATTCTTTAAATTATTTTATATAAACAAATTCAATCTACTAAAATAATATTTTTAGTATCCTTAAGTGTAAACCGTATTTTATAATTCTTATACATCAAATGTAACTTAATTTTTACGCATATTTTTATATGACAATATTGTAAAAAAATTTTGAATTTATATTTTAATTTTTAGAAATGCGCCATCTTGTGATAACTGTGTCAGTTATGATTACAATTCGTTGACAACTGTCAAGTTACCGACAATTTTAGATTGTACATTTAAAAGTACGTCATTTAAGCATTTGATTTGTTTTTCATAATTTTTTTTGTATACGAAGCGGTTATTCAAGACTGTTACAATAGGTAAACAATCAGAAAAAATTATGTAAAATTAATACAAATTTTATGCGTTTTTACAACTCTCCAGCTAAGTCAAAACCTTGCTCGCTGTGCTGGGTTATGAAAACGAAAAATCGCCTTTATCTAAAATTGCAATAAAAACATTACACAAATTTACAGAGAATCAAGAAGAAGACTCGTCGTTCTTTCTTTCAATCGAGCATCTCTCGCCTACTTAAAGCAATACAAAATTAATAATTATTAGTCAAAACTAAGTAAATATATAAAACATTATTTATTATTAAAACATTCAGGCCTATTATGTATCACAAAAGTTGTTAAGACGTATGTTAGCATAAAAGATAATTGGAATTTGTAAATTCATTCAATGTCCGTGATAGATTTATACGCAGCGCGTGAGTAGTTTTATAAGAAAGTCAGTATGTAGTTAGCATTGAGTCATTCAAGTAGAAACGCATTGTTGATAATATTTTAATATACAAAAGCAATTCAACGTCTTTAAAATACATGGTTCTTCAAAGAGTTTATTATTATTTACCTCAACACAAAATTTGGTCTTTCGAGCCGGATCAATCAGCGAATCAGCATCAAAACAAGCACATGGTTATCACGACAATACAATAAAAAAGTGAGCATTCCTATTTTTCCAATTTCATTTATTTATTGCACGCATTCGAATCTGTAAAATATTGAACTGCGGTTTCAATTAAACAAATTATTTATAATTGTGGTGCTTCAAAAAGTGCATTTCAAACCAAGATAAATTTACCGGCATTTAACGGCACGTATAAAACATGGATTAATTTTTATGATACATTTTATTCATTAATACACACTAATTCAAAGTTGTCAAACATACAAAAACTCTTTTATTTAAAACTAGCTGTACCCTGCCACGCTTTGCAGTGGCACATTGTGATTGAATGGTTGACATTTAATGTAATTATATTTATATACATTAAAAGTGAGGTTAATCCAAAATAAATAATATAATTACTAAATAATATAATTACGTCCACGTGTTAGATGTAATAAAAAAGATATAACCACTCACTTCTGATAGAAATTCACTTGAATTATAATAAGTCCTTTTATTTTGCTTGTCAGTTAATATTTTTACTGTCCATCTTTGATATAAAATATAACCTCTACTTACGATTTGGTGAAAGGCGCAGTTCGATCACAACACTATCACTCATTTAAGTGAATATTTAATTCAGATTGTATAATAATCAGAATCAGATGCAAATTTTTTTGTAAATAAACAATGTAATTGGGAACGAAATTGTTTCTCATGTGACTGCGTCATTATTATTTCGGTTGTCAGCGAGTGTTTTCCTAGCTTATGGCAGATGGCGCGGTCACTGGTAAACAGCTGATCGTTAAAAAAAAATATTTTCTCGCGGTCGCAGATATGTGACTGATGCAAAAAATATATAAAAACAATCCTTGATGCGGATTTTATATCATGTTAAAATTTCAACTCAATCGGTGCAGAACTTTTTCAGTTTTTGAAGCGTACACAAACCAACATAACATTTTTATATATATAGATTGTGTTTGAAAGATGAGGCATATCGTTTAATCGAATCGGTACAAACAACGTCAGACAATTATTTTATCGCATGGGAATTTCTGAAAAAACACTTTAAAAACAAACGTGTCATTATCAATAAACATATAAAGTCTTTGTTAAAATTACCGTCAGCTACACGCGATTTATCATTTTCTTTAAGACAATTGATCGATACGTTAAATCAACATTTAGCACATAAATTGTTATCTCCGACAGAGCAACGCGAAAATTTAATTATTTATCTAATTTGTTCAAAATTAGATCAAGACACAAAATTGCAATTTGAAGACTTTACAAAACGATCATATACCTACAATCGATCAATTAATGAAATTTTTAACAAAAAAATGCTTTACATTAGAAATGCTACATAGCACTACTTCGATTAATAGACAAACAGCAGTCAACAATTTAACAATAAATCATTCAAAACCACATTCCATTCATTTGCAGTTACTGATAAACCACGTGAATCACTTAGTTGTTTACATTGTAAAGGAACGCATGTTTTTTATAATTGTCCCGAATTTATTGCTTTATCGGTAGATGAAAAATACAAAAAAATTAGAAGAATGAAAAATTGTAGCAATTGTTTGCGCCCCGGTCATTTTAAAAACGAAGGCAAGTCGAATCATTGTAGGAAATGTACACTGAAAACACAAGCTCCATTGCAGACAGTACACACTATTTATAGCAAACGGCAAGTATTACTGGCGACAGCTCAAATATCAATTAAAAATAAAGATGGAATTTAACTGTAGAGCATTGTGTGATTCTGGTAGTCAAAGCAATTTAATTTCAAGCAAACTAAGCAATATATTAGAATTAAAACATGAAAAATGCAACGTACCATTATCATGTATTAATAGTACTATCACAAAAATTACAGAAAACATTACTACTCTTATTAAATCAGTTTACAATTCATTTAAAGCTAAACTAACATTTCTTGTGATTACAATTTAATTTATTTAATTAAATTTCCAAAATCGATACAACTGGCAAATCCAGAATTCAACATTTCAAAGAAAATAGATGTTTTGTTAGGTGCAGATATATTTTATAAATTAATGTGCATCGGTCAAATTAAATTAGGGCCAGGGATGCCTACACTACAAAAAACTCAATTTGGGTGGATCTTTTCCGGTACTCTTAATTTAGAGCGCATTTTGTTGGAGTTTCGGAAAACTAAAAAAGGCCCGCATACTTAATATTTTACCGAAGAAGAAAAGATTTGTGAATTGAAGTTTCAAGAAACAACCACACGAAACCATGAAGGTAGATTTGTAGTCAAGTTCACAGAAAAGATTAACAAGTTAGGTAATTCCAAAAACACGATATTAAAGCGATTTTATTATTTCGAAGCGAAATTATATAAAAACCCAATATTAAGGTCAAGTTATGTCAAGTTGTTACGGTAATTTTTATTAAGTACGCCTTTGTTGTTACGGTTGAAATCTTCATTAGGCACGCCTATGGATTTTCGACGTAAAATTAGATTCAGGTGTTGACGCCATCTATCGGGTTCGTTGGTCACTTTGTATTGCGCAAACGACATCCGGTGTCTTCTCCGACATTTTGACTCTAACATTGTAACGGGAATATCGAGGGCTGCGTGAGTGAAAGTTCGTTCTCTAAATTCATCCACGTGCTAGGAACACGATGGAAGTTATGTAGTTTCTTTAATTAACTAATTTACTCCCGCAGCGTAAGTGATTTTATTTCTTTCTGTAATTAAAAGTAATTTTTATGTCTTTTTGGTTAGCCCCATGTGTCACCTAATAACTAAGGGCATTCTGGCTATAATTTAAAGCCCATCAGGGAAAGTGTGTGATTTCGTTACGATCGTGGGATATTTGTATTGTCACCGGCTATTCTTACCACCATCCGGCCCATGAATTCTATCCGATACCGAAAGACGAGAGATAACCCTCGACGAATATTGTGTTGGAACGATTCTAAATATTTATAAGGCCTACTGTTGGAATTAATTAAATCATAGAAAAAGGGTATAACAGCATCCGACGTTCGGTTTGTGTTATGTGTACATTTTACCATTTAAGTAATGACTTTGTAGATTCGGATTTCGTGAGCTATTAGATTGACACGATTTGCAATTAAAATTAATTACAGGGTACGTGTCGAAGGAAGCGCTTCCTCCGCATAAAAGGAACACCTGTATTTGGTGGTAAGTGTTTTTTATAAAGTTTCTTTCGTCGTCAACGAGGTTTCTCACGAAACTTACAATCATCATAACTTCGTACTGATTATCGGAATGGTAATATCATTAGTTAGTAAATTTGCTTATATTACGTATGCTGTTTATGCTTATTTATTGTGATAATTTAATGTTAATGCTATAATAATTATTTTGCCTTATTGTCGTCACTGCCATATTTCTAATTATGTAAACGATATTTACTGTGAACTATTCGTAGCCATGTTCGTCACTTATGTCATGTAAGTTGCCTATCTTACTGTGATTCGATTTTGTATATTCTCGCTAGTACCTACTCAGATTTGACTATTTAATTCTTATTATATTTATCGTGATAGAGTAATTAAAGCACCATTGTTATTAACGATTTAGTTTTTCTCTTTTATTCGTTTCTTTCAGCAGTTACGAACTTATCATCTAGTTACAAGTTTATTACCATTTCTGTGATGAGCAAGCAGAACTGACTTTGGATAGGCTCTGGCGCCCTTAATTAATTCTTTTCATTATTGTTTAGGAACCCTCCCCTCTCTCCGAATATTGAGAGTTGGCCGTGCAGGTTCGTAACCAGCTAAAACTTGTAACAAAGTTCATGGGAGAATATGAACAGTTGAGACATATGATGGTTCCAATTGCCACACTCGAGCAAAATATTAACTTACATGAAGAAGCTTCATATTTTTTATCCCATCACTCAGTATTAAAAGAAACAAGTAAAACTACAAAATGCAGGGTTGTATTTGATGCGTCCACCAAGACGGACACCGGTTTCTCTAAACGATCATTTGTTAACCGGACCAAAGATACAAGACGACTTATTTAACATTTTTATGCGACTTAGAATATATGTACGTTTTGAGCGCAGACATTAAGATGATGCTTAGACAAATTCTTGTCCACTCGCATCACCGAACTTAGCAAAAAATATTTTGGCGATATGAAGAGTCGGAACCAATAAAAATTTATGTATTAAGTACCATAACTTATGGTATGACATGCTCACCTAGAGATTTATAAAGAAATTGTGGAGATTTTAAACAACGAAGGTCTATAACTAAGAAAGTGGTCGTCGAACGACACTCATATTTTGAATCAAATACTTGGAAAAAACGGCAAGTCGAACAACTATTTAAATTTTTATGACGGCAAGAAATTCAAAACGTTAGGGTTAGAGTTAAATCCGCGATCAGATACTTTGCATTACACAATCCAACTAAATGACAACCAACAACGTATTACAAAACGTTTAGTGTTATCAACAATACTGCAAAGTTTTGACCCATTAGGACTCGTAGGTTCCGCCGTAATTAGAGCAAAACTTATAATGCAACGCATCTGGCAATTACAATTGAATTGGGATGAGGTTTTACCACGAGAATTACATACGATCTGGTTGGAATTTTATTCCGAACTAAAGTTATTAAACGGAATGCATATAAGAAAACAAATAATTTGTGATGACGCGCAAAGAATTGAACTTCATGGTTTAAGTGATAGCAGCGAAAAGGTTTATGAAGCGGCGATCTATCTAGCGTTAAATATAGAGATTAACAAATTTATTTTTTATTCAGATTCTACTATAGTACTTTGTTGGTTGAAAATCGAACTTAAGGGTTGTATTTAGTTAGGACGTCTTGCACCGTAGAATAGTGAAACGCTAATCAAGATATCTCACTTTGTAGCAGTATGATTAAAAAAGTAATTTAAGTATTATTTAAAACAATCTTTTCTCCAAGGGGCTAAATCGCGAAAAGTTTTTTTTTGTAATAAATATGAATAGTATCACGTTACAAATAAAACATAAGTTTTAATTGATACTGCCAACGGAATTTATTTTTATAAGTTTTTATTCTTTTACCCCGTTACATACATGTATTTTACTGACCTACATGCATCGATGTATCATTACATTCTACATGGTGACGAATTAATTAAGTTAGTGATTAAAAAATGTTCTATTAATTTTGTTAAAATTTCGTACAAATACAGGCAATCCATTAACCAGGGACCTGTGCCGGCGACCACCCGTTGTTAAACAATCGGATTACTAACAAAAGGATTATAACTGTTTGTAAACTGCAGGTAGAAACCTACTTAATTTGCTAACGCATTTATTTATTCAAATCAATCTAATAATACACCAAGTACGTTATCAATTTGATTAGAATATTGAAATTCATTCATAACGAATAAAAATAAAATTGCCTGTGTTAATAGTGACGAGAAAAATTTACAACAATAAATACATCAGTCCAAAATAGGTACATACCAACATACTGTTGTAAACGCATAAATAAACAATCTTACAAATAAACATAACTAATAATAATCAACTATGTATAAATAATAATAAGTCAGCCTGTATATTATTTTGTATGCATATAAATTAATTTAAAGAAGGGGAAAAAGTAACAACTTTACAGATGTACATCCTTGACATTGAATTTCAGAAGATACAGTTTTTTCCACATAAATTAATTTAAAAAATGTCTCTCGAATAGGTAGCTGTCGTGATTGTCTTGAAACCAAAATTTCGGGTAACAATATTATATAATAAAATTGTTCAAACTTCAAAGCATTTTTTCTCCCAAAACAAACAAAACAAATCTTTTCTACAGAAATACCAGTAGGAATCCAAACAACAAAATAGCAAATGTCTTTTTCTTACGATATTTAATTGCCCTTGGATTTGGTACATGTAGCTGTCATTTTGTTTTAATTTTAATTCGATTTCCTCTACTCGACAAAATTTGATTTTATTCTTTATAACGGCTTCCATCGGAGTGTACATTTTTGCACCGTATGGGCATTTGATTTCTACAATCGCATTTTCATCTACTACTTTGTCTGGAGATGCTGCCAAACATGGGTGAATTTCATCCACAAATAAACCCCAAGGATTAACCTTTATATTCGTGACCTCTTGAAAATCGTCTATGGCTCAATGCTCATTTTTTCCCATATCTTTTAGCAGCACTTTCTGTAAACTGTTGGTATAATACATTTTTTATTACATTTGCATACGAAGTTGCTCTGCACAATTTACAAATGCGGTCAAAATTTGACGCTGTCAATATTTTCCACCGCTCTTCGTACCACCGACTGCTTCGGTGTTGACGAATAGTTTTATTCAAAATTTCTTCTCGCTTCAAAAACAATTTCTGTACAAATTTCTGCGCTGCTTCGTTTAATTATTTCTCTAGCATATCCGGCGTTGGTTCAGCTGCATCCGGTTTATAATCAGCATCTGCGATTCCAGAGTACTTAGTACGGTAACGTATTGCTTTTTGATTGCAAATCAATTTTACGCTTTTGTTTTTTGCAAAATAACTACTACTTACGTACGTACTATTGGCTGTAGTTTTCACGATTTCGTGGAGTGTACCTAATTCATTATGCGCTACAGCAGTTTTATTCCTAATTTGATAGCTACGGTGAAAAGCAAAATTCACACGTTTACCACCAACAAATTTCGCAACGTGGGAATTTTAAAGTGCTGCGGAACTGTTGGTAACATCATGTATCAAACTCTTGGAATCGTAAGATACACGACATACTGCAGTCATTATTTCCTTAAATAAACCGCTTTTTTCAAAATCTGGAATAATATTGTTTTTGGTTTTAGCACCGGTACAAAAATAACCCCGTATGATCACAAAAAATATGTTTCGCTGCATTTAAAACATCAAGTTCTAGTTCTTTAATTTTTATATCTGTAGTCACATCTTGGATTTTTCTAAATTGAATGACTTTAGTAACTTTACTACGAAGCCTGAGAATATTTTCTGAGATAATGTCTTTTAATTCGTTTTTGGTTTTTTGACTTTTCGTAGTTTATTTATGTAATTACGCAAAATACGGTTTTTGCATTCATTTTTTTGTATTACAGTAGAAGTACCATAGGGCATCGACTCCACAAGTTTTCGATGCACGCTGCTATCGCCGTCACCCACTAATTTTACATATTTCATACATCTCTATTGTTTTTTAGAAATCCTTTACTAAAATGACTGCCTCCATTCCAGTTGATGGACCGGTCCAATTTCCATAACAGGTGTGCTCTGGACATTGATTATTTTTGTACAAATCCTTTCGTGCACACACCAAACAAAACTTATTTTTAACGGCCATATGGAGCACCTTCTTTGTCCGTAGTCCAACTATACACGCAACACCTCACAAGGCGTTATAATTAGTGCGATACGACTGTTTGCTCCACGCTCCGTCTGTTACAACTGCAATGTTTGGACACCCTTGGTCGTCTAATTCTATTAGTTCTAATGCTAGTTTCGTTTTTTCTTTGGCGGCTTTATTCATCGCGTCAATTGCTGCTCGATTATAAATTTGACAAACTTCATCTTGGTAAACTTGGTAAGTAGCACTTGATGGACTAGGAATATCTAAAACCGCAGAAAAGTTAGTTGGGTTTTCATTAAAATTTTTGGAACCATTGAAATTTTCAAAATAATATTCATTTTCAGATGAAAATATTTCTTCCTCAACGTAAAAGTTTATGTTGTTATCCATTAAATTTTCTTCAGTAGAAGAAAATGGCCGATTTCACTTCACTTTCTTCATCGTGTACACGCGATACACATGGTGCACTAATTGTGCGCACCCTTTCTTTTGCTGCACGCATTTGTTCTTTCATACTACGTCTTGTTTTAGTCAACCGCAAGTATTTCGAATTTGCAAACTCTGTACGACACATTCTCGAAAACTAAGAATGAACAACTAAACACAGATAATATCACTTCGTATTGTGTTTGGTAATTACTGTTTAAATGAGATGCATGTAAGTAATTTGTAGAATAAAGTTGTTATTTATATTAGACTGGAATGTATCTATAATTAGATTCAACCAATAAATAGGATTTAAATAATGAAAAATTAATCTTAAAAAAATAATAATCACATTTTACGTTTACAATAATTGCAGGACGTTTTTAATAACAATTTATAAATAAACTTACATTGGTTCATTGTTTCAAAGGATTGACAATATTGCAAATGTTAGATGTTTATCAAGTAGCTAAGTTACATGCCCCTCTGTAGCTCTATGATAATTACCAGAAATTTATTTAATCATCAATATCTCAAAACGACAATAAAGAAATTAAAAGAATAAGAATATCTTTTATTGTTGTTCAACATCCTATTAGTATTAGCTCTAACTTTGTAAAATATCCATTAAATGATTAATTATAATTTGCTATTATAATCTATATTTCGTATAAAACAAAAACAAAACAATTAATGATAAAATACATAAACATTTTTTTAAAATGTTTTTAAATTTAATTTTGCCTGACGAAGAACTTGACCAAGTTCGAAAGCTTGCATTTAAATGGTTCTAAATAAATACAACTTTTTACTCTAAAAATATCTTAAATACTTAAACATTATTGGTAACTAATTTAAAAATATATTGTTTGTTTCTTCCAAAAACATTTTTTCCGTGTAAACAATCACAGCAATTTAATATTAATAGAATTATTAATCAATGACTTATTACAAAAAAAATTGTAGCATTTTGAATAAGAATAAGTAAATAAACTTAAGTTTGGTTTGTTTAAGAAAGGGATTTAATTGTCTATCATATTACAAATGGTAATTGCTGGTTTATGGTTTACATGCACCCCTGGAGTGAGCCAGGTAGTTGGTGTCATGAGGTTTGCAGATACTACAGGCGTTTACTAAATTTCAAAACTAAGATTTTATTTGACTAAATACAACCCTTAACAAACTTAAAACTTTTGTTGCCAATCGAGTTATTAGAAATACAATATGAAGACTCAAAGCAGACAATAAATGATGAACTTCCAGAATTAAGAAAACTTACTTATAGTATAAGCGTTCCAGTTTTAATTAACGAATTCAACATATTTGAAAGATTTTCTTCTTTAATCAAATTACACCGTGTAATTGCTTATTGTTTACGTTTTTTGAAACCTAAAGAAGGGACACAACTTGCAACTACCAAATTTTTAACAGTTAATGAACTAGATAATTCTCTAGTGATTTTAATTAATCTTGCACAAAAAGAAGAATTTAGTCCTGAAATAAAGGCGTTACAAAATAAGTTTGTAAGTGCTAAAAGTAAAATTTCAAGTTTGCAACCGGTTTTAGACAAGGAAGACACTTTACGTATAGTAGGACGTCTAAAAAATTCAAATCTACATTATTAGCAAAAACACCTTATTATATTACCACATACGCATATACTTACAACATTATTTATTACTACCATTTAAAATACTTACATGCAGTTGTACAAAACCTACTCTCAATCATTAGACTAACCTATTCGCCTATGAACGGCAAAAACTAAAATCCATAATACGTACGTAAACCACACACGTAGTAGTAGTTTCTGACTTACCAGAAAGTAGGATAACGTCTAGTAGAACATTTTTTAAATGCGCTATAGATTATGCCAGACCTATTTTTATTAAAGACAGAACTCTTTGAAATGAAAAATTGGTGAAAACATATATCAGCCTTTTTGTATGTTTTACAACTCGCGCGGTGCATCTCGTATTGGTAAAAGTACAGACAACTTTCTGAATGCACTCAAGCAATTTATCTCCAGGAGAGATAGACCAAGTGATATTTTTTCGGATAACGCTACAAACTTTAAAGGCGCGTTGAATCATTTTCAAGAGTTAAAAAATCTTTTACTTAACATTGCTCACAATAGAGAACTTTCAATTTTTTTTCGAATGCAAAAATAAAGTTGCATTTCATACCACCACGATCTCCACACATAGGAAGCAGCGGTGAAATCTGTTAAATTTCATATTAAAAGAATTTTAGGGGGATCATATGTTACATATGAAGAAATGTACACAATTTTGACTGAAATCGAAGCTTGTTTAAATTCCCGACCACTCACTCCTTTATTAACCCAAGTAATAATTTTATATTTTATAACGTTTGAGAGAATGTTTACAAAAAAAAATTATAAAACACCTTTTGTCCTAAGAACGTCACTAAAACGTTCTTACAGTAGCTATAAATGCAAAATGGGCACATATTTATAAAACATATTTGTTTTTTAACGTGTTTTATAAAGCCACCAAACACTGTTATGGGATAGTTACGTAAACGTTATATATCAATTACAAAACAGTTTCATGAATATTTTATAGTTGGTTGGCTCTTTAGTATAATAGTTTTAATAAAGTTACAAAACATTTTCGTAGTGTAGAGCAGCTTCAATAAAATCAAACAGTTATTAAGTACTACTTTTCGGAACTTAATTATTCCTATTAATTACTTAAACATCGTTCTAAACATCGATTTAAAAAACAATTTTGAATAGATAACAAAATAATCTTCCAGACAACTTTAATAAAACCATTTTACATTTAGAGAACATAACTACATTAAAATTAAAAGGTTTTCTAACTTAAGAATTATAAAACCATTTTGTTACTTGGGAAATGAGGTTTCCGATTTGTTACCCTTAACCCCAGCTCATTTTCTTATTGGCGACTCCTTGGCAGCAACACCACTAGCAAATATTTCAGATATTCACGATTCAAGATTGTCTAAGTATTTAAGACTACAACAACTTTTAGAATGTTCCTGGTCTCGATGGTCTCGCGAGTATTTATCTCAATTACAACAACGGTTGAAATGGAAGACACCATCGACAAACGAACTGAAGTTAGGAGCACTCGTAATTCTGATAGATGATAATACTCCACCCCTACAATGGCCCATGGCAAGAGTCACGACGCTTCATCATTGTAAAGACGGTGAAGTGCGTGTAGTGTCAGTGAAACTAGCAAACGGTAACGAATTTAAGCGATCACTCACAAAAATATGTATTTTACCAATAACTAACAAAGAGTGACAACTATTATTATTGTTCATTTGTTATATTGTAGTATACTTTAGCTATGTAGTTTTGTTATATTTTGTTTTGTTTGAAAGTACGACTTCCAAGGCGGGCGGCATATGTTAAGACGTATGTTGGCATAAAAGATAATTTGAATTTCTAAATACATTTAATGTGCGTGAGGTTTTTAAAGAAAATAGTGATTATTTTTCAATGTATGACAAGTTTTTTTGTTGAAACATACCGGTCCACCTCCTATCTCAGTTATTTTTTTGTGGATTCGTTTACTTTTTTTTAACATTGACTTTTCACTCCACGAAAATCTACAGACTTACACAGTTAGTATTTATTTAGAAAAATTTTAAAGCGAATTTACCTTTATCTGTTGGTCCACTGGTTTCTTAGCCACCACCTGCTAACAAAATCATTTTGTCAGCAAAAGTCGTCTTAGTTCACTTTTTTGCTTTTGGAATGTGACTGATGCTATCCTTTAATATTTGGTATCTTGTTGATGGTAGTTTGAATGCTATCTATTTTCTTTCTTTTATGTTGTTGTTACTGATATTCTCTTCTTGGTTTCGTTTCTGATAAATTTGTTTCATCTCTATCTTACTTCAGGAAAGATTACTTTTCTGTCTGTATATAGTTATATTTGCTTAATCGGACTTTTTAGATTGGTACGTAATGTGCTGGGCGGTGGATTAAGCGTTGAGGGTTGGTCACCGTTTTTGTTTTTTCTAGAAAAAAACAAATCAGACTTACATCTAGTCTTATTTTTTTCCATCTATCTTACTTTTAATTTTTACTTCTTTTTTTTCTTCTTCTTCTTGATCACCTACATACCTACATCTTTTTATTTTTTTCTTCATCTTTCTCCTGAAAGTATGCCTTTTAGGCGGTTAGATATGTACTATAGAGTAGTCTTTCTTTTCGTTCTCCTACCGGAAGAAGAACAAATCAGGCATTAATATTGAGGTTCTCTTTTCTTTTGGTAACTTTTCTCTTTAATGTTTACTGCAACATTGCTTCTTCCCTTTTTTTTTCTTTCTAAGCCTCTTCTTTCTGTTGTTTTGTTGGATTTAGTCGAATTTGGTTTTGGTGTGTTTGATGTGAAAGGTGGAATAGGCTGCAACGTCGTTTCTGGTACTCTACGTACTTCCGCTTAGTTAGCATTTTTGATGTTGGTCACTGTTAAAATATTTCTATTCTTTAGGGTTTCTTTTGCTCTTAAAATATTCTACTCGATTTTTTTAGTTTCTTATCCTTTCTTACTTCTTTTTCTTCCTTTTGGTTTGGTTTTTCGTTGTACTGGTTTAGATTTTGCTTTGATTAGTGCACACATGCACTATTTGGAACTTTGTAGTTGTGACTTTTGGGTTGATGATTTGTTTTTCTGCTATATAGGTAGTCCAACTTGTGTCGACGTTTAAATAAGGATTTTTTGCTTGAGATTTTTTCGTTGGTTTTGCTTTTCTGCAGTTGCTTAGTTTTTAGTAGAAGAATCTTATATCGGCTGATACTTACTGTTAAACTTTATTGTAAGACAAGAAGTAATTGTATCACATTGAACCACAACTTGAAAAGCAACAAAATAACAAATACTTTTTCAAAAATTCTATTAAACGACCTGAGATTTAAATTTATAAAACCCGTTGATCGTTAAGTGTTTTTTTTTAAGAACTTGAGTTTATTGCATGAAACAACAGTTTTATGAATCTTACAAACTGTAATTAGAAGAATAGTTTCTGCAATTTCCTAATTATTCAATAAGTAATATGCTAATTGAGTTCTTAATAACAAACAGCATAAACGTAGTAAAAATGAAAAAATCGGAAAGATGTTTATTTTTAATTAAAATGTTTAAAATTATTCAATAAAGATCTAAAATGAAGCATTTTAATATCCTTAATTATTTTCGTTTTCACTAAGCTTTCATTTACACACTGCACTTATAAAAGCTTGCAATTTATTAAATTATCAAGAGATAATTAATAAATATTATTTATGTTCAAAATAAGCAGTTTATTTAAATTAATTAGTGCTTACACTTATAAAATAAATTCGTAAAACGAGTTTTCATTGTTGCTGAGAATGTTAATACATAATTAGTAGCTAATTAAATGTAAACGAATATAATATAATTTCAAAGCAATTTATCTGAGATAAAACAAATGAATTTATAAATTTTATTGTTAATTTAAATACTTAAAAAGCATATGTCAGATTACTACGTTTGAAAAGTACGATACAAAATCGGTAACGACTTGTTACTAAATGTATAATTGGGTCGTCAAGTAATGACGTACTATTGCGCTGGAATTTTAATTTGTTGGTTCGCATATTTTATTTGTGGATTTGTCATTGATAACCTTATAGAAGCCAAGAATCTATATAAAGGTAAATTACAAACATGATCTCTAGAATTAAATACACAGAGAGTCGTATGCAATTCAGATAGACGTTTCATTAACTTTGTCTAAAATGTATACGATGATAATAGACGAGCTTGCTCCGTCTAGTTCCATTATTTAAATTCTAATCTGCGTAATGCCTAAATGAGAATGTTTACATAACTATTTTAATCTGAAAGTTTTTCTTGCACAATTCAACAAGCCATTATATATCTCTTTTGTTTCAGATAGATTTAATCAACAAGCTACGCAGTATGAGTTAGTAGTACCGCATAAAGCAACAGAAAAAGGAGAATTTAAATCGCACATAATACCACATCATTACAATAGAAATTACTACAAAAATAAACGTTTACAAAAAATGAGTGCCGATGACATGATATATTACATAGTGCCAATATTTGGAGATAATTATCATTTAGAGTTAGTGCCTAATAATGATATGATATCACCAGGAATGGTCATAGAAACTCACAACGGTGGAAAAATTTCAAACAGTAAAATACGCAGATTGGGAAACGTTCAATGCCACTACAAGGGATCTGTAAGAGGACAACATGATTCTCGTGTAGCTTTATCAACATGTTCCGGATTGGTTAGTATTACAAGCGTCTTATAAACGTCTTAAACCAAAAAACAATAACACACTTTTATTCTATCTATTTTGATGTTTAGTTGTAGACTATAGAAACTCTTAATGAAAATTGCTAAAGTTCTACTAACCTCTTCTTTCAACTTCTCAGTTTTTATTAGAACGTTTTTTATGTCCGCATTAGCTGAAGCGGCTACAATCGTCTTTTATACTCATTTTATTTCCTCTATTAACATAAATTAAGTATGATACTTCAAGTTTTGTATGTCTTCCTAACGGTATCATAAAAAATATCTTGCGCTTCTTCACTCCTGTTATCATACAAATTGTGTTTATTTTAAAATCTAAATATGCAATATTATATTATAGTACAGTAGTATGGTACATACTTTTTTTATTACTTTAAAAGTATGTTGTAAGAATTCTGTTTTTAAACTATTGTGTTTGCTAAGATTTTTTTCATAACTAGTGTAGTATACGTTACGCTTTCGAAAATAATACGAACGTTTTCAAAATAGGAACGAAACCGAAATAATCGTATGAAAATACGTTGTGTTCTTGTTATTGTTCTGGTACGTATTTTATATATTTATTTTGTATTACAATAATTTTTAAAGTTAAACGATGCTACAAAATGTATAACATATCTTTGTCTTCTTAAGTAACACTAAAAAATCTGTAAAAATACACTTTCTACTTTCTTGTGTAATTCCTTAATGGCATCATCCTAAGCACTTTTTAATTCTTATGTGAAATACACTTAATTGAACGCTGTGTAATACTTTTAAATATGGAACTACATGACGTAGTTACTTTCTATGTAGATTATGTTCTACGAACTACGAACACTACAACAATTTATAAAATTATATTCTTCAGTTAATATGATGTATATCCTACAACCTCTTAAGACCGTTTGCGTTTTAAGAAAAGTTTTTGTAGTTTATTTCTTCATCTTTTAATTCTTATTCATTTTTAGGTTTAGGTAACGTTGTTTTTATACTTACTATGCGTACTAAAGAACTCAAGCAATTTTGTTTTACTACATTCCAAATCTTGTTGTACGGTTTATTAACTTTTTATACAACTCATTCATTATTTATTTTTTTTGCAGTCTATTTATTTAAAATAGTTTCTTCAAGCAATTGTATTTTTATGTTTTTTGTCTCAGGGTTAAAATTTTTGTAAGTATAAAGTAAGCATAGCTCTTACCCGATAAACATTAAATTGGTCATTAAACAGTAAATTCGCTAACGTTGTTAAAAAAATGTTGTATTATTGTTATAGTACTATATTGATTTTGATGGTAGAATATTATACGTTTTATAACTGTTATTTTAATATGTCAGATTTGATGCAACTTTGGTAACGTTATAATAAAGTGTTCGTACGGTTCCGTGTAGAAACGTTCGTTTCATTTTCGTAATTTTTTGACTAACATTTGATTATTTCTGAAGTACATTATAAATATATTGACTGTTTTTGTAAGAAGCTTAATATAACTTTTATAAAAGATTATATTAGATTAGTAAGTGCGAAAGTAATTTTAAAATGTTTAAAATATTGTATTTTTCTTACGTTGTCATTGCAACATTTATTATTAGGGACTTTAAACGTTCTTATACGAGAATATTGTTATGCAATCGCAAATGGTAAATTACAATTACCAACTAGCACTAACCCATTAATGAACGCTAGCATCTAAACCCACCATGCACAGAGAAGGGTTTCTGTGCACGAATATATAATAGTGATTTTGCCATCTATTAGAGACTATTTTGTCAAACTATTTAAGACTTAATAGAAGACGAGTCAGTAAAAAGAGGTCTCTGTTCAGTGATGCTAATTGTCACATAATTATCAGATTTGAACATAATTTTTGATAGATTTTGATAGTAAAATATGAAGTAATATAGTTATTAATTTTTACAATCATTTCTAAAAAAATTTTTTTTACAAAATTTTACTTTGCTTACATATTATACACTTTTACTCGTTGCAAAATTCAAACAAAGAAAAACTGGTGTGTTCACCGCACGACCTTTCTATAAGGAATGATGAAGGAATGTCTACAAATTTTTTTAAGGATATGTTGTTATAACCACTTGAAGTGATATTTGGTATGGAGCTGGCTTTTGATATTCTCTCGGTTCTATCAAAAGATGGGTCTGATAAAGAAACTGGAAGTGGGTGTATCCTCCATTTTTAACAGTTTTTCTTATATAATTTTGTACGAATATAAATAATTCGAATTATTTTTATAGTTTCTTATCGAGACAATACTTCCTAACAATTTATTCAAATTTTCTATCATTAACAGTTTATTAGATATTTAATTTACAATTTAAAGTGAATTTCATTATATAATCTAGGTTTAAATCCTGCCTGCGACTATTTAAAATTGTTATTTTTAAAGCATCTTGCTTTCCCTTCAAGATATGAAATTTTTTCTTTAAAATTCGAAGGATGTATTGAGATGTGCTATGAATTCACTACGAATTTCAAAGATTTCTAAGGATTTTTCAACGCAGAACTGCAAATGTAGTTGAATGAACGCATGGGCATTATGTTTTTTATGTGACGTTTTGTGTTTTGCATTGATTTGTCTGCTTGTTACAAGTGTAGTAAATTTCATAACAAAAAAGTTAAAAACGAGATTCCTGAATCATGAAATTTTATTATATATTATTAATATTATTCCCCAGTGGCGGCTGGTAGTCAATCATACAAGAGGGTCATTTAAAAAAAACGCAATTATCGCAAAAAGTCTTAAAAAACATTCTTATAGTAGGTAACGCGATTTATATTTAAGATCAATTATAATTAAGATATTCGTCTATCTTTACAATTACCAAAATGATAAATGAGAAGCTTATTAAAATTTAGAAAGTGTTTAATGCAAGATTTTTTAATGCTTAGCATAAAAATGCGCACAACATTTTTATTGTGGTTTGCTACTAAGAATAGCATAATTCATACAATTTTTCATGTGATTTGCCGATAACGAGTGTTTTTTACTTTTTTTTTAAATGCTTTAAATCCGTAACGTTATTTTTACACCATAATGATTAATGAATCAAGTCAAAACAGTAAACATACAAAACAGTAAAATCTATTCCTTATTTGCAATCCACAAATTCAATCTGACGAATGATTCATATATCCTTTAAAATTACTATTCTTTATTTTTAAATTCGACAGATCAATGGAAGTAAAGGCTGAAGACAAGCATTAAATTTATATTCCAAACGTGTAACTGTTAGCTATTAATTTTTTAATGTCTTGTACCACCGTCATTATGAAACAAAAACGATAAGACAAATTAATATTATGGATCAACTAAGAAAACTGACTCTAATGTTTGTCAATGTGATAATAAATGTAAATTGATGCACATCCCAGCATCTGTTGTACGCACACGTGCTACAAAGATAATAGTAAATGACGTAATCACGTAAGCATTGCACTGCACATTGCACCGAATAGGTGGCCAGTGGCCCGGCTGGAAAACGCACGAAACCATTTAAACATGTACTTATCTTCCTTTTTAACTCGCATAAAATTGCAATATGTGTGTCTTACTCTTGGCTACAATAACTATCATTTACGATTCGGCTTGAAGATAGTATACATACGGGCACCTTCGCAAGCTTTCATATCGGTTGCGTTTAAATTGACATTATTTAAACGCATAAAATTCAAATGTAGATAATTTGATTTAAACGCAAATTTGATGTAATTTTAAAGCTAATAAAATACCTTTTTTTGGAGGGTCATTGACCAAATGACCTAATAGAGAAGCCACCACTGTTATTCCCATTTAAAGCTTTAAGTAAACATTTTTCAAAACACAAACTTTTATTAACAATGTCAGATTTAAAAGCGGAAGGCAAAGTAAACTGTCTAGCACCAGAGAAGTATTGACATGTCTATTGATATAAAATCTCTCATATGTAATATCTGACATGCTGTCTCCTTTTTATGTATTATCGGAAGCGACTTCAAAATCATCCAAGTTATAAAAACGGGGACAACTTTATAACAACTAATTGTTATGTTTGCATTAAACAACATAGTTTTTAATTTTAGTAAAAAATACTAATTTAACGCATGACATTATTTGCTAATGAAACTTGATAGAAGATTTTTTAGTCACAAGGTATAACTTTGGCGTTTTGAACAGTGGTTAATTACATTATTCACACCAAGTAGGCAAAATTAAAACAGTAAACAATATGTTTAACAATCATCTCAAGACAAAACCATGAATTTTTTGAAACGTACATAGAACATGCAATGTCAATGATTTGATAGATGCTGTAACAAATTCCAGAAACCTAAAAATTGAGATCAAGGATAATCGTTATAATTATACTTTAATTAATTAAAAATAATAATGTTCTTTTAAGCAAAACCATAGTTCTTTGTATCTGTAAACGTCGCAATTGCGCACGTATTAATTGTTATCTTTTGTCGAATAGTAAAAGAATGCGTGAATACTGTATTACATAACATTGAGCATAAAACGAAATTGTCGTTTTTTTATTTGAATTTTGCAATGCATAAAAGTGTATAATAATATTTAATTAATGTACAATTTTGTAAAAAAATTGTTATCAATTAAAATCAATAAGTATGTTACTTCATATTTTACTATCAGAATTTATCAAATATTATGATAAAATTTAATAATTATGTGTCAATTGGCATCACTGACTCATCCTCTTCTAAATAGTTTGACAAGATAGTCTTTAATAGATGGTCAAATCACTATTATCTATTCGTACACAGAAACCCTTCTGTCTGCATCATTTCAATTGTTGGTTTTAGATGGCCGTGTTCATTAATGGATTAATGCTAGTTGGTAATTGTAATTTACCATTTGCAATTGCATAACAATTTTCTCGTATAAGAGAAACAAAGTCGGTAATAATAAATTTGACTACTGACCTAGTATAATCTTTTCTCTATTTCAACATAAGAATAAGCGATTCTGACACTAAAATCCGTGTAAGAATTAGCAAATTCTTACACGAATTTTAGTATTGTTAGTTTTTTCAAAGTTGGTATCTTCGCATCGTAAGTTGACGTTACATGAAAAGGAAATCAGAATTATTGTAACTTAACAACTGAAATTTAAAAGTAGATGTCAAGATAAATAAATACGTCCTATTAAATCAAAGGTATTTACCTATAAATGTATAAAGAGACACATAAACTTCAATATGTCAAACTATAAGTGTTGCAATAAAATACAAAAATTTTCCAATGTTATTTAAAATTAAAATTATACAGAAAATATTAAAATTGAATCAAAATAGAGAAAATAGTATAAAACATAGAATACGTTTCAATAACTCTACTGTTTCATAAACTCGCCGCTGCGCGGTTCGTGTATGAAACCCAGTCTCTTGATTGAAGCGCGTTTATTCTGTAACTTGTGTTTTAATATACTATTGTAAACGTTATATTGAGCCTTTTACAAAAACAGTTTACTCAAAATATTTATACTGTGATTTATACCAGATTTATAAAACACCTTTTGTCCTAAGAACGTAACTAAAACGTTCTTACAGTAGCTATAAATGCAAAATAGACACATATTTATAAAACATATTCGTTTTTTAACGTGTTTTATAAAGCCAACAAAACACTGTTATGGGATAGTTACGTAAACGTTATATATCAATTACAAAACAGTTTCATAAAGATTTTATAGTTGGTTGGCTCTTTATTACAATAGTTTTGATGAAGTTACAAAACATTTTTGGAGTGTAGAGCAGCTTCAATAAAATCGAACAGTTATTCCTATTATTTACTTAAACTAAAACTTATGGCTATTTTATAAAAAAATTTAATGAGATAGATTTACACGGACTTCATTTTTTGCTACAAAGGAAATTTTACTGTCAATTATAAGGTAGATAAATCACAAATTTTAAGTGCGCCGCAGGTTTAATGAGTATTTTAAAAAAAATTAAAAAATTAGATAAAAAACAAAAAGTTTAAATTTTAATTTTTTATCATAAAACCACAATAGTATATAGATACAAGTATAAGAAACTTTAATTGATGTGTTTTTGTCGTCAAACTAGTGAAGTATAAGTTGATATTATGTTCCTCGAGGATGGCGGCCATGTAAATATATGCGAGTACATTTTCAAAATGGTCCTTTTTTAGTTTTATTACCAAATTTACTCTTATACAACCATTATATTGATGCATACAGAAACCTTATAAAACGTTAAAATTTAATTACCTTAGTTTATGTAAAAGTTAACTCGACAGGATCGTATTTTACAAATGTGATTATATTTTGATGAATTTTTAATCGCGTATTCAGTAATAAAAAGTTAATCAAATTGGCCGAGTAGGCGAATCACATATCAAGCAGCGTAACTTAACAATTAGCTGCGATCCATTCATGATTAATCCTTCTGAAAGAATTATTTTAGCTTCTTGGACAAACGGTTCTAGATATGCTGCCAAATCAAGTAGTTTTCTCTTACGCCAGTTTATCCGAATTGTTTTATAACTATATTTAACACAATAATTTTGCGGTTTAATAGCAGTATTGCTCTATAACTGCTTTTCTTTTATTTTATAACTGAGGGTTCGTGTCCTTTTAATTAACAGTTATATTGGAACTTTCGTTGTGAGTAATCTGTTGCAGAAAGCAAAATTGTTATATAATGTTACTAATGCAACCATTATATAACCTAGTCACATACTTTATTAAAACAGTTGTATAAAACAGTTCTAAAGTGATAAATGACATAGCTATTATAAATCAATTAATATTTGTAAGGGGTGAATGTCTTATAACCAATATTATATAAACGTTTACAAAACACTTTAATACTTATCTCATAAGCAGTTTTATAATTTTGTTGTAAGAACGTTCTAAACGTCGATTTAAAAAACAACTTTGAATAGATAACAAAATAATCTTCCAGGCAACTTTAATAGAACCATTTTACATTTAGAGAGCAACAACATAACTACAATAAAATTGAAAAGTTTTCTAACTTAAAAATTATAAAACCACTTTGTTAGTTGGGCAGATTTTAGTCAAAAAATTACAAAAATAAAATGAACGTTTCAAACGTTTCTATAACGGTTCTACACGTAAACGTACAAAAACTATAATATCGTTACCAAAATTGAATTAATTCTGACATATTAAAATAACAATAATAAAACGTATAATATTGCACCATCAAAGTCAATATAATACCATAACAATAATACATTTTCTTAACAACGTCAGCGAATTTCCTGTTTAATGACCAAGTTATTGTTTACGGGAAGAGTTTCTTTGAATTATAACACCTTTAAGTGATTAGGCGTAAGCGTCAGCGTTCCAGTTATGTAGTGTTAAATTACTGATTATGTGTATCTTAATTATGTTTATTAGTCGACAATTGAGAAATCAATGTTGTAAAGTA
This sequence comes from Aquatica leii, assembly GCA_035610365.1. Lineage (NCBI taxonomy): Eukaryota > Metazoa > Arthropoda > Insecta > Coleoptera > Lampyridae > Aquatica > Aquatica leii. Next base: position 47,638,187 of record CM069433.1, on the reverse strand, counting down.
AGCTATGACTTTGTCTATGTGTGGTATAATTAATTCAACCATTTTTGTAATAATTGTAGTTACAAAGTCTGGCGTTTCTTGCTTATTTGTATAGTTCATTCTGTTTAAGTTAGTCGGGAGTCTAGGAAAATATCAATCATAATCATTATGGCGAGTTTCTTGATAATTATTCTGACTAGTACTGGTTTGATATGGTTTGTGGGTATAATCGGTTTTGTTTGGAGGTATTTATATGGCGTTTTAGCTTTAGATATTTTTAAGTTGATACTCTCCATATTTTATACACTGTGGTGGTATATTTGACTGTTTTAGACATTGGGTATAGTGGTGGCTACCTGTGCATTTCACACATCTGAGTTCCATTCTACAATAGTTGTGCGTGTGTCCGTACCGTTGCCAATTCTTACATTAAGGAATGTCGCCCAATTTTTGTCTAGGTTCAACTTCAATTATGCTACGATGTATTTTATGCAAATTCATGATCTGTTTTATTTAATCCGTGTTATCTAAATCCATCGCACATAAGAGTATTGGTTTTTTGTCTCTATTGTAAAGGCGTAATACCTTTATGATCAGGTAGTCAAGGTCTTCTAAATTGTGGTAGTTGAGATTGTTGTAGAATTTAGTACTTTTTCTATAGTTCTCGATCGTGTTTAGATTGATTTTAATTTAATCACTCTTTAGTGCTGTTTCAAATTCTCCTGTTGTTTGTTCTTTAAGGTCGTTGATTATTTCTTGGTAGGGGTCCGCTTTTATTTGCACTATTAATGCACCTAGAATTATAGTTTATATTTAAACGAAAACTGTTTGAAATAATTATTAATATTTGACCTAAGGTCAGTTCGCGGTCGTATTGATAGATAAAAGACAGTCAGACAACACGTTCTTATACTCTGAGTTTTAAACAAGAACTCAGTATCAACATTGCCAGACGCTTAAAATAACAATCTTTAGAAGCGCATGCTAAACAATCCGTATATTTAACAAAAACTCCGTATATGTATAAAATAAAATGAAATGTTAGAGAAAACATTTATTTCTGTTGCATATAAAACATTAATCTCTTCGTTGCCTCAGATAACGTGCAAAGTGGTATATAACGAAATATATAAATTTTACACGTTATGTATCTAACTTGACAGCTGTCAAACTTAACGTCCAACTTTGAATAAATTCACGTTTTTTTTTAATTATCTTTCAACGAATACGTAAAATGTTGTTCGATACATGGGCGCTGTCAACTTTTCGGGTTCTTGGCCTCAAACACGAAAACTAATTTGGCAGCGCTCTTGTATCGAAAATAACTATTATGTATAATTACCAAGAAAAACTCTTAAAAAATATAAACTACAACAGGAAAATCTCTTAAAAATAAAAACCAAAACAGGAAAATCTGTGAATAATAGAAAACTAATAGATATTTAACATAATTATAATGAAAACACTCATTTCAGATACATTAATTTCATTTTATCTATCACAGAATTTTTTTTTAAATCATAACAGTTTTCGTTTCCTATATAACCTTTGGTGCGCAAAAGGCCGACATTAGTTTTAGTATTTAGCCTATTACGTTACGTGAGAATTATTAAATATCTCAAAATTTATCCAGTCTCTACGTGACGTAATGTTAGTCTTAAATTATTATTTTTAAAGGTTTTTATTTAAAAAACAGCGTAACAAAAATTTAGTATTTTTTGACGATTGAAATTTAGAATTATTAATGTTTGTTAAATTTACGTTATAGCAAGATCATGTAAACAAACCTAAAGAAATAAGTTTTCTTTTCAAATGCGTTTGGTTAAGCAAGTAAACATTAATAAATTTTATATTAAAATTCTGAAATGTAAAAAGGTCGGTAGTTTAATTAGTATAATTCGTTGTAACAACAAACAGATAAAACAAAAAGTAATTATAAATAATGGAATTTGCTTTTACCGTTGTACTGATTTTCTTTTGAAGAATAAATATTTAAACCAAAAATAAAATTATAATTACATTTCTAAATTATTAACAAGGTAAGAGAGTGGGTGCGGATTATATAAATTGAAAGAAAGCACGACACCTTATTTTTAATTAAATTGTATTTTTAAATAAATGTCGTAGACATCGTACTCTTTTTAAATACATTTGAAATGTTTGAAATGAACAGTGTTCTAAATTCAAACAGCACAAGTTAGGTGCACGATTTTTGTCAGACACAAAATTTTAGACATATGTAGTTTAAAAACTTAGTAACATTTTAATGTTTAGCATATGTATATATTATAAAGGAATACATTTAGATTTATTCTGCAATTGTAAGTTGTATCATTTCTCAACTTCTTAGCAGTTGTAAGTATTGATTATTAATAGGCTTCGGATAATTATGCACTAAAAACAGTAGAAATATGCATGCAAATATGAATAACAAACAAATGTGTATTTTTTATAGTTTTATTATTTGCATACTACTTTCTATATAATACATGACTAAATAATCAATATACTACTAAAAACTAATAAATACATAACGCAATAAATATTTAAACGTTGAGCGACAAAATACGAACTGTCATTGAAACACAAATTTAATTAAAAAACATTGTTATTTTAGAGTTGCTTCAATTTTTTTAAGTTCTTTATTTAAAAGAATACTCTCTCTTTCTTCTATCGTATCAATATATATGGCGGATCTTTGCATTTTTTATTCAGTCGAATATTTCCTCGTAGATGCATTCTTTATACGGTGTGTATTTTAATGATTGTCCAGTATTTGAATTTGCCGCTTGTTTATTCGTCAACAAATCAACATATTGTTTGATTCTAGTTACTAGAATAACGACGCGGCAAATTCAAACACCGGACAATCATTAAAATACGCACTGTAGAATTGACATAACGTTGGAATCATTTCATTTTTCCACAAATCTTTGTCTTTTGTAATTTTTTCAACATGAAGGGGCTTATCATCATTACAATAAACAATAAAATAGCATACTTCTCTATTGCAGATTTTTAATTGACCCTGAATCTAAAAGAGATCATAATGGCAATGAAAAATCGAAATAATAGATTTTATGTATCCGGCTGCTTGCAGGTGTACCGTGGGCGTTAAGATAAGATAATCGCAAAGAAATTGACACGTGCTGTTTGCATTTACTAGCAGATATCTGTTACTTGGTCCCTTCCTCATCAGTCTTTGAATAAAAAAATATAAATTTAGTAATGTTATATGTTGTTCGGATACTAATGAAGGAATAAAACTTCAATTTGTATTTTTCAATTTTTATTTTACAGATTTTGAGCGGTGAATAATTAAAAAAAATATTTGATTCTCATTTTTCCCATTGTACATGATAATGAGTGGTTAATAATTTTTGTGTACTCATTGAGTTTATGAGATAAGTTAACTTCATCAAAACTATTCAAAAAATGAAGACGTCATGCCATTTTCATTATTCAGAATAACAACACTATTTTGAACTATTTTCAACGAACGGTTTTCGTGCTAAACGTAAAGAAAAATTAAAATATTTTATAACTAATATTTTTTTATCTTTGCAGAATTTAAGAGGTTTTTTTACTATTTTTTCTAAGTTCTACAAATGTAACTTAAAACTATACTATTGATTGCAACAAGTTTTTTTTGTAGCGAAGACCCTTAAATAAATACAACAAATTGGTTATCACGCCAAAGAATTAAATAAAAAATAACTATTTTATAACAACTGTAACTAAAGCGGTCTCTTGTGTCGTCGTGTGTCATGTGCTTACGGCGCTTCCAAACAAAGCATAAACATAAACAAAATTAAAATTTCGTAAAATCGTAAATAAATCTCAATCTAAACACAAGAAATTACTATTCAACATACATACTACATCTATAGGACAATAGAAGTATTGATAGTATTGCTGGTTGCCTATATCGATGTTAATCCCAATTTATTCAATTCAATTGCTATCTTAAAACATGCGATTTCCTTATCAACTCTTAAAACTGTTCAACCGATATTTGCTCTGCATTTTTATTCTTTATAGTTTGCGATTTTTTTATATTAGTTTCTTTAAGGTTCTACTAAATAGATTCAAAATATAGTTTTTTCTTATTGTGTTTGTCAAAAATATTCTATTTGATATATTTTTTCATAAACTTACAGCTAATATTTTATTTTTTCATTTTGCTAAAAGGGTGTCAGCACTAGTAAAAGCTGTACACAATCATTTAGTAAATTCTAAACTTTATATATTAATTTATAATTATCTTCCTTGTGTTTTTCCAAGTGGTAATTGTTTTAATCCCAATAGAAGGTCGGAGGTGGGCAACAAATTAATTTGCTTTGGATATTGTTATTGGCGACGTTTCGCAGACTAAAATATGCCTGCTTCTTCGAGCCAAATGATCCTGTGCAATAATTACAATGAAATTTTGACCTGCAACTGCTTACAATAATCGAATGGACCCAACTACATTTTAACAATGATTAACAACGTTTCGCACCGGTATTTCACAATGTCATAGAGCGTGTTTTTTACTTTGATTTTTAATGTACACTTTTTTTCAGTCAATGTTCAAAAAAACTTTAGTTGCATTTACAAACCTTTGCAAAATTTGAATAATAACATGCTTTGATCCGTTGAAAAATTATCGTACTCGTTGGCAAATTGGTTTAAAGTTTTCTTTTGGTATTCTAGTTAAAAAACTATTTTTGTTAATACTTAGTTGCTTCCTGGTTATAGATTAACTTGTTTGCGTATTCAAATTTAAAACTCCAAATAATAATTACAAAATAAATGTTTAAAGAAAAATGTTACTTTATTCATTTCTTACCTGATGATTGTCATTTACTTATTCATTGCAAATCTTCAACTAAATACAAAAAGTTATTTAAATTTTTGGCAATTTTTTTTAAGAAATACAATTGTATGTATTTCCAAAACATCTAGAAAAATTTTTAACGCATTAGCCGTTAGAAACATGTCAATTTGTAGTAGTGGAAGAAAGACGAGTACAATATTGTTTTTTACTAAGTGGTCTATGTGAGTGGCCTTTTGCCTTAGACCCATAGAACGGACAGCAATTTACTCAATTCCAGTATCCCCAGTATACTGATGCATTTGTGCGGAAAGGGCGAGGGTTGTTCGAACATTGCAAGGTAGCAGAGGATACTGCGACGGCGACTTGTCCAACGTGGTCCGGTAGCAACACGAGTATCCGAGAGTGATAGAAAGCCCCACCGGGGACGCGCTATCCGGTGCTCTGTCAATTGGTGTCGGCCTATCGGGGGCGTGGGACCTAGCTTAGGCATAGGTTGGTCGTCGACTTATTCCGTCGACATCTCTCTTGAAACGGGGAGGGGAGTGTTTAGGAACTCTATCCCCGCCTCGTTTCACTGGCCAGCTAACATCGACCAGAAACAAGAGTCATATATAGTGATATATTAATACAGTCCGCAAACGAATACGTATTAGTTCAGTTTAATAAAAAAATAACGTTACTGTATGACAAAATGCTAAATTAAATATTGGTTTAGTAAAAATCAGATTTTCACGGGTTGCATTCGTATTACAATTTTTCATACTAAATAATTCTCGTGTTGTCGTTATCGCACGAGTTGATCTTGTGTCCACGTTGTAGCGAACTGATTGTTTCCGCCGTAAAGTATCGCTTTATTAGATCGGCTTCTCATCGATAAAACTGATTTTCAAACTTACGGTAAAAAAATTAGAATCTCGGTTAATATTAAAAAGAGTTTTAATTATTGTAATAAATTCTCTAATTTTTTGCTGATAGTCATTAGAAACATCAGCCAAAACCTTAGTATTTTCAAACATCATTTGATGATCCGTTTCTAACACGTGTTCCACCACCGCTGACGTCGATGATAGTTTAAGACCACTACGTCTTTGATACTTCTTAACATGAATTTTTACGCTTCTAATCGTTTCTCCTATGTATGCACGACCATAAGAGCAAAAAATACTATAAACGCTGTCAAATTGAAAAGGAATAACGTGCTTCATCGGATTTAAGAGTTAACCTAATTTAAGAAAAATAGAGAACTGAGTAACAATGTTGTGTTTAGACAACATTTTTCCTATACGGTGCATGGTACCTTTGGCATAGATTAGATATGCGATAGACACTGGTTGAGACAAAGATTCTGCTGTTGCTTTTGGTTTTGCAAACGTAAACTTTTTCTATTATACTTGTTTTCGACTAACACATTGGTTAGATAGTTTAACTCTTTTTTAATGATTTTGGGATTAAGTTAAAGAAATCGCTCTGTACACTAAAGAATTCACTACTGATAATTTCTGAGAAAGGTGATGGTCTGATAATTCATTTAACTATTTACCTGGATAGGTAGGTTTTCGATAAACTAAACGTAATAATGAACCATCTTCATTTTAATTAATTAAAACGACCAAAAATGATAAGGAGGAGCTGTTGTTTAATTCCATAGTAAAACTACTATTTTGGTGAATTCAGTTTAAACTGTAGAAAGACCATGTTGCGAAATTACAAAGGTATCATTAACGTATCTGTAGCAATACTTGGGTTTTAGATAAAATGTAGATGAAGCTTTTTTTTATAAAAAATTTCATAAATATATTAACAACAACCGGTGGAGAACCCATGGCGGCTCCTAATGTTTGTAAATAAAACTTTTCTCGCAAAGTAAAATATGTGGAATTTCTACAACTAACTAAAAACTCGACATAATTGAAAAGCTTGACCAAGGAGGGTCTACAAAAAGCTTATCGTTACAATATGGTCTAAGTGATACAAACAGATCGGGATCTACAAAAAAAATAAATATAATTCATTAAGTGCAATCATGTAGCAAAACAATGAAACTTTCAATTTATGATGAGCTTAACAAATCAATGTTGCAGTGGTTTAATCAACAAAGTGCACAAAATATTCCTGTTTCAGAAATTATTTACGCAAAGCAAATAAAACTAAATTTGAATGCACTAGGAATAGAAAGTAATTTCAACGCATCTTCGGGCTGGCTGACGCGATGCAAACAGCGACATAGAGTTTGTGAGATTATTATACACCGCGAAAAATTAAGCAAACAAAGAAAAAACGCGGTTTTATGTTCCGTAAATCCAACTAGTTCTTGTAAAATTAAACTAAAACGGAAAAACTAAAAAACCGCATTATTTTAAGAGAATCTACTAATATGCCTGTAACGTATTTTAATCACAAGTAAACCTGGATGGATACCACAATTTTTAAAACATGGTTTTATCACAACTTTGTACAAAGAGTACAAAGGGTGTTGTGGAAGCTCATAATGATAATATCTTAGAATAGTTTAAAATTGCTTGAGATGATATAAGGTGTGAAGTTATGTCTGGCAGTGAAATCGTTAAAAAAACAAGAACAGACAACAGATTCTGACGAGTGTGTAAACGAAAACATGGACTCATTTCTGATATACAGCAATTCTTTGTAAAAAAACTTTCCAACCACTGGTTGCTGTCTTCATAAACTTTTCGAAATCTATTTCTTCGACTTGATTTCTCGTTATACTAGTTATTACTCTAGTTCAAACCCGAACGTATGTAACGTTGTTATTGCCAGCAAACGGGGCTAGACGATCGATGTGAACCAGTTTTGGCTTGCCTTTGGTTGGTTTTTGGATGCGATATATGACGTGATTAATACGCTGCACAACTTCATAAGGATCCTTTCATCGCCTCTGCAGCTTCGGCGACAAACCACGTTTTTTTTGGGGATTATACAACTCGCCATCTTGAAATTTGTGTGTTTTTACAGACCGTTTCATGTATTTCGTCTAGCCTCTTCGTCATCTTGCTGACGGAGTCTTCTTCAACTTTTTTTTCCGTTTCCGTCTAAATTGGAGGTCGCATGGCAGTCGTACTTTGCGACCGAGCTTGAAACAGGATGGTATTTAGCATGTGCTTTTGTAAACAGATGATCGCCCATTAAGAAAAGGTGAAAGCACTGATCCCAGTCTCTTTACTGTTCGGACACTACTTTGGCTAAATACTTTTCTATTATTCGATTTATCCGTTGAATCATGTTATCAAATTGAGTATGGAGAGAGGTCGCGTTAGTTTTCTGAACTCCCAACAGTCGGCAAACTTCTTGAAACAGCGCAGACTTAAAGTTGCGGTTTTGGTCGGAATGTAACTCTAACGGAACTTTACACCACCGGCAAAAAGAAAAATTTTCACTAATACGTCTACGACTGTAGCTGCTTCTTGATTAGGTATGTCGTAAGCTTTTGTCCATTTCGTGAAATAATCCGTCGTCACCAGGATGTATTTATTTCCCGAATCATATTCTGTGTGATATCAATTGCTCTTCTCTAAAGGGTTATCCACTTTATACTGTTTGCTTTGCACTTTTTCGACTATTTCTTGATACACAGACCGTGCACTTACCGCGCCATTCCATAACGTCTTCTTTGCAATTCACCTAGTAAAATATTTTTCAAAGTTTCTCCAATGTCCTTTTGATGTACTATCGTGAAGATGCTTCAACACCTATGACACCCGGCTTCTTGGCACTACCAATTGCAGTCTACCCTTGATACTTTCTAGGGATCTTTTAAAAAGACCTTCTAATCTCAGAGTCTCACTGCGTCTAGCACACTTTCATGTTTCTGCTCAAAGCACTCACTTCTTCTCCGGTTGATCGTCGGCCGTTTTCTTTTCAGTCCAAGATCCATCTATCTTGCCACTTGTTTTTTCGGATTACAAAACTGTAATATATAGTTTAAAACGGCGTGGTCCGTTCTTAGTAAAAATTTTCGTTCGTACAAATATTTGTAGAAGTGCTCTATGGACTTGACGACATCTAACTACTCTTTCCTTGTGACGCAGTATCTTTTCTGGCCTGGACAAAACTTTGCTAAAATACGCGATGATTTTTTCTTGTCTATCTTATTCTTGTGAAAGGATTGCACCTATGGCCACATTACTTGCATCTGTATCCAAAACAATTTTTTTTTCTTTTCTTGGATAATTTAAAATTCGCGAAGTAATGGAAAGCGTTTTTGCAGTCTTGATCCCATTTAAATTTTGCCCTTTCTTCAGTCAGTTACGTCAATGGTTTAGCAATGTTTGCAAATCCGGGTGCAAATCGTCTATAATAGGTGCACAACCCAATAAAATTGCAAACTTAATGTTTGTCGATCGGTTTTGATCGTACTTGCACTGCTCGAACCTTGTCTGAGTCAGTATTTTCTCCATCCCTAGATACGACGTTCTTTGTGCTCAGTTTTAGATTTGTCTCAGGTAGTCGTTGAAACACATCCTTCAGGTAGTTCAAATGTTTTTTCATGATGTCGGCTACTAGTACTTGATGATTGAGTACTCAATTTCCCAAACCAATGGCCACTTGTACTTGTCCGTGAGTAGGTATTTCTTCGCCCGTCGCCGATCGAAGTCGTACTGTTACTGGTGATGTCTTCTCTTTTTTCAGAGTATATCCGGACAAATGATGGTCTTCGTCGCTCCTGTGTGAACTAGTAACTGAGCACTTCTTTTATTAACTTTGCCATCGAGATAAATGCTATGCAATTTGCTCTGTAAGCGATGCCATGTGCGCTTTTTTTGTGTTTTTCTTATGATTAGTAACATGCCGTCGTACGTGGCCTATTTCACCGCAGTTCAAAGTCGTTACTCCTCTTTCCCGAAGTATATGTCACGCTATGTTCCCAATGCTTTCTAGTGTCTGTGCGGATTTTTCTGCACCACAGCGGAGTTTATGGCTGACTCGTTGCGATGCTTGTTTTGCTGCTTCAAACTCTAAAGGCGGGTTGCACAAAGCAAATCAAAAATGTAACAACTGATTATTTCTCAAAACAATTGCTACATAGCCAATGAAACCACGTTTATTCGTGATGTAACAATTGATTTCAGAAATAATCACTTGCTACATTTTTGATTTGCTTTGTGCAACCCGCCTTAAGACATGCACTAAAACGTCATCCAACGTTTTCGGTTAAGCTAACAGGAGTCTACTGCGATTTGCTGTCTTGGAGGCCGTCTGGTGCAAGTCAAGTTAATCTGGCAATGTCAGCCTCAAACTCTCGACCACTTTCCGCAGCTTTCTGAACTTGACTTTTAGTTTGAGCTTGGTACTCTTGTTCAAGATGAGCATCTCCATATCTCATTTCTAAACATCAAATTAAGAGCTTGGAATTTTCTTGCAGGTGGTCAGGAACAGTCTCCAAATTTCAAGCGTTTCTCTACGTAAAGCTTTTATCAAAAACGTCGCTTCTGCTTTAACTATTAGCTGTAGTTTTAAACTGTTTGTGGTAAGTTTACCATGGAACTTTACCATCAAAATTTGGAGGTAGAATCTTAAACTTGTGCGTGGCTTCTTCTCGATGATCAATTAAATCTTTGTTTGTAACACTTCTTTCACTATGGTCGTTGATTTAATTTATTTTCTTGTCTAACAGTCTCATTATGACTTCTAATTTGTCCACTTCTATTTTATCATTTATAGATTGTTTTCCGTTTTCTAGAAATTCGCATATTTCCTCTCTTAATTTTTTAATTTGGCTTTCTACAGTAATTTGTATTTGTTCCTAAATAGTTTGGTTTTTAATATTTGTTCGTATTTCTTCTTTTAAACTTGTAGATTTTTTCTTCATTTTTTTAGAATGTTTGGACAGTTTTTTTCCATTTTCTAAGAATTTTCGCTAATTTTTTTATTTATTTATTACGGAAATTTCAAATAGTTTTGCATCCATTTTAGTTAGATAAGTTACCGGCATAAGTTAATAAATACAAAGTTTTAATAACGCTCACTACTTCAGTGAACTGGAATAACTATAATTACACTCCGTAAACAAACACACGCAAAGCCCAAACTAAACAGTTGGTTATTTACACGATATCAACGTTTTATTAACGGGTTTCAATGCCGCACTGTATCACAAGTGTAACAAATTTTAAATTTAAATTGTTTAAAACTAAATATTTACACGATTAGAACTACCCGTAACTAATTAAATCTAACGATGGTTACGAAAAACACTACATTACATAATGTCCACAGATAATTTCGGTTTATCCTAACCGGTATTTGTTTATATTACAAGCACGTACAACTTATCGTAATTTATCTTAACACACACGTTAAACACTTATTTATTTAAACCGATAAAGTTCTCTTCCGACTTAATTCGAAAAAACTGACTGCAGCTCTTTTTGAATGTTTTTTATATATTTCTGTTATCTGTGTCGAGAATTTTCTACATCTTTTGTTTCTTGTTTCGAAGTTGACAATAACTTTGAGAACGTTTTAATAATATAATTGAATGTTTTAAGCGTTTCCTTATGTTGACAAAAAAAATGTGTAATAAGCAAATGTCTAAAAACAAAAAAAAACAACGTAAATCAGGTATTTTTTATACGCTTATCTTTGACATTTTCTGCTATTAGTATATAAGGTCAGTTGTTACTACGTCTTTAAAAAGATTTTTTTGAACAAAACTTTTTGGTGCAAGACTCAATTTGTATATAGGTACTCAATGTTATAGTCATAATAGTTAAGTATTAGTTTCTATTTCTGTTTTAATCAGTTTTTTTATTAGTCAGGTTTCTTAAAAACTAAACGTGGAGAATTTATAATAGAACCGATGGAAGGTTATAACCAGTCAAGTGGCAAAGAACATCCCCATTTTGTATATCCACATGACAAACAACCATTGTCAAAAGATATCATTTGCAATATGAATAACATAATTTCCAGAACAGCGAGAAATCAGTTTAAAAATGTTCGTCCAACAAACGTAACAGAGTATCACATAGAAGTACTGTTAACAGTTGATAAAAGTATGCTTAATCATCACGCTCGATTTGACGTAGATAATTATATACTTACGGTCTTTAACATGGTATGTTATTAGTCAATTACAGTTTAAGTATTACTACATTTACAAATATTTAGGCACACGCACTTTATCAGGATTCGTCTTTAGGTCTAAGTATAAATTTGGCAATTGTGCGGATTATTCGATTAGAAGAGGACAATCACAAGGTAAATAAACTAATTACTTTATTTAACCCAATCCTCGAAGGCAAACTTGTGTTTACATCAGTTTTATTTTTACAAGTTGCAATAATAGTTTAGTTGTCCAACACGTTAACTTTTGTTTGTTTGTTTAGCTGAATCTCGCAGTGAATAAAAACGTAAAAAAGACTTTAGAAAGTTTTGAAAAGTGGCAGCATACAATAAACCCAAGAGACGACACCCACCCCAACCATCATGACGTAGCAATTCTCCTTACAAGGTATTTTCTAAATATCCATTACGATAAATTGCAAGCTTGCACGATATAAGTAAAGAGAATGCAAAAAAGTGTATGAAAACGCGATGAGCCACGTTGATTACGTGGAAATGCGGATAGCGAGCGTTGATTAAAAGTATAAGATATACAAGGCTTTTTACGACAGCCACTGAATTGCACAAGGAAAAGTAGACGAAAAATGCTAACGTTAAGTAGGTCGCAACCTTAAGAAGCGTCAACAGATAAAATATATTGTAGATTGTAAGAATAAGCTTACGGTTATCCATACACTTTCGTCTAAATTGCAATTGTGAATATTACAATGTAACAATACAATTTTTTGCACTAAATAATTAAGATAGTGCATACATTTTTTGTTTAAATTAATTAGAAAGATATAATGGATGAATTGATTATGAATTGTAACGTTAATATTCTTTGACAAATATTTGCCATCTATTAGCGTTAACTTTTATAAAAAATTAATTATTTTTAATTAGGTCTTGTTTAATTCTCTAATAAAGAATTATTAATGCTATAATTAAGCTCAGTTTAACGAATAGTTTTACGTTTTAGTTAAATACTGGAGGCTTAAAATTTATGGATAAATCCATTTAAATTAAAAATAATTTTAAAATTTTACTTGGTTTTACGTAAGCTCCAATTGAAATAAAACAATGCAAAAGACACTGTACTCAAGATTGGACAATTTCACCCTAGAAACACACAATTCCGAAAAACGTAAATGCAACTTAATCCTTTCACAAAAATATTTCTTTTTATGGTTATTATTGCAGATTGCTTAAGCTACTTTAAATTTTTGCTATATGTATTTGATTACATATTATAATTTGTTTAATAGGAATAATTGCTATACAATCATAGATTTTTATCAACTTTTTCAGTGAATTATTCAGTTTTAATTTCTGCTACACAAAATACAAATTTAAATTACGGTTTTCATTAATTATTAAAGCAGAACATTACAATATTGAGGGGCTGTTAGCAACATTAATCTTATGCGTCCCTAAATGTTAAAAAAATAGAGCTTGAAAACTTGACGTAGAGCGCAACGCATATGTCAGAGTGTATTTTAACTTAAACTTAAATTGAAGATTTATTTTTGACGTAATTATCTAAGGAAAGTTGGTTGAAAACTTTTTTCACGGTTTAACAATATTTAAAAATACTTTTCTAAAACTTCGAATAGCATATACAATCAAAAGTGACAGCATAATTTTAGACTAACAATAAATTGGTGTTCCTAGTTTATCTGCTTTAGTTTTGAATATGTATTGTTAGTTCAGTATTTTGAAATACAAGGATCTTAAAAGGATATTCTTGTCGGGCACAAATTTAATTTAGATTTACGTCTTATATTGCTGGGATACACCTAGTAAAAAGAAGTATCGCGATTTTCTATTTTTATGTCGGGGTTTGTTTTATGAGTTGACTTGTATTAAGACAGTAATAAAATGTTATATTATATTACATTGACCAAAATCGAAACCTATTGCATATTTTGGTATCTTGGCATATTGAAAATTTAACACTATATATAAACTTTTTTTTAACAATTTGACATACATTTCTGTTGGAATACTGTGTAAATTAATTTATAAACTTATGATAGATATTTTAAACTGACATTTAAACCAGATTTTATGTTAAATCTAAAAAATAAACATATACTTTCCAGCACAACCTTTAAAATAGAAAATAATTTAAATAAAATAAATTTAAAATATTTATTAGAGGTAACGATCTGAGCTTGAGTAATAAGATAATTTTTTAAATCTATCTTAAACCATATAAATATGATTTAGTTAAACGCACCCAAGCACATGTAAAGAAATGTATTTGGTGTTACGTTTTGTGTTTTTGTAATTAAAATGAGTCGAAAAAGATTATTTGGTGCTCAAAAAAAAAAAAAAAATTGCCAAAGACAAACAAGAAATGATTGAAAAAAAAAATTCCTAAACTAAAATAAAGTATTTAGTAAAAGTGATTCCGGGGCATCAACAGGTAGGTTGATTTCTTTTCGCGCCTTGAAATACAGTTAAACAAATACGTAAATTTACAAATAAAAGTTGAAGAAGAGAAAGATTCGCTTTCTTTAGACATACAGGCTGCCCGTGTATAAGTCCACAAATTTTTTTTAATGATATGAATTCAATTGATTTATATAGATGACACTTACATAGCAGTTCTAGCACACGGCTTATTGAAATTATGGATAATGTTATCAGTAGGGTAATGTTATCATGTTAATAACGAACGGGCCGGACTTATTTAAGTATTTTGATTGTCGTACCTTTCCTCATTTAAACATATGTAAATACGTTCTCCGAGATACTTAGCATTTTCTGTGTATTTTAAAAAAATGTGTGTTCTTAGAGTAACAACGTAATTTAACTACATCTTATGTTATAACAGTATTTTGAATTTATCTTTATTTTTAGTGCCAAAAATTACTAAGAATGAATGTATTATTGTTCTTAGAACAGTGAACTAACCATCATAACATTATTTTTGATTTCTTTTTGTTAGCGGTGTCAACAAACTGGTTATACAACTGGTCTGTAATTTTTGATTTATTTGGCTTAAAATTTAGATATTTTTTGCTTGTGTATTGATGCTATACTTTCATCTTCTAAATTAACAATATGTTAATTAAATACAAACTGTATGTATTTAGTGCTTTCTAACCAGTAAACATTTGTTTTTTTTCGGATATTACCATTTGGTAATTTAATCAAAAAACCCAAGTCCCAATGTGATTCTATTAAGCGGGTGCACTGTATATCATTATACATATAAATGGATTCAATATTTTATTATCTTCTTAATATTTAGATTATGAAGAAATGGATGATGATTGATATGCGATGTCGATTATGGTATCTGTTTTTTTTAAATTAATTTTTCTAAAAACTTAAGTGGAAAAAAAGATATCATTAAATTATAATTTTTTTATTTAACCGGTTTACATTCAACTTTTGTTAGTGGTACAAATTTACATGCAATCAAATACAATAATTAATATTGCCAAAACAAATTAAGTAGATACTAAAATCATCTACATAGATAAGATTCTGGTTTTACGATGAGGTTTTTTGAGTGTTGTAACATTATTACCAGTGCCAGTGTTGGTATTAGCAACTGACCATTTTAATGTTCTATAAAGCTGCATTTTAATCAGTTAGTCAATAATTATTATGTGAATTGCATTGAGTTAACCAGAATTTTTTGTCAATCTTAAATTATTTTTTAATCGTTGTTTTTTTTTGTTCCTAAAACATCATTTGTTTGGAACTTACAAAACTCTTCATTATTAGTTATTTAACGAACAAGATTGTTAATAATTGCACTTCATAATCGAACGTTTTAACACCGTGAGCGAGTGTAGCGAGCAAACGCGTTAATATAGTCAAGATTAGTCGTCGCCGATTAACAAACGAGTTAATTTTAAAGTTTTTCCGTTGATCGTACGTTAGTATAACATGTGAAGTTGTAAGGAAACTAAAGTATACGTAACTTGTTATATCTAGTAGTCGTACAAAGTCGTTAAATTAGTGGTTGCTAACGACTTTATTGGTTGCTGTAGAAAATCGTTTATTAACTGAAATTTATTCATTGGTTCTAAATCGTTCTTTAATAGGGGTCATTAACGATCTATTTCTGATACATTAGGTGCTTTCTTTTGCACACGATTCGTGAATCTGGATTCGTTAAATTTGAACTACACGTTGCGATCGTAATACTTTTGATCACGATCGCGAAAACAACAAAAGAACACTGCTTCAAGGTTACGTTTAATCTTTCCGTTTAGTTAGCTTAGAATATTTTCGTTTTGTGTTGCTCTGGAAAGGATATTAATAAATTCATATTGGTATTAAATTAAAGATTTTATAATTTTTAAATATTTACAATTATATCTTATAGGTCGAATTGTTAACTCCAGTAAATGATGCTATTAGTTCTAGTTCTAGTGACAGTGATGAAAATAGAGAAAGGAGGGATCATATTAGGATAATGGATTATGTGGAGATAATAGTTAACAATTATTCTCCTAGTGATTTTAAAAGTCATTTTGGGATGGAACGTACTAGTGCTGAAAAGATAATTGAACAATATAGTGCCAATTTTATACCCAGAAAAGGAGGTCGGCAACAAATTACTGCTTCTAAGGCAATTTTATTAACAATTTGGTATTTGGCCAATACTGAAACTTTTCGGCAAATTGGCGATAGATTTGATGTAACTTTAAGTTGTGCACATGCACAGTGAAACAAGTTACTGAATTCTTTGTTCGTATCAGTTCCGATTATATAAAGAGGCCTACAATTGTTGAAGCTGAAATAGAATCTAGAGCATTTGCAAAAAAAAGGTATAACGGATGTGATTGGGGCTATTGACGAAACCCACTTTAAGATCAACAGACCAAAATATTACCCTGAAGATTATTGCAATCGAAAAGGGTACCACAGTGTTGTAATGCAAGGAGTAGTAAATAGCAGTATGTTGTTTGTTGATATTTATGTAGGTGAACCAGGATCTATGCATGATGCTAGGGTCTTTCGACGATCTGTGTTGTACAGAACTGCATTAGAAAGTAATGATGATTTATTTTATGGCAGATACAAATTAATCGGGGATTCTGCTTATCCATCATTGAATTGACTGCTCGTACCGAAAAAGGACAACGGTCATTTAAATAATGAGGATAAAAATTTCAATTATCGCCACTCAAGTACTAGAATAGTGGTGGAAAACGGTTATGGCCATTTAAAAGGGCGATTTAGAAGACTTCAAAAATTTGATAATATAAAACACAGCTTTATAGTGAATTGTATAGCTGCATCTTGTGTATTACACAACATATGTCAGATATCTAAAGGCTTGATTGATGAAATATTTTTAGAGGATACAGAAATATAGATAATAAGTATATATTTTTATATAACTTTATACAAGTGTTTTTTGTGATAAATGTTCAAGATATTTTTCGAATAAATTTATTTTTATCTCCTCTAATGAAAGTTTCTTTTTCTCTAACTCCATTCTTTCCTCATGTCGCTTTTGTTTGTGCACAAGCCGTTCTCTCAGCGGAGTATTTATTTTTCTTTTTTTGGATGGCAGATCCAATTGTGATTGCTCTATTGCATCGGTATCTGTTGTGGTAGTTGTTTGATCGCTATCTGTTTGTGGGTCATCATCATTTGAAGTGGAAGCAGTTTCTTCTGCTGGAAGCACTGCATTATTAACCCCTACATTTATCACACTTCGAGGTGCTGCAGTATTTGAGGGTTTATCGCCCATAATTTCATCAATCATATCAAAATATTTGTAATGTAGGGCCCCTCTGCCACTTTTCTTCGGACGTTTATTGTCTTTAATAGACCTATATACTCTTAATAAATTTGTCCATTTCCTTTCAAGTTTCTTAGGATTGCGCTAAAAAATTGTATGGCTAAATACATATTTTATATACTAATTTGAGGTATTCTTACAAAGTAATTATGTGCTGCCATTTGTTTTTTTTGCGTTTGTGAAGGCGTCTTTATGATCATTGTATAGAGATATCAATAATGCGGTTTCTGCATCAGACCAGAAAACTTCAGTGAAGGAAGATTCTCCGGTCTGAGTAGTAGACATGCTGGTTGATGCAGGTGAATTATGTATCTGCGATTGTAATTTCTCCTCTCCACCTTTATGCCTATCCAATAAATCTTGGAAAAACCTTATATCTAAAAAGAATATGAATCAATTTTATAAATTCACCTCAATTTTATCAAACTATTACCTGCTGTCGCGCGGCAATACTCGTCTTCGGAAACAAGAAAACTATATACTTCACCATCTCCCTCTTGTAATTTTAAAACTCGTAAGTTGTTAGAACACGTCATTTTGTTATTGATGTCAAATATCAAACATCAAAAAATGAGGTTAAGAACACTGATCAAATAAGAATCAAATGATCAAATTGAACGAATACAAAAATAACAGCGATTCAGCGGGGCAAGGGGATTACCAATCTAGATCAGAAAAGTTAGGAAGGGGAATTGATCCTTTTAAGAAAACGAACACGATCTTTGAATCCAAGTGCGATGTAACGCGTTATGATCATAAAAATTGCATGAAAAGAAAGCGGCTATTATTATACGTTAATATTACTATTAACAGATGATCGACGGCAAACAATATTAATGGATTGTACACATTCTTTGAAAATTCTGAAGTTGATCAGTATAAAAATTTCTTTTGAATTACTCTTATCTTTATTTAAATTTAATGTTTTAAGCATATTTCTATCACTTGTTTTATGAACACTAAAGTATTTTTTTTTTAATTTCTGCACTTAATTTTTTTATATAAATAGTGACACAAATAACCCGCAATTTGAGCTATGGAACAAGATCTAAAGAAATTTTAACACTCCGTCACGTTCAAGCGACACTTGTATGTCTTCAGTTATAAAGTTTCCAAACAGTTTCTTTTCTTTTATTATTTTTTTGTCGTTATGTTTAGTATTTACTGTTTTATCTAGGGTAGGTAACCCGTAGTCCCTATCAATTTCACAGTTTGCTTGTTGAATTGGGACTTGTAAACAAATGTGTATGTTGCTGCCACGCTATCCTGAATTCACAAACAGGTGCTTGGGAATTATATGTTCCTCTGACACCGATCATTGAAAACGAATTTTTTAATAGAACTTGATTAATCCTTGACATCAATAATTACAGATTTCTTTTTTTTAAATCTTTCCATAATATTAAAACTGCATTTAGGGTCTATTGAAATCCTTCTACGCAATTTTTTTCTTTCGTTGCCATTTTCAACAAAATTTTACAATGTCGAAATATTTCAATGATGTTTTTAGGTCCGATTGCATAAAGCAAAATTAACTATTACTCCGGTTAATTTAGACATTTAAAATAACAAACACTTCCGGAAAACTGAAATTTCGTGGAGAGCTTAGGTTTACCATAAGAAAGGAAGTTTTAAATGCCCCCACTAATCCCATGTGCGCTACAAAAGTTATTCGAGATCAAATGTCAAAATTTCAGGTTTTTTAGATTTTTTTCGAAAACGGTAAGTTTTATCGAAAAAGTACTTCAAATCAAAGTTGTAGATCTTAAAATTATCTACAAAAAAGGTTCTTATAATATTTTTTCTAAGAGTCACTAATTCTGAGATATCGCGATTGTAAGAGTCATGTAGTAGATATAGAATTGCTACATATTTGGGCGGCATATCTAAAGCGCGTTTTTGAATTTTGAACTTGATTTACGTTTTTTGTAATTTTTAGAATCAATTTTGCAACGTTGCTGCTTTGGTCATTATAAAATATCTTAAAAAAATCGAACCAATAAATTTTCTTAATCTGGACAAACGCGTTCAGTTTTGGGTTTATCAAATTATTTCTTATAATCTTTAATAAGTGAGGAGAATCGTACGCTAAATACAATGCATCACTATTAATAGTAATATTTGGTTTATCTTTAGTTGCTTCTAAATGGGCTAACGCTGCTCTATTGTTTGATTCCTGATCGCATACTAAAATCGATTTGAAGCAGTTTCATTACAACTTTTTTTAAAATTGTTGCGAGTGGTTCATATTTTACGAAACCGTTGCTTATGAAATCACAAAACAACAGTTTCCAATTGTATAATAATGCTCTTAAATAAAACAAAATTCAGTTCGAGAAGCATAAATTTATAAACACTAGGCATATAGTATGTACATCAGGTTCCGCAAACTTCTTTATAGTACTTCAATGTATTAGATGAGGCTTACCTAAAAAGTCAAAGTATCAATTTTTTAAATATTTTTAACGGTAGGAAATCATCTGATAAATACTGAATAAGAATCAAAATTATTGTTAACAAATGTATATACATATAGCTGTAAATCAATTTTTTGCAATCAAATATCTACGCAATATCTTAATTTTTTTAATACTGAGATGCTGTTTACATACAGTAATTTTTCTCGTTACCTCATATACAGTGTGATTTTTAATTTCAGAATAGTTTAAATGAATTGCTTAATAAATTATTGTTACGAATTTATTATTAAAAACTAATTTATTTAAACTACTAAAAATATGTTTTACTTATACTAGAAATATGTACACTTCTAAATTAACGGAACTAATTATATCTATTAATATTTAATAAAAACACTTAAGGCGGGTTGCACAAAGCAAATCAAAAATGTAGCAAGTGATTATTTCTGAAATCAGTTGTTACATCACCAATAAACGTGGTTTCATTGGCTATGTAGCAATTGTTTTGAGAAATAATCAGTTGTTACATTTTTGATTTGTTTTGTGCAACCCGCCTTTACACTATAATTTATATCACTTACAAGAAGATAAGATAAAGTCCGCGGAGAGCTTCACACAATTGTTTACACTAAAATCACGTACGCGATTATTCACTGTAGGCTTATCTCACACGCGCTAACGACTTATTTGTTTCAACTTAAATAATCTTGTTAACACTGCTGTATTCGCATTACTGCAATAACTGACCTACGATTTGTTTCGTCGGTATATATACACATTTTGAAAATCATTCTTGAGTGTTCCATATCTTTTGATATATCTTCTAGAAGATGGATAACAGCTTCTAGAAGGCTCTTGAATTTGCAAATAACTTCTCGAACGTTATATTATTATAACGTTGTTAACATATAATTTAGATTTTAGTGACGTGTCTAAATCAGATATAATTTCATTTTTTTTTTTCTAAAATTCTAATTTTTTTTCTAAAAAGTTTGACAAGATCGTTAATATTTGTATTAGTGCATTAAAGCATTTGACAACGTTTTAAAACCAATGGAAATTTATCTTTTGAAAATCACAACAAATGTAAATAAATTATTACAATAACTTACGTATTTATAGTTTACTACAACATGTTTTTATTTTAATCTGACAAAACAGTTTCTTATCATAAGTTTAAGAAAGGTAAATATACACTAAGAAAATAAAGACGAGATTGAAAAAAGTTAAATTTTTTTGTCAATATTTCTTGAGAAACACGTCAACCTTAACTTGCGTTCTCACTTTCGTAAAAGTTTACACTATAAACCTTCGCATTTATTATTGTTTTCTAGTTTATAAAATGCACCAAAATAATACGCCCTTGTATTAAAGCTTCGTAAAAAGAGAAAGAGGTTATAAAGTTTTCTTCTAAAGTGAACGTTTTAATTACATATATCTATTACTATCACTTCATTTCAATATTATACTCTATTTTATAAGTTTTTAACATTTTTTTGAAGCAGTATCATTTAATTTAAATTTATAATTAAAATTATTGGGTATTTTTAACTTAAAGCAAACATCAAAATAAACAGAGCTTTTTGAATCGATAAATGTAAATGTTATTAACAATATGTAGATTTTAGCTTCCGTAAAACATGCTTTAGAAAATAAAAAAAAATACTTCTTAATTTAAAAAAAAAACTTCAAAAACAGAAAAATGCCAAAGTGCTTAATTAAAATTCTAATTTAAGTTTTTTTAAATAACACTAAAATCATTAAAATCTAATCAAATATTTTTAAATTCTAATTAAATTAAAATGACGTATTAAATGGTAAAGTGTGAAAATTGTTTCAATATTTTAAAGAAATATAAGAATATACTTCGAGTAAACATGCAAGATTGAAACAAATTATAATTAATTTACAAAAAAGCTTTACCTAAAACATGTGAGTACAGACATTTTACATAAATTTGAAAATTATTTGAATTTCGAAAACATTTTGGTAACCATAATTTACATAAATTAACAATGATTAGTAGGAGTAAATATCTTGCGAATCATTATAAATGACTATAAATTTCTCTAAATCAGTGGTTCCCAAACTCTTTTGGCCCACAGATCCCGTTCCATAGTCAAAACTTTCCCACGGACTTATGAGTGAAAAAACTACACAAATGCAGAATAGAAAAATTACAAATTTAACTTTGATACCTTGAATGGTAAATGGTGACGTAAAAATAAAATACAATTAAAACATTTCGTTGATGAAGTATTTATTGAAATTATAATTTTTGTTTTAAAATACAAAAAAAAATTAATGATTTGGATGAACCTGATGTATTTATGTCCGGCTCAATGTTTGTGAGTAGCAACCGCAAATCCCCACGAGTTTTGGTTTCTTTTTTTGTGATAAGGCTCATAACGGAACTGAATGCACCTTCTACCAAATAAAAAGACGAAAAAGCAATCAACAGCTTTTGTACAATAGCCCATAATGCTGTATATAAAATTGGGATCGGTTTTTATGACCTAAAGTCGTCGTATCCTTGTTTAAACATTGGTTTTAGCTCCTCGTATCTAAATAATTCAAAAAGTTGCTTCTGTGTTAGTATGTATTCATCTAAATTTGACTACTTGTAAAAGAGTTTAACACTCAGTCCCGAATAAGCAAACCAATCTCTATTTTGCAACTTTGAAAAATTTTAAAGCTGAGAACATTCTCCTTTTTCAAAGTTTTGTTTGTACAGCAAAAGTTTTGCACCAAACGTAGATATTACTCGTTTAGCATTGATTAAATTATTAAATCTAATGTGTCCTGTACTTTCAAATTGGTTTCGTTAAATCTCTCAAATAAATCAGTCATATAAGCGATGTCATTGAGATGAGATAATCAAATTGTGCCGCAAATCATTGTCTTTACTCTCTAGGAATTTCAACACTAAATCAAAGAACGAATAGAAGCGATCCAAACATGCACTTCTAGATAACGTCCTTTTGTGTTAAGTAATAAACAATTGTAATTATCATTCCAAGTTCAAAATATTTGACAACAAATTGAGTTTACTCTCCAAAGTTAATATACTTTTCATTTTATGTGAAACGGAGTTTGAAACTATAAACCACCAAATAAATATAACAGTATCCAAGTTTAAAAGTATAAACAATGCGAGGTACAAGCGCAATCCTCATAAATCGTCAATAAATTACTTAAATTCTCGTAAATCTCAAATACATTACCCAAATCCTTGTAAATCCTTAATAGTCACCTAAAACCTCGCTAAATTAGTTTAGAACCTGTAAGGTATGCACCATAACTCACCACATATCTACCCCTCTATGGTTAATTAGATTAATGTAGAAATTAAAAATTATAAGGAACCATTTCGGATGGCGGAAATTGAAACAAAATTTAATCTGAGTAGAGATTTAATAAATTGTTTAAACAGAAAACTGTAGTAGATATAATAGATATACTAGGTATACATGACCATCATTTAACAACAAACAAGTTTTTACTAATTTGAGTTTATAAAACATTTTTAAATGTTCTAAAACAAAACGAAGAGCAACTGCATAAAATAATAGATTTCGTAAAACAATTAATGTTTTTAATTCAAAGTGCTTTTACACTATACTGACTATACGGTTTTTACTTTTCTATAAGGAAAGTATAACGATCGTAAGTTTTTTGCAAATATTTTTTTTCCTGAATCATAAAAATGTATTTTTGACAAAAAAAATTTGGGCGTCTCTTGTTTTTTGGGAATTCTCTATATTCTTTTGACTTGGATGTTTTTCTTCAATTTGAAAATAAAAATATGTAGAAATTTTTTATAAAAATGTCGTGTGGTGACCGCAACAGTTTTTTTTTATTAGACTTTGCATTCGATTCAATTCGAATTTATATTTTCCTGTTTACACTTTTAAATATAGCGTTCAATTAATCATGATCTATTTTTCATTCAATTTTTGAATAATAAGACGGTGTCTATTTTAATAGGTTACTGTTTGGAACAAGGAAACTCTCACAATGTTTTTAAAAACCTTTAAAAAATCTATTGGTTATATGTTCTTAAGAAACTTTACTGAAATAAACATTGCACTTTAATTACACACATGTCTCTTTGAAGTACTTGAAACCTATTACTTAAAATGCGAAAAGCGTTTTTAACTACTCTACGAGCATGGCGCAACCTCTTAGTTAAATATTTTTTTTCATGTCGATGATTACTGATGGTTTTAAACGTATCATTAGCTACTATTACATTTGGGACTTTGTCAAAAATCAAACTGGCAGCTTCACACAGCCAATATTTTTCTTTTTTCTTATCACCATTTTCTGAACCTCTAACTGCGTTTTTTGCAAAGCTTAATTTTAATTAATAGTTTAGTGATGATGCCATTTCAAATAGTAATTGTATATTAACAATATCTTAGTCCATAACTGGATCTCAAAGTTACACAATCTCAAAAATGGTGAATGACATTTATTTGAACATTTTTGACATTTACATCTAATTCAAATAAGGCACTTCAAATGTTCGACAAAAATAGATTTAATGTTGTTGATGTTGATATTTAAATATGAAATATGTTCTTTAAATCTAATACTTAAGATGAACTCTTTTTGCTGCAGATTACAAGAATAAATTAATTGACAAACATCACTTCGTTAAAATTTATCGATCGAATCTTTTTTTGTCAAAATAAGATTTAAGTTTTGCAAATGTGTTCAAACTGCAAGATGCAAAGGAATATGTACAATTTGGATGCTTTAAATTCTGTTTTAGTTGAAACCCGAATTAGTTCTGAACGAAAAACAATATTAAGTTTAAACTTTAATTGATTAACTAAATAAAACTTTGATTTTGGCTGTGTAAAAAATTTTGTGTATTTTGCAATTAAAATAGATTTCTGTGCAAGGTATGTTAACGAATCAATTATAAAAAAACTGAAAGAAGCAAGTTTATATAACAATGGTTGACTGGTGTTGACTGTCGTAGTAGGTTTTCTATCGTTTTGAATTTATAATACGTTGAACTTGTCAAAGTTATCTAATACGTGTTAGTTCTTCCGATTTTAAGTTATTTCTTAGTGTATACATAATTATGTTATTATCTTATAAATATAACAGACTCAAAAAGTAAATACACTGCTGTGGGATAATGTAAGTGACTTTGTTCTGAACTGAGATAAAGCTAAGTGTTTAGAAACAATACGTGTGAAGTTATATGATGTCACGGATAAACGTTCTACAACTACATCGTTATTATCTTTTGTCTCAATCGATTGTATCGTTTCAATAATTCTATTTAGATGAAAATTTTTGACAGTTAGTTTTTCATGCACTAAAATATAAATACAACAGGTAAAATTATTATCTGATTTGTCACAACAACGTAAAATGCAAAACTCTAAATAAAATATACATTTTACGAATTGGCAGAAATTAAACATAAAGAATTACTTACAATACAAATGACAACTATGTCAGTTTTGATATTTTATGTATACTAGACAGCAACGAAGTGTTGTCACAACTTATTTTTAAAATTTTAAGTATTAGAATAAAAACGACATATCTAGGTTTTTACACACAAAATCCAATACATGTACAATACGTGTCACGTAAGGTAAAGAGAAGGTCGTTGAGAAGAGAACGAGTTTCTTTTAATATTAAGCCTAAGGGTGTATTTTCTTTTATGATCTTGTATGTTTTTCTAAAGTTTTAATTAAATTCCAATATTATCTTTCTAATTTGGATCTATATTATGATTATTACTGTTCTGTATTAAAAATTAACGATTACTGTAACCTAAGAATAGCAAAATTTCATAACATTTGAGCGTTTCATTTTTTTAAATTTTACAAATAGCCAAGATTATAATTGAAGGACAAATACATACCTATTTTCTCTTTTTATAAATTTTAAGCAAAATTATGCTATTTATGAAGGTGAAGAGATTTTGCTTGCAATAAATTCCATACTATTTTTGAATAATTTAAACATATCTAATTTGTATAATAATTGTTTTTAACCTATTTGTTTGATATTTCTGGAAATCGCTAAAGTTGTGAATTCGACGTGCAGGTGCAAATACATAAGCAAATTAAATATATTTACAGAAAATGCGTAATACATTACTACCAAACAGGTCTTTTCAACATAATTGGGTTATACATAATTAAAACAAAGTATAAAAATATCAGCCTTCGTTAAAGCTGAAAACTGTCCTGAATCTGAATCATCTTAAGCATTGATGCGATTATTTTTTATTCCTAAAATCATAGTTGAATTCAAGTTTCTACGGGTCACTTTCGTATTATAATTTTCTATTCTGTATAATTCACGTGTTGTCGATTTCTCACAAACTGAGCTCTCGTCACACGCCACAGTAGACATCTTCAGAGCCTGGAATAAACTGATTGCGCCTTGAAATCTCGTTTTTATAGACCGACTTAGGATTGATTTTTGGAAACCAGTTTTATCGATCGAAGGCCGGTTACTTTTTTAAATATTTTTTTTCTCAAAAATTGATATTATAAGATAAAACGTGTGAAGTCGAGCTTAATTGGTCATTCTGACTTACGTTTGGTATAATATCAGTTATTGAAACCTTTCAAAATCTCTACTACTAATTTCTTTTGTATTTCGGTTATGATTAAAATAATCAGTATATTTCATCTGCGAGAGAAATAATTACAGTGAATGCGGCTTATTGGAATTATGAAGAAAATTATCAGAAGGGTAATGTTAGCACAGTGAATTAAATATAACGTTATTTTTGATTTCTTTTTATTAACAGTGTCAACAAACTATTTCATACTACAGGTCCGTAATTTTCTATTTATTTCACTCAAAAATTTTTTATTTTTTTAAATGTTTTTTGCTTGTATTCATGCTATAATTTTTTCTTCTAAGTTAACAACCTGCTAATCAGATACACGATATGTATGTATTTACTTCTTTTTAACCAATAAACATGTATTTGTTTTTTTTTAAATTTTGGATATTGTTATCATTCGGTTATTGTTATCAAAAAAGTCCTAAAATAGGAATATCTTTTCAAATAATTGCTATTATAAACGAAATGTACTGGCATAATTCAAATTTATTTTAAATAAAACCGCGAGCTAAAACCACGACGTAAAAAACATTGACGACAATGGCAATACCATTGTAATATAACCACTAAAATGAACGCCGTTTGACTCTTTGAGGAATCATTAGCAGTGAGAGATACGATTTAAGGTAGTTTCACCTTTAATTTTTTTACGGTGTAGTATTTAGGTTGCGGTTTTAATCAAAACAAACTCAAATTACACGGGTCTTAATCAGTGAAAAGTAAATTCAAAAATCAAAATTTTATGTTCAAACTTGCTGACTGGCAAACGTTTATTTGCTATGTATCACATTTTTCATACGTTTTGTAAGCGTAAAATAAATGTATTACGTTAGAGTATCCACTTGTAATTAACGCATTATTTGTTATTTCTGATTGTTTATTCCAATCTTATTTAAACTTTGCTGTTATCTTTCTTTTTAAAATAAGATAAAAAACAAATAATTACTGTGAACTGTTTTAAATTATTTTAAACACCGTTGCTCATTACTCTATAAGAAACATGAAAAAAACTGTGTGGAGTCTGCAAGTATTAAAATTTATCAAATCATATTATGAGCCAGAACCTCAAGACTATACTGAATTTATAATCTAATGGATACTAAAAAAATTCGTGAAGTATGTTTAGACTATTTAATAACAAGAGCATATTTACTTACTTACATGTTATTTTCTAGGTTAAGATTTTAGATGCACAAAACAGCATCATATAATTTATATGTATTAAAAGTCAACCAATAAAAAATTAGCAAATAACGTGATCTAACTGTTTCAAAATCACAACTATTAAGCAAGTGTATCCTTAGCACTAGTAATGTTCTCGAAATCTTATAATGGGAAGTAATTGTTGGGTTCCCAATTGTATAATTGATTTTGTCAAAAACACATTGAGATTAAGCAATGTTTGCAAAATCTTGAACAACTACAATTTTGGTTAATGAAATATGAATAAAAGAACACTTTTCTAGTAGAATTTAAAAAAAAAACATTTATGTTAAATATAAATTACTTATATGCAAATATTTTGCCGTATATAACCAACTTATAAATTTACAAAATCGTTGATTTTTACATGGCCCAAAATGTACTTGATTGATTTTTTTAATTTAATTCGATCGTTTTTCTATTGGTTATAAGAACAAAAATGTATCTAACGTTAAAGTACCTTTAAACATTTTATTTATTTGAATACATTAGTTTCTACAACTAATTAAACTTGATTACAATTATTTTGACTTACTATTATTTATTATGCATTTTAGTGTCAAGACTAAAACGATTTCTCAAGGTTCACGGAGCGGCGAATAGAATTATTTTATTATAAGAAAAAAGTAGTGATATACTTTTCATTCGTTTTCTTTGTGCAATATAAAAACCTGCGGTTTGTATTTTCGTTGAGTGATTTATGTGGTCTGTATAGATTTTTTTGATACGTTATTTTTATTGTCGCATTCATTCGTTTTCCATTCTTTAAAATGTGACGGTGTACGGGATAATGTATATCTTTATGCATAATTACATAATGTCACAGTATTAATACAGTTTAAATAATTCTTACAAATTACTTAATAATAATATGGTAAACAGCGACAATATTTAATTTTTATACATTTAATCAAAAGACTTTACTTTAAGAACAAAGTGGTTATTTGCTTTTGTTCATAAAACATTTATTATATAAAAAAAATATTTATTTTAGATATCAGTTTTACTGTTGCTAAATTAATTTTTTCTTGTTTCCTCCAATTAACCATCAAGTTTTTAATCTGTTATTTTAGATCTTTTTCATCGTATTGCATAAAGTATTTATATTTAATAACAGTAATATGTTTGCATTGGTTTTTTAACCTAATACGGCTTGATATTATTAAATTCCTCTTCTATTACTTATTTTCTATATTTCAATTTGTAGGTAACATTTATTTCAATTAGTTTATTGTTCGTATTATAAAGAATTCGTCGCAATTTGTTTTTTTTAATGAAACACAAGTTTTATAAATTACTATCTGCTTTGTGTCTTTTTATTAAACTATTTTTGTATGCATTTGTAATAAAACGTTTTAAAAATCATTTATTAAGAATTTGACGTCATTAATTGTCATATTAATTAAACATATTGTCGTTAATTTCTGCTGTAATAAACATTTTTAATTATGTTTTTTTATGTAGTAATCAAAAATTTTTTTTTCAAAGATGTGAAAAAAAATTAGTGTGAGAGGTTTAATAAAATAGAATCTACATACCTATGTACTGTAACAAGTCAAAAGCAAATGTTTAAGATTGTGAGTTATGTATGTCTCAGAACCTTGCTAAATGGAATCTATTATTATAGATAAAAGAATTATAAAAGTTAAATGTCCTAAATTTGCAAAACATATTGAACTGTTTGGTACTGTAAAAAAACCTTTGCGTTGATATGACCATTTCAACCTAAACGTAAAACCGTTCTGTATTTTTTTCAATAGACAAAAAGTAAATTACAGGGCCTTCATAAATGATTGGATCCCACGTCACATATAAGTTAGGCAACCAACATTGCTTGGATTGGTAGAACTTAAAAAAAAATTACTAAATAAAAAATTTGATTTGTAACCTTCCAATTAAGGTTAAGTAATTAATGAAAAACAATAACACATTAACAACAATACCTGTTTATTTGAAATAAAAATTGGTAATAACAATCATTTGAAATTTATAACCGATGTTCAAAATGTTGTTCTTCAACTGCGATACATGTGTTAACTCTTCTTTTTAAATTTTCGAACACATTACTGTTGGAATTCTTGCATACTACATATAAACAATTATTTCTATATTAAGTACAGTGTTTAGAACTGAAATTGTTACAACGTGGCAACACAGTTAGTTTTTTCTTAAGAAATATCTGTCATATATGAATTAATGTACGTTTAACCTATAAAATAAAAGTATGCACGTTTGAATTTAATAATTTTCTACATCCGCTGTTATGAATGCAATCCTAACAGGTTATGGCCCCAGCCACGTTTAAAAAATATGAAAAAATTAATATTTGTAAAATGTATTGTAAAAGTTTTATGTTCAGATATATATTTTTCGGTGTGAGTGAAGTGTTTTGTATTAATTGTATTCTTCATCATGGAATCTAATACAACTGCAAATATTACTAGTACAAGTACAACTTCTACAAATATGAGCTGCACTATGTCAACCTCAATACCAAATATCGAAAAATTGGATGGCCAGTCAAATTACGGAAGCTGGAAATTTGCAATGAGGCTTATGTTAGAAGGTTTGTTTGGTTATGTTGATGGCATTAGCAAAAATATACCTTTCGGTAAAACCTAACTGTTATGTCCATGTACATAGTGCGTCGACCTCTAAGGAAGCTTGAAAAAACCTTAAAAAAGCATTTGAAGGTAATAATTTGGCTACAAAGTTTGAAATGACAAGAAAATTTTTCAATATGCGTCAAAGTGCATTTACTAGTATGGAAGAATTCATCAATAACATTCTCCTTACTGTACAAAAACTTGCCGACATTGATGAGGTAATTGAAGATAAATGGATTTCTTTTGTTATGAGAAATGGTAAAAGTTTTATTGCTTCGTTAAACCAGCAACTTAAAGACAATGCTTTGTCCGAGGACACAAATATAGCGTTATTGAGTGAAAGTGAAAGAAGACGAGTAAAAAATGAATCATCAGAAACTAACACTTCAGCTTTTATATCTCAACATCAGGGCAAGAAGTCGATGAAAAATTCTTATTATAAGAAGAAGAAAAGTAATAAAATAATTTGTTACGAATGTGGCGATTCCTCCCATAAAAAACCCAATTGTCCAAAGTTAAAAAAAGGACAACAGAAACAGAGTAATGATAGTAAACATAATTTACATTCTCCTCCTCATCCTGGTCCAAGTAACAGTAGAAAAACAACAGTTCTGACTAAGACACTGGTGACGTCTGTGGCTCCTTCATCATGGGTCATTGATTCGGGTGCTACTTCGCATATGGCTTCAGAGAAGATGCTGTTGACCGATTTGGATCCTGGGATGAATCTACCGATCAGCATGGCCGACCAATCAGAAATAATATCCGAAGGTATGGGTACTGCAGTTATCAAACTTGATCGAGGTAACCCTAATAATGTAAAAACAGCTACTGAGGTACTGTATGTACCGGGTTTATCAGCTAATTTACTTTCAGTTGCAAAAATGGCTGAAAATGGTTACAATATAGTTTTTGATAAAAATGCATGTACAGTTTATGCCAGTTTTGATTTTTCAATCACGGGTAGCGTAGAATTTTCATGTTTAAAAAGGGATGGCCTGTATATTGTTGATAATTCGACTGATAATTATATTTGTTTACAAGAAACGGTGAGGGCTGCTACTGTGACGAATATTTCAGATCAGGAATTATGGCACAAACGGTTAGGGCACCTTAATCATAAAGGGCTAAGAACTTTAAAAAATGTTGTAACTGGTATGAATTTTATTGACGAACCTGATAAGGTTTGTGTAACTTGAATTGAGGGTAAACAGACAGTTCAACCTTTTCCAAAAAGGGGAAGTAGAGCTAAAGAAATTTTAGGTATTGTTAATAGTGACATACAGGGTCCTTTTAAAATAGCATCATGGGGTGGAGCCAAATTTTGTCTAATTTTTATTGACGATTTTAGTCGAAAAGTTTTAGGGTACATGATTAAACACAAAGATGAAGTTTTTTCAAAATTTCGCCATTTCAATAAGGCTATGGTTGAAAATCAGACTGGTAAAAAACTAAAATGTTTACGTTCTGATAGAGGTGGCGAGTATTGTGGAAATAAATTTGAATTATTTCTAAAAGAATATGGAATTGTTCACCAAACCACAGTAGCGGGAAGCCCAGCTCAGAACGGGGTATCAGAGCGGACGAACCGTGTTTTGACAGAAAGAACTCGTTGTATGTTGTTTGAATCAAATCTAGACAGACGTTTTTGGGCCGAAGCTATGAATACGGCCATTTATCTAAAGAATCGCTCTCCTACAGCCGCTCTTAACGGGGCAGTCTCTGAGGAAGTGTGGTCTGGTGTAAAAGTCGATTTGTCACACCTTAAAATTTTTGGTTGTAAAGCTCAGGTGCATGTTGCAAAAGAAAAGAAGTTAAAGCTGGACAAAAAATCAAAAGAAATGATTTTTGTCGGCTATTGTAATGACACTAAAGGGTATCGTTTGGTTTCTATTAACAATCCCAGGCAAATTAATGTTGCTAGGAGTGTGGTTTTTATAGAGGGTGATACAGTCAGTACTACAGTCTCTAGATTCAATTTAGATAAAAATTCTGATTTTAATGATAAATATAATGAGCTTATTGAAATATCTTAACAACTTCTATCAAATACCACACTGTCGATTGAAAATTCAGGTGGTGATATTGTAAACAATAATACCAACTCTGAACCTGTAGTTGTAGAGATAGCCTCTAATGATTCTGTTCCTTTTAATGTAACAAATAATGAAATGTCTGAGTCAGAGAGTACAAATGTAAAAAATGTCATTATTGAGGGCAATGACGTTGATTCTTCTTTGATTGGAGGACGTTATCCTAATAAGACCAGATTAGTAAAAAGAGATGATGATTATGAATACTCATTTATTGCTGTAGGGTCTCGCGATCCTATGATGATGTCTGTGCAAGGCCAGACAAAGATCTTTGGGAGGCAGGTATGAGAGAAGAGATGAAATCTTTATACGATAATAAAACTTGGGAGCTTGTTGACAGACCTATAGATAAAAATATTGTAAAATGTAAATGGGTGTACAAACTCAAAAAAGGTAGTGACGGGAGTGAAAGGTATAAGTGTAGACTTGTAGCTCGTGGATTTTCCCAGATACCGGGTAAAGATTATCATCAAACATTCGCTCCAGTCGTAAGATTATCTTCACTTCCTGTACTGTTTGCCTTAAGCGCAGTCAATGACTGGGAAATCGACCATGTTGACATAACAACAGCTTTTTTAAATGGTGATTTAACTAAAACTATTTATATGCAGCAGCCTGAAGGGTTTGCTGGTTCAGCTGATAAAGTGTGTAAGTTATCACGATCTCTATATGGACTGAAACAGGCTGCCAAATCATGGAATGACAAAATTCACAGTTTTTTATCTGATAACCAATATCTTAGATCAAAAACTGATCCATTTTACATAAAAGAATAATTAGTCATACACAGTAATCGGTCTTCATGTTGATGATTTTTATATTTTTTCTAATTCTAAACCAGAGTTAAAACATCTCAAACAAAAATTATCTAACAGTTTTAAAATTAAAGATCTTGGTGCTGTGAAAGAATGGCATGAGAGTAACTAGAAATAGGAAAGACTGTACAATTAAACTAGTTCAAGAAAATTACACTCTAGATATTCTAAAAATTTTGAATATGCTCGATTGCAAACCGGTTGGTACACCGTTAGATGTAGGTTTAAAATTAAGTAAACCCGAAAAGAATGAGCAAAATCCCTTGCACCAAAAATTGATCGGGTCATTAATGTACCTGGCTGTCGGCACTAGGCCGGATATCTGTTTTGCAGTTTGTTATTTGAGTCAATTTAATACTTGTAATAATAATCAACACTACACTGCTGCAAAACGTGTATTAAGATATTTGAAAGGAAATCCTAATTTGGGGATAATTTTTTCAAAAAGTAACTGAGCTTTGGTTGGCTATGCGGATGTCTATGACTATGGAAATTGTGTTGTTGACAGACGATCCTTCACTGGTTATGTTTTTACATTGGCAAATGGTCCTGTCAGTTGGAAAGCCAGAAAACAAACTTCAGTGACTATAGCTGATAGTACCACATTTGCTGAATATGTTGCAATTAGTAAATGCGGTAAAGAATGTATTTATTTAAAGAAACTGTTGAATGAACTGTCTTTTGATTGGGGTACAATAACAATTTTTAATGACAATCAAGGGGCAAACAAATTATGTTTGGGTCAGACATCCCATAGTAGAAGTAAACACATAGACGTTAAATTTCACCAAATTAGGGAGTGGGTAGAAAAAGGTGTTATACAAGTTAAATACTTACCAAGTGGTGACATGGTGGCGGATATATTTACAAAATCTCTGCCAAAGTTAGGACATACAAAATGTATGGAAAGTATGGGAATGAAATAATATGTAACATAGTATTAAGTATATTGTTCTATTTTATGTAACCAAAAGTTAATTGTTTAAGTGAGGGTGTTGGAATTCTTGCATACTAGATATAAACAATTATTTTTATATTAAGTACAGTGTTTAGAACTGAAATTGTTACAACGTGGCAACACGGTTAGTTTTTTCTTAAGAAATATATGTCATATATAAATTAATGTACGTTTAACCTATAAAATAAAAGAATGCACGTTTGAATTTAATAAACATAAACTTTTTCTACATACGCTGTTATGAATGCAATCCTAACAATTACGAAGCTCATCAACTTCAATATTTTAAATAGCATTAGTAATTGCATGTTCCAAAACTTCAATATTGCGCAGTCGATTCTTATATACTGTGTTTTTTATATGTCCGTAAAGATAAAAATCTAGTGGAGTAAGATCTGGAGACCGTGGAGGATACAACCTTTGGCTTATTATTCTTTCATTGTAGAATTGTTGAATAAATTTTAGCTAGAGTAGTATGAGCCGTTGCATTATCTGGCTGAAAATAACCAAATTGAAGTTCGTTGTCGTCTAACTGCTCGAAAAATTGGCAATAACAATCTGCGTTTACAGTAGTGTAAAAAATGTTGGTCCAATTATCCTTCACCTTGACATTGCAATCCATACACCAACTTTCAAAAGATGCAATGTTGTTTCCACAAAAGTGTGTGGATTTTCGGTTGCCCAAGTACGATAATTTTGGCTATTTACATATCCACTTATATGAAACCATGCTTCGTCCGTAAAGAAGGTAAAATCCAATAAGTCATCGTTATTTAAATGTTCGTTAACCATTCACAAAATTGTACACGCTGCAAGAAGTCAGGAGCACGTAATTCTTGATAAACCGTAACCTTGTACGGAGTCATTAAATTGTTCTTTTTTAATGCTATGTGACAAGTTCCTACTGACAATCCTAAAAATGATGTTATACCTGTTGTCGAAGATAATTTGGCCACTGATTTATTTGGACTTTATTCCATGCGATTGCGAATGTTTTCAACAACTGGTGCAGTAAGTACAGTAGACCTTCCTGTAGGTTTCCACTTGCAGATGCAATTCTTATTTAAAAATCAATTAACTAAAACTTGTTTACCTTGTCGGAAAGCATCATAAGTAAAGTTTGCTTCTGGAAAATGTTCGTTGAATTGATCGATGCAACTTTGAAGAGAATACGACCAAGTTCTATCAGGATTGCGAGTACCACTTCGAAAATGCGCCATTACAATAACCGTGTCTTGTTCAGCAGTAAACATCGGGAAATTCTATTAATATACAATTTTTAAAATACCAAAATTACAGCAGTTATTCAGTACTTACTCAGAGAAAACACAAATAGCGCTGAGTAGTTATGATAATAACTGTTTTAAAATATAAAAATAGAGAATAAAAAAAACGACGAAAAATAATACTCGTTAACAGCTGTGGTCACACTACCAACCTAAAATAATGTCGATGCTCAATTCTTAGATCACGTGGAAAATGGGTTTTAATGAAGGCCCTGTATAGTATAATTCAGGTTTCTACGGGTTACATTTTTATTACAGTTTCCATTCTAGATGAATCTTCTGTATATTGCCAAACTTTCGTTATACGTCGCAGTCAACACTTTTGAAGCCTGGAATAAACTGATTGAGTGCGTTCAAAAAGTTTGCTTAATAGAATTCACAAAACTAAACATCTGGTATCTCGATCTTATGTACTCTATGTTAAAAAATGCTAAAAATCGTATTAGAATAATGTATTTTGTAACAAAGTTGGAATGAAAATTCGATACGAGTGGAATGTTCCGAGTGCGAGCGTATGCGACCGTGAATATCAAATTTTTATTCTTATTAAGTAACATACCGTATTTTCTACACATCCAAAAGATTTGAACTGAATGTAATAAAACAAAATTGAAGCAAATTTTTTATATTGACAGTTGAACAAAAACATTATTTTTGTTAAATTGTATTAATATTTATAATATTATCTGTTGGTACAATTCTTGAAATCAAAAATCACGTCATGCAATTTTTTTTGTAAATTTATTTAACTATAGGTTAATTATAAATTACATACGTCAAAATTAAAACGTTGCATTTATACTTGACAGTTTCTATATCCATTCTATCACTTGCCACGGCCAATTTTGTCGAACATGTTTCTTTTCTATTGTAGTCGTACATATATTAGTAAAACAGTAGTTTCTCCAGTACACTTTTGATTGTAGGCAAAGAAATGCTAAGGCGGTGATAAATGTTTTATCATGAGTCGACGTCTTAATAATTTCGCTCAGCAATATTTGGATATTACTAGCTTTTTTACAAACTTTTAATGAACAACAATTTAAATAATAATTTTCATAATTTCTAATATTACTATTGTTAACTTAAATAAACAAAACATGCTTACACTTAAGTTAAACTATTACTTTCATTCCAACCATAAACCATTTTTTGTACTGCCAACATCGCAAACGTCAATATTCGTTTTTTTATGTTTTTTTAGTTTTTTGATTATATCAAGGTTTTATTGGTATGCTTGACACATGCATAACCATAAAGTTAACCTAATATCTGAGCGTTGAGGTTGAAATTACGTACGTGGTGGTATGGTTATATGAAACGGAATATTTCCGTACTCCAGTACCTACGGACATTTCTATTTCCGATGTAAATTCGAAATTAGAAAAAATGGTATTAAACTCACATTCAACACAACAGCTAAAATTTCTCAAATTTTTTCTTTTTCCAAATTTCCTACACTTTCATTTTAAGGTGAATACCAAATTTCGTGTTTATGTGGTTTGGTTTATATCGGTGAAACTGGTTGTTCCGTCATCAGACGTATTTCAAAACATAATCGTATAAAAAAAATACATATTTCTAAATATGCCGTTGCTAAACATTATTTTACTACAGGCTACAATATAGATTTTGATAACGCTTCGGTTATTGCAAAATCTCCATTCGTATTTAATAAGAAAGTCCAAGAAAGCGTAAAAACACCCGAATAACTTCATTCGTCACAACGGATTTGAACTATTCCCTCTTTGGTTCCCGGTTGTTACTGGTTTATCCAAAAAGCCCCTTTTCGATTGTAACTAGAGTTGGCCGTGGAAAACTTTGGGATTACGTTAAGATTTATTTTGATAATTAATTTACTTGGTGTTTGTTATACAATGTTTCTTTACGGATTTTTAATAGAAAAGGGGTAGAAAAATAAAACCACTAATTGACACGTTTTTTGATGTTTGAAAACAAATAGGTTATGCCATCGACAACAGTTGGCTAATTACAACGCGTCTAGCAACTAAAAGGTTTTATTCTGCTTTAGTCTACTAGCTGTTTTTACGCCGGGGCGGTATTGTCGTTAATTTTTCTCCAAGCTAAAACCTCGTCAACTTTTTGTTTTATTATAAGCATGACTTACCGCAATTGTTGCGTATTAGATAGAATTGACGCGCAAACAGAACAGACTTCGGAGGCAAAGAACTTACAATGGAAGCACAAAAAACGCTAGAAAAACGGAATATCGAAAAACTTGCAGAAAATATAGAAATGTATTTGAACGAACCAGAAGGGAAAATGAAAACAGCATTGTACTAAAAGGCCGTTCTAGATTAAAAAGTAAAGCAGCATCAGATAAGGACTCGGTTACAACGGAGTGCCGTCAAAAATGTCAAAAGCGTTTAAAGTTATTTCGGCAACAGAGATTATCAATACTGTTCAATAATATTTATTGATACTAAAGGAGCGTTCGACAACTTGATTGATTGGTTTCCTAAAATCACGTGGAAGATAAAGCAAATATTACTTCTAAACAATCTTGTGAAACTCTTCTAAAAGAAAACTTTGCAAATACTAACAGACACTAAAAGCAAAAGCTTTTTGCAAAGCTTCTTTAGACTAGTCCATGGGAAATTGATGTGCGTCACTATTTTTAGTAACAGGCTATCTAAAGGTTACATAGCCGCACATACCTTTTAACTCTTGACAAGTAGCACTAACGACCCATTAGCAAAATTAGTACCACTAAAAACTTCATTCAACGCGACCAAAAACAAAGAAGTATTTTTTTGAAGAGAAACCGTAGCAGCAAAGCTTAGCATTTGTGGTTACTATCATGTTTTTAACATAAAAATTTGCCCAATATTTTAAGTAATCACTGTGTGACAAGTTAATCACTTCTATCATCAATCTTGTTTGTGGATTTAACCAAATCTCAGTGATAGCAAAATATATTTTGAAAATCGCCATTACGAATATTTTTAGGCGATTTGAGTTCACTTTTTTGACATTTAGATTACAAAATGTATTTCAAAAATTTAAAAAAATGTATTGATAAATAACAAATGGTGTTTCCACCTCGTGGTAATTTCCACGTACTAAATATTAAATATTAAAGAACCTGCAGTATACTTCTTTCTTTTATATTGATAAAGTTTTTTAAAATCACAGCTGTTGTTATGCATACATTGTTAACAATTTCATCGCGTCGTTGACACTAGAAAATCACATGCCACGTTTACAAACTTTGTTTCAACGTTTTAAAGAATATGGAGTGTTAATGAATCTTGGCAAATGCATATTCAGATAGTTCACTGACGAATTTTTTTGATATTTGGTTTCAGCTTTTGATACTAGTTCTTTGCCAATAAAAGTCAGTGTCATCCCTGTCTTTGCATGTCCAATATTTATTTTTACCGGCATTTTAGATTTTTTTTGGATTTCTGACGGAAGTTGAGTTTCGTCAAACAAAAATATGGTGCTTATGACCAAAAGCTGCTTGCTATTGACGTTGCAGTCAAGCACATGGTTCAAAGTCGGTGATTTACTATTTACCCTGACCACAAACTTATCACATTTATTTTAAAGAAAAAAGATTAGTTTACCACCAAAACCTGACACATAACTGGACAAAACAATGTAATACATATGCTGTTTGACTTTACATAAATTTATTTGTTAGCCATAAACTGTACCAATGCATGGACTAAAAATCTATAACAATTAATTAGATTGCTTGATTTAGCACATTGCTAAGAGTCACAACAGACTAACACAAGAAGTTTAAATCGCATATTTTCGAAAAATTTAACACTATAGATAAATACGTTAAAAAACATGTGGAACAAAGTACCCATCATGATAAAAAAACCTTTTCTGCTTATTTTAAATGGTAAGTACTTACAAATCATTAAGAATGATAATAGCAAAGTGAAGGCTCGGTGCTTAATGTGCAAATTAGAAAGTAGTAAAAAAATATAGAAACAGTAATTAATGGATACCTCAGAACAACAACTAATATTTTAAACTTCACATAAAGGTGAGTTACGCCTTATAATTGGGTATAGTATAAAGCATTGCACGCCGCTTATTAGAATTACGGATAATTAGTTGCATAATTGTATCACTTTATTAAAAAACCGAGCGAGCGAGAACGTATGCTACTACATAGAAAAAACGTATATAGTAATCATAATTTTGGCTTATGTTATCAATTTGCTTCGAAGTTTATTCGATGCATGTGAATTCGATTAAAAACAATATTTTTGTTTATTAACAAGCTCAAGTGGCTTTTTTTCTCGATAAATTAATATGGTCTGAATTTTCAATCTCCCACTCACGAAGTTATTTTAGTTGATTGGATAAGTTTTGTCTTACATTTTGCAATAACAAACGTAATAAAGAGAAATGGTTTTAGCCTAAAAGCAAGAATTAACCTTTTATATTTTTTGATGCTACAAATAAATCAACGAAATTTTGCTGCCCAATTAAAAACTAACTGTGTACTAATAATTAGAATAATATATTTATTTATTCAAGTACTAATTTTGACTGACCTAAGTAGCATTACTTGTTTAAACATCTGTAAATACGTTATCTTTGAGTTACTTTGTTATTTTAGTCTACTTGGAAAAAATGTACAGTTCTTAAAATTCTTAGAAAGAACAACTTAATTTAACTACGTCATATGTGATAACAGTATTCTGTATTTATTTTTATTTTGGTATCAGCAATTACTGAGAAGCAATGTGTGGTTCTTAGAACCAAAGTAAACGTAAACTAATAACATTATTTGTGATTTATTTTTATTCACAGTGTCAACTACTTAATGCAACATGTCCGCAGTTTTTGATTTATTTGTTTCAAAATTTTTGTTTTACCCGACTGCGCGACGCAAAGGAGAGTAATGTGTTTATCAGCCTATGTATGTATATATGTTTGTTTCTCTGTGGCGCTTTAGAGACCAAACTCGTGAGCCAATTTTAATGATTTTTACGTCAATCGTTTGTCACCAAGAATATGACAGTAATCAAAATTAAACATGGCGACAACTAGACCCCGTATTGTCAAAAAGAAAAAAATTAAGCTCGACGAACTATATTAAGTGAGATATGATTGAATAGGTATTTGAAAATTATCTTTAGGTTTTTCTTACCATTTTTTTATATGGAATGACCATTTAGGATTTGTATTTCAAATTCACTTTGACGTAGTAATTTGTATTTTCAATTTCAAATACTTTATGTTAGCATTTTACTAAGCCCTGCAAACAGTAGGTGTTGTATTCAACTTGTTTTTGTCTAAATCGGGCGTTTTTTCTCTCGTGAACTTTTAAAACTCTTTACAATTAGATTTAAAAATGACCACTCGTGAAAAAATGCGCAATTTACACAACAATTTAATGAATAATAACTATTTTCTGCTTATTATGAGACTATTGGTTATTACAGTAAAAATGTATACAATTCGTATCTAGTACTTTTATATTGAAACGTTCAGTTTCGGGAGCCTTCACGAAGCTACTATCAACAATTAGAAAGTTTGGAAAAGATGTGGAAAATTTTCGAAAAATGGCAAAAATGTATGAAAGCAATACAAATGAATCATATGTCAGTTATTTTCAGTAATTCGAAGTTGTCAGTGTTAAGAAGATTATTCAAGTTTAAATAAATTAGTGATCAACGCGTGTCGAGATAAATACAACGAATTAAAAACGTGCGTGTAAATATTTTTAGTATGAATAAATTAGTTTTAAAATTCGTTATAATATGTAATTTTCTGGTTATTTATGTTTGATAAATATAGAACTTTTTTACAATTATTATCGATTGAACTATTTTCTCTTACTCCATTAAAGAAATATCAATTAATTTCAATAGGTAAATAGTTATAGCATGCTTTAGGTAATATTAAAGTAATGAACCATTTCAAACAAAAATATTTTGAAAAAAAATGTAAAAACTATACTAAACATTTTATATATTTTTAATCCATTTTAAGAAATGATTGTTACTTTGTAACGAATATGCTAAGTAACTAAATTTTCGGAATTCTAAAAATTGTACCTAAACATAATTCCTGATTTTATTAAAATAATTATTAAGGTAAATAGCATAGTATAAAATATTTATTTTACGGTTTTGACTTCTCAAATCTTAAAGCTTCCACAATTATTTGCAATTACTTAAAGTGCAGTTTACAAATTTAATAAATAGTGGAAAAACTAAGTAGTTTCTTTTTCGCTTAGAAAGTTTACATATAAACGGTACCACAAATCGATACGAGTTCATATAAATACTTTTCAAATAAATAAAATTGTGAGAATTTAGAATAAATATTTGTTTTAAGTTTTGATGTTTGCTTAAATTCTTTATATAAAATAACCATTTCATTTTCAGTTGATGTAAGCTACTTAAATAAATTTGTTGTAATTATGAATTCTATAAAAAAATGATTTAATTATTACTGATTAAAATAAATTACTCAACCGCAAATTTATTTTGTGGATAGATTA
This sequence comes from Aquatica leii, assembly GCA_035610365.1. Lineage (NCBI taxonomy): Eukaryota > Metazoa > Arthropoda > Insecta > Coleoptera > Lampyridae > Aquatica > Aquatica leii. The sequence goes on along the minus strand of CM069433.1, from coordinate 47,596,055 downwards.
AATTAATGATTAAAAGAAAAACGGAATGCTCAGTTTATATGTTTTTGTAGCCCAATCTTTGCGTGTACATATTTAATTAAACATTTGACAGATTTGTAAAAACGAGTAAATCTAATGTCGATTTAGCTAATATGAAGGTTGTATTTATTTTTAATAGATTAAATTTTTACTGCGCCATAAGTAATTTTACGATCACATGTTGTAGAAGGGATATTTGCGGAGATGATGATAACTGCGGGATATTAGGTGCCTCCGTAATGGGTGGAATATGTGATCCTGAACATCAAGCTGCTGTCTGCGTAGATAGAGGTTTACGTCTTGGTTTCATTATTGCGCATGAAATAGGACACACGTTAGTATATTTAGTTTCTATTAAATCTCATTAATGCTTTAGACATTTATATTTCTAATTATTATTTTACTATTATTGTTTGTGTCGAGTTTGCAGATATAGCTTTCCGCGATGCTTGATATTGCGGTTTGTTGCACTAATTTGTTTGCAGTCTGTGACATATTGAAATTTTTGTATTATATCCGTGCATGGCTTGATGTCACATTATTAACAGCTGTGACGTTAACCACAATTTCTAGGCTTGCAATACCGCACGACGAAAGCAAAGAAGCCGACTGTAAAGCTACGCTGCCAAACGGTACTTCTACCGTTATGAATCCGTCCGTAAACATTCAAACAAGTCAGTGGTCGCCGTGCAGTGTAAGATTTCTTAAACTTTTTATCGAGTATGTTTTCAACGATTCTATTTGACCGGTTATTCCTATAAATATTTGTAGTTTAGGCAAGGTTATGCGGACTGCCTCCTCGATCTACCGATTGATCACGGCTTTCAAATGCCGGATATCCTGCCTGGCGTAATGTATGGAGCTGATTTTCAATGTAGAGAATTGCTCACACCAACAGCAACCCTTTGTGACGTGGGAGTGGTAAGTATTGAAATACTTTCATAAATTTTCTATTGTTTTTCCAATACAATCTGTGGAATTGGCTATAAAATTGGCAGAATCGTAAAAATTCTCTCATCGACTCTCCGAATATATGACTTCAAAGAGCATTTCATAACGAAATTTTCCGCAATATAGCAAACGTAAATGGAAATTGGAATTCTTCGATTAGTTTTGATATCTGCTCAATGCTTAATATGTAATTTACATACCCTAGCTTCATTACACTCAATTTCATAAGAAATATAACTAAAATGTAATATTTCCAATAAGAAAAACTCCAAAATACTGTTCGTCGTCATACAGTAGAATATCCGTTTGCATCACAGACATTCTACTACCTCATATAAAATCCTCATTTCAGTTTTAACGAAGCACATTAAACTAAATGCCACTTAAATTATCCGAGAAACGAGTCTGCGTCGCTCCAAATTGAAACTTTGAGACGAAGCTGTATTGTAAATACAACCCTATTAAGTGTTGGATTTTCAGATTCCTTAGATTCTAAAGTGTGCATCTAGTGAATTAGTTTATGCATTATGCAGATTTATGCTGAACCTTCGTAACGTTGCTAATTCAGATACGCACATCAAATAGGATAATTTTTACAATGACTATAATGTTGCGTTTTATCACTGTACTATATACCGCAATGACGCCTTAATTTATTCTGCTTGAATATTTTATAACCGAGTATGATACTAAAATGAGCACATTTATAAGAACAGACTTAGAAATTTCTTACTTGACGCAATGTTCGCAATAAATTTACATTAATTTTGATACAACCTTTTTTCAGAATTGTATATTACAGCATTTGTTAAAATAAAGTTTTTTAGGAATGCGACAATTTACTATGTTTCGTTAAAGGGAAAGGTTGCATAGAAACTTATACAATGGCAGCTTCCGGAACTAACTGCGGAGAAAAAAAGGTAATTACTTATTATACAATATAACATATTAAGTATACTAGAGAATTCTAACGTATTAAGTAGATTTGCTGTTTTGTGTTCTATTTTTTACATAAAAAAATAATAATTTGTTAACATTATAATCTTATGATGTAGACATTATATGTATGTATGTATGTACGTATATGTGTATAATAATATGTTTAACTGTAATGAAATCATACCAATATGTACTAGTGTTTTACGAGACAAGATTGAGACAAGATTGCACTTATTCTCGTTGAATCTCAAAATATGTTAAATAAAATCTCGATCTGGACTCGAGAATCTCAGCCGCGTCTCAATTTTTTCCATTTACTGCAAATGATGCACGTTCAACATATTAAGAGTATTCTTGCAATCAAAAAGAGATATTTCTATTTATAATTAACTATTTTTGTTTACTTTCAATAATCTTAAAAGTTGACACTTGTTGTTACTTGTTATGCTGCACGGTTAATTAATAAAATATTTATTTAGCTGAATCAGTATTTGAAAAGCCTTCAAAAATGTAATTGAATTCAAATGCATTTAAAAATTATTTTTTTTATAATAAAGCAAATTTGTTTTTATCACAGAAATAACTCGTGACTTTTGCACAAATCTCGTATCGGTTCTAGAAAATCGAGATCGAAGCGAAATTCAGAAACAAGATTCTCAGCTCAAGATTTTTGCTTATAGTATACTTGTATTACTTATATAATATTTTTATTTTATCAATTTTTGTAACAATAGTTTGTAGCAGCGTTATAAAAAAAATATAATTAAGGCTAGGTTAACGTGATAAAATTGACACAAATATTCAGCACAAATTTGTACAAGAAATTATTTAAAAAATCGCTATTTTTGTTGTAATTGTATTCTTGTTTGCAACAGTAGTAATTTTGTATAAAATATTGGATGAAACCTGGGTATTAGCATAGAACATATAAATTTAAAGAGATTCAGCGCCATAGGAGTCAGTGTAACCGCCGTTATGTTGGTAACATACATAAAATTTGAGAAAAGTTGTTATTAAATGTACTAATTCAGCAAGAAACGACCCATTTTTGCAGAATTTTACCTGTGGGATGTATTGTCTACGTTGTTTCCGTCACACAGTACATAGTTTACTATTGGCTTGAAGAAGTGCACATTTTGCACGAAACGTCGCCCTGAAAGAAAAACTGAGTAGTTTTTTTATGCCCCTTCTTGAGCAAAGAATTTAAATTTGTTAATTAAATTATTTAATTTATAAATTTCATATAAAAACATGAATATGAATCGGAGATTATTTGTTGTTTACTGCGGCAAATGTTATCGATATAATTAGCGTGCCATCTGTTGTAAAAAAGAGAAGACATAATAAACGTACTTGGTGTAGGCTCTGGCTTTAAAGAAGGAACGAAAATCGTAGAGTATTAAGTTTGTTAATTTTGTCTAGCAATTATTACAGTTTTTAGCGTTGGGTAATTGACACATTACGTTTAATAGTCATATTTCTGAATAATACTTTAATTATAATGGCACTAACAGCATTGTGTTGTTAGCTCTTGTCGATAAAAAATATATAGTATTTAAATATGTAGACATTAGTGTTAATCGTAGAATAAATAATGGTGGTGTAGTAACCGTAGATTGATTTTGTGCACTTTCTTTTGTGAAACGCCAGGTATTTGAGTTTGTTTTATTAACTTTGTTTTTTTTAACACCATTTAAGTAATTTTGCATTAAATTATTGAAGTTGTTTATTTTTTTAAATTTATATTAAGTATCAATTATAAATTATAATTCATCAAGTATATATTTAGTGCGTATGGACTTGAATGATTTAGGTTGATTTTATTTTATTACATTTTGAGTTCATCTTTATTACTTCCGACAGTCATTTTTAATATCGAGTTACAAAAAAATCTTAATTATTGTAACTGAATCTTTTGCTTTGGATATTTTTGTTTTTACGTACAGGAAATGTTTTTAATGGTTTTGATTACAGTGTGTTTAACCAAAGTTCGTTGGGTGTATCTTTAAAAAAAACCTATCATTACCTGAAATATTACTTGATCAAAACGTACCAAATCATATGTTACAATAGCAAATCATCACTATTGAAACGTTCGAGAAATTATTAGCAACTTTGAGAGCCTTCGCGAGGTTTTCTAGAACGTTTACCGAAGGATGCGGAACATACGGGAACGTTTTGCCACGATGTATAAATACTGTGCAAACAAATCTGAGGTCAGTTATTCCCGTAGTGTAAAGGCGGCATTGTTAAGAAGATTATTCAAGTTGAAATAAATAAGTAATTAACGTGTGTGCGCAGATAAATATCCGCGGACTTTATCTTATCTTTGTGCAAGTGATAGTGCTATACATAAATTATACTGTACGTGTTATTGAATATCCTTAGATTTAATTAGTTCAATTAGTTTAAACGTGTATATATTTGTAGTATAAATAAATTAGTTTTAATAATAAAATTTGTTACACTATTATCTCGGAACGTTCGTGACTAGTTTTTCAATTTATCCATTGGTGTTGTTAAATAGTAAAACGATTATATTAATAAAAACTACTACTAAAATGACAAATACATAATCCCATTAAACATATTTTTATTCACATTTTATTCTACATTACTCCTTGTGTGTTTCTTCATCCCCTCACACAAAAATTGCTTTATTTGTTGCTTTACTTCTAAACGTACATTATCTTCTAAAGTTTTTCTTAATTTTGATATAATAAAATTAACTAACCTTGTATCGTCATCATTATTTGTATTGTTTCCTTTTGTAGTGTTATTGGAATTATTTATTGCATTTAAAATATTTGATGCTTTTACCAATCATTTGTGTTTTCTTTCTTTTTTAACCAGAGAATGCAGAAGAACTGTTACTTGAAGATTGAGATGTAGGTATTGATCCATTCTTCATCAATTACATATTCTTCCAGTTGTTCCTTTACAATAAGTATGATGTTTTAAAATTTACCTCTTCAATATGTTCACTAGTCTACTGTCACTGATTCGTCATTCTCACGTTTGTTGGCGTAAATGTATGTTCATATATCCCTTCAGTTTTTATTACATCGATATTTCACGTATACTTTAATTAAAGCAATTACTTGTTCTAGAGATCAGGACACTGTTAACACATAAAGAACACAAATGAATACTGCGTACTGCGCAGATTTGCGCGTCGTTTTGACAACTTTCTGAAAAAAAAGATTTTTATAAATTTTTAAAATTATCATTTTCCATAACAAAGTTTATTCATCTGTATGACACATACAATTTTTCTAACTAGAATACTGACTCGAACTTTCTTTGAATATTTTTTATATTCTTACGTTATCTGTATCCAGAACATTCCATATTTTTCGACCATCATTTAGAAATTGACAAATACTTTGAGAACACTTTAGTATTTATTCGAATTTTTTTAAATAAAAAATAATTATAAAGATGAGAAAATAATTTTAAAATATTAAAACATTTATTTCTTCGTACTTTTCTATGTAAAATAAAAAATAATAAATTATAAAAAAATTTATTTAGTTTTTAAAGGGGCTCATACAACTCATCTATTTAAATTTGGACAGTATTTGCTCTTTTAAAGAGTAAGTAGCTTATGGACTAATACATTGCATTTAAACGATTAAGTTGTTTTCGAAGGATCTGTCCACCTCGGAGAAAAGTTTTTCTGCAGGGACTGAGGTAGTTCTTATGCTTAAAAAATCTTTGGATATCTTACTAAGGCATAAATAAAAATTTATTTTATTTCTCATTTTCCAATTTTGACAGTGTTTTACAGACTATTTACTTTTCTATGTAAAATAAAAAATAATAAATTATCATAAAAAAATTTATTTGGTTTTTAAAGGGGCCTCATACAACTCATCTATTTAAATTCGGACAGTATTTGCTCTTTTAAAGAGTAAGTAGCTTATGGACTAATACATTGCATTTAAACGATTAACTTGTTTCCGAAGGATCTGTCCACCTCGGGGAGAAGTTTTTCTGCAGGGACTGAGGTAGTTCTTATGCTTAGAAGATCTTTGGCTATCTTACTAAGGCATGAATAAAAAATTTATTTTATTTCTCATTTTCTAATTTTGACAGTGTTTTACAGACTATTTACTTTTCTATGTAAAATAAAAAATAATAAATTATCATAAAAAAATTTATTTGGTTTTTAAAGGGGCCTCATACAACTCATCTATTTAAATTCGGACAGTATTTGCTCTTTTAAAGAGTAAGTAGCTTATGGACTAATACATTGCATTTAAACGATTAACTTGTTTCCGAAGGATCTGTCCACCTCGGGGAGAAGTTTTTCTGCAGGGACTGAGGTAGTTCTTATGCTTAGAAGATCTTTGGCTATCTTACTAAGGCATGAATAAAAAATTTATTTTATTTCTCATTTTCTAATTTTGACAGTGTTTTACAGACTATTTACTTTTCTATGTAAAATAAAAAATAATAAATTATCATAAAAAAATTTATTTGGTTTTTAAAGGGGCCTCATACAACTCATCTATTTAAATTCGGACAGTATTTGCTCTTTTAAAGAGTAAGTAGCTTATGGATTAATACATTGCATTTAAATGATTAAGTTGTTTCCGAAGGATCTGTCTACCTCGGAGAGAAGTTTTTCTGCAGGGACTGAGGTAGTTCTTATGCATAGAAGATCTTTGGCTATCTTACTAAGCATGAATAAAAAATTTATTTTATTTCTCATTTTCCAATTTTGACAGTGTTTTACAGACTCTTGATAAAGTAGAAGAATACTTTTTATTAAAAATATTTTTAAAATATTATATAAAACAACTTTCATTTTTACCTCAGGTAGTATGATTAAAACTCTGAATTTTATATCTTAGGTCAACAAAGAGAATGATGATAAATTTTATTATTGTATTATAGTGTTTTAGTAGTTTTATTCTGGCAAGTTGTGACGCTTCCATAAATAATTTCTTTGTGAAAGTTTTAACTTCTAGTACATATTTTAACTATTTTCTAAAAATTCCATTCTTCATCCGGGAGTTTGTAATTTTTATTTGTTTACTGTTGTTTTACAGCAAACGTAAAAGTTGTTTTAAAATAAGTCTAAGATCAACCAGGTCATTTTTGGACTGAACTGTATAATAACAGATATTTAATATGTTTGTTAATTGTTTCTGATTTCTGTAGTTTTTATAAATTATTCATAATATTCAAATGTAATGTGACGAAGATTTTCTTGTAACTTATTTACCCGCTTCTATCTTAAGTTGCTCCGGAGAGCGGTCCACAAGTCTCTATGAGCTATTATAAAATAAGATTAAAAAAGCGCCAAAATAGTTGGAAACTAGAATGGAAGACACCGTCTAAATCTATTCAACGCTGAAACAAAACAAATAACAACACACAGGTCATAACACAAATATATTTTTATTTTATCGCAGAAAGAAAGGTTAGAAAAGAGAAGCGAGGTAGATTATAAATACCCTTTTGGTTTCGCAACACGTCGTACATAAAATTAAACGTATCGGCTTATCTTTTACATTCCAAAAGAACAAATTTTTATTGGTAAATAGAACACAAATATGCAATATCTCGATAATTAAGAGAAACAGAGCGCACCGTTTAATAATATGTAACACACAAAAAAGTTTTATAGTTAACTGTGACAGCAACCTGATATGTACGCACAGTTGTGCGTACAAACGACTAACCATGTAGATAAAAAAAAATAGAATAGAAAATACAATACTTGCAATTTGTTTTTATTTCTCTAAAAGCATGCGACACCTTTCCCAGAATTTCATTAAATATGCTGAAATAAACAATCACGTGCATGGCGTTATCACAAATAAGTTTCTTTTGGTTCATACAATATATGAGAAAAAAAAAACCAGATGCGCTAAGTTTTCTCCCGATATCCTCAATCAACCTAATTGCCCAGTATGAACAAACAGGTGTGCGCATTAATAGAATATGTGTGGGCATCCGAAATTGCTAATAACAATTACGGGAAAATCAAAATAAATCACAAAAATAGAAATCCATTTCTAGCTCAGAAAGACTTTCACATAAGCAACAAAAGTACTACACCCATTTATAACGTGAATGAGTGTATTTTGAAATGAAAGCCTCACCGGGTGCGTACTTTAGATGAATCTGTACAAACCGTACCACAGTCACCGAAAAAGTACTTATTCTCCTTTGGATATTTCCATCCGTCAAGAAGAATTATCAAATGTGTTACATGCCAAAGTTAAAAACAAAGTCACTGCCTGAAATGAGGTAACATAAACGATGTTGTGCCGCTGCTCAGTGGAGACGGGGTGGGTTATATTTTAAAATTCCGTGATAACTTGGAAACGAGATTGACATAAAATCGAAATAAAAAGGTAAAAACTCAAAATCGGTTAGGGCGCCAATCAAGGACACGATGATTATAGCTTCCGGACCCCTGATAAACCAGAAGCTCATCTGGTTGGTTACAACCCCTGAACTTACCTCGAGTTGTAACTTGCTAAACTCTGAAATGCACTTAAAAATTTACGTACGCGGCAGCTGAATGAATAAAAGCTCTTTACAGTTTAACAATTTAACATTTATTGACTGAATAGTATTAAAAATAAAAATGAATATCAAACCAACTTGAATAAAAATAATAAACAAGACAAAAATTTACAAACTGAATATAAAAATTAAAATATATATAAAAAAAATAATAATAAAAGCGTTAACTCGTTTTTCAATAAAACACAATAAAAATAAAATTCAAGGCCTTGTTCGCATACTTAATCCGCAAACAACAAATAAAAAAAAATACAAAAGTCATAAAATATACGTCCGAAACTTTGCTTCGAACTAAACGTTCAAACAAATTATATGTTACATTTCGTTAGATTATCTTTCATGCATGAATAAGGCTTACTTTTACATACACAAAACAAAATTAATTAATTAAAGCGAACTTCACGCATACACCTTCAAGTGTTTCTTGAAATATTTAAAGTTAGCCGTAATTCAGTCGGCTCAATTCAAAGCTTTTAAATCATATCGATCGCGGTTCACTTCACGATAATAACAAATTCAATAAATACCTTTACTCAATTGTATACTCCAGATGAACTGCTGGCCACAGCGGTTCCAGAAACTTTCGAGTTTAGATCGACCCCGGGACGGTCTAGGTGTTCTGTAGTCGAATGAAAGGTTCGGTGGGACCCCCAAACAATGGAATTACAGCGGAAGATTTATTTCACTACTTACTTAAAATCCGCAAAAAAGCGAAGACTGGATTTTTAACACAAAACATCGAAAATAAATCCAACTAGAACGTGAGTTTTATTATGGATACCATGAAGTTCATTAAACCGTAAAATTACGAATTTGGAAAACCAATATTTCCCATCACACCACTCAATTTTCACGGCACCATTTGTTTAACTTCCGCGGTATTGCATAACGGTAGGGTAAAAACACCCCGAACACTTGACTACATTCCGGTACCCGGTATTCTTAATTGCGACAAAAAAATTTTCCCCCCAAAATCAAAATTTTACTCCTTATATCACCTCGTAATCCCACTTAATTCACAAACTTGCGCCGTAAAATCTTTGTAAAAGATGGAACACTAAACAAAGTAAATTAACAAAGATGGAAAAGATTTTTACCACGTGCGTCATGTCACGTAGGTACGCGAAAGAAAGAAAATCTTCTCACAGAAAACGCTTACTCTGTTAAATTATCAAATAGCTCGCAAATGAACTCAACATAAACAAAAGTATAGATACCAAGAAAAATTGATCAAATTACATTCTAAAAGGAAGTCGTAAATTAGCTAGAGTTGTTTTTCTAATGAGATAACCAGAAGTACAAACACTAAATCAAAATCAAAACCACAGAACTTTATGCATTTAAAAAAAATACCAGTAATAACTGTGAAATAACTATTAAATACAAATAAACTTAAATCAAACGTAATAAAATAACGAGTAAAACGTTTTCGATGCTTACATCGAACTAAACAATCGTTAAAAAAAAACAGAAAATTTAGCCAGATGAATCTGATTACGGGGTCTTACATAAAAGATTCACGAATAAGTTTCAACGCCGGTTACAAATGACAGTCAACACTATAGATGTAGCAAAAAGTGGGCGTTCCAAAACAAAACTTATACGGTACAGAAATCACACCAAATCATTTTTAACATAAAAGTATCGTGCCCTGTCTTTTTCATGCTCATCGTTCTTGATTATTGTCATCATTATTTTTGTCTTTATTAACCCCAGGTGTCTCAGCATATCTTGTACAGCCAAATTCAGAATAACATCAGAAATGCTGCTCTGCTCTTCATAGTTCATGCTGTTTGGAGTTTCCATTGCATTCTAAATTAAGAAATTATTGGTCTCTTTTTGAAAGACACTAAACAAATTTCTATGTTATGGTTGAAATATTTTTACTATAGAAGTTTGACGGAATTTTAATTAGCTTCTACTTTTAGCTGACTTAGTTTCAAAGAATTTTTCATCTAGAACTCGCGCAACCAGAGATGATTCAGGCAGCGCAGTACACGTCATTGCGTTCGGGAACGATCTTTAGGTGTAACAAATAAAAATCACTTACCAGTGGCGGCGGAATTAATTGTTGGTACATGTACAAAATCACAATTGAAGTTTTATGTTAATTTAATAATTTATATACATAGTGAATATGTATCTGAAGTAGCCATTTAATGAGCATTTAATGCTAAGTATCAAGGTGTAATTTTGTAATTTGTATATAATAACGTAATATACACCTGAAACAATTTACCTGCGACGCTACTGAAATTCTCAAACCGCCACTCGCAAAGTAAAGTAGAAGAGAAAACTTTTTAGTTGTTAATAGTATCATTCTTAACCGCAACTGTACTTAAATTGGCATCATTATCGTGAAATCAAATTACATGATCGTCACCAACTAATTTAATTTTTACAAACTGTACTCGAACGCAGATTCCAATTGTAAACCAAATTTAAAAAAAATTAGCTCCAACTTAGACATCCGCACTACCAATATTTTTATTTATTGAAAAAAACTGTTTTTTTATGTTTGTGAACGGTCGAAGTAAGGTTTGTAAAAATAAAATTAGTTGGTAACGGTTGTGTAACTTAGTTACATGATAATGAAGCACTGTACTGATGTCGATTTAAGTACACTTGCGGTTAAAAATAATATCACTATTAACAACTAAAAAGTTTTCTCTTCTTCTTTATTACGTGAGTGGTAATGACAGTGGCGGTTCATATTGAAACAAAATGGATGTTCTGCAAACAATAAATGTTTACTTTCTATTTTTTTAAGACTACGATTTTTCATAGAAGCAAATTTGTCGATCACCTTCTCGATAAGGTTATCGATTTTTGATTTGAATAATTTCTGAATGGAAAGCATGGATTGAGCCGTCAATCGATCTTGCAACATTGAATTAAAAAAAAAAGTCTTGATTCTTTTTAAAGTTGAAAAGCATTTTTCGGCTTCGGATGTTGACATAGGTGTTTCTGTCACAATTTCTTATAATTTTTTTGTTTCCCTGAACGTTTCGTCTAAACTATTTTGTGTTAAAAATTTCAAAAAGATTAATGCGTCATTTAACCCTCTACAGTCGTTTCTTAAATAAATAACAGATAGTTCTTAGTTAAATGGCTTCTTTTCAAGAGTAGGGTAAGCTAAGCAAGTAGTTGTCAACTTGTCAGGAAACTTAGCGCAATACACTCTCCAAAATGCTCAGAATAAAAAAGAGATGCAAGCTAGTAGATGATCTTTAAACATAAATCTATCTTGTGCAGAATTAGTAATAATATCACACACTTCTAACGCAACAATACGGTGATTAAATCTGCTACTGTGGGCGCGTTTTCTATTTTTTTTACTGGAGACTGAACAGTTATTTCAAGCTTCAGTAATTATAGCATCAATATTATTACGAACGTTGGTGAAATTATCGATAAGGTTCTTTACTTGAGTTGGGCCAGTTTTCTTCTTCTGCAACTGATTAAATAAGATGTCGACATGGGGTACTACATGATGAAAAAGTTAACTAAAAAACGAAAACAAAATCTTCTAAAATACGACGGATAGAAGAAGCTGCACTGCAAACGTTTCCATTATTGAATTGTTCTTCTATTTCTTCCATGCATTCGATAAACGAATCTCTGTTTTCAAATATGTCATTGATAGTCCTAACGAGTCGAAACCCCCTGGGGAATTTTCCTCCCTACAATTGTATTTAGTACTTCTACTCGCTGCGGTGAGTTGTTAAAAAATGCAGGAATTTCATGCAGTTTCACAAAAAACACACGCACTTGAGAATTTATGGAAGCAGTTTTGGACATAATTAGATTTAATTGATGTGATGTGTGAACCAAATAAGCACAAGGATACTTCTGTCTAATTTTTGCTGGAACCCCTGCGTATTGTCTGCTCCGTCGTAACTCTGCGAAATTAGTATGTACGGCAATTTTTTTACTAAAGGGTCTATAACAGTTAAAATATTTTCCTATAGAGTTACAGCATCACATTGTGTAGGATTTAAATATTTCCAAAAACGTTCAATCGGCTCATTATCTAGGATATATCTTAAAATTATGACTAATTGAGTTTTTGCAGACACATCGGTTGTATCGTCCGCTACAACCGCCAGACATGAAGCTTTCTTGATTTCTACAATTATTTCTTTATGGCATAATTCTAGTATGTAATCTAAAAAGTCATTTTCCGATTCTTTTAAAGTCCCATTAAATACAGAAGTATTTTGTAGATGTTCGCTTAAAGTTGCATCGAGCTCAGCAGGCAAGTTAACTAAACTACGAAGTACCCCCGGGTTTTGGGAAGTTTCAGTTTCATCATGCCCACATAACGCCAATTGAAAGACCCCACAAGTCTTAATACAGTTTATAATTTTTGATGAAACGTGTCTGTTTTTTCTCACCTTGTCATGTTTTTGTACATTTATCCGATAAGTTGAATCAAGCTGTGCTCTAACATTAGTTGTACCTAATAGAACTAATTCCATGCTATTATGACGATGGCTTTTGGAGTTATCATGTTTTTTTATTCAGATAAGTGTACTAAATCTGTCACCCCTACCTCCGTTCATGCTTTATCGCCGCCAAACAATAAACATTGAGATCAAAATAAAACATTTTTGTTACATCCACAAATCCAGTTGTTCCTCGAATAAATTTCTCTGGTAAATTGAGGCTTATATGATTTCCCGCGACTAACACCTGCAGTTTCAATAGTAATATCAGGCAATGGTCTACCTTTATTTTTGAGTTCCATTTTTTTTCTTCGTAAGAGTATTTAAAAAATCTCTTGACATGAACCAAACTATAAACTAAATTTATTGTCGCTGTGATTAACAATTTATAAATAAATACTAATAATTGGAAGTACTATAATTACACGAAACGTAAATAGTAAACACTAAATTTGCAAAACAGCTGTAACACGATCTCGGTTTTCCAAGGATAAATTAGTGATGCGACAGACGTCTGCTTCTGCTTCCGCAAATGCGTAAGTTCTGTACCTTTTTTGACATCCGTTGCTGTTTCTACTTCCGTAACAATTATAACGGAAATTTGAACGGAATTTTACGACCGTAAAAGGAAAGCGCGCGGATGGTAGAGCACGCGTGAGAGAGGTGTTCCAGTCAACCACTAGTGAAGCGGGCGCGTGCTTTTGTCACTGGTCGCAACACGTTTGTTTACATACTTTTTTTGATTCATTATAGTCAGGGCTGCGTTTACCACTAGGCATATCCCTAGAGTTTGACATAAATTTGGGTTCCTGGGCTCGTAGACAAACTTCAAAATCAATATTCAAAAGTTAGAAAAATGTTTGCAAACCAAAGTTAGCTTTATTATTTTAAACCACATATTTCTTGTTATGAAACCGCCGATTTTATAAACGGCTGAAGATTCTTTATTCAATTTAGTTTTACATAATTTAGTCTATGTTTACGTTACAAATGATGACATGAATCCGAGAACATATTCGTAGAAAATAAAAGCGCCACTCAAACGGCTAAAGAAAGATTAAGTGCTTTGTTAGAATTTAGTTTTATTATTTTTTGTTTGTGCAATAATAGGATCCATAAAATGTGTGAGTGGGCTTAGGACCCAAAATTTGTTTAACGTGTCAGTGATTATAATCGTTTTATGTTACTTATGATTATAATATAATCTTACGTCGTGACGTGATGTAAGCGCGTAAGATTTTCTGCTCTTGTCAATTTATGAAACCCTTTGAAGAAATTACTAGAAACTTAAGTAATTCTTAAGCGAGTATTTCATTAGTCATACCCTTGATTTAAGTTCTCATGACCACGTTTCATCGAGAAGAGACGAAACCTGACACTTTAGAACAAAAAAATTACGTGATGGATTGAACTCAAATGCAAGATTTGAAGAACTGACCAAAAACGACAAATACACAATTGCGATATAAATCTCATTTTTTCACCATCACTACGGAGCAGGTAGAGTCCAAAACATTAAGTATGACGATCAGCAAAATCGGAAAATCCACAGGGTTTCATTTGTGATGACGACATAGCTTCTCCCAGAACGCGCCGAACTCAAACTGAAAATGCAGTCTAACATACGTCATCATCTATGATGAATTCATCATTACAAGTGTGAATCTATGATAAGTATGAATGATGACCAGCAAGATTCGATTACAAATAACGAGAGTGACAATCTACTTTTGGAGTACAAAAAAAAACGATTGCATTTGCATAAGGATTCTCTTATGTCGTGGAAATTAAATTCATACAAATATACTAATGTTTTGCCATTAGTGCGCCAATATTTATCAGCTCCTCCAAGGAGCGTCGCCAGTGTGCAATCATTTAGCGGAGCTGGTTTTATATATGAACAACACCAGAACAGATTGTTAGGTGTAAAAGCGGCCAAACTACTATTCATAAATATAATTTATCATTACGTAATTTTGAATATTAGTTTTATTACAAATTGTATTTTTCAAAAATTGTGCTTTTTTTGCATGTATTAAACGTTCGCTTCCGTATCCGTTTCTGTTTCCGCTAAAATTTACTTTTTACATCTGTTTTCGTTTCTGCTTCCGTTTTGACACTTCCGTTGCATCACTAGAATAAATTGTGTTTAGCTGTGTCAAATGCAGCTTATTACACCACTGTAAAATCGAAACTTTTTACTTGCAAACTTTGCAGTTTGAGAGGAACGGCGGGGGTTTACAAAGTGATCGCAGAACTACCTCGTGATGTACTCACTACCGCAACGCAGAAAGTTGACCTAGAGAATTCGTTTGGTCTACTACTCAACATTGCAGAAACTTATTTCATAATAATTTTTTTGTGACTGAATAAATTATTATATAAATGAATATATTTTAGTAATTGATCAAATCGAAAATTTGTTGCAGTTCTGCAGCTCTGCAGCACTTAAAGACAAACCACCCCTGGGTAATGACAATTCTACAAATGCTCTATATTATAAATATTCTCATTTTCAGTACCCTTTTGAATTTGCTTTAAAATATTGAGAACCAAGAACGAGATCAAGAATCTCATATATCGTCATTCACAATCGAGAATCGATACATGATATGTGCAACACTAATAAATAGGTTTTGCAAATTTGAATTTTCTAACTAATTATTCTAGTAAATTTATTTTTGTTAGATGTTTATTGTTGCTTTTGGGTATGGTGTAATTTTAAATATTAGCAGCGTCATACAAAAGTTAAAAATAGCTGAAACATTAAAAAATTTATTGCCAGAACAAATGCTAATAGATAACATTTAAAATTCTGCTAAACGTAATGAAAAGAAACAGTTTCTTTACAAAGTTTCTACTTTTTGCAAACACAGTGTTTACATACATTGATATATCTAAATGTTTAATAAATAATTTTGTATTTATGTGTTTTAGTGCTTACCTGTAATATTGTATTGCTATATATTATTTAAATATTCATACATTTTAGTTAATAATTAAATTATAATATTTTTACTTTCAAAATTGAGTTCTTGTGTTTATTATGATCTACAAAAAAAGTTTCTCAATTTTTTTGGTGTAGTGGTGTTTTAGAGGTGAATGCGTAGAAGAAGGAGAACGTCCAGGAGCCATTGACCCGCGATGGTCGAGATGGTCGAACTGGAGTGATTGTTCAAGAACGTGCGGTTCTGGTGTTCAAGTTCGAGAACGCTACTGTACGAATCCTGCTCCAGGTAATGGTGGTAAATATTGTAGTGGAACACATAAAGAACATCAAATATGCATTATAAAAGTAAAGTTTCGCAAAGAATTAACAAAAAATATATAAATTTACATTTTAGCCGTGTGAATCTGGTAGCTTGTCATTTCGAAATGCGCAATGTGCCAAATTCAATCAATGGATTTATCCTGAAGATAATAAGATACACCAATGGAAAGCGTACCGTGTGAAAAACGGTACTTACCAAATACCACTTTACTTATAAACGTTTTTAGTTACTTTTTAGAAAATCCTTGTGTTTTATTCTGTGTTAACGACGAAGGCGATGTTGCATCTCTGAGACCACGCGTAGAAGATGGTACAAAGTGCGTAAAAGAAAAACCAGATATTTGTGTCGGTGGAACGTGTCGAGTAGGTTGTTATAAAACAAGAAGAACAGTAATTAAAAGAAACGGTTTTAGGTTGTTCCATGTGATTTTATTTTAGAATCAACTGCCATTGAAGATTGGTGTGGTGTTTGTCGTGGCAATGGTACGTCTTGCGTTGTACAATCCGGACTGAAACATTTCCAACGTAAAACAGACCAAAAACGTAAATATTGCTTAAAGTTATAACAATTTGGTGTACACAATACATTATTTTAGAAATTGCTAAATTAGTAGAAATACCTAAATATTCAATTAATATTAAAGTTGAAGAAACTGAACCAACTGAGTCTAAAATCCAAGTTGTAGAAAAATTGTCAAATGAAACAGTTATTGAAGGGTATTTTGAGATAAAGTCGGAACGTTTTTTTTTTTAAATTTTTTTTTCAGTAATGTTTTAGGACAATTTAACGTTACAGGTGTGACAGCGTGGCTAGGAAATATTCGAACTAAACAAGAAGCTCTTAATATTCCCGGAAACATAACAAATGACATTATCATACAGGTACTATTATCGCACAAAACTGTAACGTAACATCTTATTTATCAACTGTTTTATAGATTGTAATATTAGACAATACAACAATTAAATATTCATATGGTACACCGAATATTACACCCAGAAAACCAGTATTTAACTGGGATTATTTAGATTGGACTAAATGTTCTTCTGCATGTGGCTCTGGAACTGAAGAAGCAATTCCACGTTGCACCGAAAAAACTGCTGGATTAGTAGATGATATGTATTGTGCAGCTATAATTAAACCAAACGTACGAGTGCGTCCTTGTGAAATAGCTCCATGCGTAGCTAGGTGAAATAAATGCGGAAATAGAAACGCTTTCTAATACATAAGTAACATTTAAACTTAGATGGATGGTAGGAGACTGGCAAGAATGCTCACCTTGTCCAAACGGAAGACATTATCGTAGTGTACGTTGCGTTATTCCGACTGGCGACGGAGAAACAAAAATAAATTTAGTTCACGAGTACCAATGTGTTCCACCAAAACCAAAAGACAAAGAAAACTGTGTTTGTTCTTCTAAGAATAAAAAACGTATAAAACGTAAAGGCAAAACGATTAGATTCACATCTAGGTTACATTTTTCTTTGTAGAGAAGCTGTTAAAGAAAGGTTATTTAACTAGCAAATCAGCAACATCATGCAACGCCAATGAAGATGACAATTTGGATGCTGTATGTGTTTCTTAATAAACGTATATGAATTAATATTAAACATTACAGAAACGATTAACAATAATAATCGATAAAGAGGATCCTAAAAATGTTAAACTAACAATTCACAACGATAGTGTACCAAACCAACTAACAAACACGGATTTGAATAGTACTAAATCCTCAGAATTGGTAGGAAAAGCTGCACTTAAGTTTATTAATAAACTAAACAGAAATTTTGCTTTTAACAAACGTAATAGATATAAAAGGAAACAAATCAAATACATATGTACATAAGTTTATTATTTTAATTATTTTATACAAGTTTAACAATATTAAATAAGTTAACCTTTCTTTGTGTTATTCGTAGCTAGTAATTCTTTTATTCTATTTGCCGCTTCTTTGCCGTGATATACTGATTCTTTTTTGATATCAAGTGTGTCTGAAATTTTATCGCCCATTTGTTCATACGCTTCATCCGTTAAATTTATAGATAAATGAGATTGTTTAATTGGCACTTCAATGAATGTAATATCATCTGGCCGAACTCTGTCGTTTACGATAGTACCAACTTTAAGCGTAGTGTTTGCATTTGCTGCACAAGCTTTTCGTAACCTAGCTCGTATAATTCCTCTGCGAATTTTTTTAAGTTTGTTTGGGTTCTTTATCGAATCTTGGTAGCTCTAAAATATATAATAATTACTAAATGCAATAAAAAGCTACATTATCATACGACTTATTTGTTTTGAATAAGTTTAAATACGAAACATTTAGTCGTCATGTGGGATTCTTATATTGGAAGAGTACATTTTAAAATTATTAGAAATACTGTATACGCCTATATTTGAAAGTTTTATCAGAAAACGTTGAAATGCTAAATTGAATAATTAAATGTATAAGATAATTTTATAAAATAAATACAAAAATTTAAAAATTATTGTGAACGTTTGGTAAAATCAATTAGGGTATAAACTTGAACAATAAGTTTGTTTGGTAGACTTGTATACGCTCCGAGAAGTCTGCGGACAAAGTTCCCAAAAATTATTTGATAAACAATAATAGTAACACTTCAGCGAATCTTATCTAAGTATATGGCGTTTTGTTTTGTAATTATATATTTATAATTAATAATTATGAGTCATCATCTTGTCGGGAATTACTAGTTATTATATAATTTTGTAGTTTTTAATAAACTTACTGATTTTGTATTTTTCACGTTTTTTTATTTTTGTTCATTATAAAGAAGACCAATAACAGGAATATTTAAAAAAGTAACTAAAATAAATTTGTATATCTGTTAGTTCAACCTATGTCATCCTTTCTAATAATGACTTTTTAAAAAAGACAAAATACTTATTGAAAACGTATATATATATATACAGTAGTTTAAGAAATATATTTATACGTAAATAAATATATGTATAATCAATGGATAAGGTTAAACTTATATTCAGAAAATATTGTTAATAATTGCATTTCTTTTAATTATATTTTTTTTTCTGCACACAAAATAATTCTTTAGGCATAACTAAAGTTAATGTAACACTTTGTTTTACTAGATCCTTCATACAACACAATCAGTTAATAAAAGAAAACGTGTGCGTTAGTAGAAAGTATGTAAAAATATTCTTGAAATAAATTAGGATAAACTATTTTTCTATTACAATTGAAAAAATGTGCCAGCGTCTCAAGGAGAGTTCTGTAACGAGACAAGGGCGATAATGTATGTTTTTCCCACGTGCTATATATACAATATGTTATCGAGCACCATTGTGTAATTATATAAGTTCTGTAACTAGCTAAGGACACGCCACACTAGATGACGAGGAGCAACGCAAGTTGAAACGATATTCACGGTGGCGTACAATATGCTATTATACTGGGCACTTAATAGCAACGCAAAATTCAAATAAGAATGACATTCGATTTGATATTATGCTCAAGGTCGTTTAGTATTTATTCGTTCGTGTATTTGTTCAGCATTTATCACTACTATTCGAACGATAACAATTAATATGTACACAATCGTAGCGTTTACAGATAAAAATTACTGTAAAATATTTACTAAAATTAATTCAAAATCAAAACTAATCGTTTTATCATTTACTGGCGACTCGTGAGGTCAGGCTTAAAGTGGGCTGCAATTTTTAAAATACTTGTAGGTATCGTGAACGTATTCAGACATGATTATGGCATTATGGCTTTATCTAAAACAAGCATGAAAAACAAAACAAGAAATTTATTGTATTACATCCACATACCCATCTATTTTTCAACTGACTTTTAAAAGAAGGAGGCGGTACTCAATACGTCGAAATATTTTTTTAATGTATGGTATTCTAACGATTATTAAAACTAGTTTATTTATACTAAAAATATGTACACGTTTATAACTAACTGAACTAATTAAACCTAAAGATATTTAATAAAACACTTACACTAATTTATATAGCACTATCACTTACACGAAAGATAAAGTCCCCGGATAGCTTTCGTTTAACACTGAAACTCACGCACGAATTTAATTCATCGTATTAATCTTGACACGCGTTAATCATTTATTTATTTAAACCTGAATAATCTTCTTAACACTGTCAACCTTGAATTACTAAAATAACTGAACTATGATTCATTTGTATTGCTTTTTTATTGAGAATAATTACTTCATTTCGGCAACTTCCTTGACCATAAAAGTAACAGTCAATGGACTTTTCCTGACCCGATATTCTTCTTGGTTGGTAACTACAGACCAGCACTTGAACGCGTGTTCCTCGAAAGACGACCTCCAACATGTTTTGAACTTTCAGTTGATCTAAGCCACAACCAAGCTTGGGTACTGCCAATTTTTTAATATTGTGGAACTCTATTTCTCTTTTGAGATTCCATAATGCTCGCCACAGACTTTCGTATAACGGCTTGGTACGTGAGTATTTCTTGGTGACCAGATAGAAAACAAAGCGTCTGTCACGTCGTAGTCTTAAAACTTTTTTGACTGCCGGTTGCCATCTTCGTAGTTCATCTAGCCTCCCAAACTTCTTTTTAAATACGACTTCAACCTCCCTGAGCATGTCAAAATCCTCGCTCACGCAATGTGAGATGTCGTAATCTTTTTGTGTTTGGAACAGGTCTTGTTGTTTTTCGGTTGTAACTCCAAACCTAGCTTTTTCAAAACCTCCGTATAGGCTCATAAACTTCTCGAATTCCAATTCTTTGATTTGATTTCTGGTTCTGCTGCTTATTACTCTGGTTTGGACCTAAACTTGTGTATTGTGGTTATTGCCAGCAAAGGGGGCTGGGCGATTGGAGTAGACCATTTTTGACTTGCCTCTGAGTGGTCTTCGGATGCGATATATAAAGTCATTAATACGTTGCACGACTTCTGATTGCCTCTGCAGCTTTGACAACAAACCTCGTCTCCTTTGGCGATTATACAACCATACATTGGCCGAGCGTCTCCGGTATTAATTTTATGTTTCACTACGTAAGTTCTTTTCTTGGAACCATTCTGCAGCGCGAACACACCTTGATACTGTTGGATCAATACTTTAACTTTAGCCAGCTGATCTTGGCTGTTATTTTGGCATTTGGAGGTGAGAATGTCCAATAGATTTTTTGGGCATTTCTTCATCGACGTATCTTCATTAGACTTCACGCATCTCAAAATTTGAGATACTGGCGTGCAATTTGAGATACTGGCCAACCACGGTCTTCTTTTTCAACGTTATAGGATCTGAGCTGATATTTAAGATTTTCACTGGCATCGTGTTTTTTACTAGTACTCAAGTTCTGCCAACGAATAGTTCCTTTTCAACTAAGTCACCCTCCATTGATTCATTCGCGCAAATATAGCCTTCCCGGGGATTTCTATTCAGGCGTGTCATCACCACACTCTCAGTCCTTGCAAGCTAAGCCACGTCTTCACTCAATTAGACTCGCACGTCTGCCTTCTCTGACAAATGAAAAGGTATTTCTTCATTGTCGATTTTCATAACATCGTTCTTCATATGCAAATGGAACCTATACTTCTTTATCACGTCCATTCCCAAGACAACTTTTTCCGTGATGTCGGCTACTAGTACTTGATGGTCGAATACTTCATTTCCCAAACCAATGATCACTTGTACTTGTCCGTGAGTAAGTATTTCTTCGCCTGTCGCTTTTCGAGATCGTACTGTTACTGGTGATGTTTTCTCATTTTCCAATAACATGTCAGGACGAATGATGGTTTTCGTCGCTCCCGTGTCAACCAGTAACTGAACACTCCGTCCATTAATCTTGTCATCGAAATAAATGCTATGCAATTGCTCCCTAGGCGATGCCATTTAAATGGTAATCTTCGTGGCATGGCTCGTTGAGGTCGACTTTTGCCCCATTTCTTTTTCTGGTTTTCTTTTGTGCTTAGTACAGCGTCGCCATACGTGGTCCACTTTCCCATAGTTTCAGCACATCAGTTCTCTTCCTCGAGCTACTCGTTTCCAAAATTCACGTCGCTCTATTTCTTCAAGGTTTTCTTCTGTGTGCGAGAGTATTTCTGCAGCACAACGGAGCTTATGGATGTCTTGGTGCAACGCTTGTTTTGCCGCCTCGAACTCTAAAGCATGGGTTAACTTATTGTTTACGTTAAAGTTCCGCACAATTTTAATTTGTTGTATTTATCTCGACACGCGTTAATCACTTATTTATTTAAACTTGAATAATCTTCATAACACTGCCGACTTTAAGTTATTGAAATAACTGACCTATGATTTATTTGTATCGTTTTTATATATTTTAGCCAAATGTTCGAGAATTTTTTATATCTTTCGGTGAACGTTCTGAAAATAGATAAAAACTTCGTAAAGGCTCTCAAACTTGAAAATAATTTTTCGAACGTTTTAGTATGTTTAACGATCATTCTTTACGAGGCTGATCGATTTCGATTGTTTTTTATCAGAAAAAAGGTAACTTAAAAGTGATTCCATTTCAATTTTCTTAAATTCTGATAATGGGATATATGAGAAAATGATCAAACCCACAAATTTACATCGATGTGCATTTCCAAGTTTTTCAGTGACTATAACCACTATTAACAATACTAAAAAGATTTTTTTAACAAACAGAAAAACCAACTTCAAAAAATTATGATTTGATTTATTTACAATTAAACGATGAAAGTTTTATTTGCATGAAATTACTTTTCGAAGTCAATGCCAAACACATTCATGTTAAATCTATTACAATTGCATAAGGTAATGTTCAAAATTAAGTTATATCCTACGTCAATATAATACATGGGCATCGTTTAATTGTAACCGAATTAAACTATTTTTTACTTATTAATTCAATATTTGAATTCTGTTTTTTTTGTTAAAATTTTTTTATTAAAAACCGCACTAGAAAAATACCGTGTAAAATTACGTTTTCTAGTTTTATTTGTTTCATTTATTTATATTTCAACGACTATCTTACGAATTTATTTTTAAAAAGAGATTTGATACGATTTTTTTGCATGTTTTGAAAATTACATACGACAAATATACCGTTTGACTTAGAACAAGTCGTACACGTTCTACCAATAAATCACTACTGAGTTGCAAGTTATAACAACGTGAGCGCTTTTGCATCTTAAGGCTGGGGAATTTCGAGTTTATTTTAGACTTTGCTAACTTAGTACACAATATAAAAAGTACTAAATATTTTGTTTTTATTTTCTCAACACAGATAAATAATACATTAAACTGTGACCTAAAACATTTTTTAGTTTAATATAATCACTTATAAGTGATAAAATGATATTGAAATATCGATGTTTATAGCTTATTGTATTTCATTATTTATAGAGTGATTATTATATTGAAACGCCTTATACTACCTATCATGTCATAGCTGGAAATGTTTCAAAAGAGTTGACGTGCTTAAAATTAATGCTGGAGCAAAATTAATCGAGCTGTGTATTTAATTGTGAAGTCCTACAGAAATCACCAAAATCATTACTGTATGTAGCTAGGTTTCAACCCGTTTTTTTAAGAGACTGTATAGAAAAACTTTGACGATATAAGTATGCGCTTTCAACACTTGTATTGTTCGCAACCCGCAATGTTCTTGAAGAGTAAGATATCTCTTTTGTGACTTACGAGCAGACTTAGAATAACGGTTTCATGTGTATATGCGTAAACTTTCGCGGGGCCAGGTTCAAAAATTCTTAAAGGTCAAAAAATTAGTACTAATTCTCAACGACCTGACGGTTATGATGTAGACAAGCAAAATACGTTCGCTATCTCTTGCATAAAAACACAACTAAAAGTTGAGTGACTTATATGATTAGTTAGTAACCTAATAACTTCATTATATAACTAAATTAATAAAATTACTGTTGTTATGCAACGGTTTATAGGAGTTTTATCTGTAAAAAAAAAACCGCAAAACTATTTTGCTTCTCGGAATAAAAACAATTTTTTGTTAAAAAAAATCCGTTTTTCTGAGTCACTAGTATACTACTACTCACAATTGCGTCTTGTAGCATGTATTCGGGCATAGTCTGTAACCACAAATGCTCCATTACGTCTGACGAAAGTCCGTCAACATATCTTTTAGTCTTATTACAAGTCTTTTGCAAATTACAAAGTTCTCTTGTTCCAGGTTTTGGGGGCGGGCATTTATCATCTTCTTCTAAAATATCATCTTCGCCATTTATTTTTGCTTCTTGTACGCATTCTACTTCTCTCACTCGAACACCAGACTGAAATTTACAAGCGGTACATCGACTCCATTTACCTATTCGCCATCTATAATAAATAAAAGTAAAAACGTTTATTAAATTCAAACACATTACTTAGTTTTACAAGGTTCTTCGTTACACTGTCTGACTAGAGGATGCGGTTTTTCTATGCCTTGACAAAAAGAAGGACTAACTTTTCCCGCGTGTTCTTCAAGACATTCGGGTTCAGCCAATTCCGTTCCACCTCCGCAACGTGCTGAGCAATCTTCCCATTCTACAAATTCCCAGTGATAACGTGGCTGATAATTTTGAGGTGCCGGATTTGCGTATTTATAATTATAGCCAACGTTTTCGTTTTCATAGTACACTACCTACCAAAAAATAAAAAATTTCTAGTTTATTATTTATTACAATTTTTTGAACATATTTGCAAAAAAATTAGTGTTTTAAGTAATGCTTATTATGCAGCTACGTAACGGCGTTATTACAATCACCTTCTTTTGTTAAGGAACTATCCAAAATATTACAATTTTTATATCTTAGTGGAAAAGCTTTTCGTACGATCTAACGAGCAGCCAAAAGCTAACATATCGTATATTAGAAACTATCAAATCAATTTATTCTATTAAATTATCGCTTATTCTATCTAACTTGCACACCTTTTCTTCTTCTTTAATGACATATTCCATACATTTTTTTTAATCGGTACTAGACACATTAGATAAAGCTTCTTGTAAAAGATTTTTGCTTCAGACTACTTGAAATATTTATTTTTAGTTGTCACTTTGTTCTTTGCTTGAGCCCATATCAGTTCTATCGAACTTAATTTGCAATGATACCGTGGCAGTCTTAACGCTATTTTGTCAACTTTCTTTGCTACTCCATTAATTGTTTACAAATTATCTTGATACTTGTGTTCACGAATTAGCTGTAAAACCTCAGACCAACCAATGTCTGGTTGAAATGCGATATTCTTTAATTGTAACCAATTTTTCATACAAATTAATTTTGGAATGTATACGTAATAAATGGATTTTTTAATTATAAACACTTTTTTATTTAATTGATATTAACAATTGCACTCAAGGCTTACTCAAAATATTCAACTGTAAATGTTTTTTAAAAATTTGGTACTCCTATGTGTTTATGAGGTTATGTTAGTAAAGATAAACTTAAATAAACCTTAATTGTACCGCCGGCACTGATTTGGATCTCACTACTTTTCTTGCGCAAAAAATGATGTGACGTCATGTCGTTTTCATAATAATTTACCTCTATGATAGATGTTGGGTATACACCCTGTATTTATAAGTTTTGTAAATCATATGTGTGAGTATATTTTATTGCGTCTGCTTGAGACCACGCGCACTTCTGTATTTTCAGAAACATTGTGTCATGTAGTTGTCTATAGTTGTGAACTAAAGTTGTACTTTTAAAATACAGCCCGTTTTGTTCTTTGTTGTATTTCCATGTATTATTATGTTATAATAGAAGTGAATAAATATGTATAGAAACGGCAGTAACCTCAAAGGGATGATCTTCTCACTAGTGGCACAAGAGACAAAGGCTTTATTTTTGTGCTTCCATTCGTTATGATGCATGTAACAACACAGTCAGCCGAAAAATTTACTTTCCCGGACTAAGCCGCTAAAATGTAATAGAATATTATAACTAAAAGTTGGCGCTGTAACTGATTTTTAATGTTTGATGTCATCTGTCATTTGTGTCAGATTTATTATTACTAATATAAACCATTATCGATATTATTGTTTAGAATAACACTAACAAACCTTTTTAGAACAAAGATATTAAATTTGCTTATATCTTACAATTGCTAAAAACAATCATAGTTTTGTGTTAATAGAAGTTAAATTCTACTCAAAGAGTCATAGATAATATTTTACATAACTATCTATGTAAATTTTATATGTTATAATCTTTCCAAAATCTTTACACGATTATATAATACATCTGAAATTATTATTCGAAAAACTCAAAGAATTTAATTTAAAAGTACACTTAAACAAATCTAAATTTTTATGTAAGGAAGTTGCATTTCTTGGTCATGTAATCACACTAGAAGGTATGAAATCCAACCCATCAAAAATTAAAGCAGTACAAGAATATTCTCTTCCAAAGTTAATTAACGAAATACAGCCATTTTAAGGGCTCATTGGTTATTACATACTCCACCCAAAATTTTGCGAAAAGAGTTCAACTTTTCACTAAATGTCTCAAAAAAAGAACAAAAATAGTTGTCACGGACCCGAATTATTTGCAAGCTTTCGAACGATGTAAAGAATTATTAGTTAACGCTCCTATATTATCTTTCCACACATTTTGATAGAACTTCTCGTCACGATTGATGCATCCGGAGTAGCTATTGGTGGTGCATTCTCTCAAAGTACCAAACCGATTTCATACGTTTCCAGAACTTGAAACAGTGCTGTGAGAAGTTATTGAACTATAGAACGTGAACTACTTAGTATTGTAGAATGCACAAACATTGTAGACCCCATATTTATGGAAAACAATTTGTGATAGAAACTGACCACAAATCCTTAGTTTGACTATTTTAAAGGTCCAAATTCTAGATTGATTAAATGGCGATTAAGATTTGAGGAATTTGATTATAAAGTATTATATAAAAAAGGCAAAGAAAATTGAGTTGTAGATGCTTTATCTCGAATCGAAATAAATACTAAAGAATAGATAAGTAATGATCGTGACCTAGACCTTTTGTTTTTACTTCCCAACCTAGATAATTATTTTGAATTTTCTTTAGATGAACTCAATAAAATTCTAAACACCGATGAAGATGGGAAAATTATAGAATCTGACAATAACACACAGCACACTTTTTTAGAAAACTCTGTTTTTGCTATACCAATATCCGAAAATCCTATTAATTATTTTATGTATCGCATAATATTTAAGTTAGGATATCAACACAACGTATACGAGAGTATTTTCAAAACATAACTACATCATTACTCTAGAAGAGACAATGAGTTAGAAAATTTAAATAAGCGTTTTAAAGAAGTCATAAATCCAAATATTTTATATGAAATATATTTTAGCAACAAAGAGCTAGAATTAAAATTTCTCGTGAAAACAAATTTTTAACAATGATAGATTTACTTTTTTGATACCTTCAAGCTTATTTTATATACGATTCTACTGGTATTACAATTTAAAAAAAAATTTTTTCTTTTCATAATTTTCTAAGAACAATTGTCTATGATAAAGGCAAGGAATTAAAGAATAAAATCTTCCAAAAATACTACAAATTGTTCAAAATCGAAATACATTTTACGACTAATTACAACAGTAGTTTAAACTCCCTTGCAGAAAGATTACATTCAACAATTTTAGGAAAAATTTTCAAATTTCGAAATCAAAACTAATCGTCTCAGAACTTAATGATCTCTACAATATTAGTATATAATCAATCAATACATTCAGCTACAGGTTACACCTTATTCACTTTACTTTATAGACCATACGAAAACCTTAAGGCACACGAAATTATACATAATGACAAAAAGAAAAAAAATATATAAAAAACAACTAGAAAAAGGTACTAACAGATTAATAACAAAAAATACAGACAGACTCTAAATACTGAAATTACTGAACCCCTCGCATATATCACACGCCAAAGAATAAAAAACCGATCCTTATTGTGACACACTTAACATTACAAATATTACCAGTAATAAAATTTCAGGAATTATAGAATTGTCAAAAAAATCCACGAATATTCACGCTAGAAAATTAAAAAGAATGCAGAGAAAATTTTCTTTTCAGAATCAACTTGTTGTTGGAACAAAACAGTAATCTTCAAATTGAAGAAATTTGAACCAATGGATAATTTCCTAAACATTTGGGACACATAAAGATACTCAAGCACTACCATAAATTTTATTTTTACTTTAACATAAACCAGTTAGAAACAAAAAGTAGGAACTCGATGGTCTTAAAATTAGTTAGTATTTTTAAAAATAATTGTAAATGCATAGAACAATTATCAAAATCTAAATATAAGATAAAAAAAGTTTGTTTAATATTTTAGGTGCTACGGGTAATTTAGATAATAATGATTTAAAAGAATTTAATACAAAATTTAGACACCCTTTTTAAAAATCAGGACAAAAGCAATCAAACAAATACATAAATACACGTCGTATTACTGAATAGTATTCAAATGACATACTAATTTATAGGTTTCTATATTATCATACGTGGTTTTTTTACCACAGGATGGCGTTCCAAAAACATTTTAAATTGTTACTTATATTTTTGTGCATATCTTATAAATTGTTTGATTTATTTTATTGGTTGGTTTATTAAACTTGTGCATTTAGTAAATAGATGTGTTTATTTGATTACGTTTATATTTTATTGCAACAAAAATTAAATGTACAAGTATTAGTAAAAAATTGTCATTGATCTGTTACAGAAACATAAGTTCAATCATCGAAGTTGTTTAAATTCTTTGTTTCGTATTGGTTAATAAGTATAACCTTAAGGTATTTATGTAACGAAATGACATTGTTGCGTAGCGTTCTCAGTATTTACGCCAATTGCAACTGAACAATAACTTGTATGATGAATTAAAAAATAAACCTAAAGATTATTACGACGATCTGAATTTCACAATTTCTTTAAATTGGGTCAAAAAGTAATTAATTCCAAATTTATCTCCAAATGGCATTGTAGTAATTATTAATGCACCCTATCATAGTGTTGAAATTAATAAGCTGCTTAACCAATCTGCACGAAAACAAAACATTTGTAAATGGCTAGAACACGAAACGTCGCGTGAACTGAAGTGATTGTTTCTTTGGATCCTCCTAAAAAAGGTATTTAATCAACAATCCATATAACTATTACCAGGAGGCGAACCTTGTTACAGTTATAAAATGTGAGAACGTGATAGGCCACTTAATGAAACGGTATCAACTTTATCATTTCAAGTAAATACAGGTTCATCAGATGAATCTAAGCCAGAAGAAGACAAGCATTTTTTTAATTTAATGTTTTATTTTATATCAGTTTATTTTTGTTAATAAGTATAATCATTATAGTATATACCTGATTATTTAGAATAATTGTACGTGAGGTACTTTGTTTTTCTTAATTATTTGTTCTTATGGCTTAAATTGTAATCAGAATCATATGGTCGTTTTTATTATGTATGTTGGAAAGTTCTGTATTAAATTTTTTTGCAATAATTGAGGTTTTACTGGTTTTGATAAAAATATATGTATTTAGGGATTATCAATTTTTTGTCAAATTAAAAATAAAATCCAAAAATATAAAATGTGTAGGTACATTTTGTAGATAATGTTTTAACTTTAAAATGCATCTTATTTGTATTTCAACAATAAGTACGTACAATTTTTTTATATTTTATTATTTCATTTTATTAAATTTTATTAGACTTAAAAAGAAATCAATTTGTTTACAAAAATTTGAAACATCCCACTAATTTCATTTAAGTTTACCAATCTAGTAATTTTTATGTGAAATTTGCTTCAGATATATTTCAAAAACGATTGCAATTTGTTATTACAGGTTTTAGTTTTATCAACATGTATTATTTAATTTTATTAAGAACAAATGCTAAAATAACTGTTTTTAAAAAATTTATATAAAGGTTAACACAAAAAAGATTGTGTATCACACGTCCTGAAAATATTTTGCGAGTATTCGCATTTTGTAAGCCTTCTTCGGTTGTGATTATTATCGTTCTTATAATTACAACGTTTTTGAGTGTTATATTTCATCAGTGTGATAGCATCCAAAGTATTTTCATCAATTTTCCAAACATTAAACTTGTCGGTTAAGTTCTTAGAAAAAAAAATTTTTGTAAAACTGTAAATTGCAGTATGCTAATAATAAACATAATTCCAGTTTCAAGTTAAATGTAAAGTAAAAATATGCATTTAAAATCTAAAATTGGTCTAAAAATGTATCAATATCAGAATTACAAAATTAAACAATAATTTTGTTGTTTACACTTATTTTTTTAAAACTACGCAACAATGGTGTCTAGACGTAGTAGTATAATCAAGTTCCAGTGAAGCTTAGTTTAAACTTTTCCCAATAAAGTGTTTAAGCAAGGTATTATAAAATTTTGTAAAGCTCGTTTTTGTTGCGTTTCTATTAATCCGATAGACTATTAAAACTTTGAAGTAATCATTTGTTTTATCATAAATGAATAAAATATATTTCAAAAATATCTTTGGCTCGGTTATCTAAATAGTTCACAACTTTATAAGTGAACCGTAAAACTTGCAACAAATCGTTTTGAGTGATTTCTTGAGTTGAAATATATACACAATTATTCTTTATTAAAACTAAGGGTAAGAAAATTTGAATGTTTTGTTTAAAAAGTTTTTTAATTAATGTTAAGAGGCGCCAATTAAAAATTTTCTGTAAGAAAAAACAGTTTATCGATATTAAAAATAGGTTTAATTAATTCTGACATTAAATTTCTACTAAAAATATATATATTCTGCAGTGATCATCATAATTTTTATTTTTTTTTATTTTGAAGTTTTAGTATTTATTTAACACTTAATAAATTTATAGAATTGAAGAAAATACTCATATCAAAGTTGTGTTTAAATGTGACACACAAGCAAATCTAGTTCAAAACTTTACTAGATCAATATGATTGTTGTCACTTACACTAAGAATTTAGTCTAGGATAATAGTTACATAAACATTGTAAGTTGTGACAATATCTGGTACGTTCGTAATTTATAAACATGTATGTTGGTGTTCTTGTCTCAAGTTTGTCATGCCACGACATCGTTAGAAACTTTGTATATACAACAAAAAGATTTTCGCTTGGTTTGAAAAATTCTTACACAAGCAATCTACGTCTGCTACAATAATGAATTTTTATTATTTATTTAACAAAATTTTAACTATAACATGACATTTAAAATTGTTATTGATAAATGAATAGAAACAAATTAAACACAAATATAGATAAACTGAGTTTTGGATTAGTAAAAGTTATAGAACTAACTAAATGTTTTATTATAAAATCAATAATATAAATAATTATCAAATAGAACTAAAACAATTTACTAGATATGTCAAAATGTTAATGTTTTACGCAATTCCTTTAATAAAATTTTAACGAGGGCTTAATGAAAAACGTAACAAAAATTAAATTTTAAATTAAGTTTATTAACCTAATTGTTTATTTTATGTAAATATACCTAACAGTTGAAATACTATTGTAAAAACACAGATACAAACGATAGCCTTATTTTATAACAAAATGCTACACTGATCATTTTTTAAAATTAAAAGTAAAAAAAATGTACATTAACGTAGATGTTGTAGGACAAACATTTTATTTTAGTTCAAAGAAAAAACTGTATTATATGGCTTAACTAACTTCATCTATCACGGCTTTACATATCATTGGCCTGAAGGTTTGTGTATGCTTATACATAATTTATTTTTAAAGCTCCTTATCTCTCTCGCCACTTCCTTTGCTACAATAATGTAGATAATCCTAACTTATTTGCTTAATTGCCCTTAGGCAAGTGTGATTGTGCAACATAATAACCCGCCATAAAGAGTGTACATGAGCACGAAACAACCGCGGCATATAAAAAGCTCATGCTTCAAAGCCGAATATGAAGAGATAATCTCTTTGCAAAATTTAAAACAGCAATATAAAGAGAGCGAAACTTACAAATAATATAATATCTTCTTTAAGTGGGCCGTAGATCACCAAAGTTTCTCTGTTAGGTTCTGGGTGACTGTATATACCTTGAACTTCACCTATATTGTGAACTCCATCTTGCTGTTCTATGCTAAAATAAAAAATGACGTAGTTTGTTGATAAAATTTATTCATGGTTATTAAAAGTATTACTAATCTCCGTTTAAGTAAAATTTCTTTTCATCCGTAGCGCTTATTGCAATCGTGTTATCAGAAGGTTGTTTCTCTTCAATTAAAATATTTCGACTGCCTTTCATAATCGTAGTTACTTTAACATATCCTAAAATATACTATAAAAAATTATAAACAAAATTAAGTAGAATTTTAATCACCATGACCAGGCGCATCGTGATACAATTCATCAATTAACTCGCATTGCGTTCCGTCTCCTTTACATATTCCACATTGATCTTCTACTGCATCGGAATCGATTACATAATCGCAACCAACTTTCTAGAATTATTAAATTATTGAATTTTTAAACTCTTGCGTTTTATTTATAAATACTCTGCAAACGCCACTAATGCACATATTCTTTGTTCCTGGTTTACATTTAGTTCCATCTTGAACCCTAGCAGCCAATTTTGCATATACTTTTTTTTCATTTATGCAGTATAAAGCGCACGGCGCTCCTGCACAAACATAAAATAAATTTTATAAAACGAAATATTTCTTTGAGGATACAGCATACTTTTATTTGAGTAAATACTGAAGTAGGTCAAAGCTATTCTTATGCAAACACAAATGTATCATATTCCATCAATAACATTCGATACTTTTAAATTTAAATAAGTAGTGCATAAAGACATGTAACGATTTAGTTTTGTTGTTAAGATATTTATGCGTTAAACATCTTAAAATGTACAGATTCTTTATAAAATTTATGAATAACTTATTGACGAGTATTTAGTACGGTAACAAATAAATTGTATTTTGTGTTTGTAAAATAAGAACCAGATTAACTGTAACCAAAAAGGACTATATGGCCAACCAAAACTAATTTAACAGTAAATTAATATTAACTGCAAAACTACCCAATAATAAACAAACCAACACAAACTAATTAAATCCTTGTGCGCCGGTGTATTACATTTGAGACAATCAAATTATTCAAAACTAAATGAAAATTTATGTCATCTTATACAAATTATAAATACAGTCACACAAATTAAACTAATTTAAGTAAAAATAAGAAATATAATTAATTACAGTATTTTAGATTTAATCGCCTTTAAGTTACAAGTGTCAAAAACAAAAGTCCTTTATAGAGTTTGATTCTACATCTAATTTACTTTAAACGTAATTAGATTTAATATATAATTTAGATGTTAAATCAGCCTACTTTACATTTAGGTTATTTGTGTGATATAACTTAAAATTTACTTTTAACTTTTGATTGATACATTTTTAATTAGTAAACAACCATTACAGTCACAGTAACTATATCTTTAAATTGGAAATGTAATACTTGTAGCTATATAATTTCTTGTCAAAGTGTATCTTACATAACGCGACAGAAGATATCTTAACAAAATCATCTGGTGTGTTCATATAAGCTATTTTTACCTATAAACATTTCTAATTTCTGAATAAAATCGTTTTGTAAAGATTATTTTATTTTGAAATGATAATTGAAAATTGATATAACCGTAACTATTTAAGAATTGCGATGTACATATGTTTGATATAAACAAACATTATTAGATTATTAACATAAAAATAAAGTATTTTCCATTTGTAAAAGCATAATTTTTATAAACACATAGATGACAAGTGTTTTTTGATACCTCGTGTTTTTTTTTCAAATATTTATAATTACTTTCCTAGTTTGAAATCTATTAGCTAGTTATAAATTTGCTTTTAATAGTAATTTAAGTAACAAGCGTCGAAAACTACATCATAGCATAACAAACGCTAATTCGACGCGAGGCCGTACGGCCGAGTGCTGCATGTGAGTGAGTTATGCTATGAAATTTTTGACAAGAGTAAGGTACATTGTTTTTTGTGTTGTCTTTTGTAAAATTATATTCTTTTTTGAAAAAATTAAAAAAAATCACCAAAAATATAATGTTGGTACTACATTTATTATTAAATCTGTCAAATTTGATATTAACTTTAATATCGTTTTTTTTAAATTCTAACTGAATTTCAAGAGTTTTTAAATGAATTTTTCACCTTTCGCATACTCGTTCTAATATAATAATTGACTTTGAACACTTAGCTTTATGTGGATTTCTAGTTTTCATTTTGCCACACTAGAGCTTACGTAACTACACTAACAAACGAATATTGGCGTTTGCGATGTTGGCAGCGCAAAAAAATAATTTACATGCGAAGCAATAAACAGTTTTCTTGATTTCTGAAAACCACAATATTTGTTTTTTAATTCTGTTTGTTTTGACTTATTAAGAATGTTCATCAGAAAGACCTCTAAGATAAGATTTATCTTTATTTATACAGTAATTTAATATTAATTGATTAAATCGTAGAATGGATCGATATTCAGCCTTATTGAGGTTGGGTTTAATAAAATCCCTTAAATTGTAGTCAATACCCTAATTTAATATATGAAATTTGAAAACTAAAAAAGTCGGCACATGTGACTAGTTATAATTGTTTCGATTATTTAATGTTTAAAGATCACCTTCAGACTAAATCTAATTACACCGATTAGAAAAGTGATAAAAAGTTAATTAACAAAAACTTACTAAAACACATGTGCGCAGTAATCGACAAACAATTAAATTAAAAATTAAATAATTATAAAAAATATCATCGGTTAAGTTTTATGTTGTGTTTTTTCTAGAAGAAATACCACATAACTTAACCCAATTTTCAATAACCATATTATTTTCTAGAGATGATGGTATTTTTTGTATTTCCAATGGGTTTGATGTGTTACTAGATAGTTTTCTCTTTTTTCTTAACAGCATTATTACAATAAAATTTCATTTACAGTTAACAAGTCAAAAAACAACTCGATTACTTTCATATATTTAAAAATCAGTTTACCTGAAAAACAATTTAACCTTTCAAGTTTATCGTAAACCAACTACCACTGTCAATACTATTAATTTTTATTTTTATATGAACCGGTCTTACGCTCTGACAATTAATCTTGTCTTTGTTCTTATAGTTCTCTAACAGCAATTTGTACTTTGTTCTATCGCTCATTAACAGTTTGTAGTCCGACCATTTTGTGTCGTTAAAAAATCTAAATTTAAATTATTTATTTAAAAAAAAATTTAATCTATTAGTCAAAATGTCACTTGTATTAATTTTTAAGTAATTGGAGCCGTCAATTTTCAATTTAATTATTTGTCAATTAGTGCGCACATGTGTTTTGATATGTTCTTGTTAATTAAATTTTTATCACTTTTTTTAATATTAGTTTACATACCGAGGCGGAAAGTATTCCATTTCTGTCGAGAGAACTATAGTTTACCGAGAGGCATAGCATCTGAGTGTGAATAAATTATTTTATTCACACTCGGTTAGTAACGTACAGTTTTCCAAACCTCTTAAAGGTTGGTAAGTGAACGGTTACCATGGTTAAAAAAACGAGTATGTAATGAAACTTCACGGTCAGTAATGTACACTTTCCGAACCTGTAATTTGTGTGTGTTTTGTTTTAACTAATTTGATAAAATGACAATGATAAATTAAATACGTATATGTCAATTGTGAAGTGTGCCTACTACGTTTTAATTTTTTACCGAAATAAACCTTAATATTTTGGAAGTAAGTTTTAATTCATTTTTTATTAGTTTTATGTTATTTATTTTATTTAATGGCTGATTGTGAATAAAATTGTATACAAGCCTTGGCAAAAGTGTTCCATTTGTCTCGAGAACTAGTTCACCTCGAGGCTATGCCTCTCGGTGAACTATAGTTCTCTCGACAGAAATGGAATACTTTCCGCCTCGGTATGTAGTCTACTATTATTAATTGATTAGCCATATCTTCACTTTCAATTTTCAACCAAAGATCAACGTTTTCAGTATATTTACAATTATGTTTTTCTAAATCAGGATCTTTGTTTAGTTATTTCCAAGTTTGTTATTTTGTTTAATGTTTTTTTGTTTTATTTTTTCTTTATTCTTCATTATTTTTGTTTTCATCGTCATACTAAACGCTCTTCAGTTCTTGTAAAGAGCAAATATATTACATTTATATCTTTTGTAGTACGTTAGAGCTTTCTCACAGCTTCACACGAATAAGAATAAATTTTAAAACCCACAGTACTTATTTATATGTATGCATGTACATATGTTTTGAGGCCCTCTCTCAAGCCAAGTCTCTCGTTTCCACCAGGTACGCCAATCTTTAAATCTATTAAACATTTTACAATATGAGTAATTATTTTATTTTTTATTAATTTTGATTTATTTGATATTACAATTCATTTGTTTTACTGTGACTATGTTAAAATATATATTAACCCAACTCATTGGCTTAACCTAAACAATTATTCTGACACAATACAATAATGTATATTTGTATTTTTTTAAATTATTATTTGACGTAAAAAAATGTTTAAAATAAAATTTTGTCAACAAGCGTTAATAATTTATAGCGAATGCTGAATACATTATAAGCACAAAAAGATTGTTTAACAAAAACTTATTGAATACTCATTTAATTTCTAGATTTAGAAAATTTTAAATAACAACAGTTTTGTAAAAATGTCAGCAATTGTCTTCTGATGGAACGTAATTCACTTGAACTATACCTTTTTCAACATGATCACGTATGAAATAAAATTCAATGTCTATTTGTTTTGTTCGTTGCGTGTCTTTGTAGTTGTTAATCATGAATATAGACTCTGGTTGTCCATGTAGATTTTTGATTGTAAAATTTCTCGAATCAAATCAGTTGCTAAATTTTGTAGAAAGATTATTTTAGTAACACTGCCAGCTGCTGCAACATATTCACTTTCAGCCGAAGAAAGAGCAATTGTTCGTTGTTTATTTAAATGATATTAAATATCCATGGTAAAAAACAGCAATGCCACTTACATTCTTTCTGTCATGTTTATCTGATACCCAGTCTGCATCAGTAAATGCAATCAAATCACAGTTGACATTTTTCTTGAACGTAAGACAAAGATTCTCAGTTTGCTTGAGATACTTCATGATTTTTTTTGCAGCTTTTCACATATTATTGGTAGGTTTATCTAAAAATCGTCCTAGATAAGCCGTACCGAAAGCTATGTCGGGGCGAGTCGTAGTTGAAAGATAGATTAGAGAACCAATAATTTCACGATAGAGAACATTGTTAATAATTTCTTCTTGTTCCTCAATATGAATGCTTGTTTCCATAAGAGTGTTGACGCCTTTACAGTCCTGCATATTAAAACGTTAAGAATCTTATTTATCATTTTTTCATTGCTAAATTTTATCTCATTTGAAGTCCTTGTTATTTGCATACCTAAAAATGTTAGTAGTTTTCCCAAGTTTTTAGCTCTGAATTCTTTTTATAATAATTTTATCATTTCATCCACTTTTTTTGTATCTCCCATAATCAGAATATTATCCACCCAAATTACCATATGTATACCATTACTAATGTAATGACAAGCATCATTTAGAGATTTCTTCAAACTGTTTCTTGTCGCAAAATTATGAAAACAGTCGTTCCAGGCTCATGAAGCTTTTTTCAAACAATACAGGGATTTGTCGAGTTTGAAAACTTTCCTTCTATCATAATTTAACCCTTCGAAAATTTTAATATGTATATATCGGTATTTAATTTTTCATTTAGAAAGGCTGTTGGTAAATCGAATTGGGTTATACTTCATTTTGAAGTGCATGATTTATAAACATTTTGATAGTTAGTAGTTTAGCTACTGGCACATATAAATTGTCATAAGAATCCTCCTGGTAGCCTAAAACTACTAAGCGAGCTTTCTTAATTTCATCTTGTTGAATTTTATAGATCCATTTAATATCAACAGCCTTTCGACCATATGGAAGATATCACAAATATTATAAGCTTCCATTAGTTCGAGGACATTAATTTCATTTTTTATAGCTTTCTGCCATTCACATCCTGATTCCATAACTTTTCTGTAGTTAGAAGGGTTTACACTTTCTCCAACTAAGCAGTAAGTAATCATGTAAATTAGTTACACTTGGGTGAATCGAATTTGAAGTTAAATATACAATTTGCGCATTGTCAAAAGTGACGT
The DNA here is from genome assembly GCA_035610365.1 of Aquatica leii. Lineage (NCBI taxonomy): Eukaryota > Metazoa > Arthropoda > Insecta > Coleoptera > Lampyridae > Aquatica > Aquatica leii. The sequence continues at coordinate 47,557,690 of CM069433.1, read as the reverse complement.
CACAAAAGATAATCATTTTGTTTGTATCAGGGTCCCATATTCTGTACTCTGAGCCAGCGTAACCTACTATTCTAGTTTCTTGAGCTCTAGGTTTCACCTTATCGGGCCTAGGTAATACACAATACCATACATTAGCACCAAATCTTCTTAGTTCTGACAAATCCAATTTATTTGGGTAAATTTCAGCAGGTACTTTGATTATGGCTCTGCATGGTGTTTGATTTAATTGATACACAGCTGTAAGTTCAAGCAACTAAAATGTGAGAAATCGTCGGTGATAGAAAGATAATATTTCTCACCTGAGAGCGTAGTCTCCCTTGTTGCTCCCTAAACAGCGCAGTGTAAAAATTCTCCTATGCGTTCAGATCGAGGATATTCTGATATCTTAAATGCTTTTCTGATAGCTTTACCTGCTTGAGAGTATTTACATACCTTATCACTTTGAGGAAGTCCCAGCAGATGTAATCCTCATATGTTTGCATGCCCGAGTCTTAAGTGCCATAAATCATCTTCTATGTGGACTACAACATAGTACACAAATAAATTATTAATGTTTTGTTTTTTGTTTGAATTGCATCTTTTTTATTTCGGCGTAGTCATTTTTAAATAACACAGGAAACTTTGCTTGAATAATTTTTTGAACAGACAGTAGATTACATTGTATTACATCAAGTAAAAGTATTTCAATTTTTCCTGGTGTGTGCCCAGAATATAATTTTAATATTCCTTTTTCATATGCTTTTATAACAGTACCATTAGCAATTTTTATACTCACAGGTTCAATTTGTTCAATTTAGTCACAAACTTTCTTAGTTTTGAAGTTGTTTAATTGTTTGTGCTTCCTGAATTTAAAATAAAAGACACTTCATTGTAATCTGTACAACTTAATTCAGCAGATAAGGCCACGAACGAAATGTCATCATCATTGTTTTCCTTCAAAAATTTTGCATGATTATTGTTTCTTGATTTGAAGTTATTATTTTCATTATAATTGTTACTGTAATTACTTCTTAAATAGTTTGTATTTCGTCGAAAACGTCTAGATCGTCCACGACCTTGACTTACATGACCTGAGTTTACGTATTGGATTGATTAGGAGTAATTATTATTGTAATAATTATGATATTTTGTTTCAAAGTAATTATTATTATAATAATTTGGATACTTTGTTTTTTTGTAATTAACATATTGTTACGTATTTTATTATTAAAACTAATTTATTTAAACGACTAAAACGATGTTTTACTTATACTAGAAATATGTACACTTCTAAATTAACGGAACTAATTATATCTATTAATATTTAATAAAAAAAACACTTACACTATAATTTATATCACTTACAAGAAGATAAAAAAGGTCCGCGGATAGCTTCACACAATTGTTTACACTAAAATCACGTACGCGATTATTCACTGTAGGTTTATCTTACACGCGTTAACGACTTATTTATTTCAACTTGAATAATCTTCTTAACACTGCTGTATTCGCATTGCGGCAATAACTGACCTACGATTTGTTTTGTTGGTATATATACACATTTTGAAAATCATTCTCGAGTGTTCCATATCTTTTGATATACGTTCTAGAAGATGGATAACAACCTCGAGAAGGATCTCGAATTTGTGGATAACTTCTCGAACGTTTCACTGCCCCCTTCTTAGGACTGTTCTGTCTCAGAACAGGAGACTGGATGCGACACCGGTAAAAAGGATCGTGGCAATAGCGGCAGCTTCATCCATTTCGGCGACTTCCTTGACCATAAAAATAACAGTCAATGGACTTTTCCTGGCCTGATATTCTCCTTGGTTGGTAACTACAGACCAACACTTGAATGCCTGTTCCTCAAAAGACGACCTCCAACATGTTTCGAACTGTCCTCCAATTCAGTTGATCTAAGCCACAACCAAGCTTGGGTACTGCCAATTTCTTAACATGATGGAACTCCATTTCTCTCTTGAGACTCCATAATGTTCGCCACAGATCTTTGTATAATGGTTTGACACGTGAGTATTTCTTGGTGACCAGATAGAAAACGAAGCGTCCGTCACCACGTAGTCCTAAAACTTTTCCGACTGCCGGTTGCTGTCTTTGTAATTCATCTAGTTGCTCAAACTTCTTTTTAAACACGACTGCAACCCCTTTGAACATGTCAAGATCCTCGCTCACGCAATGTGCGATGGCGTAATCTTTTTGTGTTTGGAACAGGTCTTGTTGTTCCTCGGTGGTAACTCCAAACCTAGCTTTCCCAGAACCTCCGTATAAGTTCATAAACTTCTTGAACTCCATTTCTTCGATTGGATTCCTGGTTCTGCTACTTATTACTCTGGTTCGGACCTGAACTTGCGCATTGTGGTTATCGCCAGCAAACGGGGCTAGACGATCGACGTGAACCACTGTTGGCTTGCCTCTGGGCGGTTTTCGGATGCGATATATGACGTCGTTAATACGCTGCACGACTTCATAGGGGCCCTCCCATTGCCTTTGCAGTTTCGGCGACAAACCACGTCTCATTTGAGGATTATACAACCAAACCATATTGCCAGGTTGAAACCCACTATTTTGCGCCTTGACGTCATATCTTGTTTTCATCCTGTTGCTGGCAGTTTGTGTGTTTTTACGGAGTACTTCATGTACTTCGTCTAGCCTCTTGGCCAGTTTGCTGACGTAATCTTCTCCAGCAACTTCTTCTTTCGGTTTTCGTCCAAATTGAAGATCGCATGGTAATCGTATTTCACGACCGAGCATGACACAGGATGGTGTTTGGCCTGTGCTTTCGTGAACGGATGATCGGTATGCCATTAAGAAAAGGTGCAAGTACTGATCCCAGTCTTTTTGGTGTTCGGACACTACCTTGGTTAAGTACTTGCCCATTGTTCGATTCATGCGTTCAACCATGCCATCAGATTGAGGATGGAGAGACGTTGTCCTAGTTTTCCTAATTTCCAACAGTCGGCAAACTTCTTGAAACAGCCCAGACTCAAAATTGCGGCCTTGATCGGAGTGTAATTCCAACGAAACTCCAAACCGGCAGAAAAACTCTTTTACCAATACGTCTGCGACTGTAGCTGCTTCCTGATTGGGTATGGCGTAAACCTCCGTCCATTTCGTGAAATAATCCATCGCCACCAGGATGTATTTACTTCCCAAATTGGATTCTGGGAACGGCCTTGCGATGTCAATCGCTACTCTTTCCAAAAGGCTTCCTACGTTGTATTGCTTCATGAGTGCTTTGGGCTTTCTCGCTGGAGCATTTCCTGATGCGCAGACCGTGCAATTACGGCACCATTTCATGACGTCCTCTTTGCAGTTCATCTAGTAGAATCGTTCTCGTACTTTACCCAATGTCTTCTTAATGCCAAAGTGCCCTCCTGATGTCCCATCGTGGAGATGCTTCAACACTTCTGCCACCCGGCTCTTTGGCACTACCAATTGTAGTCTGTTTCCGTACCCTCAACACTTTCTAGGGATTGCTTAAGAAGACCGTCTTCTACTATCAAGGAGTCCCACTGCGCCCAGTACGCTTACTTATTTCAACTTGCATAATCTTCTTTACACTGCTGTATTCGCATTACTGCAATAACTGACCTACGATTTGTTTCGTCGGTATATATACACATAAGGAAATCCTTCTCGAGTGTTCCCTATTTTTCGGTATATCTTCTAGAAAATGGATAACAGCTTCTAGAAGGCTCTTGCATTTGCAAATAACTTCTCGAACGTTTCAATATGAACATTCATTATTTTGAGATTGTTTTTCTTCTTTTTTATTACTTTTATGTTTTACTTCTGCATCAAATAATAAGAGTTTTTGCAAATTCCAAAATTAAATTTTTAGTTGTTTCTAAAACAGTTATTACTGTTTTATATTTTTAGAAATTGTAAGTAATAAATGACAAACTTTGTCACCTTCATTCATTTTTGAGTCACTTTGAGTTCACTTATGACTCAAAAGTACTAAAATGTTCTTGTAGATCAACTTTGTCTTATTTTAACTCTAGTAATTTTTTTTAGTTTGGTTTTTTTTCCTTTCAAATATTTTTATTATATTTAACATTATATCATATGCCGTTTCAGCGCTTTTTACATATTGTATGAGTACATCTGGTATAGACAAAGTTATTATAGATCTTGCCGCAGCATCTTTTCTTCTAAAGTCCTTTTGTTCTTTTTCTAATAAGATGGTTAGGTTTGTTTCTGATAACGTTTTTCTCTTTTTTTTTCTAATAATTTCAAAACCCTAAATTTCCAAGTTTAAAAGTTGTTTGGATTTAATTGTGGGTATTGAATAAACTTTGCCATGTTCACTTTACTTATGAGCAAACTTGTGGCAATAAATTAATAAAGAGTTCAGTCTTGGAAACTTATTTTTCACTTCAATTATATGATTGCAAAAAATAGATCAATGATTTTAACAGTGACGGCTTTTCTATTAGGTCAGTTGCACGTTACATCAGTTGCAGTTGATAATAGAAATATTTGTTTATGGTCTTTTTTTTATTTTTACTTCAGTTATGAAATGGTTATAGAAGTACAACTGTAAGTGTAAATCAAGTAAATAACTTTTGAATAAGCTTCATTTGTTTTTCGTAAATTTCAAAAAATAAATGTATATTATTTTAAAAGTTTTTGTAAACCAAGTACAATTAACAAGAAAACGTTGTGTTAAAAATAACGATCTACATACATTTAATGACACCAAGTCTTGTATTGCCACTAAATAATGCCATCATAGCTTTAATATATATATAATATAGTTTTAAATTATTTTGTAAGTGAACTAGTGAGAACACAAAACTGGTGCCAGTCTCAATTGCATCAAAATTATTTCATTGTATGGTAAACTGTACTAAAGATTTGTTAAATATCTTAAAAACATAAATAATTCAGAGTCGCCACTGTGAATTGTTTTTCAGTCGGTTCCTGTTCACAATTTTACTTTACATTACTTTCACAAATTGCAATAAAGGTATCTTATACATGAATAAGCTCTTTTACTTCAGTAGTAGATAAAGTAGACTAATGAACTAATTGAAATAAAAAATATTGTCCTCTTCACCCATCATCAGTCATTGAGAACTGTTGCGCCAACGGAATATTGTTATTATCTTAGGATATTGTTAAGAGATCTTTAGACGTGCATGTCAAAAACAGTTAGCTATTATTTTTGTAATACTTTTTTCGATATCATCAAGAATTGTTGTCAAGGTTTTGTATCAATTGTTCTTACAGTTATCTATAATGAGATTTTAAGCATTTTGTCACACCTTGATCTATAGGTTGCATTGCAGATGTAACATTCGGGGGTAGAAACACAGGTTTAATGCACTTCAGATTAGCTACAATCGGATGAAATGGACAATTATCAACTAAAAGTATAATTTTCTTATTGTTTCTTTTTAATTTATCATCCAAATCTACAACTTCATATTCTGTTCATACGTTACCGGCACTTAGCGTAGTCCAAAACATCTTAGCTTCTTAGATTTGTCAACAATTAAAAGAGTTTCTTCTTGGGGGACGCGTCCCGAGGTGGCGTATAAGGAAATGCTTCTCAGATTGAATGGTAGGAATAAAATGAAATAACTCCTGCGTACCAACAGATAAATGCGTAGCGTCTGACCCAAAGTAGGCGGCTGCAAACAGGTTTTGTTCCTTAGGTTAGGTGCAGCTGAATTGAATCAAGGAAGGCAACGGGAAACTGCCCTAATAATAGTTTCCACAACATTGTACTATGGCGAGAAAATTAAAAGTGCCGGATAGGCCTTCAATGGGCAGGAGTGCAAAGACTCTCCCAGCTCAATATAGTGAAATTTACAACAAAAATATGCACGTAGATAGTTAGAACGTTGTATCAAGCTGGTAAACTGAACCATCTGATCTAGGAAATAAGACGTATTAATGTAGACTTAATGGGTATCAGCGAACATCGTTGGATAGAACCAGGAGCATGTAAGCACGAGTATGGAAATTGATATAACTCTGGAAACAACCGCGGAGATCAAAAACAGAATTGACGTTGCAGTGTTTGTGAAAAGCAATCTGGTCAAATATATAATTAACTTCGTCCCAATTTCCAAAAGAGTTATGTTTTTCTAATTGCAAGGTTATCCATTCAAAATAAATATATCAGCGTCTACGCTTATACTGCCGACAAAGAATATGACAACGAAGTAGAACACTTCTACAAATTGATCAATAAAATGTTTAAACTATTAAAAGGAGATGATATAACATTTATAAATAGGGATTTCAACAAAAAATTAGTTGCGGTCGCCGTAGAGATTTGGTTGGAAGCTTTGGATTTGCTCAAAGTAACAAGAGAAGCAATAGGCTTTATGAATTCCGCCAGAAAACTGAAATGGCAATAACTAACACATGCTTTAAATTACCGAAGCACAGATTATATATATGGACAACACCACAAAGTGCCCATGGTAGCTCTGAACCAAACAAAAACCAAATCGACTACATTCTTGTCAACAAACGATATAGAAACTGTGTGAAGCATGCAAAAAACATACCTTAGCACCGATATTTGATCCAATCATAACTCCATTGTAGCCGACGCAAGACTTAGAATAAAAGTCGTGATAAAAAACAGAAAAAGAATCAAATAAACCTCAACAGATCTCAATAATATTGTATCACAAATTAAAGATGAAAAAAGCGTACAAATTAACTGGAATGACATTAAAGAAATAATAAGTAGATTGTGTGACTAACACAGTGAAAAAAATGTTAAAAAGATTTTTGTTTTAGACTGTCATACCCAGACTTTTTAGGTTTAGTCTTAGTTTGGTTTTGTCGTTTTGTCGTTTGTAAACCCAAACAAGCTAACGTTTTGTAACACATGGCAAATTGCATCTTCAGAGAGTAATCGTAAATATTAATTTCTTTTTATTAAGTATTAAGCTTCGGTAAGGTGGTTTAATGACTCTAAAGTTATTAAGTAGCTTAATTTACAATTTTTCAAGACTATTTCCAAAAAATGTTTTATTACTATCAGGATATTACTAATACCTCATTACACGAACAAGTACCTAACAAATTACACTAAAAATAAAAAACAATAAATTTTATATAAATCGTAATTAGGGGATATACCAAAATTATAATTTAGTAGAATAATAGATGTTTTATAACGTTTATTTTAGTCTAATTAACGACAACTCGGTGACGATGCACATAAGCTGCGTTTTTGTAAATAATTATACCTACGTTTCTATAATAAGCAAACATAAAAGTAATTATTATAAACAAAAGAGAAATGTATTATAGGTAAAATTATATCTTTATCAAAAAAAATCTTGATTACGTTTCAAGTTTCTAGTTTGAAAAATGACATTCAACATAAAAACCATATATCGTTTTTTCCGTTAATACAATTAAATAAAACTTGTGCACCAATACGACATTTGTAATTAATTTCAATCATTTTTCTTTATCACTTACAAATACTTTACTACATATATAAATAAAAGAAATGCTATAAAATAAACTCTTATATAATTAACTTTTAGAAATACTCATTTTTACATTCTATAAGCGTTGAGGTATTATATATGTGTCACGCTATAAAAGACAATTTTTAAATGAAATTATGTAAATTGTTCAATTGTGCATGTAATTTATGTACGATACATATCACTAATAATCTAATACAATTTACATAAATGTTTTTAGAGTGCATTGAAGACAAGTCATTAAATTGTGATTATGAAAACATAAAGTTATAGACAGCAGAGAATATAAATTTGTCAGCTACTTATTTATTTTGATATTTTTATTATGCAAAGCGGGTTTTATGTTTGAAACTATATCTAGATACGCACCCCGTTTTAGAAATAAAAATATTTTTTACGATTTGGGTTTTTTACTAACCACGTAAATCGTCAAATTTCATATTGTAATGTGAACAGCGTGATGCAAACGTAAAAATTTTTAAGTAGTAAAAGAATCGTTGCTCAAATGGATTCTTTTTAAGTAATTATTATAATTAGAAGACAAATTACCTTCTTTTGGATATGGTTCCCACGTATACGATTTGTTGTGGAAAGGAATTTTGTCGAAGTCGCTGCATTGCTTTGCTCTAAATGGCTGAGCACCTTCAGGACATGGCTGAAAATGTGTCACATTAAATTTTTACAATAAGATTTATTTTCTTACCTGAGTATTGCATGTTTTAATTCTTTTTCTTTCCCCGAGGCAATATCGTCCTTTGTGTCTGGGCGCGGGATTATTACACTCTCGTTCAGAGTAACTCACACCAGCCCCGCATGTTCTTGAACACTTTGACCAACTACCCCATTCACCCCATTCTCCGTTTATAGCTTCTGGCCGGCTTCCAATTTCTATGCATTTGCCGGCGTAACACCACTGCAAAATAAAAATTAAAAGCTTTACTAAGGTATTTAAATTTAAAATTAGTTACTTTATTTTCACCACATTTTGTGCCATCCGCTGGCGGTTCACTGTTAGTTATGCAAGTAGCAGGAGTGGTCTGACATAATAGTTGCTTACAAAATCTTTCCGGCGATACGCTACATACATCTGAACCTGGAAATGCCAAGTTGCATTGATATTTTCCATCATACATAGCGCCGGGTAACATGCCCGTTTCTTTATAAATCGATTGTTGAGGTTCGTCGTTTAAACACTCGCCTAGATTATTACTGTAATAAACGGTATAAAAAATTATCGTAACGTTATTTATTGTCTTACTCAAATAACTCATTCATAAATGTTCTACTACAAGTCGACCATTCATTAGTAAAAAGGTGAACAAAGGGAGACATTACATAATATGATTCATCCGGAGCTTGCGGTTTACAACCAGATTCCTCAACGGTATCGTGTGAACAACCCATACTAAAATTTCTTGTATTTAATAATAACATTCGAAACGTAATTAATATAATTTATGTTTACATGTGTCCTATTTCGTGTGCAACTACTACACCTAGAATTAACCCACCATCTTCGTTGATAGCGCATGGTTTGTCGCTACTACACGCTGAGGCCACATAAGCTAAACCTAAAAGCCCACAATTTGCCATGCTATCAGCGCATATGTCGTACCTAATTTTATTTAACAAATTTATTAACCAATATTGTAATTTACAAGTAAAGTACCTTGTTAATAAAACTGCTATGTCGTGATGATTTGGATGATTGATGTCCTTAGGGTTGACACTTTGTTGCCATTTACAAAAACTTGCCAAAGTTTCTTCGGCGTTTGCGTTAATTGCCAGATCGATTTCTTCTTCTTCTTTTTCTAAATACATCACTCGTACAACAACGACATTTAGCTGATGACCGGCACTTGCATCGTGATAAAGATCTGACACCTAGCAGAAAATTTAAAAACGCACTTTAAAATTATTTTGTGTACAGTTTTCCTAAACGATCGGTAACAGTATAATTATTTTAAATTAATTCCGTCAATAATTAATGCTTCGTATATTATTTATATGCGTATAAAATACCTTTTTAATTTTAGTTTCTAGGAAATGTTTCTATAAGGCCTCGAGGAAAATTATAGCTACCACAACTTATTTATGTATTTACGTATGTTTTCTTAGAAGATAAATAAATAATTTTAATTACACATATTGCGTTTTAATAAATCCTTTTATTCTATTTTGTAATACTTTAAATGAAATATACAAACGTAAAGTATTTATAGTATAAAACCTTATTCTTTGTGTTTACTATTATTTACTTAATAAAACATGAAGATTTTAATCAAAACTCATTTAAGGTTTATCTAACTTATTAGATTTCATACAATAAGATGATGCGTTAAATGTATTCTTTAGTTTATATCATATTAGTTTTAAAATTCGCTTAGTAATAATTTGTAAATTAAGTTTTTTTTAAACTTTTTAGAAGAATAAGAAAACAACATTTGATTGAACTACTTAAACTTTCAATAACTTAAAAAGGATTTTAACTATAGTTACAGTACTAATAATTGGTCTAATTATGAACTACTAATTAATTTAAAAGTAATAAGCTTTATTTACTTTAAAATCGCAATTCATTTATGTATTACTTTATTTACCTAAATTACATACTAATACTGTGAGTTTCAACTTGTACTTGCTTTATCTTGACAGTTATTATGAGCAAAGAGTTTTTGTTTTTTTCTGGTTGAAAATCGGATCTTAATAACAATGTATTTATTATATCTTTGTTACAATATGTTCTTGGAAAACTTATTTATTAGGTCTCAGTTTATTTTAGTTATTTAGTTATAACTGTCGTAGAATTAAAGTAAGTATTGGAATTATTTTGAGAATGTTGTCTAAACTGTCGTTGCTCATTGTTTTTGTATCACTAGTTTAGTATAATTTCAAAAGTTTTTTATTTTTCTTTACTGATATCTACCAGAACATCATTGAATATGTTCATGATTGTGAAGCAGTGTAGTTTACAAAATTGTGTATTTTGTGTTAGAGCAAAAATCTGAATATTATACGAATTCAGCTATGAATAGCATTCGATTTGAATTTTTTTATATTAAAGATATGAAAATGATTTTGGGTCTATTTAAGCATACAATTCATGAAACTATCAATGATTTTGTAAGATTTGCTCTGATTTGTTTTAAATCTTTACTTTCATTTTATATTACAAAATTCGAAACACAAGAAACAAAATAACAGATATGGTTATAACGTCAGTTATGTTTTGAGACATTAGGATACATCAAAGTAAATAAATAAGAAAATGTCGAAAATATATTTTATATTTCCATAAAACGCCTTTTATAAGCTTTTCTTTTATAATTTTTCAGGGGCAATCTCTTTTCAAAGACCAGCAGTAATCTGCCATCATGTGACAATCCCATCGACCTTGATACTTTTCCTCCATCACTTTTAGATCTTGGTGGAACCGCTCTCCCTGTTCCTCACTATAATTTTCTAAGTTATCTAGATGACTGCGCAGATAGTGTAACTTAATACTCATATTTGCTTCTAAAGTCTGAAAGTTTGTCAGCATATTTTGCACAATTTCTTCATAATTTGCTGCTTTATGGTTACCTAGGAAATTTTCGACAACCAACACAAAACTTTTCTAAACTTTACTTTCCGGAACAATCATAACTTTGATAAAAATCTGAGTCTTTCATCAATTGCCGTATTTGAGGACCATCAAATATTCCACCTTTAAATTTTTCCATACTAAGCTTTGAAAATTTTCTGCAAATGTAATTAAAACAATCTCCGTACTTGTTCAACGCATTTACAAATTGCTTCATCATACCTAACTTAATATGTAATGGTGGAAGTATGATTTTGTCTCTGCTTACCAACGGCTCCCTTGTTACATTGGCTTTACCGACAGTTAAAGAATTTCTTACAGGCCACACATCTTGTTCCCAATGAAGTTGTTTTGCTCTACTGTTCCACATACAAATAAAGCAAGGGTATTTTGTGTATCCACTTTGTTGGCCAAGTAAAAAATTCACCATTTTTAAATCCACACAGATCGGCCATTGATGCTACGAGAATTTAATTTTCTGTTAAACTAATTTTACATTTTCATATTCTTCATTGAGTTTCGTTGAATGGGCAATTGCAATTGATGCAAATTTATTTCGATTGTGCAATAAGACATTTTAAACTTCTTTTGCAACTGTCAATAAAAAGGCGCCATTCAGTAGATTTGTATTCTTTTAAACCCATATCTAGAAGCAGCTTTGCAATATCATTACAACACACCAATCCTTCATTTTCACTAAAAAATTGTAATAACTCATTTTCTCGCGTTCTGTATGTAGTAATTGTTATTGTTGGTGCCAATAGATCACGTATTAAATCACTTAGTTCATTTTGAGAAAATAACTTTGGCGTAGATGTTTCACCCTCCCATTAACTTTCTCTGAATTTGGCAACATCATTGTTTCTGAGGGCATGCGAATTACTTTTGAAACGTAAATAGGCCGAGAGAGATTTTCACTGTGTAAAACCTGACATTTCGTAGACTGTAAGTCTGGGTATCTCCACGTTTGATTTCGATTAAAACCTTTAACATCTACTACGCAAAAGTAACAATCATCTAAATGATTCGTAGGCTCCATCTAGATCATAGGAATACCAAAGTTTAATCCAGAACGTTCTCCTTTTTTCCACAACTATAAAGACTCAACACAGAACTTACAAACTTTATTAGAAACCCATGGTTTACCTAATTTGTCCATTTCAAAACCGAAATAATCAATATAAATCTCCTTGACAAGGTCTGTGTAATTTCTTTTTTGTTTTTTTGGTATGTAAATACCGCAAATATAACAAAATAAATCACTACAATATTTACACTTTTTTCGTGACGAACTCATATTTTAGAAGACAAGACAAATATATTAGAATGGACATTCAGTAATTAAAACAAAATATTAATCCATGGCAACTTTGCAGAAGCCTAATCATGACTGGAAAATTAAATTTTATTTCTAACAAGCCGATAATTGTTCAAAACATAAGATATGCAAAAATCATGAAAATACGAACACATTGAGAACTTTCATGAATATATTCGTAATCTGGGCACTTGAAAACATAAAAATTTGCGATGACATCTAGAGCAACAAAAAAATTTTTTTTGTAGAGCTGTGTTATCAATGATACATTTTTAATGCGAAATACATTGTACTGCTCTTGGGATAGACTTTATTCTACAAAGATTAACAAAAAGAGTGCGTATTGTCGTAATTACTAGAGGTGTTTACGACTCATACTTGACCGAATATAAAATTAAAATAATGTAGTATAGTTATTTCACTTTTTTTGCAGTTAAAGAAAGATAGCTAATCTTTAGATAGTCCATAATGCTAATCTCTGTAACGTAAGTTATTTATAACGCCAACGTACGCTGATAACTTAATCAACGTTCTGTCAGTTTACGTTTACACTGAATTAAATTAATTGTTGTACAAGGGTTTCGAAATTTAATTAAATCCGTCTACTATTACTTGATCTTGTTGGACTGAAAACGAATATCGCAAATTACCTCCTGCGTTTACCACATTCTTAACACGTCAGATTTTACAGGTATTCATACTGTTAGGCTTATGTGTGATGAATGTGGAGGCCAGAATAAAAACACTACGTTAATAACTATGTGTTGTCACTAGCTCACTAAACAAAATCTCGTATCTAAAATAGACCTGGTGTTTCTAGTTAAAGGGCACTTTTATGATTCCCCTGATTGGGTTTTTGGTCTTATTGAAAAGGAGTGTCGCAAAAGAAAAATAATTTTAGAGCCAGAGAAATATTTAGAAATATTTTTACGTTGGTACTGTAGCGAAACTGGCAAGTGACGTTCACGTATATGACTGGAAAAATGAAGCCAGCAAATACGTCAAACCTACTGGCCAGTGGCATTTTGCTTTTCCAAAAATAAAAAGAACATTTTTCAGATTAATAGCATATATTCCTTTTTTTACTATAAGGTTTCTCGATTAACCTACTTAAACTTGTACTGCAACGGATAAAATTAAGAATCAATAAAAATTTCTAACATAACCAAAAAAACATTTTGTCATAAATCTACATTTGAAAAGCTCAAATTTATTACAGTTGAAGAGTATATATTTTTATTGTTGCTGATACAGTTATTAAAATATTTAAAAATTATAACACCAATCTTTGCAAAAAAAAAATGATTTAATGTATAAAAATTCTACTACAATAGTTAAATATTCAGTTTCATAATATTATGTTAAGCTGTAAATCTTACAATTGACAATAAAAGCATAAAGCTATTATAACCTTATTACATTATACTATGTAGGTATATCCGGTTGCGCTGTAAATCTAGTTATACCTTAAAATTACAATCGTAATTCTTGTGGGTTTTCATTCATAATCGTGAAATGTCAACTTGTTTTAATAACGTGTTATTAACTTTTATTGATATATAAAATCGCACTTAATTACTTCATAATTGGTACATAAATTTATATACGTGTTTAATCTAAGTATTTAGAAAATCAAATTATAGAACATGCTTTTTAGATTAGCACTACGTAACTTATTTTATAAATTTTACATCGTACGTAGGTGTTTTGATATTATTATACTAGTTAAATATTCGACACCAGCAGGAATTTTTTAAGTAATTTGAAGAAGTATCTACTATATAATTTGCTTGATATGACATTTCAAACGACAAAAAATAATATTTTTTAATACTTAGTTAATATTGTGTTTCTCAAATCAAAATAACGTTATTAAAATAGATATAATATATCTACAAAGCCTTATTGTTAACGACCTACATAGATCAGAAGTTGCACATTGTTACACTGTAAGAAATTTTATGCTTTCAAGATAAACAAAAAGTTTACTTTCTGTCTTGCATGTCCGCAATTTGCTACCGTGTATATAAAGATAAAAAGTGTTTTTAAATTTATGCAGATAATGCTCTGTAAAATATAAGAAAGTTAGATATTTAGTTCTGTGTATAAAATAATAAGTTTTACCAATACAAAGTAAATAACTCTTGTAGAAATCTCATTTGTAGTTATTGAAAGTATTGTAAACGACTATATAAAAACTTAATTTCAATTAAAAAAAAATTTATTTAGTTCTGTTATATCTAACATAAAAATGGATTAAAGATCATTTTAGTTATGAAACTTTTTTATTGCTACGATTTTTAAGTTAATTTTATGTACCTAAAAACGAATGTCAAATATTGCAAATTGCAAGTAAGTTAATACAATAAATTTACTCAATTTGCAAATTCTCACCGTGCTTCTATTCAATCGTGTGTGTATGTTGTAATTTGCGTGTTAACTGCAATTCACGGTATCCGAGTAGCTCTAGATTTACATAGAATTCCGGCTACATTTTTAATTGAATGCAAGCGAGCATTAAACGATAGTAAGGCATCAACAAGTTCATAGAAGCGCGTGGTTCCAAATAATAAATCAAAAAAATTATTCTACAAATACTTATATATAGGGTTTACCAATACTGAAGTAAATGCAAAAAAAAGCATTTGTGTGTTATTTCTTTGCAAATTTTATCAATAAACAGTATAAAACATAATAAACTATGTTTGAAGATTATTTTGACATTTTTCGTTTAATAACAATTGAGACATATGCTGCTCTTTTAAACATAAATAAGGCCGTATCTTAATTAAAAATAGTAAAAAAACCATTAAAAACAATGATTATCAAAACTTTATTAATATACAAAAAAGCATCACTAGGAAAATACAACAATATAGCACGTCGCATGGCGAAAGAAACATAAAATCGTAATTTAAAAGTTCGTTGTGATGATTCATGTTCACAAAAATTTTCAACAAAAATATCAATAGAAAGAAAATCTAAAATCTTGATCAAACCAAAAACATTGCAAAATGTTTACAAATTTAGAAAATATCAATGATTACAGTATTTCGTAAAAGATTATAATAATACAACTCAGATTGTTCGCAAAACTTTTTTTTCTTACAACATTGAGGTATGACAAAACAAATGAGTAGGTATTACAAAGTCATCTAACTCAAAAATTTCAGAAGTTGTAAAAAAAGATTTAAAGGTTTAAAAGCGCCTTACAACACAATCGACGAGGATTCTATTGTTAATCGTTTATACCTCTTTAGTAATCTATTTTTCACTTAAATATATGACTTTAACCCAATAGCGCCTACGGTATATTTTTATGGAAATAGTAATTTTTTTTCCAAAAACTTGAGGTTAGTGAGATATGTAGGTGTACTTTTAAAAGTACAATGGGCAGTACAACAATAATTTTTATTCAAAATGAACAATTTGTGTTTTTCTGCATTGTATAGGCATAAAAACTTTGAATGTCAAAAATAATAGATAAACAATATTCGGTACTACAAATAAGTGTATTTAAAAAAAATGTAATACAACATACAAAATCAAATACTATCTAAATCTCTACAAAGAAAAACAGTTTACTGTAAATGAAAATTTTTAAAACATGGTCTTTCGATACATAGGGTAACGTTACATTTTTCACAGGCCCACTTGGATCTTTGGTGACACTTAACACATCTCAGTTGTTTGTCAATTTTTTTTATAAAATGATTTTCTTCATGTCTTCTAATGCTGGGTACAGTTGTGGGTTTGCGCTTTGTATAAGAAGATTTACTATAACAAGTTAAAATATAATGTCTTACTACAGATCGCTGAAAATCAAGTAAACTAGTTTGTTGTTCTGGGTTTGCCACTTGATATAATATCCAAGCATTAACAACTGCTGTGTTTATCAAATTAGTGAACAAAAACCACCACTATTTTTTTCCTCTGACACTGATTGAGTAACAGTTGAGCTGTTGATCGTGTAGATTTACCCCACCCATTGATTGATTATAATTTTTAAATAAACATGACTGACAAATATCAACTTTGGCTTTAGATGCGATCGATCAACGTTTTACCTCACCATTGGGTTCTATTGAATCAAAATTTGTTGCCATTGTAACTATACTATTATCCTTCCATCGCACGAATAGAAGTCCATATCTGTGGTCATATTGGTGTTTGAAATAACCTCGTTCCTTTTTTCGTAATAATTTTCCATCAGAGAGAGGGCATTGCTTTGTTCTGTTGTTTGTTACGGTTCCCGTAACTTTCATACCTTTTTCTTTTAACAATACCAACAAATCATAACTCGTAAAAAAGTTATTAAAAACATAACTTATGATCTGTTGATATGGTAATGTGTTCAACCATGTCGAAAATTATCTTGGATCCTAGTGGTAATGTTTTTCTTTCTGGCTGCGTACATTTGGCTCCACAATTAGTATCTGTGACATAGCAGTATCCACTAGAACTACACAATAACCAATTTTTGTATCCAAAGTGCACTGGTTTCTCTTTAATAAATTGTTTGCTTTGATGCCGTCCGAAAAATTTGACTATTGACTCGCCAACACAAAGATTTTCATGAAAAAGTCCCCACCGCTGAAAACTTTGGTTTAAACGATTTACAAAAGGGCGAACTTTTGCCATTTTATCAAGCTTATCCAACGTCGTATTGTCTGCAAGATGAATAAATCTTTTGATCTCTAAAAACCTATTTCTCGACATTGATTCTGCTAGAAAGGGCACTTTGAGATCGACATCCAGGCTCCAATATGATCTCTCGCTTGGTAATTAATAATAACCAGTTACTAACAATATGCCAATGAATGTTTTAATATCAGCCTTAGAAACGAAGAAACTATGGTAGTTTTTTTGATCGGAATAAAGGTTAGTTTGTGCGACTATATAATCAAATACCTCATCGCTAAACAGCTTTTCAAATACTTCAATTTCATTTAAATTTTCAAGGTCATGCTTGACTTCCAATCGTTCATTATATCCTGACGTTCCCAACACACTAATATCTAGATGAGTTTTGGTCCACTTGGACTTTATAGTTTTGTTCTGGGATTGACGTACTTGTTTTACTCTCAAAGACAACGGCATATCGTCTTCCTCGTCTTCTTCAGAAACATAGTGAACTTCCATTTGCCCCGCAACATCTTTAGGTAACTCTGAGTTTATTTATGCAAGATCATCATCCTGAATATCCTCTTCGTCTGTTAGAATGTCGGTATCAGGTGGAATTATAACAACATCTACTTTGGACTGTGACCCACTAACTTCTATATCATCGAGAACCGAAGGTAAGCCTTCATACCTTTTTCCGTAAAATTGTAGCACATGAATACCCCCAATGTCTTCATCAATATCCATATCTGCAATAAAATTATTCGTCTTCAAAACTTTCCTTCGTGTGTCCAGTGTACTTTTTAAAGTACATCAAACTTGACACCCATGTAAAACACATTGTATTCCTAATTTTGAATCAATTTTCCTTTCGTAGGTTTTAATAACCTTATTTTATACTATTATACATAATTTTTTTGTAAAAACAAGTGAGCAAGCAAAACTTACCGCAAATATAATATGTCTGTGCCAGAGTAGTTCACAAAACACGTGTTTTTGTAGTCACTAATCAACTAAAACAAACAAATTCGTAATGCGAGGGGACAACAGGTTGAAGTTTCTGAATGAAACCGGTTCCTATATATCTGTAATTCACTAAAACTTACAGTACCGCATCAAAGATGTCGATGGTATGCTATTATAATAACTGTACTTTCAGAAGTACAGTGAGCGTTAATGGGTTAAATCAAAATATGGCAATTTGTCTTCCTTTGAGAAATATAGCAAGGTT
The DNA here is from genome assembly GCA_035610365.1 of Aquatica leii. Classification (NCBI taxonomy): domain Eukaryota; kingdom Metazoa; phylum Arthropoda; class Insecta; order Coleoptera; family Lampyridae; genus Aquatica; species Aquatica leii. Next base: position 47,539,469 of record CM069433.1, on the reverse strand, counting down.
GCTAGAAAAATAAATATTTAGATTGTGAAGTTCGGTCACAAAGATGTGAATTATGCGAAGAATTTAATTTGGACAGCAAGTCATTCAAAGTATGTCAAAAATAGAAAAGACTAAAAAATAGAGCAACCAAGTCTTGTACCAGGTATTTTGTATATATAAAAAAAAAAAAAGATGCTGTCGTGTACTGGTCAAACATGGAAAAAATAATGTTGTCACGTGTTGATGTGTTTAATTCCGCAGTATTCGTCAATCATATTGTTGTCTACAATAAAAGCTGTAATCTCCTAATGTCACTGCTTTATAACACAAACAAACTTTTGGTAAAAGCAAAAATGAGTTAATAAGCGCAGTTTATCAGTTTTGTTGTGAAAGCAAGACACAACGCAAATTCCTCTGCGCCTGTTTTTTTGTACAAATAATCAATTCAGATTAGATTTTTGCATTGGAAATAGTAATAAAATATTTTGAGCTGGGTAACACCTTCACAGCTGCTAAGTTGTTTCATCATAAACTTGAAATCTCTGTGTATGGAATGGGCAAAATAGTTTACAATTTTCAAGATTTTGTCACTGCAGTAAAAATACATCCTTAAGAACAGATGTGTTACTTATGGACTTAAAACACTTTATAAGCTTAGCCACACAAGCTTATAAGCTTATAAGCTTAGCCACACAAACCCAAAACCGTCTTTACAGAACATGGTATAAATAGTACGTACAAGAGGTTTAAGAACATTAATGTAATAAACGACTTTGATGATTCAGTGTTCATAAAACTAATTTTTTTCACACTTTTTTGGAGTAGGCTTGTTATTGTTAGAACTGCACGGTTGTGTATAGCTACATACTCTTGAATAAATTCTACACATTACTGACATTTTTAATTTTTGTCAACTTTAAGATTTTACTGTAATAGTAAAAATCGTTAAAGAGAAAAATCTAGGATCACCTAAAGTAGACTTTAGGAAAAATACCCAAATCGTTCATCATTTTATAAAATACTATTCAAACTGGTTCTTATATAACAAATGACCTTTGAAATAATGTTAAAGTTGTCTTCTGCCTTTTGCGCGTCGTTTTTTTTGTGTTCTTAACTAATCAAACTATGTATAATATTACTTGCAACATTTTCTAAACAACCGGTTATGGGCCCAGGCAAAATCTAAGCCAATTCAGAAGTTGCCTTTAAAGTATGTTTTTTGAACTAGTAAAATGTCAAGTTATAAACTACCTCCGATTGAAAAACTTAAAGATTGCAAAAACTTCGATACTTGGAAGTTCGCCATTCAATCATATCTTGAATATAAAGACACGCTGTTATAGGTACCAAAACAGATACAAAACAATTAGAAAGGCACGGTTTAAAATTATTTTGTTAGTTGGTCCCCTAAATTACAAGCACGTTCAGTCAACAAAAACTAGTAAAAACGCGTGGGACAACTTAGCAAATGATTTTAAAGACACAGGATTAACTATACGTGTTGGATTCAGTTAAAGAATTTGTGAATAAAATAAACACAACTGCATGCAAACTCCAGAAACCTACAAGTCGATGATAATGGGTATTGAAAACTCTTGTATTACGGTCACTGCTAACTCTTTAAAAACTAAGCTCCAACAAAATATTTCTGTAGTGGCGAGTAAAATTGACAAAATACATTGCATTGTATGGTGTCAGTGGTTTAAGTAAAAATAAATAATTTTCAAATAATTGTTATAAAAAGTCAAAAGGTGTTTTATGTTACCGGTAATAAATACTGCTATTTTGCAGTTCTAGCAGCTCCGCTTTATTTTTTGCGGTTAAGGTGTATGACAAGGATGACATGGTATGCATTCAAAATCAAATAAAATTGACGAAACCAATTATCACTAACGCCAATAATAAAGAAATGTCCACAGACACCCTTGATAATGTAAATTTATTATTGAGAGTAGCTAAGAAAACATTTCAAGTCATAAGTAATGTATATTTTGTTTCCGAGTTGAATGTCAATCTATTATCTTTTAATTAAATTGCCAAGAAAATAAACACTGTATTTTGACTGTGTTGATGCAAAAGCTTGTAATTTATCTGATGGTAAAACGTATTTAGGACTGCAGGTTTACAGCATAAAATGTCAGTACTTTAAGTTTTTAAACAGAAGAGAAAAGCTAAGAGTCTCAATCGTTCAATTATGAAAAATGTGTTATATACTCAATCGTTTACCAATTAAGTGCATAGAAAAGACTATTGAAGAATTGTGGAGCGGTAAACAAAACAACAGTAAACCATATCAAAATTTTTAGATACAAAACATTTTCACATATTCCTGCTCAGAAACGAACAAAATTAGATATCAAAGCAAATCTGTGTATTTTTGTAGGTTACACTTTAGAATTTAAAACGTACCGATTGCATGATTTAAAGAAGAATTTTGTATTACTATCTAAGGACGTTAGTTCATCAAAAATTAAAAGAGTTTTGTATTGTTAAACAAAGATAAGTGTCAAAATCTCAATGATCCTTTCTATTTTCCGTAAACTACATTGGTGGAAAAACATATTTTAAAAGAAAATTCTAACTTCAACTTTCAACTTTTTGCGAATCAAATTTTTCAGAAGAAGAAAAAGAAGAAGAAATTGATTTCGGCAACGGTACCAAAACTTTAAGAAAAATTAACTTGTCAAAACTTCAACGTACCAGAAAAATATGATGCTTTAAAAAAAATTACTTATTCAACAGTAATTAACAAAGATTCTCTTACTGTAGTGGAAGCTGTTAGTTGTTTTGGATAGAAGTTTGTGGCTCAAAGCGATGCATAACAAAATACTGTGCTTTCATAAAAAACGACACATGCAACCTAGTAGGTATTCAAAGCACAATTAAAAGGTCATTTTCTATGCACGGCAAGATTGGTTATTAAAGATTTCAGACAACGAAAAGGTATTAATTTTAAAGAAACGTATTTTTCAGTTGTTTGATACACCTTGATAAAATATTTGCTTGCATTTGCTGCAAAACATAATTTTGACGTTAGCCAGCTAGATGCAATTTGCTACGAAAATTTTCTCGCGACTTACTCAGTTTGATACGGTGATTGGATAGAAGGTTTTGATGTGCTAATTATAAAGCAATTTAAAAAAACGGTGAAATATTAAGATGGGAGATACCGTTTAACAAAGAGTATATTTATTTTATCACAGAAAGATAGGTTAGAACAAAGAAACGAGGTAAATTTACGTAGATGCAATCTAACGCTAGAACTTAGGTCAACATCACACACAATAATTGTTGAAGCAAGCTCTTTTCGGTTGGACAACACGTCGTACAAAAAATTAAACTTGTCGGTATAACTTTTACATTCCAAAAGAGTAAATTTACATTTGTAAATTGTAACACAAATATGCAAATCTCGATAATTCTGAGAACCAGAGTGCACAGGCTAATATAATGTTACACACAAAAAAAAGTTTTATGGTGAATTGTGACATAAACCTGAGACGTACGTACAGCTGTCTGCAACCGATTAACAACGTAGATGAAAAGAATTAAAATAGAATATATAATATTTACAATTTAATTTTATTTCAAAGAATGCAACTAGCTAACAGCACCTTTTTAAAATTTCTTAAAATTTGCTGAAATAAGGCAAACACGTGCATACAGTGTTATCACAAGTAAATTTTATTTGGTTCATACGATTAATGAGAAAATCAAATGCGCCAAGTTGAGCGTTCCAGGAATAAATAAACATGATACCGAAACACTTTTAACATAACAAGTTATAGCTTTTTTACAAAATGATATGAGTGAAAAAAATTTTATAACTTCTCTGGAACAGTTAAATCATCTTTATAATGACTGAAACAAACAAACCGCTGGTGGAATTAAAAATTAGATTTTTTCCTCAATAAAGTAAATGCATTGGTGAAATCAAGTCGGTTTTTGCATAACAAGAGAAAATCCAAAAAAAATTTGGATCAACGTTTTTATATAAAACAAGTTTTAAGTAATGTAACGTTTTTGTTTTAGTTCTTTATTAAAAATTCTTTAGTTTAAATGTAGGCAATTATAAGTGTTTATCAATTGAGAAGGTTGCATACTTTAATTTTTTTAAAATAGCAACGATTTTAAATTTTGGTATTGTCACGTTTAACTTTATTTATGTGTTTGAATGACTTTCCACGTTTGTTTTTAGAAATTAGTTTGTATTTATCAGTTTTTCTATATCGACCTTAGAACAGTCATTAAATTTCTTTTTTTTTAAATTAAGACTTGTTCGTTTTAATAATTTGCAAATTGTTGGTTTAATAATAGAAATCTTACAACGCTTTTTTATTTGGCGGAACTACAATTTAATCAATTACATGTTTTTGAAAATTTCAACTTGGATGATAGGTGGTTTCTTATGTCGCGATGCTTTATATGGCTTAGAACGGACAGATATCAATAAGCTTTCTGATCATTAATTTCTTGGAAGAATTTGGTTGTTTCATTGTGTTATAGTGGAAATCTCAAATGCAAATTTATTTTAGCAAATTTGGCTTTACATGTAAATGAATTTATTCCCTATTAACACTACGCGTCTTTTGAAGAATTTGCTATATTCGAAAAGAAATTTGGTGGAATTTTTTTTGTTTGTTTGACGCACTTGTGAACTCCGACGTCTTCTAAAGATTTAAATTCGCAAATTACAGCCCCCCAAGATCTATAGATATGTTTCTTATTAATTGGATGTTTTATCGACTCGTTGCGTTCACCTGATGCTAAGTCTGTCACTTTTTTTAGGCTGTTTGCTTCGTCGTAACGTTATTAATACAGAAGTATCTTTGCTGGAAATCGTTTGTACGTCCTCGCGTCGTGGTATGGGGTTCTAGTAGTCCTGCTACTAAAGAAAATTTACGGAAAATTCCGACACCGGATGCAGACGCCATCTTAATGCGATTGGTTTTCCCGGCACTTCGTGGGTATCTACGGCGATTAAAAACTTAAGCTTAAATTTTTCTTTGATATCATTGTCTGTTGTATAAGCAATCTGACCAACAATTTGAATCAATTCTTTTTTTTAAATTAATTATATTGTTTTAAATAACACAATTCATGAAGTTAAAGAAACTAAAACCTTTTTTTTTATATAACTTCGAAAGTTAAATGTTAATAAGATTAAATTTATGTGTAATTATAAGTAATCAACTTAATACTATGCGATCTCAATTAGATTAAATGTTTGCAGCTTGATTGATTTATTTTTTTGTCGAATTAGTTTTATGATAAAACGTTTATCTTTTTTGTAGCATTTAGTTAAGTGATTCTTTTGCAGGTATTTTCGAGGAATATAAGCTTATATACCCTATAGATTTAACCACGTTTTATGTTATATTTTCTGAACTCGAGCTTTTGCGAGTTGTAATTATTACAGTGATACATTTGGCTGCCTGGATTTGGTTTGAATTATCTATTTTTTTTTCTATAACTACGAATTTTTATTTAGCTGTTATAGTTTGGTTATTACAATTTTCTTTAATTATGTTTGCTTCAAGTTTTGATGAACTCTATTTATTTTAAGCACAATACTCTATTTTTTTTAACCTTCCACCAGGCGCGCTTTGTAATTTCACATGAGCGGGCGCTTGTCGTAAATTTTACGTCTTCAAGTAAATGGTGTTTTCTTTACATAAATGTTAAGAAATTGGTTTGCGTATAGGAAAAATGAAATATTATGGCAGTAATAAAAAAAAATTATGTGAACAAAAAAACTATGGAACACTTTAAAAAAGAAAATATTTCAGTACAAAAAAAACTTCATCGAACTGTAAGTCAGATTCGACATCCTCGTCCTTAGAACAATTGCAAACCACCTCAACCGCAGAATGGTTCTTGCAAGTAAACGACTGACAATGGCTACACTTCATTGATGCTGATGATCTTTTCTTCCTAAGTGCACATGATCGACACACTCCGCGTTTTGCAAGGATTCTTCTTTCATCTTGTGTTTTCCGGTCAACATCCCGACCGTAATTCACTTTGAGAAAAGCACTTATATCTTGAGGTATGTGTTTGAGACTTGCTCTGAAGATAAGATGCTCTTTCATCAAACTCAACGCCAAACTTTTCAGGAAAACGCTTCGATACTTAGGAGCTTTTGTTGGATAGCCAAATTTAAACAAAATTTGAGCATTTATGCCGCCAATATTCATCAGAGTGTAAAAATTACACATGGCCATTTCTTTGTTAAACTAAAGACCGAGTACGCCGCACACATTTTGTCGACAGCATCAACTCCGCCTTTAGTTTCGTTGTAGTTCAGTATCAACTGAGGTTTTCGGGTGTCGAGATCTATTTCGTGGTCGTCATGTAATGTTGACAGTAATATTACAGATTTATTTTTCTGCGGTACATAGGAAACCAGCATTTTGTCCTTTTGGAAACCAAAAAGAGTGGATCCAACAGTCCTACTTTTGCATGGCAATAATTCTTTTGGGATTTCAGCTTTATTTTTCTTCCTTGTGCCCAAAACCGTTGTTTTTATCGTAAGCAAATAATGAGCGATTGGTACACTTGTATACCAATTATCGATGGTCAAATTCTTGTTTGATTTTTCTATTGGTTTAATTAGACGCTTTACTATTTTTGTTGGGGTTGGGGTTCCGCAGTATATTTTGAGATTAGATGTATAAAAACTTTTGGCATCAGATAACGCAAAAAACTTCAGCCCGTATTTCGCTGGCTTGCTTGGAATATACTGTATAAAGGAACAGCGACCTTTAAATGGATGCAGCATCTCGTCGATTGTGGTATATGCACTCAAATTGAACGATGACTTACAGTTGTTGACAAAAGCTTGGAAGAAGTCACGTATCGCTGCCAGTTTGTCAACGTTCTTCCTTTCAACTCTGGTCTGCTTGTCATCGAATCTCAGGCAACGGGTTATGAAGAGAAATCTCTCGTAGCTCATGACATCTCTTGCTATTTCAATTCCCGTACCGTCACCGGTAAATATCTCTTGAACACTTGCGTGGTGAGATTTTTTTACATCGATCAAATATAGTAGACCCAGGTATGTCATAAATTCATGACGGGTCAAGTTTTTACAGTCCCGATCTCGAGAATATTGGTTGTCAACTCTCAGCTGATCGATATACATATTTGTGTATTTCAAAACATTGTCAATCATGGAGAGGTCGATGATTTGGAAGAACGCATCAAGTTCATTTTCGATACCACGAGCACGTCCACTCAGGCGATTGGGTACCGTGACAACGTTTATCTTCTTAGTTTTTCGAGAAACACGGTAAGTTGTCTTCCGCCACTCAGTTGTTTTTTCCAATGAAATGAAATATTTCTTCCATCGGTTGCTCCTCCCCTCCTCCCATTCATCGGAAGTATTTTCTTGCTCGGTAGCATTCTCTTCATCCTGTTTACCGATTTCTTCTTCCGAAAACTCGCTGTCACTCGACGAAAAGTTAGTCTCCTCATCTTGCTCACGCTCATTGAACATATCGAGAAAAGACATGATAGCAGCCTCTTTTATTAAATCCTTGGATAAAATAAAAAAAATTGTAAACGCGCTTTTGTAGTTAAGACTAAGTTTGCACGTCATGCTGTAATAATCTTTTTTGCACTACTAGATCATTTTCTCTTAGCTACTACGATTATTTTTAAGATAGTATGCTTGATTTACTAGTTGTTAGGCGGAGTTCGTCGGTAAGTCATTTATTTACCGTTCTGGAACAGCAAGTACAGAGCAACAATTATGACAACGAGACAACGCTTGGAAAGTACAAAAATAAATAAATAAAGCCTTCGTGAGGTTTATTAATGTAATGACTAACGAAAAAATGTTTCTATCGTGCAAAAACAGCATAAGGATCACGAACATTAAAGACCAGTCTCAAACAATATTGGGGACTTCGCTTCGCTCTAGCCCTTGCTGTATGCTATTGTAAGTGGCATATCAATTTTAATTTTTTATTGAAAGTGACAATCAAATAACTGTTCTCATTCTTACTACTGTTAGTGGTTTGTAGACGAACAATGTTAAATGCTTATGACTAAAATTATATGAATGTAAATTGTATAATAGAGTTAATTAAATGTAAATAGGAAGATACATAGTGATTAAAAAAATACAAGAAAAAAAGATTTCTTATAATTCCTAACCGTAAAAATATGGTTTCATGCACAGATATTAATAAAATAATTTATATTAATTTTGTAAATTTGCACTCGACATTATTCCGTTCACTGCGATACAGAAATGTTTTCAATTAATTTTAAAATACATGCTTGTAGTTACTAATAATTTGACTTAAAATGTGTTTTTAGACAAATGCTAAGTTTGAGTTCCATGTATAAATATAAGCTTTTCTGTTAAGAAACTAATAGAATTAGTAACGATATTTTTACGAATGTAAAGATTTATTGTGCGTGTTTCAGAATGAAAGTTAGCGTAGACGTTTATCGATTTTTATGTAGATGTAACAAGAAAATTGTATAATTAAATTTTATGATCATTAGTTCTCCGTTATGCATAGAGCATTTTATAGAAGATAAAGAACATTATTAATTGCGTTTATCTTAAACGAATTCAATTAAAAAATTGGGTTTATTTTATTTGACGAAAATTAAAAAATATTAATTTGCATTTTGTATTGTTTCTGGCCACTGAGAATTTTTAATTAAAAAGAAAATATTTATCTAAATAACGTTTTAAAATTTTTTAAATTGAGTATTGCGAAACAAGGTAATTAAATCAGAAAATAGACTAATTTAAAAGTTACGTTAAATTAAGTTGCAGCAAATCAGAAAAAAATATTGGATGGATAGAATTATAGTTAGCTAGTTAAATTTTATTATATATTACATTTATTATGTTATTGACTGCTATAAGACGTTCAAACTTTTGAAGACGCAAGGAACTTTAAATTAGTTATGCTGATTATGCATAACCTATACATACCAATGTTTTGATAATGAAGGTAGGTACGCATAAAATACTATTTATGCAACATATAAAAACAAATACTAATGTATTTTTAACATATTTTTATCAATATAAAAAAGTGGGTTATTTATAACTTCTAAAGATGTTACCAGAACTTCTAATAGATATAATGTATTTATATAATATATCATGTTTAAAAAAATAGTCTCATAATTTTGAATTTCTACACAAAGCGTTTTTCACTTACCATGTTCATAATAGTCATGACGTAAGAATCGTAATCGGTGTGTTTATGATGATTCAAAAATTGTTTATCTGCAACTACTAGTGTTTCCAAATAACGCGGTACACTGATCAAAGTACTTCTGCTATGGAATGGGTGATCGATAAATTCTTCAAAAAGGCGATTTTTCCACGCTTTTTGCCAGTTTGCCGACGTACCACAATTTCCTTCAAAATTTAACTTTTGCTTATTGTCGGTTTGATATATTAAATGCGGTTGTTGTCCCTTTGAATTTGGTTCATATTCGGCAACCGGTTCAATAAAATATCGTCTCCCATCTAGTATAATATAACCTGCCTGAAATATACATGTATATTGTAATTTTATTTTTAGTTTCTACACTTTACCAGCCCGTAACATGTTGAAAGAGCAACTCGCGAACCTGGTTTATCTCTAATTCTACCATGATAATAACATAAGTTACCATCTTTTCTTTTGAGTCTTCGGGATTTAACCGCCTCTTTTGCATCTCTTGATTCAAAGACCGCGTCTGTTGATAACAAACTGTGATTCGGCCATAAGTCTACGTAATTATGAGCTCCGTTAAAGGTAATTAAATAATAAAGCTCTGAATGTCTTGGTATTGGTTTTTGTTTAATATCACGTTCACATAAGTGTGGTACTATGTAAGTTTTAAAACGTTGATTTGAATCCAATTTGCTTGGTACAACAAGTTCATATTCAACAACATTTCGTGTGTATCTGCCTTACAATATTAAATCAATATGAGCTTAATAAATACTTATAATGCAAATAATATTTTTTTAAAACTGACAAATATAGTATAAATTACGATAATTTTAAGTATATTACTAATTATTGTGAAACGATAATTACAAATTTTTATCATACCTATTTAATTTTATCAAATAAATTATTTCTATAGATGCAATTAGTTTTGTTATTTTGTAAAGTTTACTTACCATGAATTGGATTACTAATAATATATTTTACATTAATAATTAAAAATATATGTAAATAACCGATATTGTTTATAAAATACATTTGTCAACACTGATGACATTTGTCTGACATTTAAAATTTAAAAAGTTTAAAATTAAATAAAATATACAAGAGTGGAAACCTTATACAAATTATAAAAAAAACTTGAATTGCTTATTGTTAAACGATAAATAATTTTTAATTATTTGAATCCATAAATTATCTATTCTTAGTGTTTTCTTTCTTTCAATTTGATTGCGTTTAAGCGGAGTCCCCAAATTCAATAATTATTAAACTTTCTACGTAAATTTAATTTTTCTTTAATTCTATACTTCTTAAAAGCGTAATTTAAAAACAGTAATGAAATGTTATAGTAATAAAATTATTTCGACGAATAATATACATATGCAGTTAGTTTTGTTCTGACGTTTAAAAACATAATGTGTACATCAAATAATTAAACTAAAAAGTAATTCACTGCAATATACCATTATTTTAATATGTATTATGATTTTTTGTTTAATCCTCTAGTCATACATTGTTATTTAATAAGTTATAATTATTAAATATCATTATTAACTTAGTACATCTTATTTTTGTTATTGACATACATTTTAATAAGGCAATTAGTAATGGCATTTTGTTGTAGTAATTATTAAAGTTTAATTATATAGACTTGGCCTGATAAAATTGACGCTTATGTCAACAAAACGTTGCTTTAACAACAAGTGAAGGTTTGTTTTATTGTTTTTTATCCTTTACAGCTAAGAACCCTATTTAAAAAATAGGTAAAATTTAACTTATTGAAATGTTTTTGGAGGCATCTTATAATTATGTACCGCGGGCAATTTTAATGCAAATGTAAAAATTCTACCATGGCAAACTACTGTACAGCTGTTTTAAATTTTTGGGTTCCTCAGTAGCAGAAGAACACTCTAATGTACTTTCACAAATGCATAGACAGAGAATATGATCGTAGAACTTACTTATAATGTAAATTTACTATTTGAAAATAGTAATTTTAAAATCGCTTTAGAGGTGGAAACCTTGACAAGCTAATTTTATATAAATACTAATTTTTTTGGGCATATTTGATATTTAAGGTACATAAATCTGGTTTTTAGTTTGTTGTAAGTATTCACTGATTGTTTTTATTTGTTTTAAAACGTTTGAGTTTGAGTTTGTTTATTTATTTTTTTGTTAAGTGTAGAATAGTATATTGTGTAGCAAGAAAAGAATGGTAGTCATCGCTAACGAATCTGAAAATTTGCAGGGTAGTTGAAATCAACATTACTTACAATTTATAGAATATACTTTTTCTAAGACTGTTATCATAATTATTTATCAAAAACAAAGAGAAATAAACAACACTAGATGACGAGGGGCCAACAAGTTGCAACGGTGCCTACATAGCGTAAAATATACTATTATACTAGAAACGTATAACAGCAGTGCAGAATTCAAATAAGAATGAAATTATTTGACTTAATATTACGCTCAAGGTCGTCTAGTATTTACGCGTTTGTTTGTAGTAGTTTATCTTTTCTCTATTTACAATTTTAACCATTTTTATATTTTTTTACATTTATATTTACATTTATTTTTTCTCCTCTCCTTTTAGCTGTTTCCTCTTTCTCCGTACTTCTTCCATTCACTCTACTCCTTTTCCGCTTTCTTCTAAGATTTCCTTTACTTTTTTAATCCCTTCTCTCAACTCACTACATTCATTCCTCATGTGTTTAAAGCCTTCTGTCCCTTCTCCACATAGTCTGTACATTGTTTCTTCGTCTTTTCTCCAGTATTTATTTCATAACTCTTCATTCCCACATCTGACCTTGTTATCATTTTTTTCCTCTTGCGTTTGTTTGTTTTCCCCTTTATATATTTTGAAACCTCTTCTCCCTTGATATTGTTATAATTTACATTATATCTGGCTTTTTTTATCTTTGTCCATCTTACATGCTTTTCTATATCCCTATCTCTCCTTATTATTGCCTCTCTTACCCCTACTCTTTCTTCCCTTAATCGCTCTACTGCTTCTCTCGCGTATCCGATTCTTTTATAATATTCTTCTTTGCCATCCTGGCCGTACTTCACTTTTCTTTCCTTTATCTCTTTTCAACATTCTTGTAGGTTTATGCACTCGGTTCTTTCCCTCAGTTCTTCTTCGTATTTTGTAGCCCTTTTTCCTTCTTCTACTTTTGATTTTTTCTGCTTGCATTTTTTTTTTCTTTTAATTTACACCGGTATTTCTCTTTACGCGCTCCTTCAACCCTTATATTTTCCCCACATATATCATCAAACAACAGCCTTCTTTTTTTTTATGTCCACCTCGAACAATCTTTCCCCCACACCCTACGCGTGTCCTATTAACCTGTTTCCTTTCCTCACTTTTTCCTTGATCTGTTCTCCGTCTTTATTATCCGGCTTTATCGTGTAACCCAGGTATATGAATTCCTTCAGCTGCTGCACTTCTTCCTTCCTTCATTTTTACTCTTGTCTTTTTTTCTCTTCTCCTTTTCTAAATATTATTATTTTTGTTTTCTCCGTATTTACTTCCATTTTTTCTTTCATGTGTTTTTTCAGCGTTTTCACCATCTCTTTTATTTCCTTTTCCTTAGCCACCAACATTATGTCATCAGCATACGCCAACGACTACACCTTCCTTCCTTACTACAATCCCTCCTATCTGTTGTCCTCTCATTGTCTCCTCCAAATCCCCCGTATATACTGCAAACAGGCTTGAGTTCAGTGAGTATCCCTGTCTCAACCCTTTTCTTGTAGCGAATTTCTTGCTATCCTTTCTATTCACTTTCACGCTGCATTCTATCTATTAATCTTTCATTTATTTTTTTCTTCATGTATTCTCACAGCTTTTTCCTGTTCACTCTGTTAAAAGTGGCTTTTATATCTACAAACAGTGCCACAATTTTTCCTCTTTCTTTCTCTAGCTCTCTATTCGCCAAGTGTTTCCGTATATATATGTTGTCTATCACTTTTCTTTCCCGTTTGCTCGTCTGGTACCAAACTCATTTCCTCTATTTCCTTCTGTTGCTTTTTTTGTAGCACTGTCGCATATAATTTGTATGCAGTCCTTAATAATGTCACTTTTCTGTAATTCTTCACTTCCTCTATGTCTCTATTTTTGTGTATCGGGCGTATTATTCCCTTTCTCCATTTCTCCGGAAATCCTTCTTTTTTTCATATTTTATATACTATTTCCGTCATCCTTTTTGCCACATTTTTTCTCCGTATACTCTTCGCCTTGTATCCCACCTTCTCCTGTTGGTTTTATTACTTTGTTTATTGCCTTTATATCTTCGTCTTCCTTTATTCTATCTTTATCTTATTCTTCCAATTTTATTACTACTTCTTTTCTTTGCATTTCTTCTCTTTTCTGATTTTGTTCTCTCCCCCTTTCCCCCAGCAGGTTCCTAAAATCTCTCTCTTATTTCTTTCTTTAGGTATTTCCATACGTCTTCCGTTTTTATTCCATTGATCTGATCTTTTTGTTTCTTTTTGTTTTCTTCCTTCTTTTTCTCGCATGTTTTCTTGTAAATTTTTACTGCTTCTTTATATCTTTCTTTTTTCCCTGTTTCCACTGTCTTAATGCTTTTCGTGCGTTTCTTTTGTCTCCTTGCATCCTCAATTTTACTATTTCTTCCATCCTGTTTTCTCCTCCTTTCCACTTTTTAAATTTGACTTTCTCTGTTGCTTTCTCTATCATCTCTATCATTTCCTCCACACTTTCTTGTAATTCCTTTCCTACCCATACCGTTTTCCCTGTTCTCTCTTTGTATCTTTTTTTATTATATATTCCTCAACTTTTTTTTCTCTTTTTCTTCCATTGTTAATTCTAGTGGTTGGTGGTCTCCACTCCACCGTTTCTCTCGCCTTAAATGCCTTCACCATTTCTCCAGCTCCTTCATTTGTCATTACAAAATTTGTTATTAATTTACCGCTTTTTTCTATGTACGTATACTCCCCTATTCATTTTTTTTCTCTGTTCCTATTCAATATTTCCTACTCCCATTTGTTGCACATTTCCAGCAGTTTTTCTCCCATTTTATTTATCACTTTGTTCTTTGTTTATTTTTTTTCTCTTTTTCTCTACCAGTTTTTTTTTCTTCACTTTTTTTCCCTTTCTTTCATTTTTTTAATATTTCTTTGATTTCTTGCCTTAATCCTTGCATGTTTTCTTCTATCTGTTTCATCATTTCTCTCGTTAATTTTTTTAGTTCCTTCATTTCTTTCTGTTTTTCTCTTTCTTTTTTCTGTTATTGAGCTGTTTTCTACGTTTTCTCCGTTATCTTTTTAATGTTCGATGTTCTTATTGTTTTCTTTCCTTTTTTAAATATATGCTGTCTGTTTTTTTTTCTCTTTTCTTTCTCTTTTTCAATCATTCCTTTTTCCTTTTTATTCTTCCGTACTTTTTTTCTTTTTTTTTGTGTTTAAAACATCTCACTTGTAGTGATTTTGCTTTAATTTTGTATTAAATGCAATAATTTATATTAATGTAGGAGGTTATCTGTCATCACTTTTCTACTTGATTGTACTCTTTATCTCCCTCAA